>CAXAJV010000016.1:7721778-9097778 GCA_963969225.1 Xylocopa violacea | reverse complement strand
TGTTGTCAAATATTACCGCCGAAATGATAGGTTGGGTTAGGTTAGGTTATATTTCGTTATTGATGTATATGAAGGTCCCACGGAGACGCAGAGGCCAACTCGCGAGGAATGTTGTCAAATATTACCGCCGAGATGATGTGTTGGATTAGGTTAGGTTATATTACGTTATTGATGTATATAAAGGTCCCACGGAGACGTAGAGGCCAACACGCCAGGAATGTTGTCAAATATTACAGCCGCGATGTTAGATTGGGTTAGGTTAGGTTATATTACGTTATTGTTGTATATAAAGGTCCCACGGAGACGTAGAGGCCAACTCGCCAGGAATGTTGTCAAATATTACCGCCGAGATGATAGGTTGGGTTAGGTTAGGTTATATTTCGTTATTGATGTATATGAAGGTCCCACGGAGACGTAGAGGCCAACTCGCCAGGAATGTTGTCAAATATTACCGCCGAAATTTTAGGTTGGGTTAGGTTTGGTTATATTACATTATTGATGTATATAAAGGTCCCACGCAGACGTAGAGGCCAACTCGCCAGGAATGTTGTGAAATATTACAGCCGAGATGATAGGTTGGGTTAGGTTAGGTTATATTTCTTTATTGATGTATATGAAGGTCCCACGGAGACGTAGAGGCCAACTCGCCAGGAATGTTGTCAAATATTACCGCCGAGATGTGAGGTGGGGTTAGGTTAGGCTATATTACGTTATTGATGTATATAAAGGTCCCACGGAGACGTAGAGGCCCACTCGTCAGGAATGTTGTCAAATATTACCGCCGCGATGTTAGATTGGGTTAGGTTAGGTTAGACTACGTTATTGACGTATATAAAGGTCCCACGGAGACGTAGAGGCCAACTTGCCAGGAATGTTGTCAAATATTACAGCCGCGATGTTAGATTGGGTTAGGTTAGGTTATATTACGTTCTTGATGTATATAAAGGTCCCACGCAGAGGTAGAGGCCAACTCGCCAGGAATGTTGTGAAATATTACAGCCGAGATGATAGGTTGGGTTAGGTTAGGTTATATTTCTTTATTGATGTATATGAAGGTCCCACGGAGACGTAGAGGCCAACTCGCCAGGAATGTTGTCAAATATTACAGCCGCGATGTTAGATTGGGTTAGGTTAGGTTATATTACGTTATTGTTGTATATAAAGGTCCCACGGAGACGTAGAGTCCAACAAGCCAGGAATGTTGCCAAATATTACCGCCGAGTTGTTAGGTTGGGTTAGGTTAGGTTATATTACGTTCTTGATGTATATAAAGGTCCCACGCAGACGTAGAGGCCAACTCGCCAGGAATGTTGTGTAATATTACTGCCGAGATGATAGGTTGGGTTAGGTTAGGTTATATTTCGTTATTGATGTATATGAAGGTCCCACGGAGACGTAGAGGCCAACTCGCCAGGAATGTTGTCAAATATTACCGCCGAAATGTTAGGTTGGGTTAGGTTAGGTTATATTACATTATTGATGTATACAAAGGTCCCACGGCGACGTAGAGGCCCACTCGTCAGGAATATTGTCAAATATTACCGCCGAGATGTTAGGTTGGGTTAGGTTAGGTTATATTACGTTCTTGATGTATATAAAGGTCCCACGCAGACGTAGAGGCCAACCCGCCAGGAATGTTGTCAAATATTACCGCCGCGATGTTAGATTGGGTTAGGTTAGGTTAGACTACGTTATTGACGTATATAAAGGTCCCACGGAGACGTAGAGGCCAACTTGCCAGGAATGTTGTCAAATATTACAGCCGCGATGTTAGATTGGGTTAGGTTAGGTTATATTACGTTCTTGATGTATATAAAGGTCCCACGCAGAGGTAGAGGCCAACTCGCCAGGAATGTTGTGAAATATTACAGTCGAGATGATAGGTTGGGTTAGGTTAGGTTATATTACGTTCTTGATTTATATAAAGGTCCCACGCAGACGTAGAGGCCAACCCGCCCGGAATGTTGTCAAATATTACCGCCGAGATGATAGGTTGGATTAGGTTAGGTTATATTACGTTATTGATGTATATAAGGGTCCCACGGAGACGTAGAGGCCAACTCGCCAGGAATGTTGTCAAATATTACAGCCGCGATGTTAGATTGGGTTAGGTTAGGTTATATTACGTTATTGTTGTATATAAAGGTCCCACGGAGACGTAGAGGCCCACTCGTCAGGAATATTGTCAAACATTACCGCCGAGATGTTAGATAGGGTTAGGTTAGGTTATATTACGTTATTGATGTATATAAAGGTCCCACGCAGACGTAGAAGCCAACCCGCCAGGAATGTTGTCAAATATTACCGCCGAGATGATAGGTTGGATTAGGTTAGGTTGTATTACGTTATTGATGTATATAAAGGTCCCACGGAGACGTAGAGGCCAACTCGCCAGGAATGTTGTCAAATATTACAGCCGCGATGTTAGATTGGGTTAGGTTAGGTTATATTACGTTATTGTTGTATATAAAGGTCCCACGGAGACGTAGAGGCCAACTCGCCAGGAATGTTGTCAAATATTACCGCCGAGATGATAGGTTGGGTTAGGTTAGGTTATATTTCGTTATTGATGTATATGAAGGTCCCACGGAGACGTAGAGGCCAACTCGCCAGGAATGTTGTCAAATATTACAGCCGCGATGTTAGATTGGGTTAGGTTAGGTTATATTTCGTTATTGATGTATATGAAGGTCCCACGGAGACGTAGAGTCCAACTCGCCAGGAATGTTGTCAAATATTACAGCCGAAATGATAGGTTGGGTTAGGTTAGGTTATATTTCGTTACTGATGTATATGAAGGTCCCACGGAGACGTAGAGTCCAACTCGCCAGGAATGTTGTCAAATATTACAGCCGAGATGTGAGGTTGGGTTAGGTTAGGCTATATTACGTTATTGATGTATATAAAGGTCCCACGGTGCCGTAGAAGCCAACTCGCCAGGAATGTTGCCAAATATTATCGCCGCGATGTTAGATTGGGTTCGGTTAGGTTATATTACGTTATTGTTGTATATAAAGGTCCCACGGAGACGTAGAGGCCCACTCGTCAGGAATATTGTCAAACATTACCGCCGAGATATTAGATAGGGTTAGGTTAGGTTATATTACGTTATTGATGTATATAAAGGTCCCACGCAGACGTAGAAGCCAACCCGCCAGGAATGTTGTCAAATATTACCGCCGAGATGATAGGTTGGATTAGGTTAGGTTATATTACGTTATTGATGTATATAAAGGTCCCACGGAGACGTAGAGGCCAACTCGCCAGGAATGTTGTCAAATATTACAGCCGCGATGTTAGATTGGGTTTGGTTAGGTTATATTACGTTATTGATGTATATAAAGGTCCCACGGAGACGTAGAGGCCAACTCGCCAGGAATGTTGTCAAATATTACAGCCGCGATGTTAGATTGGGTTAGGTTAGGTTATATTACGTTATTGTTGTATATAAAGGTCCCACGGAGACGTAGAGGCCAACTCGCCAGGAATATTGTCAAATATTACCGCCGAGATGATAGGTTGGGTTAGGTTAGGTTATATTTCGTTATTGATGTATATGAAGGTCCCACGGAGACGTAGAGTCCAACTCGCCAGGAATGTTGTCAAATATTACAGCCGAGATGTGAGGTTGGGTTAGGTTAGGCTATATTACGTTATTGATGTATATAAAGGTCCCACGGTGCCGCAGAAGCCAACCCGCCAGGAATGTTGCCAAATATTATCGCCGCGATGTTAGATTGGGTTAGGTTAGGTTAGACTACGTTATTGACGTATATAAAGGTCCCACGGAGACGTAGAGGCCAACTTGCCAGGAATGTTGTCAAATATTACAGCCGCGATGTTAGATTGGGTTAGGTTAGGTTATATTACGTTCTTGATGTATATAAAGGTCCCACGCAGAGGTAGAGGCCAACTCGCCAGGAATGTTGTGAAATATTACAGTCGAGATGATAGGTTGGGTTAGGTTAGGTTATATTTCGTTATTGATGTATATGAAGGTCCCACGGAGACGTAGAGGCCAACTCGCCAGGAATGTTGTCAAATATTACCGCCGAAATGTTAGGTTGGGTTAGGTTAGGTTATATTACATTATTGATGTATATAAAGGTCCCACGGAGACGTAGAGGCCCACTCGTCAGGAATATTGTCAAACATTACCGCCGAGATGTTAGGTTGGTTTAGGTTAGGTTATATTACGTTCTTCATGTATATAAAGGGCCCACGCAGACGTAGAGGCCAACCCGCCAGGAATGTTGTCAAATATTACCGCCGAAATGATAGGTTGGGTTAGGTTAGGTTATATTTCGTTATTGATGTATATGAAGGTCCCACGGAGACGCAGAGGCCAACTCGCGAGGAATGTTGTCAAATATTACCGCCGAGATGATGTGTTGGATTAGGTTAGGTTATATTACGTTATTGATGTATATAAAGGTCCCACGGAGACGTAGAGGCCAACACGCCAGGAATGTTGTCAAATATTACAGCCGCGATGTTAGATTGGGTTAGGTTAGGTTATATTACGTTATTGTTGTATATAAAGGTCCCACGGAGACGTAGAGGCCAACTCGCCAGGAATGTTGTCAAATATTACCGCCGAGATGATAGGTTGGGTTAGGTTAGGTTATATTTCGTTATTGATGTATATGAAGGTCCCACGGAGACGTAGAGGCCAACTCGCCAGGAATGTTGTCAAATATTACCGCCGAAATTTTAGGTTGGGTTAGGTTTGGTTATATTACATTATTGATGTATATAAAGGTCCCACGCAGACGTAGAGGCCAACTCGCCAGGAATGTTGTGAAATATTACAGCCGAGATGATAGGTTGGGTTAGGTTAGGTTATATTTCTTTATTGATGTATATGAAGGTCCCACGGAGACGTAGAGGCCAACTCGCCAGGAATGTTGTCAAATATTACAGCCGCGATGTTAGATTGGGTTAGGTTAGGTTATATTACGTTATTGTTGTATATAAAGGTCCCACGGAGACGTAGAGTCCAACAAGCCAGGAATGTTGCCAAATATTACCGCCGAGTTGTTAGTTTGGGTTAGGTTAGGTTATATTACGTTCTTGATGTATATAAAGGTCCCACGCAGACGTAGAGGCCAACTCGCCAGGAATGTTGTGTAATATTACTGCCGAGATGATAGGTTGGGTTAGGTTAGGTTATATTTCGTTATTGATGTATATGAAGGTCCCACGGAGACGTAGAGGCCAACTCGCCAGGAATGTTGTCAAATATTACCGCCGAAATGTTAGGTTGGGTTAGGTTAGGTTATATTACATTATTGATGTATACAAAGGTCCCACGGCGACGTAGAGGCCCACTCGTCAGGAATATTGTCAAATATTACCGCCGAGATGTTAGGTTGGGTTAGGTTAGGTTATATTACGTTCTTGATGTATATAAAGGTCCCACGCAGACGTAGAGGCCAACCCGCCAGGAATGTTGTCAAATATTACCGCCGCGATGTTAGATTGGGTTAGGTTAGGTTAGACTACGTTATTGACGTATATAAAGGTCCCACGGAGACGTAGAGGCCAACTTGCCAGGAATGTTGTCAAATATTACAGCCGCGATGTTAGATTGGGTTAGGTTAGGTTATATTACGTTCTTGATGTATATAAAGGTCCCACGCAGAGGTAGAGGCCAACTCGCCAGGAATGTTGTGAAATATTACAGTCGAGATGATAGGTTGGGTTAGGTTAGGTTATATTTCGTTATTGATGTATATGAAGGTCCCACGGAGACGTAGAGGCCAACTCGCCAGGAATGTTGTCAAATATTACAGCCGCGATGTTAGGTTGGGTTAGGTTAGGTTATATTACATTATTGATGTATATAAAGGTCCCACGGAGACGTAGAGGCCCACTCGTCAGGAATATTGTCAAACATTACCGCCGAGATGTTAGGTTGGTTTAGGTTAGGTTATATTACGTTCTTCATGTATATAAAGGGCCCACGCAGACGTAGAGGCCAACCCGCCAGGAATGTTGTCAAATATTACCGCCGAAATGTTAGATTGGGTTAGGTTAGGTTATATTACGTTATTGTTGTATATAAAGGTCCCACGGAGACGTAGAGGCCAACTCGCCAGGAATGTTGTCAAATATTACCGCCGAGATAATAGGTTGGGTTAGGTTAGGTTATATTACGTTATTGTAGTATATAAAGGTCCCACGGAGACGCAGAGGCCAACTCGCGAGGAATGTTGTCAAATATTACCGCCGAGATGATGTGTTGGATTAGGTTAGGTTACATTACGTTATTGATGTATATAAAGGTCCCACGGAGACGTAGAGGCCAACACGCCAGGAATGTTGTCAAATATTACAGCCGCGATGTTAGATTGGGTTAGGTTTGGTTATATTACGTTATTGTTGTATATAAAGGTCCCACGGAGACGTAGAGGCCAACTCGCCAGGAATGTTGTCAAATATTACCGCCGAGATGATAGGTTGGGTTAGGTTAGGTTATATTTCGTTATTGATGTATATGAAGGTCCCACGGAGACGTAGAGGCCAACTCGCCAGGAATGTTGTCAAATATTACCGCCGAAATTTTAGGTTGGGTTAGGTTTGGTTATATTACATTATTGATGTATATAAAGGTCCCACGGAGAAGTAGAGGCCCACTCGTCAGGAATATTGTCAAATATTACCGCCGAGATGTTAGGTTGGGTTAGGTTAGGTTATATTACGTTCTTGATGTATATAAAGGTCCCACGCAGACGTAGAGGCCAACCCGCCAGGAATGTTGTCAAATATTACCGCCGAAATGATAGGTTGGGTTAGGTTAGGTTATATTTCGTTACTGATGTATATGAAGGTCCCACGGAGACGTAGAGTCCAACTCGCCAGGAATGTTGTCAAATATTACAGCCGAGATGTGAGGTTGGGTTAGGTTAGGTTATATTACGTTATTGATGTATATAAAGGTCCCACGGTGCCGTAGAAGCCAACTCGCCAGGAATGTTGCCAAATATTATCGCCGCGATGTTAGATTGGGTTAGGTTAGGTTAGACTACGTTATTGACGTATATAAAGGTCCCACGGAGACGTAGAGGCCAACTCGCCAGGAATGTTGTCAAATATTACAGCCGCGATGTTAGATTGGGTTAGGTTAGGTTATATTACGTTCTTGATTTATATAAAGGTCCCACGCAGACGTAGAGGCCAACCCGCCCGGAATGTTGTCAAATATTACCGCCGAGATGATAGGTTGGATTAGGTTAGGTTATATTACGTTATTGATGTATATAAGGGTCCCACGGAGACGTAGAGGCCAACTCGCCAGGAATGTTGTCAAATATTACAGCCGCGATGTTAGATTGGGTTAGGTTAGGTTATATTACGTTATTGTTGTATATGAAGGTCCCACGGAGACGTAGAGGCCAACTCGCCAGGAATGTTGTCAAATATTACCGCCGAAATTTTAGGTTGGGTTAGGTTTGGTTATATTACATTATTGATGTATATAAAGGTCCCACGCAGACGTAGAGGCCAACTCGCCAGGAATGTTGTGAAATATTACAGCCGAGATGATAGGTTGGGTTAGGTTAGGTTATATTTCTTTATTGATGTATATGAAGGTCCCACGGAGACGTAGAGGCCAACTCGCCAGGAATGTTGTCAAATATTACCGCCGAGATGTGAGGTGGGGTTAGGTTAGGCTATATTACGTTATTGATGTATATAAAGGTCCCACGGAGACGTAGAGGCCCACTCGTCAGGAATGTTGTCAAATATTACCGCCGCGATGTTAGATTGGGTTAGGTTAGGTTAGACTACGTTATTGACGTATATAAAGGTCCCACGGAGACGTAGAGGCCAACTTGCCAGGAATGTTGTCAAATATTACAGCCGCGATGTTAGATTGGGTTAGGTTAGGTTATATTACGTTCTTGATGTATATAAAGGTCCCACGCAGAGGTAGAGGCCAACTCGCCAGGAATGTTGTGAAATATTACAGCCGAGATGATAGGTTGGGTTAGGTTAGGTTATATTTCTTTATTGATGTATATGAAGGTCCCACGGAGACGTAGAGGCCAACTCGCCAGGAATGTTGTCAAATATTACAGCCGCGATGTTAGATTGGGTTAGGTTAGGTTATATTACGTTATTGTTGTATATAAAGGTCCCACGGAGACGTAGAGTCCAACAAGCCAGGAATGTTGCCAAATATTACCGCCGAGTTGTTAGGTTGGGTTAGGTTAGGTTATATTACGTTCTTGATGTATATAAAGGTCCCACGCAGACGTAGAGGCCAACTCGCCAGGAATGTTGTGTAATATTACTGCCGAGATGATAGGTTGGGTTAGGTTAGGTTATATTTCGTTATTGATGTATATGAAGGTCCCACGGAGACGTAGAGGCCAACTCGCCAGGAATGTTGTCAAATATTACCGCCGAAATGTTAGGTTGGGTTAGGTTAGGTTATATTACATTATTGATGTATACAAAGGTCCCACGGCGACGTAGAGGCCCACTCGTCAGGAATATTGTCAAATATTACCGCCGAGATGTTAGGTTGGGTTAGGTTAGGTTATATTACGTTCTTGATGTATATAAAGGTCCCACGCAGACGTAGAGGCCAACCCGCCAGGAATGTTGTCAAATATTACCGCCGCGATGTTAGATTGGGTTCGGTTAGGTTAGACTACGTTATTGACGTATATAAAGGTCCCACGGAGACGTAGAGGCCAACTTGCCAGGAATGTTGTCAAATATTACAGCCGCGATGTTAGATTGGGTTAGGTTAGGTTATATTACGTTCTTGATGTATATAAAGGTCCCACGCAGAGGTAGAGGCCAACTCGCCAGGAATGTTGTGAAATATTACAGTCGAGATGATAGGTTGGGTTAGGTTAGGTTATATTTCGTTATTGATGTATATGAAGGTCCCACGGAGACGTAGAGGCCAACTCGCCAGGAATGTTGTCAAATATTACCGCCGAAATGTTAGGTTGGGTTAGGTTAGGTTATATTACGTTATTGATGTATATAAAGGTCCCACGGAGACGTAGAGGCCAACAAGCCAGGAATGTTGCCAAATATTACCGCCGAGTTGTTAGGTTGGGTTAGGTTAGGTTATATTACGTTCTTGATGTATATAAAGGTCCCACGCAGAGGTAGAGGCCAACTCGCCAGGAATGTTGTGAAATATTACAGCCGAGATGATAGGTTGGGTTAGGTTAGGTTATATTTCGTTATTGATGTATATGAAGGTCCCACGGAGACGTAGAGGCCAACTCGCCAGGAATGTTGTCAAATATTACCGCCGAAATGTTAGGTTGGGTTAGGTTAGGTTATATTACATTATTGATGTATATAAAGGTCCCACGGAGACGTAGAGGCCCACTCGTCAGGAATATTGTCAAACATTACCGCCGAGATGTTAGGTTGGTTTAGGTTAGGTTATATTACGTTCTTCATGTATATAAAGGGCCCACGCAGACGTAGAGGCCAACCCGCCAGGAATGTTGTCAAATATTACCGCCGAAATGTTAGATTGGGTTAGGTTAGGTTATATTACGTTATTGTTGTATATAAAGGTCCCACGGAGACGTAGAGGCCAACTCGCCAGGAATGTTGTCAAATATTACCGCCGAGATAATAGGTTGGGTTAGGTTAGGTTATATTACGTTATTGTAGTATATAAAGGTCCCACGGAGACGCAGAGGCCAACTCGCGAGGAATGTTGTCAAATATTACCGCCGAGATGATGTGTTGGATTAGGTTAGGTTACATTACGTTATTGATGTATATAAAGGTCCCACGGAGACGTAGAGGCCAACACGCCAGGAATGTTGTCAAATATTACAGCCGCGATGTTAGATTGGGTTAGGTTTGGTTATATTACGTTATTGTTGTATATAAAGGTCCCACGGAGACGTAGAGGCCAACTCGCCAGGAATGTTGTCAAATATTACCGCCGAGATGATAGGTTGGGTTAGGTTAGGTTATATTTCGTTATTGATGTATATGAAGGTCCCACGGAGACGTAGAGGCCAACTCGCCAGGAATGTTGTCAAATATTACCGCCGAAATTTTAGGTTGGGTTAGGTTTGGTTATATTACATTATTGATGTATATAAAGGTCCCACGGAGAAGTAGAGGCCCACTCGTCAGGAATATTGTCAAATATTACCGCCGAGATGTTAGGTTGGGTTAGGTTAGGTTATATTACGTTCTTGATGTATATAAAGGTCCCACGCAGACGTAGAGGCCAACCCGCCAGGAATGTTGTCAAATATTACCGCCGAAATGATAGGTTGGGTTAGGTTAGGTTATATTTCGTTACTGATGTATATGAAGGTCCCACGGAGACGTAGAGTCCAACTCGCCAGGAATGTTGTCAAATATTACAGCCGAGATGTGAGGTTGGGTTAGGTTAGGTTATATTACGTTATTGATGTATATAAAGGTCCCACGGTGCCGTAGAAGCCAACTCGCCAGGAATGTTGCCAAATATTATCGCCGCGATGTTAGATTGGGTTAGGTTAGGTTAGACTACGTTATTGACGTATATAAAGGTCCCACGGAGACGTAGAGGCCAACTCGCCAGGAATGTTGTCAAATATTACAGCCGCGATGTTAGATTGGGTTAGGTTAGGTTATATTACGTTCTTGATTTATATAAAGGTCCCACGCAGACGTAGAGGCCAACCCGCCCGGAATGTTGTCAAATATTACCGCCGAGATGATAGGTTGGATTAGGTTAGGTTATATTACGTTATTGATGTATATAAGGGTCCCACGGAGACGTAGAGGCCAACTCGCCAGGAATGTTGTCAAATATTACAGCCGCGATGTTAGATTGGGTTAGGTTAGGTTATATTACGTTATTGTTGTATATAAAGGTCCCACGGAGACGTAGAGGCCCACTCGTCAGGAATATTGTCAAACATTACCGCCGAGATGTTAGATAGGGTTAGGTTAGGTTATATTACGTTATTGATGTATATAAAGGTCCCACGCAGACGTAGAAGCCAACCCGCCAGGAATGTTGTCAAATATTACCGCCGAGATGATAGGTTGGATTAGGTTAGGTTGTATTACGTTATTGATGTATATAAAGGTCCCACGGAGACGTAGAGGCCAACTCGCCAGGAATGTTGTCAAATATTACAGCCGCGATGTTAGATTGGGTTAGGTTAGGTTATATTACGTTATTGTTGTATATAAAGGTCCCACGGAGACGTAGAGGCCAACAAGCCAGGAATGTTGCCAAATATTACAGACGCGATGTTAGATTGGGTTAGGTTAGGTTATATTACGTTATTGATGTATATAAAGATCCCACGGAGACGTAGAGGCCAACAAGCCAGGAATGTTGCCAAATATTACCGCCGAGTTGTTAGGTTGGGTTAGGTTAGGTTATATTACGTTCTTGATGTATATAAAGGTCCACGCAGACGTAGAGGCCAACTCGCCAGGAATGTTGTGTAATATTACTGCCGAGATGATAGGTTGGGTTAGGTTAGGTTATATTTCGTTATTGATGTATATGAAGGTCCCACGGAGACGTAGAGGCCAACTCGCCAGGAATGTTGTCAAATATTACCGCCGAAATGTTAGGTTGGGTTAGGTTAGGTTATATTACATTATTGATGTATACAAAGGTCCCACGGCGACGTAGAGGCCCACTCGTCAGGAATATTGTCAAATATTACCGCCGAGATGTTAGGTTGGGTTAGGTTAGGTTATATTACGTTCTTGATGTATATAAAGGTCCCACGCAGACGTAGAGGCCAACCCGCCAGGAATGTTGTGAAATATTACCGCCGAAATGTTAGATTGGGTTAGGTTAGGTTATATTACGTTATTGTTGTATATAAAGGTCCCACGGAGACGTAGAGGCCAACTCGCCAGGAATGTTGTCAAATATTACCGCCGAGATAATAGGTTGGGTTAGGTTAGGTTATATTACGTTGTTGTAGTATATAAAGGTCCCACGGAGACGCAGAGGCCAACTCGCGAGCAATGTTGTCAAATATTACCGCCGAGATGATGTGTTGGATTAGGTTAGGTTATATTACGTTATTGATGTATATAAAGGTCCCACGGATACGTAGAGGCCAACAAGCCACGAATTTTGCCAAATATTACCGCCGAGATGTGAGGTTGGGTTAGGTTAGGCTATATTACGTTATTGATGTATATAAAGGTCCCACGGTGCCGTAGAAGCCAACTCGCCAGGAATGTTGCCAAATATTATCGCCGCGATGTTAGATTGGGTTAGGTTAGGTTAGACTACGTTATTGACGTATATAAAGGTCCCACGGAGACGTAGAGGCCAACTCGCCAGGAATGTTGTCAAATATTACAGCCGCGATGTTAGATTGGGTTAGGTTAGGTTATATTACGTTATTGTTGTATATAAAGGTCCCACGGAGACGTAGAGGCCAACTCGCCAGGAATGTTGTCAAATATTACCGCCGAGATGATAGGTTGGGTTAGGTTAAGTTATATTACGTTATTGTAGTATATAAAGGTCCCACGGAGACGCAGAGGCCAACTCGCCAGGAATGTTGTCAAATATTACCGCCGAGATGATGTGTTGGATTAGGTTAGGTTATATTACGTTATTGATATATATAAAGGTCCCACGGAGACGTAGAGGCCAACTCGCCAGGAATGTTGTCAAATATTACAGCCGCGATGTTAGATTGGGTTAGGTTAGGTTATATTACGTTCTTGATATATATCAAGGTCCCACGCAGACGTAGAGGCCAACTCGCCAGGAATGTTGCCAAATATTACCGCCGAGTTGTTAGGTTGGGTTAGGTTAGGTTATATTACGTTCTTGATGTATATAAAGGTCCCACGCAGAGGTAGAGGCCAACTCGCCAGGAATGTTGTGAAATATTACAGCCGAGATGATAGGTTGGGTTAGGTTAGGTTATATTTCGTTATTGATGTATATGAAGGACCCACGGAGACGTAGAGGCCAACTCGCCAGGAATGTTGTCAAATATTACCGCCGAAATGTTAGGTTGGGTTAGGTTAGGTTATATTACATTATTGATGTATATAAAGGTCCCACGGAGACGTAGAGGCCCACTCGTCAGGAATATTGTCAAACATTACCGCCGAGATGTTAGGTTGGTTTAGGTTAGGTTATATTACGTTCTTCATGTATATAAAGGGCCCACGCAGACGTAGAGGCCAACCCGCCAGGAATGTTGTCAAATATTACCGCCGAAATGATAGGTTGGGTTAGGTTAGCTTATATTTCGTTATTGATGTATATGAAGGTCCCACGGAGACGTAGAGGCCAACTCGCCAGGAATGTTGTCAAATATTACCGCCGAAATGTTAGATTGGGTTAGGTTAGGTTATATTACGTTATTGTTGTATATAAAGGTCCCACGGAGACGTAGAGGCCAACTCGCCAGGAATGTTGTCAAATATTACCGCCGAGATAATAGGTTGGGTTAGGTTAGGTTATATTACGTTATTGTAGTATATAATGGTCCCACGGAGACGCAGAGGCCAACTCGCGAGGAATGTTGTCAAATATTACCGCCGAGATGATGTGTTGGATTAGGTTAGGTTATATTACGTTATTGATGTATATAAAGGTCCCACGGAGACGTAGAGGCCAACTCGCCAGGAATGTTGTCAAATATTACAGCCGCCATGTTAGATTGGGTTAGGTTAGGTTATATTACGTTATTGTTGTATATAAAGGTCCCACGGAGACGTAGAGGCCAACTCGCCAGGAATGTTGTCAAATATTACCGCCGAGATGATAGGTTGGGTTAGGTTAGGTTATATTTCGTTATTGATGTATATGAAGGTCCCACGGAGACGTAGAGGCCAACTCGCCAGGAATGTTGTCAAATATTACCGCCGAAATTTTAGGTTGGGTTAGGTTTGGTTATATTACATTATTGATGTATATAAAGGTCCCACGGAGAAGTAGAGGCCCACTCGTCAGGAATATTGTCAAATATTACCGCCGAGATGTTAGGTTGGGTTAGGTTAGGTTATATTACGTTCTTGATGTATATAAAGGTCCCACGCAGACGTAGAGGCCAACCCGCCAGGAATGTTGTCAAATATTACCGCCGAAATGATAGGTTGGGTTAGGTTAGGTTATATTTCGTTACTGATGTATATGAAGGTCCCACGGAGACGTAGAGTCCAACTCGCCAGGAATGTTGTCAAATATTACAGCCGCGATGTTAGATTGGGTTAGGTTAGGTTAGACTACGTTATAGACGTATATAAAGGTCCCACGGAGACGTAGAGGCCAACTCGCCAGGAATGTTGTCAAATATTACAGCCGCGATGTTAGATTGGGTTAGGTTAGGTTATATTACGTTCTTGATGCATATAAAGGTCCCACGCAGACGTAGAGGCCAACCCGCCAGGAATGTTGTCAAATATTACCGCCGAGATGATAGGTTGGATTAGGTTAGGTTATATTACGTTATTGATGTATATAAAGGTCCCACGGAGACGTAGAGGCCAACTCGCCAGGAATGTTGTCAAATATTACAGCCGCGATGTTAGATTGGGTTAGGTTAGGTTATATTACGTTATTGTTGTATATAAAGGTCCCACGGAGACGTAGAGGCCCACTCGTCAGGAATATTGTCAAACATTACCGCCGAGATGTTAGATAGGGTTAGGTTAGGTTATATTACGTTATTGATGTATATAAAGGTCCCACGCAGACGTAGAAGCCAACCCGCCAGGAATGTTGTCAAATATTACCGCCGAGATGATAGGTTGGATTAGATTAGGTTATATTACGTTATTGATGTATATAAAGGTCCCACGGAGACGTAGAGGCCAACTCGCCAGGAATGTTGTCAAATATTACAGCCGCGATGTTAGATTGGGTTAGGTTAGGTTATATTACGTTATTGATGTATATAAAGGTCCCACGGAGACGTAGAGGCCAACAAGCCAGGAATGTTGCCAAATATTACCGCCGAGTTGTTAGGTTGGGTTAGGTTAGGTTATATTACGTTCTTGATGTATATAAAGGTCCCACGCAGAGGTAGAGGCCAACTCGCCAGGAATGTTGTGAAATATTACAGCCGAGATGATAGGTTGGGTTAGGTTAGGTTATATTTCGTTATTGATGTATATGAAGGTCCCACGGAGACGTAGAGGCCAACTCGCCAGGAATGTTGTCAAATATTACCGCCGAAATGTTAGGTTGGGTTAGGTTAGGTTATATTACATTATTGATGTATATAAAGGTCCCACGGAGACGTAGAGGCCCACTCGTCAGGAATATTGTCAAACATTACCGCCGAGATGTTAGGTTGGTTTAGGTTAGGTTATATTACGTTCTTCATGTATATAAAGGGACCACGCAGACGTAGAGGCCAACCCGCCAGGAATGTTGTCAAATATTACCACCGAAATGATAGGTTGGGTTAGGTTAGGTTATATTTCGTTATTGATGTATATGAAGGTCCCACGGAGACGTAGAGGCCAACTCGCCAGGAATGTTGTCAAATATTACCGCCGAAATGTTAGGTTGGGTTAGGTTAGGTTATATTACATTATTGATGTATATAAAGGTCCCACGGCGACGTAGAGGCCCAGTCGTCAGGAATATTGTCAAATATTACCGCCGAGATGTTAGGTTGGGTTAGGTTAGGTTATATTACGTTCTTGATATATATATAGGTCCCACGCAGACGTAGAGGCCAACCCGCCAGGAATGTTGTCAAATATTACCGCCGAAATGTTAGATTGGGTTAGGTTAGGTTATATTACGTTATTGTTGTATATAAAGGTCCCACGGAGACGTAGAGGCCAACTCGACAGGAATGTTGTCAAATATTACCGCCGAGATAATAGGTTGGGTTAGGTTAGGTTATATTACGTTATTGTAGTATATAAAGGTCCCACGCAGACGTAGAAGCCAACCCGCCAGGAATGTTGTCAAATATTACCGCCGAGATGATAGGTTGGATTAGGTTAGGTTATATTACGTTATTGATGTATATAAAGGACCCACGGAGACGTAGAGGCCAACTCGCCAGGAATGTTGTCAAATATTACAGCCGCGATGTTAGATTGGGTTAGGTTAGGTTATATTACGTTATTGATGTATATAAAGGTCCCACGGAGACGTAGAGGCCAACTCGCCAGGAATGTTGTCAAATATTACAGCCGCGATGTTAGATTGGGTTAGGTTAGGTTATATTACGTTATTGTTGTATATAAAGGTCCCACGGAGACGTAGAGGCCAACACGCCAGGAATGTTGTCAAATATTACCGCCGAGATGATAGGTTGGGTTAGGTTAGGTTATATTTCGTTATTGATGTATATGAAGGTCCCACGGAGACGTAGAGGCCAACTCGCCAGGAATGTTGTCAAATATTACCGCCGAAATTTTAGGTTGGGTTAGGTTAGGTTATATTACATTATTGATGTATATAAAGGTCCCACGGAGAAGTAGAGGCCCACTCGTCAGGAATATTGTCAAATATTACCGCCGAGATGTTAGGTTGGGTTAGGTTAGGTTATATTACGTTCTTGATGTATATAAAGGTCCCACGGTGCCGTAGAAGCCAACTCGCCAGGAATGTTGCCAAATATTATCGCCGCGATGTTAGATTGGGTTAGGTTAGGTTATATTACGTTATTGTTGTATATAAAGGTCCCACGGAGACGTAGAGGCCCACTCGTCAGGAATATTGTCAAACATTACCGCCGAGATGTTAGGTTGGTTTAGGTTAGGTTATATTACGTTCTTCATGTATATAAAGGGCCCACGCAGACGTAGAGGCCAACCCGCCAGGAATGTTGTCAAATATTACCGCCGAAATGATAGGTTGGGTTAGGTTAGGTTATATTTCGTTATTGATGTATATGAAGGTCCCACGGAGACGTAGAGGCCAACTCGCCAGGAATGTTGTCAAATATTACAGCCGCGATGTTAGATTGGGTTAGGTTAGGTTATATTACGTTATTGTTGTATATAAAGGTCCCACGGAGACGTAGAGTCCAACAAGCCAGGAATGTTGCCAAATATTACCGCCGAGTTGTTAGGTTGGGTTAGGTTAGGTTATATTACGTTCTTGATGTATATAAAGGTCCACGCAGACGTAGAGGCCAACTCGCCAGGAATGTTGTGTAATATTACTGCCGAGATGATAGGTTGGGTTAGGTTAGGTTATATTTCGTTATTGATGTATATGAAGGTCCCACGGAGACGTAGAGGCCAACTCGCCAGGAATGTTGTCAAATATTACCGCCGAAATGATAGGTTGGGTTAGGTTAGGTTATATTACATTATTGATGTATACAAAGGTCCCACGGCGACGTAGAGGCCCACTCGTCAGGAATATTGTCAAATATTACCGCCGAGATGTTAGGTTGGGTTAGGTTAGGTTATATTACGTTCTTGATGTATATAAAGGTCCCACGCAGACGTAGAGGCCAACCCGCCAGGAATGTTGTCAAATATTACCGCCGAAATGTTAGATTGGGTTAGGTTAGGTTATATTACGTTATTGTTGTATATAAACGTCCCACGGAGACGTAGAGGCCAACTCGCCAGGAATGTTGTCAAATATTACCGCCGAGATAATAGGTTGGGTTAGGTTAGGTTATATTACGTTGTTGTAGTATATAAAGGTCCCACGCAGACGTAGAAGCCAACCCGCCAGGAATGTTGTCAAATATTACCGCCGAGATGATAGGTTGGATTAGGTTAGGTTATATTACGTTATTGATGTATATAAAGGACCCACGGAGACGTAGAGGCCAACTCGCCAGGAATGTTGTCAAATATTACAGCCGCGATGTTAGATTGGGTTAGGTTAGGTTATATTACGTTATTGATGTATATAAAGGTCCCACGGAGACGTAGAGGCCAACTCGCCAGGAATGTTGTCAAATATTACAGCCGCGATGTTAGATTGGGTTAGGTTAGGTTATATTACGTTATTGTTGTATATAAAGGTCCCACGGAGACGTAGAGGCCAACACGCCAGGAATGTTGTCAAATATTACCGCCGAGATGATAGGTTGGGTTAGGTTAGGTTATATTTCGTTATTGATGTATATGAAGGTCCCACGGAGACGTAGAGGCCAACTCGCCAGGAATGTTGTCAAATATTACCGCCGAAATTTTAGGTTGGGTTAGGTTAGGTTATATTACATTATTGATGTATATAAAGGTCCCACGGAGAAGTAGAGGCCCACTCGTCAGGAATATTGTCAAATATTACCGCCGAGATGTTAGGTTGGGTTAGGTTAGGTTATATTACGTTCTTGATGTATATAAAGGTCCCACGGTGCCGTAGAAGCCAACTCGCCAGGAATGTTGCCAAATATTATCGCCGCGATGTTAGATTGGGTTAGGTTAGGTTATATTACGTTATTGTTGTATATAAAGGTCCCACGGAGACGTAGAGGCCCACTCGTCAGGAATATTGTCAAACATTACCGCCGAGATGTTAGGTTGGTTTAGGTTAGGTTATATTACGTTCTTCATGTATATAAAGGGCCCACGCAGACGTAGAGGCCAACCCGCCAGGAATGTTGTCAAATATTACCGCCGAAATGATAGGTTGGGTTAGGTTAGGTTATATTTCGTTATTGATGTATATGAAGGTCCCACGGAGACGTAGAGGCCAACTCGCCAGGAATGTTGTCAAATATTACAGCCGCGATGTTAGATTGGGTTAGGTTAGGTTATATTACGTTATTGTTGTATATAAAGGTCCCACGGAGACGTAGAGTCCAACAAGCCAGGAATGTTGCCAAATATTACCGCCGAGTTGTTAGGTTGGGTTAGGTTAGGTTATATTACGTTCTTGATGTATATAAAGGTCCACGCAGACGTAGAGGCCAACTCGCCAGGAATGTTGTGTAATATTACTGCCGAGATGATAGGTTGGGTTAGGTTAGGTTATATTTCGTTATTGATGTATATGAAGGTCCCACGGAGACGTAGAGGCCAACTCGCCAGGAATGTTGTCAAATATTACCGCCGAAATGTTAGGTTGGGTTAGGTTAGGTTATATTACATTATTGATGTATACAAAGGTCCCACGGCGACGTAGAGGCCCACTCGTCAGGAATATTGTCAAATATTACCGCCGAGATGTTAGGTTGGGTTAGGTTAGGTTATATTACGTTCTTGATGTATATAAAGGTCCCACGCAGACGTAGAGGCCAACCCGCCAGGAATGTTGTCAAATATTACCGCCGAAATGTTAGATTGGGTTAGGTTAGGTTATATTACGTTATTGTTGTATATAAAGGTCCCACGGAGACGTAGAGGCCAACTCGCCAGGAATGTTGTCAAATATTACCGCCGAGATAATAGGTTGGGTTAGGTTAGGTTATATTACGTTGTTGTAGTATATAAAGGTCCCACGGAGACGCAGAGGCCAACTCGCGAGCAATGTTGTCAAATATTACCGCCGAGATGATGTGTTGGATTAGGTTAGGTTATATTACGTTATTGATGTATATAAAGGTCCCACGGATACGTAGAGGCCAACAAGCCACGAATTTTGCCAAATATTACCGCCGAGATGTGAGGTTGGGTTAGGTTAGGCTATATTACGTTATTGATGTATATAAAGGTCCCACGGTGCCGTAGATGCCAACTCGCCAGGAATGTTGCCAAATATTATCGCCGCGATGTTAGATTGGGTTAGGTTAGGTTAGACTACGTTATTGACGTATATAAAGGTCCCACGGAGACGTAGAGGCCAACTCGCCAGGAATGTTGTCAAATATTACAGCCGCGATGTTAGATTGGGTTAGGTTAGGTTATATTACGTTATTGTTGTATATAAAGGTCCCACGGAGACGTAGAGGCCAACTCGCCAGGAATGTTGTCAAATATTACCGCCGAGATGATAGGTTGGGTTAGGTTAGGTTATATTACGTTATTGTAGTATATAAAGGTCCCACGGAGACGCAGAGGCCAACTCGCCAGGAATGTTGTCAAATATTACCGCCGAGATGATGTGTTGGATTAGGTTAGGTTATATTACGTTATTGATATATATAAAGGTCCCACGGAGACGTAGAGGCCAACTCGCCAGGAATGTTGTCAAATATTACAGCCGCGATGTTAGATTGGGTTAGGTTAGGTTATATTACGTTCTTGATATATATCAAGGTCCCACGCAGACGTAGAGGCCAACTCGCCAGGAATGTTGTAAAATATTACAGCCGAGATGATAGGTTGGGTTAGGTTAGGTTATATTTCGTTATTGATGTATATGAAGGTCCCACGGAGACGTAGAGGCCAACTCGCCAGGAATGTTGTCAAATATTACCGCCGAAATGTTAGGTTGGGTTAGGTTAGGTTATATTACATTATTGATGTATATAAAGGTCCCACGGAGACGTAGAGGCCCACTCGTCAGGAATATTGTCAAACATTACCGCCGAGATGTTAGGTTGGTTTAGGTTAGGTTATATTACGTTCTTCATGTATATAAAGGGCCCACGCAGACGTAGAGGCCAACCCGCCAGGAATGTTGTCAAATATTACCGCCGAAATGATAGGTTGGGTTAGGTTAGCTTATATTTCGTTATTGATGTATATGAAGGTCCCACGGAGACGTAGAGGCCAACTCGCCAGGAATGTTGTCAAATATTACCGCCGAAATGTTAGATTGGGTTAGGTTAGGTTATATTACGTTATTGTTGTATATAAAGGTCCCACGGAGACGTAGAGGCCAACTCGCCAGGAATGTTGTCAAATATTACCGCCGAGATAATAGGTTGGGTTAGGTTAGGTTATATTACGTTATTGTAGTATATAATGGTCCCACGGAGACGCAGAGGCCAACTCGCGAGGAATGTTGTCAAATATTACCGCCGAGATGATGTGTTGGATTAGGTTAGGTTATATTACGTTATTGATGTATATAAAGGTCCCACGGAGACGTAGAGGCCAACTCGCCAGGAATGTTGTCAAATATTACAGCCGCCATGTTAGATTGGGTTAGGTTAGGTTATATTACGTTATTGTTGTATATAAAGGTCCCACGGAGACGTAGAGGCCAACTCGCCAGGAATGTTGTCAAATATTACAGCCGCGATGTTAGATTGGGTTAGGTTAGGTTATATTACGTTCTTGATGCATATAAAGGTCCCACGCAGACGTAGAGGCCAACCCGCCAGGAATGTTGTCAAATATTACCGCCGAGATGATAGGTTGGATTAGGTTAGGTTATATTACGTTATTGATGTATATAAAGGTCCCACGGAGACGTAGAGGCCAACTCGCCAGGAATGTTGTCAAATATTACAGCCGCGATGTTAGATTGGGTTAGGTTAGGTTATATTACGTTATTGTTGTATATAAAGGTCCCACGGAGACGTAGTGGCCCACTCGTCAGGAATATTGTCAAACATTACCGCCGAGATGTTAGATAGGGTTAGGTTAGGTTATATTACGTTATTGATGTATATAAAGGTCCCACGCAGACGTAGAAGCCAACCCGCCAGGAATGTTGTCAAATATTACCGCCGAGATGATAGGTTGGATTAGGTTAGGTTATATTACGTTATTGATGTATATAAAGGTCCCACGGAGACGTAGAGGCCAACTCGCCAGGAATGTTGTCAAATATTACAGCCGCGATGTTAGATTGGGTTAGGTTAGGTTATATTACGTTATTGTTGTATATAAAGGTCCCACGGAGACGTAGAGGCCAACAAGCCAGGAATGTTGCCAAATATTACAGCCGCGATGTTAGATTGGGTTAGGTTAGGTTATATTACGTTATTGATGTATATAAACGTCCCACGGAGACGTAGAGGCCAACAAGCCAGGAATGTTGCCAAATATTACCGCCGAGTTGTTAGGTTGGGTTAGGTTAGGTTATATTACGTTCTTGATGTATATAAAGGTCCCACGCAGAGGTAGAGGCCAACTCGCCAGGAATGTTGTGAAATATTACAGCCGAGATGATAGGTTGGGTTAGGTTAGGTTATATTTCGTTATTGATGTATATGAAGGTCCCACGGAGACGTAGAGGCCAACTCGCCAGGAATGTTGTCAAATATTACCGCCGAAATGTTAGGTTGGGTTAGGTTAGGTTATATTACATTATTGATGTATATAAAGGTCCCACGGAGACGTAGAGGCCCACTCGTCAGGAATATTGTCAAACATTACCGCCGAGATGTTAGGTTGGTTTAGGTTAGGTTATATTACGTTCTTCATGTATATAAAGGGACCACGCAGACGTAGAGGCCAACCCGCCAGGAATGTTGTCAAATATTACCACCGAAATGATAGGTTGGGTTAGGTTAGGTTATATTTCGTTATTGATGTATATGAAGGTCCCACGGAGACGTAGAGGCCAACTCGCCAGGAATGTTGTCAAATATTACCGCCGAAATGTTAGGTTGGGTTAGGTTAGGTTATATTACATTATTGATGTATATAAAGGTCCCACGGCGACGTAGAGGCCCACTCGTCAGGAATATTGTCAAATATTACCGCCGAGATGTTAGGTTGGGTTAGGTTAGGTTATATTACGTTCTTGATATATATAAAGGTCCCACGCAGACGTAGAGGCCAACCCGCCAGGAATGTTGTCAAATATTACCGCCGAAATGTTAGATTGGGTTAGGTTAGGTTATATTACGTTATTGTTGTATATAAAGGTCCCACGGAGACGTAGAGGCCAACTCGACAGGAATGTTGTCAAATATTACCGCCGAGATAATAGGTTGGGTTAGGTTAGGTTATATTACGTTATTGTAGTATATAAAGGTCCCACGCAGACGTAGAAGCCAACCCGCCAGGAATGTTGTCAAATATTACCGCCGAGATGATAGGTTGGATTAGGTTAGGTTATATTACGTTATTGATGTATATAAAGGTCCCACGGAGACGTAGAGGCCAACTCGCCAGGAATGTTGTCAAATATTACAGCCGCGATGTTAGATTGGGTTAGGTTAGGTTATATTACGTTATTGATGTATATAAAGGTCCCACGGAGACGTAGAGGCCAATTCGCCAGGAATGTTGTCAAATATTACAGCCGCGATGTTAGATTGGGTTAGGTTAGGTTATATTACGTTATTGTTGTATATAAAGGTCCCACGGAGACGTAGAGGCCAACACGCCAGGAATGTTGTCAAATATTACCGCCGAGATGATAGGTTGGGTTAGGTTAGGTTATATTTCGTTATTGATGTATATGAAGGTCCCACGGAGACGTAGAGGCCAACTCGCCAGGAATGTTGTCAAATATTACCGCCGAAATGTTAGGTTGGGTTAGGTTAGGTTATATTACATTATTGATGTATACAAAGGTCCCACGGCGACGTAGAGGCCCACTCGTCAGGAATATTGTCAAATATTACCGCCGAGATGTTAGGTTGGGTTAGGTTAGGTTATATTACGTTCTTGATGTATATAAAGGTCCCACGCAGACGTAGAGGCCAACCCGCCAGGAATGTTGTCAAATATTACCGCCGAAATGTTAGATTGGGTTAGGTTAGGTTATATTACGTTATTGTTGTATATAAAGGTCCCACGGAGACGTAGAGGCCAACTCGCCAGGAATGTTGTCAAATATTACCGCCGAGATAATAGGTTGGGTTAGGTTAGGTTATATTACGTTGTTGTAGTATATAAAGGTCCCACGGAGACGCAGAGGCCAACTCGCGAGCAATGTTGTCAAATATTACCGCCGAGATGATAGGTTGGGTTAGGTTAGGTTATATTACGTTATTGTAGTATATAAAGGTCCCACGGAGACGCAGAGGCCAACTCGCCAGGAATGTTGTCAAATATTACCGCCGAGATGATGTGTTGGATTAGGTTAGGTTATATTACGTTATTGATATATATAAAGGTCCCACGGAGACGTAGAGGCCAACTCGCCAGGAATGTTGTCAAATATTACAGCCGCGATGTTAGATTGGGTTAGGTTAGGTTATATTACGTTCTTGATATATATCAAGGTCCCACGCAGACGTAGAGGCCAACTCGCCAGGAATGTTGTCAAATATTACCGCCGAAATGTTAGGTTGGGTTAGGTTAGGTTATATTACATTATTGATGTATATAAAGGTCCCACGGAGACGTAGAGGCCCACTCGTCAGGAATATTGTCAAACATTACCGCCGAGATGTTAGGTTGGTTTAGGTTAGGTTATATTACGTTCTTCATGTATATAAAGGGCCCACGCAGACGTAGAGGCCAACCCGCCAGGAATGTTGTCAAATATTACCGCCGAAATGATAGGTTGGGTTAGGTTAGCTTATATTTCGTTATTGATGTATATGAAGGTCCCACGGAGACGTAGAGGCCAACTCGCCAGGAATGTTGTCAAATATTACCGCCGAAATGTTAGATTGGGTTAGGTTAGGTTATATTACGTTATTGTTGTATATAAAGGTCCCACGGAGACGTAGAGGCCAACTCGCCAGGAATGTTGTCAAATATTACCGCCGAGATAATAGGTTGGGTTAGGTTAGGTTATATTACGTTATTGTAGTATATAATGGTCCCACGGAGACGCAGAGGCCAACTCGCGAGGAATGTTGTCAAATATTACCGCCGAGATGATGTGTTGGATTAGGTTAGGTTATATTACGTTATTGATGTATATAAAGGTCCCACGGAGACGTAGAGGCCAACTCGCCAGGAATGTTGTCAAATATTACAGCCGCGATGTTAGATTGGGTTAGGTTAGGTTATATTACGTTATGGTTGTATATAAAGGTCCCACGGAGACGTAGAGGCCAACTCGCCAGGAATGTTGTCAAATATTACCGCCGAGATGATAGGTTGGGTTAGGTTAGGTTATATTTCGTTATTGATGTATATGAAGGTCCCACGGAGACGTAGAGGCCAACTCGCCAGGAATGTTGTCAAATATTACCGCCGAAATGTTAGGTTGGGTCAGGTTTGGTTATATTACATTATTGATGTATATAAAGGTCCCACGGAGAAGTAGAGGCCCACTCGTCAGGAATATTGTCAAATATTACCGCCGAGATGTTAGGTTGGTTTAGGTTAGGTTATATTACGTTCTTCATGTATATAAAGGGACCACGCAGACGTAGAGGCCAACCCGCCAGGAATGTTGTCAAATATTACCACCGAAATGATAGGTTGGGTTAGGTTAGGTTATATTTCGTTATTGATGTATATGAAGGTCCCACGGAGACGTAGAGGCCAACTCGCCAGGAATGTTGTCAAATATTACCGCCGAAATGTTAGGTTGGGTTAGGTTAGGTTATATTACATTATTGATGTATATAAAGGTCCCACGGCGACGTAGAGGCCCACTCGTCAGGAATATTGTCAAATATTACCGCCGAGATGTTAGGTTGGGTTAGGTTAGGTTATATTACGTTCTTGATATATATAAAGGTCCCACGCAGACGTAGAGGCCAACCCGCCAGGAATGTTGTCAAATATTACCGCCGAAATGTTAGATTGGGTTAGGTTAGGTTATATTACGTTATTGTTGTATATAAAGGTCCCACGGAGACGTAGAGGCCAACTCGACAGGAATGTTGTCAAATATTACCGCCGAGATAATAGGTTGGGTTAGGTTAGGTTATATTACGTTATTGTAGTATATAAAGGTCCCACGCAGACGTAGAAGCCAACCCGCCAGGAATGTTGTCAAATATTACCGCCGAGATGATAGGTTGGATTAGGTTAGGTTATATTACGTTATTGATGTATATAAAGGTCCCACGGAGACGTAGAGGCCAACTCGCCAGGAATGTTGTCAAATATTACAGCCGCGATGTTAGATTGGGTTAGGTTAGGTTATATTACGTTATTGATGTATATAAAGGTCCCACGGAGACGTAGAGGCCAACTCGCCAGGAATGTTGTCAAATATTACAGCCGCGATGTTAGATTGGGTTAGGTTAGGTTATATTACGTTATTGTTGTATATAAAGGTCCCACGGAGACGTAGAGGCCAACACGCCAGGAATGTTGTCAAATATTACCGCCGAGATGATAGGTTGGGTTAGGTTAGGTTATATTTCGTTATTGATGTATATGAAGGTCCCACGGAGACGTAGAGGCCAACTCGCCAGGAATGTTGTCAAATATTACCGCCGAAATGTTAGGTTGGGTTAGGTTAGGTTATATTACATTATTGATGTATACAAAGGTCCCACGGCGACGTAGAGGCCCACTCGTCAGGAATATTGTCAAATATTACCGCCGAGATGTTAGGTTGGGTTAGGTTAGGTTATATTACGTTCTTGATGTATATAAAGGTCCCACGCAGA
The DNA here is from genome assembly GCA_963969225.1 of Xylocopa violacea. Taxonomy (NCBI): domain Eukaryota; kingdom Metazoa; phylum Arthropoda; class Insecta; order Hymenoptera; family Apidae; genus Xylocopa; species Xylocopa violacea. Next base: position 9,071,535 of record CAXAJV010000016.1, on the reverse strand, counting down.
CGTAGAGGCCAACCCGCCAGGAATGTTGTCAAATATTACCGCCGAAATGTTAGATTGGGTTAGGTTAGGTTATATTACGTTATTGTTGTATATAAAGGTCCCACGGAGACGTAGAGGCCAACTCGCCAGGAATGTTGTCAAATATTACCGCCGAGATAATAGGTTGGGTTAGGTTAGGTTATATTACGTTGTTGTAGTATATAAAGGTCCCACGGAGACGCAGAGGCCAACTCGCGAGCAATGTTGTCAAATATTACCGCCGAGATGATAGGTTGGGTTAGGTTAGGTTATATTACGTTATTGTAGTATATAAAGGTCCCACGGAGACGCAGAGGCCAACTCGCCAGGAATGTTGTCAAATATTACCGCCGAGATGATGTGTTGGATTAGGTTAGGTTATATTACGTTATTGATATATATAAAGGTCCCACGGAGACGTAGAGGCCAACTCGCCAGGAATGTTGTCAAATATTACAGGCGCGATGTTAGATTGGGTTAGGTTAGGTTATATTACGTTCTTGATATATATCAAGGTCCCACGCAGACGTAGAGGCCAACTCGCCAGGAATGTTGTCAAATATTACCGCCGAAATGATAGGTTGGGTTAGGTTAGGTTATATTTCGTTACTGATGTATATGAAGGTCCCACGGAGACGTAGAGGCCCACTCGTCAGGAATATTGTCAAATATTACAGCCGAGATGTGAGGTTGGGTTAGGTTAGGCTATATTACGTTATTGATGTATATAAAGGTCCCACGGTGCCGTAGAAGCCAACTCGCCAGGAATGTTGCCAAATATTATCGCCGCGATGTTAGATTGGGTTAGGTTAGGTTAGACTACGTTATTGACGTATATAAAGGTCCCACGGAGACGTAGAGGCCAACTCGCCAGGAATGTTGTCAAATATTACAGCCGCGATGTTAGATTGGGTTAGGTTAGGTTATATTACGTTCTTGATGTATATAAAGGTCCCACGCAGACGTAGAGGCCAACCCGCCCGGAATGTTGTCAAATATTACCGCCGAGATGATAGGTTGGATTAGGTTAGGTTATATTACGTTATTGATGTATATAAGGGTCCCACGGAGACGTAGAGGCCAACTCGCCAGGAATGTTGTCAAATATTACAGCCGCGATGTTAGATTGGGTTAGGTTAGGTTATATTACGTTATTGTTGTATATAAAGGTCCCACGGAGACGTAGAGGCCCACTCGTCAGGAATATTGTCAAACATTACCGCCGAGATGTTAGATAGGGTTAGGTTAGGTTATATTACGTTATTGATGTATATAAAGGTCCCACGCAGACGTAGAAGCCAACCCGCCAGGAATGTTGTCAAATATTACCGCCGAGATGATAGGTTGGATTAGGTTAGGTTATATTACGTTATTGATGTATATAAAGGACCCACGGAGACGTAGAGGCCAACTCGCCAGGAATGTTGTCAAATATTACAGCCGCGATGTTAGATTGGGTTAGGTTAGGTTATATTACGTTATTGTTGTATATAAAGGTCCCACGGAGACGTAGAGGCCAACTCGCCAGGAATGTTGTCAAATATTACCGCCGAGATAATAGGTTGGGTTAGGTTAGGTTATATTACGTTATTGTAGTATATAAAGGTCCCACGGAGACGCAGAGGCCAACTCGCGAGGAATGTTGTCAAATATTACCGCCGAGATGATGTGTTGGATTAGGTTAGGTTATATTACGTTATTGATGTATATAAAGGTCCCACGGAGACGTAGAGGCCAACTCGCCAGGAATGTTGTCAAATATTACAGCCGCGATGTTAGATTGGGTTAGGTTAGGTTATATTACGTTATTGATGTATATAAAGGTCCCACGGAGACGTAGAGGCCAACTCGCCAGGAATGTTGCCAAATATTACCGCCGAGTTGTTAGGTTGGGTTAGGTTAGGTTATATTACGTTCTTGATGTATATAAAGGTCCCACGCAGAGGTAGAGGCCAACTCGCCAGGAATGTTGTGAAATATTACAGCCGAGATGATAGGTTGGGTTAGGTTAGGTTATATTTCGTTATTGATGTATATGAAGGTCCCACGGAGACGTAGAGGCCAACTCGCCAGGAATGTTGTCAAATATTACCGCCGAAATGTTAGGTTGGGTTAGGTTAGGTTATATTACATTATTGATGTATATAAAGGTCCCACGGAGACGTAGAGGCCCACTCGTCAGGAATATTGTCAAACATTACCGCCGAGATGTTAGGTTGGTTTAGGTTAGGTTATATTACGTTCTTCATGTATATAAAGGGCCCACGCAGACGTAGAGGCCAACCCGCCAGGAATGTTGTCAAATATTACCGCCGAAATGATAGGTTGGGTTAGGTTAGGTTATATTTCGTTACTGATGTATATGAAGGTCCCACGGAGACGTAGAGGCCAACTCGCCAGGAATGTTGTCAAATATTACCGCCGAAATGTTAGGTTGGGTTAGGTTAGGTTATATTACATTATTGATGTATATAAAGGTCCCACGGAGACGTAGAGGCCCACTCGTCAGGAATATTGTCAAACATTACCGCCGAGATGTTAGGTTGGTTTAGGTTAGGTTATATTACGTTCTTCATGTATATAAAGGGCCCACGCAGACGTAGAGGCCAACCCGCCAGGAATGTTGTCAAATATTACCGCCGAAATGATAGGTTGGGTTAGGTTAGCTTATATTTCGTTATTGATGTATATGAAGGTCCCACGGAGACGTAGAGGCCAACTCGCCAGGAATGTTGTCAAATATTACCGCCGAAATGTTAGATTGGGTTAGGTTAGGTTATATTACGTTATTGTTGTATATAAAGGTCCCACGGAGACGTAGAGGCCAACTCGCCAGGAATGTTGTCAAATATTACCGCCGAGATAATAGGTTGGGTTAGGTTAGGTTATATTACGTTATTGTAGTATATAATGGTCCCACGGAGACGCAGAGGCCAACTCGCGAGGAATGTTGTCAAATATTACCGCCGAGATGATGTGTTGGATTAGGTTAGGTTATATTACGTTATTGATGTATATAAAGGTCCCACGGAGACGTAGAGGCCAACTCGCCAGGAATGTTGTCAAATATTACAGCCGCGATGTTAGATTGGGTTAGGTTAGGTTATATTACGTTATTGATGTATATAAAGGTCCCACGGAGACGTAGAGGCCAACTCGCCAGGAATGTTGCCAAATATTACCGCCGAGTTGTTAGGTTGGGTTAGGTTAGGTTATATTACGTTCTTTATGTATATAAAGGTCCCACGCAGAGGTAGAGGCCAACTCGCCAGGAATGTTGTGAAATATTACAGCCGAGATGATAGGTTGGGTTAGGTTAGGTTATATTTCGTTATTGATGTATATGAAGGTCCCACGGAGACGTAGAGGCCAACTCGCCAGGAATGTTGTCAAATATTACCGCCGAAATGTTAGGTTGGGTTAGGTTAGGTTATATTACATTATTGATGTATATAAAGGTCCCACGGAGACGTAGAGGCCAACTCGCGAGGAATGTTGTCAAATATTACCGCCGAGATGATGTGTTGGATTAGGTTAGGTTATATTACGTTATTGATGTATATAAAGGTCCCACGGAGACGTAGAGGCCAACTCGCCAGGAATGTTGTCAAATATTACAGCCGCGATGTTAGATTGGGTTAGGTTAGGTTATATTACGTTATTGATGTATATAAAGGTCCCACGGAGACGTAGAGGCCAACTCGCCAGGAATGTTGCCAAATATTACCGCCGAGTTGTTAGGTTGGGTTAGGTTAGGTTATATTACGTTCTTGATGTATATAAAGGTCCCACGCAGAGGTAGAGGCCAACTCGCCAGGAATGTTGTGAAATATTACAGCCGAGATGATAGGTTGGGTTAGGTTAGGTTATATTTCGTTATTGATGTATATGAAGGTCCCACGGAGACGTAGAGGCCAACTCGCCAGGAATGTTGTCAAATATTACCGCCGAAATGTTAGGTTGGGTTAGGTTAGGTTATATTACATTATTGATGTATATAAAGGTCCCACGGAGACGTAGAGGCCCACTCGTCAGGAATATTGTCAAACATTACCGCCGAGATGTTAGGTTGGTTTAGGTTAGGTTATATTACGTTCTTCATGTATATAAAGGGCCCACGCAGACGTAGAGGCCAACCCGCCAGGAATGTTGTCAAATATTACCGCCGAAATGATAGGTTGGGTTAGGTTAGGTTATATTTCGTTACTGATGTATATGAAGGTCCCACGGAGACGTAGAGGCCAACTCGCCAGGAATGTTGTCAAATATTACCGCCGAAATGTTAGGTTGGGTTAGGTTAGGTTATATTACATTATTGATGTATATAAAGGTCCCACGGAGACGTAGAGGCCCACTCGTCAGGAATATTGTCAAACATTACCGCCGAGATGTTAGGTTGGTTTAGGTTAGGTTATATTACGTTCTTCATGTATATAAAGGGCCCACGCAGACGTAGAGGCCAACCCGCCAGGAATGTTGTCAAATATTACCGCCGAAATGATAGGTTGGGTTAGGTTAGCTTATATTTCGTTATTGATGTATATGAAGGTCCCACGGAGACGTAGAGGCCAACTCGCCAGGAATGTTGTCAAATATTACCGCCGAAATGTTAGATTGGGTTAGGTTAGGTTATATTACGTTATTGTTGTATATAAAGGTCCCACGGAGACGTAGAGGCCAACTCGCCAGGAATGTTGTCAAATATTACCGCCGAGATAATAGGTTGGGTTAGGTTAGGTTATATTACGTTATTGTAGTATATAATGGTCCCACGGAGACGCAGAGGCCAACTCGCGAGGAATGTTGTCAAATATTACCGCCGAGATGATGTGTTGGATTAGGTTAGGTTATATTACGTTATTGATGTATATAAAGGTCCCACGGAGACGTAGAGGCCAACTCGCCAGGAATGTTGTCAAATATTACAGCCGCGATGTTAGATTGGGTTAGGTTAGGTTATATTACGTTATTGATGTATATAAAGGTCCCACGGAGACGTAGAGGCCAACTCGCCAGGAATGTTGTCAAATATTACAGCCGCGATGTTAGATTGGGTTAGGTTAGGTTATATTACGTTATTGTTGTATATAAAGGTCCCACGGAGACGTAGAGGCCAACACGCCAGGAATGTTGTCAAATATTACCGCCGAGATGATAGGTTGGGTTAGGTTAGGTTATATTTCGTTATTGATGTATATGAAGGTCCCACGGAGACGTAGAGGCCAACTCGCCAGGAATGTTGTCAAATATTACCGCCGAAATGTTAGGTTGGGTTAGGTTAGGTTATATTACATTATTGATGTATACAAAGGTCCCACGGCGACGTAGAGGCCCACTCGTCAGGAATATTGTCAAATATTACCGCCGAGATGTTAGGTTGGGTTAGGTTAGGTTATATTACGTTCTTGATGTATATAAAGGTCCCACGCAGACGTAGAGGCCAACCCGCCAGGAATGTTGTCAAATATTACCGCCGAAATGTTAGATTGGGTTAGGTTAGGTTATATTACGTTATTGTTGTATATAAAGGTCCCACGGAGACGTAGAGGCCAACTCGCCAGGAATGTTGTCAAATATTACCGCCGAGATAATAGGTTGGGTTAGGTTAGGTTATATTACGTTGTTGTAGTATATAAAGGTCCCACGGAGACGCAGAGGCCAACTCGCGAGCAATGTTGTCAAATATTACCGCCGAGATGATAGGTTGGGTTAGGTTAGGTTATATTACGTTATTGTAGTATATAAAGGTCCCACGGAGACGCAGAGGCCAACTCGCCAGGAATGTTGTCAAATATTACCGCCGAGATGATGTGTTGGATTAGGTTAGGTTATATTACGTTATTGATATATATAAAGGTCCCACGGAGACGTAGAGGCCAACTCGCCAGGAATGTTGTCAAATATTACAGGCGCGATGTTAGATTGGGTTAGGTTAGGTTATATTACGTTCTTGATATATATCAAGGTCCCACGCAGACGTAGAGGCCAACTCGCCAGGAATGTTGTCAAATATTACCGCCGAAATGATAGGTTGGGTTAGGTTAGGTTATATTTCGTTACTGATGTATATGAAGGTCCCACGGAGACGTAGAGGCCCACTCGTCAGGAATATTGTCAAATATTACAGCCGAGATGTGAGGTTGGGTTAGGTTAGGCTATATTACGTTATTGATGTATATAAAGGTCCCACGGTGCCGTAGAAGCCAACTCGCCAGGAATGTTGCCAAATATTATCGCCGCGATGTTAGATTGGGTTAGGTTAGGTTAGACTACGTTATTGACGTATATAAAGGTCCCACGGAGACGTAGAGGCCAACTCGCCAGGAATGTTGTCAAATATTACAGCCGCGATGTTAGATTGGGTTAGGTTAGGTTATATTACGTTCTTGATGTATATAAAGGTCCCACGCAGACGTAGAGGCCAACCCGCCCGGAATGTTGTCAAATATTACCGCCGAGATGATAGGTTGGATTAGGTTAGGTTATATTACGTTATTGATGTATATAAGGGTCCCACGGAGACGTAGAGGCCAACTCGCCAGGAATGTTGTCAAATATTACAGCCGCGATGTTAGATTGGGTTAGGTTAGGTTATATTACGTTATTGTTGTATATAAAGGTCCCACGGAGACGTAGAGGCCCACTCGTCAGGAATATTGTCAAACATTACCGCCGAGATGTTAGATAGGGTTAGGTTAGGTTATATTACGTTATTGATGTATATAAAGGTCCCACGCAGACGTAGAAGCCAACCCGCCAGGAATGTTGTCAAATATTACCGCCGAGATGATAGGTTGGATTAGGTTAGGTTATATTACGTTATTGATGTATATAAAGGACCCACGGAGACGTAGAGGCCAACTCGCCAGGAATGTTGTCAAATATTACAGCCGCGATGTTAGATTGGGTTAGGTTAGGTTATATTACGTTATTGTTGTATATAAAGGTCCCACGGAGACGTAGAGGCCAACTCGCCAGGAATGTTGTCAAATATTACCGCCGAGATAATAGGTTGGGTTAGGTTAGGTTATATTACGTTATTGTAGTATATAAAGGTCCCACGGAGACGCAGAGGCCAACTCGCGAGGAATGTTGTCAAATATTACCGCCGAGATGATGTGTTGGATTAGGTTAGGTTATATTACGTTATTGATGTATATAAAGGTCCCACGGAGACGTAGAGGCCAACTCGCCAGGAATGTTGTCAAATATTACAGCCGCGATGTTAGATTGGGTTAGGTTAGGTTATATTACGTTATTGATGTATATAAAGGTCCCACGGAGACGTAGAGGCCAACTCGCCAGGAATGTTGCCAAATATTACCGCCGAGTTGTTAGGTTGGGTTAGGTTAGGTTATATTACGTTCTTGATGTATATAAAGGTCCCACGCAGAGGTAGAGGCCAACTCGCCAGGAATGTTGTGAAATATTACAGCCGAGATGATAGGTTGGGTTAGGTTAGGTTATATTTCGTTATTGATGTATATGAAGGTCCCACGGAGACGTAGAGGCCAACTCGCCAGGAATGTTGTCAAATATTACCGCCGAAATGTTAGGTTGGGTTAGGTTAGGTTATATTACATTATTGATGTATATAAAGGTCCCACGGAGACGTAGAGGCCCACTCGTCAGGAATATTGTCAAACATTACCGCCGAGATGTTAGGTTGGTTTAGGTTAGGTTATATTACGTTCTTCATGTATATAAAGGGCCCACGCAGACGTAGAGGCCAACCCGCCAGGAATGTTGTCAAATATTACCGCCGAAATGATAGGTTGGGTTAGGTTAGGTTATATTTCGTTACTGATGTATATGAAGGTCCCACGGAGACGTAGAGGCCAACTCGCCAGGAATGTTGTCAAATATTACCGCCGAAATGTTAGGTTGGGTTAGGTTAGGTTATATTACATTATTGATGTATATAAAGGTCCCACGGAGACGTAGAGGCCCACTCGTCAGGAATATTGTCAAACATTACCGCCGAGATGTTAGGTTGGTTTAGGTTAGGTTATATTACGTTCTTCATGTATATAAAGGGCCCACGCAGACGTAGAGGCCAACCCGCCAGGAATGTTGTCAAATATTACCGCCGAAATGATAGGTTGGGTTAGGTTAGCTTATATTTCGTTATTGATGTATATGAAGGTCCCACGGAGACGTAGAGGCCAACTCGCCAGGAATGTTGTCAAATATTACCGCCGAAATGTTAGATTGGGTTAGGTTAGGTTATATTACGTTATTGTTGTATATAAAGGTCCCACGGAGACGTAGAGGCCAACTCGCCAGGAATGTTGTCAAATATTACCGCCGAGATAATAGGTTGGGTTAGGTTAGGTTATATTACGTTATTGTAGTATATAATGGTCCCACGGAGACGCAGAGGCCAACTCGCGAGGAATGTTGTCAAATATTACCGCCGAGATGATGTGTTGGATTAGGTTAGGTTATATTACGTTATTGATGTATATAAAGGTCCCACGGAGACGTAGAGGCCAACTCGCCAGGAATGTTGTCAAATATTACAGCCGCGATGTTAGATTGGGTTAGGTTAGGTTATATTACGTTATTGATGTATATAAAGGTCCCACGGAGACGTAGAGGCCAACTCGCCAGGAATGTTGCCAAATATTACCGCCGAGTTGTTAGGTTGGGTTAGGTTAGGTTATATTACGTTCTTTATGTATATAAAGGTCCCACGCAGAGGTAGAGGCCAACTCGCCAGGAATGTTGTGAAATATTACAGCCGAGATGATAGGTTGGGTTAGGTTAGGTTATATTTCGTTATTGATGTATATGAAGGTCCCACGGAGACGTAGAGGCCAACTCGCCAGGAATGTTGTCAAATATTACCGCCGAAATGTTAGGTTGGGTTAGGTTAGGTTATATTACATTATTGATGTATATAAAGGTCCCACGGAGACGTAGAGGCCAACTCGCGAGGAATGTTGTCAAATATTACCGCCGAGATGATGTGTTGGATTAGGTTAGGTTATATTACGTTATTGATGTATATAAAGGTCCCACGGAGACGTAGAGGCCAACTCGCCAGGAATGTTGTCAAATATTACAGCCGCGATGTTAGATTGGGTTAGGTTAGGTTATATTACGTTATTGATGTATATAAAGGTCCCACGGAGACGTAGAGGCCAACTCGCCAGGAATGTTGCCAAATATTACCGCCGAGTTGTTAGGTTGGGTTAGGTTAGGTTATATTACGTTCTTGATGTATATAAAGGTCCCACGCAGAGGTAGAGGCCAACTCGCCAGGAATGTTGTGAAATATTACAGCCGAGATGATAGGTTGGGTTAGGTTAGGTTATATTTCGTTATTGATGTATATGAAGGTCCCACGGAGACGTAGAGGCCAACTCGCCAGGAATGTTGTCAAATATTACCGCCGAAATGTTAGGTTGGGTTAGGTTAGGTTATATTACATTATTGATGTATATAAAGGTCCCACGGAGACGTAGAGGCCCACTCGTCAGGAATATTGTCAAACATTACCGCCGAGATGTTAGGTTGGTTTAGGTTAGGTTATATTACGTTCTTCATGTATATAAAGGGCCCACGCAGACGTAGAGGCCAACCCGCCAGGAATGTTGTCAAATATTACCGCCGAAATGATAGGTTGGGTTAGGTTAGGTTATATTTCGTTACTGATGTATATGAAGGTCCCACGGAGACGTAGAGGCCAACTCGCCAGGAATGTTGTCAAATATTACCGCCGAAATGTTAGGTTGGGTTAGGTTAGGTTATATTACATTATTGATGTATATAAAGGTCCCACGGAGACGTAGAGGCCCACTCGTCAGGAATATTGTCAAACATTACCGCCGAGATGTTAGGTTGGTTTAGGTTAGGTTATATTACGTTCTTCATGTATATAAAGGGCCCACGCAGACGTAGAGGCCAACCCGCCAGGAATGTTGTCAAATATTACCGCCGAAATGATAGGTTGGGTTAGGTTAGCTTATATTTCGTTATTGATGTATATGAAGGTCCCACGGAGACGTAGAGGCCAACTCGCCAGGAATGTTGTCAAATATTACCGCCGAAATGTTAGATTGGGTTAGGTTAGGTTATATTACGTTATTGTTGTATATAAAGGTCCCACGGAGACGTAGAGGCCAACTCGCCAGGAATGTTGTCAAATATTACCGCCGAGATAATAGGTTGGGTTAGGTTAGGTTATATTACGTTATTGTAGTATATAATGGTCCCACGGAGACGCAGAGGCCAACTCGCGAGGAATGTTGTCAAATATTACCGCCGAGATGATGTGTTGGATTAGGTTAGGTTATATTACGTTATTGATGTATATAAAGGTCCCACGGAGACGTAGAGGCCAACTCGCCAGGAATGTTGTCAAATATTACAGCCGCGATGTTAGATTGGGTTAGGTTAGGTTATATTACGTTATTGATGTATATAAAGGTCCCACGGAGACGTAGAGGCCAACTCGCCAGGAATGTTGCCAAATATTACCGCCGAGTTGTTAGGTTGGGTTAGGTTAGGTTATATTACGTTCTTGATGTATATAAAGGTCCCACGCAGAGGTAGAGGCCAACTCGCCAGGAATGTTGTGAAATATTACAGCCGAGATGATAGGTTGGGTTAGGTTAGGTTATATTTCGTTATTGATGTATATGAAGGTCCCACGGAGACGTAGAGGCCAACTCGCCAGGAATGTTGTCAAATATTACCGCCGAAATGTTAGGTTGGGTTAGGTTAGGTTATATTACATTATTGATGTATATAAAGGTCCCACGGAGACGTAGAGGCCCACTCGTCAGGAATATTGTCAAACATTACCGCCGAGATGTTAGGTTGGCTTAGGTTAGGTTATATTACGTTCTTCATGTATATAAAGGGCCCACGCAGACGTAGAGGCCAACCCGCCAGGAATGTTGTCAAATATTACCGCCGAAATGATAGGTTGGGTTAGGTTAGGTTATATTTCGTTACTGATGTATATGAAGGTCCCACGGAGACGTAGAGGCCAACTCGCCAGGAATGTTGTCAAATATTACCGCCGAGATGATGTGTTGGATTAGGTTAGGTTATATTACGTTATTGATGTATATAAAGGTCCCACGGAGACGTAGAGGCCAACTCGCCAGGAATGTTGTCAAATATTACAGCCGCGATGTTAGATTGGGTTAGGTTCGGTTATATTACGTTATGGTTGTATATAAAGGTCCCACGGAGACGTAGAGGCCAACTCGCCAGGAATGTTGTCAAATATTACCGCCGAGATGATAGGTTGGGTTAGGTTAGGTTATATTTCGTTATTGATGTATATGAAGGTCCCACGGAGACGTAGAGGCCAACTCGCCAGGAATGTTGTCAAATATTACCGCCGAAATTTTAGGTTGGGTCAGGTTTGGTTATATTACATTATTGATGTATATAAAGGTCCCACGGAGAAGTAGAGGCCCACTCGTCAGGAATATTGTCAAATATTACCGCCGAGATGTTAGGTTGGGTTAGGTTAGGTTATATTACGTTCTTGATGTATATAAAGGTCCCACGCAGACGTAGAGGCCAACCCGCCAGGAATGTTGTCAAATATTACCGCCGAAATGATAGGTTGGGTTAGGTTAGGTTATATTTCGTTACTGATGTATATGAAGGTCCCACGGAGACGTAGAGTCCAACTCGCCAGGAATGTTGTCAAATATTACAGCCGAGATGTGAGGTTGGGTTAGGTTAGGCTATATTACGTTATTGATGTATATAAAGGTCCCACGGTGCCGTAGAAGCCAACTCGCCAGGAATGTTGCCAAATATTATCGCCGCGATGTTAGATTGGGTTAGGTTAGGTTAGACTACGTTATTGACGTATATAAAGGTCCCACGGAGACGTAGAGGCCAACTCGCCAGGAATGTTGTCAAATATTACAGCCGCGATGTTAGATTGGGTTAGGTTAGGTTATATTACGTTCTTGATGTATATAAAGGTCCCACGCAGACGTAGAGGCCAACCCGCCCGGAATGTTGTCAAATATTACCGCCGAGATGATAGGTTGGATTAGGTTAGGTTATATTACGTTATTGATGTATATAAGGGTCCCACGGAGACGTAGAGGCCAACTCGCCAGGAATGTTGTCAAATATTACAGCCGCGATGTTAGATTGGGTTAGGTTAGGTTATATTACGTTATTGTTGTATATAAAGGTCCCACGGAGACGTAGAGGCCCACTCGTCAGGAATATTGTCAAACATTACCGCCGAGATGTTAGATAGGGTTAGGTTAGGTTATATTACGTTATTGATGTATATAAAGGTCCCACGCAGACGTAGAAGCCAACCCGCCAGGAATGTTGTCAAATATTACCGCCGAGATGATAGGTTGGATTAGGTTAGGTTATATTACGTTATTGATGTATATAAAGGACCCACGGAGACGTAGAGGCCAACTCGCCAGGAATGTTGTCAAATATTACAGCCGCGATGTTAGATTGGGTTAGGTTAGGTTATATTACGTTATTGTTGTATATAAAGGTCCCACGGAGACGTAGAGGCCAACTCGCCAGGAATGTTGTCAAATATTACCGCCGAGATAATAGGTTGGGTTAGGTTAGGTTATATTACGTTATTGTAGTATATAAAGGTCCCACGGAGACGCAGAGGCCAACTCGCGAGGAATGTTGTCAAATATTACCGCCGAGATGATGTGTTGGATTAGGTTAGGTTATATTACGTTATTGATGTATATAAAGGTCCCACGGAGACGTAGAGGCCAACTCGCCAGGAATGTTGTCAAATATTACAGCCGCGATGTTAGATTGGGTTAGGTTAGGTTATATTACGTTATTGATGTATATAAAGGTCCCACGGAGACGTAGAGGCCAACTCGCCAGGAATGTTGCCAAATATTACCGCCGAGTTGTTAGGTTGGGTTAGGTTAGGTTATATTACGTTCTTGATGTATATAAAGGTCCCACGCAGAGGTAGAGGCCAACTCGCCAGGAATGTTGTGAAATATTACAGCCGAGATGATAGGTTGGGTTAGGTTAGGTTATATTTCGTTATTGATGTATATGAAGGTCCCACGGAGACGTAGAGGCCAACTCGCCAGGAATGTTGTCAAATATTACCGCCGAAATGTTAGGTTGGGTTAGGTTAGGTTATATTACATTATTGATGTATATAAAGGTCCCACGGAGACGTAGAGGCCCACTCGTCAGGAATATTGTCAAACATTACCGCCGAGATGTTAGGTTGGTTTAGGTTAGGTTATATTACGTTCTTCATGTATATAAAGGGCCCACGCAGACGTAGAGGCCAACCCGCCAGGAATGTTGTCAAATATTACCGCCGAAATGATAGGTTGGGTTAGGTTAGGTTATATTTCGTTACTGATGTATATGAAGGTCCCACGGAGACGTAGAGGCCAACTCGCCAGGAATGTTGTCAAATATTACCGCCGAAATGTTAGGTTGGGTTAGGTTAGGTTATATTACGTTATTGTTGTATATAAAGGTCCCACGGAGACGTAGAGGCCAACTCGCCAGGAATGTTGTCAAATATTACCGCCGAGATAATAGGTTGGGTTAGGTTAGGTTATATTACGTTATTGTAGTATATAATGGTCCCACGGAGACGCAGAGGCCAACTCGCGAGGAATGTTGTCAAATATTACCGCCGAGATGATGTGTTGGATTAGGTTAGGTTATATTACGTTATTGATGTATATAAAGGTCCCACGGAGACGTAGAGGCCAACTCGCCAGGAATGTTGTCAAATATTACAGCCGCGATGTTAGATTGGGTTAGGTTAGGTTATATTACGTTATGGTTGTATATAAAGGTCCCACGGAGACGTAGAGGCCAACTCGCCAGGAATGTTGTCAAATATTACCGCCGAGATGATAGGTTGGGTTAGGTTAGGTTATATTTCGTTATTGATGTATATGAAGGTCCCACGGAGACGTAGAGGCCAACTCGTCAGGAATATTGTCAAATATTACCGCCGAGATGTTAGGTTGGGTTAGGTTAGGTTATATTACGTTCTTGATATATATAAAGGTCCCACGCAGACGTAGAGGCCAACCCGCCAGGAATGTTGTCAAATATTACCGCCGAAATGTTAGATTGGGTTAGGTTAGGTTATATTACGTTATTGTTGTATATAAAGGTCCCACGGAGACGTAGAGGCCAACTCGACAGGAATGTTGTCAAATATTACCGCCGAGATAATAGGTTGGGTTAGGTTAGGTTATATTACGTTATTGTAGTATATAAAGGTCCCACGCAGACGTAGAAGCCAACCCGCCAGGAATGTTGTCAAATATTACCGCCGAGATGATAGGTTGGATTAGGTTAGGTTATATTACGTTATTGATGTATATAAAGGTCCCACGGAGACGTAGAGGCCAACTCGCCAGGAATGTTGTCAAATATTACAGCCGCGATGTTAGATTGGGTTAGGTTAGGTTATATTACGTTATTGATGTATATAAAGGTCCCACGGAGACGTAGAGGCCAACTCGCCAGGAATGTTGTCAAATATTACAGCCGCGATGTTAGATTGGGTTAGGTTAGGTTATATTACGTTATTGTTGTATATAAAGGTCCCACGGAGACGTAGAGGCCAACACGCCAGGAATGTTGTCAAATATTACCGCCGAGATGATAGGTTGGGTTAGGTTAGGTTATATTTCGTTATTGATGTATATGAAGGTCCCACGGAGACGTAGAGGCCAACTCGCCAGGAATGTTGTCAAATATTACCGCCGAAATGTTAGGTTGGGTTAGGTTAGGTTATATTACATTATTGATGTATACAAAGGTCCCACGGCGACGTAGAGGCCCACTCGTCAGGAATATTGTCAAATATTACCGCCGAGATGTTAGGTTGGGTTAGGTTAGGTTATATTACGTTCTTGATGTATATAAAGGTCCCACGCAGACGTAGAGGCCAACCCGCCAGGAATGTTGTCAAATATTACCGCCGAAATGTTAGATTGGGTTAGGTTAGGTTATATTACGTTATTGTTGTATATAAAGGTCCCACGGAGACGTAGAGGCCAACTCGCCAGGAATGTTGTCAAATATTACCGCCGAGATAATAGGTTGGGTTAGGTTAGGTTATATTACGTTGTTGTAGTATATAAAGGTCCCACGGAGACGCAGAGGCCAACTCGCGAGCAATGTTGTCAAATATTACCGCCGAGATGATGTGTTGGATTAGGTTAGGTTATATTACGTTATTGATATATATAAAGGTCCCACGGAGACGTAGAGGCCAACTCGCCAGGAATGTTGTCAAATATTACAGCCGCGATGTTAGATTGGGTTAGGTTAGGTTATATTACGTTCTTGATATATATCAAGGTCCCACGCAGACGTAGAGGCCAACTCGCCAGGAATGTTGTCAAATATTACCGCCGAAATGATAGGTTGGGTTAGGTTAGGTTATATTTCGTTACTGATGTATATGAAGGTCCCACGGAGACGTAGAGGCCCACTCGTCAGGAATATTGTCAAATATTACAGCCGAGATGTGAGGTTGGGTTAGGTTAGGCTATATTACGTTATTGATGTATATAAAGGTCCCACGGTGCCGTAGAAGCCAACTCGCCAGGAATGTTGCCAAATATTATCGCCGCGATGTTAGATTGGGTTAGGTTAGGTTAGACTACGTTATTGACGTATATAAAGGTCCCACGGAGACGTAGAGGCCAACTCGCCAGGAATGTTGTCAAATATTACAGCCGCGATGTTAGATTGGGTTAGGTTAGGTTATATTACGTTCTTGATGTATATAAAGGTCCCACGCAGACGTAGAGGCCAACCCGCCCGGAATGTTGTCAAATATTACCGCCGAGATGATAGGTTGGATTAGGTTAGGTTATATTACGTTATTGATGTATATAAGGGTCCCACGGAGACGTAGAGGCCAACTCGCCAGGAATGTTGTCAAATATTACAGCCGCGATGTTAGATTGGGTTAGGTTAGGTTATATTACGTTATTGTTGTATATAAAGGTCCCACGGAGACGTAGAGGCCCACTCGTCAGGAATATTGTCAAACATTACCGCCGAGATGTTAGATAGGGTTAGGTTAGGTTATATTACGTTATTGATGTATATAAAGGTCCCACGCAGACGTAGAAGCCAACCCGCCAGGAATGTTGTCAAATATTACCGCCGAGATGATAGGTTGGATTAGGTTAGGTTATATTACGTTATTGATGTATATAAAGGACCCACGGAGACGTAGAGGCCAACTCGCCAGGAATGTTGTCAAATATTACAGCCGCGATGTTAGATTGGGTTAGGTTAGGTTATATTACGTTATTGTTGTATATAAAGGTCCCACGGAGACGTAGAGGCCAACTCGCCAGGAATGTTGTCAAATATTACCGCCGAGATAATAGGTTGGGTTAGGTTAGGTTATATTACGTTATTGTAGTATATAAAGGTCCCACGGAGACGCAGAGGCCAACTCGCGAGGAATGTTGTCAAATATTACCGCCGAGATGATGTGTTGGATTAGGTTAGGTTATATTACGTTATTGATGTATATAAAGGTCCCACGGAGACGTAGAGGCCAACTCGCCAGGAATGTTGTCAAATATTACAGCCGCGATGTTAGATTGGGTTAGGTTAGGTTATATTACGTTATTGATGTATATAAAGGTCCCACGGAGACGTAGAGGCCAACTCGCCAGGAATGTTGCCAAATATTACCGCCGAGTTGTTAGGTTGGGTTAGGTTAGGTTATATTACGTTCTTGATGTATATAAAGGTCCCACGCAGAGGTAGAGGCCAACTCGCCAGGAATGTTGTGAAATATTACAGCCGAGATGATAGGTTGGGTTAGGTTAGGTTATATTTCGTTATTGATGTATATGAAGGTCCCACGGAGACGTAGAGGCCAACTCGCCAGGAATGTTGTCAAATATTACCGCCGAAATGTTAGGTTGGGTTAGGTTAGGTTATATTACATTATTGATGTATATAAAGGTCCCACGGAGACGTAGAGGCCCACTCGTCAGGAATATTGTCAAACATTACCGCCGAGATGTTAGGTTGGTTTAGGTTAGGTTATATTACGTTCTTCATGTATATAAAGGGCCCACGCAGACGTAGAGGCCAACCCGCCAGGAATGTTGTCAAATATTACCGCCGAAATGATAGGTTGGGTTAGGTTAGGTTATATTTCGTTACTGATGTATATGAAGGTCCCACGGAGACGTAGAGGCCAACTCGCCAGGAATGTTGTCAAATATTACCGCCGAAATGTTAGGTTGGGTTAGGTTAGGTTATATTACATTATTGATGTATATAAAGGTCCCACGGAGACGTAGAGGCCCACTCGTCAGGAATATTGTCAAACATTACCGCCGAGATGTTAGGTTGGTTTAGGTTAGGTTATATTACGTTCTTCATGTATATAAAGGGCCCACGCAGACGTAGAGGCCAACCCGCCAGGAATGTTGTCAAATATTACCGCCGAAATGATAGGTTGGGTTAGGTTAGCTTATATTTCGTTATTGATGTATATGAAGGTCCCACGGAGACGTAGAGGCCAACTCGCCAGGAATGTTGTCAAATATTACCGCCGAAATGTTAGATTGGGTTAGGTTAGGTTATATTACGTTATTGTTGTATATAAAGGTCCCACGGAGACGTAGAGGCCAACTCGCCAGGAATGTTGTCAAATATTACCGCCGAGATAATAGGTTGGGTTAGGTTAGGTTATATTACGTTATTGTAGTATATAATGGTCCCACGGAGACGCAGAGGCCAACTCGCGAGGAATGTTGTCAAATATTACCGCCGAGATGATGTGTTGGATTAGGTTAGGTTATATTACGTTATTGATGTATATAAAGGTCCCACGGAGACGTAGAGGCCAACTCGCCAGGAATGTTGTCAAATATTACAGCCGCGATGTTAGATTGGGTTAGGTTAGGTTATATTACGTTATTGATGTATATAAAGGTCCCACGGAGACGTAGAGGCCAACTCGCCAGGAATGTTGCCAAATATTACCGCCGAGTTGTTAGGTTGGGTTAGGTTAGGTTATATTACGTTCTTGATGTATATAAAGGTCCCACGCAGAGGTAGAGGCCAACTCGCCAGGAATGTTGTGAAATATTACAGCCGAGATGATAGGTTGGGTTAGGTTAGGTTATATTTCGTTATTGATGTATATGAAGGTCCCACGGAGACGTAGAGGCCAACTCGCCAGGAATGTTGTCAAATATTACCGCCGAAATGTTAGGTTGGGTTAGGTTAGGTTATATTACATTATTGATGTATATAAAGGTCCCACGGAGACGTAGAGGCCAACTCGCGAGGAATGTTGTCAAATATTACCGCCGAGATGATGTGTTGGATTAGGTTAGGTTATATTACGTTATTGATGTATATAAAGGTCCCACGGAGACGTAGAGGCCAACTCGCCAGGAATGTTGTCAAATATTACAGCCGCGATGTTAGATTGGGTTAGGTTAGGTTATATTACGTTATTGATGTATATAAAGGTCCCACGGAGACGTAGAGGCCAACTCGCCAGGAATGTTGCCAAATATTACCGCCGAGTTGTTAGGTTGGGTTAGGTTAGGTTATATTACGTTCTTGATGTATATAAAGGTCCCACGCAGAGGTAGAGGCCAACTCGCCAGGAATGTTGTGAAATATTACAGCCGAGATGATAGGTTGGGTTAGGTTAGGTTATATTTCGTTATTGATGTATATGAAGGTCCCACGGAGACGTAGAGGCCAACTCGCCAGGAATGTTGTCAAATATTACCGCCGAAATGTTAGGTTGGGTTAGGTTAGGTTATATTACATTATTGATGTATATAAAGGTCCCACGGAGACGTAGAGGCCCACTCGTCAGGAATATTGTCAAACATTACCGCCGAGATGTTAGGTTGGTTTAGGTTAGGTTATATTACGTTCTTTATGTATATAAAGGGCCCACGCAGACGTAGAGGCCAACCCGCCAGGAATGTTGTCAAATATTACCGCCGAAATGATAGGTTGGGTTAGGTTAGGTTATATTTCGTTACTGATGTATATGAAGGTCCCACGGAGACGTAGAGGCCAACTCGCCAGGAATGTTGTCAAATATTACCGCCGAAATGTTAGGTTGGGTTAGGTTAGGTTATATTACATTATTGATGTATATAAAGGTCCCACGGAGACGTAGAGGCCCACTCGTCAGGAATATTGTCAAACATTACCGCCGAGATGTTAGGTTGGTTTAGGTTAGGTTATATTACGTTCTTCATGTATATAAAGGGCCCACGCAGACGTAGAGGCCAACCCGCCAGGAATGTTGTCAAATATTACCGCCGAAATGATAGGTTGGGTTAGGTTAGCTTATATTTCGTTATTGATGTATATGAAGGTCCCACGGAGACGTAGAGGCCAACTCGCCAGGAATGTTGTCAAATATTACCGCCGAAATGTTAGATTGGGTTAGGTTAGGTTATATTACGTTATTGTTGTATATAAAGGTCCCACGGAGACGTAGAGGCCAACTCGCCAGGAATGTTGTCAAATATTACCGCCGAGATAATAGGTTGGGTTAGGTTAGGTTATATTACGTTATTGTAGTATATAATGGTCCCACGGAGACGCAGAGGCCAACTCGCGAGGAATGTTGTCAAATATTACCGCCGAGATGATGTGTTGGATTAGGTTAGGTTATATTACGTTATTGATGTATATAAAGGTCCCACGGAGACGTAGAGGCCAACTCGCCAGGAATGTTGTCAAATATTACAGCCGCGATGTTAGATTGGGTTAGGTTAGGTTATATTACGTTATTGATGTATATAAAGGTCCCACGGAGACGTAGAGGCCAACTCGCCAGGAATGTTGCCAAATATTACCGCCGAGTTGTTAGGTTGGGTTAGGTTAGGTTATATTACGTTCTTGATGCATATAAAGGTCCCACGCAGAGGTAGAGGCCAACTCGCCAGGAATGTTGTGAAATATTACAGCCGAGATGATAGGTTGGGTTAGGTTAGGTTATATTTCGTTATTGATGTATATGAAGGTCCCACGGAGACGTAGAGGCCAACTCGCCAGGAATGTTGTCAAATATTACCGCCGAAATGTTAGGTTGGGTTAGGTTAGGTTATATTACATTATTGATGTATATAAAGGTCCCACGGAGACGTAGAGGCCCACTCGTCAGGAATATTGTCAAACATTACCGCCGAGATGTTAGGTTGGCTTAGGTTAGGTTATATTACGTTCTTCATGTATATAAAGGGCCCACGCAGACGTAGAGGCCAACCCGCCAGGAATGTTGTCAAATATTACCGCCGAAATGATAGGTTGGGTTAGGTTAGGTTATATTTCGTTACTGATGTATATGAAGGTCCCACGGAGACGTAGAGGCCAACTCGCCAGGAATGTTGTCAAATATTACCGCCGAGATGATGTGTTGGATTAGGTTAGGTTATATTACGTTATTGATGTATATAAAGGTCCCACGGAGACGTAGAGGCCAACTCGCCAGGAATGTTGTCAAATATTACAGCCGCGATGTTAGATTGGGTTAGGTTAGGTTATATTACGTTATGGTTGTATATAAAGGTCCCACGGAGACGTAGAGGCCAACTCGCCAGGAATGTTGTCAAATATTACCGCCGAGATGATAGGTTGGGTTACGTTAGGTTATATTTCGTTATTGATGTATATGAAGGTCCCACGGAGACGTAGAGGCCAACTCGCCAGGAATGTTGTCAAATATTACCGCCGAAATTTTAGGTTGGGTCAGGTTTGGTTATATTACATTATTGATGTATATAAAGGTCCCACGGAGAAGTAGAGGCCCACTCGTCAGGAATATTGTCAAATATTACCGCCGAGATGTTAGGTTGGGTTAGGTTAGGTTATATTACTTTCTTGATGTATATAAAGGTCCCACGCAGACGTAGAGGCCAACCCGCCAGGAATGTTGTCAAATATTACCGCCGAAATGATAGGTTGGGTTAGGTTAGGTTATATTTCGTTACTGATGTATATGAAGGTCCCACGGAGACGTAGAGTCCAACTCGCCAGGAATGTTGTCAAATATTACAGCCGAGATGTGAGGTTGGGTTAGGTTAGGCTATATTACGTTATTGATGTATATAAAGGTCCCACGGTGCCGTAGAAGCCAACTCGCCAGGAATGTTGCCAAATATTATCGCCGCGATGTTAGATTGGGTTAGGTTAGGTTAGACTACGTTATTGACGTATATAAAGGTCCCACGGAGACGTAGAGGCCAACTCGCCAGGAATGTTGTCAAATATTACAGCCGCGATGTTAGATTGGGTTAGGTTAGGTTATATTACGTTCTTGATGTATATAAAGGTCCCACGCAGACGTAGAGGCCAACCCGCCCGGAATGTTGTCAAATATTACCGCCGAGATGATAGGTTGGATTAGGTTAGGTTATATTACGTTATTGATGTATATAAGGGTCCCACGGAGACGTAGAGGCCAACTCGCCAGGAATGTTGTCAAATATTACAGCCGCGATGTTAGATTGGGTTAGGTTAGGTTATATTACGTTATTGTTGTATATAAAGGTCCCACGGAGACGTAGAGGCCCACTCGTCAGGAATATTGTCAAACATTACCGCCGAGATGTTAGATAGGGTTAGGTTAGGTTATATTACGTTATTGATGTATATAAAGGTCCCACGCAGACGTAGAAGCCAACCCGCCAGGAATGTTGTCAAATATTACCGCCGAGATGATAGGTTGGATTAGGTTAGGTTATATTACGTTATTGATGTATATAAAGGACCCACGGAGACGTAGAGGCCAACTCGCCAGGAATGTTGTCAAATATTACAGCCGCGATGTTAGATTAGGTTAGGTTAGGTTATATTACGTTATTGTTGTATATAAAGGTCCCACGGAGACGTAGAGGCCAACTCGCCAGGAATGTTGTCAAATATTACCGCCGAGATAATAGGTTGGGTTAGGTTAGGTTATATTACGTTATTGTAGTATATAAAGGTCCCACGGAGACGCAGAGGCCAACTCGCGAGGAATGTTGTCAAATATTACCGCCGAGATGATGTGTTGGATTAGGTTAGGTTATATTACGTTATTGATGTATATAAAGGTCCCACGGAGACGTAGAGGCCAACTCGCCAGGAATGTTGTCAAATATTACAGCCGCGATGTTAGATTGGGTTAGGTTAGGTTATATTACGTTGTTGATGTATATAAAGGTCCCACGGAGACGTAGAGGCCAACTCGCCAGGAATGTTGCCAAATATTACCGCCGAGTTGTTAGGTTGGGTTAGGTTAGGTTATATTACGTTCTTGATGTATATAAAGGTCCCACGCAGAGGTAGAGGCCAACTCGCCAGGAATGTTGTGAAATATTACAGCCGAGATGATAGGTTGGGTTAGGTTAGGTTATATTTCGTTATTGATGTATATGAAGGTCCCACGGAGACGTAGAGGCCAACTCGCCAGGAATGTTGTCAAATATTACCGCCGAAATGTTAGGTTGGGTTAGGTTAGGTTATATTACATTATTGATGTATATAAAGGTCCCACGGAGACGTAGAGGCCCACTCGTCAGGAATATTGTCAAACATTACCGCCGAGATGTTAGGTTGGTTTAGGTTAGGTTATATTACGTTCTTCATGTATATAAAGGGCCCACGCAGACGTAGAGGCCAACCCGCCAGGAATGTTGTCAAATATTACCGCCGAAATGATAGGTTGGGTTAGGTTAGGTTATATTTCGTTACTGATGTATATGAAGGTCCCACGGAGACGTAGAGGCCAACTCGCCAGGAATGTTGTCAAATATTACCGCCGAAATGTTAGGTTGGGTTAGGTTAGGTTATATTACATTATTGATGTATATAAAGGTCCCACGGAGACGTAGAGGCCCACTCGTCAGGAATATTGTCAAACATTACCGCCGAGATGTTAGGTTGGTTTAGGTTAGGTTATATTACGTTCTTCATGTATATAAAGGGCCCACGCAGACGTAGAGGCCAACCCGCCAGGAATGTTGTCAAATATTACCGCCGAAATGATAGGTTGGGTTAGGTTAGCTTATATTTCGTTATTGATGTATATGAAGGTTCCACGGAGACGTAGAGGCCAACTCGCCAGGAATGTTGTCAAATATTACCGCCGAAATGTTAGATTGGGTTAGGTTAGGTTATATTACGTTATTGTTGTATATAAAGGTCCCACGGAGACGTAGAGGCCAACTCGCCAGGAATGTTGTCAAATATTACCGCCGAGATAATAGGTTGGGTTAGGTTAGGTTATATTACGTTATTGTAGTATATAATGGTCCCACGGAGACGCAGAGGCCAACTCGCGAGGAATGTTGTCAAATATTACCGCCGAGATGATGTGTTGGATTAGGTTAGGTTATATTACGTTATTGATGTATATAAAGGTCCCACGGAGACGTAGAGGCCAACTCGCCAGGAATGTTGTCAAATATTACAGCCGCCATGTTAGATTGGGTTAGGTTAGGTTATATTACGTTATTGTTGTATATAAAGGTCCCACGGAGACGTAGAGGCCAACTCGCCAGGAATGTTGTCAAATATTACCGCCGAGATGATAGGTTGGGTTAGGTTAGGTTATATTTCGTTATTGATGTATATGAAGGTCCCACGGAGACGTAGAGGCCAACTCGCCAGGAATGTTGTCAAATATTACCGCCGAAATTTTAGGTTGGGTTAGGTTTGGTTATATTACATTATTGATGTATATAAAGGTCCCACGGAGAAGTAGAGGCCCACTCGTCAGGAATATTGTCAAATATTACCGCCGAGATGTTAGGTTGGGTTAGGTTAGGTTATATTACGTTCTTGATGTATATAAAGGTCCCACGCAGACGTAGAGGCCAACCCGCCAGGAATGTTGTCAAATATTACCGCCGAAATGATAGGTTGGGTTAGGTTAGGTTATATTTCGTTACTGATGTATATGAAGGTCCCACGGAGACGTAGAGTCCAACTCGCCAGGAATGTTGTCAAATATTACAGCCGAGATGTGAGGTTGGGTTAGGTTAGGCTATATTACGTTATTGATGTATATAAAGGTCCCACGGTGCCGTAGAAGCCAACTCGCCAGGAATGTTGCCAAATATTATCGCCGCGATGTTAGATTGGGTTAGGTTAGGTTAGACTACGTTATTGACGTATATAAAGGTCCCTCGGAGACGTAGAGGCCAACTCGCCAGGAATGTTGTCAAATATTACAGCCG
The DNA here is from genome assembly GCA_963969225.1 of Xylocopa violacea. Lineage (NCBI taxonomy): Eukaryota > Metazoa > Arthropoda > Insecta > Hymenoptera > Apidae > Xylocopa > Xylocopa violacea. The sequence continues at coordinate 9,047,293 of CAXAJV010000016.1, read as the reverse complement.
CGATGTTAGATTGGGTTAGGTTAGGTTATATTACGTTCTTGATGCATATAAAGGTCCCACGCAGACGTAGAGGCCAACCCGCCAGGAATGTTGTCAAATATTACCGCCGAGATGATAGGTTGGATTAGGTTAGGTTATATTACGTTATTGATGTATATAAAGGTCCCACGGAGACGTAGAGGCCAACTCGCCAGGAATGTTGTCAAATATTACAGCCGCGATGTTAGATTGGGTTAGGTTAGGTTATATTACGTTATTGTTGTATATAAAGGTCCCACGGAGACGTAGTGGCCCACTCGTCAGGAATATTGTCAAACATTACCGCCGAGATGTTAGATAGGGTTAGGTTAGGTTATATTACGTTATTGATGTATATAAAGGTCCCACGCAGACGTAGAAGCCAACCCGCCAGGAATGTTGTCAAATATTACCGCCGAGATGATAGGTTGGATTAGGTTAGGTTATATTACGTTATTGATGTATATAAAGGTCCCACGGAGACGTAGAGGCCAACTCGCCAGGAATGTTGTCAAATATTACAGCCGCGATGTTAGATTGGGTTAGGTTAGGTTATATTACGTTATTGTTGTATATAAAGGTCCCACGGAGACGTAGAGGCCAACAAGCCAGGAATGTTGCCAAATATTACAGCCGCGATGTTAGATTGGGTTAGGTTAGGTTATATTACGTTATTGATGTATATAAACGTCCCACGGAGACGTAGAGGCCAACAAGCCAGGAATGTTGCCAAATATTACCGCCGAGTTGTTAGGTTGGGTTAGGTTAGGTTATATTACGTTCTTGATGTATATAAAGGTCCCACGCAGAGGTAGAGGCCAACTCGCCAGGAATGTTGTGAAATATTACAGCCGAGATGATAGGTTGGGTTAGGTTAGGTTATATTTCGTTATTGATGTATATGAAGGTCCCACGGAGACGTAGAGGCCAACTCGCCAGGAATGTTGTCAAATATTACCGCCGAAATGTTAGGTTGGGTTAGGTTAGGTTATATTACATTATTGATGTATATAAAGGTCCCACGGAGACGTAGAGGCCCACTCGTCAGGAATATTGTCAAACATTACCGCCGAGATGTTAGGTTGGTTTAGGTTAGGTTATATTACGTTCTTCATGTATATAAAGGGACCACGCAGACGTAGAGGCCAACCCGCCAGGAATGTTGTCAAATATTACCACCGAAATGATAGGTTGGGTTAGGTTAGGTTATATTTCGTTATTGATGTATATGAAGGTCCCACGGAGACGTAGAGGCCAACTCGCCAGGAATGTTGTCAAATATTACCGCCGAAATGTTAGGTTGGGTTAGGTTAGGTTATATTACATTATTGATGTATATAAAGGTCCCACGGCGACGTAGAGGCCCACTCGTCAGGAATATTGTCAAATATTACCGCCGAGATGTTAGGTTGGGTTAGGTTAGGTTATATTACGTTCTTGATATATATAAAGGTCCCACGCAGACGTAGAGGCCAACCCGCCAGGAATGTTGTCAAATATTACCGCCGAAATGTTAGATTGGGTTAGGTTAGGTTATATTACGTTATTGTTGTATATAAAGGTCCCACGGAGACGTAGAGGCCAACTCGACAGGAATGTTGTCAAATATTACCGCCGAGATAATAGGTTGGGTTAGGTTAGGTTATATTACGTTATTGTAGTATATAAAGGTCCCACGCAGACGTAGAAGCCAACCCGCCAGGAATGTTGTCAAATATTACCGCCGAGATGATAGGTTGGATTAGGTTAGGTTATATTACGTTATTGATGTATATAAAGGTCCCACGGAGACGTAGAGGCCAACTCGCCAGGAATGTTGTCAAATATTACAGCCGCGATGTTAGATTGGGTTAGGTTAGGTTATATTACGTTATTGATATATATAAAGGTCCCACGGAGACGTAGAAGCCAACTCGCCAGGAATGTTGTCAAATATTACAGCCGCGATGTTAGATTGGGTTAGGTTAGGTTATATTACGTTATTGTTGTATATAAAGGTCCCACGGAGACGTAGAGGCCAACACGCCAGGAATGTTGTCAAATATTACCGCCGAGATGATAGGTTGGGTTAGGTTAGGTTATATTTCGTTATTGATGTATATGAAGGTCCCACGGAGACGTAGAGGCCAACTCGCCAGGAATGTTGTCAAATATTACCGCCGAAATGTTAGGTTGGGTTAGGTTAGGTTATATTACATTATTGATGTATACAAAGGTCCCACGGCGACGTAGAGGCCCACTCGTCAGGAATATTGTCAAATATTACCGCCGAGATGTTAGGTTGGGTTAGGTTAGGTTATATTACGTTCTTGATGTATATAAAGGTCCCACGCAGACGTAGAGGCCAACCCGCCAGGAATGTTGTCAAATATTACCGCCGAAGTGTTAGATTGGGTTAGGTTAGGTTATATTACGTTATTGTTGTATATAAAGGTCCCACGGAGACGTAGAGGCCAACTCGCCAGGAATGTTGTCAAATATTACCGCCGAGATAATAGGTTGGGTTAGGTTAGGTTATATTACGTTGTTGTAGTATATAAAGGTCCCACGGAGACGCAGAGGCCAACTCGCGAGCAATGTTGTCAAATATTACCGCCGAGATGATAGGTTGGGTTAGGTTAGGTTATATTACGTTATTGTAGTATATAAAGGTCCCACGGAGACGCAGAGGCCAACTCGCCAGGAATGTTGTCAAATATTACCGCCGAGATGATGTGTTGGATTAGGTTAGGTTATATTACGTTATTGATATATATAAAGGTCCCACGGAGACGTAGAGGCCAACTCGCCAGGAATGTTGTCAAATATTACCGCCGAGATAATAGGTTGGGTTAGGTTAGGTTATATTACGTTATTGTAGTATATAATGGTCCCACGGAGACGCAGAGGCCAACTCGCGAGGAATGTTGTCAAATATTACCGCCGAGATGATGTGTTGGATTAGGTTAGGTTATATTACGTTATTGATGTATATAAAGGTCCCACGGAGACGTAGAGGCCAACTCGCCAGGAATGTTGTCAAATATTACAGCCGCGATGTTAGATTGGGTTAGGTTAGGTTATATTACGTTATGGTTGTATATAAAGGTCCCACGGAGACGTAGAGGCCAACTCGCCAGGAATGTTGTCAAATATTACCGCCGAGATGATAGGTTGGGTTAGGTTAGGTTATATTTCGTTATTGATGTATATGAAGGTCCCACGGAGACGTAGAGGCCAACTCGCCAGGAATGTTGTCAAATATTACCGCCGAAATTTTAGGTTGGGTCAGGTTTGGTTATATTACATTATTGATGTATATAAAGGTCCCACGGAGAAGTAGAGGCCCACTCGTCAGGAATATTGTCAAATATTACCGCCGAGATGTTAGGTTGGGTTAGGTTAGGTTATATTACGTTCTTGATGTATATAAAGGTCCCCCGCAGACGTAGAGGCCAACCCGCCAGGAATGTTGTCAAATATTACCGCCGAAATGATAGGTTGGGTTAGGTTAGGTTATATTTCGTTACTGATGTATATGAAGGTCCCACGGAGACGTAGAGTCCAACTCGCCAGGAATGTTGTCAAATATTACAGCCGAGATGTGAGGTTGGGTTAGGTTAGGCTATATTACGTTATTGATGTATATAAAGGTCCCACGGTGCCGTAGAAGCCAACTCGCCAGGAATGTTGCCAAATATTATCGCCGCGATGTTAGATTGGGTTAGGTTAGGTTAGACTACGTTATTGACGTATATAAAGGTCCCACGGAGACGTAGAGGCCAACTCGCCAGGAATGTTGTCAAATATTACAGCCGCGATGTTAGATTGGGTTAGGTTAGGTTATATTACGTTCTTGATGTATATAAAGGTCCCACGCAGACGTAGAGGCCAACCCGCCCGGAATGTTGTCAAATATTACCGCCGAGATGATAGGTTGGATTAGGTTAGGTTATATTACGTTATTGATGTATATAAGGGTCCCACGGAGACGTAGAGGCCAACTCGCCAGGAATGTTGTCAAATATTACAGCCGCGATGTTAGATTGGGTTAGGTTAGGTTATATTACGTTATTGTTGTATATAAAGGTCCCACGGAGACGTAGAGGCCCACTCGTCAGGAATATTGTCAAACATTACCGCCGAGATGTTAGATAGGGTTAGGTTAGGTTATATTACGTTATTGATGTATATAAAGGTCCCACGCAGACGTAGAAGCCAACCCGCCAGGAATGTTGTCAAATATTACCGCCGAGATGATAGGTTGGATTAGGTTAGGTTATATTACGTTATTGATGTATATAAAGGACCCACGGAGACGTAGAGGCCAACTCGCCAGGAATGTTGTCAAATATTACAGCCGCGATGTTAGATTGGGTTAGGTTAGGTTATATTACGTTATTGTTGTATATAAAGGTCCCACGGAGACGTAGAGGCCAACTCGCCAGGAATGTTGTCAAATATTACCGCCGAGATAATAGGTTGGGTTAGGTTAGGTTATATTACGTTATTGTAGTATATAAAGGTCCCACGGAGACGCAGAGGCCAACTCGTGAGGAATGTTGTCAAATATTACCGCCGAGATGATGTGTTGGATTAGGTTAGGTTATATTACGTTATTGATGTATATAAAGGTCCCACGGAGACGTAGAGGCCAACTCGCCAGGAATGTTGTCAAATATTACAGCCGCGATGTTAGATTGGGTTAGGTTAGGTTATATTACGTTATTGATGTATATAAAGGTCCCACGGAGACGTAGAGGCCAACTCGCCAGGAATGTTGCCAAATATTACCGCCGAGTTGTTAGGTTGGGTTAGGTTAGGTTATATTACGTTCTTGATGTATATAAAGGTCCCACGCAGAGGTAGAGGCCAACTCGCCAGGAATGTTGTGAAATATTACAGCCGAGATGATAGGTTGGGTTAGGTTAGGTTATATTTCGTTATTGATGTATATGAAGGTCCCACGGAGACGTAGAGGCCAACTCGCCAGGAATGTTGTCAAATATTACCGCCGAAATGTTAGGTTGGGTTAGGTTAGGTTATATTACATTATTGATGTATATAAAGGTCCCACGGAGACGTAGAGGCCCACTCGTCAGGAATATTGTCAAACATTACCGCCGAGATGTTAGGTTGGTTTAGGTTAGGTTATATTACGTTCTTCATGTATATAAAGGGCCCACGCAGACGTAGAGGCCAACCCGCCAGGAATGTTGTCAAATATTACCGCCGAAATGATAGGTTGGGTTAGGTTAGGTTATATTTCGTTACTGATGTATATGAAGGTCCCACGGAGACGTAGAGGCCAACTCGCCAGGAATGTTGTCAAATATTACCGCCGAAATGTTAGGTTGGGTTAGGTTAGGTTATATTACATTATTGATGTATATAAAGGTCCCACGGAGACGTAGAGGCCCACTCGTCAGGAATATTGTCAAACATTACCGCCGAGATGTTAGGTTGGTTTAGGTTAGGTTATATTACGTTCTTCATGTATATAAAGGGCCCACGCAGACGTAGAGGCCAACCCGCCAGGAATGTTGTCAAATATTACCGCCGAAATGATAGGTTGGGTTAGGTTAGCTTATATTTCGTTATTGATGTATATGAAGGTCCCACGGAGACGTAGAGGCCAACTCGCCAGGAATGTTGTCAAATATTACCGCCGAAATGTTAGATTGGGTTAGGTTAGGTTATATTACGTTATTGTTGTATATAAAGGTCCCACGGAGACGTAGAGGCCAACTCGCCAGGAATGTTGTCAAATATTACCGCCGAAATGTTAGGTTGGGTTAGGTTAGGTTATATTACATTATTGATGTATATAAAGGTCCCACGGAGACGTAGAGGCCCACTCGTCAGGAATATTGTCAAACATTACCGCCGAGATGTTAGGTTGGTTTAGGTTAGGTTATATTACGTTCTTCATGTATATAAAGGGCCCACGCAGACGTAGAGGCCAACCCGCCAGGAATGTTGTCAAATATTACCGCCGAAATGATAGGTTGGGTTAGGTTAGGTTATATTTCGTTACTGATGTATATGAAGGTCCCACGGAGACGTAGAGGCCAACTCGCCAGGAATGTTGTCAAATATTACCGCCGAAATGTTAGGTTGGGTTAGGTTAGGTTATATTACATTATTGATGTATATAAAGGTCCCACGGAGACGTAGAGGCCCACTCGTCAGGAATATTGTCAAACATTACCGCCGAGATGTTAGGTTGGTTTAGGTTAGGTTATATTACGTTCTTCATGTATATAAAGGGCCCACGCAGACGTAGAGGCCAACCCGCCAGGAATGTTGTCAAATATTACCGCCGAAATGATAGGTTGGGTTAGGTTAGCTTATATTTCGTTATTGATGTATATGAAGGTCCCACGGAGACGTAGAGGCCAACTCGCCAGGAATGTTGTCAAAAATTACCGCCGAAATGTTAGATTGGGTTAGGTTAGGTTATATTACGTTATTGTTGTATATAAAGGTCCCACGGAGACGTAGAGGCCAACTCGCCAGGAATGTTGTCAAATATTACCGCCGAGATAATAGGTTGGGTTAGGTTAGGTTATATTACGTTATTGTAGTATATAATGGTCCCACGGAGACGCAGAGGCCAACTCGCGAGGAATGTTGTCAAATATTACCGCCGAGATGATGTGTTGGATTAGGTTAGGTTATATTACGTTATTGATGTATATAAAGGTCCCACGGAGACGTAGAGGCCAACTCGCCAGGAATGTTGTCAAATATTACAGCCGCGATGTTAGATTGGGTTAGGTTAGGTTATATTACGTTATTGTTGTATATAAAGGTCCCACGGAGACGTAGAGGCCAACTCGCCAGGAATGTTGTCAAATATTACCGCCGAGATGATAGGTTGGGTTAGGTTAGGTTATATTTCGTTATTGATGTATATGAAGGTCCCACGGAGACGTAGAGGCCAACTCGCCAGGAATGTTGTGAAATATTACAGCCGAAATTTTAGGTTGGGTTAGGTTTGGTTATATTACATTATTGATGTATATAAAGGTCCCACGGAGAAGTAGAGGCCCACTCGTCAGGAATATTGTCAAATATTACCGCCGAGATGTTAGGTTGGGTTAGGTTAGGTTATATTACGTTCTTGATGTATATAAAGGTCCCACGCAGACGTAGAGGCCAACCCGCCCGGAATGTTGTCAAATATTACCGCCGAGATGATAGGTTGGATTAGGTTAGGTTATATTACGTTATTGATGTATATAAGGGTCCCACGGAGACGTAGAGGCCAACTCGCCAGGAATGTTGTCAAATATTACAGCCGCGATGTTAGATTGGGTTAGGTTAGGTTATATTACGTTATTGTTGTATATAAAGGTCCCACGGAGACGTAGAGGCCCACTCGTCAGGAATATTGTCAAACATTACCGCCGAGATGTTAGATAGGGTTAGGTTAGGTTATATTACGTTATTGATGTATATAAAGGTCCCACGCAGACGTAGAAGCCAACCCGCCAGGAATGTTGTCAAATATTACCGCCGAGATGATAGGTTGGATTAGGTTAGGTTATATTACGTTATTGATGTATATAAAGGACCCACGGAGACGTAGAGGCCAACTCGCCAGGAATGTTGTCAAATATTACAGCCGCGATGTTAGATTGGGTTAGGTTAGGTTATATTACGTTATTGTTGTATATAAAGGTCCCACGGAGACGTAGAGGCCAACTCGCCAGGAATGTTGTCAAATATTACCGCCGAGATAATAGGTTGGGTTAGGTTAGGTTATATTACGTTATTGTAGTATATAAAGGTCCCACGGAGACGCAGAGGCCAACTCGTGAGGAATGTTGTCAAATATTACCGCCGAGATGATGTGTTGGATTAGGTTAGGTTATATTACGTTATTGATGTATATAAAGGTCCCACGGAGACGTAGAGGCCAACTCGCCAGGAATGTTGTCAAATATTACAGCCGCGATGTTAGATTGGGTTAGGTTAGGTTATATTACGTTATTGATGTATATAAAGGTCCCACGGAGACGTAGAGGCCAACTCGCCAGGAATGTTGCCAAATATTACCGCCGAGTTGTTAGGTTGGGTTAGGTTAGGTTATATTACGTTCTTGATGTATATAAAGGTCCCACGCAGAGGTAGAGGCCAACTCGCCAGGAATGTTGTGAAATATTACAGCCGAGATGATAGGTTGGGTTAGGTTAGGTTATATTTCGTTATTGATGTATATGAAGGTCCCACGGAGACGTAGAGGCCAACTCGCCAGGAATGTTGTCAAATATTACCGCCGAAATGTTAGGTTGGGTTAGGTTAGGTTATATTACATTATTGATGTATATAAAGGTCCCACGGAGACGTAGAGGCCCACTCGTCAGGAATATTGTCAAACATTACCGCCGAGATGTTAGGTTGGTTTAGGTTAGGTTATATTACGTTCTTCATGTATATAAAGGGCCCACGCAGACGTAGAGGCCAACCCGCCAGGAATGTTGTCAAATATTACCGCCGAAATGATAGGTTGGGTTAGGTTAGGTTATATTTCGTTACTGATGTATATGAAGGTCCCACGGAGACGTAGAGGCCAACTCGCCAGGAATGTTGTCAAATATTACCGCCGAAATGTTAGGTTGGGTTAGGTTAGGTTATATTACATTATTGATGTATATAAAGGTCCCACGGAGACGTAGAGGCCCACTCGTCAGGAATATTGTCAAACATTACCGCCGAGATGTTAGGTTGGTTTAGGTTAGGTTATATTACGTTCTTCATGTATATAAAGGGCCCACGCAGACGTAGAGGCCAACCCGCCAGGAATGTTGTCAAATATTACCGCCGAAATGATAGGTTGGGTTAGGTTAGCTTATATTTCGTTATTGATGTATATGAAGGTCCCACGGAGACGTAGAGGCCAACTCGCCAGGAATGTTGTCAAATATTACCGCCGAAATGTTAGATTGGGTTAGGTTAGGTTATATTACGTTATTGTTGTATATAAAGGTCCCACGGAGACGTAGAGGCCAACTCGCCAGGAATGTTGTCAAATATTACCGCCGAAATGTTAGGTTGGGTTAGGTTAGGTTATATTACATTATTGATGTATATAAAGGTCCCACGGAGACGTAGAGGCCCACTCGTCAGGAATATTGTCAAACATTACCGCCGAGATGTTAGGTTGGTTTAGGTTAGGTTATATTACGTTCTTCATGTATATAAAGGGCCCACGCAGACGTAGAGGCCAACCCGCCAGGAATGTTGTCAAATATTACCGCCGAAATGATAGGTTGGGTTAGGTTAGGTTATATTTCGTTACTGATGTATATGAAGGTCCCACGGAGACGTAGAGGCCAACTCGCCAGGAATGTTGTCAAATATTACCGCCGAAATGTTAGGTTGGGTTAGGTTAGGTTATATTACATTATTGATGTATATAAAGGTCCCACGGAGACGTAGAGGCCCACTCGTCAGGAATATTGTCAAACATTACCGCCGAGATGTTAGGTTGGTTTAGGTTAGGTTATATTACGTTCTTCATGTATATAAAGGGCCCACGCAGACGTAGAGGCCAACCCGCCAGGAATGTTGTCAAATATTACCGCCGAAATGATAGGTTGGGTTAGGTTAGCTTATATTTCGTTATTGATGTATATGAAGGTCCCACGGAGACGTAGAGGCCAACTCGCCAGGAATGTTGTCAAAAATTACCGCCGAAATGTTAGATTGGGTTAGGTTAGGTTATATTACGTTATTGTTGTATATAAAGGTCCCACGGAGACGTAGAGGCCAACTCGCCAGGAATGTTGTCAAATATTACCGCCGAGATAATAGGTTGGGTTAGGTTAGGTTATATTACGTTATTGTAGTATATAATGGTCCCACGGAGACGCAGAGGCCAACTCGCGAGGAATGTTGTCAAATATTACCGCCGAGATGATGTGTTGGATTAGGTTAGGTTATATTACGTTATTGATGTATATAAAGGTCCCACGGAGACGTAGAGGCCAACTCGCCAGGAATGTTGTCAAATATTACAGCCGCGATGTTAGATTGGGTTAGGTTAGGTTATATTACGTTATTGTTGTATATAAAGGTCCCACGGAGACGTAGAGGCCAACTCGCCAGGAATGTTGTCAAATATTACCGCCGAGATGATAGGTTGGGTTAGGTTAGGTTATATTTCGTTATTGATGTATATGAAGGTCCCACGGAGACGTAGAGGCCAACTCGCCAGGAATGTTGTGAAATATTACAGCCGAAATTTTAGGTTGGGTTAGGTTTGGTTATATTACATTATTGATGTATATAAAGGTCCCACGGAGAAGTAGAGGCCCACTCGTCAGGAATATTGTCAAATATTACCGCCGAGATGTTAGGTTGGGTTAGGTTAGGTTATATTACGTTCTTGATGTATATAAAGGTCCCACGCAGACGTAGAGGCCAACCCGCCAGGAATGTTGTCAAATATTACCGCCGAAATGATAGGTTGGGTTAGGTTAGGTTATATTTCGTTACTGATGTATATGAAGGTCCCACGGAGACGTAGAGTCCAACTCGCCAGGAATGTTGTCAAATATTACAGCCGAGATGTGAGGTTGGGTTAGGTTAGGCTATATTACGTTATTGATGTATATAAAGGTCCCACGGTGCCGTAGAAGCCAACTCGCCAGGAATGTTGCCAAATATTATCGCCGCGATGTTAGATTGGGTTAGGTTAGGTTAGACTACGTTATTGACGTATATAAAGGTCCCACGGAGACGTAGAGGCCAACTCGCCAGGAATGTTGTCAAATATTACAGCCGCGATGTTAGATTGGGTTAGGTTAGGTTATATTACGTTCTTGATGTATATAAAGGTCCCACGCAGACGTAGAGGCCAACCCGCCCGGAATGTTGTCAAATATTACCGCCGAGATGATAGGTTGGATTAGGTTAGGTTATATTACGTTATTGATGTATATAAGGGTCCCACGGAGACGTAGAGGCCAACTCGCCAGGAATGTTGTCAAATATTACAGCCGCGATGTTAGATTGGGTTAGGTTAGGTTATATTACGTTATTGTTGTATATAAAGGTCCCACGGAGACGTAGAGGCCCACTCGTCAGGAATATTGTCAAACATTACCGCCGAGATGTTAGATAGGGTTAGGTTAGGTTATATTACGTTATTGATGTATATAAAGGTCCCACGCAGACGTAGAAGCCAACCCGCCAGGAATGTTGTCAAATATTACGGCCGAGATGATAGGTTGGATTAGGTTAGGTTATATTACGTTATTGATGTATATAAAGGTCCCACGGAGACGTAGAGGCCAACTCGCCAGGAATGTTGTCAAATATTACAGCCGCGATGTTAGATTGGGTTAGGTTAGGTTATATTACGTTATTGTTGTATATAAAGGTCCCACGGAGACGTAGAGGCCAACAAGCCAGGAATGTTGCCAAATATTACAGCCGCGATGTTAGATTGGGTTAGGTTAGGTTATATTACGTTATTGATGTATATAAAGGTCCCACGGAGACGTAGAGGGCAACAAGCCAGGAATGTTGCCAAATATTACCGCCGAGTTGTTAGGTTGGGTTAGGTTAGGTTATATTACGTTCTTGATGTATATAAAGGTCCCACGCAGACGTAGAGGCCAACTCGCCAGGAATGTTGTGAAATATTACAGCCGAGATGATAGGTTGGGTTAGGTTAGGTTATATTTCGTTATTGATGTATATGAAGGTCCCACGGAGACGTAGAGGCCAACTCGCCAGGAATGTTGTCAAATATTACCGCCGAAATGTTAGGTTGGGTTAGGTTAGGTTATATTACATTATTGATGTATATAAAGGTCCCACGGAGACGTAGAGGCCCACTCGTCAGGAATATTGTCAAACATTACCGCCGAGATGTTAGGTTGGTTTAGGTTAGGTTATATTACGTTCTTCATGTATATAAAGGGCCCACGCAGACGTAGAGGCCAACCCGCCAGGAATGTTGTCAAATATTACCGCCGAAATGATAGGTTGGGTTAGGTTAGGTTATATTTCGTTATTGATGTATATGAAGGTCCCACGGAGACGTAGAGGCCAACTCGCCAGGAATGTTGTCAAATATTACAGCCGCGATGTTAGATTGGGTTAGGTTAGGTTATATTACGTTATTGTTGTATATAAAGGTCCCACGGAGACGTAGAGTCCAACAAGCCAGGAATGTTGCCAAATATTACCGCCGAGTTGTTAGGTTGGGTTAGGTTAGGTTATATTACGTTCTTGATGTATATAAAGGTCCCACGCAGACGTAGAGGCCAACTCGCCAGGAATGTTGTGTAATATTACTGCCGAGATGATAGGTTGGGTTAGGTTAGGTTATATTTCGTTATTGATGTATATGAAGGTCCCACGGAGACGTAGAGGCCAACTCACCAGGAATGTTGTCAAATATTACCGCCGAAATGTTAGGTTGGGTTAGGTTAGGTTATATTACATTATTGATGTATACAAAGGTCCCACGGCGACGTAGAGGCCCACTCGTCAGGAATATTGTCAAATATTACCGCCGAGATGTTAGGTTGGGTTAGGTTAGGTTATATTACGTTCTTGATGTATATAAAGGTCCCACGCAGACGTAGAGGCCAACCCGCCAGGAATGTTGTCAAATATTACCGCCGAAATGTTAGATTGGGTTAGGTTAGGTTATATTACGTTATTGTTGTATATAAAGGTCCCACGGAGACGTAGAGGCCAACTCGCCAGGAATGTTGTCAAATATTACCGCCGAGATAATAGGTTGGGTTAGGTTAGGTTATATTAAGTTGTTGTAGTATATAAAGGTCCCACGGAGACGCAGAGGCCAACTCGCGAGCAATGTTGTCAAATATTACCGCCGAGATGATGTGTTGGATTAGGTTAGGTTATATTACGTTATTGATGTATATAAAGGTCCCACGGATACGTAGAGGCCAACAAGCCACGAATTTTGCCAAATATTACCGCCGAGATGTGAGGTTGGGTTAGGTTAGGCTATATTACGTTATTGATGTATATAAAGGTCCCACGGTGCCGTAGAAGCCAACTCGCCAGGAATGTTGCCAAATATTATCGCCGCGATGTTAGATTGGGTTAGGTTAGGTTAGACTACGTTATTGACGTATATAAAGGTCCCACGGAGACGTAGAGGCCAACTCGCCAGGAATGTTGTCAAATATTACAGCCGCGATGTTAGATTGGGTTAGGTTAGGTTATATTACGTTATTGTTGTATATAAAGGTCCCACGGAGACGTAGAGGCCAACTCGCCAGGAATGTTGTCAAATATTACCGCCGAGATGATAGGTTGGGTTAGGTTAGGTTATATTACGTTATTGTAGTATATAAAGGTCCCACGGAGACGCAGAGGCCAACTCGCCAGGAATGTTGTCAAATATTACCGCCGAGATGATGTGTTGGATTAGGTTAGGTTATATTACGTTATTGATGTATATAAAGGTCCCACGGAGACGTAGAGGCCAACTCGCCAGGAATGTTGTCAAATATTACAGCCGCGATGTTAGGTTGGGTTAGGTTAGGTTATATTACGTTCTTGATATATATAAAGGGCCCACGCAGACGTAGAGGCCAACCCGCCAGGAATGTTGTCAAATATTACCGCCGAAATGTTAGATTGGGTTAGGTTAGGTTATATTACGTTATTGTTGTATATAAAGGTCCCACGGAGACGTAGAGGCCAACTCGCCAGGAATGTTGTCAAATATTACCGCCGAGATGATGTGTTGGATTAGGTTAGGTTATATTACGTTATTGATGTATATAAAGGTCCCACGGAGACGTAGAGGCCAACTCGCCAGGAATGTTGTCAAATATTACCGCCGAGATAATAGGTTGGGTTAGGTTAGGTTATATTACGTTATTGTAGTATATAAAGGTCCCACGGAGACGCAGAGGCCAACTCGCGAGGAATGTTGTCAAATATTACCGCCGAGATGATGTGTTGGATTAGGTTAGGTTATATTACGTTATTGATGTATATAAAGGTCCCACGGAGACGTAGAGGCCAACTCGCCAGGAATGTTGTCAAATATTACAGCCGCGATGTTAGATTGGGTTAGGTTAGGTTATATTACGTTATTGATGTATATAAAGGTCCCACGGAGACGTAGAGGCCAACTCGCCAGGAATGTTGTCAAATATTACAGCCGCGATGTTGGATTGGGTTAGGTTAGGTTATATTACGTTATTGTTGTATATAAAGGTCCCACGGAGACCTAGAGGCCAACTCGCCAGGAATGTTGTCAAATATTACCGCCGAGATGATAGGTTGGGTTAGGTTAGGTTATATTTCGTTATTGATGTATATGAAGGTCCCACGGAGACGTAGAGGCCAACTCGCCAGGAATGTTGTCAAATATTACCGCCGAAATTTTAGGTTGGGTTAGGTTAGGTTATATTACATTATTGATGTATATAAAGGTCCCACGGAGAAGTAGAGGCCCACTCGTCAGGAATATTGTCAAATATTACCGCCGAGATGTTAGGTTGGGTTAGGTTAGGTTATATTACGTTCTTGATGTATATAAAGGTCCCACGCAGACGTAGAGGCCAACCCGCCAGGAATGTTGTCAAATATTACCGCCGAGATGATAGGTTGGATTAGGTTAGGTTATATTACGTTATTGATGTATATAAAGGTCCCACGGAGACGTAGAGGCCAACTCGCCAGGAATGTTGTCAAATATTACAGCCGCGATGTTAGATTGGGTTAGGTTAGGTTATATTACGTTATTGTTGTATATAAAGGTCCCACGGAGACGTAGAGGCCAACTCGCCAGGAATGTTGTCAAATATTACCGCCGAGATGATAGGTTGGGTTAGGTTAGGTTATATTACGTTATTGTAGTATATAAAGGTCCCACGGAGACGCAGAGGCCAACTCGCCAGGAATGTTGTCAAATATTACCGCCGAGATGATGTGTTGGATTAGGTTAGGTTATATTACGTTATTGATGTATATAAAGGTCCCACGGAGACGTAGAGGCCAACTCGCCAGGAATGTTGTCAAATATTACAGCCGCGATGTTAGGTTGGGTTAGGTTAGGTTATATTACGTTCTTGATATATATAAAGGTCCCACGCAGACGTAGAGGCCAACCCGCCAGGAATGTTGTCAAATATTACCGCCGAAATGTTAGATTGGGTTAGGTTAGGTTATATTACGTTATTGTTGTATATAAAGGTCCCACGGAGACGTAGAGGCCAACTCGCCAGGAATGTTGTCAAATATTACCGCCGAGATAATAGGTTGGGTTAGGTTAGGTTATATTACGTTATTGTAGTATATAAAGGTCCCACGGAGACGCAGAGGCCAACTCGCGAGGAATGTTGTCAAATATTACCGCCGAGATGATGTGTTGGATTAGGTTAGGTTATATTACGTTATTGATGTATATAAAGGTCCCACGGAGACGTAGAGGCCAACTCGCCAGGAATGTTGTCAAATATTACAGCCGCGATGTTAGATTGGGTTAGGTTAGGTTATATTACGTTATTGATGTATATAAAGGTCCCACGGAGACGTAGAGGCCAACTCGCCAGGAATGTTGTCAAATATTACAGCCGCGATGTTAGATTGGGTTAGGTTAGGTTATATTACGTTATTGTTGTATATAAAGGTCCCACGGAGACCTAGAGGCCAACTCGCCAGGAATGTTGTCAAATATTACCGCCGAGATGATAGGTTGGGTTAGGTTAGGTTATATTTCGTTATTGATGTATATGAAGGTCCCACGGAGACGTAGAGGCCAACTCGCCAGGAATGTTGTCAAATATTACCGCCGAAATTTTAGGTTGGGTTAGGTTAGGTTATATTACATTATTGATATATATAAAGGTCCCACGGAGAAGTAGAGGCCCACTCGTCAGGAATATTGTCAAATATTACCGCCGAGATGTTAGGTTGGGTTAGGTTAGGTTATATTACGTTCTTGATGTATATAAAGGTCCCACGCAGACGTAGAGGCCAACCCGCCAGGAATGTTGTCAAATATTACCGCCGAGATGATAGGTTGGATTAGGTTAGGTTATATTACGTTATTGATGTATATAAAGGTCCCACGGAGACGTAGAGGCCAACTCGCCAGGAATGTTGTCAAATATTACAGCCGCGATGTTAGATTGGGTTAGGTTAGGTTATATTACGTTATTGTTGTATATAAAGGTCCCACGGAGACGTAGAGGCCCACTCGTCAGGAATATTGTCAAACATTACCGCCGAGATGTTAGATAGGGTTAGGTTAGGTTATATTACGTTATTGATGTATATAAAGGTCCCACGCAGACGTAGAAGCCAACCCGCCAGGAATGTTGTCAAATATTACAGCCGCGATGTTAGATTGGGTTAGGTTAGGTTATATTACGTTATTGTTGTATATAAAGGTCCCACGGAGACGTAGAGGCCAACAAGCCAGGAATGTTGCCAAATATTACAGCCGAGATGTGAGGTTGGGTTAGGTTAGGTTATATTACGTTATTGATGTATATAAAGGTCCCACCGAGACGTAGAGGCCAACAAGCCAGGAATGTTGTCAAATATTACAGCCGCGATGTTAGATTGGGTTAGGTTAGGTTATATTACGTTATTGTTGTATATAAAGGTCCCACGGAGACGTAGAGTCCAACAAGCCAGGAATGTTGCCAAATATTACCGCCGAGTTGTTAGGTTGGGTTAGGTTAGGTTATATTACGTTCTTGATGTATATAAAGGTCCCACGCAGACGTAGAGGCCAACCCGCCAGGAATGTTGTCAAATATTACCGCCGAAATGTTAGATTGGGTTAGGTTAGGTTATATTACGTTATTGTTGTATATAAAGGTCCCACGCAGACGTAGAGGCCCACTCGTCAGGAATATTGTCAAATATTACCGCCGAAATGTTAGATTGGGTTAGGTTAGGTTATATTACGTTATTGTTGTATATAAAGGTCCCACGGAGACGTAGAGGCCAACTCGCCAGGAATGTTGTCAAATATTACCGCCGAGATAATAGGTTGGGTTAGGTTAGGTTATATTACGTTATTGTAGTATATAAAGGTCCCACGGAGACGCAGAGGCCAACTCGCGAGGAATGTTGTCAAATATTACCGCCGAGATGATGTGTTGGATTAGGTTAGGTTATATTACGTTATTGATGTATATAAAGGTCCCACGGAGACGTAGAGGCCAACTCGCCAGGAATGTTGTCAAATATTACAGCCGCGATGTTAGATTGGGTTAGGTTAGGTTATATTACGTTATTGTTGTATATAAAGGTCCCACGGAGACGTAGAGGCCAACTCGCCAGGAATGTTGTCAAATATTACCGCCGAGATGATAGGTTGGGTTAGGTTAGGTTATATTTCGTTATTGATGTATATGAAGGTCCCACGGAGACGTAGAGGCCAACTCGCCAGGAATGTTGTCAAATATTACCGCCGAAATTTTAGGTTGGGTTAGGTTTGGTTATATTACATTATTGATGTATATAAAGGTCCCACGGAGAAGCAGAGGCCCACTCGTCAGGAATATTGTCAAATATTACCGCCGAGATGTTAGGTTGGGTTAGGTTAGGTTATATTACGTTCTTGATGTATATAAAGGTCCCACGGAGACCTAGAGGCCAACTCGCCAGGAATGTTGTCAAATATTACCGCCGAGATGATAGGTTGGGTTAGGTTAGGTTATATTTCGTTATTGATGTATATGAAGGTCCCACGGAGACGTAGAGGCCAACTCGCCAGGAATGTTGTCAAATATTACCGCCGAAATTTTAGGTTGGGTTAGGTTAGGTTATATTACATTATTGATGTATATAAAGGTCCCACGGAGAAGTAGAGGCCCACTCGTCAGGAATATTGTCAAATATTACCGCCGAGATGTTAGGTTGGGTTAGGTTAGGTTATATTACGTTCTTGATGTATATAAAGGTCCCACGCAGACGTAGAGGCCAACCCGCCAGGAATGTTGTCAAATATTACCGCCGAGATGATAGGTTGGATTAGGTTAGGTTATATTACGTTATTGATGTATATAAAGGTCCCACGGAGACGTAGAGGCCAACTCGCCAGGAATGTTGTCAAATATTACAGCCGCGATGTTAGATTGGGTTAGGTTAGGTTATATTACGTTATTGTTGTATATAAAGGTCCCACGGAGACGTAGAGGCCAACAAGCCAGAAATGTTGCCAAATATTACAGCCGCGATGTTAGATTGGGTTAGGTTAGGTTATATTACGTTATTGATGTATATAAAGGTCCCACCGAGACGTAGAGGCCAACAAGCCAGGAATGTTGTCAAATATTACAGCCGCGATGTTAGATTGGGTTAGGTTAGGTTATATTACGTTATTGTTGTATATAAAGGTCCCACGGAGACGTAGAGTCCAACAAGCCAGGAATGTTGCCAAATATTACCGCCGAGTTGTTAGGTTGGGTTAGGTTAGGTTATATTACGTTCTTGATGTATATAAAGGTCCCACGGTGCCGTAGAAGCCAACTCGCCAGGAATGTTGCCAAATATTATCGCCGCGATGTTAGATTGGGTTAGGTTAGGTTAGACTACGTTATTGACGTATATAAAGGTCCCACGGAGACGTAGAGGCCAACTCGCCAGGAATGTTGTCAAATATTACAGCCGCGATGTTAGATTGGGTTAGGTTAGGTTATATTACGTTCTTGATGTATATAAAGGTCCCACGCAGACGTAGAGGCCAACCCGCCCGGAATGTTGTCAAATATTACCGCCGAGATGATAGGTTGGATTAGGTTAGGTTATATTACGTTATTGATGTATATAAGGGTCCCACGGAGACGTAGAGGCCAACTCGCCAGGAATGTTGTCAAATATTACAGCCGCGATGTTAGATTGGGTTAGGTTAGGTTATATTACGTTATTGTTGTATATAAAGGTCCCACGGAGACGTAGAGGCCCACTCGTCAGGAATATTGTCAAACATTACCGCCGAGATGTTAGATAGGGTTAGGTTAGGTTATGTTACGTTATTGATGTATATAAAGGTCCCACGCAGACGTAGAAGCCAACCCGCCAGGAATGTTGTCAAATATTACCGCCGAGATGATAGGTTGGATTAGGTTAGGTTATATTACGTTATTGATGTATATAAAGGTCCCACGGAGACGTAGAGGCCAACAAGCCAGGAATGTTGCCAAATATTACAGCCGCGATGTTAGATTGGGTTAGGTTAGGTTATATTACGTTATTGATGTATATAAAGGTCCCACGGAGACGTAGAGGCCAACAAGCCAGGAATGTTGCCAAATATTACCGCCGAGTTGTTAGGTTGGGTTAGGTTAGGTTATATTACGTTATTGTTGTATATAAAGGTCCCACGGAGACGTAGAGGCCAACAAGCCAGGAATGTTGCCAAATATTACAGCCGCGATGTTAGATTGGGTTAGGTTAGGTTATATTACGTTATTGATGTATATAAAGGTCCCACCGAGACGTAGAGGCCAACAAGCCAGGAATGTTGTCAAATATTACAGCCGCGATGTTAGATTGGGTTAGGTTAGGTTATACTACGTTATTGTTGTATATAAAGGTCCCACGGAGACGTAGAGTCCAACAAGCCAGGAATGTTGCCAAATATTACCGCCGAGTTGTTAGGTTGGGTTAGGTTAGGTTATATTACGTTCTTGATGTATATAAAGGTCCCACGCAGACGTAGAGGCCAACCCGCCAGGAATGTTGTCAAATATTACCGCCGAAATGTTAGATTGGGTTAGGTTAGGTTATATTACGTTATTGTTGTATATAAAGGTCCCACGCAGACGTAGAGGCCCACTCGTCAGGAATATTGTCAAATATTACCGCCGAAATGTTAGATTGGGTTAGGTTAGGTTATATTACGTTATTGTTGTATATAAAGGTCCCACGGAGACGTAGAGGCCAACTCGCCAGGAATGTTGTCAAATATTACCGCCGAGATAATAGGTTGGGTTAGGTTAGGTTATATTACGTTATTGTAGTATATAAAGGTCCCACGGAGACGCAGAGGCCAACTCGCGAGGAATGTTGTCAAATATTACCGCCGAGATGATGTGTTGGATTAGGTTAGGTTATATTACGTTATTGATGTATATAAAGGTCCCACGGAGACGTAGAGGCCAACTCGCCAGGAATGTTGTCAAATATTACAGCCGCGATGTTAGATTGGGTTAGGTTAGGTTATATTACGTTATTGTTGTATATAAAGGTCCCACGGAGACGTAGAGGCCAACCCGCCCGGAATGTTGTCAAATATTACCGCCGAGATGTTAGGTTGGGTTAGGTTAGGTTATACTACGTTATTGTTGTATATAAAGGTCCCACGGAGACGTAGAGTCCAACTCGCCAGGAATGTTGTCAAATATTACCGCCGAGATAATAGGTTGGGTTAGGTTAGGTTATATTACGTTATTGTAGTATATAAAGGTCCCACGGAGACGCAGAGGCCAACTCGCGAGGAATGTTGTCAAATATTACCGCCGAGATGATGTGTTGGATTAGGTTAGGTTATATTACGTTATTGATGTATATAAAGGTCCCACGGAGACGTAGAGGCCAACTCGCCAGGAATGTTGTCAAATATTACAGCCGCGATGTTAGATTGGGTTAGGTTAGGTTATATTACGTTATTGTTGTATATAAAGGTCCCACGGAGACGTAGAGGCCAACTCGCCAGGAATGTTGTCAAATATTACCGCCGAGATGATAGGTTGGGTTAGGTTAGGTTATATTTCGTTATTGATGTATATGAAGGTCCCACGGAGACGTAGAGGCCAACTCGCCAGGAATGTTGTCAAATATTACCGCCGAAATTTTAGGTTGGGTTAGGTTTGGTTATATTACATTATTGATGTATATAAAGGTCCCACGGAGAAGTAGAGGCCCACTCGTCAGGAATATTGTCAAATATTACCGCCGAGATGTTAGGTTGGGTTAGGTTAGGTTATATTACGTTCTTGATGTATATAAAGGTCCCACGGACACCTAGAGGCCAACTCGCCAGGAATGTTGTCAAATATTACCGCCGAGATGATAGGTTGGGTTAGGTTAGGTTATATTTCGTTATTGATGTATATGAAGGTCCCACGGAGACGTAGAGGCCAACTCGCCAGGAATGTTGTCAAATATTACCGCCGAAATTTTAGGTTGGGTTAGGTTAGGTTATATTACATTATTGATGTATATAAAGGTCCCACGGAGAAGTAGAGGCCCACTCGTCAGGAATATTGTCAAATATTACAGCCGCGATGTTAGATTGGGTTAGGTTAGGTTATATTACGTTATTGTTGTATATAAAGGTCCCACGGAGACGTAGAGGCCAACAAGCCAGGAATGTTGCCAAATATTACAGCCGCGATGTTAGATTGGGTTAGGTTAGGTTATATTACGTTATTGATGTATATAAAGGTCCCACCGAGACGTAGAGGCCAACAAGCCAGGAATGTTGTCAAATATTACAGCCGCGATGTTAGATTGGGTTAGGTTAGGTTATATTACGTTATTGTTGTATATAAAGGTCCCACGGAGACGTAGAGTCCAACAAGCCAGGAATGTTGCCAAATATTACCGCCGAGTTGTTAGGTTGGGTTAGGTTAGGTTATATTACGTTCTTGATGTATATAAAGGTCCCACGGTGCCGTAGAAGCCAACTCGCCAGGAATGTTGCCAAATATTATCGCCGCGATGTTAGATTGGGTTAGGTTAGGTTAGACTACGTTATTGACGTATATAAAGGTCCCACGGAGACGTAGAGGCCAACTCGCCAGGAATGTTGTCAAATATTACAGCCGCGATGTTAGATTGGGTTAGGTTAGGTTATATTACGTTCTTGATGTATATAAAGGTCCCACGCAGACGTAGAGGCCAACCCGCCCGGAATGTTGTCAAATATTACCGCCGAGATGATAGGTTGGATTAGGTTAGGTTATATTACGTTATTGATGTATATAAGGGTCCCACGGAGACGTAGAGGCCAACTCGCCAGGAATGTTGTCAAATATTACAGCCGCGATGTTAGATTGGGTTAGGTTAGGTTATATTACGTTATTGTTGTATATAAAGGTCCCACGGAGACGTAGAGGCCCACTCGTCAGGAATATTGTCAAACATTACCGCCGAGATGTTAGATAGGGTTAGGTTAGGTTATGTTACGTTATTGATGTATATAAAGGTCCCACGCAGACGTAGAAGCCAACCCGCCAGGAATGTTGTCAAATATTACCGCCGAGATGATAGGTTGGATTAGGTTAGGTTATATTACGTTATTGATGTATATAAAGGTCCCACGGAGACGTAGAGGCCAACAAGCCAGGAATGTTGCCAAATATTACAGCCGCGATGTTAGATTGGGTTAGGTTAGGTTATATTACGTTATTGATGTATATAAAGGTCCCACGGAGACGTAGAGGCCAACAAGCCAGGAATGTTGCCAAATATTACCGCCGAGTTGTTAGGTTGGGTTAGGTTAGGTTATATTACGTTATTGTTGTATATAAAGGTCCCACGGAGACGTAGAGGCCAACAAGCCAGGAATGTTGCCAAATATTACAGCCGCGATGTTAGATTGGGTTAGGTTAGGTTATATTACGTTATTGATGTATATAAAGGTCCCACCGAGACGTAGAGGCCAACAAGCCAGGAATGTTGTCAAATATTACAGCCGCGATGTTAGATTGGGTTAGGTTAGGTTATACTACGTTATTGTTGTATATAAAGGTCCCACGGAGACGTAGAGTCCAACAAGCCAGGAATGTTGCCAAATATTACCGCCGAGTTGTTAGGTTGGGTTAGGTTAGGTTATATTACGTTCTTGATGTATATAAAGGTCCCACGCAGACGTAGAGGCCAACCCGCCAGGAATGTTGTCAAATATTACCGCCGAAATGTTAGATTGGGTTAGGTTAGGTTATATTACGTTATTGTTGTATATAAAGGTCCCACGCAGACGTAGAGGCCCACTCGTCAGGAATATTGTCAAATATTACCGCCGAAATGTTAGATTGGGTTAGGTTAGGTTATATTACGTTATTGTTGTATATAAAGGTCCCACGGAGACGTAGAGGCCAACTCGCCAGGAATGTTGTCAAATATTACCGCCGAGATAATAGGTTGGGTTAGGTTAGGTTATATTACGTTATTGTAGTATATAAAGGTCCCACGGAGACGCAGAGGCCAACTCGCGAGGAATGTTGTCAAATATTACCGCCGAGATGATGTGTTGGATTAGGTTAGGTTATATTACGTTATTGATGTATATAAAGGTCCCACGGAGACGTAGAGGCCAACTCGCCAGGAATGTTGTCAAATATTACAGCCGCGATGTTAGATTGGGTTAGGTTAGGTTATATTACGTTATTGTTGTATATAAAGGTCCCACGGAGACGTAGAGGCCAACCCGCCCGGAATGTTGTCAAATATTACCGCCGAGATGTTAGGTTGGGTTAGGTTAGGTTATACTACGTTATTGTTGTATATAAAGGTCCCACGGAGACGTAGAGTCCAACAAGCCAGGAATGTTGCCAAATATTACCGCCGAGTTGTTAGGTTGGGTTAGGTTAGGTTATATTACGTTCTTGATGTATATAAAGGTCCCACGCAGACGTAGAGGCCAACTCGCCAGGAATGTTGTGTAATATTACTGCCGAGATGATAGGTTGGGTTAGGTTAGGTTATATTTCGTTATTGATGTACATGAAGGTCCCACGGAGACGTAGAGGCCAACCCGCCAGGAATGTTGTCAAATATTACCGCCGAAATGTTAGATTGGGTTAGGTTAGGTTATATTACGTTATTGTTGTATATAAAGGTCCCACGGAGACGTAGAGGCCAACTCGCCAGGAATGTTGTCAAATATTACCGCCGAGATAATAGGTTGGGTTAGGTTAGGTTATATTACGTTGTTGTAGTATATAAAGGTCCCACGGAGACGTAGAGGCCAACAAGCCAGGAATGTTGCCAAATATTACAGCCGCGATGATAGATTGGGTTAGGTTAGGTTATATTACGTTATTGATGTATATAAAGGTCCCACCGAGACGTAGAGGCCAACAAGCCAGGAATGTTGTCAAATATTACAGCCGCGATGTTAGATTGGGTTAGGTTAGGTTATATTACGTTATTGTTGTATATAAAGGTCCCACGGAGACGTAGAGTCCAACAAGCCAGGAATGTTGCCAAATATTACCGCCGAGTTGTTAGGTTGGGTTAGGTTAGGTTATATTACGTTCTTGATGTATATAAAGGTCCCACGCAGACGTAGAGGCCAACTCGCCAGGAATGTTGTGTAATATTACTGCCGAGATGATAGGTTGGGTTAGGTTAGGTTATATTTCGTTATTGATGTACATGAAGGTCCCACGGAGACGTAGAGGCCAACTCGCCAGGAATGTTGTCAAATATTACCGCCGAAATGTTAGGTTGGGTTAGGTTAGGTTATATTACATTATTGATGTATACAAAGGTCCCACGGCGACGTAGAGGCCCACTCGTCAGGAATATTGTCAAATATTACCGCCGAGATGTTAGGTTGGGTTAGGTTAGGTTATATTACGTTCTTGTTGTATATAAAGGTCCCACGGAGACGTAGAGGCCAACTCGCCAGGAATGTTGTCAAATATTACAGCCGCGATGTTAGATTGGGTTAGGTTAGGTTATATTACGTTATTGTTGTATATAAAGGTCCCACGGAGACGTAGAGGCCAACCCGCCCGGAATGTTGTCAAATATTACCGCCGAGATGTTAGGTTGGGTTAGGTTAGGTTATACTACGTTATTGTTGTATATAAAGGTCCCACGGAGACGTAGAGTCCAACAAGCCAGGAATGTTGCCAAATATTACCGCCGAGTTGTTAGGTTGGGTTAGGTTAGGTTATATTACGTTCTTGATGTATATAAAGGTCCCACGCAGACGTAGAGGCCAACTCGCCAGGAATGTTGTCAAATATTACCGCCGAAATGTTAGATTGGGTTAGGTTAGGTTATATTACGTTATTGATGTATATGAAGGTCCCACGGAGACGTAGAGGCCAACTCGCCAGGAATGTTGTCAAATATTACCGCCGAAATGTTAGGTTGGGTTAGGTTAGGTTATATTACATTATTGATGTATATAAAGGTCCCACGGAGACGTAGAGGCCAACTCGCCAGGAATGTTGTCAAATATTACAGCCGCGATGTTAGATTGGGTTAGGTTAGGTTATATTACATTATTGTTGTATATAAAGGTCCCACGGAGACGTAGAGGCCAACAAGCCAGGAATGTTGCCAAATATTACAGCCGCGATGTTAGATTGGGTTAGGTTAGGTTATATTACGTTATTGATGTATATAAAGGTCCCACCGAGACGTAGAGGCCAACAAGCCAGGAATGTTGTCAAATATTACAGCCGCGATGTTAGATTGGGTTAGGTTAGGTTATATTACGTTATTGTTGTATATAAAGGTCCCACGGAGACGTAGAGTCCAACAAGCCAGGAATGTTGCCAAATATTACCGCCGAGTTGTTAGGTTGGGTTAGGTTAGGTTATATTACGTTCTTGATGTATATAAAGGTCCCACGCAGACGTAGAGGCCAACTCGCCAGGAATGTTGTGTAATATTACTGCCGAGATGATAGGTTGGGTTAGGTTAGGTTATATTTCGTTATTGATGTACATGAAGGTCCCACGGAGACGTAGAGGCCAACCCGCCAGGAATGTTGTCAAATATTACCGCCGAAATGTTAGATTGGGTTAGGTTAGGTTATATTACGTTATTGTTGTATATAAAGGTCCCACGGAGACGTAGAGGCCAACTCGCCAGGAATGTTGTCAAATATTACCGCCGAGATAATAGGTTGGGTTAGGTTAGGTTATATTACGTTGTTGTAGTATATAAAGGTCCCACGGAGACGTAGAGGCCAACAAGCCAGGAATGTTGCCAAATATTACAGCCGCGATGATAGATTGGGTTAGGTTAGGTTATATTACGTTATTGATGTATATAAAGGTCCCACCGAGACGTAGAGGCCAACAAGCCAGGAATGTTGTCAAATATTACAGCCGCGATGTTAGATTGGGTTAGGTTAGGTTATATTACGTTATTGTTGTATATAAAGGTCCCACGGAGACGTAGAGTCCAACAAGCCAGGAATGTTGCCAAATATTACCGCCGAGTTGTTAGGTTGGGTTAGGTTAGGTTATATTACGTTCTTGATGTATATAAAGGTCCCACGCAGACGTAGAGGCCAACTCGCCAGGAATGTTGTGTAATATTACTGCCGAGATGATAGGTTGGGTTAGGTTAGGTTATATTTCGTTATTGATGTACATGAAGGTCCCACGGAGACGTAGAGGCCAACTCGCCAGGAATGTTGTCAAATATTACCGCCGAAATGTTAGGTTGGGTTAGGTTAGGTTATATTACATTATTGATGTATACAAAGGTCCCACGGCGACGTAGAGGCCCACTCGTCAGGAATATTGTCAAATATTACCGCCGAGATGTTAGGTTGGGTTAGGTTAGGTTATATTACGTTCTTGTTGTATATAAAGGTCCCACGGAGACGTAGAGGCCAACTCGCCAGGAATGTTGTCAAATATTACCGCCGAGATGATAGGTTGGGTTAGGTTAGGTTATATTACGTTATTGTAGTATATAAAGGTCCCACGGAGACGCAGAGGCCAACTCGCCAGGAATGTTGTCAAATATTACCGCCGAGATGATGTGTTGGATTAGGTTAGGTTATATTACGTTATTGATGTATATAAAGGTCCCACGGAGACGTAGAGGCCAACTCGCCAGGAATGTTGTCAAATATTACAGCCGCGATGTTAGATTGGGTTAGGTTAGGTTATATTACGTTATTGTTGTATATAAAGGTCCCACGGAGACGTAGAGGCCAACTCGCCAGGAATGTTGTCAAATATTACCGCCGAGATGATAGGTTGGGTTAGGTTAGGTTATATTTCGTTATTGATGTATATGAAGGTCCCACGGAGACGTAGAGTCCAACTCGCCAGGAATGTTGTCAAATATTACAGCCGAGATGTGAGGTTGGGTTAGGTTAGGCTATATTACGTTATTGATGTATATAAAGGTCCCACGGTGCCGTAGAAGCCAACTCGCCAGGAATGTTGCCAAATATTATCGCCGCGATGTTAGATTGGGTTAGGTTAGGTTAGACTACGTTATTGACGTATATAAATGTCCCACGGAGACGTAGAGGCCAACTCGCCAGGAATGTTGTCAAATATTACAGCCGCGATGTTAGATTGGGTTAGGTTAGGTTATATTACGTTCTTGATGTATATAAAGGTCCCACGCAGACGTAGAGGCCAACCCACCAGGAATGTTGTCAAATATTACCGCCGAGATGATAGGTTGGATTAGGTTAGGTTATATTACGTTATTGATGTATATAAAGGTCCCACGGAGACGTAGAGGCCAACTCGCCAGGAATGTTGTCAAATATTACAGCCGCGATGTTAGATTGGGTTAGGTTAGGTTATATTACGTTATTGTTGTATATAAAGGTCCCACGGAGACGTAGAGGCCCACTCGTCAGGAATATTGTCAAACATTACCGCCGAGATGTTAGATAGGGTTAGGTTAGGTTATATTACGTTATTGATGTATATAAAGGTCCCACGCAGACGTAGAAGCCAACCCGCCAGGAATGTTGTCAAATATTACCGCCGAGATGATAGGTTGGATTAGGTTAGGTTATATTACGTTATTGATGTATATAAAGTTCCCACGGAGACGTAGAGGCCAACTCGCCAGGAATGTTGTCAAATATTACAGCCGCGATGTTAGATTGGGTTAGGTTAGGTTATATTACGTTATTGTTGTATATAAAGGTCCCACGGAGACGTAGAGGCCAACAAGCCAGGAATGTTGCCAAATATTACAGCCGCGATGTTAGATTGGGTTAGGTTAGGTTATATTACGTTATTGATGTATATAAAGGTCCCACGGAGACGTAGAGGCCAACAAGCCAGGAATGTTGTCAAATATTACCGCCGAGTTGTTAGGTTGGGTTAGGTTAGGTTATATTACGTTCTTGATGTATATAAAGGTCCCACGCAGACGTAGAGGCCAACTCGCCAGGAATGTTGTGAAATATTACAGCCGAGATGATAGGTTGGGTTAGGTTAGGTTATATTACGTTCTTGATGTATATAAAGGTCCCACGCAGACGTAGAGGCCAACCCGCCAGGAATGTTGTCAAATATTACCGCCGAAATGATAGGTTGGGTTAGGTTAGGTTATATTTCGTTATTGATGTATATGAAGGTCCCACGGAGACGTAGAGTCCAACTCGCCAGGAATGTTGTCAAATATTACAGCCGAGATGTGAGGATGGGTTAGGTTAGGCTATATTACGTTATTGATGTATATAAAGGTCCCACGGTGCCGTAGAAGCCAACTCGCCAGGAATGTTGCCAAATATTATCGCCGCGATGTTAGATTGGGTTAGGTTAGGTTAGACTACGTTATTGATGTATATAAAGGTCCCACGGAGACGTAGAGGCCAACTCGCCAGGAATGTTGTCAAATATTACAGCCGCGATGTTAGATTGGGTTAGGTTAGGTTATATTACGTTATTGTTGTATATAAAGGTCCCACGGAGACGTAGAGGCCAACTCGCCAGGAATGTTGTCAAATATTACCGCCGAGATGATAGGTTGGATTAGGTTAGGTTATATTACGTTATTGATGTATATGAAGTTCCCACGGAGACGTAGAGGCCAACTCGCCAGGAATGTTGTCAAATATTACAGCCGCGATGTTAGATTGGGTTAGGTTAGGTTATATTACGTTATTGTTGTATATAAAGGTCCCACGGAGACGTAGAGTCCAACAAGCCAGGAATGTTGCCAAATATTACCGCCGAGTTGTTAGGTTGGGTTAGGTTAGGTTATATTACGTTCTTGATGTATATAAAGGTCCCACGCAGACGTAGAGGCCAACTCGCCAGGAATGTTGTGTAATATTACTGCCGAGATGATAGGTTGGGTTAGGTTAGGTTATATTTCGTTATTGATGTATATGAAGGTCCCACGGAGACGTAGAGTCCAACTCGCCAGTAATGTTGTCAAATATTACCGCCGAAATGTTAGGTTGGGTTAGGTTAGGTTATATTACATTATTGATGAATATAAAGGTCCCACGGCGACGTAGAGGCCCACTCGTCAGGAATATTGTCAAATATTACCGCCGAGATGTTAGGTTTGTTTAGGTTAGGTTATATTACGTTCTTGATATATATATAAAGGTCCCACGCAGACGTAGAGGCCAACCCGCCAGGAATGTTGTCAAATATTACCGCCGAAATGTTAGATTGGGTTAGGTTAGGTTATATTACGTTATTGTTGTATATAAAGGTCCCACGGAGACGTAGAGGCCAACTCGCCAGGAATGTTGTCAAATATTACCGCCGAGATAATAGGTTGGGTTAGGTTAGGTTATATTACGTTATTGTAGTATATAAAGGTCCCACGGAGACGCAGAGGCCAACTCGCGAGGAATGTTGTCAAATATTACCGCCGAGATGATTTGTTGGATTAGGTTAGGTTATATTACGTTATTGATGTATATAAAGGTCCCACGGAGACGTAGAGGCCAACTCGCCAGGAATGTTGTCAAATATTACCGCCGAAATGTTAGGTTGGGTTAGGTTAGGTTATATTACATTATTGATGTATATAAAGGTCCCACGGCGACGTAGAGGCCCACTCGTCAGGAATATTGTCAAATATTACCGCCGAGATGTTAGGTTGGGTTAGGTTAGGTTATATTACGTTCTTGATATATATATAAAGGTCCCACGCAGACGCAGAGGCCAACCCGCCAGGAATGTTGTCAAATATTACCGCCGAAATGTTAGATTGGGTTAGGTTAGGTTATATTACGTTATTGTTGTATATAAAGGTCCCACGGAGACGTAGAGGCCAACTCGCCAGGAATGTTGTCAAATATTACCGCCGCGATGTTAGATTGGGTTAGGTTAGGTTAGACTACGTTATTGACGTATATAAATGTCCCACGGAGACGTAGAGGCCAACTCGCCAGGAATGTTGTCAAATATTACAGCCGCGATGTTAGATTGGGTTAGGTTAGGTTATATTACGTTCTTGATGTATATAAAGGTCCCACGCAGACGTAGAGGCCAACCCGCCAGGAATGTTGTCAAATATTACCGCCGAGATGATAGGTTGGATTAGGTTAGGTTATATTACGTTATTGATGTATATAAAGGTCCCACGGAGACGTAGAGGCCAACTCGCCAGGAATGTTGTCAAATATTACAGCCGCGATGTTAGATTGGGTTAGGTTAGGTTATATTACGTTATTGTTGTATATAAAGGTCCCACGGAGACGTAGAGGCCCACTCGTCAGGAATATTGTCAAACATTACCGCCGAGATGTTAGATAGGGTTAGGTTAGGTTATATTACGTTATTGATGTATATAAAGGTCCCACGCAGACGTAGAAGCCAACCCGCCAGGAATGTTGTCAAATATTACCGCCGAGATGATAGGTTGGATTAGGTTAGGTTATATTACGTTATTGATGTATATAAAGTTCCCACGGAGACGTAGAGGCCAACTCGCCAGGAATGTTGTCAAATATTACAGCCGCGATGTTAGATTGGGTTAGGTTAGGTTATATTACGTTATTGTTGTATATAAAGGTCCCACGGAGACGTAGAGGCCAACAAGCCAGGAATGTTGCCAAATATTACAGCCGCGATGTTAGATTGGGTTAGGTTAGGTTATATTACGTTATTGATGTATATAAAGGTCCCACGGAGACGTAGAGGCCAACAAGCCAGGAATGTTGCCAAATATTACCGCCGAGTTGTTAGGTTGGGTTAGGTTAGGTTATATTACGTTCTTGATGTATATAAAGGTCCCACGCAGACGTAGAGGCCAACTCGCCAGGAATGTTGTGAAATATTACAGCCGAGAATATAGGTTGGGTTAGGTTAGGTTATATTACGTTCTTGATGTATATAAAGGTCCCACGCAGACGTAGAGGCCAACCCGCCAGGAATGTTGTCAAATATTACCGCCGAAATGATAGGTTGGGTTAGGTTAGGTTATATTTCGTTATTGATGTATATGAAGGTCCCACGGAGACGTAGAGTCCAACTCGCCAGGAATGTTGTCAAATATTACAGCCGAGATGTGAGGTTGGGTTAGGTTAGGCTATATTACGTTATTGATGTATATAAAGGTCCCACGGTGCCGTAGAAGCCAACTCGCCAGGAATGTTGCCAAATATTATCGCCGCGATGTTAGATTGGGTTTGGTTAGGTTAGACTACGTTATTGATGTATATAAAGGTCCCACGGAGACGTAGAGGCCAACTCGCCAGGAATGTTGTCAAATATTACAGCCGCGATGTTAGATTGGGTTAGGTTAGGTTATATTACGTTCTTGATGTGTATAAAGGTCCCACGCAGACGTAGAGGCCAACCCGCCAGGAATGTTGTCAAATATTACCGCCGAGATGATAGGTTGGATTAGGTTAGGTTATATTACGTTATTGATGTATATGAAGTTCCCACGGAGACGTAGAGGCCAACTCGCCAGGAATGTTGTCAAATATTACAGCCGCGATGTTAGATTGGGTTAGGTTAGGTTATATTACGTTATTGTTGTATATAAAGGTCCCACGGAGACGTAGAGTCCAACAAGCCAGGAATGTTGCCAAATATTACCGCCGAGTTGTTAGGTTGGGTTAGGTTAGGTTATATTACGTTCTTGATGTATATAAAGGTCCCACGCAGACGTAGAGGCCAACTCGCCAGGAATGTTGTGTAATATTACTGCCGAGATGATAGGTTGGGTTAGGTTAGGTTATATTTCGTTATTGATGTATATCAAGGTCCCACGGAGACGTAGAGTCCAACTCGCCAGTAATGTTGTCAAATATTACCGCCGAAATGTTAGGTTGGGTTAGGTTAGGTTATATTACATTATTGATGTATATAAAGGTCCCACGGCGACGTAGAGGCCCACTCGTCAGGAATATTGTCAAATATTACCGCCGAGATGTTAGGTTGGTTTAGGTTAGGTTATATTACGTTCTTGATATATATATAAAGGTCCCACGCAGACGTAGAGGCCAACCCGCCAGGAATGTTGTCAAATATTACCGCCGAAATGTTAGATTGGGTTAGGTTAGGTTATATTACGTTATTGTTGTATATAAAGGTCCCACGGAGACGTAGAGGCCAACTCGCCAGGAATGTTGTCAAATATTACCGCCGAGATAATAGGTTGGGTTAGGTTAGGTTATATTACGTTATTGTAGTATATAAAGGTCCCACGGAGACGCAGAGGCCAACTCGCGAGGAATGTTGTCAAACATTACCGCCGAGATGATTTGTTGGATTAGGTTAGGTTATATTACGTTATTGATGTATATAAAGGTCCCACGGAGACGTAGAGGCCAACTCGCCAGGAATGTTGTCAAATATTACAGCCGCGATGTTAGATTGGGTTAGGTTAGGTTATATTACGTTATTGTTGTATATAAAGGTCCCACGGAGACGTAGAGGCCCACTCGTCAGGAATATTGTCAAACATTACCGCCGAGATGTTAGATAGGGTTAGGTTAGGTTATATTACGTTATTGATGTATATAAAGGTCCCACGCAGACGTAGAAGCCAACCCGCCAGGAATGTTGTCAAATATTACCGCCGAGATGATAGGTTGGATTAGGTTAGGTTATATTACGTTATTTATGTATATAAAGGTCCCACGGAGACGTAGAGGCCAACTCGCCAGGAATGTTGTCAAATATTACAGCCGCGATGTTAGATTGGGTTAGGTTAGGTTATATTACGTTATTGTTGTATATAAAGGTCCCACGGAGACGTAGATGCCAACAAGCCAGGAATGTTGCCAAATATTACAGCCGCGATGTTAGATTGGGTTAGGTTAGGTTATATTACGTTATTGATGTATATAAAGGTCCCACGGAGACGTAGAGGCCAACAAGCCAGGAATGTTGCCAAATATTACCGCCGAGTTGTTAGGTTGGGTTAGGTTAGGTTATATTACGTTCTTGATGTATATAAAGGTCCCACGCAGACGTAGAGGCCAACTCGCCAGGAATGTTGTGTAATATTACTACCGAGATGATAGGTTGGGTTAGGTTAGGTTATATTTCGTTATTGATGTATATGAAGGTCCCACGGGGACGTAGAGTCCAACTCGCCAGGAATGTTGTCAAATATTACCGCCGAAATGTTAGGTTGGGTTAGGTTAGGTTATATTACATTATTGATGTATATAAAGGTCCCACGGCGACGTAGAGGCCCACTCGTCAGGAATATTGTCAAATATTACCGCCGAGATGTTAGGTTGGGTTAGGTTAGGTTATATTACGTTCTTGATATATATATAAAGGTCCCACGCAGACGTAGAGGCCAACCCGCCAGGAATGTTGTCAAATATTACCGCCGAAATGTTAGATTGGGTTAGGTTAGGTTATATTACGTTATTGTTGTATATAAAGGTCCCACGGAGACGTAGAGGCCAACTCGCCAGGAATGTTGTCAAATATTGCCGCCGAGATAATAGGTTGGGTTAGGTTAGGTTATATTACGTTATTGTAGTATATAAAGGTCCCACGGAGACGCAGAGGCCAACTCGCGAGGAATGTTGTCAAATATTACCGCCGAGATGATTTGTTGGATTAGGTTAGGTTATATTACGTTATTGATGTATATAAAGGTCCCACGGAGACGTAGAGGCCAACTCGCCAGGAATGTTGTCAAATATTACAGCCGCGATGTTAGATTGGGTTAGGTTAGGTTATATTACGTTATTGTTGTATATAAAGGTCCCACGGAGACGTAGAGGCCCACTCGTCAGGAATATTGTCAAACATTACCGCCGAGATGTTAGATAGGGTTAGGTTAGGTTATATTACGTTATTGATGTATATAAAGGTCCCACGCAGACGTAGAAGCCAACCCGCCAGGAATGTTGTCAAATATTACCGCCGAGATGATAGGTTGGATTAGGTTAGGTTATATTACGTTATTGATGTATATAAAGGTCCCACGGAGACGTAGAGGCCAACTCGCCAGGAATGTTGTCAAATATTACAGCCGCGATGTTAGATTGGGTTAGGTTAGGTTATATTACGTTATTGTTGTATATAAAGGTCCCACGGAGACGTAGAGGCCAACAAGCCAGGAATGTTGCCAAATATTACAGCCGCGATGTTAGATTGGGTTAGGTTAGGTTATATTACGTTATTGATGTATATAAAGGTCCCACGGAGACGTAGAGGCCAACAAGCCAGGAATGTTGCCAAATATTACCGCCGAGTTGTTAGGTTGGGTTAGGTTAGGTTATATTACGTTCTTGATGTATATAAAGGTCCCACGCAGACGTAGAGGCCAACTCGCCAGGAATGTTGTGTAATATTACTGCCGAGATGATAGGTTGGGTTAGGTTAGGTTATATTTCGTTATTGATGTATATGAAGGTCCCACGGGGACGTAGAGTCCAACTCGCCAGGAATGTTGTCAAATATTACCGCCGAAATGTTAGGTTGGGTTAGGTTAGGTTATATTACATTATTGATGTATATAAAGGTCCCACGGCGACGTAGAGGCCCACTCGTCAGGAATATTGTCAAATATTACCGCCGAGATGTTAGGTTGGGTTAGGTTAGGTTATATTACGTTCTTGATATATATATAAAGGTCCCACGCAGACGTAGAGGCCAACCCGCCAGGAATGTTGTCAAATATTACCGCCGAAATGTTAGATTGGGTTAGGTTAGGTTATATTACGTTATTGTTGTATATAAAGGTCCCACGGAGACGTAGAGGCCAACTCGCCAGGAATGTTGTCAAATATTACCGCCGAGATAATAGGTTGGGTTAGGTTAGGTTATATTACGTTATTGTAGTATATAAAGGTCCCACGGAGACGCAGAGGCCAACTCGCGAGGAATGTTGTCAAATATTACCGCCGAGATGATTTGTTGGATTAGGTTAGGTTATATTACGTTATTGATGTATATAAAGGTCCCACGGAGACGTAGAGGCCAACTCGCCAGGAATGTTGTCAAATATTACAGCCGCGATGTTAGATTGGGTTAGGTTAGGTTATATTACGTTATTGTTGTATATAAAGGTCCCACGGAGACGTAGAGGCCCACTCGTCAGGAATATTGTCAAACATTACCGCCGAGATGTTAGATAGGGTTAGGTTAGGTTATATTACGTTATTGATGTATATAAAGGTCCCACGCAGACGTAGAAGCCAACCCGCCAGGAATGTTGTCAAATATTACCGCCGAGATGATAGGTTGGATTAGGTTAGGTTATATTACGTTATTGATGTATATGAAGTTCCCACGGAGACGTAGAGGCCAACTCGCCAGGAATGTTGTCAAATATTACAGCCGCGATGTTAGATTGGCTTAGGTTAGGTTATATTACGTTATTGTTGTATATAAAGGTCCCACGGAGACGTAGAGGCCAACAAGCCAGGAATGTTGCCAAATATTACAGCCGCGATGTTAGATTGGGTTAGGTTAGGTTATATTACGTTATTGATGTATATAAAGGTCCCACGGAGACGTAGAGGCCAACAAGCCAGGAATGTTGCCAAATATTACCGCCGAGTTGTTAGGTTGGGTTAGGTTAGGTTATATTACGTTCTTGATGTATATAAAGGTCCCACGCAGACGGAGAGGCCAACTCGCCAGGAATGTTGTGAAATATTACAGCCGAGATGATAGGTTGGGTTAGGTTAGGTTATATTTCGTTATTGATGTATATGAAGGTCCCACGGAGACGTAGAGGCCAACAAGCCAGGAATGTTGCCAAATATTGCCGCCGAGTTGTTAGGTTGGGTTAGGTTAGGTTATATTACGTTCTTGATGTATATAAAGGTCCCACGCAGACGTAGAGGCCAACTCGCCAGGAATGTTGTGTAATATTACTCCCGAGATGATAGGTTGGTTTAGGTTAGGTTATATTTCGTTATTGATGTATATGAAGGTCCCACGGAGACGTAGAGGCCAACTCGCCAGGAATGTTGTCAAATATTACCGCCGAAATGTTAGGTTGGGTTAGGTTAGGTTATATTACATTATTGATGTATATAAAGGTCCCACGGCGACGTAGAGGCCCACTCGTCAGGAATATTGTCAAATATTACCGCCGAGATGTTAGGTTGGGTTAGGTTAGGTTATATTACGTTCTTGATATATATAAAGGTCCCACGCAGACGTAGAGGCCAACTCGCCAGGAATGTTGTCAAATATTACCGCCGAAATTTTAGGTTGGGTTAGGTTAGGTTATATTACATTATTGATGTATATAAAGGTCCCACGGAGAAGTAGAGGCCCACTCGTCAGGAATATTGTCAAATATTACCGCCGAGGTGGTAGGTTGGGTTAGGTTAGGTTATATTACGTTCTTGATATATATAAAGGTCCCACGCAGACGTAGAGGCCAACCCGCCAGGAATGTTGTCAAATATTACCGCCGAAATGATAGGTTGGGTTAGGTTAGGTTATATTTCGTTATTGATATATATGAAGGTCCCACGGAGACGTAGAGTCCAACTCGCCAGGAATGTTGTCAAATATTACAGCCGAGATGTGAGGTTGGGTTAGGTTAGGCTATATTACGTTATTGATGTATATAAAGGTCCCACGGAGACGCAGAGGCCAACTCGCGAGGAATGTTGTCAAATATTACCGCCGAGATGATTTGTTGGATTAGGTTAGGTTATATTACGTTATTGATGTATATAAAGGTCCCACGGAGACGTAGAGGCCAACTCGCCAGGAATGTTGTCAAATATTACAGCCGCGATGTTAGATTGGGTTAGGTTAGGTTATATTACGTTATTGTTGTATATAAAGGTCCCACGGAGACGTAGAGGCCCACTCGTCAGGAATATTGTCAAACATTACCGCCGAGATGTTAGATAGGGTTAGGTTAGGTTATATTACGTTATTGATGTATATAAAGGTCCCACGCAGACGTAGAAGCCAACCCGCCAGGAATGTTGTCAAATATTACCGCCGAGATGATAGGTTGGATTAGGTTAGGTTATATTACGTTATTGATGTATATGAAGTTCCCACGGAGACGTAGAGGCCAACTCGCCAGGAATGTTGTCAAATATTACAGCCGCGATGTTAGATTGGCTTAGGTTAGGTTATATTACGTTATTGTTGTATATAAAGGTCCCACGGAGACGTAGAGGCCAACAAGCCAGGAATGTTGCCAAATATTACAGCCGCGATGTTAGATTGGGTTAGGTTAGGTTATATTACGTTATTGATGTATATAAAGGTCCCACGGAGACGTAGAGGCCAACAAGCCAGGAATGTTGCCAAATATTACCGCCGAGTTGTTAGGTTGGGTTAGGTTAGGTTATATTACGTTCTTGATGTATATAAAGGTCCCACGCAGACGGAGAGGCCAACTCGCCAGGAATGTTGTGAAATATTACAGCCGAGATGATAGGTTGGGTTAGGTTAGGTTATATTTCGTTATTGATGTATATGAAGGTCCCACGGAGACGTAGAGGCCAACAAGCCAGGAATGTTGCCAAATATTGCCGCCGAGTTGTTAGGTTGGGTTAGGTTAGGTTATATTACGTTCTTGATGTATATAAAGGTCCCACGCAGACGTAGAGGCCAACTCGCCAGGAATGTTGTGTAATATTACTCCCGAGATGATAGGTTGGTTTAGGTTAGGTTATATTTCGTTATTGATGTATATGAAGGTCCCACGGAGACGTAGAGGCCAACTCGCCAGGAATGTTGTCAAATATTACCGCCGAAATGTTAGGTTGGGTTAGGTTAGGTTATATTACATTATTGATGTATATAAAGGTCCCACGGCGACGTAGAGGCCCACTCGTCAGGAATATTGTCAAATATTACCGCCGAGATGTTAGGTTGGGTTAGGTTAGGTTATATTACGTTCTTGATATATATAAAGGTCCCACGCAGACGTAGAGGCCAACTCGCCAGGAATGTTGTCAAATATTACCGCCGAAATTTTAGGTTGGGTTAGGTTAGGTTATATTACATTATTGATGTATATAAAGGTCCCACGGAGAAGTAGAGGCCCACTCGTCAGGAATATTGTCAAATATTACCGCCGAGGTGGTAGGTTGGGTTAGGTTAGGTTATATTACGTTCTTGATATATATAAAGGTCCCACGCAGACGTAGAGGCCAACCCGCCAGGAATGTTGTCAAATATTACCGCCGAAATGATAGGTTGGGTTAGGTTAGGTTATATTTCGTTATTGATATATATGAAGGTCCCACGGAGACGTAGAGTCCAACTCGCCAGGAATGTTGCCAAATATTATCGCCGCGATGTTAGATTGGGTTAGGTTAGGTTAGACTACGTTATTGACGTATATAAAGGTCCCACGGAGACGTAGAGGCCAACTCGCCAGGAATGTTGTCAAATATTACAGCCGCGATGTTAGATTGGGTTAGGTTAGGTTATATTACGTTCTTGATGTATATAAAGGTCCCACGCAGACGTAGAGGCCAACCCGCCAGGAATGTTGTCAAATATTACCGCCGAGATGATAGGTTGGATTAGGTTAGGTTATATTACGTTATTGATGTATATGAAGTTCCCACGGAGACGTAGAGGCCAACTCGCCAGGAATGTTGTCAAATATTACAGCCGCGATGTTAGATTGGGTTAGGTTAGGTTATATTACGTTATTGTTGTATATAAAGGTCCCACGGAGACGTAGAGTCCAACAAGCCAGGAATGTTGCCAAATATTACCGCCGAGTTGTTAGGTTGGGTTAGGTTAGGTTATATTACGTTCTTGATGTATATAAAGGTCCCACGCAGACGTAGAGGCCAACTCGCCAGGAATGTTGTGTAATATTACTGCCGAGATGATAGGTTGGGTTAGGTTAGGTTATATTTCGTTATTGATGCATATGAAGGTCCCACGGAGACGTAGAGTCCAACTCGCCAGGAATGTTGTCAAATATTACCGCCGAAATGTTAGGTTGGGTTAGGTTAGGTTATATTACATTATTGATGTATATAAAGGTCCCACGGCGACGTAGAGGCCCACTCGTCAGGAATATTGTCAAATATTACCGCCGAGATGTTAGGTTGGGTTAGGTTAGGCTATATTACGTTATTGATGTATATAAAGGTCCCACGGTGCCGTAGAAGCCAACTCGCCAGGAATGTTGCCAAATATTATCGCCGCGATGTTAGATTGGGTTAGGTTAGGTTAGACTACGTTATTGATGTATATAAAGGTCCCACGGAGACGTAGAGGCCAACTCGCCAGGAATGTTGTCAAATATTACAGCCGCGATGTTAGATTGGGTTAGGTTAGGTTATATTACGTTCTTGATGTATATAAAGGTCCCACGCAGACGTAGAGGCCAACCCGCCAGGAATGTTGTCAAATATTACCGCCGAGATGATAGGTTGGATTAGGTTAGGTTATATTACGTTATTGATGTATATAAAGGTCCCACGGAGACGTAGAGGCCAACAAGCCAGGAATGTTGCCAAATATTACCGCCGAGTTGTTAGGTTGGGTTAGGTTAGGTTATATTACGTTCTTGATGTATATAAAGGTCCCACGCAGACGTAGAGGCCAACTCGCCAGGAATGTTGTGTAATATTACTGCCGAGATGATAGGTTGGGTTAGGTTAGGTTATATTTCGTTATTGATGTATATGAAGGTCCCACGGAGACGTAGAGTCCAACTCGCCAGTAATGTTGTCAAATATTACCGCCGAAATGTTAGGTTGGGTTAGGTTAGGTTATATTACATTATTGATGTATATAAAGGTCCCACGGCGACGTAGAGGCCCACTCGTCAGGAATATTGTCAAATATTACCGCCGAGATGTTAGGTTGGTTTAGGTTAGGTTATATTACGTTCTTGATATATATATAAAGGTCCCACGCAGACGTAGAGGCCAACCCGCCAGGAATGTTGTCAAATATTACCGCCGAAATGTTAGATTGGGTTAGGTTAGGTTATATTACGTTATTGTTGTATATAAAGGTCCCACGGAGACGTAGAGGCCAACTCGCCAGGAATGTTGTCAAATATTACCGCCGAGATAATAGGTTGGGTTAGGTTAGGTTATATTACGTTATTGTAGTATATAAAGGTCCCACGGAGACGCAGAGGCCAACTCGCGAGGAATGTTGTCAAATATTACCGCCGAGATGATTTGTTGGATTAGGTTAGGTTATATTACGTTATTGATGTATATAAAGGTCCCACGGAGACGTAGAGGCCAACTCGCCAGGAATGTTGTCAAATATTACCGCCGAAATGTTAGGTTGGGTTAGGTTAGGTTATATTACATTATTGATGTATATAAAGGTCCCACGGCGACGTAGAGGCCCACTCGTCAGGAATATTGTCAAATATTACCGCCGAGATGTTAGGTTGGGTTAGGTTAGGTTATATTACGTTCTTGATATATATATAAAGGTCCCACGCAGACGTAGAGGCCAACCCGCCAGGAATGTTGTCAAATATTACCGCCGAAATGTTAGATTGGGTTAGGTTAGGTTATATTACGTTATTGTTGTATATAAAGGTCCCACGGAGACGTAGAGGCCAACTCGCCAGGAATGTTGTCAAATATTACCGCCGAGATAATAGGTTGGGTTAGGTTAGGTTATATTACGTTATTGTAGTATATAAAGGTCCCACGGAGACGCAGAGGCCAACTCGCGAGGAATGTTGTCAAATATTACAGCCGAGATGTGAGGTTGGGTTAGGTTAGGCTATATTACGTTATTGATGTATATAAAGGTCCCACGGTGCCGTAGAAGCCAACTCGCCAGGAATGTTGCCAAATATTATCGCCGCGATGTTAGATTGGGTTAGGTTAGGTTAGACTACGTTATTGACGTATATAAATGTCCCACGGAGACGTAGAGGCCAACTCGCCAGGAATGTTGTCAAATATTACAGCCGCGATGTTAGATTGGGTTAGGTTAGGTTATATTACGTTCTTGATGTATATAAAGGTCCCACGCAGACGTAGAGGCCAACCCGCCAGGAATGTTGTCAAATATTACCGCCGAGATGATAGGTTGGATTAGGTTAGGTTATATTACGTTATTGATGTATATAAAGGTCCCACGGAGACGTAGAGGCCAACTCGCCAGGAATGTTGTCAAATATTACAGCCGCGATGTTAGATTGGGTTAGGTTAGGTTATATTACGTTATTGTTGTATATAAAGGTCCCACGGAGACGTAGAGGCCCACTCGTCAGGAATATTGTCAAACATTACCGCCGAGATGTTAGATAGGGTTAGGTTAGGTTATATTACGTTATTGATGTATATAAAGGTCCCACGCAGACGTAGAAGCCAACCCGCCAGGAATGTTGTCAAATATTACCGCCGAGATGATAGGTTGGATTAGGTTAGGTTATATTACGTTATTGATGTATATAAAGTTCCCACGGAGACGTAGAGGCCAACTCGCCAGGAATGTTGTCAAATATTACAGCCGCGATGTTAGATTGGGTTAGGTTAGGTTATATTACGTTATTGTTGTATATAAAGGTCCCACGGAGACGTAGAGGCCAACAAGCCAGGAATGTTGCCAAATATTACAGCCGCGATGTTAGATTGGGTTAGGTTAGGTTATATTACGTTATTGATGTATATAAAGGTCCCACGGAGACGTAGAGGCCAACAAGCCAGGAATGTTGCCAAATATTACCGCCGAGTTGTTAGGTTGGGTTAGGTTAGGTTATATTACGTTCTTGATGTATATAAAGGTCCCACGCAGACGTAGAGGCCAACTCGCCAGGAATGTTGTGAAATATTACAGCCGAGATGATAGGTTGGGTTAGGTTAGGTTATATTACGTTCTTGATGTATATAAAGG
This sequence comes from Xylocopa violacea, assembly GCA_963969225.1. Classification (NCBI taxonomy): domain Eukaryota; kingdom Metazoa; phylum Arthropoda; class Insecta; order Hymenoptera; family Apidae; genus Xylocopa; species Xylocopa violacea. Next base: position 9,005,369 of record CAXAJV010000016.1, on the reverse strand, counting down.
TCCCACGCAGACGTAGAGGCCAACCCGCCAGGAATGTTGTCAAATATTACAGCCGCGATGTTAGATTGGGTTAGGTTAGGTTATATTACGTTCTTGATGTATATAAAGGTCCCACGCAGACGTAGAGGCCAACCCGCCAGGAATGTTGTCAAATATTACCGCCGAGATGATAGGTTGGATTAGGTTAGGTTATATTACGTTATTGATGTGTATGAAGTTCCCACGGAGACGTAGAGGCCAACTCGCCAGGAATGTTGTCAAATATTACAGCCGCGATGTTAGATTGGGTTAGGTTAGGTTATATTACGTTATTGTTGTATATAAAGGTCCCACGGAGACGTAGAGTCCAACAAGCCAGGAATGTTGCCAAATATTACCGCCGAGTTGTTAGGTTGGGTTAGGTTAGGTTATATTACGTTCTTGATGTATATAAAGGTCCCACGCAGACGTAGAGGCCAACTCGCCAGGAATGTTGTGTAATATTACTGCCGAGATGATAGGTTGGGTTAGGTTAGGTTATATTTCGTTATTGATGCATATGAAGGTCCCACGGAGACGTAGAGTCCAACTCGCCAGTAATGTTGTCAAATATTACCGCCGAAATGTTAGGTTGGGTTAGGTTAGGTTATATTACATTATTGATGTATATAAAGGTCCCACGGCGACGTAGAGGCCCACTCGTCAGGAATATTGTCAAATATTACCGCCGAGATGTTAGGTTGGTTTAGGTTAGGTTATATTACGTTCTTGATATATATATAAAGGTCCCACGCAGACGTAGAGGCCAACCCGCCAGGAATGTTGTCAAATATTACCGCCGAAATGTTAGATTGGGTTAGGTTAGGTTATATTACGTTATTGTTGTATATAAAGGTCCCACGGAGACGTAGAGGCCAACTCGCCAGGAATGTTGTCAAATATTACCGCCGAGATAATAGGTTGGGTTAGGTTAGGTTATATTACGTTATTGTAGTATATAAAGGTCCCACGGAGACGTAGAGGCCAACAAGCCAGGAATGTTGCCAAATATTACCGCCGAGTTGTTAGGTTGGGTTAGGTTAGGTTATATTACGTTCTTGATGTATATAAAGGTCCCACGCAGACGTAGAGGCCAACTCGCCAGGAATGTTGTGAAATATTACAGCCGAGATGATAGGTTGGGTTAGGTTAGGTTATATTACGTTCTTGATGTATATAAAGGTCCCACGCAGACGTAGAGGCCAACCCGCCAGGAATGTTGTCAAATATTACAGCCGCGATGTTAGATTGGGTTAGGTTAGGTTATATTACGTTCTTGATGTATATAAAGGTCCCACGCAGACGTAGAGGCCAACCCGCCAGGAATGTTGTCAAATATTACCGCCGAGATGATAGGTTGGATTAGGTTAGGTTATATTACGTTATTGATGTGTATGAAGTTCCCACGGAGACGTAGAGGCCAACTCGCCAGGAATGTTGTCAAATATTACAGCCGCGATGTTAGATTGGGTTAGGTTAGGTTATATTACGTTATTGTTGTATATAAAGGTCCCACGGAGACGTAGAGTCCAACAAGCCAGGAATGTTGCCAAATATTACCGCCGAGTTGTTAGGTTGGGTTAGGTTAGGTTATATTACGTTCTTGATGTATATAAAGGTCCCACGCAGACGTAGAGGCCAACTCGCCAGGAATGTTGTGTAATATTACTGCCGAGATGATAGGTTGGGTTAGGTTAGGTTATATTTCGTTATTGATGCATATGAAGGTCCCACGGAGACGTAGAGTCCAACTCGCCAGTAATGTTGTCAAATATTACCGCCGAAATGTTAGGTTGGGTTAGGTTAGGTTATATTACATTATTGATGTATATAAAGGTCCCACGGCGACGTAGAGGCCCACTCGTCAGGAATATTGTCAAATATTACCGCCGAGATGTTAGGTTGGTTTAGGTTAGGTTATATTACGTTCTTGATATATATATAAAGGTCCCACGCAGACGTAGAGGCCAACCCGCCAGGAATGTTGTCAAATATTACCGCCGAAATGTTAGATTGGGTTAGGTTAGGTTATATTACGTTATTGTTGTATATAAAGGTCCCACGGAGACGTAGAGGCCAACTCGCCAGGAATGTTGTCAAATATTACCGCCGAGATAATAGGTTGGGTTAGGTTAGGTTATATTACGTTATTGTAGTATATAAAGGTCCCACGGAGACGCAGAGGCCAACTCGCGAGGAATGTTGTCAAATATTACCGCCGAGATGATTTGTTGGATTAGGTTAGGTTATATTACGTTATTGATGTATATAAAGGTCCCACGGAGACGTAGAGGCCAACTCGCCAGGAATGTTGTCAAATATTACCGCCGAAATGTTAGGTTGGGTTAGGTTAGGTTATATTACATTATTGATGTATATAAAGGTCCCACGGCGACGTAGAGGCCCACTCGTCAGGAATATTGTCAAATATTACCGCCGAGATGTTAGGTTGGGTTAGGTTAGGTTATATTACGTTCTTGATATATATATAAAGGTCCCACGCAGACGTAGAGGCCAACCCGCCAGGAATGTTGTCAAATATTACCGCCGAAATGTTAGATTGGGTTAGGTTAGGTTATATTACGTTATTGTTGTATATAAAGGTCCCACGGAGACGTAGAGGCCAACTCGCCAGGAATGTTGTCAAATATTACCGCCGAGATAATAGGTTGGGTTAGGTTAGGTTATATTACGTTATTGTAGTATATAAAGGTCCCACGGAGACGCAGAGGCCAACTCGCGAGGAATGTTGTCAAATATTACCGCCGAGATGATTTGTTGGATTAGGTTAGGTTATATTACGTTATTGATGTATATAAAGGTCCCACGGAGACGTAGAGGCCAACTCGCCAGGAATGTTGTCAAATATTACAGCCGCGATGTTAGATTGGGTTAGGTTAGGTTATATTACGTTATTGTTGTATATAAAGGTCCCACGGAGACGTAGAGGCCCACTCGTCAGGAATATTGTCAAACATTACCGCCGAGATGTTAGATAGGGTTAGGTTAGGTTATATTACGTTATTGATGTATATAAAGGTCCCACGCAGACGTAGAAGCCAACCCGCCAGGAATGTTGTCAAATATTACCGCCGAGATGATAGGTTGGATTAGGTTAGGTTATATTACGTTATTGATGTATATAAAGGTCCCACGGAGACGTAGAGGCCAACTCGCCAGGAATGTTGTCAAATATTACAGCCGCGATGTTAGATTGGGTTAGGTTAGGTTATATTACGTTATTGTTGTATATAAAGGTCCCACGGAGACGTAGAGGCCAACAAGCCAGGAATGTTGCCAAATATTACAGCCGCGATGTTAGATTGGGTTAGGTTAGGTTATATTACGTTATTGATGTATATAAAGGTCCCACGGAGACGTAGAGGCCAACAAGCCAGGAATGTTGCCAAATATTACCGCCGAGTTGTTAGGTTGGGTTAGGTTAGGTTATATTACGTTCTTGATGTATATAAAGGTCCCACGCAGACGTAGAGGCCAACTCGCCAGGAATGTTGTGTAATATTACTGCCGAGATGATAGGTTGGGTTAGGTTAGGTTATACTTCGTTATTGATGTATATGAGGGTCCCACGGAGACGTAGAGTCCAACTCGCCAGGAATGTTGTCAAATATTACCGCCGAAATGTTAGGTTGGGTTAGGTTAGGTTATATTACATTATTGATGTATATAAAGGTCCCACGGCGACGTAGAGGCCCACTCGTCAGGAATATTGTCAAATATTACCGCCGAGATGTTAGGTTGGGTTAGGTTAGGTTATATTACGTTCTTGATATATATATAAAGGTCCCACGCAGACGTAGAGGCCAACCCGCCAGGAATGTTGTCAAATATTACCGCCGAAATGTTAGATTGGGTTAGGTTAGGTTATATTACGTTATTGTTGTATATAAAGATCCCATGGAGACGTAGAGGCCAACTCGCCAGGAATGTTGTCAAATATTACCGCCGAGATAATAGGTTGGGTTAGGTTAGGTTATATTACGTTATTGTAGTATATAAAGGTCCCACGGAGACGCAGAGGCCAACTCGCGAGGAATGTTGTCAAATATTACCGCCGAGATGATTTGTTGGATTAGGTTAGGTTATATTACGTTATTGATGTATATAAAGGTCCCACGGAGACGTAGAGGCCAACTCGCCAGGAATGTTGTCAAATATTACAGCCGCGATGTTAGATTGGGTTAGGTTAGGTTATATTACGTTATTGTTGTATATAAAGGTCCCACGGAGACGTAGAGGCCCACTCGTCAGGAATATTGTCAAACATTACCGCCGAGATGTTAGATAGGGTTAGGTTAGGTTATATTACGTTATTGATGTATATAAAGGTCCCACGCAGACGTAGAAGCCAACCCGCCAGGAATGTTGTCAAATATTACCGCCGAGATGATAGGTTGGATTAGGTTAGGTTATATTACGTTATTGATGTATATAAAGGTCCCACGGAGACGTAGAGGCCAACTCGCCAGGAATGTTGTCAAATATTACCGCCGAAATTTTAGGTTGGGTTAGGTTAGGTTATATTACATTATTGATGTATATAAAGGTCCCACGGAGAAGTAGAGGCCCACTCGTCAGGAATATTGTCAAATATTACCGCCGAGGTGGTAGGTTGGGTTAGGTTAGGTTATATTACGTTCTTGATGTATATAAAGGTCCCACGCAGACGTAGAGGCCAACCCGCCAGGAATGTTGTCAAATATTACCGCCGAAATGATAGGTTGGGTTAGGTTAGGTTATATTTCGTTATTGATGTATATGAAGGTCCCACGGAGACGTAGAGTCCAACTCGCCAGGAATGTTGTCAAATATTACAGCCGAGATGTGAGGTTGGGTTAGGTTAGGCTATATTACGTTATTGATGTATATAAAGGTCCCACGGTGCCGTAGAAGCCAACTCGCCAGGAATGTTGCCAAATATTATCGCCGCGATGTTAGATTGGGTTAGGTTAGGTTAGACTACGTTATTGACGTATATAAAGGTCCCACGGAGACGTAGAGGCCAACTCGCCAGGAATGTTGTCAAATATTACAGCCGCGATGTTAGATTGGGTTAGGTTAGGTTATATTACGTTCTTGATGTATATAAAGGTCCCACGCAGACGTAGAGGCCAACCCGCCAGGAATGTTGTCAAATATTACCGCCGAGATGATAGGTTGGATTAGGTTAGGTTATATTACGTTATTGATGTATATGAAGTTCCCACGGAGACGTAGAGGCCAACTCGCCAGGAATGTTGTCAAATATTACAGCCGCGATGTTAGATTGGGTTAGGTTAGGTTATATTACGTTATTGTTGTATATAAAGGTCCCACGGAGACGTAGAGTCCAACAAGCCAGGAATGTTGCCAAATATTACCGCCGAGTTGTTAGGTTGGGTTAGGTTAGGTTATATTACGTTCTTGATGTATATAAAGGTCCCACGCAGACGTAGAGGCCAACTCGCCAAGAATGTTGTGTAATATTACTGCCGAGATGATAGGTTGGGTTAGGTTAGGTTATATTTCGTTATTGATGTATATGAAGGTCCCACGGAGACGTAGAGTCCAACTCGCCAGGAATGTTGTCAAATATTACCGCCGAAATGTTAGGTTGGGTTAGGTTAGGTTATATTACATTATTGATGTATATAAAGGTCCCACGGCGACGTAGAGGCCCACTCGTCAGGAATATTGTCAAATATTACCGCCGAGATGTTAGGTTGGGTTAGGTTAGGTTATATTACGTTCTTGATATATATATAAAGGTCCCACGCAGACGTAGAGGCCAACCCGCCAGGAATGTTGTCAAATATTACCGCCGAAATGTTAGATTGGGTTAGGTTAGGTTATATTACGTTATTGTTGTATATAAAGGTCCCACGGAGACGTAGAGGCCAACTCGCCAGGAATGTTGTCAAATATTACCGCCGAGATAATAGGTTGGGTTAGGTTAGGTTATATTACGTTATTGTAGTATATAATGGTCCCACGGAGACGCAGAGGCCAACTCGCGAGGAATGTTGTCAAATATTACCGCCGAGATGATTTGTTGGATTAGGTTAGGTTATATTACGTTATTGATGTATATAAAGGTCCCACGGAGACGTAGAGGCCAACTCGCCAGGAATGTTGTCAAATATTACAGCCGCGATGTTAGATTGGGTTAGGTTAGGTTATATTACGTTATTGTTGTATATAAAGGTCCCACGGAGACGTAGAGGCCAACTCGCCAGGAATGTTGTCAAATATTACCGCCGAGATGATAGGTTGGGTTAGGTTAGGTTATATTTCGTTATTGATGTATATGAAGGTCCCACGGAGACGTAGAGGCCAACTTGCCAGGAATGTTGTCAAATATTACCGCCGAAATTTTAGGTTGGGTTAGGTTAGGTTATATTACATTATTGATGTATATAAAGGTACCACGGAGAAGTAGAGGCCCACTCGTCAGGAATATTGTCAAATATTACCGCCGAGATGTTAGGTTGGGTTAGGTTAGGTTATATTACGTTCTTGATGTATATAAAGGTCCCACGGAGACGTAGAGGCCAACTCGCCAGGAATGTTGTCAAATATTACAGCCGCGATGTTAGATTGGGTTAGGTTAGGTTATATTACGTTATTGTTGTATATAAAGGTCCCACGGAGACGTAGAGTCCAACAAGCCAGGAATGTTGCCAAATATTACCGCCGAGTTGTTAGGTTGGGTTAGATTAGGTTATATTTCGTAATTGATGTATATGAAGGTCCCACGGAGACGTAGAGGCCAACTCGCCAGGAATGTTGTCAAATATTACAGCCGCGATGTTAGATTGGGTTAGGTTAGGTTATATTACGTTATTGTTGTATATAAAGGTCCCACGGAGACGTAGAGTCCAACAAGCCAGGTATGTTGCCAAATATTACCGCCGAGTTGTTAGGTTGGGTTAGGTTAGGTTATATTACGTTCTTGATGTATATAAAGGTCCCACGCAGACGTAGAGGCCAACTCGCCAGGAATGTTGTGTAATATTACTGCCGAGATGATAGGTTGGGTTAGGTTAGGTTATATTTCGTTATTGATGTATATGAAGGTCCCACGGAGACGTAGAGGCCAACTCACCAGGAATGTTGTCAAATATAACCGCCGAAATGTTAGGTTGGGTTAGGTTAGGTTATATTACATTATTGATGTATACAAAGGTCCCACGGCGACGTAGAGGCCCACTCGTCAGGAATATTGTCAAATATTACCGCCGAGATGTTAGGTTGGGTTAGGTTAGGTTATATTACGTTCTTGATATATATAAAGGTCCCACGCAGACGTAGAGGCCAACCCGCCAGGAATGTTGTCAAATATTACCGCCGAAATGTTAGATTGGGTTAGGTTAGGTTATATTACGTTATTGTTGTATATAAAGGTCCCACGGAGACGTAGAGGCCAACTCGCCAGGAATGTTGTCAAATATTACCGCCGAGATAATAGGTTGGGTTAGGTTAGGTTATATTACGTTATTGTAGTATATAAAGGTCCCACGGAGACGCAGAGGCCAACTCGCGAGGAATGTTGTCAAATATTACCGCCGAGATGATTTGTTGGATTAGGTTAGGTTATATTACGTTATTGATGTATATAAAGGTCCCACGGAGACGTAGAGGCCAACTCGCCAGGAATGTTGTCAAATATTACAGCCGCGATGTTAGATTGGGTTAGGTTAGGTTATATTACGTTATTGTTGTATATAAAGGTCCCACGGAGACGTAGAGGCCCACTCGTCAGGAATATTGTCAAACATTACCGCCGAGATGTTAGATAGGGTTAGGTTAGGTTATATTACGTTATTGATGTATATAAAGGTCCCACGCAGACGTAGAAGCCAACCCGCCAGGAATGTTGTCAAATATTACCGCCGAGATGATAGGTTGGATTAGGTTAGGTTATATTACGTTATTGATGTATATAAAGGTCCCACGGAGACGTAGAGGCCAACTCGCCAGGAATGTTGTCAAATATTACAGCCGCGATGTTAGATTGGGTTAGGTTAGGTTATATTACGTTATTGTTGTATATAAAGGTCCCACGGAGACGTAGAGGCCAACAAGCCAGGAATGTTGCCAAATATTACAGCCGCGATGTTAGATTGGGTTAGGTTAGGTTATATTACGTTATTGATGTATATAAAGGTCCCACGGAGACGTAGAGGCCAACAAGCCAGGAATGTTGCCAAATATTACCGCCGAGTTGTTAGGTTGGGTTAGGTTAGGTTATATTACGTTCTTGATGTATATAAAGGTCCCACGCAGACGTAGAGGCCAACTCGCCAGGAATGTTGTGTAATATTACTGCCGAGATGATAGGTTGGGTTAGGTTAGGTTATACTTCGTTATTGATGTATATGAGGGTCCCACGGAGACGTAGAGTCCAACTCGCCAGGAATGTTGTCAAATATTACCGCCGAAATGTTAGGTTGGGTTAGGTTAGGTTATATTACATTATTGATGTATATAAAGGTCCCACGGCGACGTAGAGGCCCACTCGTCAGGAATATTGTCAAATATTACCGCCGAGATGTTAGGTTGGGTTAGGTTAGGTTATATTACGTTCTTGATATATATATAAAGGTCCCACGCAGACGTAGAGGCCAACCCGCCAGGAATGTTGTCAAATATTACCGCCGAAATGTTAGATTGGGTTAGGTTAGGTTATATTACGTTATTGTTGTATATAAAGGTCCCATGGAGACGTAGAGGCCAACTCGCCAGGAATGTTGTCAAATATTACCGCCGAGATAATAGGTTGGGTTAGGTTAGGTTATATTACGTTATTGTAGTATATAAAGGTCCCACGGAGACGCAGAGGCCAACTCGCGAGGAATGTTGTCAAATATTACCGCCGAGATGATTTGTTGGATTAGGTTAGGTTATATTACGTTATTGATGTATATAAAGGTCCCACGGAGACGTAGAGGCCAACTCGCCAGGAATGTTGTCAAATATTACAGCCGCGATGTTAGATTGGGTTAGGTTAGGTTATATTACGTTATTGTTGTATATAAAGGTCCCACGGAGACGTAGAGGCCCACTCGTCAGGAATATTGTCAAACATTACCGCCGAGATGTTAGATAGGGTTAGGTTAGGTTATATTACGTTATTGATGTATATAAAGGTCCCACGCAGACGTAGAAGCCAACCCGCCAGGAATGTTGTCAAATATTACAGCCGAGATGTGAGGTTGGGTTAGGTTAGGCTATATTACGTTATTGATGTATATAAAGGTCCCACGGTGCCGTAGAAGCCAACTCGCCAGGAATGTTGCCAAATATTATCGCCGCGATGTTAGATTGGGTTAGGTTAGGTTAGACTACGTTATTGACGTATATAAAGGTCCCACGGAGACGTAGAGGCCAACTCGCCAGGAATGTTGTCAAATATTACAGCCGCGATGTTAGATTGGGTTAGGTTAGGTTATATTACGTTCTTGATGTATATAAAGGTCCCACGCAGACGTAGAGGCCAACCCGCCAGGAATGTTGTCAAATATTACCGCCGAGATGATAGGTTGGATTAGGTTAGGTTATATTACGTTATTGATGTATATGAAGTTCCCACGGAGACGTAGAGGCCAACTCGCCAGGAATGTTGTCAAATATTACAGCCGCGATGTTAGATTGGGTTAGGTTAGGTTATATTACGTTATTGTTGTATATAAAGGTCCCACGGAGACGTAGAGTCCAACAAGCCAGGAATGTTGCCAAATATTACCGCCGAGTTGTTAGGTTGGGTTAGGTTAGGTTATATTACGTTCTTGATGTATATAAAGGTCCCACGCAGACGTAGAGGCCAACTCGCCAAGAATGTTGTGTAATATTACTGCCGAGATGATAGGTTGGGTTAGGTTAGGTTATATTTCGTTATTGATGTATATGAAGGTCCCACGGAGACGTAGAGTCCAACTCGCCAGGAATGTTGTCAAATATTACCGCCGAAATGTTAGGTTGGGTTAGGTTAGGTTATATTACATTATTGATGTATATAAAGGTCCCACGGCGACGTAGAGGCCCACTCGTCAGGAATATTGTCAAATATTACCGCCGAGATGTTAGGTTGGGTTAGGTTAGGTTATATTACGTTCTTGATATATATATAAAGGTCCCACGCAGACGTAGAGGCCAACCCGCCAGGAATGTTGTCAAATATTACCGCCGAAATGTTAGATTGGGTTAGGTTAGGTTATATTACGTTATTGTTGTATATAAAGGTCCCACGGAGACGTAGAGGCCAACTCGCCAGGAATGTTGTCAAATATTACCGCCGAGATAATAGGTTGGGTTAGGTTAGGTTATATTACGTTATTGTAGTATATAATGGTCCCACGGAGACGCAGAGGCCAACTCGCGAGGAATGTTGTCAAATATTACCGCCGAGATGATTTGTTGGATTAGGTTAGGTTATATTACGTTATTGATGTATATAAAGGTCCCACGGAGACGTAGAGGCCAACTCGCCAGGAATGTTGTCAAATATTACAGCCGCGATGTTAGATTGGGTTAGGTTAGGTTATATTACGTTATTGTTGTATATAAAGGTCCCACGGAGACGTAGAGGCCAACTCGCCAGGAATGTTGTCAAATATTACCGCCGAGATGATAGGTTGGGTTAGGTTAGGTTATATTTCGTTATTGATGTATATGAAGGTCCCACGGAGACGTAGAGGCCAACTTGCCAGGAATGTTGTCAAATATTACCGCCGAAATTTTAGGTTGGGTTAGGTTAGGTTATATTACATTATTGATGTATATAAAGGTACCACGGAGAAGTAGAGGCCCACTCGTCAGGAATATTGTCAAATATTACCGCCGAGATGTTAGGTTGGGTTAGGTTAGGTTATATTACGTTCTTGATGTATATAAAGGTCCCACGGAGACGTAGAGGCCAACTCGCCAGGAATGTTGTCAAATATTACAGCCGCGATGTTAGATTGGGTTAGGTTAGGTTATATTACGTTATTGTTGTATATAAAGGTCCCACGGAGACGTAGAGTCCAACAAGCCAGGAATGTTGCCAAATATTACCGCCGAGTTGTTAGGTTGGGTTAGATTAGGTTATATTTCGTAATTGATGTATATGAAGGTCCCACGGAGACGTAGAGGCCAACTCGCCAGGAATGTTGTCAAATATTACAGCCGCGATGTTAGATTGGGTTAGGTTAGGTTATATTACGTTATTGTTGTATATAAAGGTCCCACGGAGACGTAGAGTCCAACAAGCCAGGTATGTTGCCAAATATTACCGCCGAGTTGTTAGGTTGGGTTAGGTTAGGTTATATTACGTTCTTGATGTATATAAAGGTCCCACGCAGACGTAGAGGCCAACTCGCCAGGAATGTTGTGTAATATTACTGCCGAGATGATAGGTTGGGTTAGGTTAGGTTATATTTCGTTATTGATGTATATGAAGGTCCCACGGAGACGTAGAGGCCAACTCACCAGGAATGTTGTCAAATATAACCGCCGAAATGTTAGGTTGGGTTAGGTTAGGTTATATTACATTATTGATGTATACAAAGGTCCCACGGCGACGTAGAGGCCCACTCGTCAGGAATATTGTCAAATATTACCGCCGAGATGTTAGGTTGGGTTAGGTTAGGTTATATTACGTTCTTGATATATATAAAGGTCCCACGCAGACGTAGAGGCCAACCCGCCAGGAATGTTGTCAAATATTACCGCCGAAATGTTAGATTGGGTTAGGTTAGGTTATATTACGTTATTGTTGTATATAAAGGTCCCACGGAGACGTAGAGGCCAACTCGCCAGGAATGTTGTCAAATATTACCGCCGAGATAATAGGTTGGGTTAGGTTAGGTTATATTACGTTATTGTAGTATATAAAGGTCCCACGGAGACGCAGAGGCCAACTCGCGAGGAATGTTGTCAAATATTACCGCCGAGATGATTTGTTGGATTAGGTTAGGTTATATTACGTTATTGATGTATATAAAGGTCCCACGGAGACGTAGAGGCCAACTCGCCAGGAATGTTGTCAAATATTACAGCCGCGATGTTAGATTGGGTTAGGTTAGGTTATATTACGTTATTGTTGTATATAAAGGTCCCACGGAGACGTAGAGGCCCACTCGTCAGGAATATTGTCAAACATTACCGCCGAGATGTTAGATAGGGTTAGGTTAGGTTATATTACGTTATTGATGTATATAAAGGTCCCACGCAGACGTAGAAGCCAACCCGCCAGGAATGTTGTCAAATATTACCGCCGAGATGATAGGTTGGATTAGGTTAGGTTATATTACGTTATTGATGTATATAAAGGTCCCACGGAGACGTAGAGGCCAACTCGCCAGGAATGTTGTCAAATATTACAGCCGCGATGTTAGATTGGGTTAGGTTAGGTTATATTACGTTATTGTTGTATATAAAGGTCCCACGGAGACGTAGAGGCCAACAAGCCAGGAATGTTGCCAAATATTACAGCCGCGATGTTAGATTGGGTTAGGTTAGGTTATATTACGTTATTGATGTATATAAAGGTCCCACGGAGACGTAGAGGCCAACAAGCCAGGAATGTTGCCAAATATTACCGCCGAGTTGTTAGGTTGGGTTAGGTTAGGTTATATTACGTTCTTGATGTATATAAAGGTCCCACGCAGACGTAGAGGCCAACTCGCCAGGAATGTTGTGTAATATTACTGCCGAGATGATAGGTTGGGTTAGGTTAGGTTATACTTCGTTATTGATGTATATGAGGGTCCCACGGAGACGTAGAGTCCAACTCGCCAGGAATGTTGTCAAATATTACCGCCGAAATGTTAGGTTGGGTTAGGTTAGGTTATATTACATTATTGATGTATATAAAGGTCCCACGGCGACGTAGAGGCCCACTCGTCAGGAATATTGTCAAATATTACCGCCGAGATGTTAGGTTGGGTTAGGTTAGGTTATATTACGTTCTTGATATATATATAAAGGTCCCACGCAGACGTAGAGGCCAACCCGCCAGGAATGTTGTCAAATATTACCGCCGAAATGTTAGATTGGGTTAGGTTAGGTTATATTACGTTATTGTTGTATATAAAGGTCCCATGGAGACGTAGAGGCCAACTCGCCAGGAATGTTGTCAAATATTACCGCCGAGATAATAGGTTGGGTTAGGTTAGGTTATATTACGTTATTGTAGTATATAAAGGTCCCACGGAGACGCAGAGGCCAACTCGCGAGGAATGTTGTCAAATATTACCGCCGAGATGATTTGTTGGATTAGGTTAGGTTATATTACGTTATTGATGTATATAAAGGTCCCACGGAGACGTAGAGGCCAACTCGCCAGGAATGTTGTCAAATATTACAGCCGCGATGTTAGATTGGGTTAGGTTAGGTTATATTACGTTATTGTTGTATATAAAGGTCCCACGGAGACGTAGAGGCCCACTCGTCAGGAATATTGTCAAACATTACCGCCGAGATGTTAGATAGGGTTAGGTTAGGTTATATTACGTTATTGATGTATATAAAGGTCCCACGCAGACGTAGAAGCCAACCCGCCAGGAATGTTGTCAAATATTACCGCCGAGATGATAGGTTGGATTAGGTTAGGTTATATTACGTTATTGATGTATATAAAGGTCCCACGGAGACGTAGAGGCCAACTCGCCAGGAATGTTGTCAAATATTACCGCCGAAATTTTAGGTTGGGTTAGGTTAGGTTATATTACATTATTGATGTATATAAAGGTCCCACGGAGAAGTAGAGGCCCACTCGTCAGGAATATTGTCAAATATTACCGCCGAGGTGGTAGGTTGGGTTAGGTTAGGTTATATTACGTTCTTGATGTATATAAAGGTCCCACGCAGACGTAGAGGCCAACCCGCCAGGAATGTTGTCAAATATTACCGCCGAAATGATAGGTTGGGTTAGGTTAGGTTATATTTCGTTATTGATGTATATGAAGGTCCCACGGAGACGTAGAGTCCAACTCGCCAGGAATGTTGTCAAATATTACAGCCGAGATGTGAGGTTGGGTTAGGTTAGGCTATATTACGTTATTGATGTATATAAAGGTCCCACGGTGCCGTAGAAGCCAACTCGCCAGGAATGTTGCCAAATATTATCGCCGCGATGTTAGATTGGGTTAGGTTAGGTTAGACTACGTTATTGACGTATATAAAGGTCCCACGGAGACGTAGAGGCCAACTCGCCAGGAATGTTGTCAAATATTACAGCCGCGATGTTAGATTGGGTTAGGTTAGGTTATATTACGTTCTTGATGTATATAAAGGTCCCACGCAGACGTAGAGGCCAACCCGCCAGGAATGTTGTCAAATATTACCGCCGAGATGATAGGTTGGATTAGGTTAGGTTATATTACGTTATTGATGTATATGAAGTTCCCACGGAGACGTAGAGGCCAACTCGCCAGGAATGTTGTCAAATATTACAGCCGCGATGTTAGATTGGGTTAGGTTAGGTTATATTACGTTATTGTTGTATATAAAGGTCCCACGGAGACGTAGAGTCCAACAAGCCAGGAATGTTGCCAAATATTACCGCCGAGTTGTTAGGTTGGGTTAGGTTAGGTTATATTACGTTCTTGATGTATATAAAGGTCCCACGCAGACGTAGAGGCCAACTCGCCAAGAATGTTGTGTAATATTACTGCCGAGATGATAGGTTGGGTTAGGTTAGGTTATATTTCGTTATTGATGTATATGAAGGTCCCACGGAGACGTAGAGTCCAACTCGCCAGGAATGTTGTCAAATATTACCGCCGAAATGTTAGGTTGGGTTAGGTTAGGTTATATTACATTATTGATGTATATAAAGGTCCCACGGCGACGTAGAGGCCCACTCGTCAGGAATATTGTCAAATATTACCGCCGAGATGTTAGGTTGGGTTAGGTTAGGTTATATTACGTTCTTGATATATATATAAAGGTCCCACGCAGACGTAGAGGCCAACCCGCCAGGAATGTTGTCAAATATTACCGCCGAAATGTTAGATTGGGTTAGGTTAGGTTATATTACGTTATTGTTGTATATAAAGGTCCCACGGAGACGTAGAGGCCAACTCGCCAGGAATGTTGTCAAATATTACCGCCGAGATAATAGGTTGGGTTAGGTTAGGTTATATTACGTTATTGTAGTATATAATGGTCCCACGGAGACGCAGAGGCCAACTCGCGAGGAATGTTGTCAAATATTACCGCCGAGATGATTTGTTGGATTAGGTTAGGTTATATTACGTTATTGATGTATATAAAGGTCCCACGGAGACGTAGAGGCCAACTCGCCAGGAATGTTGTCAAATATTACAGCCGCGATGTTAGATTGGGTTAGGTTAGGTTATATTACGTTATTGTTGTATATAAAGGTCCCACGGAGACGTAGAGGCCAACTCGCCAGGAATGTTGTCAAATATTACCGCCGAGATGATAGGTTGGGTTAGGTTAGGTTATATTTCGTTATTGATGTATATGAAGGTCCCACGGAGACGTAGAGGCCAACTTGCCAGGAATGTTGTCAAATATTACCGCCGAAATTTTAGGTTGGGTTAGGTTAGGTTATATTACATTATTGATGTATATAAAGGTACCACGGAGAAGTAGAGGCCCACTCGTCAGGAATATTGTCAAATATTACCGCCGAGATGTTAGGTTGGGTTAGGTTAGGTTATATTACGTTCTTGATGTATATAAAGGTCCCACGGAGACGTAGAGGCCAACTCGCCAGGAATGTTGTCAAATATTACAGCCGCGATGTTAGATTGGGTTAGGTTAGGTTATATTACGTTATTGTTGTATATAAAGGTCCCACGGAGACGTAGAGTCCAACAAGCCAGGAATGTTGCCAAATATTACCGCCGAGTTGTTAGGTTGGGTTAGATTAGGTTATATTTCGTAATTGATGTATATGAAGGTCCCACGGAGACGTAGAGGCCAACTCGCCAGGAATGTTGTCAAATATTACAGCCGCGATGTTAGATTGGGTTAGGTTAGGTTATATTACGTTATTGTTGTATATAAAGGTCCCACGGAGACGTAGAGTCCAACAAGCCAGGTATGTTGCCAAATATTACCGCCGAGTTGTTAGGTTGGGTTAGGTTAGGTTATATTACGTTCTTGATGTATATAAAGGTCCCACGCAGACGTAGAGGCCAACTCGCCAGGAATGTTGTGTAATATTACTGCCGAGATGATAGGTTGGGTTAGGTTAGGTTATATTTCGTTATTGATGTATATGAAGGTCCCACGGAGACGTAGAGGCCAACTCACCAGGAATGTTGTCAAATATAACCGCCGAAATGTTAGGTTGGGTTAGGTTAGGTTATATTACATTATTGATGTATACAAAGGTCCCACGGCGACGTAGAGGCCCACTCGTCAGGAATATTGTCAAATATTACCGCCGAGATGTTAGGTTGGGTTAGGTTAGGTTATATTACGTTCTTGATATATATAAAGGTCCCACGCAGACGTAGAGGCCAACCCGCCAGGAATGTTGTCAAATATTACCGCCGAAATGTTAGATTGGGTTAGGTTAGGTTATATTACGTTATTGTTGTATATAAAGGTCCCACGGAGACGTAGAGGCCAACTCGCCAGGAATGTTGTCAAATATTACCGCCGAGATAATAGGTTGGGTTAGGTTAGGTTATATTACGTTATTGTAGTATATAAAGGTCCCACGGAGACGCAGAGGCCAACTCGCGAGGAATGTTGTCAAATATTACCGCCGAGATGATTTGTTGGATTAGGTTAGGTTATATTACGTTATTGATGTATATAAAGGTCCCACGGAGACGTAGAGGCCAACTCGCCAGGAATGTTGTCAAATATTACAGCCGCGATGTTAGATTGGGTTAGGTTAGGTTATATTACGTTATTGTTGTATATAAAGGTCCCACGGAGACGTAGAGGCCCACTCGTCAGGAATATTGTCAAACATTACCGCCGAGATGTTAGATAGGGTTAGGTTAGGTTATATTACGTTATTGATGTATATAAAGGTCCCACGCAGACGTAGAAGCCAACCCGCCAGGAATGTTGTCAAATATTACCGCCGAGATGATAGGTTGGATTAGGTTAGGTTATATTACGTTATTGATGTATATAAAGGTCCCACGGAGACGTAGAGGCCAACTCGCCAGGAATGTTGTCAAATATTACAGCCGCGATGTTAGATTGGGTTAGGTTAGGTTATATTACGTTATTGTTGTATATAAAGGTCCCACGGAGACGTAGAGGCCAACAAGCCAGGAATGTTGCCAAATATTACAGCCGCGATGTTAGATTGGGTTAGGTTAGGTTATATTACGTTATTGATGTATATAAAGGTCCCACGGAGACGTAGAGGCCAACAAGCCAGGAATGTTGCCAAATATTACCGCCGAGTTGTTAGGTTGGGTTAGGTTAGGTTATATTACGTTCTTGATGTATATAAAGGTCCCACGCAGACGTAGAGGCCAACTCGCCAGGAATGTTGTCAAATATTACAGCCGAGATGTGAGGTTGGGTTAGGTTAGGCTATATTACGTTATTGATGTATATAAAGGTCCCACGGTGCCGTAGAAGCCAACTCGCCAGGAATGTTGCCAAATATTATCGCCGCGATGTTAGATTGGGTTAGGTTAGGTTAGACTACGTTATTGACGTATATAAAGGTCCCACGGAGACGTAGAGGCCAACTCGCCAGGAATGTTGTCAAATATTACAGCCGCGATGTTAGATTGGGTTAGGTTAGGTTATATTACGTTCTTGATGTATATAAAGGTCCCACGCAGACGTAGAGGCCAACCCGCCAGGAATGTTGTCAAATATTACCGCCGAGATGATAGGTTGGATTAGGTTAGGTTATATTACGTTATTGATGTATATGAAGTTCCCACGGAGACGTAGAGGCCAACTCGCCAGGAATGTTGTCAAATATTACAGCCGCGATGTTAGATTGGGTTAGGTTAGGTTATATTACGTTATTGTTGTATATAAAGGTCCCACGGAGACGTAGAGTCCAACAAGCCAGGAATGTTGCCAAATATTACCGCCGAGTTGTTAGGTTGGGTTAGGTTAGGTTATATTACGTTCTTGATGTATATAAAGGTCCCACGCAGACGTAGAGGCCAACTCGCCAAGAATGTTGTGTAATATTACTGCCGAGATGATAGGTTGGGTTAGGTTAGGTTATATTTCGTTATTGATGTATATGAAGGTCCCACGGAGACGTAGAGTCCAACTCGCCAGGAATGTTGTCAAATATTACCGCCGAAATGTTAGGTTGGGTTAGGTTAGGTTATATTACATTATTGATGTATATAAAGGTCCCACGGCGACGTAGAGGCCCACTCGTCAGGAATATTGTCAAATATTACCGCCGAGATGTTAGGTTGGGTTAGGTTAGGTTATATTACGTTCTTGATATATATATAAAGGTCCCACGCAGACGTAGAGGCCAACCCGCCAGGAATGTTGTCAAATATTACCGCCGAAATGTTAGATTGGGTTAGGTTAGGTTATATTACGTTATTGTTGTATATAAAGGTCCCACGGAGACGTAGAGGCCAACTCGCCAGGAATGTTGTCAAATATTACCGCCGAGATAATAGGTTGGGTTAGGTTAGGTTATATTACGTTATTGTAGTATATAATGGTCCCACGGAGACGCAGAGGCCAACTCGCGAGGAATGTTGTCAAATATTACCGCCGAGATGATTTGTTGGATTAGGTTAGGTTATATTACGTTATTGATGTATATAAAGGTCCCACGGAGACGTAGAGGCCAACTCGCCAGGAATGTTGTCAAATATTACAGCCGCGATGTTAGATTGGGTTAGGTTAGGTTATATTACGTTATTGTTGTATATAAAGGTCCCACGGAGACGTAGAGGCCAACTCGCCAGGAATGTTGTCAAATATTACCGCCGAGATGATAGGTTGGGTTAGGTTAGGTTATATTTCGTTATTGATGTATATGAAGGTCCCACGGAGACGTAGAGGCCAACTTGCCAGGAATGTTGTCAAATATTACCGCCGAAATTTTAGGTTGGGTTAGGTTAGGTTATATTACATTATTGATGTATATAAAGGTACCACGGAGAAGTAGAGGCCCACTCGTCAGGAATATTGTCAAATATTACCGCCGAGATGTTAGGTTGGGTTAGGTTAGGTTATATTACGTTCTTGATGTATATAAAGGTCCCACGGAGACGTAGAGGCCAACTCGCCAGGAATGTTGTCAAATATTACAGCCGCGATGTTAGATTGGGTTAGGTTAGGTTATATTACGTTATTGTTGTATATAAAGGTCCCACGGAGACGTAGAGTCCAACAAGCCAGGAATGTTGCCAAATATTACCGCCGAGTTGTTAGGTTGGGTTAGATTAGGTTATATTTCGTAATTGATGTATATGAAGGTCCCACGGAGACGTAGAGGCCAACTCGCCAGGAATGTTGTCAAATATTACAGCCGCGATGTTAGATTGGGTTAGGTTAGGTTATATTACGTTATTGTTGTATATAAAGGTCCCACGGAGACGTAGAGTCCAACAAGCCAGGTATGTTGCCAAATATTACCGCCGAGTTGTTAGGTTGGGTTAGGTTAGGTTATATTACGTTCTTGATGTATATAAAGGTCCCACGCAGACGTAGAGGCCAACTCGCCAGGAATGTTGTGTAATATTACTGCCGAGATGATAGGTTGGGTTAGGTTAGGTTATATTTCGTTATTGATGTATATGAAGGTCCCACGGAGACGTAGAGGCCAACTCACCAGGAATGTTGTCAAATATAACCGCCGAAATGTTAGGTTGGGTTAGGTTAGGTTATATTACATTATTGATGTATACAAAGGTCCCACGGCGACGTAGAGGCCCACTCGTCAGGAATATTGTCAAATATTACCGCCGAGATGTTAGGTTGGGTTAGGTTAGGTTATATTACGTTCTTGATATATATAAAGGTCCCACGCAGACGTAGAGGCCAACCCGCCAGGAATGTTGTCAAATATTACCGCCGAAATGTTAGATTGGGTTAGGTTAGGTTATATTACGTTATTGTTGTATATAAAGGTCCCACGGAGACGTAGAGGCCAACAAGCCAGGAATGTTGCCAAATATTACCGCCGAGTTGTTAGGTTGGGTTAGGTTAGGTTATATTACGTTCTTGATGTATATAAAGGTCCCACGCAGACGTAGAGGCCAACTCGCCAGGAATGTTGTGAAATATTACAGCCGAGATGATAGGTTGGGTTAGGTTAGGTTATATTTCGTTATTGATGTATATGAAGGTCCCACGGAGACGTAGAGGCCAACAAGCCAGGAATGTTGCCAAATATTGCCGCCGAGTTGTTAGATTGGGTTAGGTTAGGTTATATTACGTTCTTGATGTATATAAAGGTCCCACGCAGACGTAGAGGCCAACCCGCCAGGAATGTTGTCAAATATTACCGCCGAGATGATAGGTTGGATTAGGTTAGGTTATATTACGTTATTGATGTATATGAAGTTCCCACGGAGACGTAGAGGCCAACTCGCCAGGAATGTTGTCAAATATTACAGCCGCGATGTTAGATTGGGTTAGGTTAGGTTATATTACGTTATTGTTGTATATAAAGGTCCCACGGAGACGTAGAGTCCAACAAGCCAGGAATGTTGCCAAATATTACCGCCGAGTTGTTAGGTTGGGTTAGGTTAGGTTATATTACGTTCTTGATGTATATAAAGGTCCCACGCAGACGTAGAGGCCAACTCGCCAGGAATGTTGTGTAATATTACTGCCGAGATGATAGGTTGGGTTAGGTTAGGTTATATTTCGTTATTGATGTATATGAAGGTCCCACGGAGACGTAGAGTCCAACTCGCCAGGAATGTTGTCAAATATTACCGCCGAAATGTTAGGTTGGGTTAGGTTAGGTTATATTACATTATTGATGTATATAAAGGTCCCACGGCGACGTAGAGGCCCACTCGTCAGGAATATTGTCAAATATTACCGCCGAGATGTTAGGTTGGGTTAGGTTAGGTTATATTACGTTCTTGATATATATATAAAGGTCCCACGCAGACGTAGAGGCCAACCCGCCAGGAATGTTGTCAAATATTACCGCCGAAATGTTAGATTGGGTTAGGTTAGGTTATATTACGTTATTGTTGTATATAAAGGTCCCACGGAGACGTAGAGGCCAACTCGCCAGGAATGTTGTCAAATATTACCGCCGAGATAATAGGTTGGGTTAGGTTAGGTTATATTACGTTATTGTAGTATATAATGGTCCCACGGAGACGCAGAGGCCAACTCGCGAGGAATGTTGTCAAATATTACCGCCGAGATGATTTGTTGGATTAGGTTAGGTTATATTACGTTATTGATGTATATAAAGGTCCCACGGAGACGTAGAGGCCAACTCGCCAGGAATGTTGTCAAATATTACAGCCGCGATGTTAGATTGGGTTAGGTTAGGTTATATTACGTTATTGTTGTATATAAAGGTCCCACGGAGACGTAGAGGCCAACTCGCCAGGAATGTTGTCAAATATTACCGCCGAGATGATAGGTTGGGTTAGGTTAGGTTATATTTCGTTATTGATGTATATGAAGGTCCCACGGAGACGTAGAGGCCAACTTGCCAGGAATGTTGTCAAATATTACCGCCGAAATTTTAGGTTGGGTTAGGTTAGGTTATATTACATTATTGATGTATATAAAGGTACCACGGAGAAGTAGAGGCCCACTCGTCAGGAATATTGTCAAATATTACCGCCGAGATGTTAGGTTGGGTTAGGTTAGGTTATATTACGTTCTTGATGTATATAAAGGTCCCACGGAGACGTAGAGGCCAACTCGCCAGGAATGTTGTCAAATATTACAGCCGCGATGTTAGATTGGGTTAGGTTAGGTTATATTACGTTATTGTTGTATATAAAGGTCCCACGGAGACGTAGAGTCCAACAAGCCAGGAATGTTGCCAAATATTACCGCCGAGTTGTTAGGTTGGGTTAGATTAGGTTATATTTCGTAATTGATGTATATGAAGGTCCCACGGAGACGTAGAGGCCAACTCGCCAGGAATGTTGTCAAATATTACAGCCGCGATGTTAGATTGGGTTAGGTTAGGTTATATTACGTTATTGTTGTATATAAAGGTCCCACGGAGACGTAGAGTCCAACAAGCCAGGTATGTTGCCAAATATTACCGCCGAGTTGTTAGGTTGGGTTAGGTTAGGTTATATTACGTTCTTGATGTATATAAAGGTCCCACGCAGACGTAGAGGCCAACTCGCCAGGAATGTTGTGTAATATTACTGCCGAGATGATAGGTTGGGTTAGGTTAGGTTATATTTCGTTATTGATGTATATGAAGGTCCCACGGAGACGTAGAGGCCAACTCACCAGGAATGTTGTCAAATATAACCGCCGAAATGTTAGGTTGGGTTGGGTTAGGTTATATTACATTGTTGATGTATACAAAGGTCCCACGGCGACGTAGAGGCCCACTCGTCAGGAATATTGTCAAATATTACCGCCGAGATGTTAGGTTGGGTTAGGTTAGGTTATATTACGTTCTTGATATATATAAAGGTCCCACGCAGACGTAGAGGCCAACCCGCCAGGAATGTTGTCAAATATTACCGCCGAAATGTTAGATTGGGTTAGGTTAGGTTATATTACGTTATTGTTGTATATAAAGGTCCCACGGAGACGTAGAGGCCAACAAGCCAGGAATGTTGCCAAATATTACCGCCGAGTTGTTAGGTTGGGTTAGGTTAGGTTATATTACGTTCTTGATGTATATAAAGGTCCCACGCAGACGTAGAGGCCAACTCGCCAGGAATGTTGTGAAATATTACAGCCGAGATGATAGGTTGGGTTAGGTTAGGTTATATTTCGTTATTGATGTATATGAAGGTCCCACGGAGACGTAGAGGCCAACAAGCCAGGAATGTTGCCAAATATTGCCGCCGAGTTGTTAGGTTGGGTTAGGTTAGGTTATATTACGTTCTTGATGTATATAAAGGTCCCACGCAGACGTAGAGGCCAACTCGCCAGGAATGTTGTGTACTATTACTCCCGAGATGATAGGTTGGTTTAGGTTAGGTTATATTTCGTTATTGATGTATATGAAGGTCCCACGGAGACGTAGAGGCCAACTCGCCAGGAATGTTGTCAAATATTACCGCCGAAATGTTAGGTTGGGTTAGGTTTGGTTATATTACATTATTGATGTATATAAAGGTCCCACGGCGACGTAGAGGCCCACTCGTCAGGAATATTGTCAAATATTACCGCCGAGATGTTAGGTTGGGTTAGGTTAGGTTATATTACGTTCTTGATATATATAAAGGTCCCACGCAGACGTAGAGGCCAACCCGCCAGGAATGTTGTCAAATATTACCGCCGAAATGTTAGATTGGGTTAGGTTAGGTTATATTACGTTATTGTTGTATATAAAGGTCCCACGGAGACGTAGAGGCCAACTCGCCAGGAATGTTGTCAAATATTACCGCCGAGATAATAGGTTGGGTTAGGTTAGGTTATATTACGTTATTGTAGTATATAAAGGTCCCACGGAGACGCAGAGGCCAACTCGCGAGGAATGTTGTCAAATATTACCGCCGAGATGATGTGTTGGATTAGGTTAGGTTATATTACGTTATTAATGTATATAAAGGTCCCACGGAGACGTAGAGGCCAACTCGCCAGGAATGTTGTCAAATATTACAGCCGCGATGTTAGATTGGGTTAGGTTAGGTTATATTACGTTATTGTTGTATATAAAGGTCCCACGGAGACGTAGAGGCCAATTCGCCAGGAATGTTGTCAAATATTACCGCCGAGATGATAGGTTGGGTTAGGTTAGGTTATATTTCGTTATTGATGTATATGAAGGTCCCACGGAGAAGTAGAGGCCCACTCGTCAGGAATATTGTCAAATATTACCGCCGAGGTGGTAGGTTGGGTTAGGTTAGGTTATATTACGTTCTTGATGTATATAAAGGTCCCACGCAGACGTAGAGGCCAACCCGCCAGGAATGTTGTCAAATATTACCGCCGAAATGATAGGTTGGGTTAGGTTAGGTTATATTTCGTTATTGATGTATATGAAGGTCCCACGGAGACGTAGAGTCCAACTCGCCAGGAATGGTGTCAAATATTACAGCCGAGATGTGAGGTTGGGTTAGGTTAGGCTATATTACGTTATTGATGTATATAAAGGTCCCACGGTGCCGTAGAAGCCAACTCGCCAGGAATGTTGCCAAATATTATCGCCGCGATGTTAGATTGGGTTAGGTTAGGTTAGACTACGTTATTGACGTATATAAAGGTCCCACGGAGACGTAGAGGCCAACTCGCCAGGAATGTTGTCAAATATTACAGCCGCGATGTTAGATTGGGTTAGGTTAGGTTATATTACGTTCTTGATGTATATAAAGGTCCCACGCAGACGTAGAGGCCAACCCGCCAGGAATGTTGTCAAATATTACCGCCGAGATGATAGGTTGGATTAGGTTAGGTTATATTACGTTATTGATGTATATGAAGTTCCCACGGAGACGTAGAGGCCAACTCGCCAGGAATGTTGTCAAATATTACAGCCGCGATGTTAGATTGGGTTAGGTTAGGTTATATTACGTTATTGTTGTATATAAAGGTCCCACGGAGACGTAGAGTCCAACAAGCCAGGAATGTTGCCAAATATTACCGCCGAGTTGTTAGGTTGGGTTAGGTTAGGTTATATTACGTTCTTGATGTATATAAAGGTCCCACGCAGACGTAGAGGCCAACTCGCCAGGAATGTTGTGTAATATTACTGCCGAGATGATAGGTTGGGTTAGGTTAGGTTATATTTCGTTATTGATGTATATGAAGGTCCCACGGAGACGTAGAGTCCAACTCGCCAGGAATGTTGTCAAATATTACCGCCGAAATGTTAGGTTGGGTTAGGTTAGGTTATATTACATTATTGATGTATATAAAGGTCCCACGGCGACGTAGAGGCCCACTCGTCAGGAATATTGTCAAATATTACCGCCGAGATGTTAGGTTGGGTTAGGTTAGGTTATATTACGTTCTTGATATATATATAAAGGTCCCACGCAGACGTAGAGGCCAACCCGCCAGGAATGTTGTCAAATATTACCGCCGAAATGTTAGATTGGGTTAGGTTAGGTTATATTACGTTATTGTTGTATATAAAGGTCCCACGGAGACGTAGAGGCCAACTCGCCAGGAATGTTGTCAAATATTACCGCCGAGATAATAGGTTGGGTTAGGTTAGGTTATGTTACGTTATTGTAGTATATAAAGGTCCCACGGAGACGCAGAGGCCAACTCGCGAGGAATGTTGTCAAATATTACCGCCGAGATGATTTGTTGGATTAGGTTAGGTTATATTACGTTATTGATGTATATAAAGGTCCCACGGAGACGTAGAGGCCAACTCGCCAGGAATGTTGTCAAATATTACAGCCGCGATGTTAGATTGGGTTAGGTTAGGTTATATTACGTTATTGTTGTATATAAAGGTCCCACGGAGACGTAGAGGCCAACTCGCCAGGAATGTTGTCAAATATTACCGCCGAGATGATAGGTTGGGTTAGGTTAGGTTATATTTCGTTATTGATGTATATGAAGGTCCCACGGAGACGTAGAGGCCAACTTGCCAGGAATGTTGTCAAATATTACCGCCGAAATTTTAGGTTGGGTTAGGTTAGGTTATATTACATTATTGATGTATATAAAGGTCCCACGGAGAAGTAGAGGCCCACTCGTCAGGAATATTGTCAAATATTACCGCCGAGATGTTAGGTTGGGTTAGGTTAGGTTATATTACGTTCTTGATGTATATAAAGGTCCCACGCAGACGTAGAGGCCAACCCGCCAGGAATGTTGTCAAATATTACCGCCGAAATGATAGGTTGGGTTAGGTTAGGTTATATTTCGTTATTGATGTATATGAAGGTCCCACGGAGACGTAGAGTCCAACTCGCCAGGAATGTTGTCAAATATTACAGCCGAGATGTGAGGTTGGGTTAGGTTAGGCTATATTACGTTATTGATGTATATAAAGGTCCCACGGTGCCGTAGAAGCCAACTCGCCAGGAATGTTGCCAAATATTATCGCCGCGATGTTAGATTGGGTTAGGTTAGGTTAGACTACGTTATTGACGTATATAAAGGTCCCACGGAGACGTAGAGGCCAACTCGCCAGGAATGTTGTCAAATATTACAGCCGCGATGTTAGATTGGGTTAGGTTAGGTTATATTACGTTCTTGGTGTATATAAAGGTCCCACGCAGACGTAGAGGCCAACCCGCCAGGAATGTTGTCAAATATTACCGCCGAGATGATAGGTTGGATTAGGTTAGGTTATATTACGTTATTGATGTATATAAAGGTCCCACGGAGACGTAGAGGCCAACTCGCCAGGAATGTTGTCAAATATTACAGCCGCGATGTTAGATTGGGTTAGGTTAGGTTATATTACGTTATTGTTGTATATAAAGGTCCCACGGAGACGTAGAGTCCAACAAGCCAGGAATGTTGCCAAATACTACCGCCGAGTTGTTAGGTTGGGTTAGGTTAGGTTATATTTCGTTATTGATGTATATGAAGGTCCCACGGAGACGTAGAGGCCAACTCGCCAGGAATGTTGTCAAATATTACAGCCGCGATGTTAGATTGGGTTAGGTTAGGTTATATTACGTTATTGTTGTATATAAAGGTCCCACGGAGACGTAGAGTCCAACAAGCCAGGTATGTTGCCAAATATTACCGCCGAGTTGTTAGGTTGGGTTAGGTTAGGTTATATTACGTTCTTGATGTATATAAAGGTCCCACGCAGACGTAGAGGCCAACTCGCCAGGAATGTTGTCAAATATTACCGCCGAAATGTTAGATTGGGTTAGGTTAGGTTATATTACGTTATTGTTGTATATAAAGGTCCCACGGAGACGTAGAGGCCAACTCGCCAGGAATGTTGTCAAATATTACCGCCGAGATAATAGGTTGGGTTAGGTTAGGTTATATTACGTTATTGTAGTATATAAAGGTCCCACGGAGACGCAGAGGCCAACTCGCGAGGAATGTTGTCAAATATTACCGCCGAGATGATGTGTTGGATTAGGTTAGGTTATATTACGTTATTGATGTATATAAAGGTCCCACGGACACGTAGAGGCCAACTCGCCAGGAATGTTGTCAAATATTACAGCCGCGATGTTAGATTGGGTTAGGTTAGGTTATATTACGTTATTGTTGTATATAAAGGTCCCACGGAGACGTAGAGGCCAACTCGCCAGGAATGTTGTCAAATATTACCGCCGAGATGATAGGTTGGGTTAGGTTAGGTTATATTTCGTTATTGATGTATATGAAGGTCCCACGGAGACGTAGAGTCCAACTCGCCAGGAATGTTGTCAAATATTACAGCCGAGATGTGAGGTTGGGTTAGGTTAGGCTATATTACGTTATTGATGTATATAAAGGTCCCACGGTGCCGTGGAAGCCAACTCGCCAGGAATGTTGCCAAATATTATCGCCGCGATGTTAGATTGGGTTAGGTTAGGTTAGACTACGTTATTGACGTATATAAAGGTCCCACGGAGACGTAGAGGCCAACTCGCCAGGAATGTTGTCAAATATTACAGCCGCGATGTTAGATTGGCTTAGGTTAGGTTATATTACGTTCTTGATGTATATAAAGGTCCCACGCAGACGTAGAGGCCAACCCGCCAGGAATGTTGTCAAATATTACCGCCGAGATGATAGGTTGGATTAGGTTAGGTTATATTACGTTATTGATGTATATAAAGGTCCCACGGAGACGTAGATGCCAACTCGCCAGGAATGTTGTCAAATATTACAGCCGCGATGTTAGATTGGGTTAGGTTAGGTTATATTACGTTATTGTTGTATATAAAGGACCCACGGAGACGTAGAGGCCCACTCGTCAGGAATATTGTCAAACATTACCGCCGAGATGTTAGATAGGGTTAGGTTAGGTTATATTACGTTATTGATGTATATAAAGGTCCCACGCAGACGTAGAAGCCAACCCGCCAGGAATGTTGTCAAATATTACCGCCGAGATGATAGGTTGGATTAGGTTAGGTTATATTACGTTATTGATGTATATAAAGGTCCCACGGAGACGTAGAGGCCAACTCGCCAGGAATGTTGTCAAATATTACAGCTGCGATGTTAGATTGGGTTAGGTTAGGTTATATTACGTTATTGTTGTATATAAAGGTCCCACGGACACGTAGCGGCCAACAAGCCAGGAATGTTGCCAAATATTACAGCCGCGATGTTAGATTGGGTTAGGTTAGGTTATATTACGTTATTGATGTATATAAAGGTCCCACGGAGACGTAGAGGCCAACAAGCCAGGAATGTTGCCAAATATTACCGCCGAGTTGTTAGGTTGGGTTAGGTTAGGTTATATTACGTTCTTGATGTATATAAAGGTCCCACGCAGACGTAGAGGCCAACTCGCCAGGAATGTTGTGAAATATTACAGCCGAGATGATAGGTTGGGTTAGGTTAGGTTATATTTCGTTATTGATGTATATGAAGGTCCCACGGAGACGTAGAGGCCAACTCGACAGGAATGTTGTCAAATATTACCGCCGAAATGTTAGGTTGGGTTAGGTTAGGTTATATTACATTATTGATGTATATAAAGGTCCCACGGAGACGTAGAGGCCAACTCGCCAGGAATGTTGTCAAATATTACAGCCGCGATGTTAGATTGGGTTAGGTTAGGTTATATTACGTTATTGTTGTATATAAAGGTCCCACGGAGACGTAGAGTCCAACAAGCCAGGAATGTTGCCAAATATTACCGCCGAGTTGTTAGGTTGGGTTAGGTTAGGTTATATTTCGTTATTGATGTATATGAAGGTCCCACGGAGACGTAGAGGCCAACTCGCCAGGAATGTTTTCAAATATTACCGCCGAAATGTTAGGTTGGGTTAGGTTAGGTTATATTACATTATTGATGTATACAAAGGTCCCACGGCGACGTAGAGGCCAACTCGCCAGGAATGTTGTCAAATATTACCGCCGAGATAATAGGTTGGGTTAGGTTAGGTTATATTACGTTGTTGTAGTATATAAAGGTCCCACGGAGACGCAGAGGCCAACTCGCGAGCAATGTTGTCAAATATTACCGCCGAGATGATGTGTTGGATTAGGTTAGGTTATATTACGTTATTGTAGTATATAAAGGTCCCACGGAGACGCAGAGGCCAACTCGCCAGGAATGTTGCCAAATATTATCGCCGCGATGTTAGATTGGGTTAGGTTAGGTTAGACTACGTTATTGACGTATATAAAGGTCCCACGGAGACGTAGAGGCCAACTCGCCAGGAATGTTGTCAAATATTACAGCCGCGATGTTAGATTGGGTTAGGTTAGGTTATATTACGTTATTGTTGTATATAACGGTCCCACGGAGACATAGAGGCCAACTCGCCAGGAATGTTGTCAAATATTACCGCCGAGATGATAGGTTGGGTTAGGTTAGGTTATATTACGTTATTGTAGTATATAAAGGTCCCACGGAGACGCAGAGGCCAACTCGCCAGGAATGTTGTCAAATATTACCGCCGAGATGATGTGTTGGATTAGGTTAGGTTATATTACGTTATTGATGTATATAAAGGTCCCACGGAGACGTAGAGGCCAACTCGCCAGGAATGTTGTCAAATATTACAGCCGCGATGTTAGATTGGGTTAGGTTAGGTTATATTACGTTCTTGATAAATATAAAGGTCCCACGCAGACGTAGAGGCCAACCCGCCAGGAATGTTGTCAAATATTACCGCCGAAATGTTAGATTGGGTTAGGTTAGGTTATATTACGTTATTGTTGTATATAAAGGTCCCACGGAGACGTAGAGGCCAACTCGCCAGGAATGTTGTCAAATATTACCGCCGAGATAATAGGTTGGGTTAGGTTAGGTTATATTACGTTATTGTAGTATATAAAGGTCCCACGGAGACGCAGAGGCCAACTCGCGAGGAATGTTGTCAAATATTACCGCCGAGATGATGTGTTGGATTAGGTTAGGTTATATTACGTTATTGATGTATATAAAGGTCCCACGGAGACGTAGAGGCCAACTCGCCAGGAATGTTGTCAAATATTACCGCCGAAATGTTAGGTTGGGTTAGGTTAGGTTATATTACATTATTGATGTATACAAAGGTCCCACGGCGACGTAGAGGCCAACTCGCCAGGAATGTTGTCAAATATTACCGCCGAGATAATAGGTTGGGTTAGGTTAGGTTATATTACGTTGTTGTAGTATATAAAGGTCCCACGGAGACGCAGAGGCCAACTCGCGAGCAATGTTGTCAAATATTACCGCCGAGATGATGTGTTGGATTAGGTTAGGTTATATTACGTTATTGTAGTATATAAAGGTCCCACGGAGACGCAGAGGCCAACTCGCCAGGAATGTTGCCAAATATTATCGCCGCGATGTTAGATTGGGTTAGGTTAGGTTAGACTACGTTATTGACGTATATAAAGGTCCCACGGAGACGTAGAGGCCAACTCGCCAGGAATGTTGTCAAATATTACAGCCGCGATGTTAGATTGGGTTAGGTTAGGTTATATTACGTTATTGTTGTATATAACGGTCCCACGGAGACGTAGAGGCCAACTCGCCAGGAATGTTGTCAAATATTACCGCCGAGATGATAGGTTGGGTTAGGTTAGGTTATATTACGTTATTGTAGTATATAAAGGTCCCACGGAGACGCAGAGGCCAACTCGCCAGGAATGTTGTCAAATATTACCGCCGAGATGATGTGTTGGATTAGGTTAGGTTATATTACGTTATTGATGTATATAAAGGTCCCACGGAGACGTAGAGGCCAACTCGCCAGGAATGTTGTCAAATATTACAGCCGCGATGTTAGATTGGGTTAGGTTAGGTTATATTACGTTCTTGATATATATAAAGGTCCCACGCAGACGTAGAGGCCAACCCGCCAGGAATGTTGTCAAATATTACCGCCGAAATGTTAGATTGGGTTAGGTTAGGTTATATTACGTTATTGTTGTATATAAAGGTCCCACGGAGACGTAGAGGCCAACTCGCCAGGAATGTTGTCAAATATTACAGCCGCGATGTTAGATTGGGTTAGGTTAGGTTATATTACGTTATTGTTGTATATAAAGGTCCCACGGAGACGTAGAGTCCAACAAGCAAGGAATGTTGCCAAATATTACCGCCGAGTTGTTAGGTTGGGTTAGGTTAGGTTATATTACGTTCTTGATGTATATAAAGGTCCCACGCAGACGTAGAGGCCAACTCGCCAGGAATGTTGTGTAATATTACTGCCGAGATGATAGGTTGGGTTAGGTTAGGTTATATTTCGTTATTGATGTATATGAAGGTCCCACGGAGACGTAGAGGCCAACTCGCCAGGAATGTTGTCAAATATTACCGCCGAAATGTTAGGTTGGGTTAGGTTAGGTTATATTACATTATTGATGTATATAAAGGTCCCACGGCGACGTAGAGGCCCACTCGTCAGGAATATTGTCAAATATTACCGCCGAGATGTTAGGTTGGGTTAGGTTAGGTTATATTACGTTCTTGATATATGTAAAGGTCCCACGCAGACGTAGAGGCCAACCCGCCAGGAATGTTGTCAAATATTACCGCCGAAATGTTAGATTGGGTTAGGTTAGGTTATATTACGTTATTGTTGTATATAAAGGTCCCACGGAGACGTAGACGCCAACTCGCCAGGAATGTTGTCAAATATTACCGCCGAGATAATAGGTTGGGTTAGGTTAGGTTATATTACGTTATTGTAGTATATAAAGGTCCCACGGAGACGCAGAGGCCAACTCGCGAGGAATGTTGTCAAATATTACCGCCGAGATGATGTGTTGGATTAGGTTAGGTTATATTACGTTATTGATGTATATAAAGGTCCCACGGAGACGTAGAGGCCAACTCATCAGGAATGTTGTCAAATATTACAGCCGGGATGTTAGATTGGGTTAGGTTAGGTTATATTACGTTATTGTTGTATATAAAGGTCCCACGGAGACGTAGAGGCCAACTCGCCAGGAATGTTGTCAAATATTACCGCCGAGATGATAGGTTGGGTTAGGTTAGGTTATATTTCGTTATTGATGTATATGAAGGTCCCACGGAGACGTAGAGGCCAACTCGCCAGGAATGTTGTCAAATATTACCGCCGAAATTTTAGGTTGGGTTAGGTTAGGTTATATTACATTATTGATGTATATAAAGGTCCCACGGAGAAGTAGAGGCCAACTCGCCAGGAATGTTGTCAAATATTACAGCTGCGATGTTAGATTGGGTTAGGTTAGGTTATATTACGTTATTGTTGTATATAAAGGTCCCACGGACACGTAGCGGCCAACAAGCCAGGAATGTTGCCAAATATTACAGCCGCGATGTTAGATTGGGTTAGGTTAGGTTATATTTCGTTATTGTAGTATATAAAGGTCCCACGGAGACGCAGAGGCCAACTCGCGAGGAATGTTGTCAAATATTACCGCCGAGATGATAGGTTGGATTAGGTTAGGTTATATTACGTTATTGATGTATATAAAGGTCCCACGGAGACGTAGATGCCAACTCGCCAGGAATGTTGTCAAATATTACAGCCGCGATGTTAGATTGGGTTAGGTTAGGTTATATTACGTTATTGTTGTATATAAAGGTCCCACGGAGACGTAGAGGCCAACAAGCCAGGAATGTTGCCAAATATTACAGCCGCGATGTTAGATTGGGTTAGGTTAGGTATATTACGTTATTGTTGTATATAAAGGTCCCACGGAGACGTAGAGTCCAACAAGCCAGGAATGTTGCCAAATATTACCGCCGAGTTGTTAGGTTGGGTTAGGTTAGGTTATATTACGTTCTTGATGTATATAAAGGTCCCACGCAGACGTAGAGGCCAATTCGCCAGGAATGTTGTGTAATATTACTGCCGAGATGATAGGTTGGGTTAGGTTAGGTTATATTTCGTTATTGATGTATATGAAGGTCCCACGGAGACGTAGAGTCCAACTCGCCAGGAATGTTGTCAAATATTACCGCCGAAATGTTAGGTTGGGTTAGGTTAGGTTATATTACATTATTGATGTATATAAAGGTCCCACGGCGACGTAGAGGCCCACTCGTCAGGAATATTGTCAAATATTACCGCCGAGATGTTAGGTTGGGTTAGGTTAGGTTATATTACGTTCTTGATATATATATAAAGGTCCCACGCAGACGTAGAGGCCAACTCGCCAGGAATGTTGTGTAATATTACTGCCGAGATGATAGGTTGGGTTAGGTTAGGTTATATTTCGTTATTGATGTATATGAAGGTCCCACGGAGACGTAGAGGCCAACTCGCCAGGAATGTTGTCAAATATTACCGCCGAAATGTTAGGTTGGGTTGGGTTAGGTTATATTACATTATTGATGTATACAAAGGTCCCACGGCGACGTAGAGGCCCACTCGTCAGGAATATTGTCAAATATTACCGCCGAGATAATAGGTTGGGTAAGGTTAGGTTATATAACGTTGTTGTAGTATATAAAGGTCCCACGGAGACGCAGAGGCCAACTCGCGAGCAATGTTGTCAAATATTACCGCCGAGATGATGTGTTGGATTAGGTTAGGTTATATTACGTTATTGATGTATATAAAGGTCCCACGGATACGTAGAGGCCAACAAGCCAGGAATGTTGCCAAATATTACCGCCGAGATGTTAGATTGGGTTAGGTTAGGTTATATTACGTTCTTGATATATATAAAGGTCCCACGCAGACGTAGAGGCCAACCCGCCAGGAATGTTGTCAAATATTACCGCCGAAATGTTAGATTGGGTTAGGTTAGGTTATATTACGTTATTGTTGTATATAAAGGTCCCACGGAGACGTAGAGGCCAACTCGCCAGGAATGTTGTCAAATATTACCGCCGAGATAATAGGTTGGGTTAGGTTAGGTTATATTACGTTATTGTAGTATATAAAGGTCCCACGGAGACGCAGAGGCCAACTCGCGAGGAATGTTGTCAAATATTACCGCCGAGATGATGTGTTGGATTAGGTTAGGTTATATTACGTTATTGATGTATATAAAGATCCCACGGAGACGTAGAGGCCAACTCGCCAGGAATGTTGTCAAATATTACAGCCGCGATGTTAGATTGGGTTAGGTTAGGTTATATTACGTTATTGTTGTATATAAAGGTCCCACGGAGACGTAGAGGCCAACTCGCCAGGAATGTTGTCAAATATTACCGCCGAGATGATAGATTGGGTTAGGTTAGGTTATATTTCGTTATTGATGTATATGAAGGTCCCACGGAGACGTAGAGTCCAACTCGCCAGGAATGTTGTCAAATATTACAGCCGAGATGTGAGGTTGGGTTAGGTTAGGCTATATTACGTTATTGATGTATATAAAGGTCCCACGGTGCCGTAGAAGCCAACTCGCCAGGAATGTTGCCAAATATTATCGCCGCGATGTTAGATTGGGTTAGGTTAGGTTAGACTACGTTATTGACGTATATAAAGGTCCCACGGAGACGTAGAGGCCAACTCGCCAGGAATGTTGTCAAATATTACAGCCGCGATGTTAGATTGGGTTAGGTTAGGTTATATTACGTTCTTGATGTATATAAAGGTCCCACGCAGACGTAGAGGCCAACCCGCCAGGAATGTTGTCAAATATTACCGCCGAGATGATAGGTTGGATTAGGTTAGGTTATATTACGTTATTGATGTATATAAAGGTCCCACGGAGACGTAGATGCCAACTCGCCAGGAATGTTGTCAAATATTACAGCCGCGATGTTAGATTGGGTTAGGTTAGGTTATATTACGTTATTGTTGTATATAAAGGTCCCACGGAGACGTAGAGTCCAACAAGCCAGGTATGTTGCCAAATATTACCGCCGAGTTGTTAGGTTGGGTTAGGTTAGGTTATATTACGTTCTTGATGTATATAAAGGTCCCACGCAGACGTAGAGGCCAACTCGCCAGGAATGTTGTGTAATATTACTGCCGAGATGATAGGTTGGGTTAGGTTAGGTTATATTTCGTTATTGATGTATATGAAGGTCCCACGGAGACGTAGAGGCCAACTCGCCAGGAATGTTGTCAAATATTACCGCCGAAATGTTAGGTTGGGTTAGGTTAGGTTATATTACATTATTGATGTATACAAAGGTCCCACGGCGACGTAGAGGCCCACTCGTCAGGAATATTGTCAAATATTACCGCCGAGATAATAGGTTGGGTAAGGTTAGGTTATATAACGTTGTTGTAGTATATAAAGGTCCCACGGAGACGCAGAGGCCAACTCGCGAGCAATGTTGTCAAATATTACCGCCGAGATGATGTGTTGGATTAGGTTAGGTTATATTACGTTATTGATGTATATAAAGGTCCCACGGATACGTAGAGGCCAACAAGCCAGGAATGTTGCCAAATATTACCGCCGAGATGTTAGATTGGGTTAGGTTAGGTTATATTACGTTCTTGATATATATAAAGGTCCCACGCAGACGTAGAGGCCAACCCGCCAGGAATGTTGTCAAATATTACCGCCGAAATGTTAGATTGGGTTAGGTTAGGTTATATTACGTTATTGTTGTATATAAAGGTCCCACGGAGACGTAGAGGCCAACTCGCCAGGAATGTTGTCAAATATTACCGCCGAGATAATAGGTTGGGTTAGGTTAGGTTATATTACGTTATTGTAGTATATAAAGGTCCCACGGAGACGCAGAGGCCAACTCGCGAGGAATGTTGTCAAATATTACCGCCGAGATGATGTGTTGGATTAGGTTAGGTTATATTACGTTATTGATGTATATAAAGGTCCCACGGAGACGTAGAGGCCAACTCGCCAGGAATGTTATCAAATATTACAGCCGCGATGTTAGATTGGGTTAGGTTAGGTTATATTACGTTATTGTTGTATATAAAGGTCCCACGGAGACGTAGAGGCCAACTCGCCAGGAATGTTGTCAAATATTACCGCCGAGATGATAGGTTGGGTTAGGTTAGGTTATATTTCGTTATTGATGTATATGAAGGTCCCACGGAGACGTAGAGTCCAACTCGCCAGGAATGTTGTCAAATATTACAGCCGAGATGTGAGGTTGGGTTAGGTTAGGCTATATTACGTTATTGATGTATATAAAGGTCCCACGGTGCCGTAGAAGCCAACTCGCCAGGAATGTTGCCAAATATTATCGCCGCGATGTTAGATTGGGTTAGGTTAGGTTAGACTACGTTATTGACGTATGTAAAGGTCCCACGGAGACGTAGAGGCCAACTCGCCAGGAATGTTGTCAAATATTACAGCCGCGATGTTAGATTGGGTTAGGTTAGGTTATATTACGTTATTGATGTATATAAAGGTCCCACGGAGACGTAGAGGCCAACAAGCCAGGAATGTTGCCAAATATTACCGCCGAGTTGTTAGGTTGGGTTAGGTTAGGTTATA
Organism: Xylocopa violacea; assembly: GCA_963969225.1. NCBI lineage: Eukaryota > Metazoa > Arthropoda > Insecta > Hymenoptera > Apidae > Xylocopa > Xylocopa violacea. The sequence continues at coordinate 8,968,853 of CAXAJV010000016.1, read as the reverse complement.
TTACGTTCTTGATGTATATAAAGGTCCCACGCAGACGTAGAGGCCAACTCGCCAGGAATGTTGTGAAATATTACAGCCGAGATGATAGGTTGGGTTAGGTTAGGTTATATTTCGTTATTGATGTATATGAAGGTCCCACGGAGACGTAGAGGCCAACTCGACAGGAATGTTGTCAAATATTACCGCCGAAATGTTAGGTTGGGTTAGGTTAGGTTATATTACATTATTGATGTATATAAAGGTCCCACGGAGACGTAGAGGCCCACTCGTCAGGAATATTGTCAAACATTACCGCCGAGATGTTAGGTTGGTTTAGGTTAGGTTATATTACGTTCTTCATGTATATAAAGGGCCCACGCAGACGTAGAGGCCAACCCGCCAGGAATGTTGTCAAATATTACCGCCGAAATGATAGGTTGGGTTAGGTTAGGTTATATTTCGTTATTGATGTATATGAAGGTCCCACGGAGACGTAGAGGCCAACTCGCCAGGAATGTTGTCAAATATTACAGCCGCGATGTTAGATTGGGTTAGGTTAGGTTATATTACGTTATTGTTGTATATAAAGGTCCCACGGAGACGTAGAGTCCAACAAGCCAGGAATGTTGCCAAATATTACCGCCGAGTTGTTAGGTTGGGTTAGGTTAGGTTATATTTCGTTATTGATGTATATGAAGGTCCCACGGAGACGTAGAGGCCAACTCGCCAGGAATGTTGTCAAATATTACCGCCGAAATGTTAGGTTGGGTTAGGTTAGGTTATATTACATTATTGATGTATACAAAGGTCCCACGGCGACGTAGAGGCCAACTCGCCAGGAATGTTGTCAAATATTACCGCCGAGATAATAGGTTGGGTTAGGTTAGGTTATATTACGTTGTTGTAGTATATAAAGGTCCCACGGAGACGCAGAGGCCAACTCGCGAGCAATGTTGTCAAATATTACCGCCGAGATGATGTGTTGGATTAGGTTAGGTTATATTACGTTATTGATGTATATAAAGGTCCCACGGATACGTAGAGGCCAACAAGCCAGGAATGTTGCCAAATATTACCGCCGAGATGTGAGGTTGGGTTAGGTTAGGCTATATTACGTTATTGATGTATATAAAGGTCCCACGGTGCCGTAGAAGCCAACTCGCCAGGAATGTTGCCAAATATTATCGCCGCGATGTTAGATTGGGTTAGGTTAGGTTAGACTACGTTATTGACGTATATAAAGGTCCCACGGAGACGTAGAGGCCAACTCGCCAGGAATGTTGTCAAATATTACAGCCGCGATGTTAGATTGGGTTAGGTTAGGTTATATTACGTTATTGTTGTATATAACGGTCCCACGGAGACGTAGAGGCCAACTCGCCAGGAATGTTGTCAAATATTACCGCCGAGATGATAGGTTGGGTTAGGTTAGGTTATATTACGTTATTGTAGTATATAAAGGTCCCACGGAGACGCAGAGGCCAACTCGCCAGGAATGTTGTCAAATATTACCGCCGAGATGATGTGTTGGATTAGGTTAGGTTATATTACGTTATTGATGTATATAAAGGTCCCACGGAGACGTAGAGGCCAACTCGCCAGGAATGTTGTCAAATATTACAGCCGCGATGTTAGATTGGGTTAGGTTAGGTTATATTACGTTCTTGATATATATAAAGGTCCCACGCAGACGTAGAGGCCAACCCGCCAGGAATGTTGTCAAATATTACCGCCGAAATGTTAGATTGGGTTAGGTTAGGTTATATTACGTTATTGTTGTATATAAAGGTCCCACGGAGACGTAGAGGCCAACTCGCCAGGAATGTTGTCAAATATTACCGCCGAGATAATAGGTTGGGTTAGGTTAGGTTATATTACGTTATTGTAGTATATAAAGGTCCCACGGAGATGCAGAGGCCAACTCGCGAGGAATGTTGTCAAATATTACCGCCGAGATGATGTGTTGGATTAGGTTAGGTTATATTACGTTATTGATGTATATAAAGGTCCCACGGAGACGTAGAGGCCAACTCGCCAGGAATGTTGTCAAATATTACAGCCGCGATGTTAGATTGGGTTAGGTTAGGTTATATTACGTTATTGTTGTATATAAAGGTCCCACGGAGACGTAGAGGCCAACTCGCCAGGAATGTTGTCAAATATTACAGCCGCGATGTTAGATTGGGTTAGGTTAGGTTATATTACGTTATTGTTGTATATAAAGGTCCCACGGAGACGTAGAGTCCAACAAGCAAGGAATGTTGCCAAATATTACCGCCGAGTTGTTAGGTTGGGTTAGGTTAGGTTATATTACGTTCTTGATGTATATAAAGGTCCCACGCAGACGTAGAGGCCAACTCGCCAGGAATGTTGTGTAATATTACTGCCGAGATGATAGGTTGGGTTAGGTTAGGTTATATTTCGTTATTGATGTATATGAAGGTCCCACGGAGACGTAGAGGCCAACTCGCCAGGAATGTTGTCAAATATTACCGCCGAAATGTTAGGTTGGGTTAGGTTAGGTTATATTACATTATTGATGTATATAAAGGTCCCACGGCGACGTAGAGGCCCACTCGTCAGGAATATTGTCAAATATTACCGCCGAGATGTTAGGTTGGATTAGGTTAGGTTATATTACGTTCTTGATATATGTAAAGGTCCCACGCAGACGTAGAGGCCAACCCGCCAGGAATGTTGTCAAATATTACCGCCGAAATGTTAGATTGGGTTAGGTTAGGTTATATTACGTTATTGTTGTATATAAAGGTCCCACGGAGACGTAGACGCCAACTCGCCAGGAATGTTGTCAAATATTACCGCCGAGATAATAGGTTGGGTTAGGTTAGGTTATATTACGTTATTGTAGTATATAAAGGTCCCACGGAGACGCAGAGGCCAACTCGCGAGGAATGTTGTCAAATATTACCGCCGAGATGATGTGTTGGATTAGGTTAGGTTATATTACGTTATTGATGTATATAAAGGTCCCACGGAGACGTAGAGGCCAACTCGCCAGGAATGTTGTCAAATATTACAGCCGCGATGTTAGATTGGGTTAGGTTAGGTTATATTACGTTATTGTTGTATATAAAGGTCCCACGGAGACGTAGAGGCCAACTCGCCAGGAATGTTGTCAAATATTACCGCCGAGATGATAGGTTGGGTTAGGTTAGGTTATATTTCGTTATTGATGTATATGAAGGTCCCACGGAGACGTAGAGGCCAACTCGCCAGGAATGTTGTCAAATATTACCGCCGAAATTTTAGGTTGGGTTAGGTTAGGTTATATTACATTATTGATGTATATAAAGGTCCCACGGAGAAGTAGAGGCCCACTCGTCAGGAATATTGTCAAATATTACCGCCGAGATGTTAGGTTGGGTTAGGTTAGGTTATATTACGTTCTTGATGTATATAAAGTTCCCACGAAGACGTAGAGGCCAACCCGCCAGGAAAGTTGTCAAATATTACCGCCGAAATGATAGGTTGGGTTAGGTTAGGTTATATTTCGTTATTGTAGTATATAAAGGTCCCACGGAGACGCAGAGGCCAACTCGCGAGGAATGTTGTCAAATATTACCGCCGAGATGATAGGTTGGATTAGGTTAGGTTATATTACGTTATTGATGTATATAAAGGTCCCACGGAGACGTAGATGCCAACTCGCCAGGAATGTTGTCAAATATTACAGCCGCGATGTTAGATTGGGTTAGGTTAGGTTATATTACGTTATTGTTGTATATAAAGGTCCCACGGAGACGTAGAGGCCAACAAGCCAGGAATGTTGCCAAATATTACAGCCGCGATGTTAGATTGGGTTAGGTTAGGTTATATTACGTTATTGATGTATGTAAAGGTCCCACGGAGACGTAGAGGCCAACAAGCCAGGAATGTTGCCAAATATTACCGCCGAGTTGTTAGGTTGGGTTAGGTTAGGTTATATTACGTTCTTGATGTATATAAATGTCCCACGCAGACGTAGAGGCCAACTCGCCAGGAATGTTGTGAAATATTACAGCCGAGATGATAGGTTGGGTTAGGTTAGGTTATATTTCGTTATTGATGTATATGAAGGTCCCACGGAGACGTAGAGGCCCACTCGTCAGGAATGTTGTCAAACATTACCGCCGCGATGTTAGATTGGGTTAGGTTAGGTTATATTACGTTATTGTTGTATATAAAGGTCCCACGGAGACGTAGAGTCCAACAAGCCAGGAATGTTGCCAAATATTACCGCCGAGTTGTTAGGTTGGGTTAGGTTAGGTTATATTTCGTTATTGATGTATATGAAGGTCCCACGGAGACGTAGAGGCCAACTCGCCAGGAATGTTGTGTAATATTACTGCCGAGATGATAGGTTGGGTTAGATTAGGTTATATTTCGTTATTGATGTATATGAAGGTCACACGGAGACGTAGAGGCCAACTCGCCAGGAATGTTGTCAAATATTACCGCCGAGATAATAGGTTGGGTTAGGTTAGGTTATATTACGTTGTTGTAGTATATAAAGGTCCCACGGAGAAGTAGAGGCCCACTCGTCAGGAATATTGTCAAATATTACCGCCGAGATGTTAGGTTGGGTTAGGTTAGGTTATATTACGTTCTTGATGTATATAAAGGTCCCACGCAGACGTAGAGGCCAACCCGCCAGGAATGTTGTCAAATATTACCGCCGAAATGATAGGTTGGGTTAGGTTAGGTTATATTTCGTTATTGATGTATATGAAGGTCCCACGGAGACGTAGAGTCCAACTCGCCAGGAATGTTGTCAAATATTACAGCCGAGATGTGAGGTTGGGTTAGGTTAGGCTATATTACGTTATTGATGTATATAAAGGTCCCACGGTGCCGTAGAAGCCAACTCGCCAGGAATGTTGCCAAATATTATCGCCGCGATGTTAGATTGGGTTAGGTTAGGTTAGACTACGTTATTGACGTATATAAAGGTCCCACGGCGACGTAGAGGCCCACTCGTCAGGAATATTGTCAAATATTACCGCCGAGATGTTAGGTTGGGTTAGGTTAGGTTATATTACGTTCTTGATATATGTAAAGGTCCCACGCAGACGTAGAGGCCAACCCGCCAGGAATGTTGTCAAATATTACCGCCGAAATGTTAGATTGGGTTAGGTTAAGTTATATTACGTTATTGTTGTATATAAAGGTCCCACGGAGACGTAGACGCCAACTCGCCAGGAATGTTGTCAAATATTACCGCCGAGATAATAGGTTGGGTTAGGTTAGGTTATATTACGTTATTGTAGTATATAAAGGTCCCACGGAGACGCAGAGGCCAACTCGCGAGGAATGTTGTCAAATATTACCGCCGAGATGATGTGTTGGATTAGGTTAGGTTATATTACGTTATTGATGTATATAAAGGTTCCACGGAGACGTAGAGGCCAACTCGCCAGGAATGTTGTCAAATATTACAGCCGCGATGTTAGATTGGGTTAGGTTAGGTTATATTACGTTATTGTTGTATATAAAGGTCCCACGGAGACGTAGAGGCCAACTCGCCAGGAATGTTGTCAAATATTACCGCCGAGATGATAGGTTGGGTTAGGTTAGGTTATATTTCGTTATTGATGTATATGAAGGTCCCACGGAGACGTAGAGGCCAACTCGCCAGGAATGTTGTCAAATATTACCGCCGAAATTTTAGGTTGGGTTAGGTTAGGTTATATTACATTATTGATGTATATAAAGGTCCCACGGAGAAGTAGAGGCCAACTCGCCAGGAATGTTGTCAAATATTACAGCCGCGATGTTAGATTGGGTTAGGTTAGGTTATATTACGTTATTGTTGTATATAAAGGTCCCACGGAGACGTAGAGGCCAACAAGCCAGGAATGTTGCCAAATATTACAGCCGCGATGTTAGATTGGGTTAGGTTAGGTTATATTACGTTATTGATGTATGTAAAGGTCCCACGGAGACGTAGAGGCCAACAAGCCAGGAATGTTGCCAAATATTACCGCCGAGTTGTTAGGTTGGGTTAGGTTAGGTTATATTACGTTCTTGATGTATATAAATGTCCCACGCAGACGTAGAGGCCAACTCGCCAGGAATGTTGTGAAATATTACAGCCGAGATGATAGGTTGGGTTAGGTTAGGTTATATTTCGTTATTGATGTATATGAAGGTCCCACGGAGACGTAGCGGCCCACTCGTCAGGAATGTTGTCAAACATTACCGCCGCGATGTTAGATTGGGTTAGGTTAGGTTATATTACGTTATTGTTGTATATAAAGGTCCCACGGAGACGTAGAGTCCAACAAGCCAGGAATGTTGCCAAATATTACCGCCGAGTTGTTAGGTTGGGTTAGGTTAGGTTATATTTCGTTATTGATGTATATGAAGGTCCCACGGAGACGTAGAGGCCAACTCGCCAGGAATGTTGTGTAATATTACTGCCGAGATGATAGGTTGGGTTAGGTTAGGTTATATTTCGTTATTGATGTATATGAAGGTCCCACGGAGACGTAGAGGCCAACTCGCCAGGAATGTTGTCAAATATTACCGCCGAGATAATACGTTGGGTTAGGTTAGGTTATATTACGTTGTTGTAGTATATAAAGGTCCCACGGAGAAGTAGAGGCCCACTCGTCAGGAATATTGTCAAATATTACCGCCGAGATGTTAGGTTGGGTTAGGTTAGGTTATATTACGTTCTTGATGTATATAAAGGTCCCACGCAGACGTAGAGGCCAACCCGCCAGGAATGTTGTCAAATATTACCGCCGAGATGATAGGTTGGATTAGGTTAGGTTATATTACGTTATTGATGTATATAAAGGTCCCACGGAGACGTAGAGGCCAACTCGCCAGGAATGTTGTCAAATATTACAGCCGCGATGTTAGATTGGGTTAGGTTAGGTTATATTACGTTATTGTTGTATATAAAGGTCCCACGGAGACGTAGAGGCCCACTCGTCAGGAATATTGTCAAACATTACCGCCGAGATGTTAGATAGGGTTAGGTTAGGTTATATTACGTTATTGATGTATATAAAGGTCCCACGCAGACGTAGAAGCCAACCCGCCAGGAATGTTGTCAAATATTACCGCCGAGATGATAGGTTGGATTAGGTTAGGTTATATTACGTTATTGATGTATATAAAGGTCCCACGGAGACGTAGAGGCCAACTCGCCAGGAATGTTGTCAAATATTACAGCCGCGATGTTAGATTGGGTTAGGTTAGGTTATATTACGTTATTGATGTATATAAAGGTCCCACGGAGACGTAGAGGCCAACAAGCCAGGAATGTTGCCAAATATTACCGCCGAGTTGTTAGGTTGGGTTAGGTTAGGTTATATTACGTTCTTGTTGTATATAAAGGTCCCACGCAGACGTAGAGGCCAACTCGCCAGGAATGTTGTGAAATATTACAGCCGAGATGATAGGTTGGGTTAGGTTAGGTTATATTTCGTTATTGATGTACATGAAGGTCCCACGGAGACGTAGAGGCCAACTCGCCAGGAATGTTGTCAAATATTACCGCCGAAATGTTAGGTTGGGTTAGGTTAGGTTATATTACATTATTGATGTATATAAAGGTCCCACGGAGACGTAGACTCCAACAAGCCAGGAATGTTGCCAAATATTACCGCCGAGTTGTTAGGTTGGGTTAGGTTAGGTTATATTTCGTTATTGATGTATATGAAGGTCCCACGGAGACGTAGAGGCCAACTCGCCAGGAATGTTGTGTAATATTACTGCCGAGATGATAGGTTGGGTTAGGTTAGGTTATATTTCGTTATTGATGTATATGAAGGTCCCACGGAGACGTAGAGGCCAACTCGCCAGGAATGTTGTCAAATATTACCGCCGAGATAATAGGTTGGGTTAGGTTAGGTTATATTACGTTGTTGTAGTATATAAAGGTCCCACGGAGAAGTAGAGGCCCACTCGTCAGGAATATTGTCAAATATTACCGCCGAGATGTTAGGTTGGGTTAGGTTAGGTTATATTACGTTCTTGATGTATATAAAGGTCCCACGCAGACGTAGAGGCCAACCCGCCAGGAATGTTGTCAAATATTACCGCCGAAATGATAGGTTGGGTTAGGTTAGGTTATATTTCGTTATTGATGTATATAAAGGTCCCACGGAGACGTAGAGGCCAACTCGCCAGGAATGTTGTCAAATATTACAGCCGCGATGTTAGATTGGGTTAGGTTAGGTTATATTACGTTATTGTTGTATATAAAGGTCCCACGGAGACGTAGAGGCCCACTCGTCAGGAATATTGTCAAATATTACCGCCGAGATGTTAGGTTGGGTTAGGTTAGGTTATATTACGTTCTTGATGTATATAAAGGTCCCACGCAGACGTAGAGGCCAACCCGCCAGGAATGTTGTCAAATATTACCGCCGAAATGATAGGTTGGGTTAGGTTAGGTTATATTTCGTTATTGTAGTATATAAAGGTCCCACGGAGACGCAGAGGCCAACTCGCGAGGAATGTTGTCAAATATTACCGCCGAGATGATAGGTTGGATTAGGTTAGGTTATATTACGTTATTGATGTATATAAAGGTCCCACGGAGACGTAGATGCCAACTCGCCAGGAATGTTGTCAAATATTACAGCCGCGATGTTAGATTGGGTTAGGTTAGGTTATATTACGTTATTGTTGTATATAAAGGTCCCACGGAGACGTAGAGGCCAACAAGCCAGGGATGTTGCCAAATATTACAGCCGCGATGTTAGATTGGGTTAGGTTAGGTTATATTACGTTATTGATGTATATAAAGGTCCCACGGAGACGTAGAGGCCAACAAGCCAGGAATGTTGCCAAATATTACCGCCGAGTTGTTAGGTTGGGTTAGGTTAGGTTATATTACGTTCTTGATGTATATAAAGGTCCCACGCAGACGTAGAGGCCAACTCGCCAGGAATGTTGTGAAATATTACAGCCGAGATGATAGGTTGGGTTAGGTTAGGTTATATTTCGTTATTGATGTACATGAAGGTCCCACGGAGACGTAGAGGCCAACTCGCCAGGAATGTTGTCAAATATTACCGCCGAAATGTTAGGTTGGGTTAGGTTAGGTTATATTACATTATTGATGTATATAAAGGTCCCACGGAGACGTAGACTCCAACAAGCCAGGAATGTTGCCAAATATTACCGCCGAGTTGTTAGGTTGGGTTAGGTTAGGTTATATTTCGTTATTGATGTATATGAAGGTCCCACGGAGACGTAGAGGCCAACTCGCCAGGAATGTTGTGTAATATTACTGCCGAGATGATAGGTTGGGTTAGGTTAGGTTATATTTCGTTATTGATGTATATGAAGGTCCCACGGAGACGTAGAGGCCAACTCGCCAGGAATGTTGTCAAATATTACCGCCGAGATAATAGGTTGGGTTAGGTTAGGTTATATTACGTTGTTGTAGTATATAAAGGTCCCACGGAGAAGTAGAGGCCCACTCGTCAGGAATATTGTCAAATATTACCGCCGAGATGTTAGGTTGGGTTAGGTTAGGTTATATTACGTTCTTGATGTATATAAAGTTCCCACGAAGACGTAGAGGCCAACCCGCCAGGAATGTTGTCAAATATTACCGCCGAGATGATAGGTTGGGTTAGGTTAGCTTATATTTTGTTATTGATGATTATAAAGGTCCCACGGAGACGTAGAGGCCAACAAGCCGGGAATGTTGTCAAATATTACCGCCGAGATGGTAGGTTGGATTAGGTTAGGTTATATTACGTTATTGATGTATATAAAGGTCCCACGGAGACGTAGAGGCCAACAAGCCACGAATGTTGCCAATCATTACCGCCGAGATGTTAGGTTGGGTTAGGTTAGGTTATATTACGTTATTGATGTATATAAAGGTCCCACGGAGACGTAGAGGCCAACATGCCAGGAATGTTGTCAAATATTACAGCCGCGATGTTAGATTGTGTTAGGTTAGGTTATATTACGTTATTGTTGTATATAAACGTCCCACGGAGACGTAGAGGCCAACAAGCCAGGAATGTTGCCCAATATTACCGCCGAGATTTTAGTTTGGGTTAGGTTAGGTTATATTACGTTCTTGATGTATATAAATGACCCACGCAGACGTAGAGGCCAACCCGCCAGGAATGTTGTCAAATATTACCGCCGAGATGATAGGTTGGGTTAGGTTAGGTTATATTTCGTTATTGATGATTATAAAGGTCCCACGGAGACGTAGAGGCCAACAAGCCAGGAATGTTGCCAAGTATTACCGCCGAGATTTTAGTTTGGGTTAGGTTAGATTATATTACGTTCTTGATGTATATAAAGGTCCCACGCAGACGTAGAGGCCAACCCGCCAGGAATGTTGTCAAATATTACAGCCGAGATGATAGGTTGGGTTAGGTTAGGTTATATTTCGTTATTGACGATTATAAAGGTCCCACGGAGACGTAGAGGCCAACAAGCCACGAATGTTGCCAATTATTACCGCCGAGATGTTAGGTTGGGTTAGGTTATGTTATGTTACGCTATTGATGTATATAAAGGTCCCACGAAGACGCAGAGGCCAACTCGACAGGAATGTTGTCAAATATTACCGCCGAGATGATAGGTTGGATTAGGTTAGGTTATATTAAGTTATTGATGTATATGAAGATCCCACGGAGACGCAGAGGACAACTCGCCAGGTATGTGGTCAAATATTACCGCCGAGACGATAGGTTGGGTTAGGTTTGGTTATATTTCGTTATTGATGTATATGAAGGTCCCACGGAGACGTAGAGTCCAACTCGCCAGGAATGTTGTCAAATATTACAGCCGCGATGTTAGATTGGATTAGGTTAGGTTATATTACGTTATTGATGTATATAAAGGTCCCACGGAGACCTAGAGGCCAACCCGCCAGGAATGTTGTCAAATATTACAGCCGAGATGATAGGTTGGGTGAGGTTAGGTTATATTTCGTTATTGACGATTATAAAGGTCCCACGGAGACGTAGAGGCCAACAAGCCACGAATGTTGCCAATTATTACCGCCGAGATGTTAGGTTGGGTTAGGTTATGTTATATTACGCTATTGATGTATATAAAGGTCCCACGAAGACGCAGAGGCCAACTCGACAGGAATGTTGTCAAATATTACCGCCGAGATGATAGGTTGGATTAGGTTAGGTTATATTAAGTTATTGATGTATATGAAGATCCCACGGAGACGCAGAGGACAACTCGCCAGGAATGTTGCCAAATATTACCGCCGAGATGATAGGTTGGATTAGGTTAGGTTATATTAAGTTATTGATGTATACGAAGATCCCACGGAGACGCAGAGGCCAACTCGCCAGGTATGTGGTCAAATATTACCGCCGAGATGATAGGTTGGGTTAGGTTTGGTTATATTTCGTTATTGATGTATATGAAGGTCCCACGGAGACGTAGAGTCCAAATCGCCAGGAATGTTGTCAAATATTACAGCCGCGACGTTAGATTGGGTTAGGTTAGGTTATATTACGTTGTTGATGTGTATAAAGGTCCCACGGAGACCTAGAGGCCTACTCGCCAGGAATGTGGTCAAATATTAGTGCCGAGATGTTAGGTTGGTTTAGGTTAGGTTGTATTACGTTATAGACGTATACAGTGTTCCCACGGAGAAGTAGGGCCCGACAATCAAGGAATGTGGTTAAATGGTACCCCGAGAAGTTAGGTTGGGTTAGGTTACGTTATGTTACGTTAATGATGTACATGAGGGTCCCACGGAGACGTAGAGGCCGACATGCCAGGAATGTTGCCAAATATTACCGCCGAGATGCTAGGTTGGGTTAGGTTAGCTTATATTACGTTCTTGATGTATATAAAGGTTCCACGCAGACGTAGAGTCCAACCCGCCAGGAATGTTGTCAAATATTACCGCCGAGATGATAGGTTGGGTTAGGTTAGGTTATATTTCGTTATTGATGTATATGAAGCTCCCACGGAGACGTAGAGGCCAACTCGCCAGGAATGTTGTCAAATATTACAGCCGCGATGTTAGATTGGGTTAGGTTAGGTTATATTACGTTATTGTTGTATATAAAGGTCCCACGGAGACGTAGAGGCCAACTCGTCAGGAATATTGTCAAATATTACCGCCGAGATGATAGGTTGGATTAGGTTAGGTTATATTAAGCTATTGATGTATATGAAGATCCCACGGAGACGCAGAGGCCAACTCGCCAGGTATGTGGTCAAATATTACCGCCGAGATGATAGGTTGGGTTAGGTTTGGTTATATTTCGTTATTGATGTATATGAAGGTCCCACGGAGACGTAGAGTCCAACTCGCCAGGAATGTTGTCAAGTATTACAGCCGCGACGTTAGATTGGGTTAGGTTAGGTTATATTACGTTGTTGATGTGTATAAAAGTCCCACGGAGACCTAGAGACCTACTCGCCAGGAATGTGGTCAAATATTAGTGCCGAGATGTTAGGTTGGTTTAGGTTAGGTTGTATTACGTTATAGATGTATACAGTGTTCCCACGGAGAAGTAGGGCCCGACAATCAAGGAATGTGGTTAAATGGTACCCCGAGAAGTTAGGTTGGGTTAGGTTACGTTATGTTACGTTAATGATGTACATGAGGGTCCCACGGAGACGTAGAGGCCGACATGCCAGGAATGTTGCCAAATATTACCACCGAGATGCTAGGTTGGGTTAGGTTAGCTTATATTACGTTCTTGATGTATATAAAGGTTCCACGCAGACGTAGAGGCCAACCCGCCAGGAATGTTGTCAAATATTACCGCCGAGATGATAGGTTGGGTTAGGTTAGGTTATATTTCGTTATTGATGTATATGAAGCTCCCACGGAGACGTAGAGGCCAACTCGCCAGGAATGTTGTCAAATATTACAGCCGCGATGTTAGATTGGATTAGGTTAGGTTATATTACGTTATTGATGTATATAAAGGTCCCACGGAGACGTAGAGGCCAACAAGCCAGGAATGTTGCCAAATATTACCGCCGAGTTGTTAGGTTGGGTTAGGTTAGGTTATATTACGTTCTTGTTGTATATAAAGGTCCCACGCAGACGTAGAGGCCAACTCGCCAGGAATGTTGTGAAATATTACAGCCGAGATGATAGGTTGGGTTAGGTTAGGTTATATTTCGTTATTGATGTACATGAAGGTCCCACGGAGACGTAGAGGCCAACTCGCCAGGAATGTTGTCAAATATTACCGCCGAAATGTTAGGTTGGGTTAGGTTAGGTTATATTACATTATTGATGTATATAAAGGTCCCACGGAGACGTAGACTCCAACAAGCCAGGAATGTTGCCAAATATTACCGCCGAGTTGTTAGGTTGGGTTAGGTTAGGTTATATTTCGTTATTGATGTATATGAAGGTCCCACGGAGACGTAGAGGCCAACTCGCCAGGAATGTTGTGTAATATTACTGCCGAGATGATAGGTTGGGTTAGGTTAGGTTATATTTCGTTATTGATGTATATGAAGGTCCCACGGAGACGTAGAGGCCAACTCGCCAGGAATGTTGTCAAATATTACCGCCGAGATAATAGGTTGGGTTAGGTTAGGTTATATTACGTTGTTGTAGTATATAAAGGTCCCACGGAGAAGTAGAGGCCCACTCGTCAGGAATATTGTCAAATATTACCGCCGAGATGTTAGGTTGGGTTAGGTTAGGTTATATTACGTTCTTGATGTATATAAAGGTCCCACGCAGACGTAGAGGCCAACCCGCCAGGAATGTTGTCAAATATTACCGCCGAAATGATAGGTTGGGTTAGGTTAGGTTATATTTCGTTATTGATGTATATAAAGGTCCCACGGAGACGTAGAGGCCAACTCGCCAGGAATGTTGTCAAATATTACAGCCGCGATGTTAGATTGGGTTAGGTTAGGTTATATTACGTTATTGTTGTATATAAAGGTCCCACGGAGACGTAGAGGCCCACTCGTCAGGAATATTGTCAAATATTACCGCCGAGATGTTAGGTTGGGTTAGGTTAGGTTATATTACGTTCTTGATGTATATAAAGGTCCCACGCAGACGTAGAGGCCAACCCGCCAGGAATGTTGTCAAATATTACCGCCGAAATGATAGGTTGGGTTAGGTTAGGTTATATTTCGTTATTGTAGTATATAAAGGTCCCACGGAGACGCAGAGGCCAACTCGCGAGGAATGTTGTCAAATATTACCGCCGAGATGATAGGTTGGATTAGGTTAGGTTATATTACGTTATTGATGTATATAAAGGTCCCACGGAGACGTAGATGCCAACTCGCCAGGAATGTTGTCAAATATTACAGCCGCGATGTTAGATTGGGTTAGGTTAGGTTATATTACGTTATTGTTGTATATAAAGGTCCCACGGAGACGTAGAGGCCAACAAGCCAGGGATGTTGCCAAATATTACAGCCGCGATGTTAGATTGGGTTAGGTTAGGTTATATTACGTTATTGATGTATATAAAGGTCCCACGGAGACGTAGAGGCCAACAAGCCAGGAATGTTGCCAAATATTACCGCCGAGTTGTTAGGTTGGGTTAGGTTAGGTTATATTACGTTCTTGATGTATATAAAGGTCCCACGCAGACGTAGAGGCCAACTCGCCAGGAATGTTGTGAAATATTACAGCCGAGATGATAGGTTGGGTTAGGTTAGGTTATATTTCGTTATTGATGTACATGAAGGTCCCACGGAGACGTAGAGGCCAACTCGCCAGGAATGTTGTCAAATATTACCGCCGAAATGTTAGGTTGGGTTAGGTTAGGTTATATTACATTATTGATGTATATAAAGGTCCCACGGAGACGTAGACTCCAACAAGCCAGGAATGTTGCCAAATATTACCGCCGAGTTGTTAGGTTGGGTTAGGTTAGGTTATATTTCGTTATTGATGTATATGAAGGTCCCACGGAGACGTAGAGGCCAACTCGCCAGGAATGTTGTGTAATATTACTGCCGAGATGATAGGTTGGGTTAGGTTAGGTTATATTTCGTTATTGATGTATATGAAGGTCCCACGGAGACGTAGAGGCCAACTCGCCAGGAATGTTGTCAAATATTACCGCCGAGATAATAGGTTGGGTTAGGTTAGGTTATATTACGTTGTTGTAGTATATAAAGGTCCCACGGAGAAGTAGAGGCCCACTCGTCAGGAATATTGTCAAATATTACCGCCGAGATGTTAGGTTGGGTTAGGTTAGGTTATATTACGTTCTTGATGTATATAAAGTTCCCACGAAGACGTAGAGGCCAACCCGCCAGGAATGTTGTCAAATATTACCGCCGAGATGATAGGTTGGGTTAGGTTAGCTTATATTTTGTTATTGATGATTATAAAGGTCCCACGGAGACGTAGAGGCCAACAAGCCGGGAATGTTGTCAAATATTACCGCCGAGATGGTAGGTTGGATTAGGTTAGGTTATATTACGTTATTGATGTATATAAAGGTCCCACGGAGACGTAGAGGCCAACAAGCCACGAATGTTGCCAATCATTACCGCCGAGATGTTAGGTTGGGTTAGGTTAGGTTATATTACGTTATTGATGTATATAAAGGTCCCACGGAGACGTAGAGGCCAACATGCCAGGAATGTTGTCAAATATTACAGCCGCGATGTTAGATTGTGTTAGGTTAGGTTATATTACGTTATTGTTGTATATAAACGTCCCACGGAGACGTAGAGGCCAACAAGCCAGGAATGTTGCCCAATATTACCGCCGAGATTTTAGTTTGGGTTAGGTTAGGTTATATTACGTTCTTGATGTATATAAATGACCCACGCAGACGTAGAGGCCAACCCGCCAGGAATGTTGTCAAATATTACCGCCGAGATGATAGGTTGGGTTAGGTTAGGTTATATTTCGTTATTGATGATTATAAAGGTCCCACGGAGACGTAGAGGCCAACAAGCCAGGAATGTTGCCAAGTATTACCGCCGAGATTTTAGTTTGGGTTAGGTTAGATTATATTACGTTCTTGATGTATATAAAGGTCCCACGCAGACGTAGAGGCCAACCCGCCAGGAATGTTGTCAAATATTACAGCCGAGATGATAGGTTGGGTTAGGTTAGGTTATATTTCGTTATTGACGATTATAAAGGTCCCACGGAGACGTAGAGGCCAACAAGCCACGAATGTTGCCAATTATTACCGCCGAGATGTTAGGTTGGGTTAGGTTATGTTATGTTACGCTATTGATGTATATAAAGGTCCCACGAAGACGCAGAGGCCAACTCGACAGGAATGTTGTCAAATATTACCGCCGAGATGATAGGTTGGATTAGGTTAGGTTATATTAAGTTATTGATGTATATGAAGATCCCACGGAGACGCAGAGGACAACTCGCCAGGTATGTGGTCAAATATTACCGCCGAGACGATAGGTTGGGTTAGGTTTGGTTATATTTCGTTATTGATGTATATGAAGGTCCCACGGAGACGTAGAGTCCAACTCGCCAGGAATGTTGTCAAATATTACAGCCGCGATGTTAGATTGGATTAGGTTAGGTTATATTACGTTATTGATGTATATAAAGGTCCCACGGAGACCTAGAGGCCAACCCGCCAGGAATGTTGTCAAATATTACAGCCGAGATGATAGGTTGGGTGAGGTTAGGTTATATTTCGTTATTGACGATTATAAAGGTCCCACGGAGACGTAGAGGCCAACAAGCCACGAATGTTGCCAATTATTACCGCCGAGATGTTAGGTTGGGTTAGGTTATGTTATATTACGCTATTGATGTATATAAAGGTCCCACGAAGACGCAGAGGCCAACTCGACAGGAATGTTGTCAAATATTACCGCCGAGATGATAGGTTGGATTAGGTTAGGTTATATTAAGTTATTGATGTATATGAAGATCCCACGGAGACGCAGAGGACAACTCGCCAGGAATGTTGCCAAATATTACCGCCGAGATGATAGGTTGGATTAGGTTAGGTTATATTAAGTTATTGATGTATACGAAGATCCCACGGAGACGCAGAGGCCAACTCGCCAGGTATGTGGTCAAATATTACCGCCGAGATGATAGGTTGGGTTAGGTTTGGTTATATTTCGTTATTGATGTATATGAAGGTCCCACGGAGACGTAGAGTCCAAATCGCCAGGAATGTTGTCAAATATTACAGCCGCGACGTTAGATTGGGTTAGGTTAGGTTATATTACGTTGTTGATGTGTATAAAGGTCCCACGGAGACCTAGAGGCCTACTCGCCAGGAATGTGGTCAAATATTAGTGCCGAGATGTTAGGTTGGTTTAGGTTAGGTTGTATTACGTTATAGACGTATACAGTGTTCCCACGGAGAAGTAGGGCCCGACAATCAAGGAATGTGGTTAAATGGTACCCCGAGAAGTTAGGTTGGGTTAGGTTACGTTATGTTACGTTAATGATGTACATGAGGGTCCCACGGAGACGTAGAGGCCGACATGCCAGGAATGTTGCCAAATATTACCGCCGAGATGCTAGGTTGGGTTAGGTTAGCTTATATTACGTTCTTGATGTATATAAAGGTTCCACGCAGACGTAGAGTCCAACCCGCCAGGAATGTTGTCAAATATTACCGCCGAGATGATAGGTTGGGTTAGGTTAGGTTATATTTCGTTATTGATGTATATGAAGCTCCCACGGAGACGTAGAGGCCAACTCGCCAGGAATGTTGTCAAATATTACAGCCGCGATGTTAGATTGGGTTAGGTTAGGTTATATTACGTTATTGTTGTATATAAAGGTCCCACGGAGACGTAGAGGCCAACTCGTCAGGAATATTGTCAAATATTACCGCCGAGATGATAGGTTGGATTAGGTTAGGTTATATTAAGCTATTGATGTATATGAAGATCCCACGGAGACGCAGAGGCCAACTCGCCAGGTATGTGGTCAAATATTACCGCCGAGATGATAGGTTGGGTTAGGTTTGGTTATATTTCGTTATTGATGTATATGAAGGTCCCACGGAGACGTAGAGTCCAACTCGCCAGGAATGTTGTCAAGTATTACAGCCGCGACGTTAGATTGGGTTAGGTTAGGTTATATTACGTTGTTGATGTGTATAAAAGTCCCACGGAGACCTAGAGACCTACTCGCCAGGAATGTGGTCAAATATTAGTGCCGAGATGTTAGGTTGGTTTAGGTTAGGTTGTATTACGTTATAGATGTATACAGTGTTCCCACGGAGAAGTAGGGCCCGACAATCAAGGAATGTGGTTAAATGGTACCCCGAGAAGTTAGGTTGGGTTAGGTTACGTTATGTTACGTTAATGATGTACATGAGGGTCCCACGGAGACGTAGAGGCCGACATGCCAGGAATGTTGCCAAATATTACCACCGAGATGCTAGGTTGGGTTAGGTTAGCTTATATTACGTTCTTGATGTATATAAAGGTTCCACGCAGACGTAGAGGCCAACCCGCCAGGAATGTTGTCAAATATTACCGCCGAGATGATAGGTTGGGTTAGGTTAGGTTATATTTCGTTATTGATGTATATGAAGCTCCCACGGAGACGTAGAGGCCAACTCGCCAGGAATGTTGTCAAATATTACAGCCGCGATGTTAGATTGGATTAGGTTAGGTTATATTACGTTATTGATGTATATAAAGGTCCCACGGAGACCTAGAGGCCAACCCGCCAGGAATGTTGTCAAATATTACAGCCGAGATGATAGGTTGGGTGAGGTTAGGTTATATTTCGTTATTGACGATTATAAAGGTCCCACGGAGACGTAGAGGCCAACAAGCCACGAATGTTGCCAATTATTACCGCCGAGATGTTAGGTTGGGTTAGGTTATGTTATATTACGCTATTGATGTATATAAAGGTCCCACGAAGACGCAGAGGCCAACTCGACAGGAATGTTGTCAAATATTACCGCCGAGATGATAGGTTGGATTAGGTTAGGTTATATTAAGTTATTGATGTATATGAAGATCCCACGGAGACGCAGAGGACAACTCGCCAGGAATGTTGCCAAATATTACCGCCGAGATGATAGGTTGGATTAGGTTAGGTTATATTAAGTTATTGATGTATACGAAGATCCCACGGAGACGCAGAGGCCAACTCGCCAGGTATGTGGTCAAATATTACCGCCGAGATGATAGGTTGGGTTAGGTTTGGTTATATTTCGTTATTGATGTATATGAAGGTCCCACGGAGACGTAGAGTCCAAATCGCCAGGAATGTTGTCAAATATTACAGCCGCGACGTTAGATTGGGTTAGGTTAGGTTATATTACGTTGTTGATGTGTATAAAGGTCCCACGGAGACCTAGAGGCCTACTCGCCAGGAATGTGGTCAAATATTAGTGCCGAGATGTTAGGTTGGTTTAGGTTAGGTTGTATTACGTTATAGACGTATACAGTGTTCCCACGGAGAAGTAGGGCCCGACAATCAAGGAATGTGGTTAAATGGTACCCCGAGAAGTTAGGTTGGGTTAGGTTACGTTATGTTACGTTAATGATGTACATGAGGGTCCCACGGAGACGTAGAGGCCGACATGCCAGGAATGTTGCCAAATATTACCGCCGAGATGCTAGGTTGGGTTAGGTTAGCTTATATTACGTTCTTGATGTATATAAAGGTTCCACGCAGACGTAGAGTCCAACCCGCCAGGAATGTTGTCAAATATTACCGCCGAGATGATAGGTTGGGTTAGGTTAGGTTATATTTCGTTATTGATGTATATGAAGCTCCCACGGAGACGTAGAGGCCAACTCGCCAGGAATGTTGTCAAATATTACAGCCGCGATGTTAGATTGGGTTAGGTTAGGTTATATTACGTTATTGTTGTATATAAAGGTCCCACGGAGACGTAGAGGCCAACTCGTCAGGAATATTGTCAAATATTACCGCCGAGATGATAGGTTGGATTAGGTTAGGTTATATTAAGCTATTGATGTATATGAAGATCCCACGGAGACGCAGAGGCCAACTCGCCAGGTATGTGGTCAAATATTACCGCCGAGATGATAGGTTGGGTTAGGTTTGGTTATATTTCGTTATTGATGTATATGAAGGTCCCACGGAGACGTAGAGTCCAACTCGCCAGGAATGTTGTCAAGTATTACAGCCGCGACGTTAGATTGGGTTAGGTTAGGTTATATTACGTTGTTGATGTGTATAAAAGTCCCACGGAGACCTAGAGACCTACTCGCCAGGAATGTGGTCAAATATTAGTGCCGAGATGTTAGGTTGGTTTAGGTTAGGTTGTATTACGTTATAGATGTATACAGTGTTCCCACGGAGAAGTAGGGCCCGACAATCAAGGAATGTGGTTAAATGGTACCCCGAGAAGTTAGGTTGGGTTAGGTTACGTTATGTTACGTTAATGATGTACATGAGGGTCCCACGGAGACGTAGAGGCCGACATGCCAGGAATGTTGCCAAATATTACCACCGAGATGCTAGGTTGGGTTAGGTTAGCTTATATTACGTTCTTGATGTATATAAAGGTTCCACGCAGACGTAGAGGCCAACCCGCCAGGAATGTTGTCAAATATTACCGCCGAGATGATAGGTTGGGTTAGGTTAGGTTATATTTCGTTATTGATGTATATGAAGCTCCCACGGAGACGTAGAGGCCAACTCGCCAGGAATGTTGTCAAATATTACAGCCGCGATGTTAGATTGGATTAGGTTAGGTTATATTACGTTATTGATGTATATAAAGGTCCCACGGAGACCTAGAGGCCAACCCGCCAGGAATGTTGTCAAATATTACAGCCGAGATGATAGGTTGGGTGAGGTTAGGTTATATTTCGTTATTGACGATTATAAAGGTCCCACGGAGACGTAGAGGCCAACAAGCCACGAATGTTGCCAATTATTACCGCCGAGATGTTAGGTTGGGTTAGGTTATGTTATATTACGCTATTGATGTATATAAAGGTCCCACGAAGACGCAGAGGCCAACTCGACAGGAATGTTGTCAAATATTACCGCCGAGATGATAGGTTGGATTAGGTTAGGTTATATTAAGTTATTGATGTATATGAAGATCCCACGGAGACGCAGAGGACAACTCGCCAGGAATGTTGCCAAATATTACCGCCGAGATGATAGGTTGGATTAGGTTAGGTTATATTAAGTTATTGATGTATACGAAGATCCCACGGAGACGCAGAGGCCAACTCGCCAGGTATGTGGTCAAATATTACCGCCGAGATGATAGGTTGGGTTAGGTTTGGTTATATTTCGTTATTGATGTATATGAAGGTCCCACGGAGACGTAGAGTCCAAATCGCCAGGAATGTTGTCAAATATTACAGCCGCGACGTTAGATTGGGTTAGGTTAGGTTATATTACGTTGTTGATGTGTATAAAGGTCCCACGGAGACCTAGAGGCCTACTCGCCAGGAATGTGGTCAAATATTAGTGCCGAGATGTTAGGTTGGTTTAGGTTAGGTTGTATTACGTTATAGACGTATACAGTGTTCCCACGGAGAAGTAGGGCCCGACAATCAAGGAATGTGGTTAAATGGTACCCCGAGAAGTTAGGTTGGGTTAGGTTACGTTATGTTACGTTAATGATGTACATGAGGGTCCCACGGAGACGTAGAGGCCGACATGCCAGGAATGTTGCCAAATATTACCGCCGAGATGCTAGGTTGGGTTAGGTTAGCTTATATTACGTTCTTGATGTATATAAAGGTTCCACGCAGACGTAGAGTCCAACCCGCCAGGAATGTTGTCAAATATTACCGCCGAGATGATAGGTTGGGTTAGGTTAGGTTATATTTCGTTATTGATGTATATGAAGCTCCCACGGAGACGTAGAGGCCAACTCGCCAGGAATGTTGTCAAATATTACAGCGGCGATGTTAGATTGGGTTAGGTTAGGTTATATTACGTTATTGTTGTATATAAAGGTCCCACGGAGACGTAGAGGCCAACTCGTCAGGAATATTGTCAAATATTACCGCCGAGATGATAGGTTGGATTAGGTTAGGTTATATTAAGCTATTGATGTATATGAAGATCCCACGGAGACGCAGAGGCCAACTCGCCAGGTATGTGGTCAAATATTACCGCCGAGATGATAGGTTGGGTTAGGTTTGGTTATATTTCGTTATTGATGTATATGAAGGTCCCACGGAGACGTAGAGTCCAACTCGCCAGGAATGTTGTCAAGTATTACAGCCGCGACGTTAGATTGGGTTAGGTTAGGTTATATTACGTTGTTGATGTGTATAAAAGTCCCACGGAGACCTAGAGGCCTACTCGCCAGGAATGTGGTCAAATATTAGTGCCGAGATGTTAGGTTGGTTTAGGTTAGGTTGTATTACGTTATAGATGTATACAGTGTTCCCACGGAGAAGTAGGGCCCGACAATCAAGGAATGTGGTTAAATGGTACCCCGAGAAGTTAGGTTGGGTTAGGTTACGTTATGTTACGTTAATGATGTACATGAGGGTCCCAAGGAGACGTAGAGGCCGACATGCCAGGAATGTTGCCAAATATTACCACCGAGATGCTAGGTTGGGTTAGGTTAGCTTATATTACGTTCTTGATGTATATAAAGGTTCCACGCAGACGTAGAGGCCAACCCGCCAGGAATGTTGTCAAATATTACCGCCGAGATGATAGGTTGGGTTAGGTTAGGTTATATTTCGTTATTGATGTATATGAAGCTCCCACGGAGACGTAGAGGCCAACTCGCCAGGAATGTTGTCAAATATTACAGCCGCGATGTTAGATTGGGTTAGGTTAGGTTATATTACGTTATTTATGTGTATAAAGGTCCCACGGGGACGTAAAGGCCAACAAGCCAGGAATGATGCCAATTATTACCGCCGAGATGATAGGTTGGGTTAGGTTAGGTTATATTTCGTTATTGATGATTATAAAGGTCCCACGGAGACGTAGAGGCCATCAAGCCGGGAATGTTGTCAAATATTACCGCCGAGATGTGAGGGTGGGTTAGATTAGGTTATATTACGTTCTTGATATATATAAAGGTCCCACGCAGACGTAGAGGCCAACTCGTCAGGAATATTGTCAAATATTACCGCCGAGATGATAGGTTGGATTAGGTTACGTTATATTACGTTATTTTTGAATATAAAGGTCCCACGGAGACGTAGAGGCCAACTCGCCAGGAATGATGTCAAATATTACAGCCGCGATGTAAGATTGGGTTAGGTTAGGTTATATTACGTTCTTGTTGTATATAAAGGTCCCACGGAGACGTAGAGGCCAACAAGCCAGGAATGTTGCCAAATATTACCGCCGAGATTTTAGTTTGGGTTAGGTTAGGTTATATTACGTTCTTGATGTATATAAAGGACCCACGCAGACGTAGAGGCCAACCCGCCAGGAATGTTGTCAAATATTACCGCCGAGATGATAGGTTGGGTTAGGTTAGGTTATATTTCGTTATTGATGATTATAAAGGTCCCACGGAGACGTAGAGGCTAACAAGCCGGGAATGTTGTCAAATATTACAGCCGCGATGTTAGATTGGGTTTGGTTAGGTTATATTACGTTCTTGATGTATATAAAGGTCCCACGCAGACGTAGAGGCCAACCCGCCAGGAATTTTGTCAAATATTACCGCCGAGATGATAGGTTGGATTAGATTAGGTTATATTACGTTATTGATGTATATAAAGGTCCCACGGAGACGTAGAGGCCAACAAGCCAGGAATGTTGCCAATTATTACCGCCGAGATGTTAGGTTGGATTAGGTTAGGTTATATTACGTTATTGATGTATATAAAGATCCCACGGAGACGTAGAGGCCAACAAGCCAGGAATGTTGCCAAATATTACCGCCGAGTTGTTAGGTTGGGTTAGGTTAGGTTATATTACGTTCTTGATGTATATAAAGGTCCCACGCAGACGTAGAGGCCAACTCGCCAGGAATGTTGTGTAATATTACAGCCGAGATGATAGGTTGGGTTAGGTTAGGTTATATTTCGTTATTGATGTATATGAAGGTCCCACGGAGACGTAGAGGCCAACTCGCCAGGAATGTTGTCAAATATTACCGCCGAAATGTTAGGTTGGGTTAGGTTAGGTTATATTACATTATTGATGTATATAAAGGTCCCACGGAGACGTAGAGGCCCACTCGTCAGGAATATTGTCAATTATTACCGCCGAGATGTTAGGTTGGGTTAGGTTAGGTTATATTACGTTATTGATGTATATAAAGTTCCCACGGAGACGTAGAAGCCAACATGCCAGGAATGTTGTCAAATATTACAGCCGCGATGTTAGATTGGGTTAGGTTAGGTTGTATTACGTCATAGACGTATACAGTGTTCCCACGGAGAAGTAGGGCCCGACAATCAGGGAATGTGGTTAAATGGTACCCCGAGTGGTTAGGTTGGGTTAGGTTACGTTATATTACGTTATTGATGTACATGAGGGTCCCACGGAGACGTAGAGGCCAAAATGCCAGGAATGTTGCCAAATATTACCGCCGAGATGTTAGGTTGGATTAGGTTAGGTTATATAACGTTATTGATGTATATAAAGGTCCCACCGGGACGTAGAGGCCAACATGCCAGGAATGATGTCAAATATTACAGCCGTGATGTTAGATTGGTTTAGGTTAGGTTATATTACGTTATTGATGTATATAAAGATCCCACGGAGACGTAGAAGCCAACATGTCAGGAATGTTGTCAAATATTACAGCCGCGATGTTAGATTGGGTTAGGTTAGGTTATATTACGTTATTGTTGTATATAAAGGTCCCACGGAGACGTAGAGGCCAACAAGCCAGGAATGTTGCCAAATATTACCGCCGAGATGTTAGGTTGGTTTAGGTTAGGTTGTATTACGTCATAGACGTATACAGTGTTCCCACGGAGAAGTAGGGACCGACAATCAAGGAATGTGGTTAAATGGTACCCCGAGTGGTTAGGTTGGGTTAGGTTACGTTATATTATGTTATTGATGTACATGAGGGTCCCACGGAGACGTAGAGGCCAACAAGCCAGGAATGTTGCCAAATATTACCGCCGAGGTTTTAGTTTGGGTTAGGTTATGTTATATTACGTTCTTGATGTATATAAAGTTCCCACGAAGACGTAGAGGCCAACCCGCCAGGAATGTTGTCAAATATTACCGCCGAGATGATAGGTTGGGTTAGGTTAGGTTATATTTTGTTATTGATGATTATAAAGGTCCCACGGAGACGTAGAGGCCAACAAGCCGGGAATGTTGTCAAATATTACCGCCGAGATGGTAGGTTGGATTAGGTTAGGTTATATTACGTTATTGATGTATATAAAGGTCCCACGGAGACGTAGAGGCCAACAAGCCACGAATGTTGCCAATCATTACCGCCGAGATGTTAGGTTGGGTTAGGTTAGGTTATATTACGTTATTGATGTATATAAAGGTCCCACGGAGACGTAGAGGCCAACATGCCAGGAATGTTGTCAAATATTACAGCCGCGATGTTAGATTGTGTTAGGTTAGGTTATATTACGTTATTGTTGTATATAAACGTCCCACGGAGACGTAGAGGCCAACAAGCCAGGAATGTTGCCCAATATTACCGCCGAGATTTTAGTTTGGGTTAGGTTAGGTTATATTACGTTCTTGATGTATATAAATGACCCACGCAGACGTAGAGGCCAACCCGCCAGGAATGTTGTCAAATATTACCGCCGAGATGATAGGTTGGGTTAGGTTAGGTTATATTTCGTTATTGATGATTATAAAGGTCCCACGGAGACGTAGAGGCCAACAAGACAGGAATGTTGCCAAGTATTACCGCCGAGATTTTAGTTTGGGTTAGGTTAGATTATATTACGTTCTTGATGTATATAAAGGTCCCACGCAGACGTAGAGGCCAACCCGCCAGGAATGTTGTCAAATATTACAGCCGAGATGATAGGTTGGGTTAGGTTAGGTTATATTTCGTTATTGACGATTATAAAGGTCCCACGGAGACGTAGAGGCCAACAAGCCACGAATGTTGCCAATTATTACCGCCGAGATGTTAGGTTGGGTTAGGTTATGTTATGTTACGCTATTGATGTATATAAAGGTCCCACGAAGACGCAGAGGCCAACTCGACAGGAATGTTGTCAAATATTACCGCCGAGATGATAGGTTGGATTAGGTTAGGTTATATTAAGTTATTGATGTATATGAAGATCCCACGGAGACGCAGAGGACAACTCGCCAGGTATGTGGTCAAATATTACCGCCGAGACGATAAGTTGGGTTAGGTTTGGTTATATTTCGTTATTGATGTATATGAAGGTCCCACGGAGACGTAGAGTCCAACTCGCCAGGAATGTTGTCAAATATTACAGCCGCGATGTTAGATTGGATTAGGTTAGGTTATATTACGTTATTGATGTATATAAAGGTCCCACGGAGACCTAGAGGCCAACCCGCCAGGAATGTTGTCAAATATTACAGCCGAGATGATAGGTTGGGTGAGGTTAGGTTATATTTCGTTATTGACGATTATAAAGGTCCCACGGAGACGTAGAGGCCAACAAGCCACGAATGTTGCCAATTATTACCGCCGAGATGTTAGGTTGGGTTAGGTTATGTTATATTACGCTATTGATGTATATAAAGGTCCCACGGAGACGTAGAGGCCAACTCGTCAGGAATATTGTCAAATATTACCGCCGAGATGATAGGTTGGATTAGGTTAGGTTATATTACGTTATTGATGTATATAAAGGTCCTACGGAGCCGTAGAAGCCAACTCGCCAGGAATGTTGCCAAATATTACCGCCGAGATGATAGGTTGGATTAGGTTAGGTTATATTAAGTTATTGATGTATACGAAGATCCCACGGAGACGCAGAGGCCAACTCGCCAGGTATGTGGTCAAATATTACCGCCGAGATGATAGGTTGGGTTAGGTTTGGTTATATTTCGTTATTGATGTATATGAAGGTCCCACGGAGACGTAGAGTCCAAATCGCCAGGAATGTTGTCAAATATTACAGCCGCGACGTTAGATTGGGTTAGGTTAGGTTATATTACGTTGTTGATGTGTATAAAGGTCCCACGGAGACCTAGAGGCCTACTCGCCAGGAATGTGGTCAAATATTAGTGCCGAGATGTTAGGTTGGTTTAGGTTAGGTTGTATTACGTTATAGACGTATACAGTGTTCCCACGGAGAAGTAGGGCCCGACAATCAAGGAATGTGGTTAAATGGTACCCCGAGAAGTTAGGTTGGGTTAGGTTACGTTATGTTACGTTAATGATGTACATGAGGGTCCCACGGAGACGTAGAGGCCGACATGCCAGGAATGTTGCCAAATATTACCGCCGAGATGCTAGGTTGGGTTAGGTTAGCTTATATTACGTTCTTGATGTATATAAAGGTTCCACGCAGACGTAGAGTCCAACCCGCCAGGAATGTTGTCAAATATTACCGCCGAGATGATAGGTTGGGTTAGGTTAGGTTATATTTCGTTATTGATGTATATGAAGCTCCCACGGAGACGTAGAGGCCAACTCGCCAGGAATGTTGTCAAATATTACAGCCGCGATGTTAGATTGGGTTAGGTTAGGTTATATTACGTTATTGTTGTATATAAAGGTCCCACGGAGACGTAGAGGCCAACTCGTCAGGAATATTGTCAAATATTACCGCCGAGATGATAGGTTGGATTAGGTTAGGTTATATTAAGTTATTGATGTATATGAAGATCCCACGGAGACGCAGAGGCCAACTCGCCAGGTATGTGGTCAAATATTACCGCCGAGATGATAGGTTGGGTTAGGTTTGGTTATATTTCGTTATTGATGTATATGAAGGTCCCACGGAGACGTAGAGTCCAACTCGCCAGGAATGTTGTCAAGTATTACAGCCGCGACGTTAGATTGGGTTAGGTTAGGTTATATTACGTTGTTGATGTGTATAAAGGTCCCACGGAGACCTAGAGGCCTACTCGCCAGGAATGTGGTCAAATATTAGTGCCGAGATGTTAGGTTGGTTTAGGTTAGGTTGTATTACGTTATAGATGTATACAGTGTTCCCACGGAGAAGTAGGGCCCGACAATCAAGGAATGTGGTTAAATGGTACCCCGAGAAGTTAGGTTGGGTTAGGTTACGTTATGTTACGTTAATGATGTACATGAGGGTCCCACGGAGACGTAGAGGCCGACATGCCAGGAATGTTGCCAAATATTACCACCGAGATGCTAGGTTGCGTTAGGTTAGCTTATATTACGTTCTTGATGTATATAAAGGTTCCACGCAGACGTAGAGGCCAACCCGCCAGGAATGTTGTCAAATATTACCGCCGAGATGATAGGTTGGGTTAGGTTAGGTTATATTTCGTTATTGATGTATATGAAGCTCCCACGGAGACGTAGAGGCCAACTCGCCAGGAATGTTGTCAAATATTACAGCCGCGATGTTAGATTGGGTTAGGTTAGGTTATATTACGTTATTTATGTGTATAAAGGTCCCACGGGGACGTAGAGGCCAACAAGCCAGGAATGATGCCAATTATTACCGCCGAGATGATAGGTTGGGTTAGGTTAGGTTATATTTCGTTATTGATGATTATAAAGGTCCCACGGAGACGTAGAGGCCATCAAGCCGGGAATGTTGTCAAATATTACCGCCGAGATGTGAGGGTGGGTTAGATTAGGTTATATTACGTTCTTGATATATATAAAGGTCCCACGCAGACGTAGAGGCCAACTCGTCAGGAATATTGTCAAATATTACCGCCGAGATGATAGGTTGGATTAGGTTACGTTATATTACGTTATTTTTGAATATAAAGGTCCCACGGAGACGTAGAGGCCAACTCGCCAGGAATGATGTCAAATATTACAGCCGCGATGTAAGATTGGGTTAGGTTAGGTTATATTACGTTATTGTTGTATATAAAGGTCCCACGGAGACGTAGAGGCCAACAAGCCAGGAATGTTGCCAAATATTACCGCCGAGATTTTAGTTTGGGTTAGGTTAGGTTATATTACGTTCTTGATGTATATAAAGGACCCACGCAGACGTAGAGGCCAACCCGCCAGGAATGTTGTCAAATATTACCGCCGAGATGATAGGTTGGGTTAGGTTAGGTTATATTTCGTTATTGATGATTATAAAGGTCCCACGGAGACGTAGAGCCCAACAAGCCGGGAATGTTGTCAAATATTACCACCGAGATGTGAGGGTGGGTTAGATTAGGTTATATTACGTTATTGTAGTATATAAAGGACCCACGGAGACGCAGAGGCCAACTCGCCAGGAATGTTGTCAAATATTACCGCCGAGATGATGGGTTGGATTAGGTTAGGTTATATTACGTTATTGTTGTATATAAAGGTCCCACGGAGACGTAGAGGCCAACAAGCCAGGAATGTTGTCAAATATTACAGCCGAGATGATAGGTTGGGTTAGGTTAGGTTATATTTCGTTATTGACGATTATAAAGGTCCCACGGAGACGTAGAGGCCAACAAGCCACAAATGTTGCCAATTATTACCGCCGAGATGATAGGTTGGATTAGGTTAGGTTATATTACGTTATTGATGTATATAAAGGTCCCACGGAGACGTAGAGGCCAACTCGCCAGGAATGTTGTCAAATATTACAGCCGCGATGTTAGATTGGGTTAGGTTAGGTTATATTACGTTATTGTTGTATATAAAGGTCCCACGGAGACGTAGAGGCCCACTCGTCAGGAATATTATCAAACATTACCGCCGAGATGTTAGATAGGGTTAGGTTAGGTTATATTACGTTATTGATGTATATAAAGGTCCCACGCAGACGTAGAAGCCAACCCGCCAGGAATGTTGTCAAATATTACCGCCGAGATGATAGGTTGGATTAGGTTAGGTTATATTACGTTATTGATGTATATAAAGGTCCCACGGAGACGTAGAGGCCAACTCGCCAGGAATGTTGTCAAATATTACAGCCGCGATGTTAGATTGGGTTAGGTTAGGTTATATTACGTTATTGTTGTATATAAAGGTCCCACGGAGACGTAGAGGCCAACAAGCCAGGAATGTTGCCAAATATTACAGCCGCGATGTTAGATTGGGTTAGGTTAGGTTATATTACGTTATTGATGTATATAAAGGTCCCACGGAGACGTAGAGGCCAACAAGCCAGGAATGTTGCCAAATATTACCGCCGAGTTGTTAGGTTGGGTTACGTTAGGTTATATTACGTTCTTGATGTATATAAAGGTCCCACGCAGACGTAGAGGCCAACCCGCCAGGAATGTTGCCAAATATTACAGCCGCGATGTTAGATTGGGTTAGGTTAGGTTATATTACGTTATTGTTGTATATAAAGGTCCCACGCAGACGTAGAGGCCAACTCGCCAGGAATGTTGTCAAATATTACCGCCGAGATGATAGGTTGGGTTAGGTTAGGTTATATTACGTTATTGTAGTATATAAAGGTCCCACGGAGACGCAGAGGCCAACTCGCAAGGAATGTTGTCAAATATTACCGCCGAGATGATGTGTTGGATTAGGTTAGGTTATATTACGTTATTGATGTATATAAAGGTCCCACGGAGACGTAGAGGCCAACAGGCCAGGAATGTTGTCAAATATTACAGCCGCGATGTTAGATTGGGTTAGGTTAGGTTGTATTACGTCATAGACGTATACAGTGTTCCCACGGAGAAGTAGGGCCCGA
This sequence comes from Xylocopa violacea, assembly GCA_963969225.1. Lineage (NCBI taxonomy): Eukaryota > Metazoa > Arthropoda > Insecta > Hymenoptera > Apidae > Xylocopa > Xylocopa violacea. Next base: position 8,938,298 of record CAXAJV010000016.1, on the reverse strand, counting down.
CAATCAAGGAATGTGGTTAAATGGTACCCCGAGTGGTTAGGTTGGGTTAGGTTACGTTATATTACGTTATTGATGTACATGAGGGTCCCACGGAGACGTAGAGGCCAAAATGCCAGGAATGTTGCCAAATATTACCGCCGAGATGATAGGTTGGGTTAGGTTAGGTTATATTTCGTTATTGATGATTATAAAGGTCCCACGGAGACGTAGAGGCCATCAAGCCGGGAATGTTGTCAAATATTACCGCCGAGATGTGAGGGTGGGTTAGATTAGGTTATATTACGTTCTTGATATATATAAAGGTCCCACGCAGACGTAGAGGCCAACTCGTCAGGAATATTGTCAAATATTACCGCCGAGATGATAGGTTGGATTAGGTTACGTTATATTACGTTATTTTTGAATATAAAGGTCCCACGGAGACGTAGAGGCCAACTCGCCAGGAATGATGTCAAATATTACAGCCGCGATGTAAGATTGGGTTAGGTTAGGTTATATTACGTTATTGTTGTATATAAAGGTCCCACGGAGACGTAGAGGCCAACAAGCCAGGAATGTTGCCAAATATTACCGCCGAGATTTTAGTTTGGGTTAGGTTAGGTTATATTACGTTCTTGATGTATATAAAGGACCCACGCAGACGTAGAGGCCAACCCGCCAGGAATGTTGTCAAATATTACCGCCGAGATGATAGGTTGGGTTAGGTTAGGTTATATTTCGTTATTGATGATTATAAAGGTCCCACGGAGACGTAGAGGCTAACAAGCCGGGAATGTTGTCAAATATTACCGCCGAGATGTGAGGGTGGGTTAGATTAGGTTATATTACGTTATTGTAGTATATAAAGGACCCACGGAGACGCAGAGGCCAACTCGCCAGGAATGTTGTCAAATATTACCGCCGAGATGATGGGTTGGATTAGGTTAGGTTATATTACGTTATTGTTGTATATAAAGGTCCCACGGAGACGTAGAGGCCAACAAGCCAGGAATGTTGTCAAATATTACAGCCGAGATGATAGGTTGGGTTAGGTTAGGTTATATTTCGTTATTGACGATTATAAAGTTCCCACGGAGACGTAGAGGCCAACAAGCCACGAATGTTGCCAATTATTACCGCCGAGGTGATAGGTTGGATTAGGTTAGGTTATATTACGTTATTGATGTATATAAAGGTCCCACGGAGACGTAGAGGCCAACTCGCCAGGAATGTTGTCAAATATTACAGCCGCGATGTTAGATTGGGTTAGGTTAGGTTATATTACGTTATTGTTGTATATAAAGGTCCCACGGAGACGTAGAGGCCCACTCGTCAGGAATATTGTCAAACATTACCGCCGAGATGTTAGATAGGGTTAGGTTAGGTTATATTACGTTATTGATGTATATAAAGGTCCCACGCAGACGTAGAAGCCAACCCGCCAGGAATGTTGTCAAATATTACCGCCGAGATGTTAGATTGGGTTAGGTTAGGTTATATTACGTTATTGTTGTATATAAAGGTCCCACGGAGACGTAGAGGCCAACAAGCCAGGAATGTTGCCAAATATTACAGCCGCGATGTTAGATTGGGTTAGGTTAGGTTATATTACGTTATTGATGTATATAAAGGTCCCACGGAGACGTAGAGGCCAACAAGCCAGGAATGTTGCCAAATATTACCGCCGAGTTGTTAGGTTGGGTTACGTTAGGTTATATTACGTTCTTGATGTATATAAAGGTCCCACGCAGACGTAGAGGCCAACCCGCCAGGAATGTTGCCAAATATTACAGCCGCGATGTTAGATTGGGTTAGGTTAGGTTATATTACGTTATTGTTGTATATAAAGGTCCCACGGAGACGTAGAGGCCAACTCGCCAGGAATGTTCTCAAATATTACCGCCGAGATGATAGGTTGGGTTAGGTTAGGTTATATTACGTTATTGTAGTATATAAAGGTCCCACGGAGACGTAGAGGCCAACATGCCAGGAATGATGTCAAATATTACAGCCGCGATGTTAGATTGGTTTAGGTTAGGTTATATTACGTTATTGATGTATATAAAGATCCCACGGAGACGTAGAAGCCAACATGTCAGGAATGTTGTCAAATATTACAGCCGCGATGTTAGATTGGGTTAGGTTAGGTTATATTACGTTATTGTTGTATATAAAGGTCCCACGGAGACGTAGAGGCCAACAAGCCAGGAATGTTGCCAAATATTACCGCCGAGATGTTAGGTTGGTTTAGGTTAGGTTGTATTACGTCAAAGACGTATACAGTGTTCCCACGGAGAAGTAGGGACCGACAATCAAGGAATGTGGTTAAATGGTACCCCGAGTGGTTAGGTTGGGTTAGGTTACGTTATATTATGTTATTGATGTACATGAGGGTCCCACGGAGACGTAGAGGCCAACAAGCCAGGAATGTTGCCAAATATTACCGCCGAGGTTTTAGTTTGGGTTAGGTTATGTTATATTACGTTCTTGATGTATATAAAGGTCCCACGAAGACGTAGAGGCCAACCCGCCAGGAATGTTGTCAAATATTACCGCCGAGATGATAGGTTGGGTTAGGTTAGGTTATATTTCGTTATTGATGATTATAAAGGTCCCACGTAGACGTAGAGGCCAACAAGCCGGGAATGTTGTCAAATATTACCGCCGAGATGGTAGGTTGGATTAGGCTAGGTTATATTACATTATTGATGTATATAAAGGTCCCACGGAGACGTAGAGGCCAACAAGCCACGAATGTTGCCAATCATTACCGCCGAGATGTTAGGTTGGGTTAGGTTAGGTTATATTACGTTATTGATGTATATAAAGGTCCCACGGAGACGTAGAGGCCAACATGCCAGGAATGTTGTCAAATATTACAGCCGCGATGTTAGATTGTGTTAGGTTAGGTTATATTACGTTATTGTTGTATATAAACGTCCCACGGAGACGTAGAGGCCAACAAGCCAGGAATGTTGCCCAATATTACCGCCGAGATTTTAGTTTGGGTTAGGTTAGGTTATATTACGTTCTTGATGTATATAAAGGACCCACGCAGACGTAGAGGCCAACCCGCCAGGAATGTTGTCAAATATTACCGCCGAGATGATAGGTTGGGTTAGGTTAGGTTATATTTCGTTATTGATGATTATAAAGGTCCCACGGAGACGTAGAGGCCAACAAGCCGGGAATGTTGTCAAATATTACCGCCGAGATGTGAGGGTGGGTTAGATTAGGTTATATTACGTTATTGTAGTATATAAAGGTCCCACGGAGACGCAGAGGCCAACTCGCCAGGAATGTTGTCAAATATTACCGCCGAGATGATAGGTTGGATTAGGTTAGGTTACATTACGTTATTGTTGTATATGAAGATCCCACGGAGAGGCAGAGGCCAACTCGCCAGGTATGTGGTCAAATATTACCGCCGAGATGTTAGATTGGGTTAGGTTAGGTTACATTACGTTATTGATGTATATAAAGGTCCCACGGGGACCTAGAGGCCTACTCGCTAGGAATGTGGTCAAATATTAGTGCCGAGATGTTAGGTTGGTTTAGGTTAGGTTGTATTACGTCATAGACGTATACAGTGTTCCCACGGAGAAGTAGGGCCCGACAATCAAGGAATGTGGTTAAATGGTACCCCGAGAAGTTAGGTTGGGTTAGGTTACGTTATATTACGTTATTGATGTACATGAGGGTCCCACGGAGACGTAGAGGCCAAAATGCCAGGAATGTTGCCAAATATTACCGCCGAGATGTTAGGTTGGGTTGAGTTAGGTTATATTACGTTCTTGATGTATATAAAGGTCCCACGCAGACGTAGAGGCCAACCCGCCAGGAATGTTGTCAAATATTACCGCCGAGATGATAGGTTGGGTTAGGTTAGGTTATATTTCGTTATTGATGATTATAAAGGTCCCACGAAGACGCAGAGGACAACTCGCCAGGTATGTGGTCAAATATTACCGCCGAGACGACAGGTTGGGTTAGGTTTGGTTATATTTCGTTATTGATGTATATGAAGGTCCCACGGAGACGTAGAGTCCAACTCGCCAGGAATGTTGTCAAATATTACAGCCGCGATGTTAGATTGGATTAGGTTAGGTTATATTACGTTATTGATGTATATAAAGGTCCCACGGAGACCTAGAGACCTACTCGACAGGAATGTGGTCAAATATTAGTGCCGAGATGTTAGGTTGGTTTAGGTTAGGTTGTATTACGTCATAGACGTATACAGTGTTCCCACGGAGAAGTAGGGCCCGACAATCAAGGAATGTGGTTAAATGGTACCCCGAGAAGTTAGGTTGGGTTAGGTTACGTTATATTACGTTCTTGATGTACATGAGGGTCCCACGGAGACGTAGAGGCCGACATGCCAGGAATGTTGTCAAATATTACAGCCGCGATGTTAGATTGGGTTAGGTTAGGTTATATTAAGTTATTGATGTATATGAAGATCCCACGGAGACGCAGAGGCCAACTCGCCAGGTATGTGGTCAAATATTACCGCCGAGATGATAGGTTGGGTTAGGTTTGGTTATATTTCGTTATTGATGTATATGAAGGTCCCACGGAGACGTAGAGTCCAACTCGCCAGGAATGTTGTCAAATATTACAGCCGCGATGTTAGATTGGGTTAGGTTAGGTTATATTACGTTATTGATGTATATAAAGGTCCCACGGAGACCTAGAGGCCTACTCGACAGGAATGTGGTCAAATATTAGTGCCGAGATGTTAGGTTGGTTTAGGTTAGGTTGTATTACGTCATAGACGTATACAGTGTTCCCACGGAGAAGTAGGACCCGACAATCAAGGAATGTGGTTAAATGGTACACCGAGAAGTTAGGTTGGGTTAGGTTACGTTATATTACGTTATTGATGTACATGAGGGTCCCACGGAGACGTAGAGGCCGACATGCCAGGAATGTTGTCAAATATTACAGCCGCGATGTTAGATTGGGTTAGGTTAGGTTATATTACGTTATTGTTGTATATAAAGGTCCCACGGAGACGCAGAGTCCAACTCGCCAGGAATGTTGTCAAATATTACCGCCTAGATGATAGGTTGGGTTAGGTTAGGTTATATTTCGTTATTGATGATTATAAGGGTCCCACGGAGACGTAGAGGCCAACAAGCCGGGAATGTTGTCAAATATTACCACCGAGATGTGAGGGTGGGTTAGATTAGGTTATATTACGTTATTGTAGTATATAAAGGACCCACGGAGACGCAGAGGCCAACTGGCCAGGAATGTTGTCAAATATTACCGCCGAGATGATAGGTTGGATTAGGTTAGGTTATATTACGTTATTGATGTATATAAAGGTCCCACGGAGCCGTAGAAGCCAACTCGCCAGGAATGTTGCCAAATATTACCGCCGAGATGATAGGTTGGATTAGGTTAGGTTATATTAAGTTATTGATGTATATGAAGATCCCACGGAGAGGCAGAGGCCAACTCGCCAGGTATGTGGTCAAATATTACCGCCGAGATGTTAGATTGGGTTAGGTTAGGTTATATTACGTTATTGATGTATATAAAGGTCCCACGGAGACCTAGAGGCCTACTCGCTAGGAATGTGGTCAAATATTACCGCCGAGATGATAGGTTGGATTAGGTTAGGTTATATTAAGTTATTGATGTATATGAAGATCCCACGGAGACGCAGAGGCCAACTCGCCAGGTATGTGGTCAAATATTACCGCCGAGATGATAAGTTGGGTTAGGTTTGGTTACATTACGTTATTGATGTATATAAAGGTCCCACGGGGACCTAGAGGCCTACTCGCTAGGAATGTGGTCAAATATTAGTGCCGAGATGTTAGGTTGGTTTAGGTTAGGTTGTATTACGTCATAGACGTATACAGTGTTCCCACGGAGAAGTAGGGCCCGACAATCAAGGAATGTGGTTAAATGGTACCCCGAGAAGTTAGGTTGGGTTAGGTTACGTTATATTACGTTATTGATGTACATGAGGGTCCCACGGAGACGTAGAGGCCAAAATGCCAGGAATGTTGCCAAATATTACCGCCGAGATGTTAGGTTGGGTTAAGTTAGGTTATATTACGTTCTTGATGTATATAAAGGTCCCACGCAGACGTAGAGGCCAACCCGCCAGGAATGTTGTCAAATATTACCGCCGAGATGATAGGTTGGGTTAGGTTAGGTTATATTTCGTTATTGATGATTATAAAGGTCCCACGAAGACGCAGAGGCCAACTCGACAGGAATGTTGTCAAATATTACCGCCGAGATGATAGGTTGGATTAGGTTAGGTTATATTAAGTTATTGATGTATATGAAGACCCCACGGAGACGCAGAGGACAACTCGCCAGGTATGTGGTCAAATATTACCGCCGAGACGATAGGTTGGGTTAGGTTTGGTTATATTTCGTTATTGATGTATATGAAGGTCCCACGGAGACGTAGAGTCCAACTCGCCAGGAATGTTGTCAAATATTACAGCCGCGACGTTAGATTGGGTTAGGTTAGGTTATATTACGTTGTTGATGTGTATAAAGGTCCCACGGAGACCTAGAGGCCTACTCGCCAGGAATGTGGTCAAATATTAGTGCCGAGATGTTAGGTTGGTTTAGGTTAGGTTGTATTACGTTATAGACGTATACAGTGTTCCCACGGAGAAGTAGGGCCCGACAATCAAGGAATGTGGTTAAATGGTACCCCGAGAAGTTAGGTTGGGTTAGGTTACGTTATGTTACGTTAATGATGTACATGAGGGTCCCACGGAGACGTAGAGGCCGACATGCCAGTAATGTTGCCAAATATTACCGCCGAGATGCTAGGTTGGGTTAGGTTAGCTTATATTACGTTCTTGATGTATATAAAGGTTCCACGCAGACGTAGAGGCCAACCCGCCAGGAATGTTGTCAAATATTACCGCCGAGATGATAGGCTGGGTTAGGTTAGGTTATATTTCGTTATTGATGTATATGAAGCTCCCACGGAGACGTAGAGGCCAACTCGCCAGGAATGTTGTCAAATATTACAGCCGCGATGTTAGATTGGGTTAGGTTAGGTTATATTACGTTATTTATGTATATAAAGGTCCCACGGGGACGTAGAGGCCAACAAGCCAGGAATGATGCCAATTATTACCGCCGAGATGATAGGTTGGGTTAGGTTAGGTTATATTTCGTTATTGATGATTATAAAGGTCCCACGGAGACGTAGAGGCCATCAAGCCGGGAATGTTGTCAAATATTACCGCCGAGATTTGAGGGTGGGTTAGATTAGGTTATATTACGTTCTTGATATATATAAAGGTCCCACGCAGACGTAGAGGCCAACTCGTCAGGAATATTGTCAAATATTACCGCCGAGATGATAGGTTGGATTAGGTTACGTTATATTACGTTATTTTTTAATATAAAGGTCCCACGGAGACGTAGAGGCCAACTCGCCAGGAATGATGTCAAATATTACAGCCGCGATGTAAGATTGGGTTAGGTTAGGTTATATTACGTTATTGTTGTATATAAAGGTCCCACGGAGACGTAGAGGCCAACAAGCCAGGAATGTTGCCAAATATTACCGCCGAGATTTTAGTTTGGGTTAGGTTAGGTTATATTACGTTCTTGATGTATATAAAGGACCCACGCAGACGTAGAGGCCAGCCCGCCAGGAATGTTGTCAAATATTACCGCCGAGATGATAGGTTGGGTTAGGTTTGGTTATATTTCGTTATTGATGTATATGAAGGTCCCACGGAGACGTAGAGTCCAACACGCCAGGTATGTGGTCAAATATTACCGCCGAGATGTTAGATTGGGTTAGGTTAGGTTATATTACGTTATTGATGTATATAAAGGTCCCACGGAGACCTAGAGGCCTACTCGCTAGGAATGTGGTCAAATATTAGTGCCGAGATGTTAGGTTGGTTTAGGTTAGGTTGTATTACGTCATAGACGTATACAGTGTTCCCACGGAGAAGTAGGGCCCGACAATCAAGGAATGTGGTTAAATGGTACCCCGAGAAGTTAGGTTGGGTTAGGTTACGTTATATTACGTTATTGATGTACATGAGGTTCCCACGGAGACGTAGAGGCCAAAATGCCAGGAATGTTGCCAAATATTACCGCCGAGATGTTAGGTTGGGTTAAGTTAGGTTATATTACGTTCTTGATGTATATAAAGGCCCCACGCAGACGTAGAGGCCAACCCGCCAGGAATGTTGTCAAATATTACCGCCGAGATGATAGGTTGGGTTAGGTTAGGTTATATTTCGTTATTGATGATTATAAAGGTCCCACGGAGACGTAGAGCCCAACAAGCCGGGAATGTTGTCAAATATTACCGCCGAGATGTGAGGGTGGGTTAGATTAGGTTATATTACGTTATTGTAGTATATAAAGGACCCACGGAGACGCAGAGGCCAACTCGCCAGGAATGTTGTCAAATATTACCGCCGAGATGATGGGTTGGATTAGGTTAGGTTATATTACGTTATTGTTGTATATAAAGGTCCCACGGAGACGTAGAGGCCAACAAGCCAGGAATGTTGCCAAGTATTACCGCCGAGATTTTAGTTTGGGTTAGGTTAGATTATATTACGTTCTTGATGTATATAAAGGTCCCACGCATACGTAGAGGCCAACCCGCCAGGAATGTTGTCAAATATTACAGCCGAGATGATAGGTTGGGTTAGGTTAGGTTATATTTCGTTATTGACGATTATAAAGGTCCCACGGAGACGTAGAGGCCAACAAGCCACGAATGTTGCCAATTATTACCGCCGAGATGTTAGGTTGGGTTAGGTTATGTTATATTACGCTATTGATGTATATAAAGGTACCACGGAGACGCAGAGGCCAACTCGACAGGAATGTTGTCAAATATTACCGCCGAGATGATAGGTTGGATTAGGTTAGGTTATATTACGTTACTGTTGTATATAAAGGTCCCACGGAGACGTAGAGGCCAACAAGCCAGGAATGTTGCCAAATATTACCGCCGAGATGATAGGTTGGATTAGGTTAGGTTATATTAAGTTATTGATGTATATGAAGATCCCACGGAGAGGCAGAGGCCAACTCGCCAGGTATGTGGTCAAATATTACCGCCGAGATGTTAGATTGGGTTAGGTTAGGTTATATTACGTTATTGATGTATATAAAGGTCCCACGGAGACCTAGAGGCCTACTCGCTAGGAATGTGGTCAAATATTACCGCCGAGATGATAGGTTGGATTAGGTTAGGTTATATTAAGTTATTGATGTATATGAAGATCCCAAGGAGACGCGGAGGCCAACTCGCCAGGTATGTGGTCAAATATTACCGCCGAGATGATAGGTTGGGTTAGGTTTGGTTACATTACGTTATTGATGTATATAAAGGTCCCACGGGGACCTAGAGGCCTACTCGCTAGGAATGTGGTCAAATATTAGTGCCGAGATGTTAGGTTGGTTTAGGTTAGGTTGTATTACGTCATAGACGTATACAGTGTTCCCACGGAGAAGTAGGGCCCGACAATCAAGGAATGTGGTTAAATGGTACCCCGAGAAGTTAGGTTGGGTTAGGTTACGTTATATTACGTTATTGATGTACATGAGGGTCCCACGGAGACGTAGAGGCCAAAATGCCAGGAATGTTGCCAAATATTACCGCCGAGATGTTAGGTTGGGTTAAGTTAGGTTATATTACGTTCTTGATGTATATAAAGGTCCCACGCAGACGTAGAGGCCAACCCGCCAGGAATGTTGTCAAATATTACCGCCGAGATGATAGGTTGGGTTAGGTTAGGTTATATTTCGTTATTGATGATTATAAAGGTCCCACGAAGACGCAGAGGCCAACTCGACAGGAATGTTGTCAAATATTACCGCCGAGATGATAGGTTGGATTAGGTTAGGTTATATTAAGTTACTGATGTATATGAAGATCCCACGGAGACGCAGAGGACAACTCGCCAGGTATGTGGTCAAATATTACCGCCGAGACGATAGGTTGGGTTAGGTTTGGTTATATTTCGTTATTGATGTATATGAAGGTCCCACGGAGACGTAGAGTCCAACTCGCCAGGAATGTTGTCAAATATTACAGCCGCGATGTTAGATTGGGTTAGGTTAGGTTATATTACGTTATTGTTGTATATAAAGTTCCCACGGAGACGCAGAGTCCAACTCGCCAGGAATGTTGTCAAATATTACCGCCGAGATGATAGGTTGGGTTAGGTTAGGTTATATTACGTTATTGATGTATATGAAGGACCCCCAAGACGTAGGGGCCATCTCGTCAGGAATATTGTCAAATATTACCGCCGAGATGATAGGTTGGATTAGGTTAGGTTATATTACGTTATTGATGTATATAAAGGTCCCACGGAGCCGTAGAAGCCAACTCGCCAGGAATGTTGCCAAATATTACCGCCGAGATGATAGGTTGGATTAGGTTAGGTTATATTAAGTTATTGATGTATACGAAGATCCCACGGAGACGCAGAGGCCAACTCGCCAGGTATGTGGTCAAATATTACCGCCGAGATGATAGGTTGGGTTAGGTTTGGTTATATTTCGTTATTGATGTATATGAAGGTCCCACGGAGACGTAGAGTCCAACTCGCCAGGAATGTTGTCAAATATTACAGCCGCGACGTTAGATTGGGTTAGGTTAGGTTATATTACGTTGTTGATGTGTATAAAGGTCCCACGGAGACCTAGAGGCCTACTCGCCAGGAATGTGGTCAAATATTAGTGCCGAGATGTTAGGTTGGTTTAGGTTAGGTTGTATTACGTTATAGACGTATACAGTGTTCCCACGGAGAAGTAGGGCCCGACAATCAAGGAATGTGGTTAAATGGTACCCCGAGAAGTTAGGTTGGGTTAGGTTACGTTATGTTACGTTAATGATGTACATGAGGGTCCCACGGAGACGTAGAGGCCGACATGCCAGGAATGTTGCCAAATATTACCGCCGAGATGCTAGGTTGGGTTAGGTTAGCTTATATTACGTTCTTGATGTATATAAAGGTTCCACGCAGACGTAGAGTCCAACCCGCCAGGAATGTTGTCAAATATTACCGCCGAGATGATAGGTTGGGTTAGGTTAGGTTATATTTCGTTATTGATGTATATGAAGCTCCCACGGAGACGTAGAGGCCAACTCGCCAGGAATGTTGTCAAATATTACAGCCGCGATGTTAGATTGGGTTAGGTTAGGTTATATTACGTTATTGTTGTATATAAAGGTCCCACGGAGACGTAGAGGCCAACTCGTCAGGAATATTGTCAAATATTACCGCCGAGATGATAGGTTGGATTAGGTTAGGTTATATTAAGTTATTGATGTATATGAAGATCCCACGGAGACGCAGAGGCCAACTCGCCAGGTATGTGGTCAAATATTACCGCCGAGATGATAGGTTGGGTTAGGTTTGGTTATATTTCGTTATTGATGTATATGAAGGTCCCACGGAGACTTAGATTGCAACTCGCCAGGAATGTTGTCAAATATTACAGCCGCGACGTTAGATTGGGTTAGGTTAGGTTATATTACGTTGTTGATGTGTATAAAGGTCCCACGGAGACCTAGAGGCCTACTCGCCAGGAATGTGGTCAAATATTAGTGCCGAGATGTTAGGTTGGTTTAGGTTAGGTTGTATTACGTTATAGACGTATACAGTGTTCCCACGGAGAAGTAGGGCCCGACAATCAAGGAATGTGGTTAAATGGTACCCCGCGAAGTTAGGTTGGGTTAGGTTACGTTATGTTACGTTAATGATGTACATGAGGGTCCCACGGAGACGTAGAGGCCGACATGCCAGTAATGTTGCCAAATATTACCGCCGAGATGCTAGGTTGGGTTAGGTTAGCTTATATTACGTTCTTGATGTATATAAAGGTTCCACGCAGACGTAGAGGCCAACCCGCCAGGAATGTTGTCAAATATTACCGCCGAGATGATAGGCTGGGTTAGGTTAGGTTATATTTCGTTATTGATGTATATGAAGCTCCCACGGAGACGTAGAGGCCAACTCGCCAGGAATGTTGTCAAATATTACAGCCGCGATGTTAGATTGGGTTAGGTTAGGTTATATTACGTTATTTATGTATATAAAGGTCCCACGGGGACGTAGAGGCCAACAAGCCAGGAATGATGCCAATTATTACCGCCGAGATGATAGGTTGGGTTAGGTTAGGTTATATTTCGTTATTGATGATTATAAAGGTCCCACGGAGACGTAGAGGCCATCAAGCCGGGAATGTTGTCAAATATTACCGCCGAGATTTGAGGGTGGGTTAGATTAGGTTATATTACGTTCTTGATATATATAAAGGTCCCACGCAGACGTAGAGGCCAACTCGTCAGGAATGTTGTCAAATATTACCGCCGAGATGATAGGTTGGGTTAGGTTTGGTTATATTTCGTTATTGATGTATATGAAGGTCCCACGGAGACGTAGAGTCCAACACGCCAGGTATGTGGTCAAATATTACCGCCGAGATGTTAGATTGGGTTAGGTTAGGTTATATTACGTTATTGATGTATATAAAGGTCCCACGGAGACCTAGAGGCCTACTCGCTAGGAATGTGGTCAAATATTAGTGCCGAGATGTTAGGTTGGTTTAGGTTAGGTTGTATTACGTCATAGACGTATACAGTGTTCCCACGGAGAAGTAGGGCCCGACAATCAAGGAATGTGGTTAAATGGTACCCCGAGAAGTTAGGTTGGGTTAGGTTACGTTATATTACGTTATTGATGTACATGAGGTTCCCACGGAGACGTAGAGGCCAAAATGCCAGGAATGTTGCCAAATATTACCGCCGAGATGTTAGGTTGGGTTAAGTTAGGTTATATTACGTTCTTGATGTATATAAAGGCCCCACGCAGACGTAGAGGCCAACCCGCCAGGAATGTTGTCAAATATTACCGCCGAGATGATAGGTTGGGTTAGGTTAGGTTATATTTCGTTATTGATGATTATAAAGGTCCCACGGAGACGTAGAGCCCAACAAGCCGGGAATGTTGTCAAATATTACCGCCGAGATGTGAGGGTGGGTTAGATTAGGTTATATTACGTTATTGTAGTATATAAAGGACCCACGGAGACGCAGAGGCCAACTCGCCAGGAATGTTGTCAAATATTACCGCCGAGATGATGGGTTGGATTAGGTTAGGTTATATTACGTTATTGTTGTATATAAAGGTCCCACGGAGACGTAGAGGCCAACAAGCCAGGAATGTTGCCAAGTATTACCACCGAGATGATAGGTTGGATTAGGTTAGGTTATATTAAGTTATTGATGTATACGAAGATCCCACGGAGACGCAGAGGCCAACTCGCCAGGTATGTGGTCAAATATTACCGCCGAGATGATAGGTTGGGTTAGGTTTGGTTATATTTCGTTATTGATGTATATGAAGGTCCCACGGAGACGTAGAGTCCAACTCGCCAGGAATGTTGTCAAATATTACAGCCGCGACGTTAGATTGGGTTAGGTTAGGTTATATTACGTTGTTGATGTGTATAAAGGTCCCACGGAGACCTAGAGGCCTACTCGCCAGGAATGTGGTCAAATATTAGTGCCGAGATGTTAGGTTGGTTTAGGTTAGGTTGTATTACGTTATAGACGTATACAGTGTTCCCACGGAGAAGTAGGGCCCGACAATCAAGGAATGTGGTTAAATGGTACCCCGCGAAGTTAGGTTGGGTTAGGTTACGTTATGTTACGTTAATGATGTACATGAGGGTCCCACGGAGACGTAGAGGCCGACATGCCAGTAATGTTGCCAAATATTACCGCCGAGATGCTAGGTTGGGTTAGGTTAGCTTATATTACGTTCTTGATGTATATAAAGGTTCCACGCAGACGTAGAGGCCAACCCGCCTGGAATGTTGTCAAATATTACCGCCGAGATGATAGGCTGGGTTAGGTTAGGTTATATTTCGTTATTGATGTATATGAAGCTCCCACGGAGACGTAGAGGCCAACTCGCCAGGAATGTTGTCAAATATTACAGCCGCGATGTTAGATTGGGTTAGGTTAGGTTATATTACGTTATTGTTGTATATAAAGGTCCCACGGAGACGTAGAGGCCAACTCGTCAGGAATATTGTCAAATATTACCGCCGAGATGATAGGTTGGATTAGGTTAGGTTATATTAAGTTATTGATGTATATGAAGATCCCACGGAGACGCAGAGGCCAACTCGCCAGGTATGTGGTCAAATATTACCGCCGAGATGATAGGTTGGGTTAGGTTTGGTTATATTTCGTTATTGATGTATATGAAGGTCCCACGGAGACTTAGATTGCAACTCGCCAGGAATGTTGTCAAATATTACAGCCGCGACGTTAGATTGGGTTAGGTTAGGTTATATTACGTTGTTGATGTGTATAAAGGTCCCACGGAGACCTAGAGGCCTACTCGCCAGGAATGTGGTCAAATATTAGTGCCGAGATGTTAGGTTGGTTTAGGTTAGGTTGTATTACGTTATAGACGTATACAGTGTTCCCACGGAGAAGTAGGGCCCGACAATCAAGGAATGTGGTTAAATGGTACCCCGAGAAGTTAGGTTGGGTTAGGTTACGTTATGTTACGTTAATGATGTACATGAGGGTCCCACGGAGACGTAGAGGCCGACATGCCAGTAATGTTGCCAAATATTACCGCCGAGATGCTAGGTTGGGTTAGGTTAGCTTATATTACGTTCTTGATGTATATAAAGGTTCCACGCAGACGTAGAGGCCAACCCGCCAGGAATGTTGTCAAATATTACCGCCGAGATGATAGGCTGGGTTAGGTTAGGTTATATTTCGTTATTGATGTATATGAAGCTCCCACGGAGACGTAGAGGCCAACTCGCCAGGAATGTTGTCAAATATTACAGCCGCGATGTTAGATTGGGTTAGGTTAGGTTATATTACGTTATTTATGTATATAAAGGTCCCACGGGGACGTAGAGGCCAACAAGCCAGGAATGATGCCAATTATTACCGCCGAGATGATAGGTTGGGTTAGGTTAGGTTATATTTCGTTATTGATGATTATAAAGGTCCCACGGAGACGTAGAGGCCATCAAGCCGGGAATGTTGTCAAATATTACCGCCGAGGTTTGAGGGTGGGTTAGATTAGGTTATATTACGTTCTTGATATATATAAAGGTCCCACGCAGACGTAGAGGCCAACTCGTCAGGAATATTGTCAAATATTACCGCCGAGATGATAGGTTGGATTAGGTTACGTTATATTACGTTATTTTTGAATATAAAGGTCCCACGGAGACGTAGAGGCCAACTCGCCAGGAATGATGTCAAATATTACAGCCGCGATGTAAGATTGGGTTAGGTTAGGTTATATTACGTTATTGTTGTATATAAAGGTCCCACGGAGACGTAGAGGCCAACAAGCCAGGAATGTTGCCAAATATTACCGCCGAGATTTTAGTTTGGGTTAGGTTAGGTTATATTACGTTCTTGATGTATATAAAGGACCCACGCAGACGTAGAGGCCAACCCGCCAGGAATGTTGTCAAATATTACCGCCGAGATGATAGGTTGGGTTAGGTTTGGTTATATTTCGTTATTGATGTATATGAAGGTCCCACGGAGACGTAGAGTCCAACACGCCAGGTATGTGGTCAAATATTACCGCCGAGATGTTAGATTGGGTTAGGTTAGGTTATATTACGTTATTGATGTATATAAAGGTCCCACGGAGACCTAGAGGCCTACTCGCTAGGAATGTGGTCAAATATTAGTGCCGAGATGTTAGGTTGGTTTAGGTTAGGTTGTATTACGTCATAGACGTATACAGTGTTCCCACGGAGAAGTAGGGCCCGACAATCAAGGAATGTGGTTAAATGGTACCCCGAGAAGTTAGGTTGGGTTAGGTTACGTTATATTACGTTATTGATGTACATGAGGTTCCCACGGAGACGTAGAGGCCAAAATGCCAGGAATGTTGCCAAATATTACCGCCGAGATGTTAGGTTGGGTTAAGTTAGGTTATATTACGTTCTTGATGTATATAAAGGCCCCACGCAGACGTAGAGGCCAACCCGCCAGGAATGTTGTCAAATATTACCGCCGAGATGATAGGTTGGGTTAGGTTAGGTTATATTTCGTTATTGATGATTATAAAGGTCCCACGGAGACGTAGAGCCCAACAAGCCGGGAATGTTGTCAAATATTACCGCCGAGATGTGAGGGTGGGTTAGATTAGGTTATATTACGTTATTGTAGTATATAAAGGACCCACGGAGACGCAGAGGCCAACTCGCCAGGAATGTTGTCAAATATTACCGCCGAGATGATGGGTTGGATTAGGTTAGGTTATATTACGTTATTGTTGTATATAAAGGTCCCACGGAGACGTAGAGGCCAACAAGCCAGGAATGTTGCCAAGTATTACCGCCGAGATGATAGGTTGGATTAGGTTAGGTTATATTAAGTTATTGATGTATACGAAGATCCCACGGAGACGCAGAGGCCAACTCGCCAGGTATGTGGTCAAATATTACCGCCGAGATGATAGGTTGGGTTAGGTTTGGTTATATTTCGTTATTGATGTATATGAAGGTCCCACGGAGACGTAGAGTCCAACTCGCCAGGAATGTTGTCAAATATTACAGCCGCGACGTTAGATTGGGTTAGGTTAGGTTATATTACGTTGTTGATGTGTATAAAGGTCCCACGGAGACCTAGAGGCCTACTCGCCAGGAATGTGGTCAAATATTAGTGCCGAGATGTTAGGTTGGTTTAGGTTAGGTTGTATTACGTTATAGACGTATACAGTGTTCCCACGGAGAAGTAGGGCCCGACAATCAAGGAATGTGGTTAAATGGTACCCCGCGAAGTTAGGTTGGGTTAGGTTACGTTATGTTACGTTAATGATGTACATGAGGGTCCCACGGAGACGTAGAGGCCGACATGCCAGTAATGTTGCCAAATATTACCGCCGAGATGCTAGGTTGGGTTAGGTTAGCTTATATTACGTTCTTGATGTATATAAAGGTTCCACGCAGACGTAGAGGCCAACCCGCCTGGAATGTTGTCAAATATTACCGCCGAGATGATAGGCTGGGTTAGGTTAGGTTATATTTCGTTATTGATGTATATGAAGCTCCCACGGAGACGTAGAGGCCAACTCGCCAGGAATGTTGTCAAATATTACAGCCGCGATGTTAGATTGGGTTAGGTTAGGTTATATTACGTTATTGTTGTATATAAAGGTCCCACGGAGACGTAGAGGCCAACTCGTCAGGAATATTGTCAAATATTACCGCCGAGATGATAGGTTGGATTAGGTTAGGTTATATTAAGTTATTGATGTATATGAAGATCCCACGGAGACGCAGAGGCCAACTCGCCAGGTATGTGGTCAAATATTACCGCCGAGATGATAGGTTGGGTTAGGTTTGGTTATATTTCGTTATTGATGTATATGAAGGTCCCACGGAGACTTAGATTGCAACTCGCCAGGAATGTTGTCAAATATTACAGCCGCGACGTTAGATTGGGTTAGGTTAGGTTATATTACGTTGTTGATGTGTATAAAGGTCCCACGGAGACCTAGAGGCCTACTCGCCAGGAATGTGGTCAAATATTAGTGCCGAGATGTTAGGTTGGTTTAGGTTAGGTTGTATTACGTTATAGACGTATACAGTGTTCCCACGGAGAAGTAGGGCCCGACAATCAAGGAATGTGGTTAAATGGTACCCCGAGAAGTTAGGTTGGGTTAGGTTACGTTATGTTACGTTAATGATGTACATGAGGGTCCCACGGAGACGTAGAGGCCGACATGCCAGTAATGTTGCCAAATATTACCGCCGAGATGCTAGGTTGGGTTAGGTTAGCTTATATTACGTTCTTGATGTATATAAAGGTTCCACGCAGACGTAGAGGCCAACCCGCCAGGAATGTTGTCAAATATTACCGCCGAGATGATAGGCTGGGTTAGGTTAGGTTATATTTCGTTATTGATGTATATGAAGCTCCCACGGAGACGTAGAGGCCAACTCGCCAGGAATGTTGTCAAATATTACAGCCGCGATGTTAGATTGGGTTAGGTTAGGTTATATTACGTTATTTATGTATATAAAGGTCCCACGGGGACGTAGAGGCCAACAAGCCAGGAATGATGCCAATTATTACCGCCGAGATGATAGGTTGGGTTAGGTTAGGTTATATTTCGTTATTGATGATTATAAAGGTCCCACGGAGACGTAGAGGCCATCAAGCCGGGAATGTTGTCAAATATTACCGCCGAGGTTTGAGGGTGGGTTAGATTAGGTTATATTACGTTCTTGATATATATAAAGGTCCCACGCAGACGTAGAGGCCAACTCGTCAGGAATATTGTCAAATATTACCGCCGAGATGATAGGTTGGATTAGGTTACGTTATATTACGTTATTTTTGAATATAAAGGTCCCACGGAGACGTAGAGGCCAACTCGCCAGGAATGATGTCAAATATTACAGCCGCGATGTAAGATTGGGTTAGGTTAGGTTATATTACGTTATTGTTGTATATAAAGGTCCCACGGAGACGTAGAGGCCAACAAGCCAGGAATGTTGCCAAATATTACCGCCGAGATTTTAGTTTGGGTTAGGTTAGGTTATATTACGTTCTTGATGTATATAAAGGACCCACGCAGACGTAGAGGCCAACCCGCCAGGAATGTTGTCAAATATTACCGCCGAGATGATAGGTTGGGTTAGGTTTGGTTATATTTCGTTATTGATGTATATGAAGGTCCCACGGAGACGTAGAGTCCAACACGCCAGGTATGTGGTCAAATATTACCGCCGAGATGTTAGATTGGGTTAGGTTAGGTTATATTACGTTATTGATGTATATAAAGGTCCCACGGAGACCTAGAGGCCTACTCGCTAGGAATGTGGTCAAATATTAGTGCCGAGATGTTAGGTTGGTTTAGGTTAGGTTGTATTACGTCATAGACGTATACAGTGTTCCCACGGAGAAGTAGGGCCCGACAATCAAGGAATGTGGTTAAATGGTACCCCGAGAAGTTAGGTTGGGTTAGGTTACGTTATATTACGTTATTGATGTACATGAGGTTCCCACGGAGACGTAGAGGCCAAAATGCCAGGAATGTTGCCAAATATTACCGCCGAGATGTTAGGTTGGGTTAAGTTAGGTTATATTACGTTCTTGATGTATATAAAGGCCCCACGCAGACGTAGAGGCCAACCCGCCAGGAATGTTGTCAAATATTACCGCCGAGATGATAGGTTGGGTTAGGTTAGGTTATATTTCGTTATTGATGATTATAAAGGTCCCACGGAGACGTAGAGCCCAACAAGCCGGGAATGTTGTCAAATATTACCGCCGAGATGTGAGGGTGGGTTAGATTAGGTTATATTACGTTATTGTAGTATATAAAGGACCCACGGAGACGCAGAGGCCAACTCGCCAGGAATGTTGTCAAATATTACCGCCGAGATGATGGGTTGGATTAGGTTAGGTTATATTACGTTATTGTTGTATATAAAGGTCCCACGGAGACGTAGAGGCCAACAAGCCAGGAATGTTGCCAAGTATTACCGCCGAGATTTTAGTTTGGGTTAGGTTAGATTATATTACGTTCTTGATGTATATAAAGGTCCCACGCATACGTAGAGGCCAACCCGCCAGGAATGTTGTCAAATATTACAGCCGAGATGATAGGTTGGGTTAGGTTAGGTTATATTTCGTTATTGACGATTATAAAGGTCCCACGGAGACGTAGAGGCCAACAAGCCACGAATGTTGCCAATTATTACCGCCGAGATGTTAGGTTGGGTTAGGTTATGTTATATTACGCTATTGATGTATATAAAGGTCCCACGGAGACGCAGAGGCCAACTCGACAGGAATGTTGTCAAATATTACCGCCGAGATGATAGGTTGGATTAGGTTAGGTTATATTACGTTACTGTTGTATATAAAGGTCCCACGGAGACGTAGAGGCCAACAAGCCAGGAATGTTGCCAAATATTACCGCCGAGATGATAGGTTGGATTAGGTTAGGTTATATTAAGTTATTGATGTATATGAAGATCCCACGGAGACGCAGAGGCCAACTCGCCAGGTATGTGGTCAAATATTACCGCCGAGATGATAGGTTGGGTTAGGTTTGGTTATATTTCGTTATTGATGTATATGAAGGTCCCACGGAGACGTAGAGTCCAACTCGCCAGGAATGTTGTCAAATATTACAGCCGCGATGTTAGATTGGGTTAGGTTAGGTTATATTACGTTATTGATGTATATAAAGGTCCCACGGAGACCTAGAGGCCTACTCGACAGGAATGTGGTCAAATATTAGTGCTGAGATGTTAGGTTGGTTTAGGTTAGGTTGTATTACGTCATAGACGTATACAGTGTTCCCACGGAGAAGTAGGACCCGACAATCAAGGAATGTGGTTAAATGGTACACCGAGAAGTTAGGTTGGGTTAGGTTACGTTATATTACGTTATTGATGTACATGAGGGTCCCACGGAGACGTAGAGGCCGACATGCCAGGAATGTTGCCAAATATTACCGCCGAGATGATAGGTTGGATTAGGTTAGGTTATATTAAGTTATTGATGTATATGAAGATCCCACGGAGAGGCAGAGGCCAACTCGCCAGGTATGTGGTCAAATATTACCGCCGAGATGTTAGATTGGGTTAGGTTAGGTTATATTACGTTATTGATGTATATAAAGGTCCCACGGAGACCTAGAGGCCTACTCGCTAGGAATGTGGTCAAATATTACCGCCGAGATGATAGGTTGGATTAGGTTAGGTTATATTAAGTTATTGATTTATATGAAGATCCCACGGAGACGCAGAGGCCAACTGGCCAGGTATGTGGTCAAATATTACCGCCGAGATGATAGGTTGGGTTAGGTTTGGTTATATTTCGTTATTGATGTATATGAAGGTCCCACGGAGACGTAGAGTCCAACTCGCCAGGAATGTTGTAAAATATTACAGCCGCGATGTTAGATTGGGTTAGGTTAGGTTATATTACGTTATTGATGTATATAAAGGTCCCACGGAGACCTAGAGGCCTACTCGACAGGAATGTGGTCAAATATTAGTGCCGAGATGTTAGGTTGGTTTGGGTTAGGTTGTATTACGTCATAGACGTATACAGTGTTCCCACGGAGAAGTAGGACCCGACAATCAAGGAATGTGGTTAAATGGTACCCCGAGAAGTTAGGTTGGGTTAGGTTACGTTATATTACGTTATTGATGTACATGAGGGTCCCACGGAGACGTAGAGGCCGCCATGCCAGGAATGTTGTCAAATATTACAGCCGCGATGTTAGATTGGGTTAGGTTAGGATATATTACGTTATTGTTGTATATAAAGGTCCCACGGAGACGCAGAGTCCAACTCGCCAGGAATGTTGTCAAATATTACCGCCTAGATGGTAGGTTGGGTTAGGTTAGGTTATATTTCGTTATTGATGATTATAAGGGTCCCACGGAGACGTAGAGGCCAACAAGCCGGGAATGTTGTCAAATATTACAGCCGAGATGTGAGGGTGGGTTAGATTAGGTTATATTACGTTCTTGATGTATATAAAGGTCCCACGCAGACGTAGAGGCCAACTCGTCAGGAATATTGTCAAATATTACAGCCGAGATGATAGGTTGGATTAGGTTAGGTTATATTACGTTATTTTTGTATATAAAGGTCCCACGGAGACGTAGAGGCCAACTCGCCAGGAATGATGTCAAATATTACAGCCGCGATGTAAGATTGGGTTAGGTTAGGTTATATTACGTTATTGTTGTATATAAAGGTCCCACGGAGACGTAGAGGCCAACAAGCCAGGAATGTTGCCAAATATTACAGCCGAGATTTTAGTTTGGGTTAGGTTAGGTTATATTACGTTCTTGATGTATATAAAGGTCCCACGCAGACGTAGAGGCCAACCCGCCAGGAATGTTGTCAAATATTACCGCCGTGATGATAGGTTGGGTTAGGTTAGGTTATATTTCGTTATTGATGATTATAAAGGTCCCACGGAGACGTAGAGCCCAACAAGCCGGGAATGTTGTCAAATATTACCGCCGAGATGTGAAGGTGGGTTAGATTAGGTTATATTACGTTATTGTAGTATATAAAGGACCCACGGAGACGCAGAGGCCAACTGGCCAGGAATGTTGTCAAATATTACCGCCGAGATGATAGGTTGGATTAGGTTAGGTTATATTACGTTATTGTTGTATATAAAGGTCCCACGGAGACGTAGAGGCCAACAAGCCAGGAATGTTGCCAAGTATTACCGCCAAGATTTTAGTTTGGGTTAGGTTAGATTATATTACGTTCTTGATGTATATAAAGGTCCCACGCATACGTAGAGGCCAACCCGCCAGGAATGTTGTCAAATATTACAGCCGAGATGATACGTTGGGTTAGGTTAGGTTATATTTCGTTATTGACGATTATAAAGGTCCCACGGAGACGTAGAGGCCAACAAGCCACGAATGTTGCCAATTATTACCGCCGAGATGTTAGGTTGGGTTAGGTTATGTTATATTACGCTATTGATGTATATAAAGGTCCCACGGAGACGCATTGGCCAGCTCGACAGGAATGTTGTCAAATATTACCGCCGAGATGATAGGTTGGATTAGTTTAGGTTATATTACGTTATTGATGTATATAAAGGTCCCACGGAGCCGTAGAAGCCAACTCGCCAGGAATGTTGCCAAATATTACCGCCGAGATGATAGGTTGGATTAGGTTAGGTTATATTAAGTTATTGATGTATATGAAGATACCACGGAGACGCAGAGGCCAACTCGCCAGGTATGTGGTCAAATATTGCCGCCGAGATGATAGGTTGGGTTAGGTTTGGTTATATTTCGTTATTGATGTATATGAAGGTCCCACGGAGACGTAGAATCCAACTCGCCGGGAATGTTGTCAAATATTACAGCCGCGATGTTAGATTGGGTTAGGTTAGGTTATATTACGTTATTGATGTATATAAAGGTCCCACGGAGACCTAGAGGCCTACTCGACAGGAATGTGGTCAAATATTAGTGCCGAGATGTTAGGTTGGTTTAGGTTAGGTTGTATTACGTCATAGACGTATACAGTGTTCCCACGGAGAAGTAGGGCCCGACAATCAAGGAATGTGGTTAAATGGTACCCCGAGAAGTTAGGTTGGGTTAGGTTACGTTATATTACGTTATTGATGTACATGAGGGTCCCACGGAGACGTAGAGCCCGACATGCCAGGAATGTTGTCAAATATTACAGCCGCGATGTTAGATTGGGTTAGGTTAGGTTATATTACGTTATTGTTGTATATAAAGGTCCCACGGAGACGCAGAGTCCAACTCGCCAGGAATGTTGTCAAATATTACCGCCGAGATGATAGGTTGGGTTAGGTTAGGTTATATTACGTTATTGATGTATATGAAGGACCCCCAAGACGTAGGGGCCATCTCGTCAGGAATATTGTCAAATATTACCGCCGAGATGATAGGTTGGATTAGGTTAGGTTATATTACGTTATTGATGTATATAAAGGTCCCACGGAGCCGTAGAAGCCAATTCGCCAGGAATGTTGCCAAATATTACCGCCGAGATGATAGGTTGGATTAGGTTAGGTTATATTAAGTTATTGATGTATACGAAGATCCCACGGAGACGCAGAGGCCAACTCGACAGGTATGTGGTCAAATATTACCGCCGAGATGTTAGGTTGGGTTAGGTTAGGATATATTACTTTCTTGATGTATATAAAGGTCCCACGCAGACGTAGAGGCCAACCCGCCAGGAATGTTGTTAAATATTACCGCCGAGATGTTAGTTTGGGTTAGGTTAGGTTATATTACGTTCTTGATGTATATAAAGGTCCCACGCAGACGTAGAGGCCAACCCGCCAGGAATGTTGTCAAATATTACCGCCGAGATGATAGGTTGGGTTAGGTTAGGTTATATTTCGTTATTGATGTATATGAAGCTCCCACGGAGACGTAGAGGCCAACTCGCCAGGAATGTTGTCAAATATTACAGCCGCGATGTTAGATTGGGTTAGGTTAGGTTATATTACGTTATTGTTGTATATAAAGGTCCCACGGAGACGTAGAGGCCAACTCGTCAGGAATATTGTCAAATATTACCGCCGAGATGGTAGGTTGGGTTAGGTTAGGTTATATTACGTTCTTTATGTATATAAAGGTCCCACGCAGACGTAGAGGCCAACCCGCCAGGAATGTTGTCAAACATTACCGCCGAGATGTTAGTTTGGATTAGGTTAGGTTATATTACGTTCTTGATGTATATAAAGATCCCACGCAGACGTAGAGGCCAACTCGCCAGGAATGTTGTCAAATATTACAGCCGCGATGTTAGATTGGGTTTGGTTAGGTTATATTACGTTATTGTTGTATATAAAGGTCCCACGGAGACGCAGAGGCCGACTCGCCAGGAATGTTGTCAAATATTACCGCCGAGATGAGAGGTTGGGTTAGGTTAGGTTATATTACGTTATTGATGTATATGAAGGACCCCCAAGACGTAGGGGCCATCTCGTCAGGAATATTGTCAAATATTACCGCCGAGATGATAGGTTGGATTAGGTTAGGTTATATTACGTTATTGATGTATATAAAGGTCCCACGGAGCCGTAGAAGCCAACTCGCCAGGAATGTTGCCAAATATTACCGCCGAGATGAAAGGTTGGATTAGGTTAGGTTATATTAAGTTATTGATGTATATGAAGATCCCACGGAGACGCAGAGGCCAACTCGCCAGGTATGTGGTCAAATATTACCGCCGAGATGATAGGTTGGGTTAGGTTTGGTTATATTTCGTTATTGATGTATATGAAGGTCCCATGGAGACGTAGAGTCCAACTCGCCAGGAATGTTGTCAAATATTACAGCCGCGATGTTAGATTGGGTTAGGGTAGGTTATATTACGTTATTGATGTATATAAAGGTCCCACGGAGACCTAGAGGCCTACTCGACAGGAATGTTGCCAAATATTACCGCCGAGATGATAGGTTGGGTTAGGTTTGGTTATATTTCGTTATTGATGTATATGAAGGTCCCACGGAGCCGTAGAAGCCAATTCGCCAGGAATGTTGCCAAATATTACCGCCGAGATGATAGGTTGGGTTAGGTTAGGTTATATTTCGTTATTGATGTATATGAAGCTCCCACGGAGACGTAGAGGCCAACTCGCCAGGAATGTTGTCAAATATTACAGCCGCGATGTTAGATTGGGTTAGGTTAGGTTATATTACGTTATTGTTGTATATAAAGGTCCCACGGAGACGTAGAGGCCAACTCGTCAGGAATATTGTCAAATATTACCGCCGAGATGTTAGGTTGGGTTAGGTTACGTTATATTACGTTCTTGATGTATATAAAGGTCCCACGGAGACGCAGAGGCCAACTCGCCAGGAATGTTGTCAAATATTACCGCCGAGATGATAGGTTGGGTTAGGTTAGGTTATATTACGTTATTGATGTATATGAAGGACCCCCAAGACGTAGGGGCCATCTCGTCAGGAATATTGTCAAATATTACCGCCGAGATGATAGGTTGGATTAGGTTAGGTTATATTACGTTATTGATGTATATAAAGGTCCCACGGAGACGTAGAGGCCAACTCGTCAGGAATGTTGTCAAATATTACAGCCGCGAAGTGAGGTTGGGTTAGGTTAAGTTATATTACGTTATTGATGTATATAAAGGTCCCACGGAGCCGTAGAAGCCAATTCGCCAGGAATGTTGCCAAATATTACCGCCGAGATGCTAGGTTGGGTTAGGTTAGTTTATATTACGTTCTTGATGTATATAAAGGTTCCACGCAGACGTAGAGGCCAACCCGCCAGGAATGTTGTCAAATATTACCGCCGAGATGATAGGTTGGGTTAGGCTAGGTTATATTTCGTTATTGATGTATATGAAGCTCCCACGGAGACGTAGAGGCCAACCCGCCAGGAATGTTGTCAAATATTACCGCCGAGATGTTAGTTTGGGTTAGGTTAGATTATATTACGTTCTTGATGTATATAAAGGTACCACGCAGACGTAGAGGCCAACCCGCCAGGAATGTTGTTAAATATTACCGCCGAGATGTTAGTTTGGGTTAGGTTAGGTTATATTACGTTCTTGATGTATATAAAGGTCCCACGCAGACGTAGAGGCCAACCCGCCAGGAATGTTGTCAAATATTACCGCCGAGATGATAGGTTGGGTTAGGTTAGGTTATATTTAGTTTTTGATGTATATGAAGGTCCCACGGAGACGTAGAGGCCAACTCGCAAGGAATGTTGTCAAATATTACAGCCGCGATGTTAGATTGGGTTAGGTTAGGTTATATTACGTTATTGCTGTATGTAAAGGTCCCACGGAGACGCAGAGGCCAACTCGCCAGGAATGTTGTCAAATATTACCGCCGAGATGATAGGTTGGGTTAGGTTAGGTTATATTACGTCATTGATGTATATGAAGGACCCCCTAGACGTAGGGGCCATCTCGTCAGGAATATTGTCAAATATTACCCCCGAGATTATAGGTTGGATTAGGTTAGGTTATATTACGTTATTTTTGTATATAAAGGTCCCACGGAGACGTAGAGGCCAACTCGCCAGGAATGATGTCAAATATTACAGCCGCGATGTTAGATTGGGTTAGGTTAGGTTATATTACGTCATTGTTGTATATAAAGGTCCCACGGAGACGTAGAGGCCAACAAGCCAGAATGTTGCCAAATATTACCGCCGAGTTGTTAGGTTGGGTTAGGTTAGGTTATATTACGTTCTTGATGTATATAAAGGTCCCACGCAGACGTAGAGGCCAACTCGCCAGGAATGTTGTGAAATATTACCGCCGAGATGATAGGTTGGGTTAGGTTAGGTTATATTACGTTATTGATGTATATAAAGGTGCCACGGAGACGTAGAGGCCAACAAGCCAGGAATGTGGTCAAATATTAGTGCCGAGATGTTAGGTTGGTTTAGGTTAGGTTGTATTACGTCATAGACGTATACAGTGTTCCCACGGAGAAGTAGGGCCCGACAATCAAGGAATGTGGTTAAATGGTACCCCGAGAAGTTAGGTTGGGTTAGGTTACGTTATGTTACGTTATTGATGTACATGAGGGTCCCACGGAGACGTAGAGGCCGACATGCCAGGAATGTTGCCAAATATTACCGCCGAGATGCTAGGTTGGGTTAGGTTAGCTTATATTACGTTCTTGATGTATATAAAGGTTCCACGCAGACGTAGAGGCCAACCCGCCAGGAATGTTGTCAAATATTACCGCCGAGATGATAGGTTGGGTTAGGTTAGGTTATATTTCGTTATTGATGTATATGAAGGTCCCACGGAGACGTAGAGGCCAACTCGCCAGGTATGTTGTCAAATATTACCGCCGAGATGATAGGTTGGGTTAGGTTAGGTTATATTACGTTATTGATGTATATAAAGGTCCCACG
Source organism: Xylocopa violacea (assembly GCA_963969225.1). Taxonomy (NCBI): domain Eukaryota; kingdom Metazoa; phylum Arthropoda; class Insecta; order Hymenoptera; family Apidae; genus Xylocopa; species Xylocopa violacea. Next base: position 8,910,874 of record CAXAJV010000016.1, on the reverse strand, counting down.
GAGACGTAGAGCCCAACTCGCCAGGAATGTTGTCAAATATTACAGCCGCGATGTTAGATTGGGTTAGGTTAGGTTATATTACGTTATTGTTGTATATAAAGGTCCCACGGAGACGTAGAGGCCAACTCGTTAGGAATATTGTCAAATATTACCGCCGAGATGTTAGGTTGGGTTAGGTTAGGATATATTACGTTCTTGATGTATATAAAGGTCCCACGCAGACGTAGAGGCCAACCCGCCAGGAATGTTGTTAAATATTACCGCCGAGATGTTAGTTTGGGTTAGGTTAGGTTATATTACGTTCTTGATGTATATAAAGGTCCCACGCAGACGTAGAGGCCAACCCGCCAGGAATGTTGTCAAATATTACCGCCGAGATGATAGGTTGGGTTAGGTTAGGTTATATTTCGTTTTTGATGTATATGAAGGTCCCACGGAGACGTAGAGGCCAACTCGCAAGTAATGTTGTCAAATATTACAGCCGCGATGTTAGATTGGGTTAGGTTAGGTTATATTACGTTATTGTTGTATATAAAGGTCCCACGGAGACGCAGAGGCCAACTCGCCAGGAATGTTGTCAAATATTACCGCCGAGATGATAGGTTGGGTTAGGTTAGGTTATATTACGTCATTGATGTATATGAAGGACCCCCTAGACGTAGGAGCCATCTCGTCAGGAATATTGTCAAATATTACCGCCGAGATTATAGGTTGGATTAGGTTAGGTTATATTACGTTATTTTTGTACATAAAGGTCCCACGGAGACGTAGAGGCCAACTCGCCAGGAATGATGTCAAATATTACCGCCGAGATGATAGGTTGGATTAGGTTAGGTTATATTACGTTATTGATGTATATAAAGGTCCCACGGAGACGTAGAGGCCAACTCGCCAGGAATGATGTCAAATATTACAGCCGCGATGTTAGATTGGGTTAGGTTAGGTTATATTACGTTATTGTTGTATATAAAGGTCCCACGGAGACGCAGAGGCCAACTCGCCAGGAATGTTGTCAAATATGACCGCCGAGATGATAGGTTGGGTTAGGTTAGTTTATATTACGTCATTGATGTATATGAAGGACCCCCTAGACGTAGGGGCCATCTCGTCAGGAATATTGTCAAATATTACCGCCGAGATTATAGGTTGGATTAGGTTAGGTTATATTACGTTATTTTTGTATATAAAGGTCCCACGGAGACGTAGAGGCCAACTCGCCAGGAATGATGTCAAATATTACAGCCGCGATGTTAGATTGGGTTAGGTTAGGTTATATTACGTCATTGTTGTATATAAAGGTCCCACGGAGACGTAGAGGCCAACAAGCCAGAATGTTGCCAAATATTACCGCCGAGTTGTTAGGTTGGGTTAGGTTAGGTTATATTACGTTCTTGATGTATATAAAGGTCACACGCAGACGTAGAGGCCAACTCGCCAGGAATGTTGTGAAATATTACCGCCGAGATGATAGGTTGGGTTAGGTTAGGTTATATTACGTTATTGATGTATATAAAGGTGCCACGGAGACGTAGAGGCCAACAAGCCAGGAATGTGGTCAAATATTAGTGCCGAGATGTTAGGTTGGTTTAGGTTAGGTTGTATTACGTCATAGACGTATACAGTGTTCCCACGGAGAAGTAGGGCCCGACAATCAAGGAATGTGGTTAAATGGTACCCCGTGAAGTTAGGTTGGGTTAGGTTACGTTATGTTACGTTATTGATGTACATGAGGGTCCCACGGAGACGTAGAGGCCGACATGCCAGGAATGTTGCCAAATATTACCGCCGAGATGCTAGGTTGGGTTAGGTTAGCTTATATTACGTTCTTGATGTATATGAAGGTCCCACGGAGACGTAGAGGCCAACTCGCCAGGTATGTTGTCAAATATTACCGCCGAGATGATAGGTTGGGTTAGGTTAGGTTATATTACGTTATTGATGTATATAAAGGTCCCACGGAGACGTAGAGGCCAACTCGCCAGGAATGTTGTCAAATATTACAGCCGCGATGTTAGATTGGGTTAGGTTAGGTTATATTACGTTATTGTTGTATATAAAGGTCCCACGGAGACGTATAGGCCATCTCGTTAGGAATATTGTCAAATATTACCGCCGAGATGTTAGGTTGGGTTAGGTTAGGATATATTACGTTCTTGATGTATATAAAGGTCCCACGCAGACGTAGAGGCCAACCCGCCAGGAATGTTGTTAAATATTACCGCCGAGATGTTAGTTTGGGTTAGGTTAGGTTATATTACGTTCTTGATGTATATAAAGGTCCCACGCAGACGTAGAGGCCAACCCGCCAGGAATGTTGTCAAATATTACCGCCGAGATGATAGGTTGGGTTAGGTTAGGTTATATTTCGTTTTTGATGTATATGAAGGTCCCACGGAGACGTAGAGTCCAACTCGCAAGTAATGTTGTCAAATATTACAGCCGCGATGTTAGATTGGGTTAGGTTAGGTTATATTACGTTATTGTTGTATATAAAGGTCCCACGGAGACGCAGAGGCCAACTCGCCAGGAATGTTGTCAAATATTACCGCCGAGATGATAGGTTGGGTTAGGTTAGGTTATATTACGTCATTGATGTATATGAAGGACCCCCTAGACGTAGGAGCCATCTCGTCAGGAATATTGTCAAATATTACCGCCGAGATTATAGGTTGGATTAGGTTAGGTTATATTACGTTATTTTTGTACATAAAGGTCCCACGGAGACGTAGAGGCCAACTCGCCAGGAATGATGTCAAATATTACCGCCGAGATGATAGGTTGGATTAGGTTAGGTTATATTACGTTATTGATGTATATAAAGGTCCCACGGAGACGTAGAGGCCAACTCGCCAGGAATGATGTCAAATATTACAGCCGCGATGTTAGATTGGGTTAGGTTAGGTTATATTACGTTATTGTTGTATATAAAGGTCCCACGGAGACGTAGAGGCCAACCCGCCAGGAATGTTGTTAAATATTACCGCCGAGATGTTAGTTTGGGTTAGGTTAGGTTATATTACGTTCTTGATGTATATGAAGGTCCCACGGAGACGTAGAGGCCAACTCGCCAGGTATGTTGTCAAATATTACCGCCGAGATGATAGGTTGGGTTAGGTTAGGTTATATTACGTTATTGATGTATATAAAGGTCCCACGGAGACGTAGAGGCCAACTCGCCAGGAATGTTGTCAAATATTACAGCCGCGATGTTAGATTGGGTTAGGTTAGGTTATATTACGTTATTGTTGTATATAAAGGTCCCACGGAGACGTATAGGCCAACTCGTTAGGAATATTGTCAAATATTACCGCCGAGATGTTAGGTTGGGTTAGGTTAGGATATATTACGTTCTTGATGTATATAAAGGTCCCACGCAGACGTAGAGGCCAACCCGCCAGGAATGTTGTTAAATATTACCGCCGAGATGTTAGTTTGGGTTAGGTTAGGTTATATTACGTTCTTGATGTATATAAAGGTCCCACGCAGACGTAGAGGCCAACCCGCCAGGAATGTTGTCAAATATTACCGCCGAGATGATAGGTTGGGTTAGGTTAGGTTATATTTCGTTTTTGATGTATATGAAGGTCCCACGGAGACGTAGAGTCCAACTCGCAAGTAATGTTGTCAAATATTACAGCCGCGATGTTAGATTGGGTTAGGTTAGGTTATATTACGTTATTGTTGTATATAAAGGTCCCACGGAGACGCAGAGGCCAACTCGCCAGGAATGTTGTCAAATATTACCGCCGAGATGATAGGTTGGGTTAGGTTAGGTTATATTACGTCATTGATGTATATGAAGGACCCCCTAGACGTAGGAGCCATCTCGTCAGGAATATTGTCAAATATTACCGCCGAGATTATAGGTTGGATTAGGTTAGGTTATATTACGTTATTTTTGTACATAAAGGTCCCACGGAGACGTAGAGGCCAACTCGCCAGGAATGATGTCAAATATTACCGCCGAGATGATAGGTTGGATTAGGTTAGGTTATATTACGTTATTGATGTATATAAAGGTCCCACGGAGACGTAGAGGCCAACTCGCCAGGAATGATGTCAAATATTACAGCCGCGATGTTAGATTGGGTTAGGTTAGGTTATATTACGTTATTGTTGTATATAAAGGTCCCACGGAGACGCAGAGGCCAACTCGCCAGGAATGTTGTCAAATATTACCGCCGAGATGATAGGTTGGGTTAGGTTAGGTTATATTACGTTATTGATGTATATGAAGGACCCCCAAGACGTAGCGGCCATCTCGTCAGGAATATTGTCAAATATTACCGCCGAGATGATAGGTTGGATTAGGTTAGGTTATATTACGTTATTGATGTATATAAAGGTCCCACGGAGACGTAGAGGCCAACTCGCCAGGAATGATGCCAAATATTACAGCCGCGATGTTAGATTGGGTTAGGTTAGGTTATATTACGTTATTGTTGTATATAAAGGTCCCACGGAGACGTAGAGGCCAACTCGCCAGGTATGTTGTCAAATATTACCGCCGAGATGATAGGTTGGGTTAGGTTAGGTTATATTACGTTATTGATGTATATAAAGGTCCCATGGAGACGTAGAGGCCAACCCGCCAGGAATGTTGTTAAATATTACCGCCGAGATGTTAGTTTGGGTTAGGTTAGGTTATATTACGTTCTTGATGTATATAAAGGTCCCACGCAGACGTAGAGGCCAACCCGCCAGGAATGTTGTCAAATATTACCGCCGAGATGATAGGTTGGGTTAGGTTAGGTTATATTTCGTTTTTGATGTATATGGAGGTCCCACGGAGACGTAGAGGCCAACTCGCAAGGAATGTTGTCAAATATTACAGCCGCGATGTTAGATTGGGTTAGGTTAGGTTATATTACGTTATTGTTGTATATAAAGGTCCCACGGAGACGCAGAGGCCAACTCGCCAAGAATGTTGTCAAATATTACCGCCGAGATGATAGGTTGGGTTAGGTTAGGTTATATTACGTCATTGATGTATATGAAGGACCCCCTAGACGTAGGAGCCATCTCGTCAGGAATATTGTCAAATATTACCGCCGAGATTATAGGTTGGATTAGGTTAGGTTATATTACGTTATTTTTGTACATAAAGGTCCCACGGAGACGTAGAGGCCAACTCGCCAGGAATGATGTCAAATATTACCGCCGAGATGATAGGTTGGATTAGGTTAGGTTATATTACGTTATTGATGTATATAAAGGTCCCACGGAGACGTAGAGGCCAACTCGCCAGGAATGATGTCAAATATTACAGCCGCGATGTTAGATTGGGTTAGGTTAGGTTATATTACGTTATTGTTGTATATAAAGGTCCCACGGAGACGCAGAGGCCAACTCGCCAGGAATGTTGTCAAATATTACCGCCGAGATGATAGGTTGGGTTAGGTTAGGTTATATTACGTTATTGATGTATATGAAGGACCCCCAAGACGTAGGGGCCATCTCGTCAGGAATATTGTCAAATATTACCGCCGAGATGATAGGTTGGATTAGGTTAGGTTATATTACGTTATTGATGTATATAAAGGTCCCACGGAGACGTAGAGGCCAACTCGCCAGGAATGATGTCAAATATTACAGCCGCGATGTTAGATTGGGTTAGGTTAGGTTATATTACGTTATTGTTGTATATAAAGGTCCCACGGAGACGTAGAGGCCAACTCGCCAGGTATGTTGTCAAATATTACCGCCGAGATGATAGGTTGGATTAGGTTAGGTTATATTACGTTATTGATGTATATAAAGGTCCCACGGAGACGTAGAGGCCAACTCGCCAGGAATGATGTCAAATATTACAGCCGCGATGTTATATTGGGTTAGGTTAGGTTATATTACGTTATTGTTGTATATAAAGGTCCCACGGAGACGTAGAGGCCAACTCGCCAGGTATGTTGTCAAATATTACCGCCGAGATGATAGGTTGGATTAGGTTAGGTTATATTACGTTATTGATGTATATAAAGGTCCCACGGAGACGTAGAGGCCAACCCGCCAGGAATGTTGTTAAATATTACCGCCGAGATGTTAGTTTGGGTTAGGTTAGGTTATATTACGTTCTTGATGTATATAAAGGTCCCACGCAGACGTAGAGGCCAACCCGCCAGGAATGTTGTCAAATATTACAGCCGCGATGTTAGATTGGGTTAGGTTAGGTTATATTACGTTATTGTTGTATATAAAGGTCCCACGGAGACGTAGAGGCCAACTCGCCAGGTATGTTGTCAAATATTACCGCCGAGATGATAGGTTGGATTAGGTTAGGTTATATTACGTTATTGATGTATATAAAGGTCCCACGGAGACGTAGAGGCCAACTCGCCAGGAATGATGTCAAATATTACAGCCGCGATGTTAGATTGGGTTAGGTTAGGTTATATTACGTTATTGTTGTATATAAAGGTCCCACGGAGACGTAGAGGCCAACTCGCCAGGTATGTTGTCAAATATTACCACCGAGATGATAGGTTGGGTTAGGTTAGGTTATATTACGTTATTGATGTATATAAAGGTCCCACGGAGACGTAGAGGCCAACCCGCCAGGAATGTTGTTAAATATTACCGCCGAGATGTTAGTTTGGGTTAGGTTAGGTTATATTACGTTCTTGATGTATATAAAGGTCCCACGCAGACGTAGAGGCCAACCCGCCAGGAATGTTGTCAAATATTACCGCCGAGATGATAGGTTGGGTTAGGTTAGGTTATATTTCGTTTTTGATGTATATGAAGGTCCCACGGAGACGTAGAGGCCAACTCGCAAGGAATGTTGTCAAATATTACAGCCGCGATGTTAGATTGGGTTAGGTTAGGTTATATTACGTTATTCTTGTATATAAAGATCCCACGGAGACGCAGAGGCCAACTCGCCAGGAATGTTGTCAAATATTACCGCCGAGATGATAGGTTGGGTTAGGTTAGGTTATATTACGTCATTGATGTATATGAAGGACCCCCTAGACGTAGGAGCCATCTCGTCAGGAATATTGTCAAATATTACCGCCGAGATTATAGGTTGGATTAGGTTAGGTTATATTACGTTATTTTTGTACATAAAGGTCCCACGGAGACGTAGAGGCCAACTCGCCAGGAATGATGTCAAATATTACCGCCGAGATGATAGGTTGGATTAGGTTAGGTTATATTACGTTATTGATGTATATAAAGGTCCCACGGAGACGCAGAGGCCAACTCGCCAGGAATGTTGTCAAATATTACCGCCGAGATGATAGGTTGGGTTAGGTTAGGTTATATTACGTTATTGATGTATATGAAGGACCCCCAAGACGTAGGGGCCATCTCGTCAGGAATATTGTCAAATATTACCGCCGAGATGATAGGTTGGATTAGGTTAGGTTATATTACGTTATTGATGTATATAAAGGTCCCACGGAGACGTAGAGGCCAACTCGCCAGGAATGATGTCAAATATTACAGCCGCGATGTTAGATTGGGTTAGGTTAGGTTATATTACGTTATTGTTGTATATAAAGGTCCCACGGAGACGTAGAGGCCAACTCGCCAGGTATGTTGTCAAATATTACCGCCGAGATGATAGGTTGGATTAGGTTAGGTTATATTACGTTATTGATGTATATAAAGGTCCCACGGAGACGTAGAGGCCAACTCGCCAGGAATGATGTCAAATATTACAGCCGCGATGTTAGATTGGGTTAGGTTAGGTTATATTACGTTATTGTTGTATATAAAGGTCCCACGGAGACGTAGAGGCCAACTCGCCAGGTATGTTGTCAAATATTACCGCCGAGATGATAGGTTGGATTAGGTTAGGTTATATTACGTTATTGATGTATATAAAGGTCCCACGGAGACGTAGAGGCCAACCCGCCAGGAATGTTGTTAAATATTACCGCCGAGATGTTAGTTTGGGTTAGGTTAGGTTATATTACGTTCTTGATGTATATAAAGGTCCCACGCAGACGTAGAGGCCAACCCGCCAGGAATGTTGTCAAATATTACCGCCGAGATGATAGGTTGGGTTAGGTTAGGTTATATTTCGTTTTTGATGTATATGAAGGTCCCACGGAGACGTAGAGGCCAACTCGCAAGGAATGTTGTCAAATATTACAGCCGCGATGTTAGATTGGGTTAGGTTAGGTTATATTACGTTATTGTTGTATATAAAGGTCCCACGGAGACGCAGAGGCCAACCCGCCAGGAATGTTGTCAAATATTACCGCCGAGATGTTAGTTTGGGTTAGGTTAGGTTATATTACGTTATTGTTGTATATAAAGGTCCCACGGAGACGCAGAGGCCAACTCGCCAGGAATGTTGTCAAATATTACCGCCGAGATGATAGGTTGGGTTAGGTTAGGTTATATTACGTTATTGATGTATATGAAGGACCCCCAAGACGTAGGGGCCATCTCGTCAGGAATATTGTCAAATATTACCGCCGAGATGATAGGTTGGATTAGGTTAGGTTATATTACGTTATTGATGTATATAAAGGTCCCACGGAGACGTAGAGGCCAACTCGCCAGGAATGATGTCAAATATTACAGCCGCGATGTTAGATTGGGTTAGGTTAGGTTATATTACGTTATTGTTGTATATAAAGGTCCCACGGAGACGTAGAGGCCAACTCGCCAGGTATGTTGTCAAATATTACCGCCGAGATGATAGGTTGGATTAGGTTAGGTTATATTACGTTATTGATGTATATAAAGGTCCCACGGAGACGTAGAGGCCAACTCGCCAGGAATGATGTCAAATATTACAGCCGCGATGTTAGATTGGGTTAGGTTAGGTTATATTACGTTATTGTTGTATATAAAGGTCCCACGGAGACGTAGAGGCCAACTCGCCAGGTATGTTGTCAAATATTACCGCCGAGATGATAGGTTGGGTTAGGTTAGGTTATATTACGTTATTGATGTATATAAAGGTCCCACGGAGACGTAGAGGCCAACCCGCCAGGAATGTTGTTAAATATTACCGCCGAGATGTTAGTTTGGGTTAGGTTAGGTTATATTACGTTCTTGATGTATATAAAGGTCCCACGCAGACGTAGAGGCCAACCCGCCAGGAATGTTGTCAAATATTACCGCCGAGATGATAGGTTGGGTTAGGTTAGGTTATATTTCGTTTTTGATGTATATGAAGGTCCCACGGAGACGTAGAGGCCAACTCGCAAGGAATGTTGTCAAATATTACAGCCGCGATGTTAGATTGGGTTAGGTTAGGTTATATTACGTTATTCTTGTATATAAAGGTCCCACGGAGACGCAGAGGCCAACTCGCCAGGAATGTTGTCAAATATTACCGCCGAGATGATAGGTTGGGTTAGGTTAGGTTATATCACGTCATTGATGTATATGCAGGACCCCCTAGACGTAGGAGCCATCTCGTCAGGAATATTGTCAAATATTACCGCCGAGATTATAGGTTGGATTAGGTTAGGTTATATTACGTTATTTTTGTACATAAAGGTCCCACGGAGACGTAGAGGCCAACTCGCCAGGAATGATGTCAAATATTACAGCCGCGATGTTAGATTGGGTTAGGTTAGGTTATATTACGTTATTGTTGTATATAAAGGTCCCACGGAGACGTAGAGGCCAACTCGCCAGGTATGTTGTCAAATATTACCACCGAGATGATAGGTTGGGTTAGGTTAGGTTATATTACGTTATTGATGTATATAAAGGTCCCACGGAGACGTAGAGGCCAACCCGCCAGGAATGTTGTTAAATATTACCGCTGAGATGTTAGTTTGGGTTAGGTTAGGTTATATTACGTTCTTGATGTATATAAAGGTCCCACGCAGACGTAGAGGCCAACCCGCCAGGAATGTTGTCAAATATTACCGCCGAGATGATAGGTTGGGTTAGGTTAGGTTATATTTCGTTTTTGATGTATATGAAGGTCCCACGGAGACGTAGAGGCCAACTCGCAAGGAATGTTGTCAAATATTACAGCCGCGATGTTAGATTGGGTTAGGTTAGGTTATATTACGTTATTCTTGTATATAAAGGTCCCACGGAGACGCAGAGGCCAACTCGCCAGGAATGTTGTCAAATATTACCGCCGAGATGATAGGTTGGGTTAGGTTAGGTTATATTACGTCATTGATGTATATGAAGGACCCCCTAGACGTAGGAGCCATCTCGTCAGGAATATTGTCAAATATTACCGCCGAGATTATAGGTTGGATTAGGTTAGGTTATATTACGTTATTTTTGTACATAAAGGTCCCACGGAGACGTAGAGGCCAACTCGCCAGGAATGATGTCAAATATTACCGCCGAGATGATAGGTTGGATTAGGTTAGGTTATATTACGTTATTGATGTATATAAAGGTCCCACGGAGACGTAGAGGCCAACTCGCCAGGAATGATGTCAAATATGACAGCCGCGATGTTAGATTGGGTTAGGTTAGGTTATATTACGTTATTGTTGTATATAAAGGTCCCACGGAGACGCAGAGGCCAACTCGCCAGGAATGTTGTCAAATATTACCGCCGAGATGATAGGTTGGGTTAGGTTAGGTTATATTACGTTATTGATGTATATGAAGGACCCCCAAGACGTAGGGGCCATCTCGTCAGGAATATTGTCAAATATTACCGCCGAGATGATAGGTTGGATTAGGTTAGGTTATATTACGTTATTGATGTATATAAAGGTCCCACGGAGACGTAGAGGCCAACTCGCCAGGAATGATGTCAAATATTACAGGCGCGATGTTAGATTGGGTTAGGTTAGGTTATATTACGTTATTGTTGTATATAAAGGTCCCACGGAGACGTAGAGGCCAACTCGCCAGGTATGTTGTCAAATATTACCGCCGAGATGATAGGTTGGATTAGGTTAGGTTATATTACGTTATTGATGTATATAAAGGTCCCACGGAGACGTAGAGGCCAACTCGCCAGGAATGATGTCAAATATTACAGCCGCGATGTTAGATTGGGTTAGGTTAGGTTATATTACGTTATTGTTGTATATAAAGGTCCCACGGAGACGTAGAGGCCAACTCGCCAGGTATGTTGTCAAATATTACCGCCGAGATGATAGGTTGGATTAGGTTAGGTTATATTACGTTATTGATGTATATAAAGGTCCCACGGAGACGTAGAGGCCAACTCGCCAGGAATGATGTCAAATATTACAGCCGCGATGTTAGATTGGGTTAGGTTAGGTTATATTACGTTATTGTTGTATATAAAGGTCCCACGGAGACGTAGAGGCCAACTCGCCAGGTATGTTGTCAAATATTACCGCCGAGATGATAGGTTGGGTTAGGTTAGGTTATATTACGTTATTGATGTATATAAAGGTCCCACGGAGACGTAGAGGCCAACCCGCCAGGAATGTTGTTAAATATTACCGCCGAGATGTTAGTTTGGGTTAGGTTAGGTTATATTACGTTCTTGATGTATATAAAGGTCCCACGCAGACGTAGAGGCCAACCCGCCAGGAATGTTGTCAAATATTACCGCCGAGATGATAGGTTGGGTTAGGTTAGGTTATATTTCGTTTTTGATGTATATGAAGGTCCCACGGAGACGTAGAGGCCAACTCGCAAGGAATGTTGTCAAATATTACAGCCGCGATGTTAGATTGGGTTAGGTTAGGTTATATTACGTTATTCTTGTATATAAAGGTCCCACGGAGACGCAGAGGCCAACTCGCCAGGAATGTTGTCAAATATTACCGCCGAGATGATAGGTTGGGTTAGGTTAGGTTATATCACGTCATTGATGTATATGCAGGACCCCCTAGACGTAGGAGCCATCTCGTCAGGAATATTGTCAAATATTACCGCCGAGATTATAGGTTGGATTAGGTTAGGTTATATTACGTTATTTTTGTACATAAAGGTCCCACGGAGACGTAGAGGCCAACTCGCCAGGAATGATGTCAAATATTACAGCCGCGATGTTAGATTGGGTTAGGTTAGGTTATATTACGTTATTGTTGTATATAAAGGTCCCACGGAGACGTAGAGGCCAACTCGCCAGGTATGTTGTCAAATATTACCACCGAGATGATAGGTTGGGTTAGGTTAGGTTATATTACGTTATTGATGTATATAAAGGTCCCACGGAGACGTAGAGGCCAACCCGCCAGGAATGTTGTTAAATATTACCGCTGAGATGTTAGTTTGGGTTAGGTTAGGTTATATTACGTTCTTGATGTATATAAAGGTCCCACGCAGACGTAGAGGCCAACCCGCCAGGAATGTTGTCAAATATTACCGCCGAGATGATAGGTTGGGTTAGGTTAGGTTATATTTCGTTTTTGATGTATATGAAGGTCCCACGGAGACGTAGAGGCCAACTCGCAAGGAATGTTGTCAAATATTACAGCCGCGATGTTAGATTGGGTTAGGTTAGGTTATATTACGTTATTCTTGTATATAAAGGTCCCACGGAGACGCAGAGGCCAACTCGCCAGGAATGTTGTCAAATATTACCGCCGAGATGATAGGTTGGGTTAGGTTAGGTTATATTACGTCATTGATGTATATGAAGGACCCCCTAGACGTAGGAGCCATCTCGTCAGGAATATTGTCAAATATTACCGCCGAGATTATAGGTTGGATTAGGTTAGGTTATATTACGTTATTTTTGTACATAAAGGTCCCACGGAGACGTAGAGGCCAACTCGCCAGGAATGATGTCAAATATTACCGCCGAGATGATAGGTTGGATTAGGTTAGGTTATATTACGTTATTGATGTATATAAAGGTCCCACGGAGACGTAGAGGCCAACTCGCCAGGAATGATGTCAAATATTACAGCCGCGATGTTAGATTGGGTTAGGTTAGGTTATATTACGTTATTGTTGTATATAAAGGTCCCACGGAGACGTAGAGGCCAACTCGCCAGGTATGTTGTCAAATATTACCGCCGAGATGATAGGTTGGATTAGGTTAGGTTATATTACGTTATTGATGTATATAAAGGTCCCACGGAGACGTAGAGGCCAACTCGCCAGGAATGATGTCAAATATTACAGCCGCGATGTTAGATTGGGTTAGGTTAGGTTATATTACGTTATTGTTGTATATAAAGGTCCCACGGAGACGTAGAGGCCAACTCGCCAGGTATGTTGTCAAATATTACCGCCGAGATGATAGGTTGGGTTAGGTTAGGTTATATTACGTTATTGATGTATATAAAGGTCCCACGGAGACGTAGAGGCCAACTCGCCAGGAATGTTGTCAAATATTACAGCCGCGCTGTTAGATTGGGTTAGGTTAGGTTATATTACGTTATTGTTGTATATAAAGGTCCCACGGAGACGTAGAGGCCAACTTGTCAGGAATATTGTCAAATATTACCGCCGAGATGTTAGGTTGGGTTAGGTTAGGTTATATTACGTTCTTGATGTATATAAAGGTCCCACGCAGACGTAGAGGCCAACCCGCCAGGAATGTTGTCAAATATTACCGCCGAGATGTTAGTTTGGGTTAGGTTAGGTTATATTACGTTATTGTTGTATATAAAGGTCCCACGGAGACGTAGAGGCCAACTCGCCAGGTATGTTGTCAAATATTACCGCCGAGATGATAGGTTGGGTTAGGTTAGGTTATATTACGTTATTGATGTATATAAAGGTCCCACGGAGACGTAGAGGCCAACTCGCCAGGAATGATGTCAAATATTACAGCCGCGATGTTAGATTGGGTTAGGTTAGGTTATATTACGTTATTGTTGTATATAAAGGTCCCACGGAGACGTAGAGGCCAACTCGTCAGGAATATTGTCAAATATTACCGCCGAGATGTTAGGTTGGGTTAGGTTAGGTTATATTACGTTCTTGATGTATATAAAGGTCCCTCGCAGACGTAGAGGCCAACCCGCCAGGAATGTTGTCAAATATTACCGCCGAGATGTTAGTTTGGGTTAGGTTAGGTTATATTACGTTCTTGATGTATATAAAGGTCCCACGCAGAGGTAGAGGCCAACCCGCCATGAATGTTGTCAAATATTACCGCCGAGATGATAGGTTGGTTTAGGTTAGGTTATATTTCGTTATTGATGTATATGAAGGTCCCACGGAGACGTAGAGGCCAACTCGCCAGGTATGTTGTCAAATATTACCGCCGAGATGATAGGTTGGGTTAGGTTAGGTTATATTACGTTATTGATGTATATAAAGGTCCCACGGAGACGTAGAGGCCAACTCGCCAGGAATGTTGTCAAATATTACAGCCGCGATGTTAGATTGGGTTAGGTTAGGTTATATTACGTTATTGTTGTATATAAAGGTCCCCCGGAGACGTAGGGGCCAACTCGTCAGGAATATTGTCAAATATTACCGCCGAGATGTTAGGTTGGGTTAGGTTAGGTTATATTACGTTCTTGATGTATATAAAGGTCCCACGCAGACGTAGAGGCCAACCCGCCAGGAATGATGTCAAATATTACAGCCGCGATGTTAGATTGGGTTAGGTTAGGTTATATTACGTTATTGTTGTATATAAAGGTCCCACGGAGACGCAGAGGCCAACTCGCCAGGAATGTTGTCAAATATTACCGCCGAGATGATAGGTTGGGTTAGGTTAGGTTATATTACGTTATTGATGTATATGAAGGACCCCCAAGACGTAGGGGCCATCTCGTCAGGAATATTGTCAAATATTACCGCCGAGATGATAGGTTGGGTTAGGTTAGGTTATATTACGTTATTGATGTATATAAAGGTCCCACGGAGACGTAGAGGCCAACTCGCCAGGAATGTTGTCAAATATTACAGCCGCGATGTTAGATTGGGTTAGGTTAGGTTATATTACGTTCTTGATGTATATAAAGGTCCCACGCAGACGTAGAGGCCAACCCGCCAGGAATGTTGTCAAATATTACCGCCGAGATGTTAGTTTGGGTTAGGTTAGGTTATATTACGTTATTGTTGTATATAAAGGTCCCACGGAGACGTAGAGGCCAACTCGCCAGGTATGTTGTCAAATATTACCGCCGAGATGATAGGTTGGGTTAGGTTAGGTTATATTACGGTATTGATGTATATAAAGGTCCCACGGAGACGTAGAGGCCAACTCGCCAGGAATGATGTCAAATATTACAGCCGCGATGTTAGATTGGGTTAGGTTAGGTTATATTACGTTATTGTTGTATATAAAGGTCCCACGGAGACGCAGAGGCCAACTCGCCAGGAATGTTGTCAAATATTACCGCCGAGATGATAGGTTGGGTTAGGTTAGGTTATATTACGTTATTGATGTATATGAAGGACCCCCAAGATGTAGGGGCCATCTCGTCAGGAATATTGTCAAATATTACCGCCGAGATGATAGGTTGGATTAGGTTAGGTTATATTACGTTATTGATGTATATAAAGGTCCCACGGAGACGTAGAGGCCAACTCGCCAGGAATGATGTCAAATATTACAGCCGCGATGTTAGATTGGGTTAGGTTAGGTTATATTACGTTATTGTTGTATATAAAGGTCCCACGGAGACGTAGAGGCCAACTCGCCAGGTATGTTGTCAAATATTACCGCCGAGATGATAGGTTGGGTTAGGTTAGGTTATATTACGTTACTGATGTATATAAAGGTCCCACGGAGACGTAGAGGCCAACTCGCCAGGAATGTTGTCAAATATTACAGCCGCGATGTTAGATTGGGTTAGGTTAGGTTATATTACGTTATTGTTGTATATAAAGGTCCCACGGAGACGTAGAGGCCAACTTGTCAGGAATATTGTCAAATATTACCGCCGAGATGTTAGGTTGGGTTAGGTTAAGTTATATTACGTTCTTGATGTATATAAAGGTCGCACGCAGACGTAGAGGCCAACCCGCCAGGAATGTTGTCAAATATTACCGCCGAGATGTCAGTTTGGGTTAGGTTAGGTTATATTACGTTCTTGATGTATATAAAGGTCCCACGCAGACGTAGAGGCCAACCCGCCATGAATGTTGTCAAATATTACCGCCGAGATGATAGGTTGGGTTAGGTTAGGTTATATTTCGTTATTGATGTATATGAAGGTCCCACGGAGACGTAGAGGCCAACTTGCCAGGAATGATGTCAAATATTACCGCCGAGATGATAGGTTGGATTAGGTTAGGTTATATTACGTTATTGATGTATATAAAGGTCCCACGGAGACGTAGAGGCCAACTCGCCAGGAATGATGTCAAATATTACAGCCGCGATGTTAGATTGGGTTAGGTTAGGTTATATTACGTTATTGTTGTATATAAAGGTCCCACGGAGACGCAGAGGCCAACTCGCCAGGAATGTTGTCAAATATTACCGCCGAGATGATAGGTTGGGTTAGGTTAGGTTATATTACGTTCTTGATGTATATGAAGGACCCCCAAGACGTAGGGGCCATCTCGTTAGGAATATTGTCAAATATTACCGCCGAGATGATAGGTTGGATTAGGTTAGGTTATATTACGTTATTGATGTATATAAAGGTCCCACGGAGACGTAGAGGCCAACTCGCCAGGAATGATGTCAAATATTACAGCCGCGATGCTAGATTGGGTTAGGTTAGGTTATATTACGTTATTGTTGTATATAAAGTTCCCACGGAGACGTAGAGGCCAACTCGCCAGGTATGTTGTCAAATATTACCGCCGAGATGATAGGTTGGGTTAGGTTAGGTTATATTACGTTATTGATGTATATAAAGGTCCCACGGAGACGTAGAGGCCAACTCGCCAGGAATGTTGTCAAATATTACAGCCGCGATGTTAGATTGGGTTAGGTTAGGTTATATTACGTTCTTGATGTATATAAAGGTCCCACGCAGACGTAGAGGCCAACCCGCCAGGAATGTTGTCAAATATTACCGCCGAGATGTTAGTTTGGGTTAGGTTAGGTTATATTACGTTATTGTTGTATATAAAGGTCCCACGGAGACGTAGAGGCCAACTCGCCAGGTATGTTGTCAAATATTACCGCCGAGATGATAGGTTGGGTTAGGTTAGGTTATATTACGTTATTGATGTATATAAAGGTCCCACGGAGACGTAGAGGCCAACTCGCCAGGAATGATGTCAAATATTACAGCCGCGATGTTAGATTGGGTTAGGTTAGGTTATATTACGTTATTGTTGTATATAAAGGTCCCACGGAGACGCAGAGGCCAACTCGCCAGGAATGTTGTCAAATATTACCGCCGAGATGATAGGTTGGGTTAGGTTAGGTTATATTACGTTCTTGATGTATATGAAGGACCCCCAAGACGTAGGGGCCATCTCGTTAGGAATATTGTCAAATATTACCGCCGAGATGATAGGTTGGATTAGGTTAGGTTATATTACGTTATTGATGTATATAAAGGTCCCACGGAGACGTAGAGGCCAACTCGCCAGGAATGATGTCAAATATTACAGCCGCGATGCTAGATTGGGTTAGGTTAGGTTATATTACGTTATTGTTGTATATAAAGTTCCCACGGAGACGTAGAGGCCAACTCGCCAGGTATGTTGTCAAATATTACCGCCGAGATGATAGGTTGGGTTAGGTTAGGTTATATTACGTTATTGATGTATATAAAGGTCCCACGGAGACGTAGAGGCCAACTCGCCAGGAATGTTGTCAAATATTACAGCCGCGATGTTAGATTGGGTTAGGTTAGGTTATATTACGTTATTGTTGTATATAAAGGTCCCACGGAGACGCAGAGGCCAACTCGCCAGGAATGTTGTCAAATATTACCGCCGAGATGATAGGTTGGGTTAGGTTAGGTTATATTACGTTATTGATGTATATAAAGGTCCCACGGAGACGTAGAGTCCAACTCGCCAGGAATGATGTCAAATATTACAGCCGCGATGTTAGATTGGGTTAGGTTAGGTTATATTACGTTATTGTTGTATATAAAGGTCCCACGGAGACGTAGAGGCCAACTCGCCAGGTATGTTGTCAAATATTAGCGCCGAGATGATAGGTTGGGTTAGGTTAGGTTATATTACGTTATTGTTGTATATAAAGGTCCCACGGAGACGTAGAGGCCAACTCGCCAGGTATGTTGTCAAATATTACCGCCGAGATGATAGGTTGGGTTAGGTTAGGTTATATTACGTTATTGATGTATATAAAGGTCCCACGGAGACGTAGAGGCCAACTCGCCAGGAATATTGTCAAATATTACCACCGAGATGTTAGGTTGGGTTAGGTTAAGTTATATTACGTTCTTGATGTATATAAAGGTCCCACGCAGACGTAGAGGCCAACCCGCCAGGAATGTTGTCAAATATTACCGCCGAGATGTTAGTTTGGGTTAGGTTAGGTTATATTACGTTCTTGATGTATATAAAGGTCCCACGCAGACGTAGAGGCCAACCCGCCATGAATGTTGTCAAATGTTACCGCCGAGATGATAGGTTGGGTTAGGTTAGGTTATATTTCGTTATTGATGTATATGAAGGTCCCACGGAGACGTAGAGGCCAACTTGCCAGGAATGATGTCAAATATTACAGCCGCGATGTTAGATTGGGTTAGGTTAGGTTATATTACGTTATTGATGTATATAAAGGTCCCACGGAGACGTAGAGGCCAACTCGCCAGGAATGATGTCAAATATTACAGCCGCGATGTTAGATTGGGTTAGGTTAGGTTATATTACGTTATTGTTGTATATAAAGGTCCCACGGAGACGCAGAGGCCAACTCGCCAGGAATGTTGTCAAATATTACCGCCGAGATGATAGGTTGGGTTAGGTTAGGTTATATTACGTTCTTGATGTATATGAAGGACCCCCAAGACGTAGGGGCCATCTCGTTAGGAATATTGTCAAATATTACCGCCGAGATGATAGGTTGGATTAGGTTAGGTTATATTACGTTATTGATGTATATAAAGGTCCCACGGAGACGTAGAGGCCAACTCGCCAGGAATGTTGTCAAATATTACAGCCGCGATGTTAGATTGGGTTAGGTTAGGTTATATTACGTTCTTGATGTATATAAAGGTCCCACGCAGACGTAGAGGCCAACCCGCCAGGAATGTTGTCAAATATTACCGCCGAGATGTTAGTTTGGGTTAGGTTAGGTTATATTACGTTATTGTTGTATATAAAGGTCCCACGGAGACGTAGAGGCCAACTCGCCAGGTATGTTGTCAAATATTACCGCCGAGATGATAGGTTGGGTTAGGTTAGGTTATATTACGTTATTGATGTATATAAAGGTCCCACGGAGACGTAGAGGCCAACTCGCCAGGAATGATGTCAAATATTACAGCCGCGATGTTAGATTGGGTTAGGTTAGGTTATATTACGTTATTGTTGTATATAAAGGTCCCACGGAGACGCAGAGGCCAACTCGCCAGGAATGTTGTCAAATATTACCGCCGAGATGATAGGTTGGGTTAGGTTAGGTTATATTACGTTATTGATGTATATGAAGGACCCCCAAGATGTAGGGGCCATCTCGTCAGGAATATTGTCAAATATTACCGCCGAGATGATAGGTTGGATTAGGTTAGGTTATATTACGTTATTGATGTATATAAAGGTCCCACGGAGACGTAGAGGCCAACTCGCCAGGAATGATGTCAAATATTACAGCCGCGATGTTAGATTGGGTTAGGTTAGGTTATATTACGTTATTGTTGTATATAAAGGTCCCACGGAGACGTAGAGGCCAACTCGCCAGGTATGTTGTCAAATATTACCGCCGAGATGATAGGTTGGGTTAGGTTAGGTTATATTACGTTACTGATGTATATAAAGGTCCCACGGAGACGTAGAGGCCAACTCGCCAGGAATGTTGTCAAATATTACAGCCGCGATGTTAGATTGGGTTAGGTTAGGTTATATTACGTTATTGTTGTATATAAAGGTCCCACGGAGACGTAGAGGCCAACTTGTCAGGAATATTGTCAAATATTACCGCCGAGATGTTAGGTTGGGTTAGGTTAAGTTATATTACGTTCTTGATGTATATAAAGGTCGCACGCAGACGTAGAGGCCAACCCGCCAGGAATGTTGTCAAATATTACCGCCGAGATGTTAGTTTGGGTTAGGTTAGGTTATATTACGTTCTTGATGTATATAAAGGTCCCACGCAGACGTAGAGGCCAACCCGCCATGAATGTTGTCAAATATTACCGCCGAGATGATAGGTTGGGTTAGGTTAGGTTATATTTCGTTATTGATGTATATGAAGGTCCCACGGAGACGTAGAGGCCAACTTGCCAGGAATGATGTCAAATATTACCGCCGAGATGATAGGTTGGATTAGGTTAGGTTATATTACGTTATTGATGTATATAAAGGTCCCACGGAGACGTAGAGGCCAACTCGCCAGGAATGATGTCAAATATTACAGCCGCGATGTTAGATTGGGTTAGGTTAGGTTATATTACGTTATTGTTGTATATAAAGGTCCCACGGAGACGCAGAGGCCAACTCGCCAGGAATGTTGTCAAATATTACCGCCGAGATGATAGGTTGGGTTAGGTTAGGTTATATTACGTTCTTGATGTATATGAAGGACCCCCAAGACGTAGGGGCCATCTCGTTAGGAATATTGTCAAATATTACCGCCGAGATGATAGGTTGGATTAGGTTAGGTTATATTACGTTATTGATGTATATAAAGGTCCCACGGAGACGTAGAGGCCAACTCGCCAGGAATGATGTCAAATATTACAGCCGCGATGCTAGATTGGGTTAGGTTAGGTTATATTACGTTATTGTTGTATATAAAGGTCCCACGGAGACGTAGAGGCCAACTTGTCAGGAATATTGTCAAATATTACCGCCGAGATGTTAGGTTGGGTTAGGTTAAGTTATATTACGTTCTTGATGTATATAAAGGTCGCACGCAGACGTAGAGGCCAACCCGCCAGGAATGTTGTCAAATATTACCGCCGAGATGTTAGTTTGGGTTAGGTTAGGTTATATTACGTTCTTGATGTATATAAAGGTCCCACGCAGACGTAGAGGCCAACCCGCCATGAATGTTGTCAAATATTACCGCCGAGATGATAGGTTGGGTTAGGTTAGGTTATATTTCGTTATTGATGTATATGAAGGTCCCACGGAGACGTAGAGGCCAACTTGCCAGGAATGATGTCAAATATTACCGCCGAGATGATAGGTTGGATTAGGTTAGGTTATATTACGTTATTGATGTATATAAAGGTCCCACGGAGACGTAGAGGCCAACTCGCCAGGAATGATGTCAAATATTACAGCCGCGATGTTAGATTGGGTTAGGTTAGGTTATATTACGTTATTGTTGTATATAAAGGTCCCACGGAGACGCAGAGGCCAACTCGCCAGGAATGTTGTCAAATATTACCGCCGAGATGATAGGTTGGGTTAGGTTAGGTTATATTACGTTCTTGATGTATATGAAGGACCCCCAAGACGTAGGGGCCATCTCGTTAGGAATATTGTCAAATATTACCGCCGAGATGATAGGTTGGATTAGGTTAGGTTATATTACGTTATTGATGTATATAAAGGTCCCACGGAGACGTAGAGGCCAACTCGCCAGGAATGATGTCAAATATTACAGCCGCGATGCTAGATTGGGTTAGGTTAGGTTATATTACGTTATTGTTGTATATAAAGTTCCCACGGAGACGTAGAGGCCAACTCGCCAGGTATGTTGTCAAATATTACCGCCGAGATGATAGGTTGGGTTAGGTTAGGTTATATTACGTTATTGATGTATATAAAGGTCCCACGGAGACGTAGAGGCCAACTCGCCAGGAATGTTGTCAAATATTACAGCCGCGATGTTAGATTGGGTTGGGTTAGGTTATATTACGTTATTGTTGTATATAAAGGTCCCACGGAGACGCAGAGGCCAACTCGCCAGGAATGTTGTCAAATATTACCGCCGAGATGATAGGTTGGGTTAGGTTAGGTTATATTACGTTATTGATGTATATAAAGGTCCCACGGAGACGTAGAGTCCAACTCGCCAGGAATGATGTCAAATATTACAGCCGCGATGTTAGATTGGGTTAGGTTAGGTTATATTACGTTATTGTTGTATATAAAGGTCCCACGGAGACGTAGAGGCCAACTCGCCAGGTATGTTGTCAAATATTAGCGCCGAGATGATAGGTTGGGTTAGGTTAGGTTATATTACGTTATTGTTGTATATAAAGGTCCCACGGAGACGTAGAGGCCAACTCGCCAGGTATGTTGTCAAATATTACCGCCGAGATGATAGGTTGGGTTAGGTTAGGTTATATTACGTTATTGATGTATATAAAGGTCCCACGCAGACGTAGAGGCCAACCCGCCATGAATGTTGTCAAATGTTACCGCCGAGATGATAGGTTGGGTTAGGTTAGGTTATATTTCGTTATTGATGTATATGAAGGTCCCACGGAGACGTAGAGGCCAACTTGCCAGGAATGATGTCAAATATTACAGCCGCGATGTTAGATTGGGTTAGGTTAGGTTATATTACGTTATTGATGTATATAAAGGTCCCACGGAGACGTAGAGGCCAACTCGCCAGGAATGATGTCAAATATTACAGCCGCGATGTTAGATTGGGTTAGGTTAGGTTATATTACGTTATTGTTGTATATAAAGGTCCCACGGAGACGCAGAGGCCAACTCGCCAGGAATGTTGTCAAATATTACCGCCGAGATGATAGGTTGGGTTAGGTTAGGTTATATTACGTTCTTGATGTATATGAAGGACCCCCAAGACGTAGGGGCCATCTCGTTAGGAATATTGTCAAATATTACCGCCGAGATGATAGGTTGGATTAGGTTAGGTTATATTACGTTATTGATGTATATAAAGGTCCCACGGAGACGTAGAGGCCAACTCGCCAGGAATGATGTCAAATATTACAGCCGCGATGCTAGATTGGGTTAGGTTAGGTTATATTACGTTATTGTTGTATATAAAGTTCCCACGGAGACGTAGAGGCCAACTCGCCAGGTATGTTGTCAAATATTACCGCCGAGATGATAGGTTGGGTTAGGTTAGGTTATATTACGTTATTGATGTATATAAAGGTCCCACGGAGACGTAGAGGCCAACTCGCCAGGAATGTTGTCAAATATTACAGCCGCGATGTTAGATTGGGTTAGGTTAGGTTATATTACGTTATTGTTGTATATAAAGGTCCCACGGAGACGCAGAGGCCAACTCGCCAGGAATGTTGTCAAATATTACCGCCGAGATGATAGGTTGGGTTAGGTTAGGTTATATTACGTTATTGATGTATATAAAGGTCCCACGGAGACGTAGAGTCCAACTCGCCAGGAATGATGTCAAATATTACAGCCGCGATGTTAGATTGGGTTAGGTTAGGTTATATTACGTTATTGTTGTATATAAAGGTCCCACGGAGACGTAGAGGCCAACTCGCCAGGTATGTTGTCAAATATTAGCGCCGAGATGATAGGTTGGGTTAGGTTAGGTTATATTACGTTATTGTTGTATATAAAGGTCCCACGGAGACGTAGAGGCCAACTCGCCAGGTATGTTGTCAAATATTACCGCCGAGATGATAGGTTGGGTTAGGTTAGGTTATATTACGTTATTGATGTATATAAAGGTCCCACGGAGACGTAGAGGCCAACTCGCCAGGAATATTGTCAAATATTACCACCGAGATGTTAGGTTGGGTTAGGTTAAGTTATATTACGTTCTTGATGTATATAAAGGTCCCACGCAGACGTAGAGGCCAACCCGCCAGGAATGTTGTCAAATATTACCGCCGAGATGTTAGTTTGGGTTAGGTTAGGTTATATTACGTTCTTGATGTATATAAAGGTCCCACGCAGACGTAGAGGCCAACCCGCCATGAATGTTGTCAAATGTTACCGCCGAGATGATAGGTTGGGTTAGGTTAGGTTATATTTCGTTATTGATGTATATGAAGGTCCCACGGAGACGTAGAGGCCAACTTGCCAGGAATGATGTCAAATATTACCGCCGAGATGTTAGGTTGGATTAGGTTAGGTTATATTACGTTATTGATGTATATAAAGGTCCCACGGAGACGTAGAGGCCAACTCGCCAGGAATGATGTCAAATATTACAGCCGCGATGTTAGATTGGGTTAGGTTAGGTTATATTACGTTATTGTTGTATATAAAGGTCCCACGGAGACGTAGAGGCCAACTTGTCAGGAATATTGTCAAATATTACCGCCGAGATGTTAGGTTGGGTTAGGTTAAGTTATATTACGTTCTTGATGTATATAAAGGTCCCACGCAGACGTAGAGGCCAACCCGCCAGGAATGTTGTCAAATATTACCGCCGAGATGTTAGTTTGGGTTAGGTTAGGTTATATTACGTTCTTGATGTATATAAAGGTCCCACGCAGACGTAGAGGCCAACCCGCCATGAATGTTGTCAAATATTACCGCCGAGATGATAGGTTGGGTTAGGTTAGGTTATATTTCGTTATTGATGTATATGAAGGTCCCATGGAGACGTAGAGGCCAACTTGCCAGGAATGATGTCAAATATTACCGCCGAGATGATAGGTTGGATTAGGTTAGGTTATATTACGTTATTGATGTATATGAAGGTCCCACGGAGACGTAGAGGCCAACTCGCCAGGAATGATGTCAAATATTACAGCCGCGATGTTAGATTGGGTTAGGTTAGGTTATATTACGTTATTGTTGTATATAAAGGTCCCACGGAGACGCAGAGGCCAACTCGCCAGGAATGTTGTCAAATATAACCGCCGAGACGATAGGTTGGGTTAGGTTAGGTTATATTACGTTCTTGATGTATATGAAGGACCCCCAAGACGTAGGGGCCATCTCGTTAGGAATATTGTCAAATATTACCGCCGAGATGATAGGTTGGATTAGGTTAGGTTATATTACGTTATTGATGTATATAAAGGTCCCACGGAGACGTAGAGGCCAACTCGCCAGGAATGATGTCAAATATTACAGCCGCGATGCTAGATTGGGTTAGGTTAGGTTATATTACGTTATTGTTGTATATAAAGGTCCCACGGAGACGTAGAGGCCAACTCGCCAGGTATGTTGTCTAATATTACCGCCGAGATGATAGGTTGGGTTAGGTTAGGTTATATTACGTTATTGATGTATATAAAGGTCCCACGGAGACGTAGAGGCCAACTCGCCAGGAATGTTGTCAAATATTACAGCCGCGATGTTAGATTGGGTTAGGTTAGGTTATATTACGTTATTGTTGTATATAAAGGTCCCACGGAGACGCAGAGGCCAACTCGCCAGGAATGTTGTCAAATATTACCGCCGAGATGATAGGTTGGGTTAGGTTAGGTTATATTACGTTCTTGATGTATATGAAGGACCCCCAAGACGTAGGGGCCATCTCGTCAGGAATATTGTCAAATATTACCGCCGAGATGATAGGTTGGATTAGGTTAGGTTATATTACGTTATTGTTGTATATAAAGGTCCCACGGAGACGTAGAGGCCAACTCGCCAGGAATGATGTCAAATATTACAGCCGCGATGTTAGATTGGGTTAGGTTAGGTTATATTACGTTATTGTTGTATATAAAGGTCCCACGGAGACGTAGAGGCCAACTTGTCAGGAATATTGTCAAATATTACCGCCGAGATGTTAGGTTGGGTTAGGTTAGGTTATATTACGTTCTTGATGTATATAAAGGTCCCACGCAGACGTAGAGGCCAACCCGCCAGGAATGTTGTCAAATATTACCGCCGAGATGATAGGTTGGGTTAGGTTAGGTTATATTACGTTATTGATGTATATGAAGGACCCCCAAGACGTAGGGGCCATCTCGTCAGGAATATTGTCAAATATTACCGCCGAGATGATAGGTTGGATTAGGTTAGGTTATATTACGTTATTGTTGTATATAAAGGTCCCACGGAGACGTAGAGGCCAACTCGCCAGGAATGATGTCAAATATTACAGCCGCGATGTTAGATTGGGTTAGGTTAGGTTATATTACGTTATTGTTGTATATAAAGGTCCCACGGAGACGTAGAGGCCAACTCGCCAGGTATGTTGTCAAATATTACCGCCGAGATGATAGGTTGGGTTAGGTTAGGTTATATTACGTTATTGATGTATATAAAGGTCCCACGGAGACGTAGAGGCCAACTCGCCAGGAATGTTGTCAAATATTACAGCCGCGATGTTAGATTGGGTTAGGTTAGGTTATATTACGTTCTTGATGTATATAAAGGTCCCACGGAGACGTAGAGGCCAACTCGCCAGGAATGATGTCAAATATTACAGCCGCGATGTTAGATTGGGTTAGGTTAGGTTATATTACGTTATTGTTGTATATAAAGGTCCCACGGAGACGTAGAGGCCAACTCGCCAGGTATGTTGTCAAATATTACCGCCGAGATGATAGGTTGGGTTACGTTAGGTTATATTACGTTATTGATGTATATAAAGGTCCCACGGAGACGTAGAGGCCAACTCGCCAGGAATGTTGTCAAATATTACAGCCGCGATGTTAGATTGGGTTAGGTTAGGTTATATTACGTTATTGTTGTATATAAAGGTCCCACGGAGACGTAGAGGCCAACTTGTCAGGAATATTGTCAAATATTACCGCCGAGATGTTAGGTTGGGTTAGGTTAAGTTATATTACGTTCTTGATGTATATAAAGGTCCCACGCAGACGTAGAGGCCAACCCGCCAGGAATGTTGTCAAATATTACCGCCGAGATGTTAGTTTGGGTTAGGTTAGGTTATATTACGTTCTTGATGTATATAAAGGTCTCACGCAGACGTAGAGGCCAACCCGCCATGAATGTTGTCAAATATTACCGCCGAGATGATAGGTTGGGTTAGGTTAGGTTATATTTCGTTATTGATGTATATGAAGGTCACACGGAGACGTAGAGGCCAACTTGCCAGGAATGATGTCAAATATTACCGCCGAGATGATAGGTTGGATTAGGTTAGGTTATATTACGTTATTGATGTATATAAAGGTCCCACGGAGACGTAGAGGCCAACTCGCCAGGAATGATGTCAAATATTACAGCCGCGATGTTAGATTGGGTTAGGTTAGGTTATATTACGTTATTGTTGTATATAAAGGTCCCACGGAGACGCAGAGGCCAACTCGCCAGGAATGTTGTCAAATATTACCGCCGAGATGATAGGTTGGGTTAGGTTAGGTTATATTACGTTCTTGATGTATATGAAGGACCCCCAAGACGTAGGGGCCATCTCGTTAGGAATATTGTCAAATATTACCGCCGAGATGATAGGTTGGATTAGGTTAGGTTATATTACGTTATTGATGTATATAAAGGTCCCACGGAGACGTAGAGGCCAACTCGCCAGGAATGATGTCAAATATTACAGCCGCGATGCTAGATTGGGTTAGGTTAGGTTATATTACGTTATTGCTGTATATAAAGGTCCCACGGAGACGTAGAGGCCAACTCGCCAGGTATGTTGTCAAATATTACCGCCGAGATGATAGGTTGGGTTAGGTTAGGTTATATTACGTTATTGATGTATATAAAGGTCCCACGGAGACGTAGAGGCCAACTCGCCAGGAATGTTGTCAAATATTACAGCCGCGATGTTAGATTGGGTTAGGTTAGGTTATATTACGTTATTGTTGTATATAAAGGTCCCACGGAGACGCAGAGGCCAACTCGCCAGGAATGTTGTCAAATATTACCGCCGCGATGTTAGATTGGGTTAGGTTAGGTTATATTACGTTATTGTTGTATATAAAGGTCCCACGGAGACGTAGAGGCCAACTCGCCAGGTATGTTGTCAAATATTACCGCCGAGATGATAGGTTGGGTTAGGTTAGGTTATATTACGTTATTGATGTATATAAAGGTCCAACGGAGACGTAGAGGCCAACTCGCCAGGAATGTTGTCAAATATTACAGCCGCGATGTTAGATTGGGTTAGGTTAGGTTATATTACGTTATTGTTGTATATAAAGGTCCCACGGAGACGTAGAGGCCAACTCGCCAGGTATGTTGTCAAATATTACCGCCGAGATGATAGGTTGGGTTAGGTTAGGTTATATTACGTTATTGATGTATATAATGGTCCCACGGAGACGTAGAGGCCAACTCGCCAGGAATGTTGTCAAATATTACAGCCGCGATGTTAGATTGGGTTAGGTTAGGTTATATTACGTTATTGTTGTATATAAAGGTCCCACGGAGACGTAGAGGCCAACTTGTCAGGAATATTGTCAAATATTACCGCCGAGATGTTAGGTTGGGTTAGGTTAGGTTATATTACGTTCTTGATGTATATAAAGGTCCCACGGAGACGTAGAGGCCAACTCGCCAGGAATGTTGTCAAATATTACCGCCGAGATGATAGGTTGGGTTAGGTTAGGTTATATTACGTTATTGATGTATATAAAGGTCCCACGGAGACGTAGAGGCCAACTCGCCAGGAATGTTGTCAAATATTACAGCCGCGATGTTAGATTGGGTTAGGTTAGGTTATATTACGTTATTGTTGTATATAAAGGTCCCACGGAGACGCAGAGGCCAACTCGCCAGGAATGTTGTCAAATATTACCGCCGAGATGATAGGTTGGGTTAGGTTAGGTTATATTACGTTCTTGATGTATATGAAGGACCCCCAAGACGTAGGGGCCATCTCGTCAGGAATATTGTCAAATATTACCGCCGAGATGATAGGTTGGATTAGGTTAGGTTATATTACGTTATTGTTGTATATAAAGGTCCCACGGAGACGTAGAGGCCAACTCGCCAGGAATGATGTCAAATATTACAGCCGCGATGTTAGATTGGGTTAGGTTAGGTTATATTACGTTATTGTTGTATATAAAGGTCCCACGGAGACGTAGAGGCCAACTTGTCAGGAATATTGTCAAATATTACCGCCGAGATGTTAGGTTGGGTTAGGTTAGGTTATATTACGTTCTTGATGTATATAAAGGTCCCACGCAGACGTAGAGGCCAACCCGCCAGGAATGTTGTCAAATATTACCGCCGAGATGATAGGTTGGGTTAGGTTAGGTTATATTACGTTATTGATGTATATGAAGGACCCCCAAGACGTAGGGGCCATCTCGTCAGGAATATTGTCAAATATTACCGCCGAGATGATAGGTTGGATTAGGTTAGGTTATATTACGTTATTGTTGTATATAAAGGTCCCACGGAGACGTAGAGGCCAACTCGCCAGGAATGATGTCAAATATTACAGCCGCGATGTTAGATTGGGTTAGGTTAGGTTATATTACGTTATTGTTGTATATAAAGGTCCCACGGAGACGTAGAGGCCAACTCGCCAGGTATGTTGTCAAATATTACCGCCGAGATGATAGGTTGGGTTAGGTTAGGTTATATTACGTTATTGATGTATATAAAGGTCCCACGGAGACGTAGAGGCCAACTCGCCAGGAATGTTGTCAAATATTACAGCCGCGATGTTAGATTGGGTTAGGTTAGGTTATATTACGTTCTTGATGTATATAAAGGTCCCACGGAGACGTAGAGGCCAACTCGCCAGGAATGATGTCAAATATTACAGCCGCGATGTTAGATTGGGTTAGGTTAGGTTATATTACGTTATTGTTGTATATAAAGGTCCCACGGAGACGTAGAGGCCAACTCGCCAGGTATGTTGTCAAATATTACCGCCGAGATGATAGGTTGGGTTACGTTAGGTTATATTACGTTATTGATGTATATAAAGGTCCCACGGAGACGTAGAGGCCAACTCGCCAGGAATGTTGTCAAATATTACAGCCGCGATGTTAGATTGGGTTAGGTTAGGTTATATTACGTTATTGTTGTATATAAAGGTCCCACGGAGACGTAGAGGCCAACTTGTCAGGAATATTGTCAAATATTACCGCCGAGATGTTAGGTTGGGTTAGGTTAAGTTATATTACGTTCTTGATGTATATAAAGGTCCCACGCAGACGTAGAGGCCAACCCGCCAGGAATGTTGTCAAATATTACCGCCGAGATGTTAGTTTGGGTTAGGTTAGGTTATATTACGTTCTTGATGTATATAAAGGTCTCACGCAGACGTAGAGGCCAACCCGCCATGAATGTTGTCAAATATTACCGCCGAGATGATAGGTTGGGTTAGGTTAGGTTATATTTCGTTATTGATGTATATGAAGGTCACACGGAGACGTAGAGGCCAACTTGCCAGGAATGATGTCAAATATTACCGCCGAGATGATAGGTTGGATTAGGTTAGGTTATATTACGTTATTGATGTATATAAAGGTCCCACGGAGACGTAGAGGCCAACTCGCCAGGAATGATGTCAAATATTACAGCCGCGATGTTAGATTGGGTTAGGTTAGGTTATATTACGTTATTGTTGTATATAAAGGTCCCACGGAGACGCAGAGGCCAACTCGCCAGGAATGTTGTCAAATATTACCGCCGAGATGATAGGTTGGGTTAGGTTAGGTTATATTACGTTCTTGATGTATATGAAGGACCCCCAAGACGTAGGGGCCATCTCGTTAGGAATATTGTCAAATATTACCGCCGAGATGATAGGTTGGATTAGGTTAGGTTATATTACGTTATTGATGTATATAAAGGTCCCACGGAGACGTAGAGGCCAACTCGCCAGGAATGATGTCAAATATTACAGCCGCGATGCTAGATTGGGTTAGGTTAGGTTATATTACGTTATTGTTGTATATAAAGGTCCCACGGAGACGTAGAGGCCAACTCGCCAGGTATGTTGTCAAATATTACCGCCGAGATGATAGGTTGGGTTAGGTTAGGTTATATTACGTTATTGATGTATATAAAGGTCCCACGGAGACGTAGAGGCCAACTCGCCAGGAATGTTGTCAAATATTACAGCCGCGATGTTAGATTGGGTTAGGTTAGGTTATATTACGTTATTGTTGTATATAAAGGTCCCACGGAGACGCAGAGGCCAACTCGCCAGGAATGTTGTCAAATATTACCGCCGCGATGTTAGATTGGGTTAGGTTAGGTTATATTACGTTATTGTTGTATATAAAGGTCCCACGGAGACGTAGAGGCCAACTCGCCAGGTATGTTGTCAAATATTACCGCCGAGATGATAGGTTGGGTTAGGTTAGGTTATATTACGTTATTGATGTATATAAAGGTCCCACGGAGACGTAGAGGCCAACTCGCCAGGAATGTTGTCAAATATTACAGCCGCGATGTTAGATTGGGTTAGGTTAGGTTATATTACGTTATTGTTGTATATAAAGGTCCCACGGAGACGTAGAGGCCAACTCGCCAGGTATGTTGTCAAATATTACCGCCGAGATGATAGGTTGGGTTAGGTTAGGTTATATTACGTTATTGATGTATATAATGGTCCCACGGAGACGTAGAGGCCAACTCGCCAGGAATGTTGTCAAATATTACAGCCGCGATGTTAGATTGGGTTAGGTTAGGTTATATTACGTTATTGTTGTATATAAAGGTCCCACGGAGACGTAGAGGCCAACTTGTCAGGAATATTGTCAAATATTACCGCCGAGATGTTAGGTTGGGTTAGGTTAGGTTATATTACGTTCTTGATGTATATAAAGGTCCCACGGAGACGTAGAGGCCAACTCGCCAGGAATGTTGTCAAATATTACCGCCGAGATGATAGGTTGGGTTAGGCTAGGTTATATTACGTTATTGATGTATATGAAGGACCCCCAAGACGTAGGGGCCATCTCGTCAGGAATATTGTCAAATATTACCGCCGAGATGATAGGTTGGATTAGGTTAGGTTATATTACGTTATTGTTGTATATAAAGGTCCCACGGAGACGCAGAGGCCAACTCGCCAGGAATGATGTCAAATATTACAGCCGCGATGTTAGATTGGGTTAGGTTAGGTTATATTACGTTATTGTTGTATATAAAGGTCCCACGGAGACGTAGAGGCCAACTTGTCAGGAATATTGTCAAATATTACCGCCGAGATGTTAGGTTGGGTTAGGTTAGGTTATATTACGTTCTTGATGTATATAAAGGTCCCACGCAGACGTAGAGGCCAACCCGCCAGGAATGTTGTCAAATATTACCGCCGAGATGATAGGTTGGGTTAGGTTAGGTTATATTACGTTATTGATGTATATGAAGGACCCCCAAGACGTAGGGGCCATCTCGTCAGGAATATTGTCAAATATTACCGCCGAGATGATAGGTTGGATTAGGTTAGGTTATATTACGTTATTGATGTATATAAAGGTCCCACGGAGACGTAGAGGCCAACTCGCCAGGAATGATGCCAAATATTACAGCCGCGATGTTAGATTGGGTTAGGTTAGGTTATATTACGTTATTGTTGTATATAAAGGTCCCACGGAGACGCAGAGGCCAACTCGCCAGGAATGTTGTCAAATATTACCGCCGAGATGATAGGTTGGGTTAGGTTAGGTTATATTACGTTATTGATGTATATGAAGGACCCCCAAGACGTAGGGGCCATCTCGTCAGGAATATTGTCAAATATTACCGCCGAGATGATAGGTTGGGTTAGGTTAGGTTATATTACGTTATTGATGTATATAAAGGTCCCACGGAGACGTAGAGGCCAACTCGCCAGGAATGTTGTCAAATATTACAGCCGCGATGTTAGATTGGGTTAGGTTAGGTTATATTACGTTCTTGATGTATATAAAGGTCCCACGGAGACGTAGAGGCCAACTCGCCAGGAATGATGTCAAATATTACAGCCGCGATGTTAGATTGGGTTAGGTTAGGTTATATTACGTTATTGTTGTATATAAAGGTCCCACGGAGACGTAGAGGCCAACTCGCCAGGTATGTTGTCAAATATTACCGCCGAGATGATAGGTTGGGTTAGGTTAGGTTATATTACGTTATTGATGTATATAAAGGTCCCACGGAGACGTAGAGGCCAACTCGCCAGGAATGTTGTCGAATATTACAGCCGCGATGTTAGATTGGGTTAGGTTAGGTTATATTACGTTATTGTTGTATATAAAGGTCCCACGGAGACGTAGAGGCCAACTTGTCAGGAATATTGTCAAATATTACCGCCGAGATGTTAGGTTGGGTTAGGTTAAGTTATATTACGTTCTTGATGTATATAAAGGTCCCACGCAGACGTAGAGGCCAACCCGCCAGGAATGTTGTCAAATATTACCGCCGAGATGTTAGTTTGGGTTAGGTTAGGTTATATTACGTTCTTGATGTATATAAAGGTCCCACGCAGACGTAGAGGCCAACCCGCCATGAATGTTGTCAAATATTACCGCCGAGATGATAGGTTGGGTTAGGTTAGGTTATATTTCGTTATTGATGTATATGAAGGTCACACGGAGACGTAGAGGCCAACTTGCCAGGAATGATGTCAAATATTACCGCCGAGATGATAGGTTGGATTAGGTTAGGTTATATTACGTTATTGATGTATATAAAGGTCCCACGGAGACGTAGAGGCCAACTCGCCAGGAATGATGTCAAATATTACAGCCGCGATGTTAGATTGGGTTAGGTTAGGTTATATTACGTTATTGTTGTATATAAAGGTCCCACGGAGACGCAGAGGCCAACTCGCCAGGAATGTTGTCAAATATTACCGCCGAGATGATAGGTTGGGTTAGGATAGGTTATATTACGTTCTTGATGTATATGAAGGACCCCCAAGACGTAGGGGCCATCTCGTTAGGAATATTGTCAAATATTACCGGCGAGATGATAGGTTGGATTAGGTTAGGTTATATTACGTTATTGATGTATATAAAGGTCCCACGGAGACGTAGAGGCCAACTCGCCAGGAATGATGTCAAATATTACAGCCGCGATGCTAGATTGGGTTAGGTTAGGTTATATTACGTTATTGTTGTATATAAAGGTCCCACGGAGACGTAGAGGCCAACTCGCCAGGTATGTTGTGAAATATTACCGCCGAGATGATAGGTTGGGTTAGGTTAGGTTATATTACGTTATTGATGTATATAAAGGTCCCACGGAGACGTAGAGGCCAACTCGCCAGGAATGTTGTCAAATATTACAGCCTCGATGTTAGATTGGGTTAGGTTAGGTTATATTACGTTATTGTTGTATATAAAGGTCCCACGGAGACGTAGAGGCCAACTTGTCAGGAATATTGTCAAATATTACCGCCGAGATGTTAGGTTGGGTTAGGTTAGGTTATATTACGTTCTTGATGTATATAAAGGTCCCACGCAGACGTAGAGGCCAACCCGCCAGGAATGTTGTCAAATATTACCGCCGAGATGATAGGTTGGGTTAGGTTAGGTTATATTACGTTATTGATGTATATGAAGGACCCCCAAGACGTAGGGGCCATCTCGTCAGGAATATTGTCAAATATTACCGCCGAGATGATAGGTTGGATTAGGTTAGGTTATATTACGTTATTGTTGTATATAAAGGTCCCACGGAGACGTAGAGGCCAACTCGCCAGGAATGATGTCAAATATTACAGCCGCGATGTTAGATTGGGTTAGGTTAGGTTATATTACGTTATTGTTGTATATAAAGGTCCCACGGAGACGTAGAGGCCAACTCGCCAGGTATGTTGTCAAATATTACCGCCGAGATGATAGGTTGGGTTAGGTTAGGTTATATTACGTGATTGATGTATATAAAGGTCCCACGGAGACGTAGAGGCCAACTCGCCAGGAATGTTGTCAAATATTACAGCCGCGATGTTAGATTGGGTTAGGTTAGGTTATATTACGTTATTGTTGTATATAAAGGTCCCACGGAGACGTAGAGTCCAACTTGTCAGGAATATTGTCAAATATTACCGCCGAGATGTTAAGTTGGGTTAGGTTAGGTTATATTACGTTCTTGATGTATATAAAGGTCCCACGCAGACGTAGAGGCCAACCCGCCAGGAATGTTGTCAAATATTACCGCCGAGATGTTAGTTTGGGTTAGGTTAGGTTATATTACGTTATTGTTGTATATAAAGGTCCCACGGAGTCGTAGAGGCCAACTCGCCAGGTATGTTGTCAAATATTACCGCCGAGATGATAGGTTGGATTAGGTTAGGTTATATTACGTTATTGATGTATATAAAGGTCCCACGGAGACGTAGAGGCCAACTCGCCAGGAATGATGTCAAATATTACAGCCGCGATGTTAGATTGGGTTAGGTTAGGTTATATTACGTTATTGTTGTATATAAAGGTCCCACGGAGACGTAGAGGCCAACTCGCCAGGTATGTTGTCAAATATTACCGCCGAGATGATAGGTTGGGTTAGGTTAGGTTATATTACGTTATTGATGTATATAAAGGTCCCACGGAGACGTAGAGGCCAACTCGCCAGGAATGTTTTCAAATATTACCGCCGCGATGTTAGATTGGGTTAGGTTAGGTTATATTACGTTCTTGATGTATATAAAGGTCCCACGCAGACGTAGAGGCCAACCCGCCAGGAATGTTGTCAAATATTACCGCCGAGATGTTAGTTTGGGTTAGGTTATGTTATATTACGTTATTGTTGTATATAAAGGTCCCACGGAGACGTAGAGGCCAACTCGCCAGGTATGTTGTCAAATATTACCGCCGAGATGATAGGTTGGGTTAGGTTAGGTTATATTACGTTATTGATGTATATAAAGGTCCCACGGAGACGTAGAGGCCAACTCGCCAGGAATGTTGTCAAATATTACAGCCGCGATGTTAGATTGGGTTAGGTTAGGTTATATTACGTTATTGTTGTATATAAAGGTCCCACGGAGACGCAGAGGCCAACTCGCCAGGAATGTTGTCAAATATTACCGCCGAGATGATAGGTTGGGTTAGGTTAGGTTATATTACGTTATTGATGTATATGAAGGACCCCCAAGACGTAGGGGCCATCTCGTCAGGAATATTGTCAAATATTACCGCCGAGATGATAGGTTGGATTAGGTTAGGTTATATTACGTTATTGATGTATATAAAGGTCCCACGGAGACGTAGAGGCCAACTCGCCAGGAATGATGTCAAATATTACAGCCGCGATGTTAGATTGGGTCAGGTTAGGTTATATTACGTTATTGTTGTATATAAAGGTCCCACGGAGACGTAGAGGCCAACTCGCCAGGTATGTTGTCAAATATTACCGCCGAGATGATAGGTTGGGTTAGGTTAGGTTATATTACGTTATTGATGTATATAAAGGTCCCACGGAGACGTAGAGGCCAACTCGCCAGGAATGTTGTCAAATATTACAGCCGCGATGTTAGATTGGGTTAGGTTAGGTTATATTACGTTATTGTTGTATATAAAGGTCCCACGGAGACGTAGAGGCCAACTTGTCAGGAATATTGTCAAATATTACCGCCGAGATGTTAGGTTGGGTTAGGTTAAGTTATATTACGTTCTTGATGTATATAAAGGTCCCACGCAGACGTAGAGGCCAACCCGCCAGGAATGTTGTCAAATATTACCGCCGAGATGATAGGTTGGGTTAGGTTAGGTTATATTACGTTATTGATGTATATGAAGGACTCCCAAGACGTAGGGGCCATCTCGTCAGGAATATTGTCAAATATTACCGCCGAGATGATAGGTTGGATTAGGTTAGGTTATATTACGTTATTGTTGTATATAAAGGTCCCACGGAGACGTAGAGGCCAACTCGCCAGGAATGATGTCAAATATTACAGCCGCGATGTTAGATTGGGTTAGGTTAGGTTATATTACGTTATTGTTGTATATAAAGGTCCCACGGAGACGTAGAGGCCAACTCGCCAGGTATGTTGTCAAATATTACCGCCGAGATGATAGGTTGGGTTAGGTTAGGTTATATTACGTGATTGATGTATATAAAGGTCCCACGGAGACGTAGAGGCCAACTCGCCAGGAATGTTGTCAAATATTACAGCCGCGATGTTAGATTGGGTTAGGTTAGGTTATATTACGTTATTGTTGTATATAAAGGTCCCACGGAGACGTAGAGTCCAACTTGTCAGGAATATTGTCAAATATTACCGCCGAGATGTTAAGTTGGGTTAGGTTAGGTTATATTACGTTCTTGATGTATATAAAGGTCCCACGCAGACGTAGAGGCCAACCCGCCAGGAATGTTGTCAAATATTACCGCCGAGATGTTAGTTTGGGTTAGGTTAGGTTATATTACGTTATTGTTGTATATAAAGGTCCCACGGAGTCGTAGAGGCCAACTCGCCAGGTATGTTGTCAAATATTACCGCCGAGATGATAGGTTGGATTAGGTTAGGTTATATTACGTTATTGATGTATATAAAGGTCCCACGGAGACGTAGAGGCCAACTCGCCAGGAATGATGTCAAATATTACAGCCGCGATGTTAGATTGGGTTAGGTTAGGTTATATTACGTTATTGTTGTATATAAAGGTCCCACGGAGACGTAGAGGCCAACTCGCCAGGTATGTTGTCAAATATTACCGCCGAGATGATAGGTTGGGTTAGGTTAGGTTATATTACGTTATTGATGTATATAAAGGTCCCACGGAGACGTAGAGGCCAACTCGCCAGGAATGTTTTCAAATATTACCGCCGCGATGTTAGATTGGGTTAGGTTAGGTTATATTACGTTCTTGATGTATATAAAGGTCCCACGCAGACGTAGAGGCCAACCCGCCAGGAATGTTGTCAAATATTACCGCCGAGATGTTAGTTTGGGTTAGGTTATGTTATATTACGTTATTGTTGTATATAAAGGTCCCACGGAGACGTAGAGGCCAACTCGCCAGGTATGTTGTCAAATATTACCGCCGAGATGATAGGTTGGGTTAGGTTAGGTTATATTACGTTATTGATGTATATAAAGGTCCCACGGAGACGTAGAGGCCAACTCGCCAGGAATGTTCTCAAATATTACAGCCGCGATGTTAGATTGGGTTAGGTTAGGTTATATTACGTTATTGTTGTATATAAAGGTCCCACGGAGACGCAGAGGCCAACTCGCCAGGAATGTTGTCAAATATTACCGCCGAGATGATAGGTTGGGTTAGGTTAGGTTATATTACGTTATTGATGTATATGAAGGACCCCCAAGACGTAGGGGCCATCTCGTCAGGAATATTGTCAAATATTACCGCCGAGATGATAGGTTGGATTAGGTTAGGTTATATTACGTTATTGATGTATATAAAGGTCCCACGGAGACGTAGAGGCCAACTCGCCAGGAATGATGTCAAATATTACAGCCGCGATGTTAGATTGGGTCAGGTTAGGTTATATTACGTTATTGTTGTATATAAAGGTCCCACGGAGACGTAGAGGCCAACTCGCCAGGTATGTTGTCAAATATTACCGCCGAGATGATAGGTTGGGTTAGGTTAGGTTATATTACGTTATTGATGTATATAAAGGTCCCACGGAGACGTAGAGGCCAACTCGCCAGGAATGTTGTCAAATATTACAGCCGCGATGTTAGATTGGGTTAGGTTAGGTTATATTACGTTATTGTTGTATATAAAGGTCCCACGGAGACGTAGAGGCCAACTTGTCAGGAATATTGTCAAATATTACCGCCGAGATGTTAGGTTGGGTTAGGTTAAGTTATATTACGTTCTTGATGTATATAAAGGTCCCACGCAGACGTAGAGGCCAACCCGCCAGGAATGTTGTCAAATATTACCGCCGAGATGATAGGTTGGGTTAGGTTAGGTTATATTTCGTTTTTGATGTATATGAAGGTCCCACGGAGACGTAGAGGCCAACTCGCAAGTAATGTTGTCAAATATTACAGCCGCGATGTTAGATTGGGTTAGGTTAGGTTATATTACGTTATTGTTGTATATAAAGGTCCCACGCAGACGTAGAGGCCAACCCGCCATGAATGTTGTCAAATATTACCGCCGAGATGATAGGTTGGGTTAGGTTAGGTTATATTTCGTTATTGATGTATATGAAGGTCACACGGAGACGTAGAGGCCAACTTGCCAGGAATGATGTCAAATATTAGCGCCGAGATGATAGGTTGGATTAGGTTAGGTTATATTACGTTATTGATGTATATAAAGGTCCCACGGAGACGTAGAGGCCAACTCGCCAGGAATGATGTCAAATATTACAGCCGCGATGTTAGATTGGGTTAGGTTAGGTTATATTACGTTATTGTTGTATATAAAGGTCCCACGGAGACGCAGAGGCCAACTCGCCAGGAATGTTGTCAAATATTACCGCCGAGATGATAGGTTGGGTTAGGTTAGGTTATATTACGTTCTTGATGTATATGAAGGACCCCCAAGACGTAGGGGCCATCTCGTTAGGAATATTGTCAAATATTACCGCCGAGATGATAGGTTGGATTAGGTTAGGTTATATTACGTTATTGATGTATATAAAGGTCCCACGGAGACGTAGAGGCCAACTCGCCAGGAATGATGTCAAATATTACAGCCGCGATGCTAGATTGGGTTAGGTTAGGTTATATTACGTTATTGTTGTATATAAAGGTCCCACGGAGACGTAGAGGCCAACTCGCCAGGTATGTTGTCAAATATTACCGCCGAGATGATAGGTTGGGTTAGGTTAGGTTATATTACGTTATTGATGTATATAAAGGTCCCACGGAGACGTAGAGGCCAACTCGCCAGGAATGTTGTCAAATATTACAGCCGCGATGTTAGATTGGGTTAGGTTAGGTTATATTACGTTATTGTTGTATATAAAGGTCCCACGGAGACGCAGAGGCCAAATCGCCAGGAATGTTGTCAAATATTACCGCCGAGATGATAGGTTGGGTTAGGTTAGGTT
The DNA here is from genome assembly GCA_963969225.1 of Xylocopa violacea. Classification (NCBI taxonomy): domain Eukaryota; kingdom Metazoa; phylum Arthropoda; class Insecta; order Hymenoptera; family Apidae; genus Xylocopa; species Xylocopa violacea. The sequence continues at coordinate 8,871,274 of CAXAJV010000016.1, read as the reverse complement.
ATATTACGTTATTGATGTATATAAAGGTCCCACGGAGACGTAGAGGCCAACTCGCCAGGAATGATGTCAAATATTACAGCCGCGATGTTAGATTGGGTTAGGTTAGGTTATATTACGTTATTGTTGTATATAAAGGTCCCACGGAGACGTAGAGGCCAACTCGCCAGGTATGTTGTCAAATATTACCGCCGAGATGATAGGTTGGGTTAGGTTAGGTTATATTACGTTATTGTTGTATATAAAGGTCCCACGGAGACGTAGAGGCCAACTCGCCAGGTATGTTGTCAAATATTACCGCCGAGATGATAGGTTGGGTTAGGTTAGGTTATATTACGTTATTGATGTATATAAAGGTCCCACGGAGACGTAGAGGCCAACTCGCCAGGAATATTGTCAAATATTACCACCGAGATGTTAGGTTGGGTTAGGTTAAGTTATATTACGTTCTTGATGTATATAAAGGTCCCACGCAGACGTAGAGGCCAACCCGCCAGGAATGTTGTCAAATATTACCGCCGAGATGTTAGTTTGGGTTAGGTTAGGTTATATTACGTTCTTGATGTATATAAAGGTCCCACGCAGACGTAGAGGCCAACCCGCCATGAATGTTGTCAAATGTTACCGCCGAGATGATAGGTTGGGTTAGGTTAGGTTATATTTCGTTATTGATGTATATGAAGGTCCCACGGAGACGTAGAGGCCAACCCGCCAGGAATGTTGTCAAATATTACCGCCGAGATGTTAGTTTGGGTTAGGTTATGTTATATTACGTTATTGTTGTATATAAAGTTCCCACGGAGACGTAGAGGCCAACTCGCCAGGTATGTTGTCAAATATTACCGCCGAGATGATAGGTTGGGTTAGGTTAGGTTATATTACGTTATTGATGTATATAAAGGTCCCACGGAGACGTAGAGGCCAACTCGCCAGGAATGTTGTCAAATATTACAGCCGCGATGTTGGATTGGGTTAGGTTAGGTTATATTACGTTATTGTTGTATATAAAGGTCCCACGGAGACGCAGAGGCCAACTCGCCAGGAATGTTGTCAAATATTACCGCCGAGATGATAGGTTGGGTTAGGTTAGGTTATATTACGTTATTGATGTATATGAAGGACCCCCAAGACGTAGGGGCCATCTCGTCAGGAATATTGTCAAATATTACCGCCGAGATGATAGGTTGGATTAGGTTAGGTTATATTACGTTATTGATGTATATAAAGGTCCCACGGAGACGTAGAGGCCAACTCGCCAGGAATGATGTCAAATATTACAGCCGCGATGTTAGATTGGGTTAGGTTAGGTTATATTACGTTATTGTTGTATATAAAGGTCCCACGGAGACGTAGAGGCCAACTCGCCAGGTATGTTGTCAAATATTACCGCCAAGATGATAGGTTGGGTTAGGTTAGGTTATATTACGTTATTGATGTATATAAAGGTCCCACGGAGACGTAGAGGCCAACTCGCCAGGAATGTTGTCAAATATTACAGCCGCGATGTTAGATTGGGTTAGGTTAGGTTATATTACGTTATTGTTGTATATAAAGGTCCCACGGAGACGTAGAGGCCAACTTGTCAGGAATATTGTCAAATATTACCGCCGAGATGTTAGGTTGGGTTAGGTTAAGTTATATTACGTTCTTGATGTATATAAAGGTCCCACGCAGACGTAGAGGCCAACCCGGCAGGAAGGTTGTCAAATATTACCGCCGAGATGTTAGTTTGGGTTAGGTTAGGTTATATTACGTTCTTGATGTATATAAAGGTCCCACGCAGACGTAGAGGCCAACCCGCCATGAATGTTGTCAAATATTACCGCCGAGATGATAGGTTGGGTTAGGTTAGGTTATATTTCGTTATTGATGTATATGAAGGTCACACGGAGACGTAGAGGCCAACTTGCCAGGAATGATGTCAAATATTACCGCCGAGATGATAGGTTGGATTAGGTTAGGTTATATTACGTTATTGATGTATATAAAGGTCCCACGGAGACGTAGAGGCCAACTCGCCAGGAATGATGTCAAATATTACAGCCGCGATGTTAGATTGGGTTAGGTTAGGTTATATTACGTTATTGTTGTATATAAAGGTCCCACGGAGACGCAGAGGCCAACTCGCCAGGAATGTTGTCAAATATTACAGCCGCGATGTTAGATTGGGTTAGGTTAGGTTATATTACGTTATTGTTGTATATAAAGGTCCCACGGAGACGCAGAGGCCAACTCGCCAGGAACGTTGTCAAATATTACCGCCGAGATGATAGGTTGGGTTAGGTTAGGTTATATTACGTTATTGATGTATATAAAGGTCCCACGGAGACGTAGAGGCCAACTCGCCAGGAATGATGTCAAATATTACAGCCGCGATGTTAGATTGGGTTAGGTTAGGTTATATTACGTTATTGTTGTATATAAAGGTCCCACGGAGACGTAGAGGCCAACTCGCCAGGTATGTTGTCAAATATTACCGCCGAGATGATAGGTTGGGTTAGGTTAGGTTATATTACGTTATTGTTGTATATAAAGGTCCCTCGGAGACGTAGAGGCCAACTCGCCAGGTATGTTGTCAAATATTACCGCCGAGATGATAGGTTGGGTTAGGTTAGGTTATATTACGTTATTGATGTATATAAAGGTCCCACGGAGACGTAGAGGCCAACTCGCCAGGAATATTGTCAAATATTACCACCGAGATGTTAGGTTGGGTTAGGTTAAGTTATATTACGTTCTTGATGTATATAAAGGTCCCACGCAGACGTAGAGGCCAACCCGCCAGGAATGTTGTCAAATACTACCGCCGAGATGTTAGTTTGGGTTAGGTTAGGTTATATTACGTTCTTGATGTATATAAAGGTCCCACGCAGACGTAGAGGCCAACCCGCCATGAATGTTGTCAAATGTTACCGCCGAGATGATAGGTTGGGTTAGGTTAGGTTATATTTCGTTATTGATGTATATGAAGGTCCCACGGAGACGTAGAGGCCAACTTGCCAGGAATGATGTCAAATATTACCGCCGAGATGATAGGTTGGATTAGGTTAGGTTATATTACGTTATTGATGTATATAAAGGTCCCACGGAGACGTAGAGGCCAACTCGCCAGGTATGTTGTCAAATATTACCGCCGAGATGTTAGTTTGGGTTAGGTTAGGTTATATTACGTTCTTGATGTATATAAAGGTCCCACGCAGACGTAGAGGCCAACCCGCCATGAATGTTGTCAAATATTACCGCCGAGATGATAGGTTGGGTTAGGTTAGTTTATATTTCGTTATTGATGTATATGAAGGTCCCACGGAGACGTAGAGGCCAACTTGCCAGGAATGATGTCAAATATTACCGCCGAGATGATAGGTTGGATTAGGTTAGGTTATATTACGTTATTGATGTATATAAAGGTCCCACGGAGACGTAGAGGCCAACTCGCCAGGAATGATGTCAAATATTACAGCCGCGATGTTAGATTGGGTTAGGTTAGGTTATATTACGTTATTGTTGTATATAAAGGTCCCACGGAGACGCAGAGGCCAACTCGCCAGGAATGTTGTCAAATATTACCGCCGAGACGATAGGTTGGGTTAGGTTAGGTTATATTACGTTCTTGATGTATATGAAGGACCCCCAAGACGTAGGGGCCATCTCGTTAGGAATATTGTCAAATATTACCGCCGAGATGATAGGTTGGATTAGGTTAGGTTATATTACGTTATTGATGTATATAAAGGTCCCACGGAGACGTAGAGGCCAACTTGCCAGGAATGATGTCAAATATTACAGCCGCGATGCTAGATTGGGTTAGGTTAGGTTATATTACGTTATTGTTGTATATAAAGGTCCCACGGAGACGTAGAGGCCAACTAGCCAGGTATGTTGTCAAATATTACCGCCGAGATGATAGGTTGGGTTAGGTTAGGTTATATTACGTTATTGATGTATATAAAGGTCCCACGGAGACGTAGAGGCCAACTCGCCAGGAATGTTGTCAAATATTACAGCCGCGATGTTAGATTGGGTTAGGTTAGGTTATATTACGTTATTGTTGTATATAAAGGTCCCACGGAGACGCAGAGGCCAACTCGCCAGGAATGTTGTCAAATATTACCGCCGAGATGATAGGTTGGGTTAGGTTAGGTTATATTACGTTCTTGATGTATATGAAGGACCCCCAAGACGTAGGGGCCATCTCGTTAGGAATATTGTCAAATATTACCGCCGAGATGATAGGTTGGGTTAGGTTAGGTTATATTACGTTCTTGATGTATATGAAGGACCCCCAAGACGTAGGGGCCATCTCGTTAGGAATATTGTCAAATATTACAGCCGCGATGTTAGATTGGGTTAGGTTAGGTTATATTACGTTATTGTTGTATATAAAGGTCCCACCTAGACGCAGAGGCCAACTCGCCAGGAATGTTGTCAAATATTACCGCCGAGATGATAGGTTGGGTTAGGTTAGGTTATATTACGTTATTGATGTATATGAAGGACCCCCAAGACGTAGGGGCCATCTCGTCAGGAATATTGTCAAATATTACCGCCGAGATGATAGGTTGGATTAGGTTAGGTTATATTACGTTATTGATGTATATAAAGGTCCCACGGAGACGTAGAGGCCAACTCGCCAGGAATGATGTCAAATATTACAGCCGCGATGTTAGATTGGGTTAGGTTAGGTTATATTACGTTATTGTTGTATATAAAGGTCCCACGGAGACGTAGAGGCCAACTCGCCAGGTATGTTGTCAAATATTACCGCCGAGATGATAGGTTGGGTTAGGTTAGGTTATATTACGTTATTGATGTATATAAAGGTCCCACGGAGACGTAGAGGCCAACTCGCCAGGAATGTTGTCAAATATTACAGCCGCGATGTTAGATTGGGTTAGGTTAGGTTATATTACGTTATTGTTGTATATAAAGGTCCCACGGAGACGTAGAGGCCAACTTGTCAGGAATATTGTCAAATATTACCGCCGAGATGTTAGGTTGGGTTAGGTTAGGTTATATTACGTTCTTGATGTATATAAAGGTCCCACGCAGACGTAGAGGCCAACCCGCCAGGAATGTTGTCAAATATTACCGCCGAGATGTTAGTTTGGGTTAGGTTAGGTTATATTACGTTATTGTTGTATATAAAGGTCCCACGGAGACGTAGAGGCCAACTCGCCAGGTATGTTGTCAAATATTACAGCCGCGATGTTAGATTGGGTTAGGTTAGGTTATATTACGTTATTGTTGTATATAAAGGTCCCACGGAGACGTAGAGGCCAACTTGTCAGGAATATTGTCAAATATTACCGCCGAGATGTTAGGTTGGGTTAGGTTAAGTTATATTACGTTCTTGATGTATATAAAGGTCCCACGCAGACGTAGAGGCCAACCCGCCAGGAATGTTGTTAAATATTACCGCCGAGATGTTAGTTTGGGTTAGGTTAGGTTATATTACGTTCTTGATGTATATAAAGGTCCCACGCAGACGTAGAGGACAACCCGCCATGAATGTTGTCAAATATTACCGCCGAGATGATAGGTTGGGTTAGGTTAGGTTATATTTCGTTATTGATGTATATGAAGGTCCCACGGAGACGTAGAGGCCAACTTGCCAGGAATGATGTCAAATATTACCGCCGAGATGATAGGTTGGATTAGGTTAGGTTATATTACGTTATTGATGTATATAAAGGTCCCACGGAGACGTAGAGGCCAACTCGCCAGGAATGATATCAAATATTACAGCCGCGATGTTAGATTGGGTTAGGTTAGGTTATATTACGTTATTGTTGTATATAAAGGTCCCACGGAGACGCAGAGGCCAACTCGCCAGGAATGTTGTCAAATATTACCGCCGAGACGATAGGTTGGGTTAGGTTAGGTTATATTACGTTCTTGATGTATATGAAGGACCCCCAAGACGTAGGGGCCATCTCGTTAGGAATATTGTCAAATATTACCGCCGAGATGATAGGTTGGATTAGGTTAGGTTATATTACGTTATTGATGTATATAAAGGTCCCACGGAGACGTAGAGGCCAACTCGCCAGGAATGATGTCAAATATTACAGCCGCGATGCTAGATTGGGTTAGGTTAGGTTATATTACGTTATTGTTGTATATAAAGGTCCCACGGAGACGTAGAGGCCAACTCGCCAGGTATGTTGTCAAATATTACCGCCGAGATGATAGGTTGGGTTAGGTTAGGTTATATTACGTTATTGATGTATATAAAGGTCCCACGGAGACGTAGAGGCCAACTGGCCAGGAATGTTGTCAAATATTACAGCCGCGATGTTAGATTGGGTTAGGTTAGGTTATATTACGTTATTGTTGTATATAAAGGTCCCACGGAGACGCAGAGGCCAACTCGCCAGGAATGTTGTCAAATATTACCGCCGAGATGATAGGTTGGGTTAGGTTAGGTTATATTACGTTCTTGATGTATATGAAGGACCCCCAAGACGTAGGGGCCATCTCGTTAGGAATATTGTCAAATATTACCGCCGAGATGATAGGTTGGATTAGGTTAGGTTATATTACGTTATTGATGTATATAAAGGACCCACGGAGACGTAGAGGCCAACTCGCCAGGAATGATGTCAAATATTACAGCCGCGATGCTAGATTGCGTTAGGTTAGGTTATATTACGTTATTGTTGTATATAAAGGTCCCACGGAGACGTAGAGGCCAACTCGCCAGGTATGTTGTCAAATATTACCGCCGAGATGATAGGTTGGGTTAGGTTAGGTTATATTACGTTATTGATGTATATAAAGGTCCCACGGAGACGTAGAGGCCAACTCGCCAGGAATGTTGTCAAATATTACAGCCGCGATGTTAGATTGGGTTAGGTTAGGTTATATTACGTTATTGTTGTATATAAAGGTCCCACGGAGACGCAGAGGCCAACTCGCCAGGAATGTTGTCAAATATTACCGCCGAGATGATAGGTTGGGTTAGGTTAGGTTATATTACGTTATTGATGTATATGAAGGACCCCCAAGACGTAGGGGCCATCTCGTCAGGAATATTGTCAAATATTACCGCCGAGATGATAGGTTGGATTAGGTTAGGTTATATTACGTTATTGATGTATATAAAGGTCCCACGGAGACGTAGAGGCCAACTCGCCAGGAATGATGTCAAGTATTACAGCCGCGATGTTAGATTGGGTTAGGTTAGGTTATATTACGTTATTGTTGTATATAAAGGTCCCACGGAGACGTAGAGGCCAACTCGCCAGGTATGTTGTCAAATATTACCGCCGAGATGATAGGTTGGGTTAGGTTAGGTTATATTACGTTATTGATGTATATAAAGGTCCCACGGAGACGTACAGGCCAACTCGCCAGGAATGTTGTCAAATATTACAGCCGCGATGTTAGATTGGGTTAGGTTAGGTTATATTACGTTATTGTTGTATATAAAGGTCCCACGGAGACGTAGAGGCCAACTTGTCAGGAATATTGTCAAATATTACCGCCGAGATGTTAGGTTGGGTTATGTTAGGTTATATTACGTTCTTGATGTATATAAAGATCCCACGCAGACGTAGAGGCCAACCCGCCTGGAATGTTGTCAAATATTACCGCCGAGATGTTAGTTTGGGTTAGGTTAGGTTATATTACGTTATTGTTGTATATAAAGGTCCCACGGAGACGTAGAGGCCAACTCGCCAGGTATGTTGTCAAATATTACCGCCGAGATGATAGGTTGGGTTAGGTTAGGTTATATTACGTTATTGATGTATATAAAGGTCCCACGGAGACGTAGAGGCCAACTCGCCAGGAATGTTGTCAAATATTACAGCCGCGATGTTAGATTGGGTTAGGTTAGGTTATATTACGTTATTGTTGTATATAAAGGTGCCACGGAGACGTAGAGGCCAACTCGCCAGGAATGTTGTCAAATATTACCGCCGAGATGATAGATTGGGTTAGGTTAGGTTATATTACGTTCTTGATGTATATAAAGGTCCCACGCAGACGTAGAGGCCAACCCGCCAGGAATGTTGTCAAATATTACCGCCGAGATGTTAGTTTGGGTTAGGTTAGGTTATATTACGTTCTTGATGTATATAAAGGTCCCACGCAGACGTAGAGGCCAACCCGCCATGAATGTTGTCAAATATTACCGCCGAGATGATAGGTTGGGTTAGGTTAGGTTATATTTCGTTATTGATGTATATGAAGGTCCCACGGAGACGTAGAGGCCAACTCGCCAGGAATGTTGTCAAATATTACAGCCGCGATGTTAGATTGGGTTAGGTTAGGTTATATTACGTTATTGTTGTATATACAGGTCCCACGGAGACGCAGAGGCCAACTCGCCAGGAATGTTGTCAAATATTACCGCCCAGATGATAGGTTGGGTTAGGTTAGGTTATATTACGTTATTGATGTATATAAAGGTCCCACGGAGACGTAGAGGCCAACTCGCCAGGAATGATGTCAAATATTACAGCCGCGATGTTAGATTGGGTTAGGTTAGGTTATATTACGTTATTGTTGTATATAAAGGTCCCACGGAAACGTAGAGGCCAACTTGCCAGGTATGCTGTCAAATATTACCGCCGAGATGATAGGTTGGGTTAGGTTAGGTTATATTACGTTATTGATGTATATAAAGGTCCCACGGAGACGTAGAGGCCAACTCGCCAGGAATGTTGTCAAATATTACAGCCGCGATGTTAGATTGGGTTAGGTTAGGTTATATTACGTTATTGTTGTATATAAAGGTCCCACGGAGACGTAGAGGCCAACTTGTCAGGAATATTGTCAAATATTACCGCCGAGATGTTAGGTTGGGTTAGGTTAGGTTATATTACGTTCTTGATGTATATAAAGGTCCCACGCAGACGTAGAGGCCAACCCGCCAGGAATGTTGTCAAATATTACCGCCGAGATGTTAGTTTGGGTTAGGTTAGGTTATATTACGTTATTGATGTATATAAAGGTCCCACGGAGACGTAGAGGCCAACTCGCCAGGAATATTGTCAAATATTACCGCCGAGATGTTAGGTTGGGTTAGGTTAAGTTATATTACGTTCTTGATGTATATAAAGGTCCCACGCAGACGTAGAGGCCAACCCGCCAGGAATGTTGTCAAATATTACCGCCGAGATGTTAGTTTGGGTTAGGTTAGGTTATATTACGTTCTTGATGTATATAAAGGTCCCACGCAGACGTAGAGGCCAACCCGCCATGAATGTTGTCAAATGTTACCGCCGAGATGATAGGTTGGGTTAGGTTAGGTTATATTTCGTTATTGATGTATATGAAGGTCCCACGGAGACGTAGAGGCCAACTTGCCAGGAATGATGTCAAATATTACCGCCGAGATGATAGGTTGGATTAGGTTAGGTTATATTACGTTATTGATGTATATAAAGGTCCCACGGAGACGTAGAGGCCAACTCGCCAGGAATGATGTCAAATATTACAGCCGCGATGTTAGATTTGGTTAGGTTAGGTTATATTACGTTATTGTTGTATATAAAGGTCCCACGGAGACGTAGAGGCCAACTCGCCAGGTATGTTGTCAAATATTACCGCCGAGATGATAGGTTGGGTTAGGTTAGGTTATATTACGTTATTGATGTATATAAAGGTCCCACGGAGACGTAGAGGCCAACTCGCCAGGAATGTTGTTAAATATTACAGCCGCGATGTTAGATTGGGTTAGGTTAGGTTATATTACGTTATTGTTGTATATAAAGGTCCCACGGAGACGTAGAGGCCAACTTGTCAGGAATATTGTCAAATATTACCGCCGAGATGTTAGGTTGGGTTAGGTTAAGTTATATTACGTTCTTGATGTATATAAAGGTCACACGCAGACGTAGAGGCCAACCCGCCAGGAATGTTGTCAAATATTACCGCCGAGATGTTAGTTTGGGTTAGGTTAGGTTATATTACGTTCTTGATGTATATAAAGGTCCCACGCAGACGTAGAGGCCAACCCGCCATGAATGTTGTCAAATATTACCGCCGAGATGATAGGTTGGGTTAGGTTAGGTTATATTTCGTTATTGATGTATATGAAGGTCCCACGGAGACGTAGAGGCCAACTTGCCAGGAATGATGTCAAATATTACCGCCGAGATGATAGGTTGGATTAGGTTAGGTTATATTACGTTATTGATGTATATAAAGGTCCCACGGAGACGTAGAGGCCAACTCGCCAGGAATGATGTCAAATATTACAGCCGCGATGTTAGATTGGGTTAGGTTAGGTTATATTACGTTATTGTTGTATATAAAGGTCCCACGGAGACGCAGAGGCCAACTCGCCAGGAATGTTGTCAAATATTACCGCCGAGACGATAGGTTGGGTTAGGTTAGGTTATATTACGTTCTTGATGTATATGAAGGACCCCCAAGACGTAGGGGCCATCTCGTCAGGAATATTGTCAAATATTACCGCCGAGATTATAGGTTGGATTAGGTTAGGTTATATTACGTTATTGATGTATATAAAGGTCCCACGGAGACGTAGAGGCCAACTCGCCAGGAATGATGTCAAATATTACAGCCGCGATGCTAGATTGGGTTAGGTTAGGTTATATTACGTTATTGTTGTATATAAAGGTCCCACGGAGACGTAGAGGCCAACTCGCCAGGTATGTTGTCAAATATTACCGCCGAGATGATAGGTTGGGTTAGGTTAGGTTATATTACGTTATTGATGTATATAAAGGTCCCACGGAGACGTAGAGACCAACTCGCCAGGAATGTTGTCAAATATTACCGCCGAGATGATAGGTTGGGTTAGGTTAGGTTATTTTACGTCATTGATGTATATGAAGGACCCCCTAGACGTAGGAGCCATCTCGTCAGGAATATTGTCAAATATTACCGCCGAGATTATAGGTTGGATTAGGTTAGGTTATATTACGTTATTGATGTATATAAAGGTCCCACGGAGACGTAGAGGCCAACTCGCCAGGAATGATGTCAAATATTACAGCCGCGATGTTAGATTGGGTTAGGTTAGGTTATATTACGTTATTGTTGTATATAAAGGTCCCACGGAGACGCAGAGGCCAACTCGCCAGGAATGTTGTCAAATATTACCGCCGAGATGATAGGTTGGGTTAGGTTAGGTTATATTACGTTATTGATGTATATGAAGGACCCCCAAGACGTAGGGGCCATCTCGTCAGGAATATTGTCAAATATTACCGCCGAGATGATAGGTTGGATTAGGTTAGGTTATATTACGTTATTGATGTATATAAAGGTCCCACGGAGACGTAGAGGCCAACTCGCCAGGAATGATGTCAAATATTACAGCCGCGATGTTAGATTGGGTTAGGTTAGGTTATATTACGTTATTGTTGTATATAAAGGTCCCACGGAGACGTAGAGGCCAACTCGAAAGGTATGTTGTCAAATATTACCGCCGAGATGATAGGTTGGATTAGGTTAGGTTATATTACGTTATTGATGTATATAAAGGTCCCACGGAGACGTAGAGGCCAACTCGCCAGGAATGATGTCAAATATTACAGCCGCGATGTTAGATTGGGTTAGGTTAGGTTATATTACGTTATTGTTGTATATAAAGGTCCCACGGAGACGTAGAGGCCAACTCGCCAGGTATGTTGTCAAATATTACCGCCGAGATGATAGGTTGGGTTAGGTTAGGTTATATTACGTCATTGATGTATATGAAGGACCCCCTAGACGTAGGAGCCATCTCGTCAGGAATATTGTCAAATATTACCGCCGAGATTATAGGTTGGATTAGGTTAGGTTATATTACGTTATTTTTGTACATAAAGGTCCCACGGAGACGTAGAGGCCAACTCGCCAGGAATGATGTCAAATATTACCGCCGAGATGATAGGTTGGATTAGGTTAGGTTATATTACGTTATTGATGTATATAAAGGTCCCACGGAGACGTAGAGGCCAACTCGCCAGGAATGATGCCAAATATTACAGCCGCGATGTTAGATTGGGTTAGGTTAGGTTATATTACGTTATTGTTGTATATAAAGGTCCCACGGAGACGCAGAGGCCAACTCGCCAGGAATGTTGTCAAATATTACCGCCGAGATGATAGGTTGGGTTAGGTTAGGTTATATTACGTTATTGATGTATATGAAGGACCCCCAAGACGTAGGGGCCATCTCGTCAGGAATATTGTCAAATATTACCGCCGATATGATAGGTTGGATTAGGTTAGGTTATATTTCGTTTTTGATGTATATGAAGGTCCCACGGAGACGTAGAGGCCAACTCGCAAGGAATGTTGTCAAATATTACAGCCGCGATGTTAGATTGGGTTAGGTTAGGTTATATTACGTTATTGTTGTATATAAAGGTCCCACGGAGACGCAGAGGCCAACCCGCCAGGAATGTTGTCAAATATTACCGCCGAGATGTTAGTTTGGGTTAGGTTAGGTTATATTACGTTATTGTTGTATATAAAGGTCCCACGGAGACGCAGAGGCCAACTCGCCAGGAATGTTGTCAAATATTACCGCCGAGATGATAGGTTGGGTTAGGTTAGGTTATATTACGTTATTGATGTATATGAAGGACCCCCAAGACGTAGGGGCCATCTCGTCAGGAATATTGTCAAATATTACCGCCGAGATTATAGGTTGGATTAGGTTAGGTTATATTACGTTATTGATGTATATAAAGGTCCCACGGAGACGTAGAGGCCAACTCGCCAGGAATGTTGTCAAATATTACAGCCGCGATGTTAGATTGGATTAGGTTAGGTTATATTACGTTATTGTTGTATATAAAGGTCCCACGGAGACGTAGAGGCCAACTCGCCAGGTATGTTGTCAAATATTACAGCCGCGATGTTAGATTGGGTTAGGTTAGGTTATATTACGTTATTGTTGTATATAAAGGTCCCACGGAGACGCAGAGGCCAACTCGCCAGGAATGTTGTCAAATATTACAGCCGCGCTGTTAGATTGGGTTAGGTTAGGTTATATTACGTTATTGTTGTATATAAAGGTCCCACGGAGACGCAGAGGCCAACTCGCCAGGGATGTTGTCAAATATTACCGCCGAGATGATAGGTTGGGTTAGGTTAGGTTATATTACGTCATTGATGTATATGAAGGACCCCCAAGACGTAGGGGCCATCTCGTCAGGAATATTGTCAAATATTACCGCCGAGATGATAGGTTGGATTAGGTTAGGTTATATTACGTTATTGATGTATATAAAGGTCCCACGGAGACGTAGAGGCCAACTCGCCAGGAATGATGTCAAATATTACAGCCGCGATGTTAGATTGGGTTAGGTTAGGTTATATTACGTTATTGTTGTATATAAAGGTCCCACGGAGACGTAGAGGCCAACTCGCCAGGTATGTTGTCAAATATTACCGCCGAGATGAGAGGTTGGATTAGGTTAGGTTATATTACGTTATTGATGTATATAAAGGTCCCACGGAGACGTAGAGGCCAACTCGCCAGGAATGATGTCAAATATTACAGCCGCGATGTTAGATTGGGTTAGGTTAGGTTATATTACGTTATTGTTGTATATAAAGGTCCCACGGAGACGTAGAGGCCAACTCGCCAGGTATGTTGTCAAATATTACCGCCGAGATGATAGGTTGGGTTAGGTTAGGTTATATTACGTTATTGATGTATATAAAGGTCCCACGGAGACGTAGAGGCCAACCCGCCAGGAATGTTGTTAAATATTACCGCCGAGATGTTAGTTTGGGTTAGGTTAGGTTATATTACGTTCTTGATGTATATAAAGGTCCCACGCAGACGTAGAGGCCAACCCGCCAGGAATGTTGTCAAATATTACCGCCGAGATGATAGGTTGGGTTAGGTTAGGTTATATTTCGTTTTTGATGTATATGAAGGTCCCACGGAGACGTAGAGGCCAACTCGCAAGTAATGTTGTCAAATATTACAGCCGCGATGTTAGATTGGGTTAGGTTAGGTTATATTATGTTATTGTTGTATATAAAGGTCCCACGGAGACGTAGAGGCCAACTCGCCAGGAATGTTGTCAAATATTACCGCCGAGATGTTAGATTGGGTTAGGTTAGGTTACATTACGTTATTGTTGTATATAAAGGTCCCACGGAGACGTAGAGGCCAACTCGCCAGGTATGTTGTCAAATATTACCGCCGAGATGATAGGTTGGGTTAGGTTAGGTTATATTACGTTATTGATGTATATAAAGGTCCCACGGAGACGTAGAGGCCAACTCGCCAGGAATGTTGTCAAATATTACAGCCGCGATGTTAGATTGGATTAGGTTAGGTTATATTACGTTATTGTTGTATATAAAGGTCCCACGGAGACGCAGAGGCCAACTCGCCAGGAATGTTGTCAAATATTACCGCCGAGATGATAGGTTGGGTTAGGTTAGGTTATATTACGTTATTGATGTATATGAAGGACCCCCAAGACGTAGGGGCCATCTCGTCAGGAATATTGTCAAATATTACCGCCGAGATGATAGGTTGGATTAGGTTAGGTTATATTACGTTATTGATGTATATAAAGGTCCCACGGAGACGTAGAGGCCAACTCGCCAGGAATGATGTCAAATATTACAGCCGCGATGTTAGATTGGGTTAGGTTAGGTTATATTACGTTATTGTTGTATATAAAGGTCCCACGGAGACGTAGAGGCCAACTCGCCAGGTATGTTGTCAAATATTACCGCCGAGATGATAGGTTGGGTTAGGTTAGGTTATATTACGTTATTGATGTATATAAAGGTCCCACGGAGACGTAGAGGCCAACTCGCCAGGAATGTTGTCAAATATTACAGCCGCGCTGTTAGATTGGGTTAGGTTAGGTTATATTACGTTATTGTTGTATATAAAGGTCCCACGGAGACGTAGAGGCCAACTTGTCAGGAATATTGTCAAATATTACCGCCGAGATGTTAGGTTGGGTTAGGTTAGGTTATATTACGTTCTTGATGTATATAAAGGTCCCACGCAGACGTAGAGGCCAACCCGCCAGGAATGTTGTTAAATATTACAGCCGCGATGTTAGATTGGATTAGGTTAGGTTATATTACGTTATTGTTGTATATAAAGGTCCCACGGAGACGCAGAGGCCAACTCGCCAGGAATGATGTCAAATATTACAGCCGCGATGTTAGATTGGGTTAGGTTAGGTTATATTACGTTATTGTTGTATATAAAGGTCCCACGGAGACGCAGAGGCCAACTCGCCAGGAATGTTGTCAAATATTACCGCCGAGATGATAGGTTGGGTTAGGTTAGGTTATATTACGTCATTGATGTATATGAAGGACCCCCAAGACGTAGGGGCCATCTCGTCAGGAATATTGTCAAATATTACCGCCGAGATGATAGGTTGGATTAGGTTAGGTTATATTACGTTATTGATGTATATAAAGGTCCCACGGAGACGTAGAGGCCAACTCGCCAGGAATGATGTCAAATATTACAGCCGCGATGTTAGATTGGGTTAGGTTAGGTTATATTACGTTATTGTTGTATATAAAGGTCCCACGGAGACGTAGAGGCCAACTCGCCAGGTATGTTGTCAAATATTACCGCCGAGATGATAGGTTGGGTTAGGTTAGGTTATATTACGTTATTGATGTATATAAAGGTCCCACGGATACGTAGAGGCCAACTCGCCAGGAATGTTGTCAAATATTACAGCCGCGCTGTTAGATTGGGTTAGGTTAGGTTATATTACGTTATTGTTGTATATAAAGGTCCCACGGAGACGTAGAGGCCAACTTGTCAGGAATATTGTCAAATATTACCGCCGAGATGTTAGGTTGGGTTAGGTTAGGTTATATTACGTTCTTGATGTATATAAAGGTCCCACGCAGACGTAGAGGCCAACCCGCCAGGAATGTTGTTAAATATTACCGCCGAGATGTTAGTTTGGGTTAGGTTAGGTTATATTACGTTCTTGATGTATATAAAGGTCCCACGGAGACGTAGAGGCCAACTCGCCAGGAATGATGTCAAATATTACCGCCGAGATGATAGGTTGGATTAGGTTAGGTTATATTACGTTATTGATGTATATAAAGGTCCCACGTAGACGTAGAGGCCAACTCGCCAGGAATGATGCCAAATATTACAGCCGCGATGTTAGATTGGGTTAGGTTAGGTTATATTACGTTATTGTTGTATATAAAGGTCCCACGGAGACGCAGAGGCCAACTCGCCAGGAATGTTGTCAAATATTACCGCCGAGATGATAGGTTGGGTTAGGTTAGGTTATATTACGTTATTGATGTATATGAAGGACCCCCAAGACGTAGGGGCCATCTCGTCAGGAATATTGTCAAATATTACCGCCGAGATGATAGGTTGGATTAGGTTAGGTTATATTTCGTTTTTGATGTATATGAAGGTCCCACGGAGACGTAGAGGCCAACTCGCAAGGAATGTTGTCAAATATTACAGCCGCGATGTTAGATTGGGTTAGGTTAGGTTATATTACGTTATTGTTGTATATAAAGGTCCCACGGAGACGCAGAGGCCAACCCGCCAGGAATGTTGTCAAATATTACCGCCGAGATGTTAGTTTGGGTTAGGTTAGGTTATATTACGTTATTGTTGTATATAAAGGTCCCACGGAGACGCAGAGGCCAACTCGCCAGGAATGTTGTCAAATATTACCGCCGAGATGATAGGTTGGGTTAGGTTAGGTTATATTACGTTATTGATGTATATGAAGGACCCCCAAGACGTAGGGGCCATCTCGTCAGGAATATTGTCAAATATTACCGCCGAGATTATAGGTTGGATTAGGTTAGGTTATATTACGTTATTGATGTATATAAAGGTCCCACGGAGACGTAGAGGCCAACTCGCCAGGAATGTTGTCAAATATTACAGCCGCGATGTTAGATTGGATTAGGTTAGGTTATATTACGTTATTGTTGTATATAAACGTCCCACAGAGACGCAGAGGCCAACTCGCCAGGAATGATGTCAAATATTACAGCCGCGATGTTAGATTGGGTTAGGTTAGGTTATATTACGTTATTGTTGTATATAAAGGTCCCACGGAGACGCAGAGGCCAACTCGCCAGGAATGTTGTCAAATATTACCGCCGAGATGATAGGTTGGGTTAGGTTAGGTTATATTACGTCATTGATGTATATGAAGGACCCCCAAGACGTAGGGGCCATCTCGTCAGGAATATTGTCAAATATTACCGCCGAGATGATAGGTTGGATTCGGTTAGGTTATATTACGTTATTGATGTATATAAAGGTCCCACGGAGACGTAGAGGCCAACTCGCCAGGAATGATGTCAAATATTACAGCCGCGATGTTAGATTGGTTTAGGTTAGGTTATATTACGTTATTGTTGTATATAAAGGTCCCACGGAGACGTAGAGGCCAACTTGTCAGGAATATTGTCAAATATTACCGCCGAGGTGTTAGGTTGGATTAGGTTAGGTTATATTACGTTATTGATGTATATAAAGGTCCCACGGAGACGTAGAGGCCAACTCGCCAGGAATGTTGTCAAATATTACAGCCGCGATGTTAGATTGGATTAGGTTAGGTTATATTACGTTATTGTTGTATATAAAGGTCCCACAGAGGCGCAGAGGCCAACTCGCCAGGAATGATGTCAAATATTACAGCCGCGATGTTAGATTGGGTTAGGTTAGGTTATATTTCGTTTTTGATGTATATGAAGGTCCCACGGAGACGTAGAGGCCAACTCGCAAGTAATGTTGTCAAATATTAAAGCCGCGATGTTAGATTGGGTTAGGTTAGGTTATATTACGTTATTGTTGTATATAAAGGTCCCACGGAGACGCAGAGGCCAACTCGCCAGGAATGTTGTCAAATATTACCGCCGAGATGATAGGTTGGGTTAGGTTAGGTTATATTACGTCATTGATGTATATGAAGGACCCCCTAGACGTAGGAGCCATCTCGTCAGGAATATTGTCAAATATTACCGCCGAGATTATAGGTTGGATTAGGTTAGGTTATATTACGTTATTTTTGTACATAAAGGTCCCACGGAGACGTAGAGGCCAACTCGCCAGGAATGATGTCAAATATTACCGCCGAGATGATAGGTTGGATTAGGTTAGGTTATATTACGTTATTGATGTATATAAAGGTCCCACGGAGACGTAGAGGCCAACTCGCCAGGAATGATGCCAAATATTACAGCCGCGATGTTAGATTGGGTTAGGTTAGGTTATATTACGTTATTGTTGTATATAAAGGTCCCACGGAGACGCAGAGGCCAACTCGCCAGGAATGTTGTCAAATATTACTGCCGAGATGATAGGTTGGGTTAGGTTAGGTTATATTACGTTATTGATGTATATGAAGGACCCCCAAGACGTAGGGGCCATCTCGTCAGGAATATTGTCAAATATTACCGCCGAGATTATAGGTTGGATTAGGTTAGGTTATATTACGTTATTTATGTATATAAAGGTCCCACGGAGACGTAGAGGCCAACTCGCCAGGAATGTTGTCAAATATTACCGCCGAGATGATAGGTTGGGTTAGGTTAGGTTATATTTCGTTTTTGATGTATATGAAGGTCCCACGGAGACGTAGAGGCCAACTCGCAAGTAATGTTGTCAAATATTACAGCCGCGATGTTAGATTGGGTTAGGTTAGGTTATATTACGTTATTGTTGTATATAAAGGTCCCACGCAGACGTAGAGGCCAACCCGCCATGAATGTTGTCAAATATTACCGCCGAGATGATAGGTTGGGTTAGGTTAGGTTATATTTCGTTATTGATGTATATGAAGGTCACACGGAGACGTAGAGGCCAACTTGCCAGGAATGATGTCAAATATTAGCGCCGAGATGATAGGTTGGATTAGGTTAGGTTATATTACGTTATTGATGTATATAAAGGTCCCACGGAGACGTAGAGGCCAACTCGCCAGGAATGATGTCAAATATTACAGCCGCGATGTTAGATTGGGTTAGGTTAGGTTATATTACGTTATTGTTGTATATAAAGGTCCCACGGAGACGTAGAGGCCAACTCGCCAGGTATGTTGTCAAATATTACCGCCGAGATGATAGGTTGGGTTAGGTTAGGTTATATTACGTTATTGATGTATATAAAGGTCCCACGGATACGTAGAGGCCAACTCGCCAGGAATGTTGTCAAATATTACAGCCGCGCTGTTAGATTGGGTTAGGTTAGGTTATATTACGTTATTGTTGTATATAAAGGTCCCACGGAGACGTAGAGGCCAACTTGTCAGGAATATTGTCAAATATTACCGCCGAGATGTTAGGTTGGGTTAGGTTAGGTTATATTACGTTCTTGATGTATATAAAGGTCCCACGCAGACGTAGAGGCCAACCCGCCAGGAATGTTGTTAAATATTACCGCCGAGATGTTAGTTTGGGTTAGGTTAGGTTATATTACGTTCTTGATGTATATAAAGGTCCCACGCAGACGTAGAGGCCAACCCGCCAGGAATGTTGTCAAATATTACCGCCGAGATGATAGGTTGGGTTAGGTTAGGTTATATTTCGTTTTTGATGTATATGAAGGTCCCACGGAGACGTAGAGGCCAACTCGCAAGTAATGTTGTCAAATATTACAGCCGCGATGTTAGATTGGGTTAGGTTAGGTTATATTACGTTATTGTTGTATATAAAGGTCCCACGGAGACGCAGAGGCCAACTCGCCAGGAATGTTGTCAAATATTACCGCCGAGATGATAGGTTGGGTTAGGTTAGGTTATATTACGTCATTGATGTATATGAAGGACCCCCTAGACGTAGGAGCCATCTCGTCAGGAATATTGTCAAATATTACCGCCGAGATTATAGGTTGGATTAGGTTAGGTTATATTTCGTTTTTGATGTATATGAAGGTCCCACGGAGACGTAGAGGCCAACTCGCAAGGAATGTTGTCAAATATTACAGCCGCGATGTTAGATTGGGTTAGGTTAGGTTATATTACGTTATTGTTGTATATAAAGGTCCCACGGAGACGCAGAGGCCAACCCGCCAGGAATGTTGTCAAATATTACCGCCGAGATGTTAGTTTGGGTTAGGTTAGGTTATATTACGTTATTGTTGTATATAAAGGTCCCACGGAGACGCAGAGGCCAACTCGCCAGGAATGTTGTCAAATATTACCGCCGAGATGATAGGTTGGGTTAGGTTAGGTTATATTACGTTATTGATGTATATGAAGGACCCCCAAGACGTAGGGGCCATCTCGTCAGGAATATTGTCAAATATTACCGCCGAGATTATAGGTTGGATTAGGTTAGGTTATATTACGTTATTTTTGTACATAAAGGTCCCACGGAGACGTAGAGGCCAACTCGCCAGGAATGATGTCAAATATTACCGCCGAAATGATAGGTTGGATTAGGTTAGGTTATATTACGTTATTGATGTATATAAAGGTCCCACGGAGACGTAGAGGCCAACTCGCCAGGAATGATGTCAAATATTACAGCCGCGATGTTAGATTGGGTTAGGTTAGGTTATATTACGTTATTGTTGTATATAAAGGTCCCACGGAGACGTAGAGGCCAACTCGCCAGGTATGTTGTCAAATATTACCGCCGAGATGAGAGGTTGGATTAGGTTAGGTTATATTACGTTATTGATGTATATAAAGGTCCCACGGAGACGTAGAGGCCAACTCGCCAGGAATGATGTCAAATATTACAGCCGCGATGTTAGATTGGGTTAGGTTAGGTTATATTACGTTATTGTTGTATATAAAGGTCCCACGGAGACGTAGAGGCCAACTCGCCAGGTATGTTGTCAAATATTACCGCCGAGATGATAGGTTGGGTTAGGTTAGGTTATATTACGTTATTGATGTATATAAAGGTCCCACGGAGACGTAGAGGCCAACCCGCCAGGAATGTTGTTAAATATTACCGCCGAGATGTTAGTTTGGGTTAGGTTAGGTTATATTACGTTCTTGATGTATATAAAGGTCCCACGCAGACGTAGAGGCCAACCCGCCAGGAATGTTGTCAAATATTACCGCCGAGATGATAGGTTGGGTTAGGTTAGGTTATATTTCGTTTTTGATGTATATGAAGGTCCCACGGAGACGTAGAGGCCAACTCGCAAGTAATGTTGTCAAATATTACAGCCGCGATGTTAGATTGGGTTAGGTTAGGTTATATTACGTTATTGTTGTATATAAAGGTCCCACGGAGACGCAGAGTCCAACTCGCCAGGAATGTTGTCAAATATTACCGCCGAGATGATAGGTTGGGTTAGGTTAGGTTATATTACGTTATTGATGTATATGAAGGACCCCCAAGACGTAGGGGCCATCTCGTCAGGAATATTGTCAAATATTACCGCCGAGATGATAGGTTGGATTAGGTTAGGTTATATTACGTTATTGATGTATATAAAGGTCCCACGGAGACGTAGAGGCCAACTCGCCAGGAATGATGTCAAATATTACAGCCGCGATGTTAGATTGGGTTAGGTTAGGTTATATTACGTTATTGTTGTATATAAAGGTCCCACGGAGACGTAGAGGCCAACTCGCCAGGTATGTTGTCAAATATTACCGCCGAGATGATAGGTTGGATTAGGTTAGGTTATATTACGTTATTGATGTATATAAAGGTCCCACGGAGACGTAGAGGCCAACTCTCCAGGAATGATGTCAAATATTACAGCCGCGATGTTAGATTGGGTTAGGTTAGGTTATATTACGTTATTGTTGTATATAAAGGTCCCACGGAGACGTAGAGGCCAACTCGCCAGGTATGTTGTCAAATATTACCGCCGAGATGATAGGTTGGGTTAGGTTAGGTTATATTACGTTATTGATGTATATAAAGGTCCCACGGAGACGTAGAGGCCAACTCGCCAGGAATGTTGTCAAATATTACAGCCGCGATGTTAGATTGGATTAGGTTAGGTTATATTACGTTATTGTTGTATATAAAGGTCCCACGGAGACGCAGAGGCCAACTCGCCAGGAATGTTGTCAAATATTACCGCCGAGATGATAGGTTGGGTTAGGTTAGGTTATATTACGTTATTGATGTATATGAAGGACCCCCAAGACGTAGGGGCCATCTCGTCAGGAATATTGTCAAATATTACCGCCGAGATGATAGGTTGGATTAGGTTAGGTTATATTACGTTATTGATGTATATAAAGGTCCCACGGAGACGTAGAGGCCAACTCGCCAGGAATGATGTCAAATATTACAGCCGCGATGTTAAATTGGGTTAGGTTAGGTTATATTACGTTATTGTTGTATATAAAGGTCCCACGGAGACGCAGAGGCCAACCCGCCAGGAATGTTGTCAAATATTACCGCCGAGATGTTAGTTTGGGTTAGGTTAGGTTATATTACGTTATTGTTGTATATAAAGGTCCCACGGAGACGCAGAGGCCAACTCGCCAGGAATGTTGTCAAATATTACCGCCGAGATGATAGGTTGGGTTAGGTTAGGTTATATTACGTTATTGATGTATATGAAGGACCCCAAGACGTGGGGGCCATCTCGTCAGGAATATTGTCAAATATTACCGCCGAGATTATAGGTTGGATTAGGTTAGGTTATATTACGTTATTGATGTATATAAAGGTCCCACGGAGACGTAGAGGCCAACTCGCCAGGAATGATGTCAAATATTACAGCCGCGATGTTAGATTGGGTTAGGTTAGGTTATATTACGTTATTGTTGTATATAAAGGTCCCACGGAGACGCAGAGGCCAACTCGCCAGGAATGTTGTCAAATATTACCGCCGAGATGATAGGTTGGGTTAGGTTAGGTTATATTACGTCATTGATGTATATGAAGGACCCCCAAGACGTAGGGGCCATCTCGTCAGGAATATTGTCAAATATTACCGCCGAGATGATAGGTTGGATTAGGTTAGGTTATATTACGTTATTGATGTATATAAAGGTCCCACGGAGACGTAGAGGCCAACTCGCCAGGAATGATGTCAAATATTACAGCCGCGATGTTAGATTGGGTTAGGTTAGGTTATATTACGTTATTGTTGTATATAAAGGTCCCACGGAGACGTAGAGGCCAACTCGCCAGGTATGTTGTCAAATATTACCGCCGAGATGAGAGGTTGGATTAGGTTAGGTTATATTACGTTATTGATGTATATAAAGGTCCCACGGAGACGTAGAGGCCAACTCGCCAGGAATGATGTCAAATATTACAGCCGCGATGTTAGATTGGGTTAGGTTAGGTTATATTACGTTATTGTTGTATATAAAGGTCCCACGGAGACGTAGAGGCCAACTCGCCAGGTATGTTGTCAAATATTACCGCCGAGATGATAGGTTGGGTTAGGTTAGGTTATATTACGTTATTGATGTATATAAAGGTCCCACGGAGACGTAGAGGCCAACTCGCCAGGTATGTTGTCAAATATTACCGCCGAGATGATAGGTTGGGTTAGGTTAGGTTATATTACGTTATTGATGTATATAAAGGTCCCACGGAGACGTAGAGGCCAACTCGCCAGGAATGATGTCAAATATTACAGCCGCGATGTTAGATTGGGTTAGGTTAGGTTATATTACGTTATTGTTGTATATAAAGGTCCCACGGAGACGCAGAGGCCAACTCGCCAGGAATGTTGTCAAATATTACCGCCGAGATGATAGGTTGGGTTAGGTTAGGTTATATTACGTTATTGATGTATATGAAGGACCCCCAAGACGTAGGGGCCATCTCGTCAGGAATATTGTCAAATATTACCGCCGAGATGATAGGTTGGATTAGGTTAGGTTATATTACGTTATTGATGTATATAAAGGTCCCACGGAGACGTAGAGGCCAACTCGCCAGGAATGATGTCAAATATTACAGCCGCGATGTTAGATTGGGTTAGGTTAGGTTATATTACGTTATTGTTGTATATAAAGGTCCCACGGAGACGTAGAGGCCAACTCGCCAGGTATGTTGTCAAATATTACCGCCGAGATGATAGGTTGGATTAGGTTAGGTTATATTACGTTATTGATGTATATAAAGGTCCCACGGAGACGTAGAGGCCAACTCGCCAGGAATGATGTCAAATATTACAGCCGCGATGTTAGATTGGGTTAGGTTAGGTTATATTACGTTATTGTTGTATATAAAGGTCCCACGGAGACGCAGAGGCCAACTCGCCAGGAATGTTTTCAAATATTACCGCCGAGATGATAGGTTGGGTTAGGTTAGGTTATATTACGTTATTGATGTATATGAAGGACCCCCAAGACGTAGGGGCCATCTCGTCAGGAATATTGTCAAATATTACCGCCGAGATGATAGGTTGGATTAGGTTAGGTTATATTACGTTATTGATGTATATAAAGGTCCCACGGAGACGTAGAGGCCAACTCGCCAGGAATGATGTCAAATATTACAGCCGCGATGTTAGATTGGGTTAGGTTAGGTTATATTACGTTATTGTTGTATATAAAGGTCCCACGGAGACGTAGAGGCCAACTCGCCAGGTATGTTGTCAAATATTACCGCCGAGATGAGAGGTTGGATTAGGTTAGGTTATATTACGTTATTGATGTATATAAAGGTCCCACGGAGACGTAGAGGCCAACTCGCCAGGAATGATGTCAGATATTACAGCCGCGATGTTAGATTGGGTTAGGTTAGGTTATATTACGTTATTGTTGTATATAAAGGTCCCACGGAGACGTAGAGGCCAACTCGCCAGGTATGTTGTGAAATATTACCGCCGAGATGATAGGTTGGGTTAGGTTAGGTTATATTACGTTATTGATGTATATAAAGGTCCCACGGAGACGTAGAGGCCAACCCGCCAGGAATGTTGTTAAATATTACCGCCGAGGTGTTAGTTTGGGTTAGGTTAGGTTATATTACGTTCTTGATGTATATAAAGGTCCCACGCAGACGTAGAGGCCAACCCGCCAGGAATGTTGTCAAATATTACCGCCGAGATGATAGGTTGGGTTAGGTTAGGTTATATTTCGTTTTTGATGTATATGAAGGTCCCACGGAGACGTAGAGGCCAACTCGCAAGTAATGTTGTCAAATATTACAGCCGCGATGTTAGATTGGGTTAGGTTAGGTTATATTACGTTATTGTTGTATATAAAGGTCCCACGGAGACGCAGAGGCCAACTCGCCAGGAATGTTGTCAAATATTACCGCCGAGATGATAGGTTGGGTTAGGTTAGGTTATATTACGTCATTGATGTATATAAAGGTCCCACGGAGACGTAGAGGCCAACTCGCCAGGAATGTTGTCAAATATTACAGCCGCGCTGTTAGATTGGGTTAGGTTAGGTTATATTACGTTATTGTTGTATATAAAGGTCCCACGGAGACGTAGAGGCCAACTCGCCAGGAATGATGCCAAATATTACAGCCGCGATGTTAGATTGGGTTAGGTTAGGTTATATTACGTTATTGTTGTATATAAAGGTCCCACGGAGACGCAGAGGCCAATTCGCCAGGAATGTTGTCAAATATTACCGCCGAGATGATAGGTTGGGTTAAGTTAGGTTATATTACGTTATTGATGTATATGAAGGACCCCCAAGACGTAGGGGCCATCTCGTCAGGAATATTGTCAAATATTACCGCCGAGATGATAGGTTGGATTAGGTTAGGTTATATTTCGTTTTTGATGTATATGAAGGTCCCACGGAGACGTAGAGGCCAACTCGCAAGGAATGTTGTCAAATATTACAGCCGCGATGTTAGATTGGGTTAGGTTAGGTTATATTACGTTATTGTTGTATATAAAGGTCCCACGGAGACGCAGAGGCCAACCCGCCAGGAATGTTGTCAAATATTATCGCCGAGATGTTAGTTTGGGTTAGGTTAGGTTATATTACGTTATTGTTGTATATAAAGGTCCCACGGAGGCGCAGAGTCCAACTCGCCAGGAATGTTGTCAAATATTACCGCCGAGATGATAGGTTGGGTTAGGTTAGGTTATATTACGTTATTGATGTATATGAAGGACCCCAAAGACGTAGGGGCCATCTCGTCAGGAATATTGTCAAATATTACCGCCGAGATTATAGGTTGGATTAGGTTAGGTTATATTACGTTATTTTTGTACATAAAGGTCCCACGGAGACGTAGAGGCCAACTCGCCAGGAATGATGTCAAATATTACCGCCGAAATGATAGGTTGGATTAGGTTAGGTTATATTACGTTATTGATGTATATAAAGGTCCCACGGAGACGTAGAGGCCAACTCGCCAGGAATGATGTCAAATATTACAGCCGCGATGTTAGATTGGGTTATGTTAGGTTATATTACGTTATTGCTGTATATAAAGGTCCCACGGAGACGCAGAGGCCAACTCGCCAGGAATGTTGTCAGATATTACCGCCGAGATGATAGGTTGGGTTAGGTTAGGTTATATTACGTCATTGATGTATATGAAGGACCCCCAAGACGTAGGGGCCATCTCGTCAGGAATATTGTCAAATATTACCGCCGAGATGATAGGTTGGATTAGGTTAGGTTATATTACGTTATTGATGTATATAAAGGTCCCACGGAGACGTAGAGGCCAACTCGCCAGGAATGATGTCAAATATTACAGCCGCGATGTTAGATTGGGTTAGGTTAGGTTATATTACGTTATTGTTGTATATAAAGGTCCCACGGAGACGTAGAGGCCAACTCGCCAGGTATGTTGTCAAATATTACCGCCGAGATGAGAGGTTGGATTAGGTTAGGTTATATTACGTTATTGATGTATATAAAGGTCCCACGGAGACGTAGAGGCCAACTCGCCAGGAATGATGTCAAATATTACAGCCGCGATGTTAGATTGGGTTAGGTTAGGTTATATTACGTTATTGTTGTATATAAAGGTCCCACGGAGACGTAGAGGCCAACTCGCCAGGTATGTTGTCAAATATTACCGCCGAGATGATAGGTTGGGTTAGGTTAGGTTATATTACGTTATTGATGTATATAAAGGTCCCACGGAGACGTAGAGGCCAACTCGCCAGGTATGTTGTCAAATATTACCGCCGAGATGATAGGTTGGGTTAGGTTAGGTTATATTACGTTATTGATGTATATAAAGGTCCCACGGAGACGTAGAGGCCAACTCGCCAGGAATGTTGTCAAATATTACAGCCGCGCTGTTAGATTGGGTTAGGTTAGGTTATATTACGTTATTGTTGTATATAAAGGTCCCACGGAGACGTAGAGGCCAACTCGCCAGGAATGATGCCAAATATTACAGCCGCGATGTTAAATTGGGTTAGGTTAGGTTATATTACGTTATTGTTGTATATAAAGGTCCCACGGAGACGCAGAGGCCAACTCGCCAGGAATGTTGTCAAATATTACCGCCGAGATGATAGGTTGGGTTAGGTTAGGTTATATTACGTCATTGATGTATATGAAGGACCCCCTAGACGTAGGAGCCATCTCGTCAGGAATATTGTCAAATATTACCGCCGAGATTATAGGTTGGATTAGGTTAGGTTATATTACGTTATTTTTGTACATAAAGGTCCCACGGAGACGTAGAGGCCAACTCGCCAGGAATGATGTCAAATATTACCGCCGAGATGATAGGTTGGATTAGGTTAGGTTATATTACGTTATTGATGTATATAAAGGTCCCACGGAGACGTAGAGGCCAACTCGCCAGGAATGATGTCAAATATTACAGCCGCGATGTTGGATTGGGTTAGGTTAGGTTATATTACGTTATTGTTGTATATAAAGGTCCCACGGAGACGTAGAGGCCAACTCGCCAGGTATGTTGTCAAATATTACCGCCGAGATGATAGGTTGGGTTAGGTTAGGTTATATTACGTTATTGATGTATATAAAGGTCCCACGGAGACGTAGAGGCCAACTCGCCAGGAATGATGTCAAATATTACAGCCGCGATGTTAGATTGGGTTAGGTTAGGTTATATTACGTTATTGTTGTATATAAAGGTCCCACGGAGACGCAGAGGCCAACTTGTCAGGAATATTGTCAAATATTACCGCCGAGATGTTAGGTTGGGTTAGGTTAGGTTATATTACGTTCTTGATGTATATAAAGGTCCCACGCAGACGTAGAGGCCAACCCGCCAGGAATGTTGTTAAATATTACCGCCGAGATGTTAGTTTGGGTTAGGTTAGGTTATATTACGTTCTTGATGTATATAAAGGTCCCACGCAGACGTAGAGGCCAACCCGCCAGGAATGTTGTCAAATATTACCGCCGAGATGATAGGTTGGGTTAGGTTAGGTTATATTTCGTTTTTGATGTATATGAAGGTCCCACGGAGACGTAGAGGCCAACTCGTAAGTAATGTTGTCAAATATTACAGCCGCGATGTTAGATTGGGTTAGGTTAGGTTATATTACGTTATTGTTGTATATAAAGGTCCCACGGAGACGCAGAGGCCAACTCGCCAGGATGTTGTCAAATATTACCGCCGAGATGATAGGTTGGGTTAGGTTAGGTTATATTACGTCATTGATGTATATGAAGGACCCCCTAGACGTAGGAGCCATCTCGTCAGGAATATTGTCAAATATTACCGCCGAGATTATAGGTTGGATTAGGTTAGGTTATATTACGTTATTTTTGTACATAAAGGTCCCACGGAGACGTAGAGGCCAACTCGCCAGGAATGATGTCAAATATTACCGCCGAGATGATAGGTTGGATTAGGTTAGGTTATATTACGTTATTGATGTATATAAAGGTCCCACGGAGACGTAGAGGCCAACTCGCCAGGAATGATGCCAAATATTACAGCCGCGATGTTAGATTGGGTTAGGTTAGGTTATATTACGTTATTGTTGTATATAAAGGTCCCACGGAGACGCAGAGGCCAACTCGCCAGGAATGTTGTCAAATATTACCGCCGAGATGATAGGTTGGGTTAGGTTAGGTTATATTACGTTATTGATGTATATGAAGGACCCCCAAGACGTAGGGGCCATCTCGTCAGGAATATTGTCAAATATTACCGCCGAGAAGATAGGTTGGATTAGGTTAGGTTATATTACGTTATTGATGTATATAAAGGTCCCACGGAGACGTAGAGGCCAACTCGCCAGGAATGATGTCAAATATTACAGCCGCGATGTTAGATTGGGTTAGGTTAGGTTATATTACGTTATTGTTGTATATAAAGGTCCCACGGAGACGTAGAGGCCAACTCGCCAGGTATGTTGTCAAATATTACCGCCGAGATGATAGGTTGGGTTAGGTTAGGTTATATTACGTTATTGATGTATATAAAGGTCCCACGGAGACGTAGAGGCCAACTCGCCAGGAATGTTGTCAAATATTACAGCCGCGATGTTAGATTGGATTAGGTTAGGTTATATTACGTTATTGTTGTATATAAAGGTCCCACGGAGACGCAGAGGCCAACTCGCCAGGAATGTTGTCAAATATTACCGCCGAGATGATAGGTTGGGTTAGGTTAGGTTATATTACGTTATTGATGTATATGAAGGACCCCCAAGACGTAGGGGCCATCTCGTCAGGAATATTGTCAAATATTACCGCCGAGATGATAGGTTGGATTAGGTTAGGTTATATTACGTTATTGATGTATATAAAGGTCCCACGGAGACGTAGAGGCCAACTCGCCAGGAATGATGTCAAATATTACAGCCGCGATGTTAGATTGGGTTAGGTTAGGTTATATTACGTTATTGTTGTATATAAAGGTCCCACGGAGACGTAGAGGCCAACTCGCCAGGTATGTTGTCAAATATTACCGCCGAGATGATAGGTTGGGTTAGGTTAGGTTATATTACGTTATTGATGTATATAAAGGTCCCACGGAGACGTAGAGGCCAACTCGCCAGGAATGTTGTCAAATATTACAGCCGCGCTGTTAGATTGGGTTAGGTTAGGTTATATTACGTTATTGTTGTATATAAAGGTCCCACGGAGACGTAGAGGCCAACTTGTCAGGAATATTGTCAAATATTACCGCCGAGATGTTAGGTTGGGTTAGGTTAGGTTATATTACGTTCTTGATGTATATAAAGGTCCCACGCAGACGTAGAGGCCAACCCGCCAGGAATGTTGTTAAATATTACAGCCGCGATGTTAGATTGGATTAGGTTAGGTTATATTACGTTATTGTTGTATATAAAGGTCCCACGGAGACGCAGAGGCCAACTCGCCAGGAATGATGTCAAATATTACAGCCGCGATGTTAGATTGGGTTAGGTTAGGTTATATTACGTTATTGTTGTATATAAAGGTCCCACGGAGACGCAGAGGCCAACTCGCCAGGAATGTTGTCAAATATTACCGCCGAGATGATAGGTTGGGTTAGGTTAGGTTATATTACGTCATTGATGTATATGAAGGACCCCCAAGACGTAGGGGCCATCTCGTCAGGAATATTGTCAAATATTACCGCCGAGATGATAGGTTGGATTAGGTTAGGTTATATTACGTTATTGATGTATATAAAGGTCCCACGGAGACGTAGAGGCCAACTCGCCAGGAATGATGTCAAATATTACAGCCGCGATGTTAGATTGGGTTAGGTTAGGTTATATTACGTTATTGTTGTATATAAAGGTCCCACGGAGACGTAGAGGCCAACTCGCCAGGTATGTTGTCAAATATTACCGCCGAGATGATAGGTTGGGTTAGGTTAGGTTATATTACGTTATTGATGTATATAAAGGTCCCACGGATACGTAGAGGCCAACTCGCCAGGAATGTTGTCAAATATTACAGCCGCGCTGTTAGATTGGGTTAGGTTAGGTTATATTACGTTATTGTTGTATATAAAGGTCCCACGGAGACGTAGAGGCCAACTTGTCAGGAATATTGTCAAATATTACCGCCGAGATGTTAGGTTGGGTTAGGTTAGGTTATATTACGTTCTTGATGTATATAAAGGTCCCACGCAGACGTAGAGGCCAACCCGCCAGGAATGTTGTTAAATATTACCGCCGAGATGTTAGTTTGGGTTAGGTTAGGTTATATTACGTTCTTGATGTATATAAAGGTCCCACGGAGACGTAGAGGCCAACTCGCCAGGAATGATGTCAAATATTACCGCCGAGATGATAGGTTGGATTAGGTTAGGTTATATTACGTTATTGATGTATATAAAGGTCCCACGTAGACGTAGAGGCCAACTCGCCAGGAATGATGCCAAATATTACAGCCGCGATGTTAGATTGGGTTAGGTTAGGTTATATTACGTTATTGTTGTATATAAAGGTCCCACGGAGACGCAGAGGCCAACTCGCCAGGAATGTTGTCAAATATTACCGCCGAGATGATAGGTTGGGTTAGGTTAGGTTATATTACGTTATTGATGTATATGAAGGACCCCCAAGACGTAGGGGCCATCTCGTCAGGAATATTGTCAAATATTACCGCCGAGATGATAGGTTGGATTAGGTTAGGTTATATTTCGTTTTTGATGTATATGAAGGTCCCACGGAGACGTAGAGGCCAACTCGCAAGGAATGTTGTCAAATATTACAGCCGCGATGTTAGATTGGGTTAGGTTAGGTTATATTACGTTATTGTTGTATATAAAGGTCCCACGGAGACGCAGAGGCCAACCCGCCAGGAATGTTGTCAAATATTACCGCCGAGATGTTAGTTTGGGTTAGGTTAGGTTATATTACGTTATTGTTGTATATAAAGGTCCCACGGAGACGCAGAGGCCAACTCGCCAGGAATGTTGTCAAATATTACCGCCGAGATGATAGGTTGGGTTAGGTTAGGTTATATTACGTTATTGATGTATATGAAGGACCCCCAAGACGTAGGGGCCATCTCGTCAGGAATATTGTCAAATATTACCGCCGAGATTATAGGTTGGATTAGGTTAGGTTATATTACGTTATTGATGTATATAAAGGTCCCACGGAGACGTAGAGGCCAACTCGCCAGGAATGTTGTCAAATATTACAGCCGCGATGTTAGATTGGATTAGGTTAGGTTATATTACGTTATTGTTGTATATAAACGTCCCACAGAGACGCAGAGGCCAACTCGCCAGGAATGATGTCAAATATTACAGCCGCGATGTTAGATTGGGTTAGGTTAGGTTATATTACGTTATTGTTGTATATAAAGGTCCCACGGAGACGCAGAGGCCAACTCGCCAGGAATGTTGTCAAATATTACCGCCGAGATGATAGGTTGGGTTAGGTTAGGTTATATTACGTCATTGATGTATATGAAGGACCCCCAAGACGTAGGGGCCATCTCGTCAGGAATATTGTCAAATATTACCGCCGAGATGATAGGTTGGATTCGGTTAGGTTATATTACGTTATTGATGTATATAAAGGTCCCACGGAGACGTAGAGGCCAACTCGCCAGGAATGATGTCAAATATTACAGCCGCGATGTTAGATTGGTTTAGGTTAGGTTATATTACGTTATTGTTGTATATAAAGGTCCCACGGAGACGTAGAGGCCAACTTGTCAGGAATATTGTCAAATATTACCGCCGAGGTGTTAGGTTGGATTAGGTTAGGTTATATTACGTTATTGATGTATATAAAGGTCCCACGGAGACGTAGAGGCCAACTCGCCAGGAATGTTGTCAAATATTACAGCCGCGATGTTAGATTGGATTAGGTTAGGTTATATTACGTTATTGTTGTATATAAAGGTCCCACAGAGGCGCAGAGGCCAACTCGCCAGGAATGATGTCAAATATTACAGCCGCGATGTTAGATTGGGTTAGGTTAGGTTATATTTCGTTTTTGATGTATATGAAGGTCCCACGGAGACGTAGAGGCCAACTCGCAAGTAATGTTGTCAAATATTAAAGCCGCGATGTTAGATTGGGTTAGGTTAGGTTATATTACGTTATTGTTGTATATAAAGGTCCCACGGAGACGCAGAGGCCAACTCGCCAGGAATGTTGTCAAATATTACCGCCGAGATGATAGGTTGGGTTAGGTTAGGTTATATTACGTCATTGATGTATATGAAGGACCCCCTAGACGTAGGAGCCATCTCGTCAGGAATATTGTCAAATATTACCGCCGAGATTATAGGTTGGATTAGGTTAGGTTATATTACGTTATTTTTGTACATAAAGGTCCCACGGAGACGTAGAGGCCAACTCGCCAGGAATGATGTCAAATATTACCGCCGAGATGATAGGTTGGATTAGGTTAGGTTATATTACGTTATTGATGTATATAAAGGTCCCACGGAGACGTAGAGGCCAACTCGCCAGGAATGATGCCAAATATTACAGCCGCGATGTTAGATTGGGTTAGGTTAGGTTATATTACGTTATTGTTGTATATAAAGGTCCCACGGAGACGCAGAGGCCAACTCGCCAGGAATGTTGTCAAATATTACCGCCGAGATGATAGGTTGGGTTAGGTTAGGTTATATTACGTTATTGATGTATATGAAGGACCCCCAAGACGTAGGGGCCATCTCGTCAGGAATATTGTCAAATATTACCGCCGAGATTATAGGTTGGATTAGGTTAGGTTATATTACGTTATTTATGTATATAAAGGTCCCACGGAGACGTAGAGGCCAACTCGCCAGGAATGTTGTCAAATATTACCGCCGAGATGATAGGTTGGGTTAGGTTAGGTTATATTTCGTTTTTGATGTATATGAAGGTCCCACGGAGACGTAGAGGCCAACTCGCAAGTAATGTTGTCAAATATTACAGCCGCGATGTTAGATTGGGTTAGGTTAGGTTATATTACGTTATTGTTGTATATAAAGGTCCCACGCAGACGTAGAGGCCAACCCGCCATGAATGTTGTCAAATATTACCGCCGAGATGATAGGTTGGGTTAGGTTAGGTTATATTACGTTATTGATGTATATAAAGGTCCCACGGAGACGTAGAGGCCAACTCGCCAGGAATGATGTCAAATATTACAGCCGCGATGTTAGATTGGGTTAGGTTAGGTTATATTACGTTATTGTTGTATATAAAGGTCCCACGGAGACGTAGAGGCCAACTCGCCAGGTATGTTGTCAAATATTACCGCCGAGATGATAGGTTGGGTTAGGTTAGGTTATATTACGTTATTGATGTATATAAAGGTCCCACGGATACGTAGAGGCCAACTCGCCAGGAATGTTGTCAAATATTACAGCCGCGCTGTTAGATTGGGTTAGGTTAGGTTATATTACGTTATTGTTGTATATAAAGGTCCCACGGAGACGTAGAGGCCAACTTGTCAGGAATATTGTCAAATATTACCGCCGAGATGTTAGGTTGGGTTAGGTTAGGTTATATTACGTTCTTGATGTATATAAAGGTCCCACGCAGACGTAGAGGCCAACCCGCCAGGAATGTTGTTAAATATTACCGCCGAGATGTTAGTTTGGGTTAGGTTAGGTTATATTACGTTCTTGATGTATATAAAGGTCCCACGCAGACGTAGAGGCCAACCCGCCAGGAATGTTGTCAAATATTACCGCCGAGATGATAGGTTGGGTTAGGTTAGGTTATATTTCGTTTTTGATGTATATGAAGGTCCCACGGAGACGTAGAGGCCAACTCGCAAGTAATGTTGTCAAATATTACAGCCGCGATGTTAGATTGGGTTAGGTTAGGTTATATTACGTTATTGTTGTATATAAAGGTCCCACGGAGACGCAGAGGCCAACTCGCCAGGAATGTTGTCAAATATTACCGCCGAGATGATAGGTTGGGTTAGGTTAGGTTATATTACGTCATTGATGTATATGAAGGACCCCCTAGACGTAGGAGCCATCTCGTCAGGAATATTGTCAAATATTACCGCCGAGATTATAGGTTGGATTAGGTTAGGTTATATTTCGTTTTTGATGTATATGAAGGTCCCACGGAGACGTAGAGGCCAACTCGCAAGGAATGTTGTCAAATATTACAGCCGCGATGTTAGATTGGGTTAGGTTAGGTTATATTACGTTATTGTTGTATATAAAGGTCCCACGGAGACGCAGAGGCCAACCCGCCAGGAATGTTGTCAAATATTACCGCCGAGATGTTAGTTTGGGTTAGGTTAGGTTATATTACGTTATTGTTGTATATAAAGGTCCCACGGAGACGCAGAGGCCAACTCGCCAGGAATGTTGTCAAATATTACCGCCGAGATGATAGGTTGGGTTAGGTTAGGTTATATTACGTTATTGATGTATATGAAGGACCCCCAAGACGTAGGGGCCATCTCGTCAGGAATATTGTCAAATATTACCGCCGAGATTATAGGTTGGATTAGGTTAGGTTATATTACGTTATTTTTGTACATAAAGGTCCCACGGAGACGTAGAGGCCAACTCGCCAGGAATGATGTCAAATATTACCGCCGAAATGATAGGTTGGATTAGGTTAGGTTATATTACGTTATTGATGTATATAAAGGTCCCACGGAGACGTAGAGGCCAACTCGCCAGGAATGATGTCAAATATTACAGCCGCGATGTTAGATTGGGTTAGGTTAGGTTATATTACGTTATTGTTGTATATAAAGGTCCCACGGAGACGTAGAGGCCAACTCGCCAGGTATGTTGTCAAATATTACCGCCGAGATGAGAGGTTGGATTAGGTTAGGTTATATTACGTTATTGATGTATATAAAGGTCCCACGGAGACGTAGAGGCCAACTCGCCAGGAATGATGTCAAATATTACAGCCGCGATGTTAGATTGGGTTAGGTTAGGTTATATTACGTTATTGTTGTATATAAAGGTCCCACGGAGACGTAGAGGCCAACTCGCCAGGTATGTTGTCAAATATTACCGCCGAGATGATAGGTTGGGTTAGGTTAGGTTATATTACGTTATTGATGTATATAAAGGTCCCACGGAGACGTAGAGGCCAACCCGCCAGGAATGTTGTTAAATATTACCGCCGAGATGTTAGTTTGGGTTAGGTTAGGTTATATTACGTTCTTGATGTATATAAAGGTCCCACGCAGACGTAGAGGCCAACCCGCCAGGAATGTTGTCAAATATTACCGCCGAGATGATAGGTTGGGTTAGGTTAGGTTATATTTCGTTTTTGATGTATATGAAGGTCCCACGGAGACGTAGAGGCCAACTCGCAAGTAATGTTGTCAAATATTACAGCCGCGATGTTAGATTGGGTTAGGTTAGGTTATATTACGTTATTGTTGTATATAAAGGTCCCACGGAGACGCAGAGGCCAACTCGCCAGGAATGTTGTCAAATATTACCGCCGAGATGATAGGTTGGGTTAGGTTAGGTTATATTACGTTATTGATGTATATAAAGGTCCCACGGATACGTAGAGGCCAACTCGCCAGGAATGTTGTCAAATATTACAGCCGCGCTGTTAGATTGGGTTAGGTTAGGTTATATTACGTTATTGTTG
The DNA here is from genome assembly GCA_963969225.1 of Xylocopa violacea. Taxonomy (NCBI): domain Eukaryota; kingdom Metazoa; phylum Arthropoda; class Insecta; order Hymenoptera; family Apidae; genus Xylocopa; species Xylocopa violacea. The sequence goes on along the minus strand of CAXAJV010000016.1, from coordinate 8,835,007 downwards.
TATATAAAGGTCCCACGGAGACGTAGAGGCCAACTTGTCAGGAATATTGTCAAATATTACCGCCGAGATGTTAGGTTGGGTTAGGTTAGGTTATATTACGTTCTTGATGTATATAAAGGTCCCACGCAGACGTAGAGGCCAACCCGCCAGGAATGTTGTTAAATATTACCGCCGAGATGTTAGTTTGGGTTAGGTTAGGTTATATTACGTTCTTGATGTATATAAAGGTCCCACGGAGACGTAGAGGCCAACTCGCCAGGAATGATGTCAAATATTACCGCCGAGATGATAGGTTGGATTAGGTTAGGTTATATTACGTTATTGATGTATATAAAGGTCCCACGTAGACGTAGAGGCCAACTCGCCAGGAATGATGCCAAATATTACAGCCGCGATGTTAGATTGGGTTAGGTTAGGTTATATTACGTTATTGTTGTATATAAAGGTCCCACGGAGACGCAGAGGCCAACTCGCCAGGAATGTTGTCAAATATTACCGCCGAGATGATAGGTTGGGTTAGGTTAGGTTATATTACGTTATTGATGTATATGAAGGACCCCCAAGACGTAGGGGCCATCTCGTCAGGAATATTGTCAAATATTACCGCCGAGATGATAGGTTGGATTAGGTTAGGTTATATTTCGTTTTTGATGTATATGAAGGTCCCACGGAGACGTAGAGGCCAACTCGCAAGGAATGTTGTCAAATATTACAGCCGCGATGTTAGATTGGGTTAGGTTAGGTTATATTACGTTATTGTTGTATATAAAGGTCCCACGGAGACGCAGAGGCCAACCCGCCAGGAATGTTGTCAAATATTACCGCCGAGATGTTAGTTTGGGTTAGGTTAGGTTATATTACGTTATTGTTGTATATAAAGGTCCCACGGAGACGCAGAGGCCAACTCGCCAGGAATGTTGTCAAATATTACCGCCGAGATGATAGGTTGGGTTAGGTTAGGTTATATTACGTTATTGATGTATATGAAGGACCCCCAAGACGTAGGGGCCATCTCGTCAGGAATATTGTCAAATATTACCGCCGAGATTATAGGTTGGATTAGGTTAGGTTATATTACGTTATTGATGTATATAAAGGTCCCACGGAGACGTAGAGGCCAACTCGCCAGGAATGTTGTCAAATATTACAGCCGCGATGTTAGATTGGATTAGGTTAGGTTATATTACGTTATTGTTGTATATAAACGTCCCACAGAGACGCAGAGGCCAACTCGCCAGGAATGATGTCAAATATTACAGCCGCGATGTTAGATTGGGTTAGGTTAGGTTATATTACGTTATTGTTGTATATAAAGGTCCCACGGAGACGCAGAGGCCAACTCGCCAGGAATGTTGTCAAATATTACCGCCGAGATGATAGGTTGGGTTAGGTTAGGTTATATTACGTCATTGATGTATATGAAGGACCCCCAAGACGTAGGGGCCATCTCGTCAGGAATATTGTCAAATATTACCGCCGAGATGATAGGTTGGATTCGGTTAGGTTATATTACGTTATTGATGTATATAAAGGTCCCACGGAGACGTAGAGGCCAACTCGCCAGGAATGATGTCAAATATTACAGCCGCGATGTTAGATTGGTTTAGGTTAGGTTATATTACGTTATTGTTGTATATAAAGGTCCCACGGAGACGTAGAGGCCAACTTGTCAGGAATATTGTCAAATATTACCGCCGAGGTGTTAGGTTGGATTAGGTTAGGTTATATTACGTTATTGATGTATATAAAGGTCCCACGGAGACGTAGAGGCCAACTCGCCAGGAATGTTGTCAAATATTACAGCCGCGATGTTAGATTGGATTAGGTTAGGTTATATTACGTTATTGTTGTATATAAAGGTCCCACAGAGGCGCAGAGGCCAACTCGCCAGGAATGATGTCAAATATTACAGCCGCGATGTTAGATTGGGTTAGGTTAGGTTATATTTCGTTTTTGATGTATATGAAGGTCCCACGGAGACGTAGAGGCCAACTCGCAAGTAATGTTGTCAAATATTAAAGCCGCGATGTTAGATTGGGTTAGGTTAGGTTATATTACGTTATTGTTGTATATAAAGGTCCCACGGAGACGCAGAGGCCAACTCGCCAGGAATGTTGTCAAATATTACCGCCGAGATGATAGGTTGGGTTAGGTTAGGTTATATTACGTCATTGATGTATATGAAGGACCCCCTAGACGTAGGAGCCATCTCGTCAGGAATATTGTCAAATATTACCGCCGAGATTATAGGTTGGATTAGGTTAGGTTATATTACGTTATTTTTGTACATAAAGGTCCCACGGAGACGTAGAGGCCAACTCGCCAGGAATGATGTCAAATATTACCGCCGAGATGATAGGTTGGATTAGGTTAGGTTATATTACGTTATTGATGTATATAAAGGTCCCACGGAGACGTAGAGGCCAACTCGCCAGGAATGATGCCAAATATTACAGCCGCGATGTTAGATTGGGTTAGGTTAGGTTATATTACGTTATTGTTGTATATAAAGGTCCCACGGAGACGCAGAGGCCAACTCGCCAGGAATGTTGTCAAATATTACCGCCGAGATGATAGGTTGGGTTAGGTTAGGTTATATTACGTTATTGATGTATATGAAGGACCCCCAAGACGTAGGGGCCATCTCGTCAGGAATATTGTCAAATATTACCGCCGAGATTATAGGTTGGATTAGGTTAGGTTATATTACGTTATTTATGTATATAAAGGTCCCACGGAGACGTAGAGGCCAACTCGCCAGGAATGTTGTCAAATATTACCGCCGAGATGATAGGTTGGGTTAGGTTAGGTTATATTTCGTTTTTGATGTATATGAAGGTCCCACGGAGACGTAGAGGCCAACTCGCAAGTAATGTTGTCAAATATTACAGCCGCGATGTTAGATTGGGTTAGGTTAGGTTATATTACGTTATTGTTGTATATAAAGGTCCCACGCAGACGTAGAGGCCAACCCGCCATGAATGTTGTCAAATATTACCGCCGAGATGATAGGTTGGGTTAGGTTAGGTTATATTTCGTTATTGATGTATATGAAGGTCACACGGAGACGTAGAGGCCAACTTGCCAGGAATGATGTCAAATATTAGCGCCGAGATGATAGGTTGGATTAGGTTAGGTTATATTACGTTATTGATGTATATAAAGGTCCCACGGAGACGTAGAGGCCAACTCGCCAGGAATGATGTCAAATATTACAGCCGCGATGTTAGATTGGGTTAGGTTAGGTTATATTACGTTATTGTTGTATATAAAGGTCCCACGGAGACGTAGAGGCCAACTCGCCAGGTATGTTGTCAAATATTACCGCCGAGATGATAGGTTGGGTTAGGTTAGGTTATATTACGTTATTGATGTATATAAAGGTCCCACGGATACGTAGAGGCCAACTCGCCAGGAATGTTGTCAAATATTACAGCCGCGCTGTTAGATTGGGTTAGGTTAGGTTATATTACGTTATTGTTGTATATAAAGGTCCCACGGAGACGTAGAGGCCAACTTGTCAGGAATATTGTCAAATATTACCGCCGAGATGTTAGGTTGGGTTAGGTTAGGTTATATTACGTTCTTGATGTATATAAAGGTCCCACGCAGACGTAGAGGCCAACCCGCCAGGAATGTTGTTAAATATTACCGCCGAGATGTTAGTTTGGGTTAGGTTAGGTTATATTACGTTCTTGATGTATATAAAGGTCCCACGCAGACGTAGAGGCCAACCCGCCAGGAATGTTGTCAAATATTACCGCCGAGATGATAGGTTGGGTTAGGTTAGGTTATATTTCGTTTTTGATGTATATGAAGGTCCCACGGAGACGTAGAGGCCAACTCGCAAGTAATGTTGTCAAATATTACAGCCGCGATGTTAGATTGGGTTAGGTTAGGTTATATTACGTTATTGTTGTATATAAAGGTCCCACGGAGACGCAGAGGCCAACTCGCCAGGAATGTTGTCAAATATTACCGCCGAGATGATAGGTTGGGTTAGGTTAGGTTATATTACGTCATTGATGTATATGAAGGACCCCCTAGACGTAGGAGCCATCTCGTCAGGAATATTGTCAAATATTACCGCCGAGATTATAGGTTGGATTAGGTTAGGTTATATTTCGTTTTTGATGTATATGAAGGTCCCACGGAGACGTAGAGGCCAACTCGCAAGGAATGTTGTCAAATATTACAGCCGCGATGTTAGATTGGGTTAGGTTAGGTTATATTACGTTATTGTTGTATATAAAGGTCCCACGGAGACGCAGAGGCCAACCCGCCAGGAATGTTGTCAAATATTACCGCCGAGATGTTAGTTTGGGTTAGGTTAGGTTATATTACGTTATTGTTGTATATAAAGGTCCCACGGAGACGCAGAGGCCAACTCGCCAGGAATGTTGTCAAATATTACCGCCGAGATGATAGGTTGGGTTAGGTTAGGTTATATTACGTTATTGATGTATATGAAGGACCCCCAAGACGTAGGGGCCATCTCGTCAGGAATATTGTCAAATATTACCGCCGAGATTATAGGTTGGATTAGGTTAGGTTATATTACGTTATTTTTGTACATAAAGGTCCCACGGAGACGTAGAGGCCAACTCGCCAGGAATGATGTCAAATATTACCGCCGAAATGATAGGTTGGATTAGGTTAGGTTATATTACGTTATTGATGTATATAAAGGTCCCACGGAGACGTAGAGGCCAACTCGCCAGGAATGATGTCAAATATTACAGCCGCGATGTTAGATTGGGTTAGGTTAGGTTATATTACGTTATTGTTGTATATAAAGGTCCCACGGAGACGTAGAGGCCAACTCGCCAGGTATGTTGTCAAATATTACCGCCGAGATGAGAGGTTGGATTAGGTTAGGTTATATTACGTTATTGATGTATATAAAGGTCCCACGGAGACGTAGAGGCCAACTCGCCAGGAATGATGTCAAATATTACAGCCGCGATGTTAGATTGGGTTAGGTTAGGTTATATTACGTTATTGTTGTATATAAAGGTCCCACGGAGACGTAGAGGCCAACTCGCCAGGTATGTTGTCAAATATTACCGCCGAGATGATAGGTTGGGTTAGGTTAGGTTATATTACGTTATTGATGTATATAAAGGTCCCACGGAGACGTAGAGGCCAACCCGCCAGGAATGTTGTTAAATATTACCGCCGAGATGTTAGTTTGGGTTAGGTTAGGTTATATTACGTTCTTGATGTATATAAAGGTCCCACGCAGACGTAGAGGCCAACCCGCCAGGAATGTTGTCAAATATTACCGCCGAGATGATAGGTTGGGTTAGGTTAGGTTATATTTCGTTTTTGATGTATATGAAGGTCCCACGGAGACGTAGAGGCCAACTCGCAAGTAATGTTGTCAAATATTACAGCCGCGATGTTAGATTGGGTTAGGTTAGGTTATATTACGTTATTGTTGTATATAAAGGTCCCACGGAGACGCAGAGGCCAACTCGCCAGGAATGTTGTCAAATATTACCGCCGAGATGATAGGTTGGGTTAGGTTAGGTTATATTACGTTATTGATGTATATGAAGGACCCCCAAGACGTAGGGGCCATCTCGTCAGGAATATTGTCAAATATTACCGCCGAGATGATAGGTTGGATTAGGTTAGGTTATATTACGTTATTGATGTATATAAAGGTCCCACGGAGACGTAGAGGCCAACTCGCCAGGAATGATGTCAAATATTACAGCCGCGATGTTAGATTGGGTTAGGTTAGGTTATATTACGTTATTGTTGTATATAAAGGTCCCACGGAGACGTAGAGGCCAACTCGCCAGGTATGTTGTCAAATATTACCGCCGAGATGATAGGTTGGATTAGGTTAGGTTATATTACGTTATTGATGTATATAAAGGTCCCACGGAGACGTAGAGGCCAACTCTCCAGGAATGATGTCAAATATTACAGCCGCGATGTTAGATTGGGTTAGGTTAGGTTATATTACGTTATTGTTGTATATAAAGGTCCCACGGAGACGTAGAGGCCAACTCGCCAGGTATGTTGTCAAATATTACCGCCGAGATGATAGGTTGGGTTAGGTTAGGTTATATTACGTTATTGATGTATATAAAGGTCCCACGGAGACGTAGAGGCCAACTCGCCAGGAATGTTGTCAAATATTACAGCCGCGATGTTAGATTGGATTAGGTTAGGTTATATTACGTTATTGTTGTATATAAAGGTCCCACGGAGACGCAGAGGCCAACTCGCCAGGAATGTTGTCAAATATTACCGCCGAGATGATAGGTTGGGTTAGGTTAGGTTATATTACGTTATTGATGTATATGAAGGACCCCCAAGACGTAGGGGCCATCTCGTCAGGAATATTGTCAAATATTACCGCCGAGATGATAGGTTGGATTAGGTTAGGTTATATTACGTTATTGATGTATATAAAGGTCCCACGGAGACGTAGAGGCCAACTCGCCAGGAATGATGTCAAATATTACAGCCGCGATGTTAAATTGGGTTAGGTTAGGTTATATTACGTTATTGTTGTATATAAAGGTCCCACGGAGACGCAGAGGCCAACCCGCCAGGAATGTTGTCAAATATTACCGCCGAGATGTTAGTTTGGGTTAGGTTAGGTTATATTACGTTATTGTTGTATATAAAGGTCCCACGGAGACGCAGAGGCCAACTCGCCAGGAATGTTGTCAAATATTACCGCCGAGATGATAGGTTGGGTTAGGTTAGGTTATATTACGTTATTGATGTATATGAAGGACCCCAAGACGTGGGGGCCATCTCGTCAGGAATATTGTCAAATATTACCGCCGAGATTATAGGTTGGATTAGGTTAGGTTATATTACGTTATTGATGTATATAAAGGTCCCACGGAGACGTAGAGGCCAACTCGCCAGGAATGATGTCAAATATTACAGCCGCGATGTTAGATTGGGCTAGGTTAGGTTATATTACGTTATTGTTGTATATAAAGGTCCCACGGAGACGCAGAGGCCAACTCGCCAGGAATGTTGTCAAATATTACCGCCGAGATGATAGGTTGGGTTAGGTTAGGTTATATTACGTCATTGATGTATATGAAGGACCCCCAAGACGTAGGGGCCATCTCGTCAGGAATATTGTCAAATATTACCGCCGAGATGATAGGTTGGATTAGGTTAGGTTATATTACGTTATTGATGTATATAAAGGTCCCACGGAGACGTAGAGGCCAACTCGCCAGGAATGATGTCAAATATTACAGCCGCGATGTTAGATTGGGTTAGGTTAGGTTATATTACGTTATTGTTGTATATAAAGGTCCCACGGAGACGTAGAGGCCAACTCGCCAGGTATGTTGTCAAATATTACCGCCGAGATGAGAGGTTGGATTAGGTTAGGTTATATTACGTTATTGATGTATATAAAGGTCCCACGGAGACGTAGAGGCCAACTCGCCAGGAATGATGTCAAATATTACAGCCGCGATGTTAGATTGGGTTAGGTTAGGTTATATTACGTTATTGTTGTATATAAAGGTCCCACGGAGACGTAGAGGCCAACTCGCCAGGTATGTTGTCAAATATTACCGCCGAGATGATAGGTTGGGTTAGGTTAGGTTATATTACGTTATTGATGTATATAAAGGTCCCACGGAGACGTAGAGGCCAACTCGCCAGGTATGTTGTCAAATATTACCGCCGAGATGATAGGTTGGATTAGGTTAGGTTATATTACGTTATTGATGTATATAAAGGTCCCACGGAGACGTAGAGGCCAACTCGCCAGGAATGATGTCAAATATTACAGCCGCGATGTTAGATTGGGTTAGGTTAGGTTATATTACGTTATTGTTGTATATAAAGGTCCCACGGAGACGTAGAGGCCAACTCGCCAGGTATGTTGTCAAATATTACCGCCGAGATGATAGGTTGGATTAGGTTAGGTTATATTACGTTATTGATGTATATAAAGGTCCCACGGAGACGTAGAGGCCAACTCGCCAGGAATGATGTCAAATATTACAGCCGCGATGTTAGATTGGGTTAGGTTAGGTTATATTACGTTATTGTTGTATATAAAGGTCCCACGGAGACGCAGAGGCCAACTCGCCAGGAATGTTTTCAAATATTACCGCCGAGATGATAGGTTGGGTTAGGTTAGGTTATATTACGTTATTGATGTATATGAAGGACCCCCAAGACGTAGGGGCCATCTCGTCAGGAATATTGTCAAATATTACCGCCGAGATGATAGGTTGGATTAGGTTAGGTTATATTACGTTATTGATGTATATAAAGGTCCCACGGAGACGTAGAGGCCAACTCGCCAGGAATGATGTCAAATATTACAGCCGCGATGTTAGATTGGGTTAGGTTAGGTTATATTACGTTATTGTTGTATATAAAGGTCCCACGGAGACGTAGAGGCCAACTCGCCAGGTATGTTGTCAAATATTACCGCCGAGATGAGAGGTTGGATTAGGTTAGGTTATATTACGTTATTGATGTATATAAAGGTCCCACGGAGACGTAGAGGCCAACTCGCCAGGAATGATGTCAGATATTACAGCCGCGATGTTAGATTGGGTTAGGTTAGGTTATATTACGTTATTGTTGTATATAAAGGTCCCACGGAGACGTAGAGGCCAACTCGCCAGGTATGTTGTGAAATATTACCGCCGAGATGATAGGTTGGGTTAGGTTAGGTTATATTACGTTATTGATGTATATAAAGGTCCCACGGAGACGTAGAGGCCAACCCGCCAGGAATGTTGTTAAATATTACCGCCGAGGTGTTAGTTTGGGTTAGGTTAGGTTATATTACGTTCTTGATGTATATAAAGGTCCCACGCAGACGTAGAGGCCAACCCGCCAGGAATGTTGTCAAATATTACCGCCGAGATGATAGGTTGGGTTAGGTTAGGTTATATTTCGTTTTTGATGTATATGAAGGTCCCACGGAGACGTAGAGGCCAACTCGCAAGTAATGTTGTCAAATATTACAGCCGCGATGTTAGATTGGGTTAGGTTAGGTTATATTACGTTATTGTTGTATATAAAGGTCCCACGGAGACGCAGAGGCCAACTCGCCAGGAATGTTGTCAAATATTACCGCCGAGATGATAGGTTGGGTTAGGTTAGGTTATATTACGTCATTGATGTATATAAAGGTCCCACGGAGACGTAGAGGCCAACTCGCCAGGAATGTTGTCAAATATTACAGCCGCGCTGTTAGATTGGGTTAGGTTAGGTTATATTACGTTATTGTTGTATATAAAGGTCCCACGGAGACGTAGAGGCCAACTCGCCAGGAATGATGCCAAATATTACAGCCGCGATGTTAGATTGGGTTAGGTTAGGTTATATTACGTTATTGTTGTATATAAAGGTCCCACGGAGACGCAGAGGCCAATTCGCCAGGAATGTTGTCAAATATTACCGCCGAGATGATAGGTTGGGTTAAGTTAGGTTATATTACGTTATTGATGTATATGAAGGACCCCCAAGACGTAGGGGCCATCTCGTCAGGAATATTGTCAAATATTACCGCCGAGATGATAGGTTGGATTAGGTTAGGTTATATTTCGTTTTTGATGTATATGAAGGTCCCACGGAGACGTAGAGGCCAACTCGCAAGGAATGTTGTCAAATATTACAGCCGCGATGTTAGATTGGGTTAGGTTAGGTTATATTACGTTATTGTTGTATATAAAGGTCCCACGGAGACGCAGAGGCCAACCCGCCAGGAATGTTGTCAAATATTATCGCCGAGATGTTAGTTTGGGTTAGGTTAGGTTATATTACGTTATTGTTGTATATAAAGGTCCCACGGAGGCGCAGAGTCCAACTCGCCAGGAATGTTGTCAAATATTACCGCCGAGATGATAGGTTGGGTTAGGTTAGGTTATATTACGTTATTGATGTATATGAAGGACCCCAAAGACGTAGGGGCCATCTCGTCAGGAATATTGTCAAATATTACCGCCGAGATTATAGGTTGGATTAGGTTAGGTTATATTACGTTATTTTTGTACATAAAGGTCCCACGGAGACGTAGAGGCCAACTCGCCAGGAATGATGTCAAATATTACCGCCGAAATGATAGGTTGGATTAGGTTAGGTTATATTACGTTATTGATGTATATAAAGGTCCCACGGAGACGTAGAGGCCAACTCGCCAGGAATGATGTCAAATATTACAGCCGCGATGTTAGATTGGGTTATGTTAGGTTATATTACGTTATTGCTGTATATAAAGGTCCCACGGAGACGCAGAGGCCAACTCGCCAGGAATGTTGTCAGATATTACCGCCGAGATGATAGGTTGGGTTAGGTTAGGTTATATTACGTCATTGATGTATATGAAGGACCCCCAAGACGTAGGGGCCATCTCGTCAGGAATATTGTCAAATATTACCGCCGAGATGATAGGTTGGATTAGGTTAGGTTATATTACGTTATTGATGTATATAAAGGTCCCACGGAGACGTAGAGGCCAACTCGCCAGGAATGATGTCAAATATTACAGCCGCGATGTTAGATTGGGTTAGGTTAGGTTATATTACGTTATTGTTGTATATAAAGGTCCCACGGAGACGTAGAGGCCAACTCGCCAGGTATGTTGTCAAATATTACCGCCGAGATGAGAGGTTGGATTAGGTTAGGTTATATTACGTTATTGATGTATATAAAGGTCCCACGGAGACGTAGAGGCCAACTCGCCAGGAATGATGTCAAATATTACAGCCGCGATGTTAGATTGGGTTAGGTTAGGTTATATTACGTTATTGTTGTATATAAAGGTCCCACGGAGACGTAGAGGCCAACTCGCCAGGTATGTTGTCAAATATTACCGCCGAGATGATAGGTTGGGTTAGGTTAGGTTATATTACGTTATTGATGTATATAAAGGTCCCACGGAGACGTAGAGGCCAACTCGCCAGGTATGTTGTCAAATATTACCGCCGAGATGATAGGTTGGGTTAGGTTAGGTTATATTACGTTATTGATGTATATAAAGGTCCCACGGAGACGTAGAGGCCAACTCGCCAGGAATGTTGTCAAATATTACAGCCGCGCTGTTAGATTGGGTTAGGTTAGGTTATATTACGTTATTGTTGTATATAAAGGTCCCACGGAGACGTAGAGGCCAACTCGCCAGGAATGATGCCAAATATTACAGCCGCGATGTTAAATTGGGTTAGGTTAGGTTATATTACGTTATTGTTGTATATAAAGGTCCCACGGAGACGCAGAGGCCAACTCGCCAGGAATGTTGTCAAATATTACCGCCGAGATGATAGGTTGGGTTAGGTTAGGTTATATTACGTCATTGATGTATATGAAGGACCCCCTAGACGTAGGAGCCATCTCGTCAGGAATATTGTCAAATATTACCGCCGAGATTATAGGTTGGATTAGGTTAGGTTATATTACGTTATTTTTGTACATAAAGGTCCCACGGAGACGTAGAGGCCAACTCGCCAGGAATGATGTCAAATATTACCGCCGAGATGATAGGTTGGATTAGGTTAGGTTATATTACGTTATTGATGTATATAAAGGTCCCACGGAGACGTAGAGGCCAACTCGCCAGGAATGATGTCAAATATTACAGCCGCGATGTTGGATTGGGTTAGGTTAGGTTATATTACGTTATTGTTGTATATAAAGGTCCCACGGAGACGTAGAGGCCAACTCGCCAGGTATGTTGTCAAATATTACCGCCGAGATGATAGGTTGGGTTAGGTTAGGTTATATTACGTTATTGATGTATATAAAGGTCCCACGGAGACGTAGAGGCCAACTCGCCAGGAATGATGTCAAATATTACAGCCGCGATGTTAGATTGGGTTAGGTTAGGTTATATTACGTTATTGTTGTATATAAAGGTCCCACGGAGACGCAGAGGCCAACTTGTCAGGAATATTGTCAAATATTACCGCCGAGATGTTAGGTTGGGTTAGGTTAGGTTATATTACGTTCTTGATGTATATAAAGGTCCCACGCAGACGTAGAGGCCAACCCGCCAGGAATGTTGTTAAATATTACCGCCGAGATGTTAGTTTGGGTTAGGTTAGGTTATATTACGTTCTTGATGTATATAAAGGTCCCACGCAGACGTAGAGGCCAACCCGCCAGGAATGTTGTCAAATATTACCGCCGAGATGATAGGTTGGGTTAGGTTAGGTTATATTTCGTTTTTGATGTATATGAAGGTCCCACGGAGACGTAGAGGCCAACTCGTAAGTAATGTTGTCAAATATTACAGCCGCGATGTTAGATTGGGTTAGGTTAGGTTATATTACGTTATTGTTGTATATAAAGGTCCCACGGAGACGCAGAGGCCAACTCGCCAGGATGTTGTCAAATATTACCGCCGAGATGATAGGTTGGGTTAGGTTAGGTTATATTACGTCATTGATGTATATGAAGGACCCCCTAGACGTAGGAGCCATCTCGTCAGGAATATTGTCAAATATTACCGCCGAGATTATAGGTTGGATTAGGTTAGGTTATATTACGTTATTTTTGTACATAAAGGTCCCACGGAGACGTAGAGGCCAACTCGCCAGGAATGATGTCAAATATTACCGCCGAGATGATAGGTTGGATTAGGTTAGGTTATATTACGTTATTGATGTATATAAAGGTCCCACGGAGACGTAGAGGCCAACTCGCCAGGAATGATGCCAAATATTACAGCCGCGATGTTAGATTGGGTTAGGTTAGGTTATATTACGTTATTGTTGTATATAAAGGTCCCACGGAGACGCAGAGGCCAACTCGCCAGGAATGTTGTCAAATATTACCGCCGAGATGATAGGTTGGGTTAGGTTAGGTTATATTACGTTATTGATGTATATGAAGGACCCCCAAGACGTAGGGGCCATCTCGTCAGGAATATTGTCAAATATTACCGCCGAGATGATAGGTTGGATTAGGTTAGGTTATATTACGTTATTGATGTATATAAAGGTCCCACGGAGACGTAGAGGCCAACTCGCCAGGAATGATGTCAAATATTACAGCCGCGATGTTAGATTGGGTTAGGTTAGGTTATATTACGTTATTGTTGTATATAAAGGTCCCACGGAGACGTAGAGGCCAACTCGCCAGGTATGTTGTCAAATATTACCGCCGAGATGATAGGTTGGATTAGGTTAGGTTATATTACGTTATTGATGTATATAAAGGTCCCACGGAGACGTAGAGGCCAACTCGCCAGGAATGATGTCAAATATTACAGCCGCGATGTTAGATTGGGTTAGGTTAGGTTATATTACGTTATTGTTGTATATAAAGGTCCCACGGAGACGTAGAGGCCAACTCGCCAGGTATGTTGTCAAATATTACCGCCGAGATGATAGGTTGGGTTAGGTTAGGTTATATTACGTTATTGATGTATATAAAGGTCCCACGGAGACGTAGAGGCCAACCCGCCAGGAATGTTGTTAAATATTACCGCCGAGATGTTAGTTTGGGTTAGGTTAGGTTATATTACGTTCTTGATGTATATAAAGGTGCCACGCAGACGTAGAGGCCAACCCGCCAGGAATGTTGTCAAATATTACCGCCGAGATGATAGGTTGGGTTAGGTTAGGTTATATTTCGTTTTTGATGTATATGAAGGTCCCACGGAGACGTAGAGGCCAACTCGCAAGGAATGTTGTCAAATATTACAGCCGCGATGTTAGATTGGGTTAGGTTAGGTTATATTACGTTATTGTTGTATATAAAGGTACCACGGAGACGCAGAGGCCAACCCGCCAGGAATGTTGTCAAATATTACCGCCGAGATGTTAGTTTGGGTTAGGTTAGGTTATATTACGTTATTGTTGTATATAAAGGTCCCACGGAGACGCAGAGGCCAACTCGCCAGGAATGTTGTCAAATATTACCGCCGAGATGATAGGTTGGGTTAGGTTAGGTTATATTACGTTATTGATGTATATGAAGGACCCCCAAGACGTAGGGGCCATCTCGTCAGGAATATTGTCAAATATTACCGCCGAGATGATAGGTTGGATTAGGTTAGGTTATATTACGTTATTGATGTATATAAAGGTCCCACGGAGACGTAGAGGCCAACTCGCCAGGAATGATGTCAAATATTACAGCCGCGATGTTAGATTGGGTTAGGTTAGGTTATATTACGTTATTGTTGTATATAAAGGTCCCACGGAGACGTAGAGGCCAACTCGCCAGGTATGTTGTCAAATATTACCGCCGAGATGATAGGTTGGATTAGGTTAGGTTATATTACGTTATTGATGTATATAAAGGTCCCACGGAGACGTAGAGGCCAACTCGCCAGGAATGATGTCAAATATTACAGCCGCGATGTTAGATTGGGTTAGGTTAGGTTATATTACGTTATTGTTGTATATAAAGGTCCCACGGAGACGTAGAGGCCAACTCGCCAGGTATGTTGTCAAATATTACCGCCGAGATGATAGGTTGGGTTAGGTTAGGTTATATTACGTTATTGATGTATATAAAGGTCCCACGGAGACGTAGAGGCCAACCCGCCAGGAATGTTGTTAAATATTACCGCCGAGATGTTAGTTTGGGTTAGGTTAGGTTATATTACGTTCTTGATGTATATAAAGGTCCCACGCAGACGTAGAGGCCAACCCGCCAGGAATGTTGTCAAATATTACCGCCGAGATGATAGGTTGGGTTAGTTTAGGTTATATTTCGTTTTTGATGTATATGAAGGTCCCACGGAGACGTAGAGGCCAACTCGCCAGGAATGATGTCAAATATTACAGCCGCGATGTTAGATTGGGTTAGGTTAGGTTATATTACGTTATTGTTGTATATAAAGGTCCCACGGAGACGTAGAGGCCAACTCGCCAGGTATGTTGTCAAATATTACCGCCGAGATGATAGGTTGGGTTAGGTTAGGTTATATTACGTTATTGATGTATATAAAGGTCCCACGGAGACGTAGAGGCCAACCCGCCAGGAATGTTGTTAAATATTACCGCCGAGATGTTAGTTTGGGTTAGGTTAGGTTATATTACGTTCTTGATGTATATAAAGGTCCCACGCAGACGTAGAGGCCAACCCGCCAGGAATGTTGTCAAATATTACCGCCGAGATGATAGGTTGGGTTAGTTTAGGTTATATTTCGTTTTTGATGTATATGAAGGTCCCACGGAGACGTAGAGGCCAACTCGCAAGGAATGTTGTCAAATATTACAGCCGCGATGTTAGATTGGGTTAGGTTAGGTTATATTACGTTATTGTTGTATATAAAGGTCCCACGGAGACGCAGAGGCCAACTCGCCAGGAATGTTGTCAAATATTACCGCCGAGATGTTAGGTTGGGTTAGGTTAGGTTATATTACGTTCTTGATGTATATAAAGGTCCCACGCAGACGTAGAGGCCAACCCGCCAGGAATGTTGTCAAATATTACCGCCGAGATGTTAGTTTGGGTTAGGTTAGGTTATATTACGTTATTGTTGTATATAAAGGTCCCACGGAGACGTAGAGGCCAACTCGCCAGGAATGATGTCAAATATTACCGCCGAGATGATAGGTTGGATTAGGTTAGGTTATATTACGTTATTGATGTATATAAAGGTCCCACGGAGACGTAGAGGCCAACTCGCCAGGAATGATGTCAAATATTACAGCCGCGATGTTAGATTGGGTTAGGTTAGGTTATATTACGTTATTGTTGTATATAAAGGTCCCACGGAGACGCAGAGGCCAACTCGCCAGGAATGTTGTCAAATATTACCGCCGAGATGATAGGTTGGGTTAGGTTAGGTTATATTACGTTATTGATGTATATGAAGGACCCCCAAGACGTAGGGGCCATCTCGTCAGGAATATTGTCAAATATTACCGCCGAGATGATAGGTTGGATTAGGTTAGGTTATATTACGTTATTGATGTATATAAAGGTCCCATGGAGACGTAGAGGCCAACTCGCCAGGAATGATGTCAAATATTACAGCCGCGATGTTAGATTGGGTTAGGTTAGGTTATATTACGTTATTGTTGTATATAAAGGTCCCACGGAGACGTAGAGGCCAACTCGCCAGGTATGTTGTCAAATATTACCGCCGAGATGATAGGTTGGATTAGGTTAGGTTATATTACGTTATTGATGTATATAAAGGTCCCACGGAGACGTAGAGGCCAACTCGCCAGGAATGATGTCAAATATTACAGCCGCGATGTTAGATTGGGTTAGGTTAGGTTATATTACGTTATTGTTGTATATAAAGGTCCCACGGAGACGTAGAGGCCAACTCGCCAGGTATGTTGTCAAATATTACCGCCGAGATGATAGGTTGGGTTAGGTTAGGTTATATTACGTTATTGATGTATATAAAGGTCCCACGGAGACGTAGAGGCCAACTCGCCAGGAATGTTGTCAAATATTACAGCCGCGATGTTAGATTGGATTAGGTTAGGTTATATTACGTTATTGTTGTATATAAAGGTCCCACGGAGACGCAGAGGCCAACTCGCCAGGAATGTTGTCAAATATTACCGCCGAGATGATAGGTTGGGTTAGGTTAGGTTATATTACGTTATTGATGTATATGAAGGACCCCCAAGACGTAGGGGACATCTCGTCAGGAATATTGTCAAATATTACCGCCGAGATGATAGGTTGGATTAGGTTAGGTTATATTACGTTATTGATGTATATAAAGGTCCCACGGAGACGTAGAGGCCAACTCGCCAGGAATGATGTCAAATATTACAGCCGCGATGTTAGATTGGGTTAGGTTAGGTTATATTACGTTATTGTTGTATATAAAGGTTCCACGGAGACGTAGAGGCCAACTTGTCAGGAATATTGTCAAATATTACCGCCGAGATGTTAGGTTGGGTTAGGTTAGGTTATATTACGTTCTTGATGTATATAAAGGTCCCACGCAGACGTAGAGGCCAACCCGCCAGGAATGTTGTCAAATATTACCGCCGAGATGTTAGTTTGGGTTAGGTTAGGTTATATTACGTTCTTGATGTACATAAAGGTCCCACGCAGACGTAGAGGCCAACCCGCCATGAATGTTGTCAAATATTACCGCCGAGATGATAGGTTGGTTTAGGTTAGGTTATATTTCGTTATTGATGTATATGAAGGTCCCACGGAGACGTAGAGGCCAACTCGCAAGGAATGTTGTCAAATATTACAGCCGCGATGTTAGATTGGGTTAGGTTAGGTTATATTACGTTATTGTTGTATATAAAGGTCCCACGGAGACGCAGAGGCCAACTCGCCAGGAATGTTTTCAAATATTACCGCCGAGATGATAGGTTGGGTTAGGTTAGGTTATATTACGTCATTGATGTATATGAAGGACCCCCTAGACGTAGGAGCCATCTCGTCAGGAATATTGTCAAATATTACCGCCGAGATTATAGGTTGGATTAGGTTAGGTTATATTACGTTATTTTTGTACATAACCGTCCCACGGAGACGTAGAGGCCAACTCGCCAGGAATGATGTCAAATATTACAGCCGCGATGTTAGATTGGGTTAGGTTAGGTTATATTACGTTATTGTTGTATATAAAGGTCCCACGGAGACGCAGAGGCCAACTCGCCAGGAATGTTGTCAAATATTACCGCCGAGATGATAGGTTGGGTTAGGTTAGGTTATATTACGTTATTGATGTATATGAAGGACCCCCAAGACGTAGGGGCCATCTCGTCAGGAATATTGTCAAATATTACCGCCGAGATGATAGGTTGGATTAGGTTAGGTTATATTACGTTATTGATGTATATAAAGGTCCCACGGAGACGTAGAGGCCAACTCGCCAGGAATGATGTCAAATATTACAGCCGCGATGTTAGATTGGGTTAGGTTAGGTTATATTACGTTATTGTTGTATATAAAGGTCCCACGGAGACGTAGAGGCCAACTCGCCAGGTATGTTGTCAAATATTACCGCCGAGATGATAGGTTGGATTAGGTTAGGTTATATTACGTTATTGATGTATATAAAGGTCCCACGGAGACGTAGAGGCCAACTCGCCAGGAATGATGTCAAATATTACAGCCGCGATGTTAGATTGGGTTAGGTTAGGTTATATTACGTTATTGTTGTATATAAAGGTCCCACGGAGACGTAGAGGCCAACTCGCCAGGTATGTTGTCAAATATTACCGCCGAGATGATAGGTTGGGTTAGGTTAGGTTATATTACGTTATTGATGTATATAAAGGTCCCACGGAGACGTAGAGGCCAACCCGCCAGGAATGTTGTTAAATATTACCGCCGAGATGTTAGTTTGGGTTAGGTTAGGTTATATTACGTTCTTGATGTATATAAAGGTCCCACGCAGACGTAGAGGCCAACCCGCCAGGAATGTTGTCAAATATTACCGCCGAGATGATAGGTTGGGTTAGTTTAGGTTATATTTCGTTTTTGATGTATATGAAGGTCCCACGGAGACGTAGAGGCCAACTCGCAAGGAATGTTGTCAAATATTACAGCCGCGATGTTAGATTGGGTTAGGTTAGGTTATATTACGTTATTGTTGTATATAAAGGTCCCACGGAGACGCAGAGGCCAACTCGCCAGGAATGTTGTCAA
Organism: Xylocopa violacea; assembly: GCA_963969225.1. Classification (NCBI taxonomy): domain Eukaryota; kingdom Metazoa; phylum Arthropoda; class Insecta; order Hymenoptera; family Apidae; genus Xylocopa; species Xylocopa violacea. The sequence continues at coordinate 8,816,449 of CAXAJV010000016.1, read as the reverse complement.
ATATTACCGCCGAGATGTTAGGTTGGGTTAGGTTAGGTTATATTACGTTCTTGATGTATATAAAGGTCCCACGCAGACGTAGAGGCCAACCCGCCAGGAATGTTGTCAAATATTACCGCCGAGATGTTAGTTTGGGTTAGGTTAGGTTATATTACGTTATTGTTGTATATAAAGGTCCCACGGAGACGTAGAGGCCAACTCGCCAGGAATGATGTCAAATATTACCGCCGAGATGATAGGTTGGATTAGGTTAGGTTATATTACGTTATTGATGTATATAAAGGTCCCACGGAGACGTAGAGGCCAACTCGCCAGGAATGATGTCAAATATTACAGCCGCGATGTTAGATTGGGTTAGGTTAGGTTATATTACGTTATTGTTGTATATAAAGGTCCCACGGAGACGCAGAGGCCAACTCGCCAGGAATGTTGTCAAATATTACCGCCGAGATGATAGGTTGGGTTAGGTTAGGTTATATTACGTTATTGATGTATATGAAGGACCCCCAAGACGTAGGGGCCATCTCGTCAGGAATATTGTCAAATATTACCGCCGAGATGATAGGTTGGATTAGGTTAGGTTATATTACGTTATTGATGTATATAAAGGTCCCATGGAGACGTAGAGGCCAACTCGCCAGGAATGATGTCAAATATTACAGCCGCGATGTTAGATTGGGTTAGGTTAGGTTATATTACGTTATTGTTGTATATAAAGGTCCCACGGAGACGTAGAGGCCAACTCGCCAGGTATGTTGTCAAATATTACCGCCGAGATGATAGGTTGGATTAGGTTAGGTTATATTACGTTATTGATGTATATAAAGGTCCCACGGAGACGTAGAGGCCAACTCGCCAGGAATGATGTCAAATATTACAGCCGCGATGTTAGATTGGGTTAGGTTAGGTTATATTACGTTATTGTTGTATATAAAGGTCCCACGGAGACGTAGAGGCCAACTCGCCAGGTATGTTGTCAAATATTACCGCCGAGATGATAGGTTGGATTAGGTTAGGTTATATTACGTTATTGATGTATATAAAGGTCCCACGGAGACGTAGAGGCCAACTCGCCAGGAATGATGTCAAATATTACAGCCGCGATGTTAGATTGGGTTAGGTTAGGTTATATTACGTTATTGTTGTATATAAAGGTCCCACGGAGACGTAGAGGCCAACTCGCCAGGTATGTTGTCAAATATTACCGCCGAGATGATAGGTTGGGTTAGGTTAGGTTATATTACGTTATTGATGTATATAAAGGTCCCACGGAGACGTAGAGGCCAACCCGCCAGGAATGTTGTTAAATATTACCGCCGAGATGTTAGTTTGGGTTAGGTTAGGTTATATTACGTTATTGTTGTATATAAAGGTGCCACGGAGACGTAGAGGCCAACTCGCCAGGAATGTTGTCAAATATTACCGCCGAGATGATAGATTGGGTTAGGTTAGGTTATATTACGTTCTTTATGTATATAAAGGTCCCACGCAGACGTAGAGGCCAAATTGTCAGGAATATTGTCAAATATTACCGCCGAGATGTTAGGTTGGGTTAGGTTAGGTTATATTACGTTCTTGATGTATATAAAGGTCCCACGCAGACGTAGAGGCCAACCCGCCAGGAATGTCGTCAAATATTACCGCCGAGATGTTAGTTTGGGTTAGGTTAGGTTATATTACGTTATTGTTGTATATAAAGGTCCCACGGAGACGTAGAGGCCAACTCGCCAGGTATGTTGTCAAATATTACCGCCGAGATGATAGGTTGGGTTAGGTTAGGTTATATTACGTTATTGATGTATATAAAGGTCCCACGGAGACGTAGAGGCCAACTCGCCAGGAATGTTGTCAAATATTACAGCCGCTATGTTAGATTGGGTTAGGTTAGGTTATATTACGTTATTGTTGTATATAAAGGTGCCACGGAGACGTAGAGGCCAACTCGCCAGGAATGTTGTCAAATATTACCGCCGAGATGATAGATTGGGTTAGGTTAGGTTATATTACGTTCTTGATGTATATAAAGGTCCCACGCAGACGTAGAGGCCAACCCGCCAGGAATGTTGTCAAATATTACCGCCGAGATGTTAGTTTGGGTTAGGTTAGGTTATATTACGTTCTTGATGTATATAAAGGTCCCACGCAGACGTAGAGGCCAACCCGCCATGAATGTTGTCAAATATTACCGCCGAGATGATAGGTTGGGTTAGGTTAGGTTATATTACGTTATTGATGTATATAAAGGTCCCACGGAGACGTAGAGGCCAACTCGCCAGGAATGTTGTCAAATATTACAGCCGCTATGTTAGATTGGGTTAGGTTAGGTTATATTACGTTATTGTTGTATATAAAGGTGCCACGGAGACGTAGAGGCCAACTCGCCAGGAATGTTGTCAAATATTACCGCCGAGATGATAGATTGGGTTAGGTTAGGTTATATTACGTTCTTGATGTATATAAAGGTCCCACGCAGACGTAGAGGCCAACCCGCCAGGAATGTTGTCAAATATTACCGCCGAGATGTTAGTTTGGGTTAGGTTAGGTTATATTACGTTCTTGATGTATATAAAGGTCCCACGCAGACGTAGAGGCCAACCCGCCATGAATGTTGTCAAATATTACCGCCGAGATGATAGGTTGGGTTAGGTTAGTTTATATTTCGTTATTGATGTATATGAAGGTCCCACGGAGACGTAGAGGCCAACTCGCCAGGAATGTTGTCAAATATTACAGCCGCGATGTTAGATTGGGTTAGGTTAGGTTATATTACGTTATTGTTGTATATACAGGTCCCACGGAGACGCAGAGGCCAACTCGCCAGGAATGTTGTCAAATATTACCGCCGAGATGATAGGTTGGGTTAGGTTAGGTTATATTACGTTATTGATGTATATAAAGGTCCCACGGAGACGTAGAGGCCAACTCGCCAGGAATGTTGTCAAATATTACAGCCGCGATGTTAGATTGGGTTAGGTTAGGTTATATTACGTTATTGTTGTATATAAAGGTCCCACGGAGACGTAGAGGCCAAATTGTCAGGAATATTGTCAAATATTACCGCCGAGATGTTAGGTTGGGTTAGGTTAGGTTATATTACGTTCTTGATGTATATAAAGGTCCCACGCAGACGTAGAGGCCAACCCGCCAGGAATGTCGTCAAATATTACCGCCGAGATGTTAGTTTGGGTTAGGTTAGGTTATATTACGTTATTGTTGTATATAAAGGTCCCACGGAGACGTAGAGGCCAACTCGCCAGGTATGTTGTCAAATATTACCGCCGAGATGATAGGTTGGGTTAGGTTAGGTTATATTACGTTATTGATGTATATAAAGGTCCCACGGAGACGTAGAGGCCAACTCGCCAGGAATGTTGTCAAATATTACAGCCGCTATGTTAGATTGGGTTAGGTTAGGTTATATTACGTTATTGTTGTATATAAAGGTGCCACGGAGACGTAGAGGCCAACTCGCCAGGAATGTTGTCAAATATTACCGCCGAGATGATAGATTGGGTTAGGTTAGGTTATATTACGTTCTTGATGTATATAAATGTCCCACGCAGACGTAGAGGCCAACCCGCCAGGAATGTTGTCAAATATTACCGCCGAGGTGTTAGTTTGGGTTAGGTTAGGTTATATTACGTTCTTGATGTATATAAAGGTCCCACGCAGACGTAGAGGCCAACCCGCCATGAATGTTGTCAAATATTACCGCCGAGATGATAGGTTGGGTTAGGTTAGTTTATATTTCGTTATTGATGTATATGAAGGTCCCACGGAGACGTAGAGGCCAACTCGCCAGGAATGTTGTCAAATATTACAGCCGCGATGTTAGATTGGGTTAGGTTAGGTTATATTACGTTATTGTTGTATATACAGGTCCCACGGAGACGCAGAGGCCAACTCGCCAGGAATGTTGTCAAATATTACCGCCGAGATGATAGGTTGGGTTAGGTTAGGTTATATTACGTTATTGATGTATATAAAGGTCCCACGGAGACGTAGAGGCCAACTTGCCAGGAATGATGTCAAATATTACCGCCGAGATGATAGGTTGGATTAGGTTAGGTTATATTACGTTATTGATGTATATGAAGGACCCCCAAGACGTAGGGGCCATCTCGTCAGGAATATTGTCAAATATTACCGCCGAGATGATAGGTTGGATTAGGTTAGGTTATATTACGTTATTGATGTATATAAAGGTCCCACGGAGACGTAGAGGCCAACTCGCCAGGAATGTTGTCAAATATTACAGCCGCTATGTTAGATTGGGTTAGGTTAGGTTATATTACGTTATTGTTGTATATAAAGGTGCCACGGAGACGTAGAGGCCAACTCGCCAGGAATGTTGTCAAATATTACCGCCGAGATGATAGATTGGGTTAGGTTAGGTTATATTACGTTCTTGATGTATATAAAGGTCCCACGCAGACGTAGAGGCCAACCCGCCAGGAATGTTGTCAAATATTACCGCCGAGATGTTAGTTTGGGTTAGGTTAGGTTATATTACGTTCTTGATGTATATAAAGGTCCCACGCAGACGTAGAGGCCAACCCGCCATGAATGTTGTCAAATATTACCGCCGAGATGATAGGTTGGGTTAGGTTAGTTTATATTTCGTTATTGATGTATATGAAGGTCCCACGGAGACGTAGAGGCCAACTCGCCAGGAATGTTGTCAAATATTACAGCCGCGATGTTAGATTGGGTTAGGTTAGGTTATATTACGTTATTGTTGTATATACAGGTCCCACGGAGACGCAGAGGCCAACTCGCCAGGAATGTTGTCAAATATTACCGCCGAGATGATAGGTTGGGTTAGGTTAGGTTATATTACGTTATTGATGTATATAAAGGTCCCACGGAGACGTAGAGGCCAACTCGCCAGGAATGATGTCAAATATTACAGCCGCGATGTTAGATTGGGTTAGGTTAGGTTATATTACGTTATTGTTGTATATAAAGGTCCCACGGAGACGTAGAGGCCAACTCGCCAGGTATGTTGTCAAATATTACCGCCGAGATGATAGGTTGGGTTAGGTTAGGTTATATTACGTTATTGATGTATATAAAGGTCCCACGGAGACGTAGAGGCCAACTCGCCAGGAATGTTGTCAAATATTACAGCCGCGATGTTAGATTGGGTTAGGTTAGGTTATATTACGTTATTGTTGTATATAAAGGTCGCACGGAGACGTAGAGGCCAACTTGTCAGGAATATTGTCAAATATTACCGCCGAGATGTTAGGTTGGGTTAGGTTAGGTTATATTACGTTCTTGATGTATATAAAGGTCCCACGCAGACGTAGAGGCCAACCCGCCAGGAATGTTGTCAAATATTACCGCCGAGATGTTAGTTTGGGTTAGGTTAGGTTATATTACGTTATTGTTGTACATAAAGGTCCCACGGAGACGTAGAGGCCAACTCGCCAGGTATGTTGTCAAATATTACCGCCGAGATGATAGGTTGGGTTAGGTTAGGTTATATTACGTTATTGATGTATATAAAGGTCCCACGGAGACGTAGAGGCCAACTCGCCAGGAATGTTGTCAAATATTACAGCCGCGATGTTAGATTGGGTTAGGTTAGGTTATATTACGTTATTGTTGTATATAAAGGTGCCACGGAGACGTAGAGGCCAACTCGCCAGGAATGTTGTCAAATATTACCGCCGAGATGATAGATTGGGTTAGGTTAGGTTATATTACGTTCTTGATGTATATAAAGGTCCCACGCAGACGTAGAGGCCAACCCGCCAGGAATGTTGTCAAATATTACCGCCGAGATGTTAGTTTGGGTTAGGTTAGGTTATATTACGTTCTTGATGTATATAAAGGTCCCACGCAGACGTAGAGGCCAACCCGCCATGAATGTTGTCAAATATTACCGCCGAGATGATAGGTTGGGTTAGGTTAGGTTATATTTCGTTATTGATGTATATGAAGGTCCCACGGAGACGTAGAGGCCAACTCGCCAGGAATGTTGTCAAATATTACAGCCGCGATGTTAGATTGGGTTAGGTTAGGTTATATTACGTTATTGCTGTATATACTGGTCCCACGGAGACGCAGAGGCCAACTCGCCAGGAATGTTGTCAAATATTACCGCCGAGATGATAGGTTGGGTTAGGTTAGGTTATATTACGTTATTGATGTATATGAAGGACCCCCAAGACGTAGGGGCCATCTCGTCAGGAATATTGTCAAATATTACCGCCGAGTTGTTAGGTTGGGTTAGGTTAGGTTATATTACGTTCTTGATGTATATAAAGGTCCCACGCAGACGTAGAGGCCAACTCGCCAGGAATGTTGTGAAATATTACCGCCGAGATGATAGGTTGGGTTAGGTTAGGTTATATTACGTTATTGATGTATATAAAGGTGCCACGGAGACGTAGAGGCCAACAAGCCAGGAATGTTGCCAATTATTACCGCCGAGATGTTAGGTTGGATTAGGTTAGGTTATATTACGTTATTGATGTATATAAAGGTCCCACGGGGACGTAGAGGCCAACATGCCAGGAATGATGTCAAATATTACAGCCGCGATGTTAGATTGGGTTAGGTTAGGTTATACTACGTTATTGATGTATATAAAGGTCCCACGGAGACGTAGATGCCAACATGCCAGGAATATTGTCAAATATTACAGCCGCGATGTCAGATTGGGTTAGGTTAGGTTATATTACGTTATTGTTGTATATAAAGGTCCCACGGAGACGTAGAGGCAAACAAGCCAGGAATGTTGCCAAATATTACCGCCGAGATATTAGGTTGGTTTAGGTTAGGTTGTATTACGTTATACACGTATGCAGTGTTCCCACGGAGAAGTAGGGCCCGACAATCAAGGAATGTGGTTAAATGGTACCCCGAGTGGTTAGGTTGGGTTAGGTTACGTTATATTACGTTATTGATGTACATGAGGGTCCCACGGAGACGTAGAGGCCAACCCGCCAGGAATGTTGTCAAATATTACCGCCGAGATGTTAGTTTGGGTTAGGTTAGGTTATATTACGTTCTTGATGTATATAAAGGTCCCACGCAGACGTAGAGGCCAACCCGCCATGAATGTTGTCAAATATTACCCCCGAGATGATAGGTTGGGTTAGGTTAGGTTATATTTCGTTATTGATGTATATGAAGGTCCCACGGAGACGTAGAGGCCAACTCGCCAGGAATGTTGTCAAATATTACAGCCGCGATGTTAGATTGGGTTAGGTTAGGTTATATTACGTTATTGTTGTATATACAGGTCCCACGGAGACGCAGAGGCCAACTCGCCAGGAATGTTGTCAAATATTACCGCCGAGATGATAGGTTGGGTTAGGTTAGGTTATATTACGTTATTGATGTATATGAAGGACCCCCAAGACGTAGGGGCCATCTCGTCAGGAATATTGTCAAATATTACCGCCGAGATGATAAGTTGGATTAGGTTAGGTTATATTACGTTATTGATGTATATAAAGGTCCCACGGAGACGTAGAAGCCAACTCGCCAGGTATGTTGTCAAATATTACCGCCGAGATGATAGGTTGGGTTAGGTTAGGTTATATTACGTTATTGTTGTATATAAAGGTCCCACGGAGACGTAGAGGCCAACTCGTCAGGAATATTGTCAAATATTACCGCCGAGATGATAGGTTGGGTTAGGTTAGGTTATATTTCGTTTTTGATGTATATGAAGATCCCACGGAGACGTAGAGGCCAACTCGCAAGGAATGTTGTCAAATATTACAGCCGCGATGTTAGATTGGGTTAGGTTAGGTTATATTACGTTATTGTTGTATATAAAGGTCCCACGGAGACGCAGAGGCCAACTCGCCAGGAATGTTGTCAAATATTACCGCCGAGATGATAGGTTGTGTTAGGTTAGGTTATATTACGTCATTGATGTATATGAAGGACCCCCTAGACGTACGGGCCATCTCATCAGGAATATTGTCAAATATTACCGCCGAGATTATAGGTTGGATTAGGTTAGGTTATATTACGCCATTGTTGTATATAAAGGTCCCACGGAGACGTAGAGGCCAACAAGCCAGGAATGTTGCCAAATATTACCGCCGAGCTGTTAGGTTGGGTTAGGTTAGGTTATATTACGTTCTTGATGTATATAAAGGTCCCACGCAGACGTAGAGGCCAACTCGCCAGGAATGTTGTGAAATATTACCGCCGAGATGATAGGTTGGGTTAGGTTAGGTTATATTACGTTATTGATGTATATAAAGGTGCCACGGAGACGTAGAGGCCAACAAGCCAGGAATGTTGCCAATTATTACCGCCGAGATGTTAGGTTGGATTAGGTTAGGTTATATTACGTTATTGATGTATATAAAGGTCCCACGGGGACGTAGAGGCCAACATGCCAGGAATGTTGCCAAATATTACCGCCGAGATGTTAGGTTGGTTTAGGTTAGGTTGTATTACGTCATAGACGTATACAGTGTTCCCACGGAGAAGTAGGGCCCGACAATCAAGGAATGTGGTTAAATGGTACCCCGAATGGTTAGGTTGGGTTAGGTTACGTTATATTACGTTATTGATGTACATGAGGGTCCCACGGAGACGTAGAGGCCAACAAGCCAGGAATGTTGCCAAATATTACCGCCGAGATGTTAGCTTGGTTTAGGTTAGGTTGTATTACGTTATAGACGTATGCAGTGTTCCCACGGAGAAGTAGGGCCCGACAATCAAGGAATGTGGTTAAATGGTACCCCGAGAAGTTAGGTTGGGTTAGGGTACGTTATATTACGTTATTGATGTACATGAGGGTCCCACGGAGACGTAGAGGCCGACATGCCAGGAATGTTGCCAAATATTACCGCCGAGATGTTAGGTTGGGTTAGGTTAGCTTATATTACGTTCTTGATGTATATAAAGGTTCCACGCAGACGTAGAGGCCAACCCGCCAGGAATGTTGTCAAATATTACCGCCGAGATGATAGGTTGGGTTAGGCTAGGTTATATTTCGTTATTGATGTATATGAAGCTCCCACGGAGACGTAGAGGCCAACTCGCCAAGAATGTTGTCATATATTACAGCTGCGATGTTAGATTGGGTTAGGTTAGGTTATATTACGTTATTGTTGTATATAAAGGTCCCACGGAGACGTAGAGGCCAACTCGCCAGGTATGTTGTCAAATATTACCGCCGAGATGATAGGTTGGGTTAGGTTAGGTTATATTACGATATTGTTGTATATAAAGGTCCCACGGAGACGTAGAGGCCAACTCGCCAGGTAATTTGTCAAATATTACCGCCGAGATGATAGGTTGGGTTAGGTTAGGTTATATTACGTTATTGTTGTATATAAAGGTCCCACGGAGACGTAGAGGCCAACTCGTCAGGAATATTGTCAAATATTACCGCCGAGATGTTAGGTTGGGTTAGGTTAGGTTATATTACGTTCTTGATGTATATAAAGGTCCACGCAGACGTAGAGGCCAACCCGCCAGGAATGTTGTCAAATATTACCGCCGAGATGTTAGTTTGGGTTAGGTTAGGTTATATTACGTTCTTGATGTATATAAAGGTCCCACGCAGACGTAGAGGCCAACCCGCCAGGAATGTTGTCAAATATTACCGCCGAGATGATAGGTTGGGTTAGGTTAGGTTATATTTCGTTATTGATGTATATGAAGGTCCCACGGAGACGTAGAGGCCAACTCGCCAGGAATGTTGTCAAATATTACCGCCGAGATGATAGGTTGGGTTAGGTTAGGTTATATTACGTTATTGATGTATATGAAGGTCCCACGGAGACGTAGAGGCCAACTCGCCAGGAATGTTGTCAAATATTACCGCCGAGATGATAGGTTGGGTTAGGTTAGGTTATATTACGTTATTGTTGTATATAAAGGTCCCACGGAGACGTAGAGGCCAAGAAGCCAGGAATGTTACCAAATATTACCGCCGAGATGTTAGGTTGGTTTAGGTTAGGTTGTATTACGTTATAGACGTACACAGTGTTCCCACGGAGAAGTAGGGCCCGACAATCCAGGAATGTGGTTAAATGGTACCCCGAGTGGTTAGGTTGGGTTAGGTTACCTTATATTACGTTATTGATGTACATGGGGGTCCCACGGAGACGTAGAGGCCAACAAAGCAGGAATGTTGCCAAATATTACCGCCGAGATGTTAGCTTGGGTTAGGTTAGCTTATATTACGTTCTTGATGTATATAAAGGTTCCACGCAGACGTAGAGGCCAACCCGCCAGGAATGTTGTCAAATATTACCGCCGAGATGATAGGTTGGGTTAGGCTAGGTTATATTTCGTTATTGGTGTATATGAAGCTCCCACGGAGACGTAGAGGCCAACTCGCCAGGAATGTTGTCAAATATTACAGCCGCGATGTTAGATTGGGTTAGGTTAGGTTATATTACGTTATTGTTGTATATAAAGGTCCCACGGAGACGTAGAGGCCAACTCGTCAGGAATATTGTCAAATATTACCCCCGAGATGTTAGTTTGGGTTAGGTTAGGTTATATTACGTTCTTGATGTATATAAAGGTCCCACGCAGACGTAGAGGCCAACCCGCCAGGAATGTTGTCAAATATTACCGCCGAGATGATAGGTTGGGTTAGGTTAGGGTATATTTCGTTATTGATGTATATGAAGGTCCCACGGAGCCGTAGAGGCCAACTCGCCAGGAATGTTGTCAAATATTACAGCCGCGATGTTAGATTGGGTTAGGTTACGTTATATTACGTTATTGATGTACATGAGGGTCCCACGGAGACGTAGAGGCCGACATGCCAGGAATGTTGCCAAATATTACCGCCGAGATGTTAGGTGGGGTTAGGTTAGCTTATATTACGTTCTTGATGTATATAAAGGTTCCACGCAGACGTAGAGGCCAACCCGCCAGGAATGTTGTCAAATATTACCGCCGAGATGATAGGTTGGGTTAGGCTAGGTTATATTTCGTTATTGATGTATATGAAGCTCCCACGGAGACGTAGAGGCCAACTCGCCAGGAATGTTGTCATATATTACAGCCGCGATGTTAGATTGGGTTAGGTTAGGTTATATTACGTTATTGTTGTATATAAAGGTCCCACGGAGACGTAGAGGCCAACTCGCCAGGAATGTTGTCAAATATTACCGCCGAGATGATAGGTTGGGTTAGGTTAGGTTATATTTCGTTATTGATGTATATGAAGGTCCCACGGAGACGTAGAGGCCAACTCGCCAGGAATGTTGTCAAATATTACCGCCGAGATGATAGGTTGGGTTAGGTTAGGTTATATTACGTTATTGATGTATATGAAGGTCCCACGGAGACGTAGAGGCCAACTCGCCAGGAATGTTGTCAAATATTACCGCCGAGATGATAGGTTGGGTTAGGTTAGGTTATATTACGTTATTGTTGTATATAAAGGTCCCACGGAGACGTAGAGGCCAAGAAGCCAGGAATGTTACCAAATATTACCGCCGAGATGTTAGGTTGGTTTAGGTTAGGTTGTATTACGTTATAGACGTACACAGTGTTCCCACGGAGAAGTAGGGCCCGACAATCCAGGAATGTGGTTAAATGGTACCCCGAGTGGTTAGGTTGGGTTAGGTTACCTTATATTACGTTATTGTTGTACATGGGGGTCCCACGGAGACGTAGAGGCCAACAAAGCAGGAATGTTGCCAAATATTACCGCCGAGATGTTAGCTTGGGTTAGGTTAGCTTATATTACGTTCTTGATGTATATAAAGGTTCCACGCAGACGTAGAGGCCAACCCGCCAGGAATGTTGTCAAATATTACCGCCGAGATGATAGGTTGGGTTAGGCTAGGTTATATTTCGTTATTGGTGTATATGAAGCTCCCACGGAGACGTAGAGGCCAACTCGCCAGGAATGTTGTCAAATATTACAGCCGCGATGTTAGATTGGGTTAGGTTAGGTTATATTACGTTATTGTTGTATATAAAGGTCCCACGGAGACGTAGAGGCCAACTCGTCAGGAATATTGTCAAATATTACCCCCGAGATGTTAGTTTGGGTTAGGTTAGGTTATATTACGTTCTTGATGTATATAAAGGTCCCACGCAGACGTAGAGGCCAACCCGCCAGGAATGTTGTCAAATATTACCGCCGAGATGATAGGTTGGGTTAGGTTAGGGTATATTTCGTTATTGATGTATATGAAGGTCCCACGGAGCCGTAGAGGCCAACTCGCCAGGAATGTTGTCAAATATTACAGCCGCGATGTTAGATTGGGTTAGGTTACGTTATATTACGTTATTGATGTACATGAGGGTCCCACGGAGACGTAGAGGCCGACATGCCAGGAATGTTGCCAAATATTACCGCCGAGATGTTAGGTTGGGTTAGGTTAGCTTATATTACGTTCTTGATGTATATAAAGGTTCCACGCAGACGTAGAGGCCAACCCGCCAGGAATGTTGTCAAATATTACCGCCGAGATGATAGGTTGGGTTAGGCTAGGTTATATTTCGTTATTGATGTATATGAAGCTCCCACGGAGACGTAGAGGCCAACTCGCCAGGAATGTTGTCATATATTACAGCCGCGATGTTAGATTGGGTTAGGTTAGGTTATATTACGTTATTGTTGTATATAAAGGTCCCACGGAGACGTAGAGGCCAACTCGTCAGGAATATTGTCAAATATTACCGCCGAGATGTTAGTTTGGGTTAGGCTAGGTTATATTACGTTCTTGATGTATATAAAGTTCGCACGCAGACGTAGAGGCCAACCCGCCAGGAATGCTGTCAAATATTACCGCCGAGATGATAGGTTGGATTAGGTTAGGTTATATTACGTTATTGATGTATATAAAGGTCCCACGGAGACGTAGAGGCCAACTCGCCAGGAATGATGTCAAATATTACAGCTGCGATGTTAGATTGGGTTAGGTTAGGTTATATTACATTATTGTTGTATATAAAGGTCCCACGGAGACGTAGAGGCCAACTCGTCAGGAATATTGTCAAATATTACCGCCGAGATGTTAGGTTGGGTTAGGTTAGGTTATATTACGTTTTTGATGAATATAAAGGTCCCACGCAGACGTAGAGGCCAACCCGCCAGGAATGTTGTCAAATATTACCGCCGAGATGATAGGTTGGGTTAGGTTAGGTTATATCACGTTATTGATGTATATAAAGGTCCCACGGAGACGTAGAGGCCAACTCGCCAGGAATGATGTCAAATATTACAGCTGCGATGTTAGATTGGGTTAGGTTAGGTTATATTACGTTATTGTTGTATATAAAGGTCCCACGGAGACGTAGAGGCCAACTCGCCAGGTATGTTGTCAAATATTACCGCCGAGATGATAGGTTGGGTTAGGTTAGGTTATATTACGATATTGTTGTATATAAAGGTCCCACGGAGACGTAGAGGCCAACTCGCCAGGTATGTTGTCAAATATTACCGCCGAGATGATAGGTTGGGTTAGGTTAGGTTATATTACGTTATTGTTGTATATAAAGGTCCCACGGAGACGTAGAGGCCAACTCGTCAGGAATATTGTCAAATATTACCGCCGAGATGTTAGGTTGGGTTAGGTTAGGTTATATTACGTTCTTGATGTATATAAAGGTCCACGCAGACGTAGAGGCCAACCCGCCAGGAATGTTGTCAAATATTACCGCCGAGATGTTAGTTTGGGTTAGGTTAGGTTATATTACGTTCTTGATGTATATAAAGGTCCCACGCAGACGTAGAGGCCAACCCGCCAGGAATGTTGTCAAATATTACCGCCGAGATGATAGGTTGGGTTAGGTTAGGGTATATTTCGTTATTGATGTATATGAAGGTCCCACGGAGCCGTAGAGGCCAACTCGCCAGGAATGTTGTCAAATATTACAGCCGCGATGTTAGATTGGGTTAGGTTACGTTATATTACGTTATTGATGTACATGAGGGTCCCACGGAGACGTAGAGGCCAACTCGCCAGGAATGTTGTCAAATATTACCGCCGAGATGATAGGTTGGGTTAGGTTAGGTTATATTACGTTATTGTTGTATATAAAGGTCCCACGGAGACGTAGAGGCCAAGAAGCCAGGAATGTTACCAAATATTACCGCCGAGATGTTAGGTTGGTTTAGGTTAGGTTGTATTACGTTATAGACGTATACAGTGTTCCCACGGAGAAGTAGGGCCCGACAATCCAGGAATGTGGTTAAATGGTACCCCGAGTGGTTAGGTTGGGTTAGGTTACGTTATATTACGTTATTGATGTACATGGGGGTCCCACGGAGACGTAGAGGCCAACAAGGCAGGAATGTTGCCAAATATTACCGCCGAGATGTTAGTTTGGGTTAGGCTAGGTTATATTACGTTCTTGATGTATATAAAGGTCCCACGCAGACGTAGAGGCCAACCCGCCATCAATGTTGTCAAATATTACCGCAGAAATGATAGGTTGGGTTAGGTTAGGTTATATTTCGTTATTGATGTATATGAAGGTCCCACGGAGACATAGAGGCCAACAAGCCTCGAATGTTGCCAATTATTACCGCCGAGATGTTAGCTTGGGTTAGGTTAGGTTATATTACGTTATTGATGTATAGAAAGGTCCCACGGAGACGCAGAGGCCAACATGCCAGGAATGTTGTCAAATATTACAGCCGCGATGTTAGGTTGGGTTAGGTTAGCTTATATTACGTTCTTGATGTATATAAAGGTTCCACGCAGACGTAGAGGCCAACCCGCCAGGAATGTTGTCAAATATTACCGCCGAGATGATAGGTTGGGTTAGGCTAGGTTATATTTCGTTATTGATGTATATGAAGGTCCCACGGAGACGTAGAGGCCAACTCGCCAGGAACGTTGTCAAATATGACAGCCGCGATGTTAGATTGGGTTAGGTTAGGTTATATTACGTTATTGTTGTATATAAAGGTCCCACGGAGACGTAGAGGCCAACATGCCAGGAATGTTGCCAAATATTACCGCCGAGATGTTAGGTTGGGTTAGGTTAGGTTATATTACGTTATTGATGTATATAAAGGTCCCACGGAGACGTAGAGGCCAACATGCCAGGAATGTTGCCAAATATTACCGCCGAGATGTTAGGTTGGGTTAGGTTAGGTTATATTACGTTCTGGATGTATATAAAGGTTCCACGCAGACGTAGAGGCCAACCCGCCAGTAATGTTGTCAAATATTACCGCCGAGATGATAGGTTGGGTTAGTTTAGGTTATATTTCGTTATTGATGTATATGAAGCTCCCACGGAGACGCAGAGGCCAACTCGACAGGAATGTTGTCAAATATTACCACCGAGATGATAGGTTGGATTAGGTTAGGTTATATTACGTTATTGATGTATATAAAGGTCCCACGGAGACGTAGAGACCAACAAGCCAGGAATGTTGTCAAATATTACCGCCGAGATGATAGGTTGGGTTAGGTTAGGTTATATTTCGTTATTGATGTATATGAAGATCCCACGGAGACGTAGAGGCCAACTCGCCAGGAATGTTGTCAAATATTAGAGCCGCGATGTTAGATTGGGTTAGGTTAGGTTATATTACGTTATTGATGTATATAAAGGTCCCACGGAGACGTAGAGGCCAACATGCCAGGAATGTTGCCAAATATTACCGCCGAGATGTTAGGTTGGGTTAGGTTAGGTTATATTACGTTCTGGATGTATATAAAGGTTCCACGCAGACGTAGAGGCCAACCCGCCAGTAATGTTGTCAAATATTACCGCCGAGATGATAGGTTGGGTTAGTTTAGGTTATATTTCGTTATTGATGTATATGAAGCTCCCACGGAGACGCAGAGGCCAACTCGACAGGAATGGTGTCAAATATTACCACCGAGATGATAGGTTGGATTAGGTTAGGTTATATTACGTTATTGATGTATATAAAGGTCCCACGGAGACGTAGAGACCAACAAGCCAGGAATGTTGTCAAATATTACCGCCGAGATGATAGGTTGGGTTAGGTTAGGTTATATTTCGTTATTGATGTATATGAAGATCCCACGGAGACGTAGAGGCCAACTCGCCAGGAATGTTGTCAAATATTAGAGCCGCGATGTTAGATTGGGTTAGGTTAGGTTATATTACGTTATTGTTGTATATAAAGGTCCCACGGAGACGTAGAGGCCAACATGCCAGGAATGTTGCCAAATATTACCGCCGAGATGTTAGGTTGGGTTAGGTTAGGTTATATTACGTTCTGGATGTATATAAAGGTTCCACGCAGACGTAGAGGCCAACCCGCCAGTAATGTTGTCAAATATTACCGCCGAGATGATAGGTTGGGTTAGGTTAGGTTATATTTCGTTATTGATGTATATGAAGCTCCCACGGAGACGCAGAGGCCAACTCGACAGGAATGTTGTCAAATATTACCACCGAGATGATAGGTTGGATTAGGTTAGGTTATATTACGTTATTGATGTATATAAAGGTCCCACGGAGACGTAGAGGCCAACTCGTCAGGAATATTGTCAAATATTACCCCCGAGATGTTAGGTTGGGTTAGGTTAGGTTATATTACGTTCTTGATGTATATAAAGGTCCCACGCAGACGTAGAGGCCAACCCGCCAGGAATGTTGTCAAATATTACCGCCGAGATGTTAGATTGGGTTAGGTTAGGTTATATTACGTTATTGTTGTATATAAAGGTCCCACGGAGACGTAGAGGCCAACTCGTCAGGAATATTGTCAAATATTACCGCCGAGTTGTTAGGTTGGGTTAGGTTAGGTTATATTACGTTCTTGATGTATATAAAGGTCCCACGCAGACGTAGAGGCCAACTCGCCAGGAATGTTGTCAAATATTACCGCCGAGATGATAGGTTGGGTTAGGTTAGGTTATATTACGTTATTGATGTATATGAAGGACCCACGTAGACGTAGGGGCCATCTCGTCAGGAATATTGTCAAATATCACAGCCGAGATGATAGGTTGGATTAGGTTAGGTTATATTACGTTATTGATGTATATAAAGGTCCCACGTAGACGTAGGGGCCATCTCGTCAGGAATATTGTCAAATATCACAGCCGAGATGATAGGTTGGATTAGGTTAGGTTATATTACGTTATTGATGTATATAAAGGTCCCACGGAGACGTAGAGGCTAACAAGCCACGAATGTTGCCAATTATTACCGCCGAGATGTTAGGTTGGGTTAGATTAGGTTATATTACGTTATTGATGTATATAAAGGTCCCACGGAGACGTAGATGCCAACATGCCAGGAATGTTGTCAAATATTACAGCCGCGATGTTAGATTGGGTTAGGTTAGGTTATATTACGTTATTGTTGTATATAAAGGTCCCACGGAGACGTAGAGGCCAAGAAGCCAGGAATGTTACCAAATATTACCGCCGAGATGTTAGGTTGGTTTAGGTTAGGTTGTATTACGTTATAGACGTATACAGTGTTCCCACGGAGAAGTAGGGCCCGACAATCAAGGAATGTGGTTAAATGGTACCCGGAGTGGTTAGGTTGGGTTAGGTTACGTTATATTACGTTATTTATGTACATGAGGGTCCCACGGAGACGTAGAGGCCAACAAGGCAGGAATGTTGCCAAATATTACCGCCGAGATGTTAGTTTTGGTTAGGTTAGGTTATATTACGTTATTGATGTATATAAAGGTCCCACGCAGACGTAGAGGCCAACCCGCCAGGAATGTTGTCAAATATTACCGCCGAAATGATAGGTTGGGTTAGGTTAGGTTATATTTCGTTACTGATGTATATGAAGGTCCCACGGAGACGTAGAGGCCAACTCGCCAGGAACGTTGTCAAATATTACAGCCGCGATGTTAGATTGGGTTAGGTTAGGTTATATTACGTTATTGTTGTATATAAAGGTCCCACGGAGACGTAGAGGCCAACATGCCAGGAATGTTGCCAAATATTACCGCCGAGATGTTAGGTTGGGTTAGGTTAGGTTATATTACGTTATTGATGTATATAAAGGTCCCACGGAGACGTAGAGGCCAACATGCCAGGAATGTTGCCAAATATTACCGCCGAGATGTTAGGTTGGGTTAGGTTAGGTTATATTACGTTCTGGATGTATATAAAGGTTCCACGCAGACGTAGAGGCCAACCCGCCAGTAATGTTGTCAAATATTACCGCCGAGATGATAGGTTGGGTTAGGTTAGGTTATATTTCGTTATTGATGTATATGAAGCTCCCACGGAGACGCAGAGGCCAACTCGACAGGAATGTTGTCAAATATTACCACCGAGATGATAGGTTGGATTAGGTTAGGTTATATTACGTTATTGATGTATATAAAGGTCCCACGGAGACGTAGAGACCAACAAGCCAGGAATGTTGTCAAATATTACCGCCGAGATGATAGGTTGGGTTAGGTTAGGTTATATTTCGTTATTGATGTATATGAAGATCCCACGGAGACGTAGAGGCCAACTCGCCAGGAATGTTGTCAAATATTAGAGCCGCGATGTTAGATTGGGTTAGGTTAGGTTATATTACGTTATTGTTGTATATAAAGGTCCCACGGAGACGTAGAGGCCAAAATGCCAGGAATGTTGCCAAATATTACCGCCGAGATGTTAGGTTGGGTTAGGTTAGGTTATATTACGTTATTGATGTATATAAAGGTCCCACGGAGACGTAGAGGCCAACATGCCAGGAATGTTGCCAAATATTACCGCCGAGATGTTAGGTTGGGTTAGGTTAGGTTATATTACGTTCTGGATGTATATAAAGGTTCCACGCAGACGTAGAGGCCAACCCGCCAGTAATGTTGTCAAATATTACCGCCGAGATGATAGGTTGGGTTAGGTTAGGTTATATTTCGTTATTGATGTATATGAAGCTCCCACGGAGACGCAGAGGCCAACTCGACAGGAATGTTGTCAAATATTACCACCGAGATGATAGGTTGGATTAGGTTAGGTTATATTACGTTATTGATGTATATAAAGGTCCCACGGAGACGTAGAGACCAACAAGCCAGGAATGTTGTCAAATATTACCGCCGAGATGATAGGTTGGGTTAGGTTAGGTTATATTTCGTTATTGATGTATATGAAGATCCCACGGAGACGTAGAGGCCACCTCGCCAGGAATGTTGTCAAATATTAGAGCCGCGATGTTAGATTGGGTTAGGTTAGGTTATATTACGTTATTGTTGTATATAAAGGTCCCACGGAGACGTAGAGGCCAACTCGTCAGGAATATTGTCAAATATTACCCCCGAGATGTTAGGTTGGGTTAGGTTAGGTTATATTACGTTCTTGATGTATATAAAGGTCCCACGCAGACGTAGAGGCCAACCCGCCAGGAATGTTGTCAAATATTACCGCCGAGATGTTAGATTGGGTTAGGTTAGGTTATATTACGTTATTGTTGTATATAAAGGTCCCACGGATACGTAGAGGCCAACTCGTCAGGAATATTGTCAAATATTACCGCCGAGTTGTTAGGTTGGGTTAGGTTAGGTTATATTACGTTCTTGATGTATATAAAGGTCCCACGCAGACGTAGAGGCCAACCCGCCAGGAATGTTGCCAAATATTACCGCCGAGATGTTAGTTTGGGTTAGGTTAGGTTATATTACGTTCTTGATGTATATAAAGGTCCCACGCAGACGTAGAGGCCAACCCGCCAGGAATGTTGTCAAATATTACCGCCGAGATGATAGGTTGGGTTAGGTTAGGTTATATTTCGTTATTGATGTATATGAAGGTCCCACGGAGACGTAGAGGCCAAGAAGCCAGGAATGTTACCAAATATTACCGCCGAGATGTTAGGTTGGTTTAGGTTAGGTTGTATTACGTTATAGACGTATACAGTGTTCCCACGGAGAAGTAGGGCCCGACAATCAAGGAATGTGGTTAAATGGTACCCGGAGTGGTTAGGTTGGGTTAGGTTAGGTTATATTACGTTATTGATGTATATAAAGGTCCCACGGAGACGTAGAGGCCAACATGCCAGGAATGTTGCCAAATATTACCGCCGAGATGTTAGGTTGGGTTAGGTTAGGTTATATTACGTTCTGGATGTATATAAAGGTTCCACGCAGACGTAGAGGCCAACCCGCCAGTAATGTTGTCAAATATTACCGCCGAGATGATAGGTTGGGTTAGGTTAGGTTATATTTCGTTATTGATGTATATGAAGCTCCCACGGAGACGCAGAGGCCAACTCGACAGGAATGTTGTCAAATATTACCACCGAGATGATAGGTTGGATTAGGTTAGGTTATATTACGTTATTGATGTATATAAAGGTCCCACGGAGACGTAGAGACCAACAAGCCAGGAATGTTGTCAAATATTACCGCCGAGATGATAGGTTGGGTTAGGTTAGGTTATATTTCGTTATTGATGTATATGAAGATCCCACGGAGACGTAGAGGCCAACTCGCCAGGAATGTTGTCAAATATTAGAGCCGCGATGTTAGATTGGGTTAGGTTAGGTTATATTACGTTATTGTTGTATATAAAGGTCCCACGGAGACGTAGAGGCCAACATGCCAGGAATGTTTCCAAATATTACCGCCGAGATGTTAGGTTGGGTTAGGTTAGGTTATATTACGTTATTGATGTATATAAAGGTCCCACGGAGACGTAGAGGCCAACATGCCAGGAATGTTGCCAAATATTACCGCCGAGATGTTAGGTTGGGTTAGGTTAGGTTATATTACGTTCTCGATGTATATAAAGGTTCCACGCAGACGTAGAGGCCAACCCGCCAGTAATGTTGTCAAATATTACCGCCGAGATGATAGGTTGGGTTAGGTTAGGTTATATTTCGTTATTGATGTATATGAAGCTCCCACGGAGACGTAGAGGCCAACTCGTCAGGAATATTGTCAAATATTACCGCCGAGTTGTTAGGTTGGGTTAGGTTAGGTTATATTACGCTCTTGATGTATATAAAGGTCCCACGCAGACGTAGAGGCCAACCCGCCAGGAATGTTGCCAAATATTACCGCCGAGATGTTAGTTTGGGTTAGGTTAGGTTATATTACGTTCTTGATGTATATAAAGGTCCCACGCAGACGTAGAGGCCAACCCGCCAGGAATGTTGTCAAATATTACCGCCGAGATGATAGGTTGGGTTAGGTTAGGTTATATTTCGTTATTGATGTATATGAAGGTCCCACGGAGACGTAGAGGCCAAGAAGCCAGGAATGTTACCAAATATTACCGCCGAGATGTTAGGTTGGTTTAGGTTAGGTTGTATTACGTTATAGACGTATACAGTGTTCCCACGGAGAAGTAGGGCCCGACAATCAAGGAATGTGGTTAAATGGTACCCGGAGTGGTTAGGTTGGGTTAGGTTACGTTATATTACGTTATTGATGTACATGAGGGTCCCACGGAGACGTAGAGGCCAACAAGGCAGGAATGTTGCCAAATATTACCGCCGAGATGTTAGTTTGGGTTAGGTTAGGTTATATTACGTTATTGATGTATATAAAGGTCCCACGCAGACGTAGAGGCCAACCCGCCAGGAATGTTGTCAAATATTACCGCCGAAATGATAGGTTGGGTTAGGTTAGGTTATATTTCGTTATTGATGTATATGAAGGTCCCACGGAGACGTAGAGGCCAACTCGCCAGGAACGTTGTCAAATATTACAGCCGCGATGTTAGATTGGGTTAGGTTAGGTTATATTACGTTATTGTTGTATATAAAGGTCCCACGGAGACGTAGAGGCCAACATGCCAGGAATGTTGCCAAATATTACCGCCGAGATGTTAGGTTGGGTTAGGTTAGGTTATATTACGTTATTGATGTATATAAAGGTCCCACGGAGACGTAGAGGCCAACATGCCAGGAATGTTGCCAAATATTACCGCCGAGATGTTAGGTTGGGTTAGGTTAGGTTATATTACGTTCTGGATGTATATAAAGGTTCCACGCAGACGTAGAGGCCAACCCGCCAGTAATGTTGTCAAATATTACCGCCGAGATGATAGGTTGGGTTAGGTTAGGTTATATTTCGTTATTGATGTATATGAAGCTCCCACGGAGACGCAGAGGCCAACTCGACAGGAATGTTGTCAAATATTACCACCGAGATGATAGGTTGGATTAGGTTAGGTTATATTACGTTATTGATGTATATAAAGGTCCCACGGAGACGTAGAGGCCAACTCGTCAGGAATATTGTCAAATATTACCCCCGAGATGTTAGGTTGGGTTAGGTTAGGTTATATTACGTTCTTGATGTATATAAAGGTCCCACGCAGACGTAGAGGCCAACCCGCCAGGAATGTTGTCAAATATTACCGCCGAGATGTTAGATTGGGTTAGGTTAGGTTATATTACGTTATTGTTGTATATAAAGGTCCCACGGAGACGTAGAGGCCAACTCGTCAGGAATATTGTCAAATATTACCGCCGAGTTGTTAGGTTGGGTTAGGTTAGGTTATATTACGTTCTTGATGTATATAAAGGTCCCACGCAGACGTAGAGGCCAACCCGCCAGGAATGTTGCCAAATATTACCGCCGAGATGTTAGTTTGGGTTAGGTTAGGTTATATTACGTTCTTGATGTATATAAAGGTCCCACGCAGACGTAGAGGCCAACCCGCCAGGAATGTTGTCAAATATTGCCGCCGAGATGATAGGTTGGGTTAGGTTAGGTTATATTTCGTTATTGATGTATATGAAGGTCCCACGGAGACGTAGAGGCCAACTCGCCAGGAATGTTGTCAAATATTACAGCCGCGATGTTAGATTGCGTTAGGGTAGGTTATATTACGTTATTGATGTATATAAAGGTCCCACGGAGACGCAGATGCCAACTCGCCAGGAATGTTGTCAAATACTACCGCCGAGATGATAGGTTGGGTTAGGTTAGGTTATATTACGTTATTGATGTATATGAAGGACCCCCAAGACGTAGGGGCCATCTCGTCAGGAATATTGTCAAATATTACCGCCGAGATGATAGGTTGGATTAGGTTAGGTTATATTACGTTATTGATGTATATAAAGGTCCCACGGAGACGTAGAGGCCAACTCGCTAGGAATGATGTCAAATATTACAGCTGCGATGTTAGATTGGGTTAGGTTAGGTTATATTACGTTATTGTTGTATATAAAGGTCCCACGGAGACGTAGAGGCCAACTCGTCAGGAATATTGTCAAATATTACCGCCGAGATGTTAGGTTGGGTTAGGTTAGGTTATATTACGTTCTTGGTGTATATAAAGGTCCCACGCAGACGTAGAGGCCAACTCGCCAGGAATGTTGTCAAATATTACCGCCGAGATGATAGGTTGGGTTAGGTTAGGTTATATTACGTTATTGATGTATATGAAGGACCCACGTAGACGTAGGGGCCATCTCGTCAGGAATATTGTCAAATATCACAGCCGAGATGATAGGTTGGATTAGGTTAGGTTATATTACGTTATTGATGTATATAAAGGTCCCACGGAGACGTAGAGGCTAACAAGCCACGAATGTTGCCAATTATTACCGCCGAGATGTTAGGTTGAGTTAGATTAGGTTATATTACGTTATTGATGTATATAAAGGTCCCACGGAGACGTAGATGCCAACATGCCAGGAATGTTGTCAAATATTACCGCCGAGATGATAGGTTGGGTTAGGTTAGGTTATATTTCGTTATTGATGTATATGAAGGTCCCACGGAGACGTAGAGGCCAACTCGCCAGGAATGTTGTCAGATATTACAGCCGCGATGTTAGATTGCGTTAGGGTAGGTTATATTACGTTATTGATGTATATAAAGGTCCCACGGAGACGCAGAGGCCAACTCGCCAGGAATGTTGTCAAATACCACCGCCGAGATGATAGGTTGGGTTAGGTTAGGTTATATTACGTTATTGATGTATATGAAGGACCCCCAAGACGTAGGGGCCATCTCGTCAGGAATATTGTCAAATATTACCGCCGAGATGATAGGTTGGATTAGGTTAGGTTATATTACGTTATTGATGTATATAAAGGTCCCACGGAGACGTAGAGGCCAACTCGCTAGGAATGATGTCAAATATTACAGCTGCGATGTTAGATTGCGTTAGGGTAGGTTATATTACGTTATTGATGTATATAAAGGTCCCACGGAGACGCAGAGGCCAACTCGCCAGGAATGTTGTCAAATACTACCGCCGAGATGATAGGTTGGGTTAGGTTAGGTTATATTACGTTATTGATGTATATGAAGGACCCCCAAGACGTAGGGGTCATCTCGTCAGGAATATTGTCAAATATTACCGCCGAGATGATAGGTTGGATTAGGTTAGGTTATATTACGTTATTGATGTATATAAAGGTCCCACGGAGACGTAGAGGCCAACTCGCTAGGAATGATGTCAAATATTACAGCTGCGATGTTAGATTGGGTTAGGTTAGGTTATATTACGTTATTGTTGTATATAAAGGTCCCACGGAGACGTAGAGGCCAACTCGTCAGGAATATTGTCAAATATTACCGCCGAGATGTTAGGTTGGGTTAGGTTAGGTTATATTACGTTCTTGATGTATATAAAGGTCCCACGCAGACGTAGAGGCCAACTCGCCAGGAATGTTGTCAAATATTACCGCCGAGATGATAGGTTGGGTTAGGTTAGGTTATATTACGTTATTGATGTATATGAAGGACCCACGTAGACGTAGGGGCCATCTCGTCAGGAATATTGTCAAATATCACAGCCGAGATGATAGGTTGGATTAGGTTAGGTTATATTACGTTATTGATGTATATAAAGGTCCCACGGAGACGTAGAGGCTAACAAGCCACGAATGTTGCCAATTATTACCGCCGAGATGTTAGGTTGAGTTAGATTAGGTTATATTACGTTATTGATGTATATAAAGGTCCCACGGAGACGTAGATGCCAACATGCCAGGAATGTTGTCAAATATTACAGCCGCGATGTTAGATTGGGTTAGGTTAGGTTATATTACGTTATTGTTGTATATAAAGGTCCCACGGAGACGTAGAGGCCAAGAAGCCAGGAATGTTACCAAATATTACCGCCGAGATGTTAGGTTGGTTTAGGTTAGGTTATATTTCGTTATTGATGTATATGAAGATCCCACGGAGACGTAGAGGCCAACTCGCCAGGAATGTTGTCAAATATTAGAGCCGCGATGTTAGATTGGGTTAGGTTAGGTTATATTACGTTATTGTTGTATATAAAGGTCCCACGGAGACGTAGAGGCCAACATGCCAGGAATGTTGCCAAATATTACCGCCGAGATGTTAGGTTGGGTTAGGTTAGGTTATATTACGTTATTGATGTATATAAAGGTCCCACGGAGACGTAGAGGCCAACATGCCAGGAATGTTGTCAAATATTACCGCCGAAATGATAGGTTGGGTTAGGTTCGGTTATATTTCGTTATTGATGTATATGAAGGTCCCACGGAGACGTAGAGGCCAACTCGCCAGGAATGTTGTCAAATATTACAGCCGCGATGTTAGATTGGGTTAGGTTAGGTTATATTACGTTATTGTTGTATATAAAGGTCCCACGGAGACGTAGAGGCCAACTCGTCAGGAATATTGTCAAATATTACCGCCGAGTTGTTAGGTTGGGTTAGGTTAGGTTATATTACGTTCTTGATGTATATAAAGGTCCCACGCAGACGTAGAGGCCAACTCGCCAGGAATGTTGTCAAATATTACCGCCGAGATGATAGGTTGGGTTAGGTTAGGTTATATTACGTTATTGATGTATATGAAGGACCCACGTAGACGTAGGGGCCATCTCGTCAGGAATATTGTCAAATATCACAGCCGAGATGATAGGTTGGATTAGGTTAGGTTATATTACGTTATTGATGTATATAAAGGTCCCACGTAGACGTAGGGGCCATCTCGTCAGGAATATTGTCAAATATCACAGCCGAGATGATAGGTTGGATTAGGTTAGGTTATATTACGTTATTGATGTATATAAAGGTCCCACGGAGACGTAGAGGCTAACAAGCCACGAATGTTGCCAATTATTACCGCCGAGATGTTAGGTTGGGTTAGATTAGGTTATATTACGTTATTGATGTATATAAAGGTCCCACGGAGACGTAGATGCCAACATGCCAGGAATGTTGTCAAATATTACAGCCGCGATGTTAGATTGGGTTAGGTTAGGTTATATTACGTTATTGTTGTATATAAAGGTCCCACGGAGACGTAGAGGCCAAGAAGCCAGGAATGTTACCAAATATTACCGCCGAGATGTTAGGTTGGTTTAGGTTAGGTTGTATTACGTTATAGACGTATACAGTGTTCCCACCGAGAAGTAGGGCCCGACAATCAAGGAATGTGGTTAAATGGTACCCGGAGTGGTTAGGTTGGGTTAGGTTACGTTATATTACGTTATTTATGTACATGAGGGTCCCACGGAGACGTAGAGGCCAACAAGGCAGGAATGTTGCCAAATATTACCGCCGAGATGTTAGTTTGGGTTAGGTTAGGTTATATTACGTTATTGATGTATATAAAGGTCCCACGCAGACGTAGAGGCCAACCCGCCAGGAATGTTGTCAAATATTACCGCCGAAATGATAGGTTGGGTTAGGTTAGGTTATATTTCGTTATTGATGTATATGAAGGTCCCACGGAGACGTAGAGGCCAACTCGCCAGGAACGTTGTCAAATATTACAGCCGCGATGTTAGATTGGGTTAGGTTAGGTTATATTACGTTATTGTTGTATATAAAGGTCCCACGGAGACGTAGAGGCCAACATGCCAGGAATGTTGCCAAATATTACCGCCGAGATGTTAGGTTGGGTTAGGTTAGGTTATATTACGTTATTGATGTATATAAAGGTCCCACGGAGACGTAGAGGCCAACATGCCAGGAATGTTGCCAAATATTACCGCCGAGATGTTAGGTTGGGTTAGGTTAGGTTATATTACGTTCTGGATGTATATAAAGGTTCCACGCAGACGTAGAGGCCAACCCGCCAGTAATGTTGTCAAATATTACCGCCGAGATGATAGGTTGGGTTAGGTTAGGTTATATTTCGTTATTGATGTATATGAAGCTCCCACGGAGACGCAGAGGCCAACTCGACAGGAATGTTGTCAAATATTACCACCGAGATGATAGGTTGGATTAGGTTAGGTTATATTACGTTATTGATGTATATAAAGGTCCCACGGAGACGTAGAGGCCAACATGCCAGGAATGTTGCCAAATATTACCGCCGAGATGTTAGGTTGGGTTAGGTTAGGTTATATTACGTTCTGGATGTATATAAAGGTTCCACGCAAACGTAGAGGTCAACCCGCCAGTAATGTTGTCAAATATTACCGCCGAGATGATAGGTTGGGTTAGGTTAGGTTATATTTCGTTATTGATGTATATGAAGATCCCACGGAGACGTAGAGGCCAACTCGCCAGGAATGTTGTCAAATATTAGAGCCGCGATGTTAGATTGGGTTAGGTTAGGTTATATTACGTTATTGTTGTATATAAAGGTCCCACGGAGACGTAGAGGCCAACATGCCAGGAATGTTGCCAAATATTACCGCCGAGATGTTAGGTTGGGTTAGGTTAGGTTATATTACGTTATTGATGTATATAAAGGTCCCACGGAGACGTAGAGGCCAACATGCCAGGAATGTTGTCAAATATTACCGCCGAAATGATAGGTTGGGTTAGGTTCGGTTATATTTCGTTATTGATGTATATGAAGGTCCCACGGAGACGTAGAGGCCAACTCGCCAGGAATGTTGTCAAATATTACAGCCGCGATGTTAGATTGGGTTAGGTTAGGTTATATTACGTTATTGTTGTATATAAAGGTCCCACGGAGACGTAGAGGCCAACTCGTCAGGAATATTGTCAAATATTACCGCCGAGTTGTTAGGTTGGGTTAGGTTAGGTTATATTACGTTCTTGATGTATATAAAGGTCCCACGCAGACGTAGAGGCCAACTCGCCAGGAATGTTGTCAAATATTACCGCCGAGATGATAGGTTGGATTAGGTTAGGTTATATTACGTTATTGATGTATATGAAGGACCCACGTAGACGTAGGGGCCATCTCGTCAGGAATATTGTCAAATATCACAGCCGAGATGATAGGTTGGATTAGGTTAGGTTATATTACGTTATTGATGTATATAAAGGTCCCACGTAGACGTAGGGGCCATCTCGTCAGGAATATTGTCAAATATCACAGCCGAGATGATAGGTTGGATTAGGTTAGGTTATATTACGTTAGTGATGTATATAAAGGTCCCACGGAGACGTAGAGGCTAACAAGCCACGAATGTTGCCAATTATTACCGCCGAGATGTTAGGTTGGGTTAGATTAGGTTATATTACGTTATTGATGTATATAAAGGTCCCACGGAGACGTAGATGCCAACATGCCAGGAATGTTGTCAAATATTACAGCCGCGATGTTAGATTGGGTTAGGTTAGGTTATATTACGTTATTGTTGTATATAAAGGTCCCACGGAGACGTAGAGGCCAAGAAGCCAGGAATGTTACCAAATATTACCGCCGAGATGTTAGGTTGGTTTAGGTTAGGTTGTATTACGTTATAGACGTATACAGTGTTCCCACCGAGAAGTAGGGCCCGACAATCAAGGAATGTGGTTAAATGGTACCCGGAGTGGTTAGGTTGGGTTAGGTTACGTTATATTACGTTATTTATGTACATGAGGGTCCCACGGAGACGTAGAGGCCAACAAGGCAGGAATGTTGCCAAATATTACCGCCGAGATGTTAGTTTGGGTTAGGTTAGGTTATATTACGTTATTGATGTATATAAAGGTCCCACGCAGACGTAGAGGCCAACCCGCCAGGAATGTTGTCAAATATTACCGCCGAAATGATAGGTTGGGTTAGGTTAGGTTATATTTCGTTATTGATGTATATGAAGGTCCCACGGAGACGTAGAGGCCAACTCGCCAGGAACGTTGTCAAATATTACAGCCGCGATGTTAGATTGGGTTAGGTTAGGTTATATTACGTTATTGTTGTATATAAAGGTCCCACGGAGACGTAGAGGCCAACATGCCAGGAATGTTGCCAAATATTACCGCCGAGATGTTAGGTTGGGTTAGGTTAGGTTATATTACGTTATTGATGTATATAAAGGTCCCACGGAGACGTAGAGGCCAACATGCCAGGAATGTTGCCAAATATTACCGCCGAGATGTTAGGTTGGGTTAGGTTAGGTTATATTACGTTCTGGATGTATATAAAGGTTCCACGCAGACGTAGAGGCCAACCCGCCAGTAATGTTGTCAAATATTACCGCCGAGATGATAGGTTGGGTTAGGTTAGGTTATATTTCGTTATTGATGTATATGAAGCTCCCACGGAGACGCAGAGGCCAACTCGACAGGAATGTTGTCAAATATTACCACCGAGATGATAGGTTGGATTAGGTTAGGTTATATTACGTTATTGATGTATATAAAGGTCCCACGGAGACGTAGAGGCCAACATGCCAGGAATGTTGCCAAATATTACCGCCGAGATGTTAGGTTGGGTTAGGTTAGGTTATATTACGTTCTGGATGTATATAAAGGTTCCACGCAGACGTAGAGGTCAACCCGCCAGTAATGTTGTCAAATATTACCGCCGAGATGATAGGTTGGGTTAGGTTAGGTTATATTTCGTTATTGATGTATATGAAGCTCCCACGGAGACGCAGAGGCCAACTCGACAGGAATGTTGTCAAATATTACCACCGAGATGATAGGTTGGATTAGGTTAGGTTATATTACGTTATTGATGTATATAAAGGTCCCACGGAGACGTAGAGACCAACAAGCCAGGAATGTTGTCAAATATTACCGCCGAGATGATAGGTTGTGTTAGGTTAGGTTATATTTCGTTATTGATGTATATGAAGATCCCACGGAGACGTAGAGGCCACCTCGCCAGGAATGTTGTCAAATATTAGAGCCGCGATGTTAGATTGGGTTAGGTTAGGTTATATTACGTTATTGTTGTATATAAAGGTCCCACGGAGACGTAGAGGCCAACTCGTCAGGAATATTGTCAAATATTACCGCCGAGTTGTTAGGTTGGGTTAGGTTAGGTTATATTACGCTCTTGATGTATATAAAGGTCCCACGCAGACGTAGAGGCCAACCCGCCAGGAATGTTGCCAAATATTACCGCCGAGATGTTAGTTTGGGTTAGGTTAGGTTATATTACGTTCTTGATGTATATAAAGGTCCCACGCAGACGTAGAGGCCAACCCGCCAGGAATGTTGTCAAATATTACCGCCGAGATGATAGGTTGGGTTAGGTTAGGTTATATTTCGTTATTGATGTATATGAAGGTCCCACGGAGACGTAGAGGCCAAGAAGCCAGGAATGTTACCAAATATTACCGCCGAGATGTTAGGTTGGTTTAGGTTAGGTTGTATTACGTTATAGACGTATACAGTGTTCCCACGGAGAAGTAGGGCCCGACAATCAAGGAATGTGGTTAAATGGTACCCGGAGTGGTTAGGTTGGGTTAGGTTACGTTATATTACGTTATTGATGTACATGAGGGTCCCACGGAGACGTAGAGGCCAACAAGGCAGGAATGTTGCCAAATATTACCGCCGAGATGTTAGTTTGGGTTAGGTTAGGTTATATTACGTTATTGATGTATATAAAGGTCCCACGCAGACGTAGAGGCCAACCCGCCAGGAATGTTGTCAAATATTACCGCCGAAATGATAGGTTGGGTTAGGTTAGGTTATATTTCGTTATTGATGTATATGAAGGTCCCACGGAGACGTAGAGGCCAACTCGCCAGGAACGTTGTCAAATATTACAGCCGCGATGTTAGATTGGGTTAGGTTAGGTTATATTACGTTATTGTTGTATATAAAGGTCCCACGGAGACGTAGAGGCCAACATGCCAGGAATGTTGCCAAATATTACCGCCGAGATGTTAGGTTGGGTTAGGTTAGGTTATATTACGTTATTGATGTATATAAAGGTCCCACGGAGACGTAGAGGCCAACATGCCAGGAATGTTGCCAAATATTACCGCCGAGATGTTAGGTTGGGTTAGGTTAGGTTATATTACGTTCTGGATGTATATAAAGGTTCCACGCAGACGTAGAGGCCAACCCGCCAGTAATGTTGTCAAATATTACCGCCGAGATGATAGGTTGGGTTAGGTTAGGTTATATTTCGTTATTGATGTATATGAAGCTCCCACGGAGACGCAGAGGCCAACTCGACAGGAATGTTGTCAAATATTACCACCGAGATGATAGGTTGGATTAGGTTAGGTTATATTACGTTATTGATGTATATAAAGGTCCCACGGAGACGTAGAGACCAACAAGCCAGGAATGTTGTCAAATATTACCGCCGAGATGATAGGTTGGGTTAGGTTAGGTTATATTTCGTTATTGATGTATATGAAGATCCCACGGAGACGTAGAGGCCAACTCGCCAGGAATGTTGTCAAATATTAGAGCCGCGATGTTAGATTGGGTTAGGTTAGGTTATATTACGTTATTGTTGTATATAAAGGTCCCACGGAGACGTAGAGGCCAACATGCCAGGAATGTTGCCAAATATTACCGCCGAGATGTTAGGTTGGGTTAGGTTAGGTTATATTACGTTATTGATGTATATAAAGGTCCCACGGAGACGTAGAGGCCAACATGCCAGGAATGTTGCCAAATATTACCGCCGAGATGTTAGGTTGGGTTAGGTTAGGTTATATTACGTTCTGGATGTATATAAAGGTTCCACGCAGACGTAGAGGCCAACCCGCCAGTAATGTTGTCAAATATTACCGCCGAGATGATAGGTTGGGTTAGGTTAGGTTATATTTCGTTATTGATGTATATGAAGCTCCCACGGAGACGCAGAGGCCAACTCGACAGGAATGTTGTCAAATATTACCACCGAGATGATAGGTTGGATTAGGTTAGGTTATATTACGTTATTGATGTATATAAAGGTCCCACGGAGACGTAGAGACCAACAAGCCAGGAATGTTGTCAAATATTACCGCCGAGATGATAGGTTGGGTTAGGTTAGGTTATATTTCGTTATTGATGTATATGAAGATCCCACGGAGACGTAGAGGCCACCTCGCCAGGAATGTTGTCAAATATTAGAGCCGCGATGTTAGATTGGGTTAGGTTAGGTTATATTACGTTATTGTTGTATATAAAGGTCCCACGGAGACGTAGAGGCCAACTCGTCAGGAATATTGTCAAATATTACCCCCGAGATGTTAGGTTGGGTTAGGTTAGGTTATATTACGTTCTTGATGTATATAAAGGTCCCACGCAGACGTAGAGGCCAACCCGCCAGGAATGTTGTCAAATATTACCGCCGAGATGTTAGATTGGGTTAGGTTAGGTTATATTACGTTATTGTTGTATATAAAGGTCCCACGGAGACGTAGAGGCCAACTCGTCAGGAATATTGTCAAATATTACCGCCGAGTTGTTAGGTTGGGTTAGGTTAGGTTATATTACGTTCTTGATGTATATAAAGGTCCCACGCAGACGTAGAGGCCAACCCGCCAGGAATGTTGCCAAATATTACCGCCGAGATGTTAGTTTGGGTTAGGTTAGGTTATATTACGTTCTTGATGTATATAAAGGTCCCACGCAGACGTAGAGGCCAACCCGCCAGGAATGTTGTCAAATATTGCCGCCGAGATGATAGGTTGGGTTAGGTTAGGTTATATTTCGTTATTGATGTATATGAAGGTCCCACGGAGACGTAGAGGCCAACTCGCCAGGAATGTTGTCAAATATTACAGCCGCGATGTTAGATTGCGTTAGGGTAGGTTATATTACGTTATTGATGTATATAATGGTCCCACGGAGACGCAGATGCCAACTCGCCAGGAATGTTGTCAAATACTACCGCCGAGATGATAGGTTGGGTTAGGTTAGGTTATATTACGTTATTGATGTATATGAAGGACCCCCAAGACGTAGGGGCCATCTCGTCAGGAATATTGTCAAATATTACCGCCGAGATGATAGGTTGGATTAGGTTAGGTTATATTACGTTATTGATGTATATAAAGGTCCCACGGAGACGTAGAGGCCAACTCGCTAGGAATGATGTCAAATATTACAGCTGCGATGTTAGATTGGGTTAGGTTAGGTTATATTACGTTATTGTTGTATATAAAGGTCCCACGGAGACGTAGAGGCCAACTCGTCAGGAATATTGTCAAATATTACCGCCGAGATGTTAGGTTGGGTTAGGTTAGGTTATATTACGTTCTTGATGTATATAAAGGTCCCACGCAGACGTAGAGGCCAACTCGCCAGGAATGTTGTCAAATATTAACGCCGAGATGATAGGTTGGGTTAGGTTAGGTTATATTACGTTATTGATGTATATGAAGGACCCACGTAGACGTAGGGGCCATCTCGTCAGGAATATTGTCAAATATCACAGCCGAGATGATAGGTTGGTTTAGGTTAGGTTATATTACGTTATTGATGTATATAAAGGTCCCACGGAGACGTAGAGGCTAACAAGCCACGAATGTTGCCAATTATTACCGCCGAGATGTTAGGTTGAGTTAGATTAGGTTATATTACGTTATTGATGTATATAAAGGTCCCACGGAGACGTAGATGCCAACATGCCAGGAATGTTGTCAAATATTACCGCCGAGATGATAGGTTGGGTTAGGTTAGGTTATATTTCGTTATTGATGTATATGAAGGTCCCACGGAGACGTAGAGGCCAACTCGCCAGGAATGTTGTCAGATATTACAGCCGCGATGTTAGATTGCGTTAGGGTAGGTTATATTACGTTATTGATGTATATAAAGGTCCCACGGAGACGCAGAGGCCAACTCGCCAGGAATGTTGTCAAATACTACCGCCGAGATGATAGGTTGGGTTAGGTTAGGTTATATTACGTTATTGATGTATATGAAGGACCCCCAAGACGTAGGGGCCATCTCGTCAGGAATATTGTCAAATATTACCGCCGAGATGATAGGTTGGATTAGGTTAGGTTATATTACGTTATTGATGTATATAAAGGTCCCACGGAGACGTAGAGGCCAACTCGCTAGGAATGATGTCAAATATTACAGCTGCGATGTTAGATTGCGTTAGGGTAGGTTATATTACGTTATTGATGTATATAAAGGTCCCACGGAGACGCAGAGGCCAACTCGCCAGGAATGTTGTCAAATACTACCGCCGAGATGATAGGTTGGGTTAGGTTAGGTTATATTACGTTATTGATGTATATGAAGGACCCCCAAGACGTAGGGGTCATCTCGTCAGGAATATTGTCAAATATTACCGCCGAGATGATAGGTTGGATTAGGTTAGGTTATATTACGTTATTGATGTATATAAAGGTCCCACGGAGACGTAGAGGCCAACTCGCTAGGAATGATGTCAAATATTACAGCTGCGATGTTAGATTGGGTTAGGTTAGGTTATATTACGTTATTGTTGTATATAAAGGTCCCACGGAGACGTAGAGGCCAACTCGTCAGGAATATTGTCAAATATTACCGCCGAGATGTTAGGTTG
Organism: Xylocopa violacea; assembly: GCA_963969225.1. Lineage (NCBI taxonomy): Eukaryota > Metazoa > Arthropoda > Insecta > Hymenoptera > Apidae > Xylocopa > Xylocopa violacea. The sequence continues at coordinate 8,782,005 of CAXAJV010000016.1, read as the reverse complement.
GGTTAGGTTAGGTTATATTACGTTCTTGATGTATATAAAGGTCCCACGCAGACGTAGAGGCCAACTCGCCAGGAATGTTGTCAAATATTACCGCCGAGATGATAGGTTGGGTTAGGTTAGGTTATATTACGTTATTGATGTATATGAAGGACCCACGTAGACGTAGGGGCCATCTCGTCAGGAATATTGTCAAATATCACAGCCGAGATGATAGGTTGGATTAGGTTAGGTTATATTACGTTATTGATGTATATAAAGGTCCCACGGAGACGTAGAGGCTAACAAGCCACGAATGTTGCCAATTATTACCGCCGAGATGTTAGGTTGAGTTAGATTAGGTTATATTACGTTATTGATGTATATAAAGGTCCCACGGAGACGTAGATGCCAACATGCCAGGAATGTTGTCAAATATTACAGCCGCGATGTTAGATTGGGTTAGGTTAGGTTATATTACGTTATTGTTGTATATAAAGGTCCCACGGAGACGTAGAGGCCAAGAAGCCAGGAATGTTACCAAATATTACCGCCGAGATGTTAGGTTGGTTTAGGTTAGGTTATATTTCGTTATTGATGTATATGAAGATCCCACGGAGACGTAGAGGCCAACTCGCCAGGAATGTTGTCAAATATTAGAGCCGCGATGTTAGATTGGGTTAGGTTAGGTTATATTACGTTATTGTTGTATATAAAGGTCCCACGGAGACGTAGAGGCCAACATGCCAGGAATGTTGCCAAATATTACCGCCGAGATGTTAGGTTGGGTTAGGTTAGGTTATATTACGTTATTGATGTATATAAAGGTCCCACGGAGACGTAGAGGCCAACATGCCAGGAATGTTGTCAAATATTACCGCCGAAATGATAGGTTGGGTTAGGTTCGGTTATATTTCGTTATTGATGTATATGAAGGTCCCACGGAGACGTAGAGGCCAACTCGCCAGGAATGTTGTCAAATATTACAGCCGCGATGTTAGATTGGGTTAGGTTAGGTTATATTACGTTATTGTTGTATATAAAGGTCCCACGGAGACGTAGAGGCCAACTCGTCAGGAATATTGTCAAATATTACCGCCGAGTTGTTAGGTTGGGTTAGGTTAGGTTATATTACGTTCTTGATGTATATAAAGGTCCCACGCAGACGTAGAGGCCAACTCGCCAGGAATGTTGTCAAATATTACCGCCGAGATGATAGGTTGGGTTAGGTTAGGTTATATTACGTTATTGATGTATATGAAGGACCCACGTAGACGTAGGGGCCATCTCGTCAGGAATATTGTCAAATATCACAGCCGAGATGATAGGTTGGATTAGGTTAGGTTATATTACGTTATTGATGTATATAAAGGTCCCACGTAGACGTAGGGGCCATCTCGTCAGGAATATTGTCAAATATCACAGCCGAGATGATAGGTTGGATTAGGTTAGGTTATATTACGTTATTGATGTATATAAAGGTCCCACGGAGACGTAGAGGCTAACAAGCCACGAATGTTGCCAATTATTACCGCCGAGATGTTAGGTTGGGTTAGATTAGGTTATATTACGTTATTGATGTATATAAAGGTCCCACGGAGACGTAGATGCCAACATGCCAGGAATGTTGTCAAATATTACAGCCGCGATGTTAGATTGGGTTAGGTTAGGTTATATTACGTTATTGTTGTATATAAAGGTCCCACGGAGACGTAGAGGCCAAGAAGCCAGGAATGTTACCAAATATTACCGCCGAGATGTTAGGTTGGTTTAGGTTAGGTTGTATTACGTTATAGACGTATACAGTGTTCCCACGGAGAAGTAGGGCCCGACAATCAAGGAATGTGGTTAAATGGTACCCGGAGTGGTTAGGTTGGGTTAGGTTACGTTATATTACGTTATTTATGTACATGAGGGTCCCACGGAGACGTAGAGGCCAACAAGGCAGGAATGTTGCCAAATATTACCGCCGAGATGTTAGTTTGGGTTAGGTTAGGTTATATTACGTTATTGATGTATATAAAGGTCCCACGCAGACGTAGAGGCCAACCCGCCAGGAATGTTGTCAAATATTACCGCCGAAATGATAGGTTGGGTTAGGTTAGGTTATATTTCGTTATTGATGTATATGAAGGTCCCACGGAGACGTAGAGGCCAACTCGCCAGGAACGTTGTCAAATATTACAGCCGCGATGTTAGATTGGGTTAGGTTAGGTTATATTACGTTATTGTTGTATATAAAGGTCCCACGGAGACGTAGAGGCCAACATGCCAGGAATGTTGCCAAATATTACCGCCGAGATGTTAGGTTGGGTTAGGTTAGGTTATATTACGTTATTGATGTATATAAAGGTCCCACGGAGACGTAGAGGCCAACATGCCAGGAATGTTGCCAAATATTACCGCCGAGATGTTAGGTTGGGTTAGGTTAGGTTATATTACGTTCTGGATGTATATAAAGGTTCCACGCAGACGTAGAGGCCAACCCGCCAGTAATGTTGTCAAATATTACCGCCGAGATGATAGGTTGGGTTAGGTTAGGTTATATTTCGTTATTGATGTATATGAAGCTCCCACGGAGACGCAGAGGCCAACTCGACAGGAATGTTGTCAAATATTACCACCGAGATGATAGGTTGGATTAGGTTAGGTTATATTACGTTATTGATGTATATAAAGGTCCCACGGAGACGTAGAGGCCAACATGCCAGGAATGTTGCCAAATATTACCGCCGAGATGTTAGGTTGGGTTAGGTTAGGTTATATTACGTTCTGGATGTATATAAAGGTTCCACGCAGACGTAGAGGCCAACCCGCCAGTAATGTTGTCAAATATTACCGCCGAGATGATAGGTTGGGTTAGGTTAGGTTATATTTCGTTATTGATGTATATGAAGCTCCCACGGAGACGCAGAGGCCAACTCGACAGGAATGTTGTCAAATATTACCACCGAGATGATAGGTTGGATTAGGTTAGGTTATATTACGTTATTGATGTATATAAAGGTCCCACGGAGACGTAGAGACCAACAAGCCAGGAATGTTGTCAAATATTACCGCCGAGATGATAGGTTGGGTTAGGTTAGGTTATATTTCGTTATTGATGTATATGAAGATCCCACGGAGACGTAGAGGCCACCTCGCCAGGAATGTTGTCAAATATTAGAGCCGCGATGTTAGATTGGGTTAGGTTAGGTTATATTACGTTATTGTTGTATATAAAGGTCCCACGGAGACGTAGAGGCCAACTCGTCAGGAATATTGTCAAATATTACCCCCGAGATGTTAGGTTGGGTTAGGTTAGGTTATATTACGTTCTTGATGTATATAAAGGTCCCACGCAGACGTAGAGGCCAACCCGCCAGGAATGTTGTCAAATATTACCGCCGAGATGTTAGATTGGGTTAGGTTAGGTTATATTACGTTATTGTTGTATATAAAGGTCCCACGGAGACGTAGAGGCCAACTCGTCAGGAATATTGTCAAATATTACCGCCGAGTTGTTAGGTTGGGTTAGGTTAGGTTATATTACGTTCTTGATGTATATAAAGGTCCCACGCAGACGTAGAGGCCAACCCGCCAGGAATGTTGCCAAATATTACCGCCGAGATGTTAGTTTGGGTTAGGTTAGGTTATATTACGTTCTTGATGTATATAAAGGTCCCACGCAGACGTAGAGGCCAACCCGCCAGGAATGTTGTCAAATATTGCCGCCGAGATGATAGGTTGGGTTAGGTTAGGTTATATTTCGTTATTGATGTATATGAAGGTCCCACGGAGACGTAGAGGCCAACTCGCCAGGAATGTTGTCAAATATTACAGCCGCGATGTTAGATTGCGTTAGGGTAGGTTATATTACGTTATTGATGTATATAAAGGTCCCACGGAGACGCAGATGCCAACTCGCCAGGAATGTTGTCAAATACTACCGCCGAGATGATAGGTTGGGTTAGGTTAGGTTATATTACGTTATTGATGTATATGAAGGACCCCCAAGACGTAGGGGCCATCTCGTCAGGAATATTGTCAAATATTACCGCCGAGATGATAGGTTGGATTAGGTTAGGTTATATTACGTTATTGATGTATATAAAGGTCCCACGGAGACGTAGAGGCCAACTCGCTAGGAATGATGTCAAATATTACAGCTGCGATGTTAGATTGCGTTAGGGTAGGTTATATTACGTTATTGATGTATATAAAGGTCCCACGGAGACGCAGAGGCCAACTCGCCAGGAATGTTGTCAAATACTACCGCCGAGATGATAGGTTGGGTTAGGTTAGGTTATATTACGTTATTGATGTATATGAAGGACCCCCAAGACGTAGGGGTCATCTCGTCAGGAATATTGTCAAATATTACCGCCGAGATGATAGGTTGGATTAGGTTAGGTTATATTACGTTATTGATGTATATAAAGGTCCCACGGAGACGTAGAGGCCAACTCGCTAGGAATGATGTCAAATATTACAGCTGCGATGTTAGATTGGGTTAGGTTAGGTTATATTACGTTATTGTTGTATATAAAGGTCCCACGGAGACGTAGAGGCCAACTCGTCATGAATATTGTCAAATATTACCGCCGAGATGTTAGGTTGGGTTAGGTTAGGTTATATTACGTTCTTGATGTATATAAAGGTCCCACGCAGACGTAGAGGCCAACTCGCCAGGAATGTTGTCAAATATTACCGCCGAGATGATAGGTTGGGTTAGGTTAGGTTATATTACGTTATTGATGTATATGAAGGACCCACGTAGACGTAGGGGCCATCTCGTCAGGAATATTGTCAAATATCACAGCCGAGATGATAGGTTGGATTAGGTTAGGTTATATTACGTTATTGATGTATATAAAGGTCCCACGGAGACGTAGAGGCTAACAAGCCACGAATGTTGCCAATTATTACCGCCGAGATGTTAGGTTGAGTTAGATTAGGTTATATTACGTTATTGATGTATATAAAGGTCCCACGGAGACGTAGATGCCAACATGCCAGGAATGTTGTCAAATATTACAGCCGCGATGTTAGATTGGGTTAGGTTAGGTTATATTACGTTATTGTTGTATATAAAGGTCCCACGGAGACGTAGAGGCCAAGAAGCCAGGAATGTTACCAAATATTACCGCCCAGATGTTAGGTTGGTTTAGGTTAGGTTATATTTCGTTATTGATGTATATGAAGATCCCACGGAGACGTAGAGGCCAACTCGCCAGGAATGTTGTCAAATATTAGAGCCGCGATGTTAGATTGGGTTAGGTTAGGTTATATTACGTTATTGTTGTATATAAAGGTCCCACGGAGACGTAGAGGCCAACATGCCAGGAATGTTGCCAAATATTACCGCCGAGATGTTAGGTTGGGTTAGGTTAGGTTATATTACGTTATTGATGTATATAAAGGTCCCACGGAGACGTAGAGGCCAACATGCCAGGAATGTTGTCAAATATTACCGCCGAAATGATAGGTTGGGTTAGGTTCGGTTATATTTCGTTATTGATGTATATGAAGGTCCCACGGAGACGTAGAGGCCAACTCGCCAGGAATGTTGTCAAATATTACAGCCGCGATGTTAGATTGGGTTAGGTTAGGTTATATTACGTTATTGTTGTATATAAAGGTCCCACGGAGACGTAGAGGCCAACTCGTCAGGAATATTGTCAAATATTACCGCCGAGTTGTTAAGTTGGGTTAGGTTAGGTTATATTACGTTCTTGATGTATATAAAGGTCCCACGCAGACGTAGAGGCCAACTCGCCAGGAATGTTGTCAAATATTACCGCCGAGATGATAGGTTGGGTTAGGTTAGGTTATATTACGTTATTGATGTATATGAAGGACCCACGTAGACGTAGGGGCCATCTCGTCAGGAATATTGTCAAATATCACAGCCGAGATGATAGGTTGGATTAGGTTAGGTTATATTACGTTATTGATGTATATAAAGGTCCCACGTAGACGTAGGGGCCATCTCGTCAGGAATATTGTCAAATATCACAGCCGAGATGATAGGTTGGATTAGGTTAGGTTATATTACGTTATTGATGTATATAAAGGTCCCACGGAGACGTAGAGGCTAACAAGCCACGAATGTTGCCAATTATTACCGCCGAGATGTTAGGTTGGGTTAGATTAGGTTATATTACGTTATTGATGTATATAAAGGTCCCACGGAGACGTAGATGCCAACATGCCAGGAATGTTGTCAAATATTACAGCCGCGATGTTAGATTGGGTTAGGTTAGGTTATATTACGTTATTGTTGTATATAAAGGTCCCACGGAGACGTAGAGGCCAAGAAGCCAGGAATGTTACCAAATATTACCGCCGAGATGTTAGGTTGGTTTAGGTTAGGTTGTATTACGTTATAGACGTATACAGTGTTCCCACGGAGAAGTAGGGCCCGACAATCAAGGAATGTGGTTAAATGGTACCCGGAGTGGTTAGGTTGGGTTAGGTTACGTTATATTACGTTATTTATGTACATGAGGGTCCCACGGAGACGTAGAGGCCAACAAGGCAGGAATGTTGCCAAATATTACCGCCGAGATGTTAGTTTGGGTTAGGTTAGGTTATATTACGTTATTGATGTATATAAAGGTCCCACGCAGACGTAGAGGCCAACCCGCCAGGAATGTTGTCAAATATTACCGCCGAAATGATAGGTTGGGTTAGGTTAGGTTATATTTCGTTATTGATGTATATGAAGGTCCCACGGAGACGTAGAGGCCAACTCGCCAGGAACGTTGTCAAATATTACAGCCGCGATGTTAGATTGGGTTAGGTTAGGTTATATTACGTTATTGTTGTATATAAAGGTCCCACGGAGACGTAGAGGCCAACATGCCAGGAATGTTGCCAAATATTACCGCCGAGATGTTAGGTTGGGTTAGGTTAGGTTATATTACGTTATTGATGTATATAAAGGTCCCACGGAGACGTAGAGGCCAACATGCCAGGAATGTTGCCAAATATTACCGCCGAGATGTTAGGTTGGGTTAGGTTAGGTTATATTACGTTCTGGATGTATATAAAGGTTCCACGCAGACGTAGAGGCCAACCCGCCAGTAATGTTGTCAAATATTACCGCCGAGATGATAGGTTGGGTTAGGTTAGGTTATATTTCGTTATTGATGTATATGAAGCTCCCACGGAGACGCAGAGGCCAACTCGACAGGAATGTTGTCAAATATTACCACCGAGATGATAGGTTGGATTAGGTTAGGTTATATTACGTTATTGATGTATATAAAGGTCCCACGGAGACGTAGAGACCAACAAGCCAGGAATGTTGTCAAATATTACCGCCGAGATGATAGGTTGGGTTAGGTTAGGTTATATTTCGTTATTGATGTATATGAAGATCCCACGGAGACGTAGAGGCCAACTCGCCAGGAATGTTGTCAAATATTAGAGCCGCGATGTTAGATTGGGTTAGGTTAGGTTATATTACGTTATTGTTGTATATAAAGGTCCCACGGAGACGTAGAGGCCAAAATGCCAGGAATGTTGCCAAATATTACCGCCGAGATGTTAGGTTGGGTTAGGTTAGGTTATATTACGTTATTGATGTATATAAAGGTCCCACGGAGACGTAGAGGCCAACATGCCAGGAATGTTGCCAAATATTACCGCCGAGATGTTAGGTTGGGTTAGGTTAGGTTATATTACGTTCTGGATGTATATAAAGGTTCCACGCAGACGTAGAGGCCAACCCGCCAGTAATGTTGTCAAATATTACCGCCGAGATGATAGGTTGGGTTAGGTTAGGTTATATTTCGTTATTGATGTATATGAAGCTCCCACGGAGACGCAGAGGCCAACTCGACAGGAATGTTGTCAAATATTACCACCGAGATGATAGGTTGGATTAGGTTAGGTTATATTACGTTATTGATGTATATAAAGGTCCCACGGAGACGTAGAGACCAACAAGCCAGGAATGTTGTCAAATATTACCGCCGAGATGATAGGTTGGGTTAGGTTAGGTTATATTTCGTTATTGATGTATATGAAGATCCCACGGAGACGTAGAGGCCACCTCGCCAGGAATGTTGTCAAATATTAGAGCCGCGATGTTAGATTGGGTTAGGTTAGGTTATATTACGTTATTGTTGTATATAAAGGTCCCACGGAGACGTAGAGGCCAACATGCCAGGAATGTTGCCAAATATTACCGCCGAGATGTTAGGTTGGGTTAGATTAGGTTATATTACGTTATTGATGTATATAAAGGTCCCACGGAGACGTAGATGCCAACATGCCAGGAATGTTGTCAAATATTACCGCCGAGATGATAGGTTGGGTTAGGTTAGGTTATACTTCGTTATTGATGTATATGAAGGTCCCACGGAGACGTAGGGGCCATCTCGTCAGGAATATTGTCAAATATCACAGCCGAGATGATAGGTTGGATTAGGTTAGGTTATATTACGTTATTGATGTATATAAAGGTCCCACGGAGACGTAGAGGCTAACAAGCCACGAATGTTGCCAATTATTACCGCCGAGATGTTAGGTTGAGTTAGATTAGGTTATATTACGTTATTGATGTATATAAAGGTCCCACGGAGACGTAGATGCCAACATGCCAGGAATGTTGTCAAATATTACCGCCGAGATGATAGGTTGGGTTAGGTTAGGTTATACTTCGTTATTGATGTATATGAAGGTCCCACGGAGACGTAGAGGCCAACTCGCCAGGAATGTTGTCAAATATTACAGCCGCGATGTTAGATTGCGTTAGGGTAGGTTATATTACGTTATTGATGTATATAAAGGTCCCACGGAGACGCAGATGCCAACTCGCCAGGAATGTTGTCAAATACTACCGCCGAGATGATAGGTTGGGTTAGGTTAGGTTATATTACGTTATTGATGTATATGAAGGACCCCCAAGACGTAGGGGCCATCTCGTCAGGAATATTGTCAAATATTACCGCCGAGATGATAGGTTGGATTAGGTTAGGTTATATTACGTTATTGATGTATATAAAGGTCCCACGGAGACGTAGAGGCCAACTCGCTAGGAATGATGTCAAATATTACAGCTGCGATGTTAGATTGGGTTAGGTTAGGTTATATTACGTTATTGTTGTATATAAAGGTCCCACGGAGACGTAGAGGCCAACTCGTCAGGAATATTGTCAAATATTACCGCCGAGATGTTAGGTTGGGTTAGGTTAGGTTATATTACGTTCTTGATGTATATAAAGGTCCCACGCAGACGTAGAGGCCAACTCGCCAGGAATGTTTTCAAATATTACCGCCGAGATGATAGGTTGGGTTAGGTTAGGTTATATTACGTTATTGATGTATATGAAGGACCCACGTAGACGTAGGGGCCATCTCGTCAGGAATATTGTCAAATATCACAGCCGAGATGATAGGTTGGATTAGGTTAGGTTATATTACGTTATTGATGTATATAAAGGTCCCACGGAGACGTAGAGGCTAACAAGCCACGAATGTTGCCAATTATTACCGCCGAGATGTTAGGTTGAGTTAGATTAGGTTATATTACGTTATTGATGTATATAAAGGTCCCACGGAGACGTAGATGCCAACATGCCAGGAATGTTGTCAAATATTACCGCCGAGATGATAGGTTGGGTTAGGTTAGGTTATACTTCGTTATTGATGTATATGAAGGTCCCACGGAGACGTAGAGGCCAACTCGCCAGGAATGTTGTCAGATATTACAGCCGCGATGTTAGATTGCGTTAGGGTAGGTTATATTACGTTATTGATGTATATAAAGGTCCCACGGAGACGCAGAGGCCAACTCGCCAGGAATGTTGTCAAATACTACCGCCGAGATGATAGGTTGGGTTAGGTTAGGTTATATTACGTTATTGATGTATATGAAGGACCCCCAAGACGTAGGGGCCATCTCGTCAGGAATATTGTCAAATATTACCGCCGAGATGATAGGTTGGATTAGGTTAGGTTATATTACGTTATTGATGTATATAAAGGTCCCACGGAGACGTAGAGGCCAACTCGCTAGGAATGATGTCAAATATTACAGCTGCGATGTTAGATTGCGTTAGGGTAGGTTATATTACGTTATTGATGTATATAAAGGTCCCACGGAGACGCAGAGGCCAACTCGCCAGGAATGTTGTCAAATACTACCGCCGAGATGATAGGTTGGGTTAGGTTAGGTTATATTACGTTATTGATGTATATGAAGGACCCACGTAGACGTAGGGGCCATCTCGTCAGGAATATTGTCAAATATCACAGCCGAGATGATAGGTTGGATTAGGTTAGGTTATATTACGTTATTGATGTATATAAAGGTCCCACGTAGACGTAGGGGCCATCTCGTCAGGAATATTGTCAAATATCACAGCCGAGATGATAGGTTGGATTAGGTTAGGTTATATTACGTTATTGATGTATATAAAGGTCCCACGGAGACGTAGAGGCTAACAAGCCACGAATGTTGCCAATTATTACCGCCGAGATGTTAGGTTGGGTTAGATTAGGTTATATTACGTTATTGATGTATATAAAGGTCCCACGGAGACGTAGATGCCAACATGCCAGGAATGTTGTCAAATATTACAGCCGCGATGTTAGATTGGCTTAGGTTAGGTTATATTACGTTATTGTTGTATATAAAGGTCCCACGGAGACGTAGAGGCCAAGAAGCCAGGAATGTTACCAAATATTACCGCCGAGATGTTAGGTTGGTTTAGGTTAGGTTGTATTACGTTATAGACGTATACAGTGTTCCCACGGAGAAGTAGGGCCCGACAATCAAGGAATGTGGTTAAATGGTACCCGGAGTGGTTAGGTTGGGTTAGGTTACGTTATATTACGTTATTTATGTACATGAGGGTCCCACGGAGACGTAGAGGCCAACAAGGCAGGAATGTTGCCAAATATTACCGCCGAGATGTTAGTTTGGGTTAGGTTAGGTTATATTACGTTATTGATGTATATAAAGGTCCCACGCAGACGTAGAGGCCAACCCGCCAGGAATGTTGTCAAATATTACCGCCGAAATGATAGGTTGGGTTAGGTTAGGTTATATTTCGTTATTGATGTATATGAAGGTCCCACGGAGACGTAGAGGCCAACTCGCCAGGAACGTTGTCAAATATTACAGCCGCGATGTTAGATTGGGTTAGGTTAGGTTATATTACGTTATTGTTGTATATAAAGGTCCCACGGAGACGTAGAGGCCAACATGCCAGGAATGTTGCCAAATATTACCGCCGAGATGTTAGGTTGGGTTAGGTTAGGTTATATTACGTTATTGATGTATATAAAGGTCCCACGGAGACGTAGAGGCCAACATGCCAGGAATGTTGCCAAATATTACCGCCGAGATGTTAGGTTGGGTTAGGTTAGGTTATATTACGTTCTGGATGTATATAAAGGTTCCACGCAGACGTAGAGGCCAACCCGCCAGTAATGTTGTCAAATATTACCGCCGAGATGATAGGTTGGGTTAGGTTAGGTTATATTTCGTTATTGATGTATATGAAGCTCCCACGGAGACGCAGAGGCCAACTCGACAGGAATGTTGTCAAATATTACCACCGAGATGATAGGTTGGATTAGGTTAGGTTATATTACGTTATTGATGTATATAAAGGTCCCACGGAGACGTAGAGACCAACAAGCCAGGAATGTTGTCAAATATTACCGCCGAGATGATAGGTTGGGTTAGGTTAGGTTATATTTCGTTATTGATGTATATGAAGATCCCACGGAGACGTAGAGGCCAACTCGCCAGGAATGTTGTCAAATATTAGAGCCGCGATGTTAGATTGGGTTAGGTTAGGTTATATTACGTTATTGTTGTATATAAAGGTCCCACGGAGACGTAGAGGCCAAAATGCCAGGAATGTTGCCAAATATTACCGCCGAGATGTTAGGTTGGGTTAGGTTAGGTTATATTACGTTATTGATGTATATAAAGGTCCCACGGAGACGTAGAGGCCAACATGCCAGGAATGTTGCCAAATATTACCGCCGAGATGTTAGGTTGGGTTAGGTTAGGTTATATTACGTTCTGGATGTATATAAAGGTTCCACGCAGACGTAGAGGCCAACCCGCCAGTAATGTTGTCAAATATTACCGCCGAGATGATAGGTTGGGTTAGGTTAGGTTATATTTCGTTATTGATGTATATGAAGCTCCCACGGAGACGCAGAGGCCAACTCGACAGGAATGTTGTCAAATATTACTACCGAGATGATAGGTTGGATTAGGTTAGGTTATATTACGTTATTGATGTATATAAAGGTCCCACGGAGACGTAGAGACCAACAAGCCAGGAATGTTGTCAAATATTACCGCCGAGATGATAGGTTGGGTTAGGTTAGGTTATATTTCGTTATTGATGTATATGAAGATCCCACGGAGACGTAGAGGCCACCTCGCCAGGAATGTTGTCAAATATTAGAGCCGCGATGTTAGATTGGGTTAGGTTAGGTTATATTACGTTATTGTTGTATATAAAGGTCCCACGGAGACGTAGAGGCCAACTCGTCAGGAATATTGTCAAATATTACCCCCGAGATGTTAGGTTGGGTTAGGTTAGGTTATATTACGTTCTTGATGTATATAAAGGTCCCACGCAGACGTAGAGGCCAACCCGCCAGGAATGTTGTCAAATATTACCGCCGAGATGTTAGATTGGGTTAGGTTAGGTTATATTACGTTATTGTTGTATATAAAGGTCCCACGGAGACGTAGAGGCCAACTCGTCAGGAATATTGTCAAATATTACCGCCGAGTTGTTAGGTTGGGTTAGGTTAGGTTATATTACGTTCTTGATGTATATAAAGGTCCCACGCAGACGTAGAGGCCAACCCGCCAGGAATGTTGCCAAATATTACCGCCGAGATGTTAGTTTGGGTTAGGTTAGGTTATATTACGTTCTTGATGTATATAAAGGTCCCACGCAGACGTAGAGGCCAACCCGCCAGGAATGTTGTCAAATATTGCCGCCGAGATGATAGGTTGGGTTAGGTTAGGTTATATTTCGTTATTGATGTATATGAAGGTCCCACGGAGACGTAGAGGCCAACTCGCCAGGAATGTTGTCAAATATTACAGCCGCGATGTTAGATTGCGTTAGGGTAGGTTATATTACGTTATTGATGTATATAAAGGTCCCACGGAGACGCAGATGCCAACTCGCCAGGAATGTTGTCAAATACTACCGCCGAGATGATAGGTTGGGTTAGGTTAGGTTATATTACGTTATTGATGTATATGAAGGACCCCCAAGACGTAGGGGCCATCTCGTCAGGAATATTGTCAAATATTACCGCCGAGATGATAGGTTGGATTAGGTTAGGTTATATTACGTTATTGATGTATATAAAGGTCCCACGGAGACGTAGAGGCCAACTCGCTAGGAATGATGTCAAATATTACAGCTGCGATGTTAGATTGGGTTAGGTTAGGTTATATTACGTTATTGTTGTATATAAAGGTCCCACGGAGACGTAGAGGCCAACTCGTCAGGAATATTGTCAAATATTACCGCCGAGATGTTAGGTTGGGTTAGGTTAGGTTATATTACGTTCTTGATGTATATAAAGGTCCCACGCAGACGTAGAGGCCAACTCGCCAGGAATGTTGTCAAATATTACCGCCGAGATGATAGGTTGGGTTAGGTTAGGTTATATTACGTTATTGATGTATATGAAGGACCCACGTAGACGTAGGGGCCATCTCGTCAGGAATATTGTCAAATATCACAGCCGAGATGATAGGTTGGGTTAGGTTAGGTTATATTACGTTATTGATGTATATAAAGGTCCCACGGAGACGTAGAGGCTAACAAGCCACGAATGTTGCCAATTATTACCGCCGAGATGTTAGGTTGAGTTAGATTAGGTTATATTACGTTATTGATGTATATAAAGGTCCCACGGAGACGTAGATGCCAACATGCCAGGAATGTTGTCAAATATTACCGCCGAGATGATAGGTTGGGTTAGGTTAGGTTATACTTCGTTATTGATGTATATGAAGGTCCCACGGAGACGTAGAGGCCAACTCGCCAGGAATGTTGTCAGATATTACAGCCGCGATGTTAGATTGCGTTAGGGTAGGTTATATTACGTTATTGATGTATATAAAGGTCCCACGGAGACGCAGAGGCCAACTCGCCAGGAATGTTGTCAAATACTACCGCCGAGATGATAGGTTGGGTTAGGTTAGGTTATATTACGTTATTGATGTATATGAAGGACCCCCAAGACGTAGGGGCCATCTCGTCAGGAATATTGTCAAATATTACCGCCGAGATGATAGGTTGGATTAGGTTAGGTTATATTACGTTATTGATGTATATAAAGGTCCCACGGAGACGTAGAGGCCAACTCGCTAGGAATGATGTCAAATATTACAGCTGCGATGTTAGATTGCGTTAGGGTAGGTTATATTACGTTATTGATGTATATAAAGGTCCCACGGAGACGCAGAGGCCAACTCGCCAGGAATGTTGTCAAATACTACCGCCGAGATGATAGGTTGGGTTAGGTTAGGTTATATTACGTTATTGATGTATATGAAGGACCCCCAAGACGTAGGGGCCATCTCGTCAGGAATATTGTCAAATATTACCGCCGAGATGATAGGTTGGATTAGGTTAGGTTATATTACGTTATTGATGTATATAAAGGTCCCACGGAGACGTAGAGGCTAACAAGCCACGAATGTTGCCAATTATTACCGCCGAGATGTTAGGTTGAGTTAGATTAGGTTATATTACGTTATTGATGTATATAAAGGTCCCACGGAGACGTAGATGCCAACATGCCAGGAATGTTGTCAAATATTACAGCCGCGATGTTAGATTGGGTTAGGTTAGGTTATATTACGTTATTGTTGTATATAAAGGTCCCACGGAGACGTAGAGGCCAAGAAGCCAGGAATGTTACCAAATATTACCGCCGAGATGTTAGGTTGGTTTAGGTTAGGTTATATTTCGTTATTGATGTATATGAAGATCCCACGGAGACGTAGAGGCCAACTCGCCAGGAATGTTGTCAAATATTAGAGCCGCGATGTTAGATTGGGTTAGGTTAGGTTATATTACGTTATTGTTGTATATAAAGGTCCCACGGAGACGTAGAGGCCAACATGCCAGGAATGTTGCCAAATATTACCGCCGAGATGTTAGGTTGGGTTAGGTTAGGTTATATTACGTTATTGATGTATATAAAGGTCTCACGGAGACGTAGAGGCCAACATGCCAGGAATGTTGTCAAATATTACCGCCGAAATGATAGGTTGGGTTAGGTTCGGTTATATTTCGTTATTGATGTATATGAAGGTCCCACGGAGACGTAGAGGCCAACTCGCCAGGAATGTTGTCAAATATTACAGCCGCGATGTTAGATTGGGTTAGGTTAGGTTATATTACGTTATTGTTGTATATAAAGGTCCCACGGAGACGTAGAGGCCAACTCGTCAGGAATATTGTCAAATATTACCGCCGAGTTGTTAGGTTGGGTTAGGTTAGGTTATATTACGTTCTTGATGTATATAAAGGTCCCACGCAGACGTAGAGGCCAACTCGCCAGGAATGTTGTCAAATATTACCGCCGAGATGATAGGTTGGGTTAGGTTAGGTTATATTACGTTATTGATGTATATGAAGGACCCACGTAGACGTAGGGGCCATCTCGTCAGGAATATTGTCAAATATCACAGCCGAGATGATAGGTTGGATTAGGTTAGGTTATATTACGTTATTGATGTATATAAAGGTCCCACGTAGACGTAGGGGCCATCTCGTCAGGAATATTGTCAAATATCACAGCCGAGATGATAGGTTGGATTAGGTTAGGTTATATTACGTTATTGATGTATATAAAGGTCCCACGGAGACGTAGAGGCTAACAAGCCACGAATGTTGCCAATTATTACCGCCGAGATGTTAGGTTGGGTTAGATTAGGTTATATTACGTTATTGATGTATATAAAGGTCCCACGGAGACGTAGATGCCAACATGCCAGGAATGTTGTCAAATATTACAGCCGCGATGTTAGATTGGGTTAGGTTAGGTTATATTACGTTATTGTTGTATATAAAGGTCCCACGGAGACGTAGAGGCCAAGAAGCCAGGAATGTTACCAAATATTACCGCCGAGATGTTAGGTTGGTTTAGGTTAGGTTGTATTACGTTATAGACGTATACAGTGTTCCCACGGAGAAGTAGGGCCCGACAATCAAGGAATGTGGTTAAATGGTACCCGGAGTGGTTAGGTTGGGTTAGGTTACGTTATATTACGTTATTTATGTACATGAGGGTCCCACGGAGACGTAGAGGCCAACAAGGCAGGAATGTTGCCAAATATTACCGCCGAGATGTTAGTTTGGGTTAGGTTAGGTTATATTACGTTATTGATGTATATAAAGGTCCCACGCAGACGTAGAGGCCAACCCGCCAGGAATGTTGTCAAATATTACCGCCGAAATGATAGGTTGGGTTAGGTTAGGTTATATTTCGTTATTGATGTATATGAAGGTCCCACGGAGACGTAGAGGCCAACTCGCCAGGAACGTTGTCAAATATTACAGCCGCGATGTTAGATTGGGTTAGGTTAGGTTATATTACGTTATTGTTGTATATAAAGGTCCCACGGAGACGTAGAGGCCAACATGCCAGGAATGTTGCCAAATATTACCGCCGAGATGTTAGGTTGGGTTAGGTTATGTTATATTACGTTATTGATGTATATAAAGGTCCCACGGAGACGTAGAGGCCAACATGCCAGGAATGTTGCCAAATATTACCGCCGAGATGTTAGGTTGGGTTAGGTTAGGTTATATTACGTTCTGGATGTATATAAAGGTTCCACGCAGACGTAGAGGCCAACCCGCCAGTAATGTTGTCAAATATTACCGCCGAGATGATAGGTTGGGTTAGGTTAGGTTATATTTCGTTATTGATGTATATGAAGCTCCCACGGAGACGCAGAGGCCAACTCGACAGGAATGTTGTCAAATATTACCACCGAGATGATAGGTTGGATTAGGTTAGGTTATATTACGTTATTGATGTATATAAAGGTCCCACGGAGACGTAGAGACCAACAAGCCAGGAATGTTGTCAAATATTACCGCCGAGATGATAGGTTGGGTTAGGTTAGGTTATATTTCGTTATTGATGTATATGAAGATCCCACGGAGACGTAGAGGCCAACTCGCCAGGAATGTTGTCAAATATTAGAGCCGCGATGTTAGATTGGGTTAGGTTAGGTTATATTACGTTATTGTTGTATATAAAGGTCCCACGGAGACGTAGAGGCCAAAATGCCAGGAATGTTGCCAAATATTACCGCCGAGATGTTAGGTTGGGTTAGGTTAGGTTGTATTACGTTATTGATGTATATAAAGGTCCCACGGAGACGTAGAGGCCAACATGCCAGGAATGTTGCCAAATATTACCGCCGAGATGTTAGGTTGGGTTAGGTTAGGTTATATTACGTTCTGGATGTATATAAAGGTTCCACGCAGACGTAGAGGCCAACCCGCCAGTAATGTTGTCAAATATTACCGCCGAGATGATAGGTTGGGTTAGGTTAGGTTATATTTCGTTATTGATGTATATGAAGCTCCCACGGAGACGCAGAGGCCAACTCGACAGGAATGTTGTCAAATATTACCACCGAGATGATAGGTTGGATTAGGTTAGGTTATATTACGTTATTGATGTATATAAAGGTCCCACGGAGACGTAGAGACCAACAAGCCAGGAATGTTGTCAAATATTACCGCCGAGATGATAGGTTGGGTTAGGTTAGGTTATATTTCGTTATTGATGTATATGAAGATCCCACGGAGACGTAGAGGCCACCTCGCCAGGAATGTTGTCAAATATTAGAGCCGCGATGTTAGATTGGGTTAGGTTAGGTTATATTACGTTATTGTTGTATATAAAGGTCCCACGGAGACGTAGAGGCCAACTCGTCAGGAATATTGTCAAATATTACCCCCGAGATGTTAGGTTGGGTTAGGTTAGGTTATATTACGTTCTTGATGTATATAAAGGTCCCACGCAGACGTAGAGGCCAACCCGCCAGGAATGTTGTCAAATATTACCGCCGAGATGTTAGATTGGGTTAGGTTAGGTTATATTACGTTATTGTTGTATATAAAGGTCCCACGGAGACGTAGAGGCCAACTCGTCAGGAATATTGTCAAATATTACCGCCGAGTTGTTAGGTTGGGTTAGGTTAGGTTATATTACGTTCTTGATGTATATAAAGGTCCCACGCAGACGTAGAGGCCAACCCGCCAGGAATGTTGCCAAATATTACCGCCGAGATGTTAGTTTGGGTTAGGTTAGGTTATATTACGTTCTTGATGTATATAAAGGTCCCACGCAGACGTAGAGGCCAACCCGCCAGGAATGTTGTCAAATATTGCCGCCGAGATGATAGGTTGGGTTAGGTTAGGTTATATTTCGTTATTGATGTATATGAAGGTCCCACGGAGACGTAGAGGCCAACTCGCCAGGAATGTTGTCAAATATTACAGCCGCGATGTTAGATTGCGTTAGGGTAGGTTATATTACGTTATTGATGTATATGAAGGACCCACGTAGACGTAGGGGCCATCTCGTCAGGAATATTGTCAAATATCACAGCCGAGATGATAGGTTGGATTAGGTTAGGTTATATTACGTTATTGATGTATATAAAGGTCCCACGTAGACGTAGGGGCCATCTCGTCAGGAATATTGTCAAATATCACAGCCGAGATGATAGGTTGGATTAGGTTAGGTTATATTACGTTATTGATGTATATAAAGGTCCCACGGAGACGTAGAGGCTAACAAGCCACGAATGTTGCCAATTATTACCGCCGAGATGTTAGGTTGGGTTAGATTAGGTTATATTACGTTATTGATGTATATAAAGGTCCCACGGAGACGTAGATGCCAACATGCCAGGAATGTTGTCAAATATTACAGCCGCGATGTTAGATTGGGTTAGGTTAGGTTATATTACGTTATTGTTGTATATAAAGGTCCCACGGAGACGTAGAGGCCAAGAAGCCAGGAATGTTACCAAATATTACCGCCGAGATGTTAGGTTGGTTTAGGTTAGGTTGTATTACGTTATAGACGTATACAGTGTTCCCACGGAGAAGTAGGGCCCGACAATCAAGGAATGTGGTTAAATGGTACCCGGAGTGGTTAGGTTGGGTTAGGTTACGTTATATTACGTTATTTATGTACATGAGGGTCCCACGGAGACGTAGAGGCCAACAAGGCAGGAATGTTGCCAAATATTACCGCCGAGATGTTAGTTTGGGTTAGGTTAGGTTATATTACGTTATTGATGTATATAAAGGTCCCACGCAGACGTAGAGGCCAACCCGCCAGGAATGTTGTCAAATATTACCGCCGAAATGATAGGTTGGGTTAGGTTAGGTTATATTTCGTTATTGATGTATATGAAGGTCCCACGGAGACGTAGAGGCCAACTCGCCAGGAACGTTGTCAAATATTACAGCCGCGATGTTAGATTGGGTTAGGTTAGGTTATATTACGTTATTGTTGTATATAAAGGTCCCACGGAGACGTAGAGGCCAACATGCCAGGAATGTTGCCAAATATTACCGCCGAGATGTTAGGTTGGGTTAGGTTAGGTTATATTACGTTATTGATGTATATAAAGGTCCCACGGAGACGTAGAGGCCAACATGCCAGGAATGTTGCCAAATATTACCGCCGAGATGTTAGGTTGGGTTAGGTTAGGTTATATTACGTTCTGGATGTATATAAAGGTTCCACGCAGACGTAGAGGCCAACCCGCCAGTAATGTTGTCAAATATTACCGCCGAGATGATAGGTTGGGTTAGGTTAGGTTATATTTCGTTATTGATGTATATGAAGCTCCCACGGAGACGCAGAGGCCAACTCGACAGGAATGTTGTCAAATATTACCACCGAGATGATAGGTTGGATTAGGTTAGGTTATATTACGTTATTGATGTATATAAAGGTCCCACGGAGACGTAGAGACCAACAAGCCAGGAATGTTGTCAAATATTACCGCCGAGATGATAGGTTGGGTTAGGTTAGGTTATATTTCGTTATTGATGTATATGAAGATCCCACGGAGACGTAGAGGCCAACTCGCCAGGAATGTTGTCAAATATTAGAGCCGCGATGTTAGATTGGGTTAGGTTAGGTTATATTACGTTATTGTTGTATATAAAGGTCCCACGGAGACGTAGAGGCCAAAATGCCAGGAATGTTGCCAAATATTACCGCCGAGATGTTAGGTTGGGTTAGGTTAGGTTATATTACGTTATTGATGTATATAAAGGTCCCACGGAGACGTAGAGGCCAACATGCCAGGAATGTTGCCAAATATTACCGCCGAGATGTTAGGTTGGGTTAGGTTAGGTTATATTACGTTCTGGATGTATATAAAGGTTCCACGCAGACGTAGAGGCCAACCCGCCAGTAATGTTGTCAAATATTACCGCCGAGATGATAGGTTGGGTTAGGTTAGGTTATATTTCGTTATTGATGTATATGAAGCTCCCACGGAGACGCAGAGGCCAACTCGACAGGAATGTTGTCAAATATTACTACCGAGATGATAGGTTGGATTAGGTTAGGTTATATTACGTTATTGATGTATATAAAGGTCCCACGGAGACGTAGAGACCAACAAGCCAGGAATGTTGTCAAATATTACCGCCGAGATGATAGGTTGGGTTAGGTTAGGTTATATTTCGTTATTGATGTATATGAAGATCCCACGGAGACGTAGAGGCCACCTCGCCAGGAATGTTGTCAAATATTAGAGCCGCGATGTTAGATTGGGTTAGGTTAGGTTATATTACGTTATTGTTGTATATAAAGGTCCCACGGAGACGTAGAGGCCAACTCGTCAGGAATATTGTCAAATATTACCCCCGAGATGTTAGGTTGGGTTAGGTTAGGTTATATTACGTTCTTGATGTATATAAAGGTCCCACGCAGACGTAGAGGCCAACCCGCCAGGAATGTTGTCAAATATTACCGCCGAGATGTTAGATTGGGTTAGGTTAGGTTATATTACGTTATTGTTGTATATAAAGGTCCCACGGAGACGTAGAGGCCAACTCGTCAGGAATATTGTCAAATATTACCGCCGAGTTGTTAGGTTGGGTTAGGTTAGGTTATATTACGTTCTTGATGTATATAAAGGTCCCACGCAGACGTAGAGGCCAACCCGCCAGGAATGTTGCCAAATATTACCGCCGAGATGTTAGTTTGGGTTAGGTTAGGTTATATTACGTTCTTGATGTATATAAAGGTCCCACGCAGACGTAGAGGCCAACCCGCCAGGAATGTTGTCAAATATTGCCGCCGAGATGATAGGTTGGGTTAGGTTAGGTTATATTTCGTTATTGATGTATATGAAGGTCCCACGGAGACGTAGAGGCCAACTCGCCAGGAATGTTGTCAAATATTACAGCCGCGATGTTAGATTGCGTTAGGGTAGGTTATATTACGTTATTGATGTATATAAAGGTCCCACGGAGACGCAGATGCCAACTCGCCAGGAATGTTGTCAAATACTACCGCCGAGATGATAGGTTGGGTTAGGTTAGGTTATATTACGTTATTGATGTATATGAAGGACCCCCAAGACGTAGGGGCCATCTCGTCAGGAATATTGTCAAATATTACCGCCGAGATGATAGGTTGGATTAGGTTAGGTTATATTACGTTATTGATGTATATAAAGGTCCCACGGAGACGTAGAGGCCAACTCGCTAGGAATGATGTCAAATATTACAGCTGCGATGTTAGATTGGGTTAGGTTAGGTTATATTACGTTATTGTTGTATATAAAGGTCCCACGGAGACGTAGAGGCCAACTCGTCAGGAATATTGTCAAATATTACCGCCGAGATGTTAGGTTGGGTTAGGTTAGGTTATATTACGTTCTTGATGTATATAAAGGTCCCACGCAGACGTAGAGGCCAACTCGCCAGGAATGTTGTCAAATATTACCGCCGAGATGATAGGTTGGGTTAGGTTAGGTTATATTACGTTATTGATGTATATGAAGGACCCACGTAGACGTAGGGGCCATCTCGTCAGGAATATTGTCAAATATCACAGCCGAGATGATAGGTTGGGTTAGGTTAGGTTATATTACGTTATTGATGTATATAAAGGTCCCACGGAGACGTAGAGGCTAACAAGCCACGAATGTTGCCAATTATTACCGCCGAGATGTTAGGTTGAGTTAGATTAGGTTATATTACGTTATTGATGTATATAAAGGTCCCACGGAGACGTAGATGCCAACATGCCAGGAATGTTGTCAAATATTACCGCCGAGATGATAGGTTGGGTTAGGTTAGGTTATACTTCGTTATTGATGTATATGAAGGTCCCACGGAGACGTAGAGGCCAACTCGCCAGGAATGTTGTCAGATATTACAGCCGCGATGTTAGATTGCGTTAGGGTAGGTTATATTACGTTATTGATGTATATAAAGGTCCCACGGAGACGCAGAGGCCAACTCGCCAGGAATGTTGTCAAATACTACCGCCGAGATGATAGGTTGGGTTAGGTTAGGTTATATTACGTTATTGATGTATATGAAGGACCCCCAAGACGTAGGGGCCATCTCGTCAGGAATATTGTCAAATATTACCGCCGAGATGATAGGTTGGATTAGGTTAGGTTATATTACGTTATTGATGTATATAAAGGTCCCACGGAGACGTAGAGGCCAACTCGCTAGGAATGATGTCAAATATTACAGCTGCGATGTTAGATTGCGTTAGGGTAGGTTATATTACGTTATTGATGTATATAAAGGTCCCACGGAGACGCAGAGGCCAACTCGCCAGGAATGTTGTCAAATACTACCGCCGAGATGATAGGTTGGGTTAGGTTAGGTTATATTACGTTATTGATGTATATGAAGGACCCCCAAGACGTAGGGGCCATCTCGTCAGGAATATTGTCAAATATTACCGCCGAGATGATAGGTTGGATTAGGTTAGGTTATATTACGTTATTGATGTATATAAAGGTCCCACGGAGACGTAGAGGCTAACAAGCCACGAATGTTGCCAATTATTACCGCCGAGATGTTAGGTTGAGTTAGATTAGGTTATATTACGTTATTGATGTATATAAAGGTCCCACGGAGACGTAGATGCCAACATGCCAGGAATGTTGTCAAATATTACAGCCGCGATGTTAGATTGGGTTAGGTTAGGTTATATTACGTTATTGTTGTATATAAAGGTCCCACGGAGACGTAGAGGCCAAGAAGCCAGGAATGTTACCAAATATTACCGCCGAGATGTTAGGTTGGTTTAGGTTAGGTTATATTTCGTTATTGATGTATATGAAGATCCCACGGAGACGTAGAGGCCAACTCGCCAGGAATGTTGTCAAATATTAGAGCCGCGATGTTAGATTGGGTTAGGTTAGGTTATATTACGTTATTGTTGTATATAAAGGTCCCACGGAGACGTAGAGGCCAACATGCCAGGAATGTTGCCAAATATTACCGCCGAGATGTTAGGTTGGGTTAGGTTAGGTTATATTACGTTATTGATGTATATAAAGGTCTCACGGAGACGTAGAGGCCAACATGCCAGGAATGTTGTCAAATATTACCGCCGAAATGATAGGTTGGGTTAGGTTCGGTTATATTTCGTTATTGATGTATATGAAGGTCCCACGGAGACGTAGAGGCCAACTCGCCAGGAATGTTGTCAAATATTACAGCCGCGATGTTAGATTGGGTTAGGTTAGGTTATATTACGTTATTGTTGTATATAAAGGTCCCACGGAGACGTAGAGGCCAACTCGTCAGGAATATTGTCAAATATTACCGCCGAGTTGTTAGGTTGGGTTAGGTTAGGTTATATTACGTTCTTGATGTATATAAAGGTCCCACGCAGACGTAGAGGCCAACTCGCCAGGAATGTTGTCAAATATTACCGCCGAGATGATAGGTTGGGTTAGGTTAGGTTATATTACGTTATTGATGTATATGAAGGACCCACGTAGACGTAGGGGCCATCTCGTCAGGAATATTGTCAAATATCACAGCCGAGATGATAGGTTGGATTAGGTTAGGTTATATTACGTTATTGATGTATATAAAGGTCCCACGTAGACGTAGGGGCCATCTCGTCAGGAATATTGTCAAATATCACAGCCGAGATGATAGGTTGGATTAGGTTAGGTTATATTACGTTATTGATGTATATAAAGGTCCCACGGAGACGTAGAGGCTAACAAGCCACGAATGTTGCCAATTATTACCGCCGAGATGTTAGGTTGGGTTAGATTAGGTTATATTACGTTATTGATGTATATAAAGGTCCCACGGAGACGTAGATGCCAACATGCCAGGAATGTTGTCAAATATTACAGCCGCGATGTTAGATTGGGTTAGGTTAGGTTATATTACGTTATTGTTGTATATAAAGGTCCCACGGAGACGTAGAGGCCAAGAAGCCAGGAATGTTACCAAATATTACCGCCGAGATGTTAGGTTGGTTTAGGTTAGGTTGTATTACGTTATAGACGTATACAGTGTTCCCACGGAGAAGTAGGGCCCGACAATCAAGGAATGTGGTTAAATGGTACCCGGAGTGGTTAGGTTGGGTTAGGTTACGTTATATTACGTTATTTATGTACATGAGGGTCCCACGGAGACGTAGAGGCCAACAAGGCAGGAATGTTG
Organism: Xylocopa violacea; assembly: GCA_963969225.1. Lineage (NCBI taxonomy): Eukaryota > Metazoa > Arthropoda > Insecta > Hymenoptera > Apidae > Xylocopa > Xylocopa violacea. The sequence continues at coordinate 8,757,307 of CAXAJV010000016.1, read as the reverse complement.
CCAAATATTACCGCCGAGATGTTAGTTTGGGTTAGGTTAGGTTATATTACGTTATTGATGTATATAAAGGTCCCACGCAGACGTAGAGGCCAACCCGCCAGGAATGTTGTCAAATATTACCGCCGAAATGATAGGTTGGGTTAGGTTAGGTTATATTTCGTTATTGATGTATATGAAGGTCCCACGGAGACGTAGAGGCCAACTCGCCAGGAACGTTGTCAAATATTACAGCCGCGATGTTAGATTGGGTTAGGTTAGGTTATATTACGTTATTGTTGTATATAAAGGTCCCACGGAGACGTAGAGGCCAACATGCCAGGAATGTTGCCAAATATTACCGCCGAGATGTTAGGTTGGGTTAGGTTAGGTTATATTACGTTATTGATGTATATAAAGGTCCCACGGAGACGTAGAGGCCAACATGCCAGGAATGTTGCCAAATATTACCGCCGAGATGTTAGGTTGGGTTAGGTTAGGTTATATTACGTTCTGGATGTATATAAAGGTTCCACGCAGACGTAGAGGCCAACCCGCCAGTAATGTTGTCAAATATTACCGCCGAGATGATAGGTTGGGTTAGGTTAGGTTATATTTCGTTATTGATGTATATGAAGCTCCCACGGAGACGCAGAGGCCAACTCGACAGGAATGTTGTCAAATATTACCACCGAGATGATAGGTTGGATTAGGTTAGGTTATATTACGTTATTGATGTATATAAAGGTCCCACGGAGACGTAGAGACCAACAAGCCAGGAATGTTGTCAAATATTACCGCCGAGATGATAGGTTGGGTTAGGTTAGGTTATATTTCGTTATTGATGTATATGAAGATCCCACGGAGACGTAGAGGCCAACTCGCCAGGAATGTTGTCAAATATTAGAGCCGCGATGTTAGATTGGGTTAGGTTAGGTTATATTACGTTATTGTTGTATATAAAGGTCCCACGGAGACGTAGAGGCCAAAATGCCAGGAATGTTGCCAAATATTACCGCCGAGATGTTAGGTTGGGTTAGGTTAGGTTGTATTACGTTATTGATGTATATAAAGGTCCCACGGAGACGTAGAGGCCAACATGCCAGGAATGTTGCCAAATATTACCGCCGAGATGTTAGGTTGGGTTAGGTTAGGTTATATTACGTTCTGGATGTATATAAAGGTTCCACGCAGACGTAGAGGCCAACCCGCCAGTAATGTTGTCAAATATTACCGCCGAGATGATAGGTTGGGTTAGGTTAGGTTATATTTCGTTATTGATGTATATGAAGCTCCCACGGAGACGCAGAGGCCAACTCGACAGGAATGTTGTCAAATATTACCACCGAGATGATAGGTTGGATTAGGTTAGGTTATATTACGTTATTGATGTATATAAAGGTCCCACGGAGACGTAGAGACCAACAAGCCAGGAATGTTGTCAAATATTACCGCCGAGATGATAGGTTGGGTTAGGTTAGGTTATATTTCGTTATTGATGTATATGAAGATCCCACGGAGACGTAGAGGCCACCTCGCCAGGAATGTTGTCAAATATTAGAGCCGCGATGTTAGATTGGGTTAGGTTAGGTTATATTACGTTATTGTTGTATATAAAGGTCCCACGGAGACGTAGAGGCCAACTCGTCAGGAATATTGTCAAATATTACCCCCGAGATGTTAGGTTGGGTTAGGTTAGGTTATATTACGTTCTTGATGTATATAAAGGTCCCACGCAGACGTAGAGGCCAACCCGCCAGGAATGTTGTCAAATATTACCGCCGAGATGTTAGATTGGGTTAGGTTAGGTTATATTACGTTATTGTTGTATATAAAGGTCCCACGGAGACGTAGAGGCCAACTCGTCAGGAATATTGTCAAATATTACCGCCGAGTTGTTAGGTTGGGTTAGGTTAGGTTATATTACGTTCTTGATGTATATAAAGGTCCCACGCAGACGTAGAGGCCAACCCGCCAGGAATGTTGCCAAATATTACCGCCGAGATGTTAGTTTGGGTTAGGTTAGGTTATATTACGTTCTTGATGTATATAAAGGTCCCACGCAGACGTAGAGGCCAACCCGCCAGGAATGTTGTCAAATATTACCGCCGAGATGATAGGTTGGGTTAGGTTAGGTTATATTTCGTAATTGATGTATATGAAGGTCCCACGGAGACGTAGAGGCCAAGAAGCCAGGAATGTTACCAAATATTACCGCCGAGATGTTAGGTTGGTTTAGGTTAGGTTGTATTACGTTATAGACGTATACAGTGTTCCCACGGAGAAGTAGGGCCCGACAATCAAGGAATGTGGTTAAATGGTACCCGGAGTGGTTAGGTTGGGTTAGGTTAGGTTATATTACGTTATTGATGTATATAAAGGTCCCACGGAGACGTAGAGGCCAACATGCCAGGAATGTTGCCAAATATTACCGCCGAGATGTTAGGTTGGGTTAGGTTAGGTTATATTACGTTCTGGATGTATATAAAGGTTCCACGCAGACGTAGAGGCCAACCCGCCAGTAATGTTGTCAAATATTACCGCCGAGATGATAGGTTGGGTTAGGTTAGGTTATATTTCGTTATTGATGTATATGAAGCTCCCACGGAGACGCAGAGGCCAACTCGACAGGAATGTTGTCAAATATTACCACCGAGATGATAGGTTGGATTAGGTTAGGTTATATTACGTTATTGATGTATATAAAGGTCCCACGGAGACGTAGAGACCAACAAGCCAGGAATGTTGTCAAATATTACCGCCGAGATGATAGGTTGGGTTAGGTTAGGTTATATTTCGTTATTGATGTATATGAAGATCCCACGGAGACGTAGAGGCCAACTCGCCAGGAATGTTGTCAAATATTAGAGCCGCGATGTTAGATTGGGTTAGGTTAGGTTATATTACGTTATTGTTGTATATAAAGGTCCCACGGAGACGTAGAGGCCAACATGCCAGGAATGTTGCCAAATATTACCGCCGAGATGTTAGGTTGGGTTAGGTTAGGTTATATTACGTTATTGATGTATATAAAGGTCCCACGGAGACGTAGAGGCCAACATGCCAGGAATGTTGCCAAATATTACCGCCGAGATGTTAGGTTGGGTTAGGTTAGGTTATATTACGTTCTGGATGTATATAAAGGTTCCACGCAGACGTAGAGGCCAACCCGCCAGTAATGTTGTCAAATATTACCGCCGAGATGATAGGTTGGGTTAGGTTAGGTTATATTTCGTTATTGATGTATATGAAGCTCCCACGGAGACGGAGAGGCCAACTCGACAGGAATGTTGTCAAATATTACCACCGAGATGATAGGTTGGATTAGGTTAGGTTATATTACGTTATTGATGTATATAAAGGTCCCACGGAGACGTAGAGACCAACAAGCCAGGAATGTTGTCAAATATTACCGCCGAGATGATAGGTTGGGTTAGGTTAGGTTATATTTCGTTATTGATGTATATGAAGATCCCACGGAGACGTAGAGGCCACCTCGCCAGGAATGTTGTCAAATATTAGAGCCGCGATGTTAGATTGGGTTAGGTTAGGTTATATTACGTTATTGTTGTATATAAAGGTCCCACGGAGACGTAGAGGCCAACTCGTCAGGAATATTGTCAAATATTACCCCCGAGATGTTAGGTTGGGTTAGGTTAGGTTATATTACGTTCTTGATGTATATAAAGGTCCCACGCAGACGTAGAGGCCAACCCGCCAGGAATGTTGTCAAATATTACCGCCGAGATGTTAGATTGGGTTAGGTTAGGTTATATTACGTTATTGTTGTATATAAAGGTCCCACGGAGACGTAGAGGCCAACTCGTCAGGAATATTGTCAAATATTACCGCCGAGTTGTTAGGTTGGGTTAGGTTAGGTTATATTACGTTCTTGATGTATATAAAGGTCCCACGCAGACGTAGAGGCCAACCCGCCAGGAATGTTGCCAAATATTACCGCCGAGATGTTAGTTTGGGTTAGGTTAGGTTATATTACGTTCTTGATGTATATAAAGGTCCCACGCAGACGTAGAGGCCAACCCGCCAGGAATGTTGTCAAATATTACCGCCGAGATGATAGGTTGGGTTAGGTTAGGTTATATTTCGTTATTGATGTATATGAAGGTCCCACGGAGACGTAGAGGCCAAGAAGCCAGGAATGTTACCAAATATTACCGCCGAGATGTTAGGTTGGTTTAGGTTAGGTTGTATTACGTTATAGACGTATACAGTGTTCCCACGGAGAAGTAGGGCCCGACAATCAAGGAATGTGGTTAAATGGTACCCGGAGTGGTTAGGTTGGGTTAGGTTACGTTATATTACGTTATTGATGTACATGAGGGTCCCACGGAGACGTAGAGGCCAACAAGGCAGGAATGTTGCCAAATATTACCGCCGAGATGTTAGTTTGGGTTAGGTTAGGTTATATTACGTTATTGATGTATATAAAGGTCCCACGCAGACGTAGAGGCCAACCCGCCAGGAATGTTGTCAAATATTACCGCCGAAATGATAGGTTGGGTTAGGTTAGGTTATATTTCGTTATTGATGTATATGAAGGTCCCACGGAGACGTAGAGGCCAACTCGCCAGGAACGTTGTCAAATATTACAGCCGCGATGTTAGATTGGGTTAGGTTAGGTTATATTACGTTATTGTTGTATATAAAGGTCCCACGGAGACGTAGAGGCCAACATGCCAGGAATGTTGCCAAATATTACCGCCGAGATGTTAGGTTGGGTTAGGTTAGGTTATATTACGTTATTGATGTATATAAAGGTCCCACGGAGACGTAGAGGCCAACATGCCAGGAATGTTGCCAAATATTACCGCCGAGATGTTAGGTTGGGTTAGGTTAGGTTATATTACGTTCTGGATGTATATAAAGGTTCCACGCAGACGTAGAGGCCAACCCGCCAGTAATGTTGTCAAATATTACCGCCGAGATGATAGGTTGGGTTAGGTTAGGTTATATTTCGTTATTGATGTATATGAAGCTCCCACGGAGACGCAGAGGCCAACTCGACAGGAATGTTGTCAAATATTACCACCGAGATGATAGGTTGGATTAGGTTAGGTTATATTACGTTATTGATGTATATAAAGGTCCCACGGAGACGTAGAGACCAACAAGCCAGGAATGTTGTCAAATATTACCGCCGAGATGATAGGTTGGGTTAGGTTAGGTTATATTTCGTTATTGATGTATATGAAGATCCCACGGAGACGTAGAGGCCAACTCGCCAGGAATGTTGTCAAATATTAGAGCCGCGATGTTAGATTGGGTTAGGTTAGATTATATTACGTTATTGTTGTATATAAAGGTCCCACGGAGACGTAGAGGCCAACATGCCAGGAATGTTGCCAAATATTACCGCCGAGATGTTAGGTTGGGTTAGGTTAGGTTATATTACGTTATTGATGTATATAAAGGTCCCACGGAGACGTAGAGGCCAACATGCCAGGAATGTTGCCAAATATTACCGCCGAGATTTTAGGTTGGGTTAGGTTAGGTTATATTACGTTCTGGATGTATATAAAGGTTCCACGCAGACGTAGAGGCCAACCCGCCAGTAATGTTGTCAAATATTACCGCCGAGATGATAGGTTGGGTTAGGTTAGGTTATATTTCGTTATTGATGTATATGAAGCTCCCACGGAGACGCAGAGGCCAACTCGACAGGAATGTTGTCAAATATTACCACCGAGATGATAGGTTGGATTAGGTTAGGTTATATTACGTTATTGATGTATATAAAGGTCCCACGGAGACGTAGAGACCAACAAGCCAGGAATGTTGTCAAATATTACCGCCGAGATGATAGGTTGGGTTAGGTTAGGTTATATTTCGTTATTGATGTATATGAAGATCCCACGGAGACGTAGAGGCCACCTCGCCAGGAATGTTGTCAAATATTAGAGCCGCGATGTTAGATTGGGTTAGGTTAGGTTATATTACGTTATTGTTGTATATAAAGGTCCCACGGAGACGTAGAGGCCAACTCGTCAGGAATATTGTCAAATATTACCCCCGAGATGTTAGGTTGGGTTAGGTTAGGTTATATTACGTTCTTGATGTATATAAAGGTCCCACGCAGACGTAGAGGCCAACCCGCCAGGAATGTTGTCAAATATTACCGCCGAGATGTTAGATTGGGTTAGGTTAGGTTATATTACGTTATTGTTGTATATAAAGGTCCCACGGAGACGTAGAGGCCAACTCGTCAGGAATATTGTCAAATATTACCGCCGAGTTGTTAGGTTGGGTTAGGTTAGGTTATATTACGTTCTTGATGTATATAAAGGTCCCACGCAGACGTAGAGGCCAACCCGCCAGGAATGTTGCCAAATATTACCGCCGAGATGTTAGTTTGGGATAGGTTAGGTTATATTACGTTCTTGATGTATATAAAGGTCCCACGCAGACGTAGAGGCCAACCCGCCAGGAATGTTGTCAAATATTGCCGCCGAGATGATAGGTTGGGTTAGGTTAGGTTATATTTCGTTATTGATGTATATGAAGGTCCCACGGAGACGTAGAGGCCAACTCGCCAGGAATGTTGTCAAATATTACAGCCGCGATGTTAGATTGCGTTAGGGTAGGTTATATTACGTTATTGATGTATATAAAGGTCCCACGGAGACGCAGATGCCAACTCGCCAGGAATGTTGTCAAATACTACCGCCGAGATGATAGGTTGGGTTAGGTTAGGTTATATTACGTTATTGATGTATATGAAGGACCCCCAAGACGTAGGGGCCATCTCGTCAGGAATATTGTCAAATATTACCGCCGAGATGATAGGTTGGATTAGGTTAGGTTATATTACGTTATTGATGTATATAAAGGTCCCACGCAGACGTAGAGGCCAACTCGCCAGGAATGTTGTCAAATATTACCGCCGAGATGATAGGTTGGGTTAGGTTAGGTTATATTACGTTATTGATGTATATGAAGGACCCACGTAGACGTAGAAGCCATCTCGTCAGGAATATTGTCAAATATCACAGCCGAGATGATAGGTTGGATTAGGTTAGGTTATATTACGTTATTGATGTATATAAAGGTCCCACGGAGACGTAGAGGCTAACAAGCCACGAATGTTGCCAATTATTACCGCCGAGATGTTAGGTTGAGTTAGATTAGGTTATATTACGTTATTGATGTATATAAAGGTCCCACGGAGACGTAGATGCCAACATGCCAGGAATGTTGTCAAATATTACCGCCGAGATGATAGGTTGGGTTAGGTTAGGTTATATTTCGTTATTGATGTATATGAAGGTCCCACGGAGACGTAGAGGCCAACTCGCCAGGAATGTTGTCAGATATTACAGCCGCGATGTTAGATTGCGTTAGGGTAGGTTATATTACGTTATTGATGTATATAAAGGTCCCACGGAGACGCAGAGGCCAACTCGCCAGGAATGTTGTCAAATACTACCGCCGAGATGATAGGTTGGGTTAGGTTAGGTTATATTACGTTATTGATGTATATGAAGGACCCCCAAGACGTAGGGGCCATCTCGTCAGGAATATTGTCAAATATTACCGCCGAGATGATAGGTTGGATTAGGTTAGGTTATATTACGTTATTGATGTATATAAAGGTCCCACGGAGACGTAGAGGCCAACTCGCTAGGAATGATGTCAAATATTACAGCTGCGATGTTAGATTGCGTTAGGGTAGGTTATATTACGTTATTGATGTATATAAAGGTCCCACGGAGACGCAGAGGCCAACTCGCCAGGAATGTTGTCAAATACTACCGCCGAGATGATAGGTTGGGTTAGGTTAGGTTATATTACGTTATTGATGTATATGAAGGACCCCCAAGACGTAGGGGTCATCTCGTCAGGAATATTGTCAAATATTACCGCCGAGATGATAGGTTGGATTAGGTTAGGTTATATTACGTTATTGATGTATATAAAGGTCCCACGGAGACGTAGAGGCCAACTCGCTAGGAATGATGTCAAATATTACAGCTGCGATGTTAGATTGGGTTAGGTTAGGTTATATTACGTTATTGTTGTATATAAAGGTCCCACGGAGACGTAGAGGCCAACTCGTCAGGAATATTGTCAAATATTACCGCCGAGATGTTAGGTTGGGTTAGGTTAGGTTATATTACGTTCTTGATGTATATAAAGGTCCCACGCAGACGTAGAGGCCAACTCGCCAGGAATGTTGTCAAATATTACCGCCGAGATGATAGGTTGGGTTAGGTTAGGTTATATTACGTTATTGATGTATATGAAGGACCCACGTAGACGTAGGGGCCATCTCGTCAGGAATATTGTCAAATATCACAGCCGAGATGATAGGTTGGATTAGGTTAGGTTATATTACGTTATTGATGTATATAAAGGTCCCACGGAGACGTAGAGGCTAACAAGCCACGAATGTTGCCAATTATTACCGCCGAGATGTTAGGTTGAGTTAGATTAGGTTATATTACGTTATTGATGTATATAAAGGTCCCACGGAGACGTAGATGCCAACATGCCAGGAATGTTGTCAAATATTACAGCCGCGATGTTAGATTGGGTTAGGTTAGGTTATATTACGTTATTGTTGTATATAAAGGTCCCACGGAGACGTAGAGGCCAAGAAGCCAGGAATGTTACCAAATATTACCGCCGAGATGTTAGGTTGGTTTAGGTTAGGTTATATTTCGTTATTGATGTATATGAAGATCCCACGGAGACGTAGAGGCCAACTCGCCAGGAATGTTGTCAAATATTAGAGCCGCGATGTTAGATTGGGTTAGGTTAGGTTATATTACGTTATTGTTGTATATAAAGGTCCCACGGAGACGTAGAGGCCAACATGCCAGGAATGTTGCCAAATATTACCGCCGAGATGTTAGGTTGGGTTAGGTTAGGTTATATTACGTTATTGATGTATATAAAGGTCCCACGGAGACGTAGAGGCCAACATGCCAGGAATGTTGTCAAATATTACCGCCGAAATGATAGGTTGGGTTAGGTTCGGTTATATTTCGTTATTGATGTATATGAAGGTCCCACGGAGACGTAGAGGCCAACTCGCCAGGAATGTTGTCAAATATTACAGCCGCGATGTTAGATTGGGTTAGGTTAGGTTATATTACGTTATTGTTGTATATAAAGGTCCCACGCAGACGTAGAGGCCAACATGCCAGGAATGTTGCCAAATATTACCGCCGAGATGTTAGGTTGGGTTAGGTTAGGTTATATTACGTTATTGATGTATATAAAGGTCCCACGGAGACGTAGAGGCCAACATGCCAGGAATGTTGCCAAATATTACCGCCGAGATGTTAGGTTGGGTTAGGTTAGGTTATATTACGTTCTGGATGTATATAAAGGTTCCACGCAGACGTAGAGGCCAACCCGCCAGTAATGTTGTCAAATATTACCGCCGAGATGATAGGTTGGGTTAGGTTAGGTTATATTTCGTTATTGATGTATATGAAGCTCCCACGGAGACGCAGAGGCCAACTCGACAGGAATGTTGTCAAATATTACCACCGAGATGATAGGTTGGATTAGGTTAGGTTATATTACGTTATTGATGTATATAAAGGTCCCACGGAGACGTAGAGACCAACAAGCCAGGAATGTTGTCAAATATTACCGCCGAGATGATAGGTTGGGTTAGGTTAGGTTATATTTCGTTATTGATGTATATGAAGATCCCACGGAGACGTAGAGGCCAACTCGCCAGGAATGTTGTCAAATATTAGAGCCGCGATGTTAGATTGGGTTAGGTTAGGTTATATTACGTTATTGTTGTATATAAAGGTCCCACGGAGACGTAGAGGCCAAGAAGCCAGGAATGTTACCAAATATTACCGCCGAGATGTTAGGTTGGTTTAGGTTAGGTTATATTACGTTATTGATGTATATAAAGGTCCCACGGAGACGTAGAGGCCAACATGCCAGGAATGTTGTCAAATATTGCAGCCGCGATGTTAGATTGGTTTAGGTTAGGTTATATAACATTATTGATGTATATAAAGGTCCCACGGGGACGTAGAGGCTAACAAGCCAGGAATGTTGCCAAATATTACCGCCGAGATGATAGGTTGGATTAGGTTAGGTTATATTACGTTATTGACGTATATAAAGGTCCCACGGAGACGTAGAGGCCAACAAGCCAGGAATGTTGCCAATTATTACCGCCCAAATGTTAGGTTGGGTTAGGTTAGGTTATATTTCGTTATTGATGTATATAAAGGTCCCACGGGGACGTAGACGCCAACATGCCAGGAATGGTGTCAAATATTACAGCCGCGATGTTAGTTTGGGTTAGGTTAGGTTAGGTTACGGTATTGACGTATATAAAGGTCCCACGGAGACGTAGAGGCCAACAAGCCAGGAATGTTGCCAAATATTACCGCCGAGTTGTTAGGTTGGTTTAGGTTAGGTTGTATTACGTTATAGACGTATGCAGTGTTCCCACGGAGAAGTAGGGCCCGACAATCAAGGAATGTGGTTAAATCGTACCCCGAGTGGTTAGGTTGGGTTAGGTTACGTTATATTACGTTATTGATGTACATGAGGGTCCCACGGAGACGTAGCGGCCAACAAGCCAGGAATGTTGCCAAATATTACCGCCGAGATGTTAGTTTGGGTTAGGCTAGGTTATATTACGTTCTTGATGTATATAAAGGTCCCACGGAGACGTAGAGGCCAACAAGCCGGGAATGTTGTCAAATATTACCGCCGAGATGTGAGGTTGGGTTAGGTTAGGTTATATTACGTTATTGATGTATGTAAAGGTCCCACGGAGCCGTAGAAGCCAACTCGCCAGGAATGTTGCCAAATATTACCACCGCGAAGTTAGATTGGGTTAGGTTAGGTTAGATTACGTTATTGACGTATATAAATGTCCCACGGAGACGTAGAGGCCAACTCGCCAGGAATGTTGTCAAATATTACCGTCGAGATGATAGGTTGGATTAGGTTAGGTTATATTACGTTATTGATGTATATAAAGGTCCCACGGAGACGTAGAGGCCAACAAGCCAGGATTGTTGTCAAATATTACGGCCGAGATGTGAGGTTGGGTTAGGTTAGGTTATATTACGTTATTGATGTATATGAAGGACCCACGTAGACGTAGGGGCCATCTCGTCAGGAATATTGTCACATATTACCGCCGAGATGATAGGTTGGATTAGGTTAGGTTATATTACGTTCTTGATGTATATAAAGGTCGCACGCAGACGTAGAGGCCAACCCGCCAGGAATGTTGTCAAATAGTACCGCCGAGATGATAGGTTGGGTTAGGTTAGGTTATATTTCGTTATTGATGTATATGAAGATCCCACGGAGACGCAGAGGCCAACTCGCCAGGAATGTTGTCAAATATTACCGCCGAGATGTTAGGTTGGATTAGGTTAGGTTATATTACGTTATTGATGTATATAAAGGTCCCACGGGGACGTAGAGGCCAACATGCCAGGAATGATGTCAAATATTACAGCCGCGATGTTAGGTTGGGTTAGGTTAGGTTATATTACGTTATTGATGTATATAATGGTCCCACGGAGACGTAGAGGCCAACAAGCCAGGAATGTTGCCAAATATTACCGCCGAGATGTTAGGTTGGTTTGGGTTAGGTTGTATTACGTTATAGACGTATACAGTGTTCCCACGGAGAAGTAGGGCCCGACAATCAAGGAATGTGGTTAAATGGTACCCCGAGTGGTTAGGTTGGGTTAGGTTACGTTATATTACGTTATTGATGTACATGAGGTTCCCACAGAGACGTAGAGGCCAACAAGCCAGGAATGTTGCCAAATATTACCGCCGAGATGTTAGTTTGGGTTAGGCTAGGTTATATTACGTTCTTGATGTATATAAAGGTCCCACGCAGACGTAGAGGCCAACCCGCCAGGAATGTTGTCAAATATTACCGTCGAGATGATAGGTTGGGTTAGGTTAGGTTATATTTCGTTATTGATGATTATAAAGGTCCCACGGAGACGTAGAGGCCAACAAGCCGGAAATTTTGTCAAATATTACCGCCGAGATGTGAGGTTGGGTTAGGTTAGCTTATATTACGTTATTGTAGTATATAAAGGTCCCACGGAAACGCAGAGGCCAACTCGCCAGGAATGATGTCAAATATTACCGCCGAGATTATAGGTTGGATTAGGTTAGGTTATATTTCGTTATTGATGTATATGAAGATCCCACGGAGACGTAGAGGCCAACTCGCCAGGAATGTTGTCAAATATTACAACCGCGATGGTAGATTGGGTTAGGATAGGTTATATTACGTTATTGATGTATATAAAGGTCCAACGGAGACGTAGAGGCCAACAAGCCAGGAATGTTGCCAAATATTACCGCCGAGATGTGAGGGTGGGTTAGGTTAGGTTAGATTACGTTATTGACGTATATAAATGTCCCACGGAGACGTAGAGGCCAACTCGCCAGGAATGTTGTCAAATATTACCGTCGAGATGATAGGTTGGGTTAGGTTAGGTTATATTACGTTCTGGATGTATATAAAGGTTCCACGCAGACGTAGAGGCCAACCCGCCAGTAATGTTGTCAAATATTACCGCCGAGATGATAGGTTGGGTTAGGTTAGGTTATATTTCGTTATTGATGTATATGAAGCTCCCACGGAGACGCAGAGGCCAACTCGACAGGAATGTTGTCAAATATTACCACTGAGATGATAGGTTGGATTAGGTTAGGTTATATTACGTTATTGATGTATATAAAGGTCCCACGGAGACGTAGAGACCAACAAGCCAGGAAAGTTGTCAAATATTACCGCCGAGATGATAGGTTGGGTTAGGTTAGGTTATATTTCGTTATTGATGTATATGAAGATCCCACGGAGACGTAGATGCCAACTAGCCAGGAATGTTGTCAAATATTACAGCCGCGATGTTAGATTGGGTTAGGTTAGGTTATATTACGTTCTTGATGTATATAAAGGTCCCACGCAGACGTAGAGGCCAACTCGCCAGGAATGTTGTCAAATATTACCGCCGAGATGATAGGTTGGGTTAGGTTAGGTTATATTACGTTATTGATGTATATGAAGGACCCACGTAGACGTAGGGGCCATCTCGTCAGGAATATTGTCAAATATCACAGCCGAGATGATAGGTTGGATTAGGTTAGGTTATATTACGTTATTGATGTATATAAAGGTCCCACGGAGACGTAGAGGCTAACAAGCCACGAATGTTGCCAATTATTACCGCCGAGATGTTAGGTTGAGTTAGATTAGGTTATATTACGTTATTGATGTATATAAAGGTCCCACGGAGACGTAGATGCCAACATGCCAGGAATGTTGTCAAATATTACAGCCGCGATGTTAGATTGGGTTAGGTTAGGTTATATTACGTTATTGTTGTATATAAAGGTCCCACGGAGACGTAGAGGCCAAGAAGCCAGGAATGTTACCAAATATTACCGCCGAGATGTTAGGTTGGTTTAGGTTAGGTTATATTTCGTTATTGATGTATATGAAGATCCCACGGAGACGTAGAGGCCAACTCGCCAGGAATGTTGTCAAATATTAGAGCCGCGATGTTAGATTGGGTTAGGTTAGGTTATATTACGTTATTGTTGTATATAAAGGTCCCACGGAGACGTAGAGGCCAACATGCCAGGAATGTTGCCAAATATTACCGCCGAGATGTTAGGTTGGGTTAGGTTAGGTTATATTACGTTATTGATGTATATAAAGGTCCCACGGAGACGTAGAGGCCAACATGCCAGGAATGTTGTCAAATATTACCGCCGAAATGATAGGTTGGGTTAGGTTCGGTTATATTTCGTTATTGATGTATATGAAGGTCCCACGGAGACGTAGAGGCCAACTCGCCAGGAATGTTGTCAAATATTACAGCCGCGATGTTAGATTGGGTTAGGTTAGGTTATATTACGTTATTGTTGTATATAAAGGTCCCACGGAGACGTAGAGGCCAACATGCCAGGAATGTTGCCAAATATTACCGCCGAGATGTTAGGTTGGGTTAGGTTAGGTTATATTACGTTATTGATGTATATAAAGGTCCCACGGAGACGTAGAGGCCAACATGCCAGGAATGTTGCCAAATATTACCGCCGAGATGTTAGGTTGGGTTAGGTTAGGTTATATTACGTTCTGGATGTATATAAAGGTTCCACGCAGACGTAGAGGCCAACCCGCCAGTAATGTTGTCAAATATTACCGCCGAGATGATAGGTTGGGTTAGGTTAGGTTATATTTCGTTATTGTTGTATATGAAGCTCCCACGGAGACGCAGAGGCCAACTCGACAGGAATGTTGTCAAATATTACCACCGAGATGATAGGTTGGATTAGGTTAGGTTATATTACGTTATTGATGTATATAAAGGTCCCACGGAGACGTAGAGACCAACAAGCCAGGAATGTTGTCAAATATTACCGCCGAGATGATAGGTTGGGTTAGGTTAGGTTATATTTCGTTATTGATGTATATGAAGATCCCACGGAGACGTAGAGGCCAACTCGCCAGGAATGTTGTCAAATATTAGAGCCGCGATGTTAGATTGGGTTAGGTTAGGTTATATTACGTTATTGTTGTATATAAAGGTCCCACGGAGACGTAGAGGCCAAGAAGCCAGGAATGTTACCAAATATTACCGCCGAGATGTTAGGTTGGTTTAGGTTAGGTTATATTACGTTATTGATGTATATAAAGGTCCCACGGAGACGTAGAGGCCAACATGCCAGGAATGTTGTCAAATATTACAGCCGCGATGTTAGATTGGTTTAGGTTAGGTTATATAACGTTATTGATGTATATAAAGGTCCCACGGGGACGTAGAGGCTAACAAGCCAGAAATGTTGCCAAATATTACCGCCGAGATGATAGGTTGGATTAGGTTAGGTTATATTACGTTATTGACGTATATAAAGGTCCCACGGAGACGTAGAGGCCAACAAGCCAGGAATGTTGCCAATTATTACCGCCCAAATGTTAGGTTGGGTTAGGTTAGGTTATATTTCGTTATTGATGTATATAAAGGTCCCACGGGGACGTAGACGCCAACATGCCAGGAATGGTGTCAAATATTACAGCCGCGATGTTAGTTTGGGTTAGGTTAGGTTAGATTACGGTATTGACGTATATAAAGGTCCCACGGAGACGTAGAGGCCAACAAGCCAGGAATGTTGCCAAATATTACCGCCGAGTTGTTAGGTTGGTTTAGGTTAGGTTGTATTACGTTATAGACGTATGCAGTGTTCCCACGGAGAAGTAGGGCCCGACAATCAAGGAATGTGGTTAAATCGTACCCCGAGTGGTTAGGTTGGGTTAGGTTACGTTATATTACGTTATTGATGTACATGAGGGTCCCACGGAGACGTAGCGGCCAACAAGCCAGGAATGTTGCCAAATATTACCGCCGAGATGTTAGTTTGGGTTAGGCTAGGTTATATTACGTTCTTGATGTATATAAAGGTCCCACGGAGACGTAGAGGCCAACAAGCCGGGAATGTTGTCAAATATTACCGCCGAGATGTGAGGTTGGGTTAGGTTAGGTTATATTACGTTATTGATGTATGTAAAGGTCCCACGGAGCCGTAGAAGCCAACTCGCCAGGAATGTTGCCAAATATTACCACCGCGAAGTTAGATTGGGTTAGGTTAGGTTAGATTACGTTATTGACGTATATAAATGTCCCACGGAGACGTAGAGGCCAACTCGCCAGGAATGTTGTCAAATATTACCGTCGAGATGATAGGTTGGATTAGGTTAGGTTATATTACGTTATTGATGTATATAAAGGTCCCACGGAGACGTAGAGGCCAACAAGCCAGGATTGTTGTCAAATATTACGGCCGAGATGTGAGGTTGGGTTAGGTTAGGTTATATTACGTTATTGATGTATATGAAGGACCCACGTAGACGTAGGGGCCATCTCGTCAGGAATATTGTCACATATTACCGCCGAGATGATAGGTTGGATTAGGTTAGGTTATATTACGTTCTTGATGTATATAAAGGTCGCACGCAGACGTAGAGGCCAACCCGCCAGGAATGTTGTCAAATAGTACCGCCGAGATGATAGGTTGGGTTAGGTTAGGTTATATTTCGTTATTGATGTATATGAAGATCCCACGGAGACGCAGAGGCCAACTCGCCAGGAATGTTGTCAAATATTACCGCCGAGATGTTAGGTTGGATTAGGTTAGGTTATATTACGTTATTGATGTATATAAAGGTCCCACGGGGACGTAGAGGCCAACATGCCAGGAATGATGTCAAATATTACAGCCGCGATGTTAGGTTGGGTTAGGTTAGGTTATATTACGTTATTGATGTATATAAAGGTCCCACGGAGACGTAGAGGCCAACAAGCCAGGAATGTTGCCAAATATTACCGCCGAGATGTTAGGTTGGTTTAGGTTAGGTTGTATTACGTTATAGACGTATACAGTGTTCCCACGGAGAAGTAGGGCCCGACAATCAAGGAATGTGGTTAAATGGTACCCCGAGTGGTTAGGTTGGGTTAGGTTATGTTATATTACGTTATTGATGTACATGAGGTTCCCACAGAGACGTAGAGGCCAACAAGCCAGGAATGTTGCCAAATATTACCGCCGAGATGTTAGTTTGGGTTAGGCTAGGTTATATTACGTTCTTGATGTATATAAAGGTCCCACGCAGACGTAGAGGCCAACCCGCCAGGAATGTTGTCAAATATTACCGTCGAGATGATAGGTTGGGTTAGGTTAGGTTATATTTCGTTATTGATGATTATAAAGGTCCCACGGAGACGTAGAGGCCAACAAGCCGGAAATGTTGTCAAATATTACCGCCGAGATGTGAGGTTGGGTTAGGTTAGCTTATATTACGTTATTGTAGTATATAAAGGTCCCACGGAAACGCAGAGGCCAACTCGCCAGGAATGATGTCAAATATTACCGCCGAGATTATAGGTTGGATTAGGTTAGGTTATATTTCGTTATTGATGTATATGAAGATCCCACGGAGACGTAGAGGCCAACTCGCCAGGAATGTTGTCAAATATTACAACCGCGATGGTAGATTGGGTTAGGATAGGTTATATTACGTTATTGATGTATATAAAGGTCCAACGGAGACGTAGAGGCCAACAAGCCAGGAATGTTGCCAAATATTACCGCCGAGATGTGAGGGTGGGTTAGGTTAGGTTAGATTACGTTATTGACGTATATAAATGTCCCACGGAGACGTAGAGGCCAACTCGCCAGGAATGTTGTCAAATATTACCGTCGAGATGATAGGTTGGGTTAGGTTAGGTTATATTACGTTCTGGATGTATATAAAGGTTCCACGCAGACGTAGAGGCCAACCCGCCAGTAATGTTGTCAAATATTACCGCCGAGATGATAGGTTGGGTTAGGTTAGGTTATATTTCGTTATTGATGTATATGAAGCTCCCACGGAGACGCAGAGGCCAACTCGACAGGAATGTTGTCAAATATTACCACCGAGATGATAGGTTGGATTAGGTTAGGTTATATTACGTTATTGATGTATATAAAGGTCCCACGGAGACGTAGAGACCAACAAGCCAGGAATGTTGTCAAATATTACCGCCGAGACGATAGGTTGGGTTAGGTTAGGTTATATTTCGTTATTGATGTATATGAAGATCCCACGGAGACGTAGATGCCAACTAGCCAGGAATGTTGTCAAATATTACAGCCGCGATGTTAGATTGGGTTAGGTTAGGTTATATTACGTTATTGTTGTATATAAAGGTCCCACGGAGACGTAGAGGCCAAGAAGCCAGGAATGTTACCAAATATTACCGCCGAGATGTTAGGTTGGTTTAGGTTAGGTTATATTTCGTTATTGATGTATATAAAGGTCCCACGGGGACGTAGACGCCAACATGCCAGGAATGGTGTCAAATATTACAGCCGCGATGTTAGATTGCGTTAGGTTAGGTTAGATTACGGTATTGACGTATATAAAGGTCCCACGGAGACGTAGAGGCCAACAAGCCAGGAATGTTGCCAAATATTACCGCCGAGTTGTTAGGTTGGTTTAGGTTAGGTTGTATTACGTTATAGACGTATGCAGTGTTGCCACGGAGAAGTAGGGCCCGACAATCAAGGAATGTGGTTAAATGGTACCCCGAGTGGTTAGGTTGGGTTAGGTTACGTTATATTACGTTATTGATGTACATGAGGTTCCCACGGAGACGTAGAGGGCAACAAGCCAGGAATGTTGCCAAATATTACTGCCGAGATGTTAGTTTGGGTTAGGCTAGGTTATATTACGTTCTTGATGTATATAAAGGTCCCACGCAGACGTAGAGGCCAACCCGCCAGGAATGTTGTCAAATATTACCGTCGAGATGATAGGTTGGGTTAGGTTAGGTTATATTTCGTTATTGATGATTATAAAGGTCCCACGGAGACGTAGAGGCCAACAAGCCGGAAATGTTGTCAAATATTACCGCCGAGATGTGAGGTTGGGTTAGGTTAGCTCATATTACGTTATTGTAGTATATAAAGGTCCCACGGAAACGCAGAGGCCAACTCGCCAGGAATGTTGTCAAATATTACCGCCGAGATTATAGGTTGGATTAGGTTAGGTTATATTTCGTTATTGATGTATATGAAGATCCCACGGAGACGTAGAGGCCAACTCGCCAGGAATGTTGTCAAATATTACAGCCGCGATGTTAGATTGGGTTAGGATAGGTTATATTACGTTATTGATGTATATAAAGGTCCCACGGAGACGTAGAGACCAACAAGCCAGGAATGTTGTCAAATATTACCGCCGAGATGTGAGGTAGGGTTAGGTTAGTTTATATTACGTTATTGATGTATATAAAGGTCAAACGGAGACGTAGAGGCCAACTCGTCAGGAATGTTGTCGAATATTACAGCCGCGATGTGAGGTTGGGTTAGGTTAGGTTATATTACGTTATAGATGTATATAAAGGTCCCACGGAGCCGTAGAAGCCAACTCGCCAGGAATGTTGCCAAATATTACCGCCGCGATGTTAGATTGGGTTAGGTTAGGTTAGATTACGTTATTGACGTATAGAGGTCCCACGGAGACGTAGAGGCCAACTCGCCAGGAATGTTGTCAAATATTACAGCCGCGATGTTAGATTGGGTTAGGTTAGGTTATATTACGTTATTGATGTATATAAAGGTCCCACGGAGACGTAGAGGCCAACTCGTCAGGAATATTGTCAAATATTACCGCCGAGATGATAGGTTGGATTAGGTTAGGTTATATTATGTTATTGATGTATATAAAGTTCCCACGGAGACCTAGAGGCCTACTCGCCAGGAATGTGGTCAAATATTAGTGACGAGATGTTAGGTTGGTTTAGGTTAGGTTATATTACGTTATTGATGTATATAAAGGTCCCACGGAGACGTAGAGGCCAACAAGCCAGGAATGTTGCCAATTATTACCGCCCGAATGTTAGGTTGGGTTAGGTTAGGTTATATTTCGTTATTGATGTATATAAAGGTCCCACGGGGACGTAGACGCCAACTCGCCAGGAATGGTGTCAAATATTACAGCCGCGATGTTAGATTGGGTTAGGTTAGGTTAGATTACGGTATTGACGTATATAAAGGTCCCACGGAGACGTAGAGGCCAACAAGCCAGGAACGTTGCCAAATATTACCGCCGAGTTGTTAGGTTGGTTTAGGTTAGGTAGTATTACGTTATAGACGTATGCAGTGTTGCCACGGAGAAGTAGGGCCCGACAATCAAGGAATGTGGTTAAATGGTACCCCGAGTGGTTAGGTTGGGTTAGGTTACGTTATATTACGTTATTGATGTACATGAGGGTCCCACGGAGACGTAGCGGCCAACAAGCCAGGAATGTTGCCAAATATTACCGCCGAGATGTTAGTTTGGGTTAGGCTAGGTTGTATTACGTTATGGACGTATGCAGTGTTCCCACGGAGAAGTAGGGACCGACAATCAAGGAATGTGGTTAAATCGTACCCCGAGTGGTTAGGTTGGGTTAGGTTACGTTATATTACGTTATTGATGTACATGAGGGTCCCACGGAGACGTAGCGGCCAACAAGCCAGGAATGTTGCCAAATATTACCGCCGAGATGTTAGTTTGGGTTAGGCTAGGTTATATTACGTTCTTGATGTATATAAAGGTCCCACGGAGACGTAGAGGCCAACAAGCCGGGAATGTTGTCAAATATTACCGCCGAGATGTGAGGTTGGGTTAGGTTAGGTTATATTACGTTATTGATGTATGTAAAGGTCCCACGGAGCCGTAGAAGCCAACTCGCCAGGAATGTAGCCAAATATTACCACCGCGAAGTTAGATTGGGTTAGGTTAGGTTAGATTACGTTATTGACGTATATAAATGTCCCACGGAGACGTAGAGGCCAACTCGCCAGGAATGTTGTCAAATATTACCGTCGAGATGATAGGTTGGATTAGGTTAGGTTATATTACGTTATTGATGTATATAAAGGTCCCACGGAGACGTAGAGGCCAACAAGCCAGGATTGTTGTCAAATATTACGGCCGAGATGTGAGGTTGGGTTAGGTTAGGTTATATTACGTTATTGATGTATATGAAGGACCCACGTAGACGTAGGGGCCATCTCGTCAGGAATATTGTCACATATTACCGCCGAGATGATAGGTTGGATTAGGTTAGGTTATATTACGTTCTTGATGTATATAAAGGTCGCACGCAGACGTAGAGGCCAACCCGCCAGGAATGTTGTCAAATAGTACCGCCGAGATGATAGGTTGGGTTAGGTTAGGTTATATTTCGTTATTGATGTATATGAAGATCCCACGGAGACGCAGAGGCCAACTCGCCAGGAATGTTGTCAAATATTACCGCCGAGATGTTAGGTTGGATTAGGTTAGGTTATATTACGTTATTGATGTATATAAAGGTCCCACGGGGACGTAGAGGCCAACATTCCAGGAATAATGTCAAATATTACAGCCGCGATGTTAGGTTGGGTTAGGTTAGGTTATATTACGTTATTGATGTACATGAGGGTCCCACGGAGACGTAGAGGCCAACAAGACAGGAATGTTGCCAAATATTACCGCCGAGATGTTAGGTTGGTTTAGGTTAGGTTGTATTACGTTATAGACGTATACAGTGTTCCCACGGAGAAGTAGGGCCCGACAATCAAGGAATGTGGTTAAATGGTACCCCGAGTGGTTAGGTTGGGTTAGGTTACGTTATATTACGTTATTGATGTACATGAGGTTCCCACGGAGACGTAGAGGCCAACAAGCCAGGAATGTTGCCAAATATTACCGCCGAGATGTTAGTTTGGGTCAGGCTAGGTTATATTACGTTCTTGATGTATATAAAGGTCCCACGCAGACGTAGAGGCCAACCCGCCAGGAATGTTGTCAAATATTACCGTCGAGATGATAGGTTGGGTTAGGTTAGGTTATATTTCGTTATTGATGATTATAAATGTCCCACGGAGACGTAGAGGCCAACAAGCCGGAAATGTTGTCAAATATTACCGCCGAGATGTGAGGTTGGGTTAGGTTAGCTTATATTACGTTATTGTAGTATATAAAGGTCCCACGGAAACGCAGAGGCCAACTCGCCAGGAATGTTGTCAAATATTACCGCCGAGATTATAGGTTGGATTAGGTTAGGTTATATTTCGTTATTGATGTATATGAAGATCCCACGGAGACGTAGAGGCCTACTCGCCAGGAATGTTGTCAAATATTACAGCCGCGATGGTAGATTGGGTTAGGATAGGTTATATTACGTTATTGATGTATATAAAGGTCCAACGGAGACCTAGAGGCCTACTCGCCAGGAATGTGGTCAAATATTAGTGACGAGAGGTTAGGTTGGTTTAGGTTGGGTTGTATTACGTCATAGACGTATACAGTGTTCCCACGGAGAAGTAGGGCCCGACAATCAAGGAATGTGGTTAAATGGTACCCCGAGTGGTTAGGTTGGGTTAGGTTACGTTATATTACGTTATTGATGTACAAGAGGGTCCCACGGAGACGTAGAGGCCAACAAGCCAGGAATGTTGTCAAATATTACAGCCGCGATGTTAGATTGGGTTAGGTTAGGCTATATTACGTTCTGGATGTATATAAAGGTCCCACGCAGACGTAGAGGCCAACTCGCCAGGAATGTTGTGAAATATTACCGCCGAGATGATAGGTTGGGTTAGGTTAGGTTATATTTCGTTATTGATGTATATGAAGGTCCTACGGAGACGTAGAGGCCAACTCGCCAGGAATGTTGTCAAATATTACCGCCGAAATGTTAGGTTGGGTTAGGTTAGGTTATATTACGTTATTGATGTATATAAAGGTCCAACGGAGACCTAGAGGCCTCCTCGCCAGGAATGTGGTCAAATATTAGTGCCGAGATGTTAGGTTGGTTTAGGTTAGGTTGTATTACGTCATAGACGTATACAGTGTTCCCACGGAGAAGTAGGACCCGACAATCAAGGAATGTGGTTAAATGGTACCCCGAGAAGTTAGGTTGGGTCAGGTTACGTTATATTACGTTCTTGATGTATATAAAGGTTCCACGAAGACGTAGAGGCCAACCCGCCAGTAATGTTGCCAAATATTACCGCCGAGATGATAGGTTGGGTTAGGTTAGGTTATATTTCGTTATTGATGTATATGAAGCTCCCACGGAGACGTAGAGGCCAACTCGCCAGGAATGTTGTCAAATATTACAGCCGCGATGTTAGATTGGGTTAGGATAGGTTATATTACGTTATTGATGTATATAAAGTTCCCACGGAGACCTAGAGGCCTACTCGCCAGGAATGTGGTCAAATATTAGTGACGAGATGTTAGGTTGGTTTAGGTTAGGTTGTATTACGTCATAGACGTATACAGTTTTCCCACGGAGAAGTAGGGCCCGACAATCAAGGAATGTGGTTAAATGGTACCCCGAGTGGTTAGGTTGGGTTATGTTACGTTATAATACGTTATTGATGTACGTGAGGGTCCCACGGAGACGTAGAGGCCAACAAGCCAGGAATGTTGCCAAATATTACCGCCGAGATGTTAGTTTGGGTTACGTTAGGTTATATTACGTTCTTGATGTATATAAAGGTCCCACGCAGACGTAGAGGCCAACCCGCCAGGAATGTTGTCAGATATTACCGCCGAGATGTGAGGTTGGGTTAGGTTAGGTTATATTACGTTATTGTAGTATATAAAGGTCCCACGGAGACGCAAAGGCCAACTCGCCAGGAATGTTGTCAAATATTACCGCCGCGATCTTAGATTGGGTTAGGTTAGGTTATATTACGTTATTGATGTACATGAGGGTCCCACGGAGACGTAGAGGCCAACAAGCCAGGAATGTTGTCAAATATTAGTGACGAGATGTTAGGTTGGTTTAGGTTAGGTTAGGTTAGGTTAGGTTACGTTAGGTTAGGTCATAGACGTATACAGTGTTCCCACGGAAAAGTAGGGCCCGACAATCAAGGAATGTGGTTAAATGGTACCCCGAGTGGTTAGGTTGGGTTAGGTTACGTTATATTACGTTATTGATGTACATGAGGGTCCCACGGAGACGTAGAGGCCAACAAGCCAGGAATGTTGCCAAATATTACAGCCGCGATGTTAGATTGGGTTAGGTTAGGCTATATTACGTTATTGATGTATATAAAGGTCCCACGGAGACGTAGAGGCCAACAAGCCAGGAATGTTGCCAAATATTACCGCCGAGTTGTTTGGTTGGGTTAGGTAAGGTTATATTACGTTCTGGATGTATATAAAGGTCCCACGGAGACCTAGAGGCCTCCTCGCCAGGAATGTGGTCAAATATTAGTGCCGAGATGTTAGGTTGGTTTAGGTTAGGTTGTATTACGTCATAGACGTATACAGTGTTCCCACGGAGAAGTAGGACCCGACAATCAAGGAATGTGGTTAAATGGTACCCCGAGAAGTTAGGTTGGGTCAGGTTACGTTATATTACGTTATTGATGTACATGAGGGTCCCACGGAGACGTAGAGGCCAACATGCCAGGAATGTTGCCAAATATTACCGCCGAGATGTTAGGTTGGGTTAGGTTAAGTTATATTACGTTCTTGATGTATATAAAGGTTCCACGCAGACGTAGAGGCCAACCCGCCAGTAATGTTGCCAAATATTACCGCCGAGATGATAGGTTGGGTTAGGTTAGGTTATATTTCGTTATTGATGTATATGAAGCTCCCACGGAGACGTAGAGGCTAACTCGCCAGGAATGTTGTCAAATATTACATCCGCGATGTTAGATTGGGTTAGGATAGGTTATATTACGTTATTGATGTATATAAAGGTCCAACGGAGACGTAGAGGCCAACAAGAAAGGAATGTTGCCAAATATTACCGCCGAGATGTTAGGTTGGTTTAGGTTAGGTTGTATTACGTCATAGACGTATACAGTGTTCCCACGGAGAAGTAGGGCCCGACAATCAAGGAATGTGGTTAAATGGTACCCCGAGTGGTTAGGTTGGGTTATGTTACGTTATATTACGTTATTGATGTACGTGAGGGTCCCACGGAGACGTAGAGGCCAACAAGCCAGGAATGTTGCCAAATATTACCGCCGAGATGTTAGTTTGGGTTACGTTAGGTTATATTACATTATTGATGTATATAAAGGTCCCACGGAGACGCAGAGGCCAACTCGCCAGGAATGTTGTCAAATATTACTGCCGACATGATAGGTTGGATTAGGTTAGGTAATGTTACGTTATTGATGTATATAAAGTTCCCACGGAGACCTAGAGGCCTACTCGCCAGGAATGTGGTCAAATATTAGTGACGAGATGTTAGGTTGGTTTAGGTTAGGTTGTATTACGTCATTGACGTATACAGTGTTCCCACGGAGAAGTAGGGCCCGACAATCAAGGAATGTGGTTAAATGGTACCCCGAGTGGTTAGGTTGGGTTAGGTTACGTTATATTACGTTATTGATGTACATGAGGGTCCCACGGAGACGTAGAGGCCAACAAGCCAGGAATGTTGCCAAATATTACCGCCGAGATGTTAGTTTGGGTTAGGTTAGGTTATATTACGTTCTTGATGTATATAAAGGTCCCACGCAGACGTAGAAGCCAACCCGCCAGGAATGTTGTCAAATATTACAGCCGCGATGTTAGATTCGGTTAGGTTAGGTTATATTACGTTATTGTTGTATATAAAGGTCCCACGGAGACGCAGAGGCAAACTCGCCAGGAATGTTGTCAAATATTAACGCCGAGATGATAGGTTGGATTAGGTTATGTTATATTACGTTATTGATGTATATGAAGGTCCCACGGAGACGTAGAGGCCAACAAGCCAGGAATGTTGTCAAATATTACCGCCGAGATGTGAGGTTGGGTTAGGTTAGGTTATATTACGTTATTGTAGTATATAATGGTCCCACGGAGACGCAGAGGCCAACTCGCCAGGAATGTTGTCAAATATTACTGCCGACATGATAGGTTGGATTAGGTTAGATAATATTACGCTATTGATGTATATAAAGGTCCCACGGAGACGTAGAGGCCAAGAAGCCAGGAATGTTGCCAAATATTACCGCCGAGATGTGAGGGTGGGTTAGGTTAGGTTATATTACGTTATTGATGTATATGAAGGACCCACGTAGACGTAGGGGCCATCTCGTCAGGAATATTGTCACATATTACCGCCGAGATGATAGGTTGGATTAGGTTAGGTTATATTACGTTCTTGATGTATATAAAGGTCGCACGCAGACGTAGAGGCCAACCCGCCAGGAATGTTGTCAAATATTACCGCCGAGATGATAGGTTGGGTTAGGTTAGGTTATATTTCGTTATTGATGTATATGAAGATCCCACGGAGACGTAGAAGCCAACTCTCCAGGAAAGTTGTCAAATATTACAGCCGCGATGTTAGATTGGGTCAGGTTAGGTTATATTACGTTGTTGTTGTATATAAAGGTCCCACGGAGACGCAGAGGCCAACTCGCCAGGAATGTTGTCAAATATTCACGCCGAGATGTTAGGTTGGATTAGGTTAGGTAATATTACGTTATTGATGTATATAAAGTTCCCACGGAGACCTAGAGGCCTACTCGCCAGGAATGTGGTCAAATATTAGTGACGAGATGTTCGGTTGGTTTAGGTTAGGTTGTATTACGTCATTGACGTATACAGTGTTCCCACGGAGAAGTAGGGCCCGACAATCAAGGAATGTGGTTAAATGGTACCCCGAGTGGTTAGGTTGGGTTAGGTTACGTTATATTACGTTATTGATGTACATGAGGGTCCCACGGAGACGTAGAGGCCAACAAGCCAGGAATGTTGCCAAATATTACCGCCGAGATGTTAGTTTGGGTTAGGTTAGGTTATATTACGATATTGATGTATATAAAGGTCCCACGGAGACGTAGAGACCAACAAGCCAGGAATGTTGTCAAATATTACCGCCGAGATGTGAGGTAGGGTTTGGTTAGTTTATATTACGTTATTGATGTATATAAAGGTCAAACGGAGACGTAGAGGCCAACTCGTCAGGAATGTTGTCGAATATTACAGCCGCGATGTGAGGTTGGGTTAGGTTAGGTTATATTACGTTATAGATGTATATAAAGGTCCCACGGAGCCGTAGAAGCCAACTCGCCAGGAATGTTGCCAAATATTACCGCCGAGATGTTAGTTTGGGTTACGTTAGGTTATATTACGTTCTTGATGTATATAAAGGTCCCACGCAGACGTAGAGGCCAACCCGCCAGGAATGTTGTCAAATATTACCGCCGAGATGATAGGTTGGGTTAGGTTAGGTTATATTTCGTTATTGATGTATATGAAGATCCCACGGAGACGTAGAGGCCAACTCGCCAGGAAAGTTGTCAAATATTACAGCCGCGATGTTAGATTGGGTCAGGTTAGGTTATATTACGTTGTTGTTGTATATAAAGGTCCCACGGAGACGCAGAGGCCAACTCGCCAGGAATGTTGTCAAATATTCACGCCGAGATGATAGGTTGGATTAGGTTAGGTTATATTACGTTATTGATGTATATAAAGGTCCCACGGAGACGCAGAGGCCAACTCGCCAGGAATGTTGTCAAATATTACTGCCGACATGATAGGTTGGATTAGGTTAGGTAATATTACGTTATTGATGTATATAAAGTTCCCACGGAGACCTAGAGGCCTACTCGCCAGGAATGTGGTCAAATATTAGTGACGAGATGTTAGGTTGGTTTAGGTTAGGTTGTATTACGTCATTGACGTATACAGTGTTCCCACGGAGAAGTAGGGCCCGACAATCAAGGAATGTGGTTAAATGGTACCCCGAGTGGTTAGGTTGGGTTAGGTTACGTTATATTACGTTAGTGATGTACATGAGGGTCCCACGGAGACGTAGAGGCAAACAAGCCAGGAATGTTGCCAAATATTACCGCCGAGATGTTAGTTTGGGTTAGGTTAGGTTATATTACGTTCTTGATGTATATAAAGGTCCCACGGAGAACGT
Source organism: Xylocopa violacea (assembly GCA_963969225.1). Taxonomy (NCBI): domain Eukaryota; kingdom Metazoa; phylum Arthropoda; class Insecta; order Hymenoptera; family Apidae; genus Xylocopa; species Xylocopa violacea. The sequence goes on along the minus strand of CAXAJV010000016.1, from coordinate 8,729,867 downwards.
AGAAGCCAACCCGCCAGGAATGTTGTCAAATATTACAGCCGCGATGTTAGATTCGGTTAGGTTAGGTTATATTACGTTATTGTTGTATATAAAGGTCCCACGGAGACGCAGAGGCCAACTCGCCAGGAATGTTGTCAAATATTAACGCCGAGATGATAGGTTGGATTAGGTTATGTTATATTACGTTATTGATGTATATGAAGGTCCCACGGAGACGTAGAGGCCAACAAGCCAGGAATGTTGTCAAATATTACCGCCGAGATGTGAGGTTGGGTTAGGTTAGGTTATATTACGTTATTGTAGTATATAATGGTCCCATGGAGACGCAGAGGCCAACTCGCCAGGAATGTTGTCAAATATTACTGCCGACATGATAGGTTGGATTAGGTTAGATAATATTACGCTATTGATGTATATAAAGGTCCCACGGAGACGTAGAGGCCAAGAAGCCAGGAATGTTGCCAAATATTACCGCCGAGATGTGAGGGTGGGTTAGGTTAGGTTATATTACGTTATTGATGTATATGAAGGACCCACGTAGACGTAGGGGCCATCTCGTCAGGAATATTGTCACATATTACCGCCGAGATGATAGGTTGGATTAGGTTAGGTTATATTACGTTCTTGATGTATATAAAGGTCGCACGCAGACGTAGAGGCCAACCCGCCAGGAATGTTGTCAAATAGTACCGCCGAGATGATAGGTTGGGTTAGGTTAGGTTATATTTCGTTATTGATGTATATGAAGATCCCACGGAGACGTAGAGGCCAACTCGCCAGGAATGTTGTCAAATATTACAGCCGCGATGTTAGATTGGGTTAGGATAGGTTATATTACGTTATTGATGTATATAAAGGTCCCACGGAGACGCAGAGGCCAACTCGACAGGAATGTTGTCAAATATTACCACCGAGATGATAGGTTGGATTAGGTTAGGTTATATTACGATATTGATGTATATAAAGGTCCCACGGAGACGTAGAGACCAACAAGCCAGGAATGTTGTCAAATATTACCGCCGAGATGTGAGGTAGGGTTAGGTTAGTTTATATTACGTTATTGATGTATATAAAGGTCAAACGGAGACGTAGAGGCCAACTCGTCAGGAATGTTGTCAAATATTACAGCCGCGATGTGAGGTTGGGTTAGGTTAGGTTATATTACGTTATAGATGTATATAAAGGTCCCACGGAGCCGTAGAAGCCAACTCGCCAGGAATGTTGCCAAATATTACCGCCGCGATGTTAGATTGGGTTAGGTTAGGTTAGATTACGTTATTGACGTATAGAGGTCCCACGGAGACGTAGAGGCCAACTCGCCAGGAATGTTGTCAAATATTACAGCCGCGATGTTAGATTGGGTTAGGTTAGGTTATATTACGTTATTGATGTATATAAAGGTCCCACGGAGACGTAGAGGCCAACTCGTCAGGAATATTGTCAAATATTACCGTCGAGATGATAGGTTGGATTAGGTTAGGTTATATTAAGTTATTTATGTATATAAAGTTCCCACGGAGACCTAGAGGCCTACTCGCCAGGAATGTGGTCAAATATTAGTGACGAGATGTTAGGTTGGTTTAGGTTAGGTTATATTACGTTATTGATGTATATAAAGGTCCCACGGAGACGTAGAGGCCAACAAGCCAGGAATGTTGCCAATTATTACCGCCCAAATGTTAGGTTGGGTTAGGTTAGGTTATATTTCGTTATTGATGTATATAAAGGTCCCACGGGGACGTAGACGCCAACTCGCCAGGAATGGTGTCAAATATTACAGCCGCGATGTTAGATTGGGTTAGGTTAGGTTAGATTACGGTATTGACGTATATAAAGGTCCCACGGGGACGTAGCGGCCAACAAGCCAGGAATGTTGCCAAATATTACCGCCGAGATGTTAGTTTGGGTTAGGCTAGGTTTTATTACGTTATAGACGTATGCAGTGTTCCCACGGAGAAGTAGGGCCCGACAATCAAGGAATGTGGTTAAATCGTACCCCGAGTGGTTAGGTTGGGTTAGGTTACGTTATATTACGTTATTGATGTACATGAGGGTCCCACGGAGACGTAGCGGCCAACAAGCCAGGAATGTTGCCAAATATTACCGCCGAGATGTTAGTTTGGGTTACGTTAGGTTATATTACGTTCTTGATGTATATAAAGGTCCCACGCAGACGTAGAGGCCAACCCGCCAGGAATGTTGTCAGATATTACCGCCGAGATGTGAGGTTGGGTTAGGTTAGGTTATATTACGTTATTGTAGTATATAAAGGTCCCACGGAGACGCAAGGGCCAACTCGCCAGGAATGTTGTCAAATATTACCGCCGAGATGATAGGTTGGGTTAGGCTAGGTTATATTACGTTCTTGATGTATATAAAGGTCCCACGGAGACGTAGAGGCCAACAAGCCAGGATTGTTGTCAAATATTACGGCCGAGATGTGAGGTTGGGTTAGGTTAGGTTATATTACGTTATTGATGTATATGAAGGACCCACGTAGACGTAGGGGCCATCTCGTCAGGAATATTGTCACATATTACCGCCGAGATGATAGGTTGGATTAGGTTAGGTTATATTACGTTCTTGATGTATATAAAGGTCGCACGCAGACGTAGAGGCCAACCCGCCAGGAATGTTGTCAAATAGTACCGCCGAGATGATAGGTTGGGTTAGGTTAGGTTATATTTCGTTATTGATGTATATTAAGATCCCACGGAGACGCAGAGGCCAACTCGCCAGGAATGTTGTCAAATATTACCGCCGAGATGTTAGGTTGGATTAGGTTAGGTTATATTACGTTATTGATGTATATAAAGGTCCCACGGGGACGTAGAGGCCAACATTCCAGGAATGATGTCAAATATTACAGCCGCGATGTTAGGTTGGGTTAGGTTAGGTTATATTACGTTATTGATGTACATGAGGGTCCCACGGAGACGTAGAGGCCAACAAGACAGGAATGTTGCCAAATATTACCGCCGAGATGTTAGGTTGGTTTAGGTTAGGTTGTATTACGTTATAGACGTATACAGTGTTCCCACGGAGAAGTAGGGCCCGACAATCAAGGAATGTGGTTAAATGGTACCCCGAGTGCTTAGGTTGGGTTAGGTTACGTTATATTACGTTATTGATGTACATGAGGTTCCCACGGAGACGTAGAGGCCAACAAGCCAGGAATGTTGCCAAATATTACCGCCGAGATGTTAGTTTGGGTTAGGCTAGGTTATATTACGTTCTTGATGTATATAAAGGTCCCACGCAGACGTAGAGGCCAACCCGCCAGGAATGTTGTCAAATATTACCGTCGAGATGATAGGTTGGGTTAGGTTAGGTTATATTTCGTTATTGATGATTATAAAGGTCCCACGGAGACGTAGAGGCCAACAAGCCGGAAATGTTGTCAAATATTACCGCCGAGATGTGAGGTTGGGTTAGGTTAGCTTATATTACGTTATTGTAGTATATAAAGGTCCCACGGAAACGCAGAGGCCAACTCGCCAGGAATGTTGTCAAATATTACCGCCGAGATTATAGGTTGGATTAGGTTAGGTTATATTTCGTTATTGATGTATATGAAGATCCCACGGAGACGTAGAGGCCAACTCGCCAGGAATGTTGTCAAATATTACAGCCGCGATGGTAGATTGGGTTAGGATAGGTTATATTACGTTATTGATGTATATAAAGGTCCAACGGAGACCTAGAGGCCTACTCGCCAGGAATGTGGTCAAATATTAGTGACGAGAGGTTAGGTTGGTTTAGGTTGGGTTGCATTACGTCATAGACGTATACAGTGTTCCCACGGAGAAGTAGGGCCCGACAATCAAGGAATGTGGTTAAATGGTACCCCGAGTGGTTAGGTTGGGTTAGGTTACGTTATATTACGTTATTGATGTACATGAGGGTCCCACGGAGACGTAGAGGCCAACAAGCCAGGAATGTTGTCAAATATTACAGCCGCGATGTTAGATTGGGTTAGGTTAGGTTATATTACGTTATTGATGTATATAAAGGTCAAACGGAGACGTAGATGCCAACTCGTCAGGAATGTTGTCGAATATTACAGCCGCGATGTGAGGTTGGGTTAGGTTAGGTTATATTACGTTATTGATGTATATAAAGGTCCCACGGAGCCGTAGAAGCCAACTCGCCAGGAATGTTGCCAAATATTACCGCCGCGATGTTAGATTGGGTTAGGTTAGGTTAGATTACGTTATTGACGTATAGAGGTCCCACGGAGACGTAGAGGCCAACTCGCCAGGAATGTTGTCAAATATTACAGCCGCGATGTTAGATTGGGTTAGGTTAGGTTATATTACGTTATTGATGTATATAAAGGTCCCACGGAGACGTAGAGGCCAAATCGTCAGGAATATTGTCAAATATTACCGTCGAGATGATAGGTTGGATTAGGTTAGGTTATATTACGTTATTGATGTATATAAAGTTCCCACGGAGACCTAGAGGCCTACTCGCCAGGAATGTGGTCAAATATTAGTGACGAGATGTTAGGTTGGTTTAGGTTAGGTTGTATTACGTCATAGACGTATACAGTGTTCCACCGGAGAAGTAGGGCCCGACAATCAAGGAATGTGGTTAAATGGTACCCCGAGTGGTTAGGTTGGGTTAGGTTACGTTATATTACGTTATTGATGTACAGGAGGGTCCCACGGAGACGTAGAGGCCAACAAGCCAGGAATGTTGTCAAATATTACAGCCGCGATGTTAGATTGGGTTAGGTTAGGTTATATTACGTTATTGATGTATATAAAGGCCCCACGGAGACGTAGAGGCCAACAAGCCATGAATGTTGTCAAATATTACCGCCGAGATGTGAGGTTGGGTTAGGTTAGGTTATATTACGTTATTGTAGTATATAAAGGTCCCACGGAGACGCAAAGGCCAACTCGCCAGGAATGTTGTCAAATATTACCGCCGAGATGATAGGTTGGTTTAGGTTAGGTTGTATTACGTCATAGACGTATACAGTGTTTCCACGGAAAAGTAGGGCCCGACAATCAAGGAATGTGGTTAAATGGTACCCCGAGTGGTTAGGTTGGGTTAGGTTACGTTATATTACGTTATTGATGTACAAGAGGGTCCCACGGAGACGTAGAGGCCAACAAGCCAGGAATGTTGTCAAATATTACAGCCGCGATGTTAGATTGGGTTAGGTTAGGCTATATTACGTTATTGATGTATATAAAGGTCCCACGCAGACGTAGAGGCCAACAAGCCAGGAATGTTGCCAAATATTACCGCCGAGTTGTTTGGTTGGGTTAGGTAAGGTTATATTACGTTCTGGATGTATATAAAGGTCCCACGCAGACGTAGAGGCCAACTCGCCAGGAATGTTGTGAAATATTACCGCCGAGATGATAGGTTGGGTTAGGTTAGGTTATATTTCGTTATTGATGTATATGAAGGTCCCACGGAGACGTAGAGGCCAACTCGCCAGGAATGTTGTCAAATATTACCGCCGAAATGTTACGTTGGGTTAGGTTAGGTTATATTACGTTATTGATGTATATAAAGGTCCAACGGAGACCTAGAGGCCTCCTCGCCAGGAATGTGGTCAAATATTAGTGCCGAGATGTTAGGTTGGTTTAGGTTAGGTTGTATTACGTCATAGACGTATACAGTGTTCCCACGGAGAAGTAGGACCCGACAATCATGGAATGTGGTTAAATGGTACCCCGAGAAGTTAGGTTGGGTCAGGTTACGTTATATTACGTTCTTGATGTATATAACGGTTCCACGCAGACGTAGAGGCCAACCCGCCAGTAATGTTGCCAAATATTACCGCCGAGATGATAGGTTGGGTTAGGTTAGGTTATATTTCGTTATTGATGTGTATGAAGCTCCCACGGAGACGTAGAGGCCAACTCGCCAGGAATGTTGTCAAATATTACAGCCGCGATGTTAGATTGGGTTAGGATAGGTTATATTACGTTATTTATGTATATAAAGGTCCAACGGAGACGTAGAGGCCAACAAGCCAGGAATGTTGCCAAATATTACAGCCGCGATGTTAGATTCGGTTAGGTTAGGTTATATTACGTTATTGTTGTATATAAAGGTCCCACGGAGACGCAGAGGCCAACTCGCCAGGAATGTTGTCAAATATTAACGCCGAGATGATAGGTTGGATTAGGTTATGTTATATTACGTTATTGATGTATATGAAGGTCCCACGGAGACGTAGAGGCCAACAAGCCAGGAATGTTGTCAAATATTACCGCCGCGATGTGAGGTTGGGTTAGATTAGGTTATATTACGTTATTGTAGTATATAAAGGTCCCACGGAGACGCAGAGGCCAACTCGCCAGGAATGTTGTCAAATATTACTGCCGACATGATAGGTTGGATTAGGTTAGATAATATTACGCTATTGATGTATATAAAGGTCCCACGGAGACGTAGAGGCCAAGAAGCCAGGAATGTTCCCAAATATTACCGCCGAGATGTGAGGGTGGGTTAGGTTAGGTTATATTACGTTATTGATGTATATAAAGGTCCCACGGAGCCGTAGAAGCGAACTCGCCAGGAATGTTGCCAAATATTACCGCCGCGATGTTAGATTGGGTTAGGTTATGTGAGATTACGTTATTGACGTATAGAGGTCCCACGGAGACGTAGAGGCCAACTCGCCAGGAATGCTGTCAAATATTACAGCCACGACGTTAGATTGGGTTAGGTTAGGTTATATTACGTTATTGATGTATATAAAGGTCCCACGGAGACGTAGAGGCCAACTCGTCAGGAATATTGTCAAATATTACCGCCGAGATGATAGGTTGGATTAAGTTAGGTTATATTAAGTTATTGATGTATATAAAGTTCCCACGGAGACCTAGAGGCCTACTCGCCAGGAATGTGGTCAAATATTAGTGACGAGATGTTAGGTTGGTTTAGGTTAGGTTGTATTACGTCATAGACGTATACAGTTTTCCCACGGAGAAGTAGGGCCCGACAATCAAGGAATGTGGTTAAATGGTACCCCGAGTGGTTAGGTTGGGTTATGTTACGTTATATTACGTTATTGATGTACGTGAGGGTCCCACGGAGACGTAGAGGCCAACAAGCCAGGAATGTTGCCAAATATTACCGCCGAGATGTTAGTTTGGGTTACGTTAGGTTATATTACGTTATTGATGTATATGAAGGTCCCACGCAGACGTAGAGGCCAACCCGCCAGGAATGTTGTCAAATATTACCGCCGAGATGTGAGGTTGGGTTAGGTTAGGTTATATTACGTTATTGTAGTATATAAAGGCCCCACGGAGACGCAAAGGCCAACTCGCCAGGAATGTTGTCAAATATTACCGCCGAGATGATAGGTTGGGTTAGGTTAGGTTATATTTCGTTATTGATGTATATGAAGGTCCCGCGGAGACGTAGAGGCCAACATGCCAGGAATGTTGTCAAATATTACAGCCGCGATCTTAGATTGGGTTAGGTTAGGTTATATTACGTTATTGATGTACATGAGGGTCCCACGGAGACGTAGAGGCCAACAAGCCAGGAATGTTGTCAAATATTAGTGACGAGATGTTAGGTTGGTTTAGGTTAGGTTAGGTTAGGTTAGGTTAGGTTAGGTTAGGTCATAGACGTATACAGTGTTCCCACGGAAAAGTAGGGCCCGACAATCAAGGAATGTGGTTAAATGGTACCCCGAGTGGTTAGGTTGGGTTAGGTTACGTTATATTACGTTATTGATGTACATGAGGGTCCCACGGAGACGTAGAGGCCAACAAGCCAGGAATGTTGCCAAATATTACAGCCGCGATGTTAGATTGGGTTAGGTTAGGCTATATTACGTTATTGATATATATAAAGGTCCCACGGAGACGTAGAGGCCAACAAGCCAGGAATGTTGCCAAATATTACCGCCGAGTTGTTTGGTTGGGTTAGGTAAGGTTATATTACGTTCTGGATGTATATAAAGGTCCCACGCAGACGTAGAGGCCAACTCGCCAGGAATGTTGTGAAATATTACCGCCGAGATGATAGGTTGGGTTAGGTTAGGTTATATTTCGTTATTGATGTATATGAAGGTCCCACGGAGACGTAGAGGCCAACTCGCCAGGAATGTGGTCAAATATTAGTGCCGACATGTTAGGTTGGTTTAGGTTAGGTTGTATTACGTCATAGACGTATACAGTGTTCCCACGGAGAAGTAGGACCCGACAATCAAGGAATGTGGTTAAATGGTACCCCGAGAAGTTAGGTTGGGTCAGGTTACGTTATATTACGTTATTGATGTACATGAGGGTCCCACGGAGACGTAGAGGCCAACATGCCAGGAATGTTGCCAAATATTACCGCCGAGATGTTAGTTTGGGTTACGTTAGGTTATATTACGTTCTTGATGTATATAAAGGTCCCACGCAGACGTAGAGGCCAACCCGCCAGTAATGTTGCCAAATATTACCGCCGAGATGTTAGATTGGGTTAGGTTAGGTTATATTTCGTTATTGATGTATATGAAGCTCCCACGGAGACGTAGAGGCCAACTCGCCAGGAATGTTGTCAAATATTACATCCGCGATGTTAGATTGGGTTAGGATAGGTTATATTACGTTATTGATGTATATAAAGGTCCCACGCAGACGTAGAGGCCAACTCGCCAGGAATGTTGTGAAATATTACCGCCGAGATGTTAGGTTGGTTTAGGTTAGGTTGTATTACGTCATAGACGTATACAGTGTTCCCACGGAGAAGTAGGGCCCGACAATCAAGGAATGTGGTTAAATGGTACCCCGAGTGGTTAGGTTGGGTTAGGTTACGTTATATTACGTTATTGATGTACATGAGGGTCCCACGGAGACGTAGAGGCCAACAAGCCAGGAATGTTGCCAAATATTACCGCCGAGATGTTAGTTTGGGTTAGGTTAGGTTATATTACGATCTTGATGTATATAAAGGTCCCACGCAGACGTAGAGGCCAACCCGCCAGGAATGTTGTCAAATATTACAGCCGCGATGTTAGATTCGGTTAGGTTAGGTTATATTACGTTATTGTTGTATATAAAGGTCCCACGGAGACGCAGAGGCCAACTCGCCAGGAATGTTGTCAAATATTAACGCCGAGATGATAGGTTGGATTAGGTTATGTTATATTACGTTATTGATGTATATGAAGGTCCCACGGAGACGTAGAGGCCAACTCGCCAGGAATGTTGTCAAATATTACCGCCGAAATGTTAGGTTGGGTTAGGTTAGGTTATATTGCGTTATTGATGTATATAAAGGTCCAACGGAGACCTAGAGGCCTCCTCGCCAGGAATGTGGTCAAATATTGGTGCCGAGATGTTAGGTTGGTTTAGGTTAGGTTGTATTACGTCATAGACGTATACAGTGTTCCCACGGAGAAGTAGGACCCGACAATCAAGGAATGTGGTTAAATGGTACCCCGAGAAGTTAGGTTGGGTCAGGTTACGTTATATTACGTTATTGATGTACATGAGGGTCCCACGGAGACGTAGAGGCCAACATGCCAGGAATGTTGCCAAATATTACCGCCGAGATGATAGGTTGGGTTAGGTTAGGTTATATTTCGTTATTGATGTATATGAAGCTCCCACGGAGACGTAGAGGCCAACTCGCCAGGAATGTTGTCAAATATTACATCCGCGATGTTAGATTGGGTTAGGAGAGGTTATATTACGTTATTGATGTATATAAAGGTCCAATGGAGACGTAGAGGCCAACAAGAAAGGAATGTTGCCAAATATTACCGCCGAGATGTTAGGTTGGTTTAGGTTAGGTTGTATTACGTCATTGACGTATACAGTGTTCCCACGGAGAAGTAGGGCCGATAATCAAGGAATGTGGTTAAATGGTACCCGGAGTGGTTAGGTTGGGTTAGGTTACGTTATATTACGTTATTGATGTACATGAGGGTCCCACGGAGACGTAGAGGCCAACAAGCCAGGAATGTTGCCAAATATTACCGCCGAGATGTTAGTTTGGGTTAGGTTAGGTTATATTACGTTCTTGATGTATATAAAGGTCCCACGCAGACGTAGAAGCCAACCCGCCAGGAATGTTGTCAAATATTACAGCCGCGATGTTAGATTCGGTTAGGTTAGGTTATATTACGTTATTGTTGTATATAATGGTCCCACGGAGACGCAGAGGCCAACTCGCCAGGAATGTTGTCAAATATTACTGCCGACATGATAGGTTGGATTAGGTTAGATAATATTACGCTATTGATGTATATAAAGGTCCCAGGGAGACGTAGAGGCCAAGAAGCCAGGAACGTTGCCAAATATTACCGCCGAGATGTGAGGGTGGGTTAGGTTAGGTTATATTACGTTATTGATGTATATAAAGGTTCCACGGAGCCGTAGAAGCCAACTCGCCAGGAATGTTGCCAAATATTACCGCCGCGATGTTAGATTGGGTTAGGTTATGTGAGATTACGTTATTGACGTATAGAGGTCCCACGGAGACGTAGGGGCCAACTCGCCAGGAATGTTGTCAAATATTACAGCCACGATGTTAGATTGGGTTAGGTTAGATTATATTACGTTATTGATGTATATAAAGGTCCCACGGAGACGTAGAGGCCAACTCGTCAGGAATATTGTCAAATATTACCGCCGAGATGATAGGTTGGATTAGGTTAGGTTATATTAAGTTATTGATGTATATAAAGTTCCCACGGAGACCTAGAGGCCTACTCGCCAGGAATGTGGTCAAATATTAGTGACGAGATGTTAGGTTGGTTTAGGTTAGGTTGTATTACGTCATAGACGTATACAGTTTTCCCACGGAGAAGTAGGGCCCGACAATCAAGGAATGTGGTTAAATGGTACCCCGAGTGGTTAGGTTGGGTTAGGTTACGTTATATTACGTTATTGATGTACATGAGGGTCCCACGGAGACGTAGAGGCCAACAAGCCAGGAATGTTGCCAAATATTACAGCCGCGATGTTAGATTGGGTTAGGTTAGGCTATATTACGTTATTGATGTATATAAAGGTCCCACGGAGACGTAGAGGCCAACAAGCCAGGAATGTTGCCAAATATTACCGCCGAGTTGTTTGGTTGGGTTAGGTAAGGTTATATTACGTTCTGGATGTATATAAAGGTCCCACGCAGACGTAGAGGCCAACTCGCCAGGAATGTTGTGAAATATTACCGCCGAGATGATAGGTTGGGTTAGGTTAGGTTATATTTCGTTATTGATGTATATGAAGGTCCCACGGAGACGTAGAGGCCAACTCGCCAGGAATGTTGTCAAATATTACCGCCGAAATGTTAGGTTGGGTTAGGTTAGGTTATATTTCGTTATTGATGTATATGAAGCTCCCACGGAGACGTAAAGGCCAACTCGCCAGGAATGTTGTCAAATATTACAGCCGCGATCTTAGATTGGGTTAGGTTACGTTATATTACGTTATTGATATACTTGAGGGTCCCACGGAGACGTAGAGGCCAACAAGCCAGGAATGTTGCCAAATATTACCGCCGAGATGTTAGGTTGGCTTAGGTTAGGTTGTATTACGTCATAGACGTATACAGTGTTCCCACGGGTAAGTAGGGCCCGACAATCAAGGAATGTGGTTAAATGGTACCCCGAGTGGTTAGGTTGGGTTAGGTTACGTTATATTACGTTATTGATGTACATGAGGGTCCCACGGAGACGTAGAGGCCAACAAGACAGGAATGTTGCCAAATATTACCGCCGAGATGTTAGGTTGGTTTAGGTTAGGTTGTATTACGTCATAGACGTATACAGTGTTCCCACGGAGAAGTAGGGCCCGACAATCAAGGAATGTGGTTAAATGGTACCCCGAGTGGTTAGGTTGGGTTAGGTTACGTTATATTACGTTATTGATGTACATGAGGGTCCCACGGAGACGTAGAGGCCAACAAGCCAGGAATGTTGTCAAATATTACAGCCGCGATGTTAGATTGGGTTAGGTTAGGCTATATTACGTTATTGATGTATATAAAGGTCCCACGGAGACGTAGAGGCCAACAAGCCAGGAATGTTGCCAAATATTACCGCCGAGTTGTTAGGTTGGGTTAGGTAAGGTTATATTACGTTCTTGATGTATATAAAGGTTCCACGCAGACGTAGAGGCCAACCCGCCAGTAATGTTGTCAAATATTACCGCCGAGATGATAGGTTGGGTTAGGTTAGGTTATATTTCGTTATTGATGTATATGAAGCTCCCACGAAGACGCAGAGGCCAACTCGCCAGGAATGTTGTCAAATATTACCGCCGAAATGTTAGGTTGGGTTAGGTTAGGTTATATTACGTTATTGATGTATATAAAGGTCCAACGGAGACCTAGAGGCCTCCTCGCCAGGAATGTGGTCAAATATTAGTGCCGAGATGTTAGGTTGGTTTAGGTTAGGTTGTATTACGTCATAGACGTACACAGTGTTCCCACGGAGAAGTAGGACCCGACAATCAAGGAATGTGGTTAAATGGTACCCCGAGAAGTTAGGTCGGGTCAGGTTACGTTATATTACGTTATTGATGTACATGAGGGTCCCACGGAGACGTAGAGGCCAACATGCCAGGAATGTTGCCAAATATTACCGCCGAGATGTTAGGTTGTGTTAGGTTAAGTTATATTACGTTATTGATGTATATAAAGGTCCCACGGAGCCGTAGAAGCCAACTCGCCAGGAATGTTGCCAAATATTACCGCCGCGATGTTAGATTGGGTTAGGTTATGTGAGATTACGTTATTGTCGTATAGAGGTCCCACGGAGACGTAGAGGCCAACTCGCCAGGAATGTTGTCAAATATTACAGCCACGATGTTAGATTGGGTTAGGTTAGGTTATATTACGTTATTGATGTATATAAAGGTCCCACGGAGACGTAGAGGCCAACTCGTCAGGAATATTGTCAAATATTACCGCCGAGATGATAGGTTGCTTAGGTTAGGTTATATTAAGTTATTGATGTATATAAAGTTCCCACGGAGACCTAGAGGCCTACTCGCCAGGAATGTGGTCAAATATTAGTGACGAGATGTGAGGTTGGTTTAGGTTAGGTTGTATTACGTCATAGACGTATACAGTTTTCCCACGGTGAAGTAGGGCCCGACAATCAAGGAATGTGGTTAAATGGTACCCCGAGTGGTTAGGTTGGGTTAGGTTACGTGATATTACGTTATTGATGTACATGAGGGTCCCACGGAGACGTAGAGGCCAACAAGCCAGGAATGTTGCCAAATATTACCGCCGAGATGTGAGGTTCGGTTAGGTTAGGTTATATTACGTTATTGTAGTATATAAAGGTCCCACGGAGACGCAGAGGCCAACTCGCCAGGAATGTTGTCAAATATTACCGCCGAGATGATAGGTTGGGTCAGGTTAGGTTATATTACGTTATTGATGTATATGAAGATACCACGGAGACGTAGTGGCCAACTCGCCAGGTATGTGGTCAAATATTACCGCCGAGATGATAGGTTGGGTTAGGTTTGGTTATATTTCGTTATTGATGTATATGAAGGTCCCGCGGAGACGTAGAGGCCTACATGCCAGGAATGTTGTCAAATATTACAGCCGCGATCTTAGATTGGGTTAGGTTACGTTATATTACGTTATTGATATACTTGAGGGTCCCACGGAGACGTAGAGGCCAACAAGCCAGGAATGTTGTCAAATATTACAGCCGCGATATTAGATTGGATTAGGTTAGGTTATATTACGCTATTGATGTATATAAAGGTCCCACGGAGACGTAGAGTCCAACTCGCCAGGAATGTTGTCAAATATTACAGCCGCGATGTTAGATTGGGTTAGGTTAGGTTATATTACGTTATTGATGTATATAAAGGTCCCACGGAGACGCAAAGGCCAACTCGCCAGGAATGTTGTCAAATATTACCGCCGAGATGATAGGTTGGTTTAGGTTAGGTTGTATTACGTCATAGACGTATACAGTGTTCCCACGGAGAAGTAGGGCCCGACAATCAAGGAATGTGGTTAAATGGTACCCCGAGTGGTTAGGTTGGGTTAGGTTACGTTATATTACGTTATTGATGTACATGAGGGTCCCACGGAGACGTAGAGGCCAACAAGCCAGGAATGTTGTCAAATATTACAGCCGCGATGTTAGATTGGGTTAGGTTAGGCTATATTACGTTATTGATGTACATAAAGGTCCCACGGAGACGTAGAGGCCAACAAGCCAGGAATGTTGCCAAATATTACCGCCGAGTTGTTAGGTTGGGTTAGGTAAGGTTATATTACGTTCTTGATGTATATAAAGGTTCCACGCAGACGTAGAGGCCAACCCGCCAGTAATGTTGTCAAATATTACCGCCGAGATGATAGGTTGGGTTAGGTTAGGTTATATTTCGTTATTGATGTATATGAAGCTCCCACGAAGACGCAGAGGCCAACTCGCCAGGAATGTTGTCAAATATTACCGCCGAAATGTTAGGTTGGGTTAGGTTAGGTTATATTACGTTATTGATGTATATAAAGGTCCAACGGAGACCTAGAGGCCTCCTCGCCAGGAATGTGGTCAAATATTAGTGCCGAGATGTTAGGTTGGTTTAGGTTAGGTTGTATTACGTCATAGACGTATACAGTGTTCCCACGGAGAAGTAGGACCCGACAATCAAGGAATGTGGTTAAATGGTACCCCGAGAAGTTAGGTTGGGTCAGGTTACGTTATATTACGTTATTGATGTACATGAGGGTCCCACGGAGACGTAGAGGCCAACATGCCAGGAATGTTGCCAAATATTACCGCCGAGATGTTAGGTTGGGTTAGGTTAAGTTATATTACGTTCTTGATGTATATAAAGGTTCCACGCAGACGTAGAGGCCAACCCGCCAGTAATGTTGCCAAATATTACCGCCGAGATGATAGGTTGGGTTAGGTTAGGTTATATTTCGTTATTGATGTATATGAAGCTCCCACGGAGACGTAGAGGCCAACTCGCCAGGAATGTTGTCAAATATTACAGCCGCGATCTTAGATTGGGTTAGGTTACGTTATATTACGTTATTGATATACTTGAGGGTCCCACGGAGACGTAGAGGCCAACAAGCCAGGAATGTTGCCAAATATTACCGCCGAGATGTTAGGTTGGTTTAGGTTAGGTTGTATTACGTCATAGACGTATACAGTGTCCCCACGGAGAAGTAGGACCCGACAATCAAGGAATGTGGTTAAATGGTACCCCGAGAAGTTAGGTTGGGTCAGGTTACGTTATATTACGTTATTGATGTACATGAGGGTCCCACGGAGACGTAGAGGCCAACATGCCAGGAATGTTGCCAAATATTACCGCCGAGATGTTAGGTTGGGTTAGGTTAAGTTATATTACGTTCTTGATGTATATAAAGGTTCCACGCAGACGTAGAGGCCAACCCGCCAGTAATGTTGCCAAATATTACCGCCGAGATGATAGGTTGGGTTAGGTTAGGTTATATTTCGTTATTGATGTATATGAAGCTCCCACGGAGACGTAGAGGCCAACTCGCCAGGAATGTTGTCAAATATTACAGCCGCGATCTTAGATTGGGTTAGGTTACGTTATATTACGCTTTTGTTGTATATAAAGGTCCCACGGAGACGTAGAGGCCAAATTGTCAGGAATATTGTCAAATATTACCGCCGAGATGTTAGGTTGGGTTAGGTTAGGTTATATTACGTTCTTGATGTATATAAAGGTCCCACGGAGACGTAGAGGCCAACAAGCCAGGAATGTTGTCAAATATTACCGCCGAGATGTGAGGTTGGGTTAGGTTAGGTTATATTACGTTATTGTGGTATATAAAGGTCCCACGGAGACGCAGAGGCCAACTCGCCAGGAATGTTGTCAAATATTACTGCCGACATGATAGGTTGGATTAGGTTAGGTAATATTACGTTATTGATGTATATAAAGTTCCCACGGAGACCTAGAGGCCTACTCGCCAGGAATGTGGTCAAATATTAGTGACGAGATGTTAGGTTGGTTTAGGTTAGGTTATATTACGTCATAGACGTATAAAGTGTTCCCACGGGGAAGTAGGGCCCGACAATCAAGGAATGTGGTTAAATGGTACCCCGAGTGGTTAGGTTGGGTTAGGTTACGTTATATTACGTTATTGATGTACATGAGGGTCCCACGGAGACGTAGAGGCCAACAAGACAGGAATGTTGCCAAATATAACCGCCGAGATGTTAGGTTGGTTTAGGTTAGGTTGTATTACGTCATAGACGTATACAGTGTTCCCACGGAGAAGTAGGGCCCGACAATCAAGGAATGTGGTTAAATGGTACCCCGAGTGGTTAGGTTGGGTTATGTTACGTTATATTACGTTATTGATGTACGTGAGGGTCCCACGGAGACGTAGAGGCCAACAAGCCAGGAATGTTGCCAAATATTACCGCCGAGATGTTAGTTTGGGTTACGTTAGGTTATATTACGTTCTTGATGTATATAAAGGTCCCACGCAGACGTAGAGGCCAACCCGCCAGGAATGTTGTCAAATATTACCGCCGAGATGATAGGTTGGGTTAGGTTAGGTTATATTTCGTTATTGATGTATATGAAGATCCCACGGAGACGTAGAGGCCAACTCGCCAGGAAAGTTGTCAAATATTACAGCCGCGATGTTAGATTGGGTCAGGTTAGGTTATATTACGTTACTGTTGTATATAAAGGTCCCACGGAGACGCAGAGGCCAACTCGCCAGGAATGTTGTCAAATATTCACGCCGAGATGATAGGTTGGATTAGGTTAGGTTATATTACGTTATTGATGTATATAAAGGTCCCACGGAGACGTAGAGGCCAACAAGCCAGGAATGTTGTCAAATATTACCGCCGAGATGTGAGGTTGGGTTAGGTTAGGTTATATTACGTTATTGTAGTATATAAAGGTCCCACGGAGACGCAGAGGCCAACTCGCCAGGAATGTTGTCAAATATTACTGCCGACATGATAGGTTGGATTAGGTTAGGTAATATTACGTTATTGATGTATATAAAGTTCCCACGGAGACCTAGAGGCCTACTCGCCAGGAATGTGGTCAAATATTAGTGACGAGATGTTAGGTTGGTTTAGGTTAGGTTGTATTACGTCATAGACGTATACAGTGTTCCCACGGAGAAGTAGGGCCCGACAATCAAGGAATGTGGTTAAATGGTACCCCGAGTGGTTAGGTTGGGTTAGGTTACGTTATATTACGTTATTGATGTACATGAGGGTCCCACGGAGACGTAGAGGCCAACAAGACAGGAATGTTGCCAAATATTACCGCCGAGATGTTAGTTTGGGTTAGGTTAGGTTATATTACGTTCTTGATGTATATAAAGGTCCCACGCAGACGTAGAGGCCAACCCGCCAGGAATGTTGTCAAATATTAGTGACGAGATGTTAGGTTGGTTTAGGTTAGGTTGTATTACGTCATAGACGTATACAGTTTTCCCACGGAGAAGTAGGGCCCGACAATCAAGGAATGTGGTTAAATGGTACCCCGAGTGGTTAGGTTGGGTTAGGTTACGTTATATTACGTTATTGATGTACATGAGGGTCCCACGGAGACGTAGAGGCCAACAAGCCAGGAATGTTGCCAAATATTACAGCCGCGATGTTAGATTGGGTTAGGTTAGGCTATATTACGTTATTGATGTATATAAAGGTCCCACGGAGACGTAGAGGCCAACAAGCCAGGAATGTTGCCAAATATTACCGCCGAGTTGTTTGGTTGGGTTAGGTAAGGTTATATTACGTTCTGGATGTATATAAAGGTCCCACGCAGACGTAGAGGCCAACTCGCCAGGAATGTTGTGAAATATTACCGCCGAGATGATAGGTTGGGTTAGGTTAGGTTATATTTCGTTATTGATGTATATGAAGGTCCCACGGAGACGTAGAGGCCAACTCGCCAGGAATGTTGTCAAATATTACCGCCGAAATGTTAGGTTGGGTTAGGTTAGGTTATATTTCGTTATTGATGTATATGAAGCTCCCACGGAGACGTAAAGGCCAACTCGCCAGGAATGTTGTCAAATATTACAGCCGCGATCTTAGATTGGGTTAGGTTACGTTATATTACGTTATTGATATACTTGAGGGTCCCACGGAGACGTAGAGGCCAACAAGCCAGGAATGTTGCCAAATATTACCGCCGAGATGTTAGGTTGGCTTAGGTTAGGTTGTATTACGTCATAGACGTATACAGTGTTCCCACGGGTAAGTAGGGCCCGACAATCAAGGAATGTGGTTAAATGGTACCCCGAGTGGTTAGGTTGGGTTAGGTTACGTTATATTACGTTATTGATGTACATGAGGGTCCCACGGAGACGTAGAGGCCAACAAGACAGGAATGTTGCCAAATATTACCGCCGAGATGTTAGGTTGGTTTAGGTTAGGTTGTATTACGTCATAGACGTATACAGTGTTCCCACGGAGAAGTAGGGCCCGACAATCAAGGAATGTGGTTAAATGGTACCCCGAGTGGTTAGGTTGGGTTAGGTTACGTTATATTACGTTATTGATGTACATGAGGGTCCCACGGAGACGTAGAGGCCAACAAGCCAGGAATGTTGTCAAATATTACAGCCGCGATGTTAGATTGGGTTAGGTTAGGCTATATTACGTTATTGATGTATATAAAGGTCCCACGGAGACGTAGAGGCCAACAAGCCAGGAATGTTGCCAAATATTACCGCCGAGTTGTTAGGTTGGGTTAGGTAAGGTTATATTACGTTCTTGATGTATATAAAGGTTCCACGCAGACGTAGAGGCCAACCCGCCAGTAATGTTGCCAAATATTACCGCCGAGATGATAGGTTGGGTTAGGTTAGGTTATATTTCGTTATTGATGTATATGAAGCTCCCACGAAGACGCAGAGGCCAACTCGCCAGGAATGTTGTCAAATATTACCGCCGAAATGTTAGGTTGGGTTAGGTTAGGTTATATTACGTTATTGATGTATATAAAGGTCCAACGGAGACCTAGAGGCCTCCTCGCCAGGAATGTGGTCAAATATTAGTGCCGAGATGTTAGGTTGGTTTAGGTTAGGTTGTATTACGTCATAGACGTATACAGTGTTCCCACGGAGAAGTAGGACCCGACAATCAAGGAATGTGGTTAAATGGTACCCCGAGAAGTTAGGTTGGGTCAGGTTACGTTATATTACGTTATTGATGTACATGAGGGTCCCACGGAGACGTAGAGGCCAACATGCCAGGAATGTTGCCAAATATTACCGCCGAGATGTTAGGTTGGGTTAGGTTAAGTTATATTACGTTCTTGATGTATATAAAGGTTCCACGCAGACGTAGAGGCCAACCCGCCAGTAATGTTGCCAAATATTACCGCCGAGATGATAGGTTGGGTTAGGTTAGGTTATATTTCGTTATTGATGTATATGAAGCTCCCACGGAGACGTAGAGGCCAACTCGCCAGGAATGTTGTCAAATATTACAGCCGCGATCTTAGATTGGGTTAGGTTACGTTATATTACGTTATTGATATACTTGAGGGTCCCACGGAGACGTAGAGGCCAACAAGCCAGGAATGTTGCCAAATATTACCGCCGAGATGTTAGGTTGGTTTAGGTTAGGTTGTATTACGTCATAGACGTATACAGTGTCCCCACGGAGAAGTAGGACCCGACAATCAAGGAATGTGGTTAAATGGTACCCCGAGAAGTTAGGTTGGGTCAGGTTACGTTATATTACGTTATTGATGTACATGAGGGTCCCACGGAGACGTAGAGGCCAACATGCCAGGAATGTTGCCAAATATTACCGCCGAGATGTTAGGTTGGGTTAGGTTAAGTTATATTACGTTCTTGATGTATATAAAGGTTCCACGCAGACGTAGAGGCCAACCCGCCAGTAATGTTGCCAAATATTACCGCCGAGATGATAGGTTGGGTTAGGTTAGGTTATATTTCGTTATTGATGTATATGAAGCTCCCACGGAGACGTAGAGGCCAACTCGCCAGGAATGTTGTCAAATATTACAGCCGCGATCTTAGATTGGGTTAGGTTACGTTATATTACGCTTTTGTTGTATATAAAGGTCCCACGGAGACGTAGAGGCCAAATTGTCAGGAATATTGTCAAATATTACCGCCGAGATGTTAGGTTGGGTTAGGTTAGGTTATATTACGTTCTTGATGTATATAAAGGTCCCACGGAGACGTAGAGGCCAACAAGCCAGGAATGTTGTCAAATATTACCGCCGAGATGTGAGGTTGGGTTAGGTTAGGTTATATTACGTTATTGTGGTATATAAAGGTCCCACGGAGACGCAGAGGCCAACTCGCCAGGAATGTTGTCAAATATTACTGCCGACATGATAGGTTGGATTAGGTTAGGTAATATTACGTTATTGATGTATATAAAGTTCCCACGGAGACCTAGAGGCCTACTCGCCAGGAATGTGGTCAAATATTAGTGACGAGATGTTAGGTTGGTTTAGGTTAGGTTATATTACGTCATAGACGTATAAAGTGTTCCCACGGGGAAGTAGGGCCCGACAATCAAGGAATGTGGTTAAATGGTACCCCGAGTGGTTAGGTTGGGTTAGGTTACGTTATATTACGTTATTGATGTACATGAGGGTCCCACGGAGACGTAGAGGCCAACAAGACAGGAATGTTGCCAAATATAACCGCCGAGATGTTAGGTTGGTTTAGGTTAGGTTGTATTACGTCATAGACGTATACAGTGTTCCCACGGAGAAGTAGGGCCCGACAATCAAGGAATGTGGTTAAATGGTACCCCGAGTGGTTAGGTTGGGTTATGTTACGTTATATTACGTTATTGATGTACGTGAGGGTCCCACGGAGACGTAGAGGCCAACAAGCCAGGAATGTTGCCAAATATTACCGCCGAGATGTTAGTTTGGGTTACGTTAGGTTATATTACGTTCTTGATGTATATAAAGGTCCCACGCAGACGTAGAGGCCAACCCGCCAGGAATGTTGTCAAATATTACCGCCGAGATGATAGGTTGGGTTAGGTTAGGTTATATTTCGTTATTGATGTATATGAAGATCCCACGGAGACGTAGAGGCCAACTCGCCAGGAAAGTTGTCAAATATTACAGCCGCGATGTTAGATTGGGTCAGGTTAGGTTATATTACGTTACTGCTGTATATAAAGGTCCCACGGAGACGCAGAGGCCAACTCGCCAGGAATGTTGTCAAATATTCACGCCGAGATGATAGGTTGGATTAGGTTAGGTTATATTACGTTATTGATGTATATAAAGGTCCCACGGAGACGTAGAGGCCAACAAGCCAGGAATGTTGTCAAATATTACCGCCGAGATGTGAGGTTGGGTTAGGTTAGGTTATATTACGTTATTGTAGTATATAAAGGTCCCACGGAGACGCAGAGGCCAACTCGCCAGGAATGTTGTCAAATATTACTGCCGACATGATAGGTTGGATTAGGTTAGGTAATATTACGTTATTGATGTATATAAAGTTCCCACGGAGACCTAGAGGCCTACTCGCCAGGAATGTGGTCAAATATTAGTGACGAGATGTTAGGTTGGTTTAGGTTAGGTTGTATTACGTCATAGACGTATACAGTGTTCCCACGGAGAAGTAGGGCCCGACAATCAAGGAATGTGGTTAAATGGTACCCCGAGTGGTTAGGTTGGGTTAGGTTACGTTATATTACGTTATTGATGTACATGAGGGTCCCACGGAGACGTAGAGGCCAACAAGACAGGAATGTTGCCAAATATTACCGCCGAGATGTTAGTTTGGGTTAGGTTAGGTTATATTACGTTCTTGATGTATATAAAGGTCCCACGCAGACGTAGAGGCCAACCCGCCAGGAATGTTGTCAAATATTAGTGACGAGATGTTAGGTTGGTTTAGGTTAGGTTGTATTACGTCATAGACGTATACAGTTTTCCCACGGAGAAGTAGGGCCCGACAATCAAGGAATGTGGTTAAATGGTACCCCGAGTGGTTAGGTTGGGTTAGGTTACGTTATATTACGTTATTGATGTACATGAGGGTCCCACGGAGACGTAGAGGCCAACAAGCCAGGAATGTTGCCAAATATTACAGCCGCGATGTTAGATTGGGTTAGGTTAGGCTATATTACGTTATTGATGTATATAAAGGTCCCACGGAGACGTAGAGGCCAACAAGCCAGGAATGTTGCCAAATATTACCGCCGAGTTGTTTGGTTGGGTTAGGTAAGGTTATATTACGTTCTGGATGTATATAAAGGTCCCACGCAGACGTAGAGGCCAACTCGCCAGGAATGTTGTGAAATATTACCGCCGAGATGATAGGTTGGGTTAGGTTAGGTTATATTTCGTTATTGATGTATATGAAGGTCCCACGGAGACGTAGAGGCCAACTCGCCAGGAATGTTGTCAAATATTACCGCCGAAATGTTAGGTTGGGTTAGGTTAGGTTATATTTCGTTATTGATGTATATGAAGCTCCCACGGAGACGTAAAGGCCAACTCGCCAGGAATGTTGTCAAATATTACAGCCGCGATCTTAGATTGGGTTAGGTTACGTTATATTACGTTATTGATATACTTGAGGGTCCCACGGAGACGTAGAGGCCAACAAGCCAGGAATGTTGCCAAATATTACCGCCGAGATGTTAGGTTGGCTTAGGTTAGGTTGTATTACGTCATAGACGTATACAGTGTTCCCACGGGTAAGTAGGGCCCGACAATCAAGGAATGTGGTTAAATGGTACCCCGAGTGGTTAGGTTGGGTTAGGTTACGTTATATTACGTTATTGATGTACATGAGGGTCCCACGGAGACGTAGAGGCCAACAAGACAGGAATGTTGCCAAATATTACCGCCGAGATGTTAGGTTGGTTTAGGTTAGGTTGTATTACGTCATAGACGTATACAGTGTTCCCACGGAGAAGTAGGGCCCGACAATCAAGGAATGTGGTTAAATGGTACCCCGAGTGGTTAGGTTGGGTTAGGTTACGTTATATTACGTTATTGATGTACATGAGGGTCCCACGGAGACGTAGAGGCCAACAAGCCAGGAATGTTGTCAAATATTACAGCCGCGATGTTAGATTGGGTTAGGTTAGGCTATATTACGTTATTGATGTATATAAAGGTCCCACGGAGACGTAGAGGCCAACAAGCCAGGAATGTTGCCAAATATTACCGCCGAGTTGTTAGGTTGGGTTAGGTAAGGTTATATTACGTTCTTGATGTATATAAAGGTTCCACGCAGACGTAGAGGCCAACCCGCCAGTAATGTTGTCAAATATTACCGCCGAGATGATAGGTTGGGTTAGGTTAGGTTATATTTCGTTATTGATGTATATGAAGCTCCCACGAAGACGCAGAGGCCAACTCGCCAGGAATGTTGTCAAATATTACCGCCGAAATGTTAGGTTGGGTTAGGTTAGGTTATATTACGTTATTGATGTATATAAAGGTCCAACGGAGACCTAGAGGCCTCCTCGCCAGGAATGTGGTCAAATATTAGTGCCGAGATGTTAGGTTGGTTTAGGTTAGGTTGTATTACGTCATAGACGTACACAGTGTTCCCACGGAGAAGTAGGACCCGACAATCAAGGAATGTGGTTAAATGGTACCCCGAGAAGTTAGGTCGGGTCAGGTTACGTTATATTACGTTATTGATGTACATGAGGGTCCCACGGAGACGTAGAGGCCAACATGCCAGGAATGTTGCCAAATATTACCGCCGAGATGTTAGGTTGTGTTAGGTTAAGTTATATTACGTTATTGATGTATATAAAGGTCCCACGGAGCCGTAGAAGCCAACTCGCCAGGAATGTTGCCAAATATTACCGCCGCGATGTTAGATTGGGTTAGGTTATGTGAGATTACGTTATTGTCGTATAGAGGTCCCACGGAGACGTAGAGGCCAACTCGCCAGGAATGTTGTCAAATATTACAGCCACGATGTTAGATTGGGTTAGGTTAGGTTATATTACGTTATTGATGTATATAAAGGTCCCACGGAGACGTAGAGGCCAACTCGTCAGGAATATTGTCAAATATTACCGCCGAGATGATAGGTTGCTTAGGTTAGGTTATATTAAGTTATTGATGTATATAAAGTTCCCACGGAGACCTAGAGGCCTACTCGCCAGGAATGTGGTCAAATATTAGTGACGAGATGTGAGGTTGGTTTAGGTTAGGTTGTATTACGTCATAGACGTATACAGTTTTCCCACGGTGAAGTAGGGCCCGACAATCAAGGAATGTGGTTAAATGGTACCCCGAGTGGTTAGGTTGGGTTAGGTTACGTGATATTACGTTATTGATGTACATGAGGGTCCCACGGAGACGTAGAGGCCAACAAGCCAGGAATGTTGCCAAATATTAACGCCGAGATGTGAGGTTCGGTTAGGTTAGGTTATATTACGTTATTGTAGTATATAAAGGTCCCACGGAGACGCAGAGGCCAACTCGCCAGGAATGTTGTCAAATATTACCGCCGAGATGATAGGTTGGGTCAGGTTAGGTTATATTACGTTATTGATGTATATGAAGATACCACGGAGACGTAGTGGCCAACTCGCCAGGTATGTGGTCAAATATTACCGCCGAGATGATAGGTTGGGTTAGGTTTGGTTATATTTCGTTATTGATGTATATGAAGGTCCCGCGGAGACGTAGAGGCCTACATGCCAGGAATGTTGTCAAATATTACAGCCGCGATCTTAGATTGGGTTAGGTTACGTTATATTACGTTATTGATATACTTGAGGGTCCCACGGAGACGTAGAGGCCAACAAGCCAGGAATGTTGTCAAATATTACAGCCGCGATATTAGATTGGATTAGGTTAGGTTATATTACGCTATTGATGTATATAAAGGTCCCACGGAGACGTAGAGTCCAACTCGCCAGGAATGTTGTCAAATATTACAGCCGCGATGTTAGATTGGGTTAGGTTAGGTTATATTACGTTATTGATGTATATAAAGGTCCCACGGAGACGCAAAGGCCAACTCGCCAGGAATGTTGTCAAATATTACCGCCGAGATGATAGGTTGGTTTAGGTTAGGTTGTATTACGTCATAGACGTATACAGTGTTCCCACGGAGAAGTAGGGCCCGACAATCAAGGAATGTGGTTAAATGGTACCCCGAGTGGTTAGGTTGGGTTAGGTTACGTTATATTACGTTATTGATGTACATGAGGGTCCCACGGAGACGTAGAGGCCAACAAGCCAGGAATGTTGTCAAATATTACAGCCGCGATGTTAGATTGGGTTAGGTTAGGCTATATTACGTTATTGATGTACATAAAGGTCCCACGGAGACGTAGAGGCCAACAAGCCAGGAATGTTGCCAAATATTACCGCCGAGTTGTTAGGTTGGGTTAGGTAAGGTTATATTACGTTCTTGATGTATATAAAGGTTCCACGCAGACGTAGAGGCCAACCCGCCAGTAATGTTGTCAAATATTACCGCCGAGATGATAGGTTGGGTTAGGTTAGGTTATATTTCGTTATTGATGTATATGAAGCTCCCACGAAGACGCAGAGGCCAACTCGCCAGGAATGTTGTCAAATATTACCGCCGAAATGTTAGGTTGGGTTAGGTTAGGTTATATTACGTTATTGATGTATATAAAGGTCCAACGGAGACCTAGAGGCCTCCTCGCCAGGAATGTGGTCAAATATTAGTGCCGAGATGTTAGGTTGGTTTAGGTTAGGTTGTATTACGTCATAGACGTATACAGTGTTCCCACGGAGAAGTAGGACCCGACAATCAAGGAATGTGGTTAAATGGTACCCCGAGAAGTTAGGTTGGGTCAGGTTACGTTATATTACGTTATTGATGTACATGAGGGTCCCACGGAGACGTAGAGGCCAACATGCCAGGAATGTTGCCAAATATTACCGCCGAGATGTTAGGTTGGGTTAGGTTAAGTTATATTACGTTCTTGATGTATATAAAGGTTCCACGCAGACGTAGAGGCCAACCCGCCAGTAATGTTGCCAAATATTACCGCCGAGATGATAGGTTGGGTTAGGTTAGGTTATATTTCGTTATTGATGTATATGAAGCTCCCACGGAGACGTAGAGGCCAACTCGCCAGGAATGTTGTCAAATATTACAGCCGCGATCTTAGATTGGGTTAGGTTACGTTATATTACGTTATTGATATACTTGAGGGTCCCACGGAGACGTAGAGGCCAACAAGCCAGGAATGTTGCCAAATATTACCGCCGAGATGTTAGGTTGGTTTAGGTTAGGTTGTATTACGTCATAGACGTATACAGTGTCCCCACGGAGAAGTAGGACCCGACAATCAAGGAATGTGGTTAAATGGTACCCCGAGAAGTTAGGTTGGGTCAGGTTACGTTATATTACGTTATTGATGTACATGAGGGTCCCACGGAGACGTAGAGGCCAACATGCCAGGAATGTTGCCAAATATTACCGCCGAGATGTTAGGTTGGGTTAGGTTAAGTTATATTACGTTCTTGATGTATATAAAGGTTCCACGCAGACGTAGAGGCCAACCCGCCAGTAATGTTGCCAAATATTACCGCCGAGATGATAGGTTGGGTTAGGTTAGGTTATATTTCGTTATTGATGTATATGAAGCTCCCACGGAGACGTAGAGGCCAACTCGCCAGGAATGTTGTCAAATATTACAGCCGCGATCTTAGATTGGGTTAGGTTACGTTATATTACGCTTTTGTTGTATATAAAGGTCCCACGGAGACGTAGAGGCCAAATTGTCAGGAATATTGTCAAATATTACCGCCGAGATGTTAGGTTGGGTTAGGTTAGGTTATATTACGTTCTTGATGTATATAAAGGTCCCACGGAGACGTAGAGGCCAACAAGCCAGGAATGTTGTCAAATATTACCGCCGAGATGTGAGGTTGGGTTAGGTTAGGTTATATTACGTTATTGTGGTATATAAAGGTCCCACGGAGACGCAGAGGCCAACTCGCCAGGAATGTTGTCAAATATTACTGCCGACATGATAGGTTGAATTAGGTTAGGTAATATTACGTTATTGATGTATATAAAGTTCCCACGGAGACCTAGAGGCCTACTCGCCAGGAATGTGGTCAAATATTAGTGACGAGATGTTAGGTTGGTTTAGGTTAGGTTATATTACGTCATAGACGTATAAAGTGTTCCCACGGGGAAGTAGGGCCCGACAATCAAGGAATGTGGTTAAATGGTACCCCGAGTGGTTAGGTTGGGTTAGGTTACGTTATATTACGTTATTGATGTACATGAGGGTCCCACGGAGACGTAGAGGCCAACAAGACAGGAATGTTGCCAAATATAACCGCCGAGATGTTAGGTTGGTTTAGGTTAGGTTGTATTACGTCATAGACGTATACAGTGTTCCCACGGAGAAGTAGGGCCCGACAATCAAGGAATGTGGTTAAATGGTACCCCGAGTGGTTAGGTTGGGTTATGTTACGTTATATTACGTTATTGATGTACGTGAGGGTCCCACGGAGACGTAGAGGCCAACAAGCCAGGAATGTTGCCAAATATTACCGCCGAGATGTTAGTTTGGGTTACGTTAGGTTATATTACGTTCTTGATGTATATAAAGGTCCCACGCAGACGTAGAGGCCAACCCGCCAGGAATGTTGTCAAATATTACCGCCGAGATGATAGGTTGGGTTAGGTTAGGTTATATTTCGTTATTGATGTATATGAAGATCCCACGGAGACGTAGAGGCCAACTCGCCAGGAAAGTTGTCAAATATTACAGCCGCGATGTTAGATTGGGTCAGGTTAGGTTATATTACGTTACTGTTGTATATAAAGGTCCCACGGAGACGCAGAGGCCAACTCGCCAGGAATGTTGTCAAATATTCACGCCGAGATGATAGGTTGGATTAGGTTAGGTTATATTACGTTATTGATGTATATAAAGGTCCCACGGAGACGTAGAGGCCAACAAGCCAGGAATGTTGTCAAATATTACCGCCGAGATGTGAGGTTGGGTTAGGTTAGGTTATATTACGTTATTGTAGTATATAAAGGTCCCACGGAGACGCAGAGGCCAACTCGCCAGGAATGTTGTCAAATATTACTGCCGACATGATAGGTTGGATTAGGTTAGGTAATATTACGTTATTGATGTATATAAAGTTCCCACGGAGACCTAGAGGCCTACTCGCCAGGAATGTGGTCAAATATTAGTGACGAGATGTTAGGTTGGTTTAGGTTAGGTTATATTACGTCATAGACGTATAAAGTGTTCCCACGGGGAAGTAGGGCCCGACAATCAAGGAATGTGGTTAAATGGTACCCCGAGTGGTTAGGTTGGGTTAGGTTACGTTATATTACGTTATTGATGTACATGAGGGTCCCACGGAGACGTAGAGGCCAACAAGACAGGAATGTTGCCAAATATAACCGCCGAGATGTTAGGTTGGTTTAGGTTAGGTTGTATTACGTCATAGACGTATACAGTGTTCCCACGGAGAAGTAGGGCCCGACAATCAAGGAATGTGGTTAAATGGTACCCCGAGTGGTTAGGTTGGGTTATGTTACGTTATATTACGTTATTGATGTACGTGAGGGTCCCACGGAGACGTAGAGGCCAACAAGCCAGGAATGTTGCCAAATATTACCGCCGAGATGTTAGTTTGGGTTACGTTAGGTTATATTACGTTCTTGATGTATATAAAGGTCCCACGCAGACGTAGAGGCCAACCCGCCAGGAATGTTGTCAAATATTACCGCCGAGATGATAGGTTGGGTTAGGTTAGGTTATATTTCGTTATTGATGTATATGAAGATCCCACGGAGACGTAGAGGCCAACTCGCCAGGAAAGTTGTCAAATATTACAGCCGCGATGTTAGATTGGGTCAGGTTAGGTTATATTACGTTACTGTTGTATATAAAGGTCCCACGGAGACGCAGAGGCCAACTCGCCAGGAATGTTGTCAAATATTCACGCCGAGATGATAGGTTGGATTAGGTTAGGTTATATTACGTTATTGATGTATATAAAGGTCCCACGGAGACGTAGAGGCCAACAAGCCAGGAATGTTGTCAAATATTACCGCCGAGATGTGAGGTTGGGTTAGGTTAGGTTATATTACGTTATTGTAGTATATAAAGGTCCCACGGAGACGCAGAGGCCAACTCGCCAGGAATGTTGTCAAATATTACTGCCGACATGATAGGTTGGATTAGGTTAGGTAATATTACGTTATTGATGTATATAAAGTTCCCACGGAGACCTAGAGGCCTACTCGCCAGGAATGTGGTCAAATATTAGTGACGAGATGTTAGGTTGGTTTAGGTTAGGTTGTATTACGTCATAGACGTATACAGTGTTCCCACGGAGAAGTAGGGCCCGACAATCAAGGAATGTGGTTAAATGGTACCCCGAGTGGTTAGGTTGGGTTAGGTTACGTTATATTACGTTATTGATGTACATGAGGGTCCCACGGAGACGTAGAGGCCAACAAGACAGGAATGTTGCCAAATATTACCGCCGAGATGTTAGTTTGGGTTAGGTTAGGTTATATTGCGTTCTTGATGTATATAAAGGTCCCACGCAGACGTAGAGGCCAACCCGCCAGGAATGTTGTCAAATATTACAGCCGCGATGTTAGATTCGGTTAGGTTAGGTTATATTACGTTATTGTTGTATATAAAGGTCCCACGGAGACGCAGAGGCCAACTCGCCAGGAATGTTGTCAAATATTAACGCCGAGATGATAGGTTGGATTAGGTTATGTTATATTACGTTATTGATGTATATGAAGGTCCCACGGAGACGTAGAGGCCAACAAGCCAGGAATGTTGTCAAATATTACCGCCGAGATGTGAGGTTGGGTTAGGTTAGGTTATATTACGTTATTGTAGTATATAAAGGTCCCACGGAGACGCAGAGGCCAACTCGCCAGGAATGTTGTCAAATATTACCGCCGAGATGATAGGTTGGGTCAGGTTAGGTTATATTACGTTATTGATGTATATGAAGATACCACGGAGACGTAGTGGCCAACTCGCCAGGTATGTGGTCAAATATTACCGCCGAGATGATAGGTTGGGTTAGGTTTGGTTATATTTCGTTATTGATGTATATGAAGGTCCCGCGGAGACGTAGAGGCCAACATGCCAGGAATGTTGTCAAATATTACAGCCGCGATCTTAGATTGGGTTAGGTTACGTTATATTACGTTATTGATATACATGAGGGTCCCACGGAGACGTAGAGGCCAACAAGCCAGGAATGTTGTCAAATATTACAGCCGCCATGTTAGATTGGATTAGGTTAGGTTATATTACGTTATTGATGTATATAAAGGTCCCACGGAGACGTAGAGTCCAACTCGCCAGGAATGTTGTCAAATATTACAGCCGCGATGTTAGATTGGGTTAGGTTAGGTTATATTACGTTATTGATGTATATAAAGGTCCCACGGAGACGCAAAGGCCAACTCGCCAGGAATGTTGTCAAATATTACCGCCGAGATGATAGGTTGGTTTAGGTTAGGTTGTATTACGTCATAGACGTATACAGTGTTCCCACGGAGAAGTAGGGCCCGACAATCAAGGAATGTGTTTAAATGGTACCCCGAGTGGTTAGGTTGGGTTAGGTTACGTTATATTACGTTATTGATGTACATGAGGGTCCCACGGAGACGTAGAGGCCAACAAGCCAGGAATGTTGTCAAATATTACAGCCGCGATGTTAGATTGGGTTAGGTTAGGCTATATTACGTTATTGATGTATATAAAGGTCCCACGGAGACGTAGAGGCCAACAAGCCAGGAATGTTGCCAAATATTACCGCCGAGTTGTTAGGTTGGGTTAGGTAAGGTTATATTACGTTCTTGATGTATATAAAGGTTCCACGCAGACGTAGAGGCCAACCCGCCAGTAATGTTGTCAAATATTACCGCCGAGATGATAGGTTGGGTTAGGTTAGGTTATATTTCGTTATTGATGTATATGAAGCTCCCACGAAGACGCAGAGGCCAACTCGCCAGGAATGTTGTCAAATATTACCGCCGAAATGTTAGGTTGGGTTAGGTTAGGTTATATTACGTTATTGATGTATATAAAGGTCCAACGGAGACCTAGAGGCCTCCTCGTCAGGAATGTGGTCAAATATTAGTGCCGAGATGTTAGGTTGGTTTAGGTTAGGTTGTATTACGTCATAGACGTATACAGTGTTCCCACGGAGAAGTAGGACCCGACAATCAAGGAATGTGGTTAAATGGTACCCCGAGAAGTTAGGTTGGGTCAGGTTACGTTATATTACGTTATTGATGTACATGAGGGTCCCACGGAGACGTAGAGGCCAACATGCCAGGAATGTTGCCAAATATTACCGCCGAGATGTTAGGTTGTGTTAGGTTAAGTTATATTACGTTATTGATGTATATAAAGGTCCCACGGAGCCGTAGAAGCCAACTCGCCAGGAATGTTGCCAAATATTACCGCCGCGATGTTAGATTGGGTTAGGTTATGTGAGATTACGTTATTGTCGTATAGAGGTCCCACGGAGACGTAGAGGCCAACTCGCCAGGAATGTTGTCAAATATTACAGCCACGATGTTAGATTGGGTTAGGTTAGGTTATATTACGTTATTGATGTATATAAAGGTCCCACGGAGACGTAGAGGCCAACTCGTCAGGAATATTGTCAAATATTACCGCCGAGATGATAGGTTGGATTAGGTTAGGTTATATTAAGTTATTGATGTATATAAAGTTCCCACGGAGACCTAGAGGCCTACTCGCCAGGAATGTGGTCAAATATTAGTGACGAGATGTTAGGTTGGTTTAGGTTAGGTTGTATTACGTCGTAGACGTATACAGTTTTCCCACGGAGAAGTAGGGCCCGACAATCAAGGAATGTGGTTAAATGGTACCCCGAGTGGTTAGGTTGGGTTAGGTTACGTTATATTACGTTATTGATGTACATGAGGGTCCCACGGAGACGTAGAGGCCAACAAGCCAGGAATGTTGTCAAATATTACAGCCGCGATGTTAGATTGGGTTAGGTTAGGCTATATTACGTTATTGATGTATATAAAGGTCCCACGGAGACGTAGAGGCCAACAAGCCAGGAATGTTGCCAAATATTACCGCCGAGTTGTTAGGTTGGGTTAGGTAAGGTTATATTACGTTCTTGATGTATATAAAGGTTCCGCGCAGACGTAGAGGCCAACCCGCCAGTAATGTTGTCAAATATTACCGCCGAGATGATAGGTTGGGTTCGGTTAGGTTATATTTCGTTATTGATGTATATGAAGCTCCCACGAAGACGCAGAGGCCAACTCGCCAGGAATGTTGTCAAATATTACCGCCGAAATGTTAGGTTGGGTTAGGTTAGGTTATATTACGTTATTGATGTATATAAAGGTCCAACGGAGACCTAGAGGCCTCCTCGCCAGGAATGTGGTCAAATATTAGTGCCGAGATGTTAGGTTGGTTTAGGTTAGGTTGTATTACGTCATAGACGTATACAGTGTTCCCACGGAGAAGTAGGACCCGACAATCAAGGAATGTGGTTAAATGGTACCCCGAGAAGTTAGGTTGGGGCAGGTTACGTTATATTACGTTATTGATGTACATGAGGGTCCCACGGAGACGTAGAGGCCAACATGCCAGGAATGTTGCCAAATATTACCGCCGAGATGTTAGGTTGGGTTAGGTTAAGTTATATTACGTTCTTGATGTATATAAAGGTTCCACGCAGACGTAGAGGCCAACAAGCCAGGAATGTTGTCAAATATTACCGCCGAGATGTGAGGTTGGGTTAGGTTAGGTTATATTACGTTCTTGATGTATATAAAGGTCCCACGCAGACGTAGAGGCCAACCCGCCAGGAATGTTGTCAAATATTACCGCCAAGATGATAGGTTGGGTTAGGTTAGGTTATATTTCGTTATTGATGTATATGAAGATCCCACGGAGACGTAGAGGCCAACTCGCCAGGAAAGTTGTCAAATATTACAGCCGCGATGTTAGATTGGGTCAGGTTAGGTTATATTACGTTATTGTTGTATATAAAGGTCCCACGGAGACGCAGAGGCCAACTCGCCAGGAATGTTGTCAAATATTCACGCCGAGATGATAGGTTGGATTAGGTTAGGTTATATTACGTTATTGATGTATATAAAGGTCCCACGGAGACGTAGAGGCCAACAAGCCAGGAATGTTGTCAAATATTACCGCCGAGATGTGAGGTTGGGTTAGGTTAGGTTATATTACGTTATTGTAGTATATAAAGGTCCCACGGAGACGCAGAGGCCAACTCGACAGGAATGTTGTCAAATATTACTGCCGACATGATAGGTTGGATTAGGTTAGGTAATATTACGTTATTGATGTATATAAAGTTCCCACGGAGACCTAGAGGCCTACTCGCCAGGAATGTGGTCAAATATTAGTGACGAGATGTTAGGTTGGTTTAGGTTAGGTTGTATTACGTCATAGACGTATACAGTGTTCCCACGGAGAAGTAGGGCCCGACAATCAAGGAATGTGGTTAAATGGTACCCCGAGTGGTTAGGTTGGGTTAGGTTACGTTATATTACGTTATTGATGTACATGAGGGTCCCACGGAGACGTAGAGGCCAACAAGACAGGAATGTTGCCAAATATTACCGCCGAGATGTTAGTTTGGGTTAGGTTAGGTTATATTACGTTCTTGATGTATATAAAGGTCCCACGCAGACGTAGAGACCAACCCGCCAGGAATGTTGTCAAATATTACAGCCGCGATGTTAGATTCGGTTAGGTTAGGTTATATTACGTTATTGTTGTATATAAAGGTCCCACGGAGACGCAGAGGCCAACTCGCCAGGAATGTTGTCAAATATTAACGCCGAGATGATAGGTTGGATTAGGTTATGTTATATTACGTTATTGATGTATATGAAGGTCCCACGGAGACGTAGAGGCCAACAAGCCAGGAATGTTGTCAAATATTACCGCCGAGATGTGAGGTTGGGTTAGGTTAGGTTATATTACGTTATTGTATTATATAATGGTCCCACGGAGACGCAGAGGCCAACTCGCCAGGAATGTTGTCAAATATTACTGCCGACATGATAGGTTGGATTAGGTTAGATAATATTACGCTATTGATGTATATAAAGGTCCCACGGAGACGTAGAGGCCAAGAAGCCAGGAATGTTGCCAAATATTACCGCCGAGATGTGAGGGTGGGTTAGGTTAGGTTATATTACGTTATTGATGTATATAAAGGTCCCACGGAGACGCAGAGGCCAACTCGCCAGGAATGTTGTCAAATATTAACGCCGAGATGATAGGTTGGATTAGGTTATGTTATATTACGTTATTGATGTATATGAAGGTCCCACGGAGACGTAGAGGCCAACAAGCCAGGAATGTTGTCAAATATTACCGCCGAGATGTGAGGTTGGGTTAGGTTAGGTTAT
This sequence comes from Xylocopa violacea, assembly GCA_963969225.1. Taxonomy (NCBI): domain Eukaryota; kingdom Metazoa; phylum Arthropoda; class Insecta; order Hymenoptera; family Apidae; genus Xylocopa; species Xylocopa violacea. Next base: position 8,695,508 of record CAXAJV010000016.1, on the reverse strand, counting down.
ATTACGTTATTGTAGTATATAAAGGTCCCACGGAGACGCAGAGGCCAACTCGCCAGGAATGTTGTCAAATATTACCGCCGAGATGATAGGTTGGGTCAGGTTAGGTTATATTACGTTATTGATGTATATGAAGATACCACGGAGACGTAGTGGCCAACTCGCCAGGTATGTGGTCAAATATTACCGCCGAGATGATAGGTTGGGTTAGGTTTGGTTATATTTCGTTATTGATGTATATGAAGGTCCCGCGGAGACGTAGAGGCCAACATGCCAGGAATGTTGTCAAATATTACAGCCGCGATCTTAGATTGGGTTAGGTTACGTTATATTACGTTATTGATATACATGAGGGTCCCACGGAGACGTAGAGGCCAACAAGCCAGGAATGTTGTCAAATATTACAGCCGCCATGTTAGATTGGATTAGGTTAGGTTATATTACGTTATTGATGTATATAAAGGTCCCACGGAGACGTAGAGTCCAACTCGCCAGGAATGTTGTCAAATATTACAGCCGCGATGTTAGATTGGGTTAGGTTAGGTTATATTACGTTATTGATGTATATAAAGGTCCCACGGAGACGCAAAGGCCAACTCGCCAGGAATGTTGTCAAATATTACCGCCGAGATGATAGGTTGGTTTAGGTTAGTTTGTATTACGTCATAGACGTATACAGTGTTCCCACGGAGAAGTAGGGCCCGACAATCAAGGAATGTGGTTAAATGGTACCCCGAGTGGTTAGGTTGGGTTAGGTTACGTTATATTACGTTATTGATGTATATGAGGGTCCCACGGAGACGTAGAGGCCAACAAGCCAGGAATGTTGTCAAATATTACAGCCGCGATGTTAGATTGGGTTAGGTTAGGCTATATTACGTTATTGATGTATATAAAGGTCCCACGGAGACGTAGAGGCCAACAAGCCAGGAATGTTGCCAAATATTACCGCCGAGTTGTTAGGTTGGGTTAGGTAAGGTTATATTACGTTCTTGATGTATATAAAGGTTCCACGCAGACGTAGAGGCCAACCCGCCAGTAATGTTGTCAAATATTACCGCCGAGATGATAGGTTGGGTTAGGTTAGGTTATATTTCGTTATTGATGTATATGAAGCTCCCACGAAGACGCAGAGGCCAACTCGCCAGGAATGTTGTCAAATATTACCGCCGAAATGTTAGGTTGGGTTAGGTTAGGTTATATTACGTTATTGATGTATATAAAGGTCCAACGGAGACCTAGAGGCCTCCTCGCCAGGAATGTGGTCAAATATTAGTGCCGAGATGTTAGGTTGGTTTAGGTTAGGTTGTATTACGTCATAGACGTATACAGTGTTCCCACGGAGAAGTAGGACCCGACAATCAAGGAATGTGGTTAAATGGTACCCCGAGAAGTTAGGTCGGGTCAGGTTACGTTATATTACGTTATTGATGTACATGAGGGTCCCACGGAGACGTAGAGGCCAACATGCCAGGAATGTTGCCAAATATTACCGCCGAGATGTTAGGTTGTGTTAGGTTAAGTTATATTACGTTATTGATGTATATAAAGGTCCCACGGAGCCGTAGAAGCCAACTCGCCAGGAATGTTGCCAAATATTACCGCCGCGATGTTAGATTGGGTTAGGTTATGTGAGATTACGTTATTGTCGTATAGAGGTCCCACGGAGACGTAGAGGCCAACTCGCCAGGAATGTTGTCAAATATTACAGCCACGATGTTAGATTGGGTTAGGTTAGGTTATATTACGTTATTGATGTATATAAAGGTCCCACGGAGACGTAGAGGCCAACTCGTCAGGAATATTGTCAAATATTACCGCCGAGATGATAGGTTGCTTAGGTTAGGTTATATTAAGTTATTGATGTATATAAAGTTCCCACGGAGACCTAGAGGCCTACTCGCCAGGAATGTGGTCAAATATTAGTGACGAGATGTGAGGTTGGTTTAGGTTAGGTTGTATTACGTCATAGACGTATACAGTTTTCCCACGGTGAAGTAGGGCCCGACAATCAAGGAATGTGGTTAAATGGTACCCCGAGTGGTTAGGTTGGGTTGGGTTACGTTATATTACGTTATTGATGTACATGAGGGTCCCACGGAGACGTAGAGGCCAACAAGCCAGGAATGTTGCCAAATATTACCGCCGAGATGTGAGGTTCGGTTAGGTTAGGTTATATTACGTTATTGTAGTATATAAAGGTCCCACGGAGACGCAGAGGCCAACTCGCCAGGAATGTTGTCAAATATTACCGCCGAGATGATAGGTTGGGTCAGGTTAGGTTATATTACGTTATTGATGTATATGAAGATACCACGGAGACGTAGTGGCCAACTCGCCAGGTATGTGGTCAAATATTACCGCCGAGATGATAGGTTGGGTTAGGTTTGGTTATATTTCGTTATTGATGTATATGAAGGTCCCGCGGAGACGTAGAGGCCAACATGCCAGGAATGTTGTCAAATATTACAGCCGCGATCTTAGATTGGGTTAGGTTACGTTATATTACGTTATTGATATACTTGAGGGTCCCACGGAGACGTAGAGGCCAACAAGCCAGGAATGTTGTCAAATATTACAGCCGCGATGTTAGATTGGATTAGGTTAGGTTATATTACGCTATTGATGTATATAAAGGTCCCACGGAGACGTAGAGTCCAACTCGCCAGGAATGTTGTCAAATATTACAGCCGCGATGTTAGATTGGGTTAGGTTAGGTTATATTACGTTATTGATGTATATAAAGGTCCCACGGAGACGCAAAGGCCAACTCGCCAGGAATGTTGTCAAATATTACCGCCGAGATGATAGGTTGGTTTAGGTTAGGTTGTATTACGTCATAGACGTATACAGTTTTCCCACGGAGAAGTAGGGCCCGACAATCAAGGAATGTGGTTAAATGGTACCCCGAGTGGTTAGGTTGGGTTAGGTTACGTTATATTACGTTATTGATGTACATGAGGGTCCCACGGAGACGTAGAGGCCAACAAGCCAGGAATGTTGTCAAATATTACAGCCGCGATGTTAGATTGGGTTAGGTTAGGCTATATTACGTTATTGATGTATATAAAGGTCCCACGGAGACGTAGAGGCCAACAAGCCAGGAATGTTGCCAAATATTACCGCCGAGTTGTTAGGTTGGGTTAGGTAAGGTTATATTACGTTCTTGATGTATATAAAGGTTCCGCGCAGACGTAGAGGCCAACCCGCCAGTAATGTTGTCAAATATTACCGCCGAGATGATAGGTTGGGTTCGGTTAGGTTATATTTCGTTATTGATGTATATGAAGCTCCCACGAAGACGCAGAGGCCAACTCGCCAGGAATGTTGTCAAATATTACCGCCGAAATGTTAGGTTGGGTTAGGTTAGGTTATATTACGTTATTGATGTATATAAAGGTCCAACGGAGACCTAGAGGCCTCCTCGCCAGGAATGTGGTCAAATATTAGTGCCGAGATGTTAGGTTGGTTTAGGTTAGGTTGTATTACGTCATAGACGTATACAGTGTTCCCACGGAGAAGTAGGACCCGACAATCAAGGAATGTGGTTAAATGGTACCCCGAGAAGTTAGGTTGGGGCAGGTTACGTTATATTACGTTATTGATGTACATGAGGGTCCCACGGAGACGTAGAGGCCAACATGCCAGGAATGTTGCCAAATATTACCGCCGAGATGTTAGGTTGGGTTAGGTTAAGTTATATTACGTTCTTGATGTATATAAAGGTTCCACGCAGACGTAGAGGCCAACAAGCCAGGAATGTTGTCAAATATTACCGCCGAGATGTGAGGTTGGGTTAGGTTAGGTTATATTACGTTCTTGATGTATATAAAGGTCCCACGCAGACGTAGAGGCCAACCCGCCAGGAATGTTGTCAAATATTACCGCCAAGATGATAGGTTGGGTTAGGTTAGGTTATATTTCGTTATTGATGTATATGAAGATCCCACGGAGACGTAGAGGCCAACTCGCCAGGAAAGTTGTCAAATATTACAGCCGCGATGTTAGATTGGGTCAGGTTAGGTTATATTACGTTATTGTTGTATATAAAGGTCCCACGGAGACGCAGAGGCCAACTCGCCAGGAATGTTGTCAAATATTCACGCCGAGATGATAGGTTGGATTAGGTTAGGTTATATTACGTTATTGATGTATATAAAGGTCCCACGGAGACGTAGAGGCCAACAAGCCAGGAATGTTGTCAAATATTACCGCCGAGATGTGAGGTTGGGTTAGGTTAGGTTATATTACGTTATTGTAGTATATAAAGGTCCCACGGAGACGCAGAGGCCAACTCGACAGGAATGTTGTCAAATATTACTGCCGACATGATAGGTTGGATTAGGTTAGGTAATATTACGTTATTGATGTATATAAAGTTCCCACGGAGACCTAGAGGCCTACTCGCCAGGAATGTGGTCAAATATTAGTGACGAGATGTTAGGTTGGTTTAGGTTAGGTTGTATTACGTCATAGACGTATACAGTGTTCCCACGGAGAAGTAGGGCCCGACAATCAAGGAATGTGGTTAAATGGTACCCCGAGTGGTTAGGTTGGGTTAGGTTACGTTATATTACGTTATTGATGTACATGAGGGTCCCACGGAGACGTAGAGGCCAACAAGACAGGAATGTTGCCAAATATTACCGCCGAGATGTTAGTTTGGGTTAGGTTAGGTTATATTACGTTCTTGATGTATATAAAGGTCCCACGCAGACGTAGAGACCAACCCGCCAGGAATGTTGTCAAATATTACAGCCGCGATGTTAGATTCGGTTAGGTTAGGTTATATTACGTTATTGTTGTATATAAAGGTCCCACGGAGACGCAGAGGCCAACTCGCCAGGAATGTTGTCAAATATTAACGCCGAGATGATAGGTTGGATTAGGTTATGTTATATTACGTTATTGATGTATATGAAGGTCCCACGGAGACGTAGAGGCCAACAAGCCAGGAATGTTGTCAAATATTACCGCCGAGATGTGAGGTTGGGTTAGGTTAGGTTATATTACGTTATTGTATTATATAATGGTCCCACGGAGACGCAGAGGCCAACTCGCCAGGAATGTTGTCAAATATTACTGCCGACATGATAGGTTGGATTAGGTTAGATAATATTACGCTATTGATGTATATAAAGGTCCCACGGAGACGTAGAGGCCAAGAAGCCAGGAATGTTGCCAAATATTACCGCCGAGATGTGAGGGTGGGTTAGGTTAGGTTATATTACGTTATTGATGTATATAAAGGTCCCACGGAGACGCAGAGGCCAACTCGCCAGGAATGTTGTCAAATATTAACGCCGAGATGATAGGTTGGATTAGGTTATGTTATATTACGTTATTGATGTATATGAAGGTCCCACGGAGACGTAGAGGCCAACAAGCCAGGAATGTTGTCAAATATTACCGCCGAGATGTGAGGTTGGGTTAGGTTAGGTTATATTACGTTATTGTAGTATATAAAGGTCCCACGGAGACGCAGAGGCCAACTCGCCAGGAATGTTGTCAAATATTACCGCCGAGATGATAGGTTGGGTTAGGTTTGGTTATATTTCGTTATTGATGTATATGAAGGTCCCGCGGAGACGTAGAGGCCAACATGCCAGGAATGTTGTCAAATATTACAGCCGCGATCTTAGATTGGGTTAGGTTACGTTATATTACGTTATTGATATACATGAGGGTCCCACGGAGACGTAGAGGCCAACAAGCCAGGAATGTTGTCAAATATTACAGCCGCCATGTTAGATTGGATTAGGTTAGGTTATATTACGTTATTGATGTATATAAAGGTCCCACGGAGACGTAGAGTCCAACTCGCCAGGAATGTTGTCAAATATTACAGCCGCGATGTTAGATTGGGTTAGGTTAGGTTATATTACGTTATTGATGTATATAAAGGTCCCACGGAGACGCAAAGGCCAACTCGCCAGGAATGTTGTCAAATATTACCGCCGAGATGATAGGTTGGTTTAGGTTAGTTTGTATTACGTCATAGACGTATACAGTGTTCCCACGGAGAAGTAGGGCCCGACAATCAAGGAATGTGGTTAAATGGTACCCCGAGTGGTTAGGTTGGGTTAGGTTACGTTATATTACGTTATTGATGTATATGAGGGTCCCACGGAGACGTAGAGGCCAACAAGCCAGGAATGTTGTCAAATATTACAGCCGCGATGTTAGATTGGGTTAGGTTAGGCTATATTACGTTATTGATGTATATAAAGGTCCCACGGAGACGTAGAGGCCAACAAGCCAGGAATGTTGCCAAATATTACCGCCGAGTTGTTAGGTTGGGTTAGGTAAGGTTATATTACGTTCTTGATGTATATAAAGGTTCCACGCAGACGTAGAGGCCAACCCGCCAGTAATGTTGTCAAATATTACCGCCGAGATGATAGGTTGGGTTAGGTTAGGTTATATTTCGTTATTGATGTATATGAAGCTCCCACGAAGACGCAGAGGCCAACTCGCCAGGAATGTTGTCAAATATTACCGCCGAAATGTTAGGTTGGGTTAGGTTAGGTTATATTACGTTATTGATGTATATAAAGGTCCAACGGAGACCTAGAGGCCTCCTCGCCAGGAATGTGGTCAAATATTAGTGCCGAGATGTTAGGTTGGTTTAGGTTAGGTTGTATTACGTCATAGACGTATACAGTGTTCCCACGGAGAAGTAGGACCCGACAATCAAGGAATGTGGTTAAATGGTACCCCGAGAAGTTAGGTCGGGTCAGGTTACGTTATATTACGTTATTGATGTACATGAGGGTCCCACGGAGACGTAGAGGCCAACATGCCAGGAATGTTGCCAAATATTACCGCCGAGATGTTAGGTTGTGTTAGGTTAAGTTATATTACGTTATTGATGTATATAAAGGTCCCACGGAGCCGTAGAAGCCAACTCGCCAGGAATGTTGCCAAATATTACCGCCGCGATGTTAGATTGGGTTAGGTTATGTGAGATTACGTTATTGTCGTATAGAGGTCCCACGGAGACGTAGAGGCCAACTCGCCAGGAATGTTGTCAAATATTACAGCCACGATGTTAGATTGGGTTAGGTTAGGTTATATTACGTTATTGATGTATATAAAGGTCCCACGGAGACGTAGAGGCCAACTCGTCAGGAATATTGTCAAATATTACCGCCGAGATGATAGGTTGCTTAGGTTAGGTTATATTAAGTTATTGATGTATATAAAGTTCCCACGGAGACCTAGAGGCCTACTCGCCAGGAATGTGGTCAAATATTAGTGACGAGATGTGAGGTTGGTTTAGGTTAGGTTGTATTACGTCATAGACGTATACAGTTTTCCCACGGTGAAGTAGGGCCCGACAATCAAGGAATGTGGTTAAATGGTACCCCGAGTGGTTAGGTTGGGTTGGGTTACGTTATATTACGTTATTGATGTACATGAGGGTCCCACGGAGACGTAGAGGCCAACAAGCCAGGAATGTTGCCAAATATTACCGCCGAGATGTGAGGTTCGGTTAGGTTAGGTTATATTACGTTATTGTAGTATATAAAGGTCCCACGGAGACGCAGAGGCCAACTCGCCAGGAATGTTGTCAAATATTACCGCCGAGATGATAGGTTGGGTCAGGTTAGGTTATATTACGTTATTGATGTATATGAAGATACCACGGAGACGTAGTGGCCAACTCGCCAGGTATGTGGTCAAATATTACCGCCGAGATGATAGGTTGGGTTAGGTTTGGTTATATTTCGTTATTGATGTATATGAAGGTCCCGCGGAGACGTAGAGGCCTACATGCCAGGAATGTTGTCAAATATTACAGCCGCGATCTTAGATTGGGTTAGGTTACGTTATATTACGTTATTGATATACTTGAGGGTCCCACGGAGACGTAGAGGCCAACAAGCCAGGAATGTTGTCAAATATTACAGCCGCGATGTTAGATTGGATTAGGTTAGGTTATATTACGCTATTGATGTATATAAAGGTCCCACGGAGACGTAGAGTCCAACTCGCCAGGAATGTTGTCAAATATTACAGCCGCGATGTTAGATTGGGTTAGGTTAGGTTATATTACGTTATTGATGTATATAAAGGTCCCACGGAGACGCAAAGGCCAACTCGCCAGGAATGTTGTCAAATATTACCGCCGAGATGATAGGTTGGTTTAGGTTAGGTTGTATTACGTCATAGACGTATACAGTGTTCCCACGGAGAAGTAGGGCCCGACAATCAAGGAATGTGGTTAAATGGTACCCCGAGTGGTTAGGTTGGGTTAGGTTACGTTATATTACGTTATTGATGTACATGAGGGTCCCACGGAGACGTAGAGGCCAACAAGCCAGGAATGTTGTCAAATATTACAGCCGCGATGTTAGATTGGGTTAGGTTAGGCTATATTACGTTATTGATGTATATAAAGGTCCCACGGAGACGTAGAGGCCAACAAGCCAGGAATGTTGCCAAATATTACCGCCGAGTTGTTAGGTTGGGTTAGGTAAGGTTATATTACGTTCTTGATGTATATAAAGGTTCCACGCAGACGTAGAGGCCAACCCGCCAGTAATGTTGTCAAATATTACCGCCGAGATGATAGGTTGGGTTAGGTTAGGTTATATTTCGTTATTGATGTATATGAAGCTCCCACGAAGACGCAGAGGCCAACTCGCCAGGAATGTTGTCAAATATTACCGCCGAAATGTTAGGTTGGGTTAGGTTAGGTTATATTACGTTATTGATGTATATAAAGGTCCAACGGAGACCTAGAGGCCTCCTCGCCAGGAATGTGGTCAAATATTAGTGCCGAGATGTTAGGTTGGTTTAGGTTAGGTTGTATTACGTCATAGACGTATACAGTGTTCCCACGGAGAAGTAGGACCCGACAATCAAGGAATGTGGTTAAATGGTACCCCGAGAAGTTAGGTTGGGTCAGGTTACGTTATATTACGTTATTGATGTACATGAGGGTCCCACGGAGACGTAGAGGCCAACATGCCAGGAATGTTGCCAAATATTACCGCCGAGATGTTAGGTTGGGTTAGGTTAAGTTATATTACGTTCTTGATGTATATAAAGGTTCCACGCAGACGTAGAGGCCAACCCGCCAGTAATGTTGCCAAATATTACCGCCGAGATGATAGGTTGGGTTAGGTTAGGTTATATTTCGTTATTGATGTATATGAAGCTCCCACGGAGACGTAGAGGCCAACTCGCCAGGAATGTTGTCAAATATTACAGCCGCGATCTTAGATTGGGTTAGGTTACGTTATATTACGTTATTGATATACTTGAGGGTCCCACGGAGACGTAGAGGCCAACAAGCCAGGAATGTTGCCAAATATTACCGCCGAGATGTTAGGTTGGTTTAGGTTAGGTTGTATTACGTGATAGACGTATACAGTGTTCCCACGGAGAAGTAGGACCCGACAATCAAGGAATGTGGTTAAATGGTACCCCGAGAAGTTAGGTTGGGTCAGGTTACGTTATATTACGTTATTGATGTACATGAGGGTCCCACGGAGACGTAGAGGCCAACATGCCAGGAATGTTGCCAAATATTACCGCCGAGATGTTAGGTTGGGTTAGGTTAAGTTATATTACGTTCTTGATGTATATAAAGGTTCCACGCAGACGTAGAGGCCAACCCGCCAGTAATGTTGCCAAATATTACCGCCGAGATGATAGGTTGGGTTAGGTTAGGTTATATTTCGTTATTGATGTATATGAAGCTCCCACGGAGACGTAGAGGCCAACTCGCCAGGAATGTTGTCAAATATTACAGCCGCGATCTTAGATTGGGTTAGGTTACGTTATATTACGCTTTTGTTGTATATAAAGGTCCCACGGAGACGTAGAGGCCAAATTGTCAGGAATATTGTCAAATATTACCGCCGAGATGTTAGGTTGGGTTAGGTTAGGTTATATTACGTTCTTGATGTATATAAAGGTCCCACGGAGACGTAGAGGCCAACAAGCCAGGAATGTTGTCAAATATTACCGCCGAGATGTGAGGTTGGGTTAGGTTAGGTTATATTACGTTATTGTGGTATATAAAGGTCCCACGGAGACGCAGAGGCCAACTCGCCAGGAATGTTGTCAAATATTACTGCCGACATGATAGGTTGGATTAGGTTAGGTAATATTACGTTATTGATGTATATAAAGTTCCCACGGAGACCTAGAGGCCTACTCGCCAGGAATGTGGTCAAATATTAGTGACGAGATGTTAGGTTGGTTTAGGTTAGGTTATATTACGTCATAGACGTATACAGTGTTCCCACGGGGAAGTAGGGCCCGACAATCAAGGAATGTGGTTAAATGGTACCCCGAGTGGTTAGGTTGGGTTAGGTTACGTTATATTACGTTATTGATGTACATGAGGGTCCCACGGAGACGTAGAGGCCAACAAGACAGGAATGTTGCCAAATATAACCGCCGAGATGTTAGGTTGGTTTAGGTTAGGTTGTATTACGTCATAGACGTATACAGTGTTCCCACGGAGAAGTAGGGCCCGACAATCAAGGAATGTGGTTAAATGGTACCCCGAGTGGTTAGGTTGGGTTATGTTACGTTATATTACGTTATTGATGTACGTGAGGGTCCCACGGAGACGTAGAGGCCAACAAGCCAGGAATGTTGCCAAATATTACCGCCGAGATGTTAGTTTGGGTTACGTTAGGTTATATTACGTTCTTGATGTATATAAAGGTCCCACGCAGACGTAGAGGCCAACCCGCCAGGAATGTTGTCAAATATTACCGCCGAGATGATAGGTTGGGTTAGGTTAGGTTATATTTCGTTATTGATGTATATGAAGATCCCACGGAGACGTAGAGGCCAACTCGCCAGGAAAGTTGTCAAATATTACAGCCGCGATGTTAGATTGGGTCAGGTTAGGTTATATTACGTTACTGTTGTATATAAAGGTCCCACGGAGACGCAGAGGCCAACTCGCCAGGAATGTTGTCAAATATTCACGCCGAGATGATAGGTTGGATTAGGTTAGGTTATATTACGTTATTGATGTATATAAAGGTCCCACGGAGACGTAGAGGCCAACAAGCCAGGAATGTTGTCAAATATTACCGCCGAGATGTGAGGTTGGGTTAGGTTAGGTTATATTACGTTATTGTAGTATATAAAGGTCCCACGGAGACGCAGAGGCCAACTCGCCAGGAATGTTGTCAAATATTACTGCCGACATGATAGGTTGGATTAGGTTAGGTAATATTACGTTATTGATGTATATAAAGTTCCCACGGAGACCTAGAGGCCTACTCGCCAGGAATGTGGTCAAATATTAGTGACGAGATGTTAGGTTGGTTTAGGTTAGGTTGTATTACGTCATAGACGTATACAGTGTTCCCACGGAGAAGTAGGGCCCGACAATCAAGGAATGTGGTTAAATGGTACCCCGAGTGGTTAGGTTGGGTTAGGTTACGTTATATTACGTTATTGATGTACATGAGGGTCCCACGGAGACGTAGAGGCCAACAAGACAGGAATGTTGCCAAATATTACCGCCGAGATGTTAGTTTGGGTTAGGTTAGGTTATATTACGTTCTTGATGTATATAAAGGTCCCACGCAGACGTAGAGGCCAACCCGCCAGGAATGTTGTCAAATATTACAGCCGCGATGTTAGATTCGGTTAGGTTAGGTTATATTACGTTATTGTTGTATATAAAGGTCCCACGGAGACGCAGAGGCCAACTCGCCAGGAATGTTGTCAAATATTAACGCCGAGATGATAGGTTGGATTAGGTTATGTTATATTACGTTATTGATGTATATGAAGGTCCCACGGAGACGTAGAGGCCAACAAGCCAGGAATGTTGTCAAATATTACCGCCGAGATGTGAGGTTGGGTTAGGTTAGGTTATATTACGTTATTGTAGTATATAAAGGTCCCACGGAGACGCAGAGGCCAACTCGCCAGGAATGTTGTCAAATATTACCGCCGAGATGATAGGTTGGGTCAGGTTAGGTTATATTACGTTATTGATGTATATGAAGATACCACGGAGACGTAGTGGCCAACTCGCCAGGTATGTGGTCAAATATTACCGCCGAGATGATAGGTTGGGTTAGGTTTGGTTATATTTCGTTATTGATGTATATGAAGGTCCCGCGGAGACGTAGAGGCCAACATGCCAGGAATGTTGTCAAATATTACAGCCGCGATCTTAGATTGGGTTAGGTTACGTTATATTACGTTATTGATATACATGAGGGTCCCACGGAGACGTAGAGGCCAACAAGCCAGGAATGTTGTCAAATATTACAGCCGCCATGTTAGATTGGATTAGGTTAGGTTATATTACGTTATTGATGTATATAAAGGTCCCACGGAGACGTAGAGTCCAACTCGCCAGGAATGTTGTCAAATATTACAGCCGCGATGTTAGATTGGGTTAGGTTAGGTTATATTACGTTATTGATGTATATAAAGGTCCCACGGAGACGCAAAGGCCAACTCGCCAGGAATGTTGTCAAATATTACCGCCGAGATGATAGGTTGGTTTAGGTTAGGTTGTATTACGTCATAGACGTATACAGTGTTCCCACGGAGAAGTAGGGCCCGACAATCAAGGAATGTGTTTAAATGGTACCCCGAGTGGTTAGGTTGGGTTAGGTTACGTTATATTACGTTATTGATGTACATGAGGGTCCCACGGAGACGTAGAGGCCAACAAGCCAGGAATGTTGTCAAATATTACAGCCGCGATGTTAGATTGGGTTAGGTTAGGCTATATTACGTTATTGATGTATATAAAGGTCCCACGGAGACGTAGAGGCCAACAAGCCAGGAATGTTGCCAAATATTACCGCCGAGTTGTTAGGTTGGGTTAGGTAAGGTTATATTACGTTCTTGATGTATATAAAGGTTCCACGCAGACGTAGAGGCCAACCCGCCAGTAATGTTGTCAAATATTACCGCCGAGATGATAGGTTGGGTTAGGTTAGGTTATATTTCGTTATTGATGTATATGAAGCTCCCACGAAGACGCAGAGGCCAACTCGCCAGGAATGTTGTCAAATATTACCGCCGAAATGTTAGGTTGGGTTAGGTTAGGTTATATTACGTTATTGATGTATATAAAGGTCCAACGGAGACCTAGAGGCCTCCTCGCCAGGAATGTGGTCAAATATTAGTGCCGAGATGTTAGGTTGGTTTAGGTTAGGTTGTATTACGTCATAGACGTATACAGTGTTCCCACGGAGAAGTAGGACCCGACAATCAAGGAATGTGGTTAAATGGTACCCCGAGAAGTTAGGTTGGGTCAGGTTACGTTATATTACGTTATTGATGTACATGAGGGTCCCACGGAGACGTAGAGGCCAACATGCCAGGAATGTTGCCAAATATTACCGCCGAGATGTTAGGTTGTGTTAGGTTAAGTTATATTACGTTATTGATGTATATAAAGGTCCCACGGAGCCGTAGAAGCCAACTCGCCAGGAATGTTGCCAAATATTACCGCCGCGATGTTAGATTGGGTTAGGTTATGTGAGATTACGTTATTGTCGTATAGAGGTCCCACGGAGACGTAGAGGCCAACTCGCCAGGAATGTTGTCAAATATTACAGCCACGATGTTAGATTGGGTTAGGTTAGGTTATATTACGTTATTGATGTATATAAAGGTCCCACGGAGACGTAGAGGCCAACTCGTCAGGAATATTGTCAAATATTACCGCCGAGATGATAGGTTGGATTAGGTTAGGTTATATTAAGTTATTGATGTATATAAAGTTCCCACGGAGACCTAGAGGCCTACTCGCCAGGAATGTGGTCAAATATTAGTGACGAGATGTTAGGTTGGTTTAGGTTAGGTTGTATTACGTCGTAGACGTATACAGTTTTCCCACGGAGAAGTAGGGCCCGACAATCAAGGAATGTGGTTAAATGGTACCCCGAGTGGTTAGGTTGGGTTAGGTTACGTTATATTACGTTATTGATGTACATGAGGGTCCCACGGAGACGTAGAGGCCAACAAGCCAGGAATGTTGTCAAATATTACAGCCGCGATGTTAGATTGGGTTAGGTTAGGCTATATTACGTTATTGATGTATATAAAGGTCCCACGGAGACGTAGAGGCCAACAAGCCAGGAATGTTGCCAAATATTACCGCCGAGTTGTTAGGTTGGGTTAGGTAAGGTTATATTACGTTCTTGATGTATATAAAGGTTCCGCGCAGACGTAGAGGCCAACCCGCCAGTAATGTTGTCAAATATTACCGCCGAGATGATAGGTTGGGTTAGGTTAGGTTATATTTCGTTATTGATGTATATGAAGCTCCCACGAAGACGCAGAGGCCAACTCGCCAGGAATGTTGTCAAATATTACCGCCGAAATGTTAGGTTGGGTTAGGTTAGGTTATATTACGTTATTGATGTATATAAAGGTCCAACGGAGACCTAGAGGCCTCCTCGCCAGGAATGTGGTCAAATATTAGTGCCGAGATGTTAGGTTGGTTTAGGTTAGGTTGTATTACGTCATAGACGTATACAGTGTTCCCACGGAGAAGTAGGACCCGACAATCAAGGAATGTGGTTAAATGGTACCCCGAGAAGTTAGGTTGGGTCAGGTTACGTTATATTACGTTATTGATGTACATGAGGGTCCCACGGAGACGTAGAGGCCAACATGCCAGGAATGTTGCCAAATATTACCGCCGAGATGTTAGGTTGTGTTAGGTTAAGTTATATTACGTTATTGATGTATATAAAGGTCCCACGGAGCCGTAGAAGCCAACTCGCCAGGAATGTTGCCAAATATTACCGCCGCGATGTTAGATTGGGTTAGGTTATGTGAGATTACGTTATTGTCGTATAGAGGTCCCACGGAGACGTAGAGGCCAACTCGCCAGGAATGTTGTCAAATATTACAGCCACGATGTTAGATTGGGTTAGGTTAGGTTATATTACGTTATTGATGTATATAAAGGTCCCACGGAGACGTAGAGGCCAACTCGTCAGGAATATTGTCAAATATTACCGCCGAGATGATAGGTTGGATTAGGTTAGGTTATATTAAGTTATTGATGTATATAAAGTTCCCACGGAGACCTAGAGGCCTACTCGCCAGGAATGTGGTCAAATATTAGTGACGAGATGTTAGGTTGGTTTAGGTTAGGTTGTATTACGTCGTAGACGTATACAGTTTTCCCACGGAGAAGTAGGGCCCGACAATCAAGGAATGTGGTTAAATGGTACCCCGAGTGGTTAGGTTGGGTTAGGTTACGTTATATTACGTTATTGATGTACATGAGGGTCCCACGGAGACGTAGAGGCCAACAAGCCAGGAATGTTGTCAAATATTACAGCCGCGATGTTAGATTGGGTTAGGTTAGGCTATATTACGTTATTGATGTATATAAAGGTCCCACGGAGACGTAGAGGCCAACAAGCCAGGAATGTTGCCAAATATTACCGCCGAGTTGTTAGGTTGGGTTAGGTAAGGTTATATTACGTTCTTGATGTATATAAAGGTTCCGCGCAGACGTAGAGGCCAACCCGCCAGTAATGTTGTCAAATATTACCGCCGAGATGATAGGTTGGGTTCGGTTAGGTTATATTTCGTTATTGATGTATATGAAGCTCCCACGAAGACGCAGAGGCCAACTCGCCAGGAATGTTGTCAAATATTACCGCCGAAATGTTAGGTTGGGTTAGGTTAGGTTATATTACGTTATTGATGTATATAAAGGTCCAACGGAGACCTAGAGGCCTCCTCGCCAGGAATGTGGTCAAATATTAGTGCCGAGATGTTAGGTTGGTTTAGGTTAGGTTGTATTACGTCATAGACGTATACAGTGTTCCCACGGAGAAGTAGGACCCGACAATCAAGGAATGTGGTTAAATGGTACCCCGAGAAGTTAGGTTGGGGCAGGTTACGTTATATTACGTTATTGATGTACATGAGGGTCCCACGGAGACGTAGAGGCCAACATGCCAGGAATGTTGCCAAATATTACCGCCGAGATGTTAGGTTGGGTTAGGTTAAGTTATATTACGTTCTTGATGTATATAAAGGTTCCACGCAGACGTAGAGGCCAACAAGCCAGGAATGTTGTCAAATATTACCGCCGAGATGTGAGGTTGGGTTAGGTTAGGTTATATTACGTTCTTGATGTATATAAAGGTCCCACGCAGACGTAGAGGCCAACCCGCCAGGAATGTTGTCAAATATTACCGCCGAGATGATAGGTTGGGTTAGGTTAGGTTATATTTCGTTATTGATGTATATGAAGATCCCACGGAGACGTAGAGGCCAACTCGCCAGGAAAGTTGTCAAATATTACAGCCGCGATGTTAGATTGGGTCAGGTTAGGTTATATTACGTTATTGTTGTATATAAAGGTCCCACGGAGACGCAGAGGCCAACTCGCCAGGAATGTTGTCAAATATTCACGCCGAGATGATAGGTTGGATTAGGTTAGGTTATATTACGTTATTGATGTATATAAAGGTCCCACGGAGACGTAGAGGCCAACAAGCCAGGAATGTTGTCAAATATTACCGCCGAGATGTGAGGTTGGGTTAGGTTAGGTTATATTACGTTATTGTAGTATATAAAGGTCCCACGGAGACGCAGAGGCCAACTCGACAGGAATGTTGTCAAATATTACTGCCGACATGATAGGTTGGATTAGGTTAGGTAATATTACGTTATTGATGTATATAAAGTTCCCACGGAGACCTAGAGGCCTACTCGCCAGGAATGTGGTCAAATATTAGTGACGAGATGTTAGGTTGGTTTAGGTTAGGTTGTATTACGTCATAGACGTATACAGTGTTCCCACGGAGAAGTAGGGCCCGACAATCAAGGAATGTGGTTAAATGGTACCCCGAGTGGTTAGGTTGGGTTAGGTTACGTTATATTACGTTGTTGATGTACATGAGGGTCCCACGGAGACGTAGAGGCCAACAAGACAGGAATGTTGCCAAATATTACCGCCGAGATGTTAGTTTGGGTTAGGTTAGGTTATATTACGTTCTTGATGTATATAAAGGTCCCACGCAGACGTAGAGACCAACCCGCCAGGAATGTTGTCAAATATTACAGCCGCGATGTTAGATTCGGTTAGGTTAGGTTATATTACGTTATTGTTGTATATAAAGGTCCCACGGAGACGCAGAGGCCAACTCGCCAGGAATGTTGTCAAATATTAACGCCGAGATGATAGGTTGGATTAGGTTATGTTATATTACGTTATTGATGTATATGAAGGTCCCACGGAGACGTAGAGGCCAACAAGCCAGGAATGTTGCCAAATATTACCGCCGAGATGTTAGGTTGGGTTAGGTTAAGTTATATTACGTTCTTGATGTATATAAAGGTTCCACGCAGACGTAGAGGCCAACTCGCCAGGAATGTTGTCAAATATTACTGCCGACATGATAGGTTGGATTAGGTTAGATAATATTACGCTATTGATGTATATAAAGGTCCCACGGAGACGTAGAGGCCAAGAAGCCAGGAATGTTGCCAAATATTACCGCCGAGATGTGAGGGTGGGTTAGGTTAGGTTATATTACGTTATTGATGTATATAAAGGTCCCACGGAGCCGTAGAAGCCAACTCGCCAGGAATGTTGCCAAATATTACCGCCGCGATGTTAGATTGGGTTAGGTTATGTGAGATTACGTTATTGTCGTATAGAGGTCCCACGGAGACGTAGAGGCCAACTCGCCAGGAATGTTGTCAAATATTACAGCCACGATGTTAGATTGGGTTAGGTTAGGTTATATTACGTTATTGATGTATATAAAGGTCCCACGGAGACGTTGAGGCCAACTCGTCAGGAATATTGTCAAATATTACCGCCGAGATGATAGGTTGGATTAGGTTAGGTTACATTAAGTTATTGATGTATATAAAGTTCCCACGGAGACCTAGAGGCCTACTCGCCAGGAATGTGGTCAAATATTAGTGACGAGATGTTAGGTTGGTTTAGGTTAGGTTGTATTACGTCGTAGACGTATACAGTTTTCCCACGGAGAAGTAGGGCCCGACAATCAAGGAATGTGGTTAAATGGTACCCCGAGTGGTTAGGTTGGGTTAGGTTACGTTATATTACGTTATTGATGTACATGAGGGTCCCACGGAGACGTAGAGGCCAACAAGCCAGGAATGTTGTCAAATATTACAGCCGCGATGTTAGATTGGGTTAGGTTAGGCTATATTACGTTATTGATGTATATAAAGGTCCCACGGAGACGTAGAGGCCAACAAGCCAGGAATGTTGCCAAATATTACCGCCGAGTTGTTAGGTTGGGTTAGGTAAGGTTATATTACGTTCTTGATGTATATAAAGGTTCCGCGCAGACGTAGAGGCCAACCCGCCAGTAATGTTGTCAAATATTACCGCCGAGATGATAGGTTGGGTTCGGTTAGGTTATATTTCGTTATTGATGTATATGAAGCTCCCACGAAGACGCAGAGGCCAACTCGCCAGGAATGTTGTCAAATATTACCGCCGAAATGTTAGGTTGGGTTAGGTTAGGTTATATTACGTTATTGATGTATATAAAGGTCCAACGGAGACCTAGAGGCCTCCTCGCCAGGAATGTGGTCAAATATTAGTGCCGAGATGTTAGGTTGGTTTAGGTTAGGTTGTATTACGTCATAGACGTATACAGTGTTCCCACGGAGAAGTAGGACCCGACAATCAAGGAATGTGGTTAAATGGTACCCCGAGAAGTTAGGTTGGGGCAGGTTACATTATATTACGTTATTGATGTACATGAGTGTCTCACGGAGACGTAGAGGCCAACATGCCAGGAATGTTGCCAAATATTACCGCCGAGATGTTAGGTTGGGTTAGGTTAAGTTATATTACGTTCTTGATGTATATAAAGTTTCCACGCAGACGTAGAGGCCAACAAGCCAGGAATGTTGTCAAATATTACCGCCGAGATGTGAGGTTGGGTTAGGTTAGGTTATATTACGTTATTGTAGTATATAAAGGTCCCACGGAGACGCAGAGGCCAACTCGCCAGGAATGTTGTCAAATATTACAGCCGCGATGTTAGATTGGGTTAGGATAGGTTATATTACGTTATTGATGTATATAAAGGTCCAACGGAGACGTAGAGGCCAACAAGCCAGGAATGTTGCCAAATATTACTGCCGTGATGTTAGGTTGGTTTAGGTTAGGTTGTATTACGTCATAGACGTATACAGTGTTCCCACGGAGAAGTAGGGCCCGACAATCAAGGAATGTGGTTAAATGGTACCCCGAGTGGTTAGGTTGGGTTATGTTACGTTATATTACGTTATTGATGTACGTGAGGGTCCCACGGAGACGTAGAGGCCAACAAGCCAGGAATGTTGCCAAATATTACCGCCGAGATGTTAGTTTGGGTTACGTTAGGTTATATTACGTTCTTGATGTATATAAAGGTCCCACGCAGACGTAGAGGCCAACCCGCCAGGAATGTTGTCAAATATTACCGCCGAGATGATAGGTTGGGTTAGGTTAGGTTATATTTCGTTATTGATGTATATGAAGATCCCACGGAGACGTAGAGGCCAACTCGCCAGGAAAGTTGTCAACTATTACAGCCGCGATGTTAGATTGGGTCAGGTTAGGTTATATTACGTTATTGATGTATATAAAGGTCCCACGGAGACGTAGAGGCCAACAAGCCAGGAATGTTGTCAAATATTACCGCCGAGATGTGAGGTTGGGTTAGGTTAGGTTATATTACGTTCTTGATGTATATAAAGGTCCCACGCAGACGTAGAGGCCAACCCGCCAGGAATGTTGTCAAATATTACCGCCGAGATGATAGGTTGGGTTAGGTTAGGTTATATTTCGTTATTGATGTATATGAAGATCCCACGGAGACGTAGAGGCCAACTCGCCAGGAAAGTTGTCAAATATTACAGCCGCGATGTTAGATTGGGTCAGGTTAGGTTATATTACGTTATTGATGTATATAAAGGTCCCACGGAGACGTAGAGGCCAACAAGCCAGGAATGTTGTCAAATATTACCGCCGAGATGTGAGGTTGGGTTAGGTTAGGTTATCTTACGTTCTTGATGTATATAAAGGTCCCACGCAGACGTAGAGGCCAACCCGCCAGGAATGTTGTCAAATATTACCGCCGAGATGATAGGTTGGGTTAGGTTAGGTTATATTTCGTTATTGATGTATATGAAGATCCCACGGAGACGTAGAGGCCAACTCGCCAGGAAAGTTGTCAAATATTACAGCCGCGATGTTAGATTGGGTCAGGTTAGGTTATATTACGTTATTGTTGTATATAAAGGTCCCACGGAGACGCAGAGGCCCACTCGCCAGGAATGTTGTCAAATATTCACGCCGAGATGATAGGTTGGATTAGGTTAGGTTATATTACGTTATTGATGTATATAAAGGTCCCACGGAGACGTAGAGGCCAACAAGCCAGGAATGTTGTCAAATATTACCGCCGACATGATAGGTTGGATTAGGTTAGATAATATTACGCTATTGATGTATATAAAGGTCCCACGGAGACGTAGAGGCCAAGAAGCCAGGAATGTTGCCAAATATTACCGCCGAGATGTGAGGGTGGGTTAGGTTAGGTTATATTACGTTATTGATGTATATAAAGGTCCCACGGAGCCGTAGAAGCCAACTCGCCAGGAATGTTGCCAAATATTACCGCCGCGATGTTAGATTGGGTTAGGTTATGTGAGATTACGTTATTGACGTATAGAGGTCCCACGGAGACGTAGAGGCCAACTCGCCAGGAATGTTGTCAAATATTACAGCCACGATGTTAGATTGGGTTAGGTTAGTTTATATTACGTTATTGATGTATATAAAGGTCCCACGGAGACGTAGATGCCAACTCGTCAGGAATATTGTCAAATATTACCGCCGAGATGATAGGTTGGATTAGGCTAGGTTATATTAAGTTATTGATGTATATAAAGTTCCCACGGAGACCTAGAGGCCTACTCGCCAGGAATGCGGTCAAATATTAGTGACGAGATGTTAGGTTGGTTTAGGTTAGGTTGTATTACGTCATAGACGTATACAGTTTTCCCACGGAGACGTAGGGCCCGACAATCAAGGAATGTGGTTAAATGGTACCCCGAGTGGTTAGGTTGGGTTAGGTTACGTTATATTACGTTATTGATGTACATGAGGGTCCCACGGAGACGTAGAGGCCAACAAGCCAGGAATGTTGTCAAATATTACCGCCGAGATGTGAGGTTGGGTTACGTTAGGTTATATTACGTTCTTGATGTATATAAAGGTCCCACGCAGACGTAGAGGCCAACCCGCCAGGAATGTTGTCAAATATTACCGCCGAGATGATAGGTTGGGTTAGGTTAGGTTATATTTCGTTATTGATGTATATGAAGATCCCACGGAGACGTAGAGGCCAACTCGCCAGGAAAGTTGTCAAATATTACAGCCGCGATGTTAGATTGGGTCAGGTTAGGTTATATTACGTTATTGTTGTATATAAAGGTCCCACGGAGACGCAGAGGTCAACTCGCCAAGAATGTTGTCAAATATTCACGCCGAGATGATAGGTTGGATTAGGTTAGGTTATATTACGTTATTGATGTACATGAGGGTCCCACGGAGACGTAGAGGCCAACATGCCAGGAATGTTGCCAAATATTACCGCCGAGATGTTAGGTTGGGTTAGGTTAAGTTATATTACGTTCTTGATGTATATAAAGGTTCCACGCAGACGTAGAGGCCAACAAGCCAGGAATGTTGTCAAATATTACCGCCGAGATGTGAGGTTGGGTTAGGTTAGGTTATATTACGTTATTGTAGTATATAAAGGTCCCACGGTGACGCAGAGGCCAACTCGCCAGGAATGTTGTCAAATATTACAGCCGCGATGTTAGATTGGGTTAGGATAGGTTATATTACGTTATTGATGTATATAAAGGTCCAACGGAGACGTAGAGGCCAACAAGCCAGGAATGTTGCCAAATATTACCGCCGAGATGTTAGGTTGGTTTAGGTTAGGTTGTATTACGTCATAGACGTATACAGTGTTCCCACGGAGAAGTAGGGCCCGACAATCAAGGAATGTGGTTAAATGGTACCCCGGGTGGTTAGGTTGGGTTATGTTACGTTATATTACGTTATTGATGTACGTGAGGGTCCCACGGAGACGTAGAGGCCAACAAGCCAGGAATGTTGTCAAATATTACCGCCGAGATGTGAGGTTGGGTTAGGTTAGGTTATATTACGTTCTTGATGTATATAAAGGTCCCACGCAGACGTAGAGGCTAACCCGCCAGGAATGTTGTCAAATATTACCGCCGAGATGATAGGTTGGGTTAGGTTAGGTTATATTTCGTTATTGATGTATATGAAGATCCCACGGAGACGTAGATGCCAACTCGCCAGGAAAGTTGTCAAATATTACAGCCGCGATGTTAGATTGGGTCAGGTTAGGTTATATTACGTTATTGTTGTATATAAAGGTCCCACGGAGACGCAGAGGCCAACTCGCCAGGAATGTTGTCAAATATTCACGCCGAGATGATAGGTTGGATTAGGTTAGGTTATATTACGTTATTGATGTATATAAAGGTCCCACGGAGACGTAGAGGCCAACAAGCCAGGAATGTTGTCAAATATTACCGCCGAGATGTGAGGTTGGGTTAGGTTAGGTTATATTACGTTATTGTAGTATATAAAGGTCCCACGGAGACGCAGAGGCCAACTCGCCAGGAATGTTGTCAAATATTAACGCCGAGATGATAGGTTGGATTAGGTTATGTTATATTACGTTATTGATGTATATGAAGGTCCCACGGAGACGTAGAGGCCAACAAGCCAGGAATGTTGTCAAATATTAACGCCGAGATGTGAGGTTGGGTTAGGTTAGGTTATATTACGTTATTGTAGTATATAATGGTCCCACGGAGACGCAGAGGCCAACTCGCCAGGAATGTTGTCAAATATTACTGCCGACATGATAGGTTGGATTAGGTTAGATAATATTACGCTATTGATGTATATAAAGGTCCCACGGAGACGTAGAGGCCAAGAAGCCAGGAATGTTGCCAAATATTACCGCCGAGATGTGAGGGTGGGTTAGGTTAGGTTATATTACGTTATTGATGTATATAAAGGTCCCACGGAGCCGTAGAAGCCAACTCGCCAGGAATGTTGCCAAATATTACCGCCGCGATGTTAGATTGGGTTAGGTTATGTGAGATTACGTTATTGACGTATAGAGGTCCCACGGAGACGTAGAGGCCAACTCGCCAGGAATGTTGTCAAATATTACAGCCACGATGTTAGATTGGGTTAGGGTAGTTTATATTACGTTATTGATGTATATAAAGGTCCCACGGAGACGTAGATGCCAACTCGTCAGGAATATTGTCAAATATTACCGCCGAGATGATAGGTTGGATTAGGTTAGGTTATATTAAGTTATTGATGTATATAAAGTTCCCACGGAGACCTAGAGGCCTACTCGCCAGGAATGTGGTCAAATATTAGTGACGAGATGTTAGGTTGGTTTAGGTTAGGTTGTATTACGTCATAGACGTATACAGTTTTCCCACGGAGACGTAGGGCCCGACAATCAAGGAATGTGGTTAAATGGTACCCCGAGTGGTTAGGTTGGGTTAGGTTACGTTATATTACGTTATTGATGTACATGAGGGTCCCACGGAGACGTAGAGGCCAACAAGCCAGGAATGTTGTCAAATATTACAGCCGCGATGTTAGATTGGGTTAGGTTAGGTTATATTACGTTATTGATGTATATAAAGGTCCCACGGAGGCATAGAGGCCAACAAGCCATGAATGTTGTCAAATATAACCGCCGAGATGTGAGGTTGGGTTAGGTTAGGTTATATTACGTTATTGTAGTTTATAAAGGTCCCACGGTGACGCAGAGGCCAACTCGCCAGGAATGTTGTCAAATATTACAGCCGCGATGTTAGATTGGGTTAGGATAGGTTATATTATGTTATTGATGTATATAAAGGTCCAACGGAGACGTAGAGGCCAACAAGCCAGGAATGTTGCCAAATATTACCGCCGAGATGTTAGGTTGGTTTAGGTTAGGTTGTATTACGTCATAGACGTATAC
This sequence comes from Xylocopa violacea, assembly GCA_963969225.1. Lineage (NCBI taxonomy): Eukaryota > Metazoa > Arthropoda > Insecta > Hymenoptera > Apidae > Xylocopa > Xylocopa violacea. Next base: position 8,671,443 of record CAXAJV010000016.1, on the reverse strand, counting down.
AGTGTTCCCACGGAAAATTAGGGCCCGACAATCAAGGAATGTGGTTAAATGGTACCCCGAGTGGTTAGGTTGGGTTATGTTACGTTATATTACGTTATTGATGTACGTGAGGGTCCCACGGAGACGTAGAGGCCAACAAGCCAGGAATGTTGCCAAATATTACCGCCGAGATGTTAGTTTGGGTTACGTTAGGTTATATTACGTTCTTGATGTATATAAAGGTCCCACGCAGACGTAGAGGCCAACCCGCCAGGAATGTTGTCAAATATTACCGCCGAGATGATAGGTTGGGTTAGGTTAGGTTATATTTCGTTATTGATGTATATGAAGATCCCACGGAGACGTAGAGGCCAACTCGCCAGGAAAGTTGTCAAATATTACAGCCGCGATGTTAGATTGGGTCAGGTTAGGTTATATTACGTTATTGTTGTATATAAAGGTCCCACGGAGACGCAGAGGCCAACTCGCCAGGAATGTTGTCAAATATTCACGCCGAGATGATAGGTTGGATTAGGTTAGGTTATATTACGTTATTGATGTATATAAAGGTCCCACGGAGACGTAGAGGCCAACAAGCCAGGAATGTTGTCAAATATTACCGCCGAGATGTGAGGTTGGGTTAGGTTAGGTTATATTACGTTATTGTAGTATATAAAGGTCCCACGGAGACGCAGAGGCCAACTCGCCAGGAATGTTGTCAAATATTAACGCCGAGATGATAGGTTGGATTAGGTTATGTTATATTACGTTATTGATGTATATGAAGGTCCCACGGAGACGTAGAGGCCAACAAGCCAGGAATGTTGTCAAATATTACCGCCGAGATGTGAGGTTGGGTTAGGTTAGGTTATATTACGTTCTTGATGTATATAAAGGTCCCACGCAGACGTAGAGGCCAACCCGCCAGGAATGTTGTCAAATATTACCGCCGAGATGATAGGTTGGGTTAGGTTAGGTTATATTTCGTTATTGATGTATATGAAGATCCCACGGAGACGTAGAGGCCAACTCGCCAGGAAAGTTGTCAAATATTACAGCCGCGATGTTAGATTGGGTCAGGTTAGGTTATATTACGTTATTGTTGTATATAAAGGTCCCACGGAGACGCAGAGGCCCACTCGCCAGGAATGTTGTCAAATATTCACGCCGAGATGATAGGTTGGATTAGGTTAGGTTATATTACGTTATTGATGTATATAAAGGTCCCACGGAGACGTAGAGGCCAACAAGCCAGGAATGTTGTCAAATATTACCGCCGACATGATAGGTTGGATTAGGTTAGATAATATTACGCTATTGATGTATATAAAGGTCCCACGGAGACGTAGAGGCCAAGAAGCCAGGAATGTTGCCAAATATTACCGCCGAGATGTGAGGGTGGGTTAGGTTAGGTTATATTACGTTATTGATGTATATAAAGGTACCACGGAGCCGTAGAAGCCAACTCGCCAGGAATGTTGCCAAATATTACCGCCGCGATGTTAGATTGGGTTAGGTTATGTGAGATTACGTTATTGACGTATAGAGGTCCCACGGAGACGTAGAGGCCAACTCGCCAGGAATGTTGTCAAATATTACAGCCACGATGTTAGATTGGGTTAGGTTAGTTTATATTACGTTATTGATGTATATAAAGGTCCCACGGAGACGTAGATGCCAACTCGTCAGGAATATTGTCAAATATTACCGCCGAGATGATAGGTTGGATTAGGTTAGGTTATATTAAGTTATTGATGTATATAAAGTTCCCACGGAGACCTAGAGGCCTACTCGCCAGGAATGTGGTCAAATATTAGTGACGAGATGTTAGGTTGGTTTAGGTTAGGTTGTATTACGTCATAGACGTATACAGTTTTCCCACGGAGACGTAGGGCCCGACAATCAAGGAATGTGGTTAAATGGTACCCCGAGTGGTTAGGTTGGGTTAGGTTACGTTATATTACGTTATTGATGTACATGAGGGTCCCACGGAGACGTAGAGGCCAACAAGCCAGGAATGTTGTCAAATATTACCGCTGAGATGTGAGGTTGGGTTACGTTAGGTTATATTACGTTCTTGATGTATATAAAGGTCCCACGCAGACGTAGAGGCCAACCCGCCAGGAATGTTGTCAAATATTACCGCCGAGATGATAGGTTGGGTTAGGTTAGGTTATATTTCGTTATTGATGTATATGAAGATCCCACGGAGACGTAGAGGCCAACTCGCCAGGAAAGTTGTCAAATATTACAGCCGCGATGTTAGATTGGGTCAGGTTAGGTTATATTACGTTATTGTTGTATATAAAGGTCCCACGGAGACGCAGAGGTCAACTCGCCAAGTATGTTGTCAAATATTCACGCCGAGATGATAGGTTGGATTAGGTTAGGTTATATTACGTTATTGATGTACATGAGGGTCCCACGGAGACGTAGAGGCCAACATGCCAGGAATGTTGCCAAATATTACCGCCGCGATGTTAGATTGGGTTAGGTTAGGTTATATTACGTTATTGATGTATATAAAGGTCCCACGGAGGCGTAGAGGCCAACAAGCCATGAATGTTGTCAAATATAACCGCCGAGATGTGAGGTTGGGTTAGGTTAGGTTATATTACGTTATTGTAGTTTATAAAGGTCCCACGGTGACGCAGAGGCCAACTCGCCAGGAATGTTGTCAAATATTACAGCCGCGATGTTAGATTGGGTTAGGATAGGTTATATTATGTTATTGATGTATATAAAGGTCCAACGGAGACGTAGAGGCCAACAAGCCAGGAATGTTGCCAAATATTACCGCCGAGATGTTAGGTTGGTTTAGGTTAGGTTGTATTACGTCATAGACGTATACAGTGTTCCCACGGAAAAGTAGGGCCCGACAATCAAGGAATGTGGTTAAATGGTACCCCGAGTGGTTAGGTTGGGTTATGTTACGTTATATTACGTTATTGATGTACGTGAGGGTCCCACGGAGACGTAGAGGCCAACAAGCCAGGAATGTTGCCAAATATTACCGCCGAGATGTTAGTTTGGGTTACGTTAGGTTATATTACGTTCTTGATGTATATAAAGGTCCCACGCAGACGTAGAGGCCAACCCGCCAGGAATGTTGTCAAATATTACCGCCGAGATGATAGGTTGGGTTAGGTTAGGTTATATTTCGTTATTGATGTATATGAAGATCCCACGGAGACGTAGAGGCCAACTCGCCAGGAAAGTTGTCAAATATTACAGCCGCGATGTTAGATTGGGTCAGGGTAGGTTATATTACGTTATTGTTGTATATAAAGGTCCCACGGAGACGCAGAGGCCAACTCGCCAGGAATGTTGTCAAATATTCACGCCGAGATGATAGGTTGGATTAGGTTAGGTTATATTACGTTATTGATGTATATAAAGGTCCCACGGAGACGTAGAGGCCAACAAGCCAGGAATGTTGTCAAATATTACCGCCGAGATGTGAGGTAGGGTTAGGTTAGGTTATATTACGTTATTGTAGTATATAAAGGTCCCACGGAGACGCAGAGGCCAACTCGCCAGGAATGTTGTCAAATATTAACGCCGAGATGATAGGTTGGATTAGGTTATGTTATATTACGTTATTGATGTATATGAAGGTCCCACGGAAACGTAGAGGCCAACAAGCCAGGAATGTTGTCAAATATTACCGCCGAGATGTGAGGTTGGGTTAGGTTAGGTTATATTTCGTTATTGATGTATATGAAGATCCCACGGAGACGTAGAGGACAACTCGCCAGGAAAGTTGTCAAATATTACAGCCGCGATGTTAGATTGGGTCAGGTTAGGTTATATTACGTTATTGTTGTATATAAAGGTCCCACGGAGACGCAGAGGCCCACTCGCCAGGAATGTTGTCAAATATTCACGCCGAGATGATAGGTTGGATTAGGTTAGGTTATATTACGTTATTGATGTATATAAAGGTCCCACGGAGACGTAGAGGCCAACAAGCCAGGAATGTTGTCAAATATTACCGCCGACATGATAGGTTGGATTAGGTTAGATAATATTACGCTATTGATGTATATAAAGGTCCCACGGAGACGTAGAGGCCAAGAAGCCAGGAATGTTGCCAAATATTACCGCCGAGATGTGAGGGTGGGTTAGGTTAGGTTATATTACGTTATTGATGTATATAAAGGTCCCACGGAGCCGTAGAAGCCAACTCGCCAGGAATGTTGCCAAATATTACCGCCGCGATGTTAGATTGGGTTAGGTTATGTGAGATTACGTTATTGACGTATAGAGGTCCCACGGAGACGTAGAGGCCAACTCGCCAGGAATGTTGTCAAATATTACAGCCACGATGTTAGATTGGGTTAGGTTAGTTTATATTACGTTATTGATGTATATAAAGGTCCCACGGAGACGTAGATGCCAACTCGTCAGGAATATTGTCAAATATTACCGCCGAGATGATAGGTTGGATTAGGTTAGGTTATATTAAGTTATTGATGTATATAAAGTTCCCACGGAGACCTAGAGGCCTACTCGCCAGGAATGTGGTCAAATATTAGTGACGAGATGTTAGGTTGGTTTAGGTTAGGTTGTATTACGTCATAGACGTATACAGTTTTCCCACGGAGACGTAGGGCCCGACAATCAAGGAACGTGGTTAAATGGTACCCCGAGTGGTTAGGTTGGGTTAGGTTACGTTATATTACGTTATTGATGTACATGAGGGTCCCACGGAGACGTAGAGGCCAACAAGCCAGGAATGTTGTCAAATATTACCGCCGAGATGTGAGGTTGGGTTACGTTAGGTTATATTACGTTCTTGATGTATATAAAGGTCCCACGCAGACGTAGAGGCCAACCCGCCAGGAATGTTGTCAAATATTACCGCCGAGATGATAGGTTGGGTTAGGTTAGGTTATATTTCGTTATTGATGTATATGAAGATCCCACGGAGACGTAGAGGCCAACTCGCCAGGAAAGTTGTCAAATATTACAGCCGCGATGTTAGATTGGGTCAGGTTAGGTTATATTACGTTATTGTTGTATATAAAGGTCCCACGGAGACGCAGAGGTCAACTCGCCAAGAATGTTGTCAAATATTCACGCCGAGATGATAGGTTGGATTAGGTTAGGTTATATTACGTTATTGATGTACATGAGGGTCCCACGGAGACGTAGAGGCCAACATGCCAGGAATGTTGCCAAATATTACCGCCGAGATGTTAGGTTGGGTTAGGTTAAGTTATATTACGTTCTTGATGTATATAAAGGTTCCACGCAGACGTAGAGGCCAACAAGCCAGGAATGTTGTCAAATATTACCGCCGAGATGTGAGGTTGGGTTAGGTTAGGTTATATTACGTTATTGTAGTATATAAAGGTCCCACGGTGACGCAGAGGCCAACTCGCCAGGAATGTTGTCAAATATTACAGCCGCGATGTTAGATTGGGTTAGGATAGGTTATATTACGTTATTGATGTATATAAAGGTCCAACGGAGACGTAGAGGCCAACAAGCCAGGAATGTTGCCAAATATTACCGCCGAGATGTTAGGTTGGTTTAGGTTAGGTTGTATTACGTCATAGACGTATACAGTGTTCCCACGGAGAAGTAGGGCCCGACAATCAAGGAATGTGGTTAAATGGTACCCCGAGTGGTTAGGTTGGGTTATGTTACGTTATATTACGTTATTGATGTACGTGAGGGTCCCACGGAGACGTAGAGGCCAACAAGCCAGGAATGTTGCCAAATATTACCGCCGAGATGTTAGTTTGGGTTACGTTAGGTTATATTACGTTCTTGATGTATATAAAGGTCCCACGCATACGTAGAGGCCAACCCGCCAGGAATGTTGTCAAATATTACCGCCGAGATGATAGGTTGGGTTAGGTTAGGTTATATTTCGTTATTGATGTATATGAAGATCCCACGGAGACGTAGAGGCCAACTCGCCAGGAAAGTTGTCAAATATTACAGCCGCGATGTTAGATTGGGTCAGGTTAGGTTATATTACGTTATTGTTGTATATAAAGATCCCACGGAGACGCAGAGGCCAACTCGCCAGGAATGTTGTCAAATATTCACGCCGAGATGATAGGTTGGATTAGGTTAGGTTATATTACGTTATTGATGTATATAAAGGTCCCACGGAGACGTAGAGGCCAACAAGCCAGGAATGTTGTCAAATATTACCGCCGAGATGTGAGGTTGGGTTAGGTTAGGTTATATTACGTTATTGTAGTATATAAAGGTCCCACGGAGACGCAGAGGCCAACTCGCCAGGAATGTTGTCAAATATTAACGCCGAGATGATAGGTTGGATTAGGTTATGTTATATTACGTTATTGATGTATATGAATGTCCCACGGAGACGTAGAGGGCAACAAGCCAGGAATGTTGTCAAATATTACCGCCGAGATGTGAGGTTGGGTTAGGTTAGGTTATATTACGTTCTTGATGTATATAAAGGTCCCACGCAGACGTAGAGGCCAACCCGCCAGGAATGTTGTCAAATATTACCGCCGAGATGATAGGTTGGGTTAGGTTAGGTTATATTTCGTTATTGATGTATATGAAGATCCCACGGAGACGTAGAGGCCAACTCGCCAGGAAAGTTGTCAAATATTACAGCCGCGATGTCAGATTGGGTCAGGTTAGGTTATATTACGTTATTGTTGTATATAAAGGTCCCACGGAGACGCAGAGGCCCACTCGCCAGGAATGTTGTCAAATATTCACGCCGAGATGATAGGTTGGATTAGGTTAGGTTATATTACGTTATTGATGTATATAAAGGTCCCACGGAGACGTAGAGGCCAACAAGCCAGGAATGTTGTCAAATATTACCGCCGACATGATAGGTTGGATTAGGTTAGATAATCTTACGCTATTGATGTATATAAAGGTCCCACGGAGACGTAGAGGCCAAGAAGCCAGGAATGTTGCCAAATATTACCGCCGAGATGTGAGGGTGGGTTAGGTTAGGTTATATTACGTTATTGATGTATATAAAGGTCCCACGGAGCCGTAGAAGCCAACTCGCCAGGAATGTTGCCAAATATTACCGCCGCGATGTTAGATTGGATTAGGTTATGTGAGATTACGTTATTGACCTATAGAGGTCCCACGGAGACGTAGAGGCCAACTCGCCAGGAATGTTGTCAAATATTACAGCCACGATGTTAGATTGGGTTAGGTTAGTTTATATTACGTTATTGATGTATATAAAGGTCCCACGGAGACGTAGATGCCAACTCGTCAGGAATATTGTCAAATATTACCGCCGAGATGATAGGTTGGATTAGGTTAGGTTATATTAAGTTATTGATGTATATAATGTTCCCACGGAGACCTAGAGGCCTACTCGCCAGGAATGTGGTCAAATATTAGTGACGAGATGTTAGGTTGGTTTAGGTTAGGTTGTATTACGTCATAGACGTATACAGTTTTCCCACGGAGACGTAGGGCCCGACAATCAAGGAATGTGGTTAAATGGTACCCCGAGTGGTTAGGTTGGGTTAGGTTACGTTATATTACGTTATTGATGTACATGAGGGTCCCACGGAGACGTAGAGGCCAACAAGCCAGGAATGTTGTCAAATATTACCGCCGAGATGTGAGGTTGGGTTAGGTTAGGTTATATTACGTTATTGTAGTATATAAAGTTCCCACGGAGACGCAGAGGCCAACTCGCCAGGAATGTTGTCAAATATTAACGCCGAGATGATAGGTTGGATTAGGTTATGTTATATTACGTTATTGATGTATATGAAGGTCCCACGGAGACGTAGAGGCCAACAAGCCAGGAATGTTGTCAAATATTACCGCCGAGATGTGAGGTTGGGTTAGGTTAGGTTATATTACGTTCTTGATGTATATAAAGGTCCCACGCAGACGTAGAGGCCAACCCGCCAGGAATGTTGTCAAATATTACCGCCGAGATGATAGGTTGGGTTAGGTTAGGTTATATTTCGTTATTGATGTATATGAAGATCCCACGGAGACGTAGAGGCCAACTCGCCAGGAAAGTTGTCAAATATTACAGCCGCGATGTTAGATTGGGTCAGGTTAGGTTATATTACGTTATTGTTGTATATAAAGGTCCCACGGAGACGCAGAGGCCAACTCGCCAGGAATGTTGTCAAATATTCACGCCGAGATGATAGGTTGGATTAGGTTAGGTTATATTACGTTATTGATGTATATAAAGGTCCCACGGAGACGTAGAGGCCAACAAGCCAGGAATGTTGTCAAATATTACCGCCGAGATGTGAGGTTGGGTTAGGTTAGGTTATATTACGTTATTGTAGTATATAAAGGTCCCACGGAGACGCAGAGGCCAACTCGCCAGGAATGTTGTCAAATATTAACGCCGAGATGATAGGTTGGATTAGGTTATGTTATATTACGTTATTGATGTATATGAAGGTCCCACGGAGACGTAGAGGCCAACAAGCCAGGAATGTTGTCAAATATTAACGCCGAGATGTGAGGTTGGGTTAGGTTAGGTTATATTACGTTATTGTAGTATATAATGGTCCCACGGAGACGCAGAGGCCAACTCGCCAGGAATGTTGTCAAATATTACTGCCGACATGATAGGTTGGATTAGGTTAGATAATATTACGCTATTGATGTATATAAAGGTCCCACGGAGACGTAGAGGCCAAGAAGCCAGGAATGTTGCCAAATATTACCGCCGAGATGTGAGGGTGGGTTAGGTTAGGTTATATTACGTTATTGATGTATATAAAGGTCCCACGGAGCCGTAGAAGCCAACTCGCCAGGAATGTTGCCAAATATTACCGCCGCGATGTTAGATTGGGTTAGGTTATGTGAGATTACGTTATTGACGTATAGAGGTCCCACGGAGACGTAGAGGCCAACTCGCCAGGAATGTTGTCAAATATTACAGCCACGATGTTAGATTGGGTTAGGTTATGTGAGATTACGTTATTGACGTATAGAGGTCCCACGGAGACGTAGAGGCCAACTCGCCAGGAATGTTGTCAAATATTACAGCCACGATGTTAGATTGGGTTAGGTTAGTTTATATTACGTTATTGATGTATATAAAGGTCCCACGGAGACGTAGATGCCAACTCGTCAGGAATATTGTCAAATATTACCGCCGAGATGATAGGTTGGATTAGGTTAGGTTATATTAAGTTATTGATGTATATAAAGTTCCCACGGAGACCTAGAGGCCTACTCGCCAGGAATGTGGTCAAATATTAGTGACGAGATGTTAGGTTGGTTTAGGTTAGGTTGTATAACGTCATAGACGTATACAGTTTTCCCACGGAGACGTAGGGCCCGACAATCAAGGAATGTGGTTAAATGGTACCCCGAGTGGTTAGGTTGGGTTAGGTTACGTTATATTACGTTATTGATGTACATGAGGGTCCCACGGAGACGTAGAGGCCAACAAGCCAGGAATGTTGTCAAATATTACAGCCGCGATGTTAGATTGGGTTAGGTTAGGTTATATTACGTTATTGATGTATATAAAGGTCCCACGGAGGCGTAGAGGCCAACAAGCCATGAATGTTGTCAAATATAACCGCCGAGATGTGAGGTTGGGTTAGGTTAGGTTATATTACGTTATTGTAGTTTATAAAGGTCCCACGGAGACGCAGAGGCCAACTCGCCAGGAATGTTGTCAAATATTACCGCCGATATGATATGTTGGGTCAGGTTAGGTTATATTACGTTATTGATGTATATGAAGATACCACGGAGACGTAGTGGCCAACTCGCCAGGTATGTGGTCAAATATTACCGCCGAGATGTTAGTTTGGGTTAGGTTAGGTTATATTACGTTCTTGATGTATATAAAGGTCCCACGCAGACGTAGAGGCCAACCCGCCAGGAATGTTGTCAAATATTACAGCCGCGATGTTAGATTCGGTTAGGTTAGGTTATATTACGTTATTGTTGTATATAAAGGTCCCACGGAGACGCAGAGGCCAACTCGCCAGGAATGTTGTCAAATATTAACGCCGAGATGATAGGTTGGATTAGGTTATGTTATATTACGTTATTGATGTATATGAAGGTCCCACGGAGACGTAGAGGCCAACAAGCCAGGAATGTTGTCAAATATTACCGCCGAGATGTGAGGTTGGGTTAGGTTAGGTTATATTACGTTATTGTAATATATAATGGTCCCACGGAGACGCAGAGGCCAACTCGCCAGGAATGTTGTCAAATATTACTGCCGACATGATAGGTTGGATTAGGTTAGATAATATTACGCTATTGATGTATATAAAGGTCCCACGGAGACGTAGAGGCCAAGAAGCCAGGAATGTTGCCAAATATTACCGCCGAGATGTGAGGGTGGGTTAGGTTAGGTTATATTACGTTATTGATGTATATAAAGGTCCCACGGAGCCGTAGAAGCCAACTCGCCAGGAATGTTGCCAAATATTACCGCCGCGATGTTAGATTGGGTTAGGTTATGTGAGATTACGTTATTGACGTATAGAGGTCCCACGGAGACGTAGAGGCCAACTCGCCAGGAATGTTGTCAAATATTACAGCCACGATGTTAGATTGGGTTAGGTTAGGTTATATTACGTTGTTGTTGTATATAAAGGTCCCACGGAGACGTAGAGGCCAACTCGTCAGGAATATTGTCAAATATTACCGCCGAGATGATAGGTTGGATTAGGTTAGGTTATATTAAGTTATTGATGTATATAAAGTTCCCACGGAGACCTAGAGGCCTACTCGCCAGGAATGTGGTCAAATATTAGTGACGAGATGTTAGGTTGGTTTAGGTTAGGTTGTATTACGTCGTAGACGTATACAGTTTTCCCACGGAGAAGTAGGGCCCGACAATCAAGGAATGTGGTTAAATGGTACCCCGAGTGGTTAGGTTGGGTTAGGTTACGTTATATTACGTTATTGATGTACATGAGGGTCCCACGGAGACGTAGAGGCCAACAAGCCAGGAATGTTGTCAAATATTACCGCCGAGATGTGAGGTTGGGTTAGGTTAGGTTATATTACGTTATTGTAGTATATAAAGTTCCCACGGAGACGCAGAGGCCAACTCGCCAGGAATGTTGTCAAATATTAACGCCGAGATGATAGGTTGGATTAGGTTATGTTATATTACGTTATTGATGTATATGAAGGTCCCACGGAGACGTAGAGGCCAACAAGCCAGGAATGTTGTCAAATATTACCGCCGAGATGTGAGGTTGGGTTAGGTTAGGTTATATTACGTTCTTGATGTATATAAAGGTCCCACGCAGACGTAGAGGCCAACCCGCCAGGAATGTTGTCAAATATTACCGCCGAGATGATAGGTTGGGTTAGGTTAGGTTATATTTCGTTATTGATGTATATGGAGATCCCACGGAGACGTAGAGGCCAACTCGCCAGGAAAGTTGTCAAATATTACAGCCGCGATGTTAGATTGGGTCAGGTTAGGTTATATTACGTTATTGTTGTATATAAAGGTCCCACGGAGACGCAGAGGCCAACTCGCCAGGAATGTTGTCAAATATTCACGCCGAGATGATAGGTTGGATTAGGTTAGGTTATATTACGTTATTGATGTATATAAAGGTCCCACGGAGACGTAGAGGCCAACAAGCCAGGAATGTTGTCAAATATTACCGCCGAGGTGTGAGGTTGGGTTAGGTTAGGTTATATTACGTTATTGTAGTATATAAAGGTCCCACGGAGACGCAGAGGCCAACTCGCCAGGCATGTTGTCAAATATTAACGCCGAGATGATAGGTTGTATTAGGTTATGTTATATTACGTTATTGATGTATATGAAGGTCCCACGGAGACGTAGAGGCCAACAAGCCAGGAATGTTGTCAAATATTAACGCCGAGATGTGAGGTTGGGTTAGGTTAGGTTATATTACGTTATTGTAGTATATAATGGTCCCACGGAGACGCAGAGGCCAACTCGCCAGGAATGTTGTCAAATATTACTGCCGACATGATAGGTTGGATTAGGTTAGATAATATTACGCTATTGATGTATATAAAGGTCCCACGGAGACGTAGAGGCCAAGAAGCCAGGAATGTTGCCAAATATTACCGCCGAGATGTGAGGGTGGGTTAGGTTAGGTTATATTACGTTATTGATGTATATAAAGGTCCCACGGAGCCGTAGAAGCCAACTCGCCAGGAATGTTGCCAAATATTACCGCCGCGATGTTAGATTGGGTTAGGTTATGTGAGATTACGTTATTGACGTATAGAGGTCCCACGGAGACGTAGAGGCCAACTCGCCAGGAATGTTGTCAAATATTACAGCCACGATGTTAGATTGGGTTAGGTTATGTGAGATTACGTTATTGACGTATAGAGGTCCCACGGAGACGTAGAGGCCAACTCGCCAGGAATGTTGTCAAATATTACAGCCACGATGTTAGATTGGGTTAGGTTAGTTTATATTACGTTATTGATGTATATAAAGGTCCCACGGAGACGTAGATGCCAACTCGTCAGGAATATTGTCAAATATTACCGCCGAGATGATAGGTTGGATTAGGTTAGGTTATATTAAGTTATTGATGTATATAAAGTTCCCACGGAGACCTAGAGGCCTACTCGCCAGGAATGTGGTCAAATATTAGTGACGAGATGTTAGGTTGGTTTAGGTTAGGTTGTATAACGTCATAGACGTATACAGTTTTCCCACGGAGACGTAGGGCCCGACAATCAAGGAATGTGGTTAAATGGTACCCCGAGTGGTTAGGTTGGGTTAGGTTACGTTATATTACGTTATTGATGTACATGAGGGTCCCACGGAGACGTAGAGGCCAACAAGCCAGGAATGTTGTCAAATATTACAGCCGCGATGTTAGATTGGGTTAGGTTAGGTTATATTACGTTATTGATGTATATAAAGGTCCCACGGAGGCGTAGAGGCCAACAAGCCATGAATGTTGTCAAATATAACCGCCGAGATGTGAGGTTGGGTTTGGTTAGGTTATATTACGTTATTGTAGTTTATAAAGGTCCCACGGAGACGCAGAGGCCAACTCGCCAGGAATGTTGTCAAATATTACCGCCGATATGATATGTTGGGTCAGGTTAGGTTATATTACGTTATTGATGTATATGAAGATACCACGGAGACGTAGTGGCCAACTCGCCAGGTATGTGGTCAAATATTACCGCCGAGATGTTAGTTTGGGTTAGGTTAGGTTATATTACGTTCTTGATGTATATAAAGGTCCCACGCAGACGTAGAGGCCAACCCGCCAGGAATGTTGTCAAATATTACAGCCGCGATGTTAGATTCGGTTAGGTTAGGTTATATTACGTTATTGTTGTATATAAAGGTCCCACGGAGACGCAGAGGCCAACTCGCCAGGAATGTTGTCAAATATTAACGCCGAGATGATAGGTTGGATTAGGTTATGTTATATTACGTTATTGATGTATATGAAGGTCCCACGGAGACGTAGAGGCCAACAAGCCAGGAATGTTGTCAAATATTACCGCCGAGATGTGAGGTTGGGTTAGGTTAGGTTATATTACGTTATTGTAATATATAATGGTCCCACGGAGACGCAGAGGCCAACTCGCCAGGAATGTTGTCAAATATTACTGCCAACATGATAGGTTGGATTAGGTTAGATAATATTACGCTATTGATGTATATAAAGGTCCCACGGAGACGTAGAGGCCAAGAAGCCAGGAATGTTGCCAAATATTACCGCCGAGATGTGAGGGTGGGTTAGGTTAGGTTATATTACGTTATTGATGTATATAAAGGTCCCACGGAGCCGTAGAAGCCAACTCGCCAGGAATGTTGCCAAATATTACCGCCGCGATGTTAGATTGGGTTAGGTTATGTGAGATTACGTTATTGACGTATAGAGGTCCCACGGAGACGTAGAGGCCAACTCGCCAGGAATGTTGTCAAATATTACAGCCACGATGTTAGATTGGGTTAGGTTAGGTTATATTACGTTGTTGTTGTATATAAAGGTCCCACGGAGACGTAGAGGCCAACTCGTCAGGAATATTGTCAAATATTACCGCCGAGATGATAGGTTGGATTAGGTTAGGTTATATTAAGTTATTGATGTATATAAAGTTCCCACGGAGACCTAGAGGCCTACTCGCCAGGAATGTGGTCAAATATTAGTGACGAGATGTTAGGTTGGTTTAGGTTAGGTTGTATTACGTCGTAGACGTATACAGTTTTCCCACGGAGAAGTAGGGCCCGACAATCAAGGAATGTGGTTAAATGGTACCCCGAGTGGTTAGGTTGGGTTAGGTTACGTTATATTACGTTATTGATGTACATGAGGGTCCCACGGAGACGTAGAGGCCAACAAGCCAGGAATGTTGTCAAATATTACCGCCGAGATGTGAGGTTGGGTTAGGTTAGGTTATATTACGTTATTGTAGTATATAAAGTTCCCACGGAGACGCAGAGGCCAACTCGCCAGGAATGTTGTCAAATATTAACGCCGAGATGATAGGTTGGATTAGGTTATGTTATATTACGTTATTGATGTATATGAAGGTCCCACGGAGACGTAGAGGCCAACAAGCCAGGAATGTTGTCAAATATTACCGCCGAGATGTGAGGTTGGGTTAGGTTAGGTTATATTACGTTCTTGATGTATATAAAGGTCCCACGCAGACGTAGAGGCCAACCCGCCAGGAATGTTGTCAAATATTACCGCCGAGATGATAGGTTGGGTTAGGTTAGGTTATATTTCGTTATTGATGTATATGGAGATCCCACGGAGACGTAGAGGCCAACTCGCCAGGAAAGTTGTCAAATATTACAGCCGCGATGTTAGATTGGGTCAGGTTAGGTTATATTACGTTATTGTTGTATATAAAGGTCCCACGGAGACGCAGAGGCCAACTCGCCAGGAATGTTGTCAAATATTCACGCCGAGATGATAGGTTGGATTAGGTTAGGTTATATTACGTTATTGATGTATATAAAGGTCCCACGGAGACGTAGAAGCCAACAAGCCAGGAATGTTGTCAAATATTACCGCCGAGATGTGAGGTTGGGTTAGGTTAGGTTATATTACGTTATTGTAGTATATAAAGGTCCCACGGAGACGCAGAGGCCAACTCGCCAGGAATGTTGTCAAATATTAACGCCGAGATGATAGGTTGTATTAGGTTATGTTATATTACGTTATTGATGTATATGAAGGTCCCACGGAGACGTAGAGGCCAACAAGCCAGGAATGTTGTCAAATATTAACGCCGAGATGTGAGGTTGGGTTAGGTTAGGTTATATTACGTTATTGTAGTATATAATGGTCCCACGGAGACGCAGAGGCCAACTCGCCAGGAATGTTGTCAAATATTACTGCCGACATGATAGGTTGGATTAGGTTAGATAATATTACGCTATTGATGTATATAAAGGTCCCACGGAGACGTAGAGGCCAAGAAGCCAGGAATGTTGCCAAATATTACCGCCGAGATGTGAGGGTGGGTTAGGTTAGGTTATATTACGTTATTGATGTATATAAAGGTCCCACGGAGCCGTAGAAGCCAACTCGCCAGGAATGTTGCCAAATATTACCGCCGCGATGTTAGATTGGGTTAGGTTATGTGAGATTACGTTATTGACGTATAGAGGTCCCACGGAGACGTAGAGGCCAACTCGCCAGGAATGTTGTCAAATATTACAGCCACGATGTTAGATTGGGTTAGGTTATGTGAGATTACGTTATTGACGTATAGAGGTCCCACGGAGACGTAGAGGCCAACTCGCCAGGAATGTTGTCAAATATTACAGCCACGATGTTAGATTGGGTTAGGTTAGTTTATATTACGTTATTGATGTATATAAAGGTCCCACGGAGACGTAGATGCCAACTCGTCAGGAATATTGTCAAATATTACCGCCGAGATGATAGGTTGGATTAGGTTAGGTTATATTAAGTTATTGATGTATATAAAGTTCCCACGGAGACCTAGAGGCCTACTCGCCAGGAATGTGGTCAAATATTAGTGACGAGATGTTAGGTTGGTTTAGGTTAGGTTGTATTACGTCATAGACGTATACAGTTTTCCCACGGAGACGTAGGGCCCGACAATCAAGGAATGTGGTTAAATGGTACCCCGAGTGGTTAGGTTGGGTTAGGTTACGTTATATTACGTTATTGATGTACATGAGGGTCCCACGGAGACGTAGAGGCCAACAAGCCAGGAATGTTGTCAAATATTACAGCCGCGATGTTAGATTGGGTTAGGTTAGGTTATATTACGTTATTGATGTATATAAAGGTCCCACGGAGGCGTAGAGGCCAACAAGCCATGAATGTTGTCAAATATAACCGCCGAGATGTGAGGTTGGGTTAGGTTAGGTTATATTACGTTATTGTAGTTTATAAAGGTCCCACGGAGACGCAGAGGCCAACTCGCCAGGAATGTTGTCAAATATTACCGCCGATATGATATGTTGGGTCAGGTTAGGTTATATTACGTTATTGATGTATATGAAGATACCACGGAGACGTAGTGGCCAACTCGCCAGGTATGTGGTCAAATATTACCGCCGAGATGTTAGTTTGGGTTAGGTTAGGTTATATTACGTTCTTGATGTATATAAAGGTCCCACGCAGACGTAGAGGCCAACCCGCCAGGAATGTTGTCAAATATTACAGCCGCGATGTTAGATTCGGTTAGGTTAGGTTATATTACGTTATTGTTGTATATAAAGGTCCCACGGAGACGCAGAGGCCAACTCGCCAGGAATGTTGTCAAATATTAACGCCGAGATGATAGGTTGGATTAGGTTATGTTATATTACGTTATTGATGTATATGAAGGTCCCACGGAGACGTAGAGGCCAACAAGCCAGGAATGTTGTCAAATATTACCGCCGAGATGTGAGGTTGGGTTAGGTTAGGTTATATTACGTTATTGTAATATATAATGGTCCCACGGAGACGTAGAGGCCAACTCGCCAGGAATGTTGTCAAATATTACTGCCGACATGATAGGTTGGATTAGGTTAGATAATATTACGCTATTGATGTATATAAAGGTCCCACGGAGACGTAGAGGCCAAGAAGCCAGGAATGTTGCCAAATATTACCGCCGAGATGTGAGGGTGGGTTAGGTTAGGTTATATTACGTTATTGATGTATATAAAGGTCCCACGGAGCCGTAGAAGCCAACTCGCCAGGAATGTTGCCAAATATTACCGCCGCGATGTTAGATTGGGTTAGGTTATGTGAGATTACGTTATTGACGTATAGAGGTCCCACGGAGACGTAGAGGCCAACTCGCCAGGAATGTTGTCAAATATTACAGCCACGATGTTAGATTGGGTTAGGTTAGGTTATATTACGTTGTTGTTGTATATAAAGGTCCCACGGAGACGTAGAGGCCAACTCGTCAGGAATATTGTCAAATATTACCGCCGAGATGATAGGTTGGATTAGGTTAGGTTATATTAAGTTATTGATGTATATAAAGTTCCCACGGAGACCTAGAGGCCTACTCGCCAGGAATGTGGTCAAATATTAGTGACGAGATGTTAGGTTGGTTTAGGTTAGGTTGTATTACGTCGTAGACGTATACAGTTTTCCCACGGAGAAGTAGGGCCCGACAATCAAGGAATGTGGTTAAATGGTACCCCGAGTGGTTAGGTTGGGTTATGTTACGTTATATTACGTTATTGATGTACGTGAGGGTCCCACGGAGACGTAGAGGCCAACAAGCCAGGAATGTTGCCAAATATTACCGCCGAGATGTTAGTTTGGGTTACGTTAGGTTATATTACGTTCTTGATGTATATAAAGGTCCCACGCAGACGTAGAGGCCAACCCGCCAGGAATGTTGTCAAATATTACCGCCGAGATGATAGGTTGGGTTAGGTTAGGTTATATTTCGTTATTGATGTATATGAAGATCCCACGGAGACGTAGAGGCCAACTCGCCAGGAAAGTTTTCAAATATTACAGCCGCGATGTTAGATTGGGTCAGGTTAGGTTATATTACGTTATTGTTGTATATAAAGGTCCCACGGAGACGCAGAGGCCAACTCGCCAGGAATGTTGTCAAATATTCACGCCGAGATGATAGGTTGGATTAGGTTAGGTTATATTACGTTATTGATGTATATAAAGGTCCCACGGAGACGTAGAGGCCAGCAAGCCAGGAATGTTGTCAAATATTACCGCCGAGATGTGAGGTTGGGTTAGGTTAGGTTATATTACGTTATTGTAGTATATAAAGGTCCCACGGAGACGCAGAGGCCAACTCGCCAGGAATGTTGTCAAATATTAACGCCGAGATGATAGGTTGGATTAGGTTATGTTATATTACGTTATTGATGTATATGAAGGTCCCACGGAGACGTAGAGGCCAACAAGCCAGGAATGTTGTCAAATATTACCGCCGAGATGTGAGGTTGGGTTAGGTTAGGTTATATTACGTTATTGTAGTATATAATGGTCCCACGGAGACGCAGAGGCCAACTCGCCAGGAATGTTGTCAAATATTACTGCCGACATGATAGGTTGGATTAGGTTAGATAATATTACGCTATTGATGTATATAAAGTTCCCACGGAGACCTAGAGGCCTACTCGCCAGGAATGTGGTCAAATATTAGTGACGAGATGTTAGGTTGGTTTAGGTTAGGTTGTATTACGTCGTAGACGTATACAGTTTTCCCACGGAGAAGTAGGGCCCGACAATCAAGGAATGTGGTTAAATGGTACCCCGAGTGGTTAGGTTGGGTTATGTTACGTTATATTACGTTATTGATGTACGTGAGGGTCCCACGGAGACGTAGCGGCCAACAAGCCAGGAATGTTGCCAAATATTACCGCCGAGATGTTAGTTTGGGTTACGTTAGGTTATATTACGTTCTTGATGTATATAAAGGTCCCACGCAGACGTAGAGGCCAACCCGCCAGGAATGTTGTCAAATATTACCGCCGAGATGATAGGTTGGGTTAGGTTAGGTTATATTTCGTTATTGATGTATATGAAGATCCCACGGAGACGTAGAGGCCAACTCGCCAGGAAAGTTTTCAAATATTACAGCCGCGATGTTAGATTGGGTCAGGTTAGGTTATATTACGTTATTGTTGTATATAAAGGTCCCACGGAGACGCAGAGGCCAACTCGCCAGGAATGTTGTCAAATATTCACGCCGAGATGATAGGTTGGATTAGGTTAGGTTATATTACGTTATTGATGTATATAAAGGTCCCACGGAGACGTAGAGGCCAGCAAGCCAGGAATGTTGTCAAATATTACCGCCGAGATGTGAGGTTGGGTTAGGTTAGGTTATATTACGTTATTGTAGTATATAAAGGTCCCACGGAGACGCAGAGGCCAACTCGCCAGGAATGTTGTCAAATATTAACGCCGAGATGATAGGTTGGATTAGGTTATGTTATATTACGTTATTGATGTATATGAAGGTCCCACGGAGACGTAGAGGCCAACAAGCCAGGAATGTTGTCAAATATTACCGCCGAGATGTGAGGTTGGGTTAGGTTAGGTTATATTACGTTATTGTAGTATATAATGGTCCCACGGAGATGCAGAGGCCAACTCGCCAGGAATGTTGTCAAATATTACCGCCGAGATGATAGGTTGGGTCAGGTTAGGTTATATTAAGTTATTGATGTATATAAAGTTCCCACGGAGACCTAGAGGCCTACTCGCCAGGAATGTGGTCAAATATTAGTGACGAGATGTTAGGTTGGTTTAGGTTAGGTTGTATTACGTCATAGACGTATACAGTTTTCCCACGGAGACGTAGGGCCCGACAATCAAGGAATGTGGTTAAATGGTACCCCGAGTGGTTAGGTTGGGTTAGGTTACGTTATATTACGTTATTGATGTACATGAGGGTCCCACGGAGACGTAGAGGCCAACAAGCCAGGAATGTTGTCAAATATTACAGCCGCGATGTTAGATTGGGTTAGGTTAGGTTATATTACGTTATTGATGTATATAAAGGTCCCACGGAGACGTAGAGGCCAACAAGCCATGAATGTTGTCAAATATAACCGCCGAGATGTGAGGTTGGGTTAGGTTAGGTTATATTACGTTATTGTAGTTTATAAAGGTCCCACGGAGACGCAGAGGCCAACTCGCCAGGAATGTTGTCAAATATTACCGCCGAGATGATAGGTTGGGTCAGGTTAGGTTATATTACGTTATTGATGTATATGAAGATACCACGGAGACGTAGTGGCCAACTCGCCAGGTATGTGGTCAAATATTACCGCCGAGATGATAGGTTGGGTTAGGTTTGGTTATATTTCGTTATTGATGTATATGAAGGTCCCGCGGAGACGTAGAGGCCAACATGCCAGGAATGTTGTCAAATATTACAGCCGCGATCTTAGATTGGGTTAGGTTAGGTTATATTACGTTATTGATGTACATGAGGGTCCCACGGAGACGTAGAGCCCAACAAGCCAGGAATGTTGTCAAATATT
This sequence comes from Xylocopa violacea, assembly GCA_963969225.1. NCBI lineage: Eukaryota > Metazoa > Arthropoda > Insecta > Hymenoptera > Apidae > Xylocopa > Xylocopa violacea. The sequence continues at coordinate 8,651,045 of CAXAJV010000016.1, read as the reverse complement.
AGTGACGAGATGTTAGGTTGGTTTAGGTTAGGTTAGGTTAGGTTAGGTTAGGTTAGGTTAGGTCATAGACGTATACAGTGTTCCCACGGAGAAGTAGGGCCCGACAATCAAGGAATGTGGTTAAATGGTACCCCGAGTGGTTAGGTTGGGTTAGGTTACGTTATATTACGTTATTGATGTACATGAGGGTCCCACGGAGACGTAGAGGCCAACAAGCCAGGAATGTTGTCAAATATTACAGCCGCGATGTTAGATTGGGTTAGGTTAGGTTATATTACGTTATTGATGTACATGGGGGTCCCACGGAGACGTAGAGGCCAACAAGCCAGGAATGTTGTCAAATATTACAGCCGCGATGTTAGATTGGGTTAGGTTAGGTTATATTACGTTATTGATGTATATAAAGGTCAAACGGAGACGTAGAGGCCAACTCGTCAGGAATGTTGTCGAATATTAGAGCCGCGATGTGAGGTTGGGTTAGGTTAGGTTAGATTACGTTATTGACGTATAGAGGTTCCACGGAGACGTAGAGGCCAACTCGCCAGGAATGTTGTCAAATATTACAGCCACGATGTTAGATTGGGTTAGGTTAGTTTATATTACGTTATTGATGTATATAAAGGTCCCACGGAGACGTAGATGCCAACTCGTCAGGAATATTGTCAAATATTACCGCCGAGATGATAGGTTGAATTAGGTTAGTTTATATTAAGTTATTGATGTATATAAAGTTCCCACGGAGGCCTAGAGGCCTACACGCCAGGAATGTGGTCAAATATTAGTGACGAGATGTTAGGTTGGTTTAGGTTAGGTTGTATTACGTCATAGACGTATACAGTTTTCCCACGGAGACGTAGGGCCCGACAATCAAGGAATGTGGTTAAATGGTACCCCGAGTGGTTAGGTTGGGTTAGGTTACGTTATATTACGTTATTGATGTACATGAGGGTCCCACGGAGACGTAGAGGCCAACAAGCCAGGAATGTTGTCAAATATTACAGCCGCGATGTTAGATTGGGTTAGGTTAGGTTATATTACGTTATTGATGTATATAAAGGTCCCACGGAGACGTAGAGGCCAACAAGCCATGAATGTTGTCAAATATAACCGCCGAGATGTGAGGTTGGGTTAGGTTAGGTTATATTACGTTATTGTAGTTTATAAAGGTCCCACGGAGACGCAGAGGCTAACTCGCCAGGAATGTTGTAAAATATTACCGCCGAGATGATAGGTTGGGTCAGGTTAGGTTATATTACGTTATTGATGTATATGAAGATACCACGGAGACGTAGTGGCCAACTCGCCAGGTATGTGGTCAAATATTACCGCCGAGATGATAGGTTGGGTTAGGTTTGGTTATATTTCGTTATTGATGTATATGAAGGTCCCGCGGAGACGTAGAGGCCAACATGCCAGGAATGTTGTCAAATATTACAGCCGCGATCTTAGATTGGGTTAGGTTAGGTTATATTACGTTATTGATGTACATGAGGGTCCCACGGAGACGTAGAGGCCAACAAGCCAGGAATGTTGTCAAATATTAGTGACGAGATGTTAGGTTGGTTTAGGTTAGGTTAGGTTAGGTTAGGTTAGGTTAGGTTAGGTCATAGACGTATACAGTGTTCCCACGGAGAAGTAGGGCCCGACAATCAAGGAATGTGGTTAAATGGTACCCCGAGTGGTTAGGTTGGGTTAGGTTACGTTATATTACGTTATTGATGTACATGAGGGTCCCACGGAGACGTAGAGGCCAACAAGCCAGGAATGTTGTCAAATATTACAGCCGCGATGTTAGATTGGGTTAGGTTAGGTTATATTACGTTATTGATGTACATGGGGGTCCCACGGAGACGTAGAGGCCAACAAGCCAGGAATGTTGTCAAATATTACAGCCGCGATGTTAGATTGGGTTAGGTTAGGTTATATTACGTTATTGATGTATATAAAGGTCAAACGGAGACGTAGAGGCCAACTCGTCAGGAATGTTGTCGAATATTAGAGCCGCGATGTGAGGTTGGGTTAGGTTAGGTTAGATTACGTTATTGACGTATAGAGGTTCCACGGAGACGTAGAGGCCAACTCGCCAGGAATGTTGTCAAATATTACAGCCACGATGTTAGATTGGGTTAGGTTAGTTTATATTACGTTATTGATGTATATAAAGGTCCCACGGAGACGTAGATGCCAACTCGTCAGGAATATTGTCAAATATTACCGCCGAGATGATAGGTTGAATTAGGTTAGTTTATATTAAGTTATTGATGTATATAAAGTTCCCACGGAGGCCTAGAGGCCTACACGCCAGGAATGTGGTCAAATATTAGTGACGAGATGTTAGGTTGGTTTAGGTTAGGTTGTATTACGTCATAGACGTATACAGTTTTCCCACGGAGACGTAGGGCCCGACAATCAAGGAATGTGGTTAAATGGTACCCCGAGTGGTTAGGTTGGGTTAGGTTACGTTATATTACGTTATTGATGTACATGAGGGTCCCACGGAGACGTAGAGGCCAACAAGCCAGGAATGTTGTCAAATATTACAGCCGCGATGTTAGATTGGGTTAGGTTAGGTTATATTACGTTATTGATGTATATAAAGGTCCCACGGAGACGTAGAGGCCAACAAGCCATGAATGTTGTCAAATATAACCGCCGAGATGTGAGGTTGGGTTAGGTTAGGTTATATTACGTTATTGTAGTTTATAAAGGTCCCACGGAGACGCAGAGGCTAACTCGCCAGGAATGTTGTAAAATATTACCGCCGAGATGATAGGTTGGGTCAGGTTAGGTTATATTACGTTATTGATGTATATGAAGATACCACGGAGACGTAGTGGCCAACTCGCCAGGTATGTGGTCAAATATTACCGCCGAGATGATAGGTTGGGTTAGGTTTGGTTATACTTCGTTATTGATGTATATGAAGGTCCCGCGGAGACGTAGAGGCCAACATGCCAGGAATGTTGTCAAATATTACAGCCGCGATCTTAGATTGGGTTAGGTTAGGTTATATTACGTTATTGATGTACATGAGGGTCCCACGGAGACGTAGAGGCCAACAAGCCAGGAATGTTGTCAAATATTAGTGACGAGATGTTAGGTTGGTTTAGGTTAGGTTAGGTTAGGTTAGGTTAGGTTAGGTTAGGTCATAGACGTATACAGTGTTCCCACGGAGAAGTAGGGCCCGACAATCAAGGAATGTGGTTAAATGGTACCCCGAGTGGTTAGGTTGGGTTAGGTTACGTTATATTACGTTATTGATGTACATGAGGGTCCCACGGAGACGTAGAGGCCAACAAGCCAGGAATGTTGTCAAATATTACAGCCGCGATGTTAGATTGGGTTAGGTTAGGTTATATTACGTTATTGATGTACATGGGGGTCCCACGGAGACGTAGAGGCCAACAAGCCAGGAATGTTGTCAAATATTACAGCCGCGATGTTAGATTGGGTTAGGTTAGGTTATATTACGTTATTGATGTATATAAAGGTCAAACGGAGACGTAGAGGCCAACTCGTCAGGAATGTTGTCGAATATTAGAGCCGCGATGTGAGGTTGGGTTAGGTTAGGTTAGATTACGTTATTGACGTATAGAGGTTCCACGGAGACGTAGAGGCCAACTCGCCAGGAATGTTGTCAAATATTACAGCCGCGATGTTAGATTGGGTTAGGTTAGGTTATATTACGTTATTGATGTATATCAAGGTCCCACGGAGACGTAGAGGCCAACTCGTCAGGAATATTGTCAAATATTACCGTCGAGATGATAGGTTGTATTAGGTTAGGTTATATTAAGTTATTGATGTATATAAAGTTCCCACGGAGACCTAGAGGCCTACTCGCCAGGAATGTGGTCAAATATTAGTGACGAGATGTTAGGTTGGTTTAGGTTAGGTTGTATTACGTCATAGACGTATACAGTGTTCCCACGGAGAAGTAGGGCCCGACAATCAAGGAATGTGGTTAAATGGTACCCCGAGTGGTTAGGTTGGGTTAGGTTACGTTATATTACGTTATTGATGTACATGAGGGTCCCACGGAGACGTAGAGGCCAACAAGCCAGGAATGTTGCCAAATATTACCGCCGAGATGTTAGTTTGGGTTAGGTTAGGTTATATTACGTTCTTGATGTATATAAAGGTCCCACGCAGACGTAGAGGCCAACCCGCCAGGAATGTTGTCAAATATTACAGCCGCGATGTTAGATTCGGTTAGGTTAGGTTATATTACGTTATTGTTGTATATAAAGGTCCCACGGAGACGCAGAGGCCAACTCGCCAGGAATGTTGTCAAATATTAACGCCGAGATGATATGTTGGATTAGGTTATGTTATATTACGTTATTGATGTATATGAAGGTCCCACGGAGACGTAGAGGCCAACAAGCCAGGAATGTTGTCAAATATTACCGCCGAGATGTGAGGTTGGGTTAGGTTAGGTTATATTACGTTATTGTAGTATATAAAGGTCCCACGGAGACGCAGATGCCAACTCGCCAGGAATGTTGTCAAATATTACTGCCGACACGATAGGTTGATTAGGTTAGATAATATTACGCTATTGGTGTATATAAAGGTCCCACGGAGACGTAGAGGCCAAGAAGCCATGAATGTTGCCAAATATTACCGCCGAGATGTGAGGGTGGGTTAGGTTATGTTATATTACGTTATTGATGTATATAAAGGTCCCACGGAGACGTAGAGGCCAACAAGCCATGAATGTTGTCAAATATAACCGCCGAGATGTGAGGTTGGGTTAGGTTAGGTTATATTACGTTATTGTAGTTTATAAAGGTCCCACGGAGACGCAGAGGCTAACTCGCCAGGAATGTTGTAAAATATTACCGCCGAGATGATAGGTTGGGTCAGGTTAGGTTATATTACGTTATTGATGTATATGAAGATACCACGGAGACGTAGTGGCCAACTCGCCAGGTATGTGGTCAAATATTACCGCCGAGATGATAGGTTGGGTTAGGTTTGGTTATATTTCGTTATTGATGTATATGAAGGTCCCGCGGAGACGTAGAGGCCAACATGCCAGGAATGTTGTCAAATATTACAGCCGCGATCTTAGATTGGGTTAGGTTAGGTTATATTACGTTATTGATGTACATGAGGGTCCCACGGAGACGTAGAGGCCAACAAGCCAGGAATGTTGTCAAATATTAGTGACGAGATGTTAGGTTGGTTTAGGTTAGGTTAGGTTAGGTTAGGTTAGGTTAGGTTAGGTCATAGACGTATACAGTGTTCCCACGGAGAAGTAGGGCCCGACAATCAAGGAATGTGGTTAAATGGTACCCCGAGTGGTTAGGTTGGGTTAGGTTACGTTATATTACGTTATTGATGTACATGAGGGTCCCACGGAGACGTAGAGGCCAACAAGCCAGGAATGTTGTCAAATATTACAGCCGCGATGTTAGATTGGGTTAGGTTAGGTTATATTACGTTATTGATGTATATAAAGGTCCCACGGAGACGCAAAGGCCAACTCGCCAGGAATGTTGTCAAATATTACCGCCGAGATGATAGGTTGGTTTAGGTTAGGTTGTATTACGTCATAGACGTATACAGTGTTCCCACGGAGAAGTAGGGCCCGACAATCAAGGAATGTGGTTAAATGGTACCCCGAGTGGTTAGGTTGGGTTAGGTTACGTTATATTACGTTATTGATGTACATGAGGGTCCCACGGAGACGTAGAGGCCGACAAGCCAGGAATGTTGTCAAATATTACAGCCGCGATGTTAGATTGGGTTAGGTTAGGCTATATTACGTTATTGATGTATATAAAGGTCCCACGGAGACGTAGAGGCCAACAAGCCAGGAATGTTGCCAAATATTACCGCCGAGTTGTTAGGTTGGGTTAGGTAAGGTTATATTACGTTCTTGATGTATATAAAGGTTCCACGCAGACGTAGAGGCCAACCCGCCAGTAATGTTGTCAAATATTACCGCCGAGATGATAGGTTGGGTTAGGTTAGGTTATATTTCGTTATTGATGTATATGAAGCTCCCACGAAGACGCAGAGGTCAACTCGCCAGGAATGTTGTCAAATATTACTGCCGACATGATAGGTTGGATTAGGTTAGGTAATATTACGTTATTGATGTATATAAAGTTCCAACGGAGACCTAGAGGCCTACTCGCCAGGAATGTGGTCAAATATTAGTGACGAGATGTTAGGTTGGTTTAGGTTAGGTTGTATTACGTCATAGACGTATACAGTTTTCCCACGGAGAAGTAGGGCCCGACAATCAAGGAATGTGGTTAAATGGTACCCCGAGTGGTTAGGTTGGGTTAGGTTAGGTTATATTACGTTATTGATGTACATGAGGGTCCCACGGAGACGTAGAGGCTAACAAGCCAGGAATGTTATCAAATATTACAGCTGCGATGTTAGATTGGGTTAGGTTAGGTTATATTACGTTATTGATGTATATAAAGGTCCCACGGAGACGTAGAGGCCAACTCGTCAGGAATATTGTCAAATATTACCGTCGAGATGATAGGTTGGATTAGGTTAGGTTATATTAAGTTATTGATGTATATAAAGTTCCCACGGAGACCTAGAGGCCTACTCGCCAGGAATGTGGTCAAATATTAGTGACGAGATGTTAGGTCGGTTTAGGTTAGGTTGTATTACGTCATAGACGTATACAGTGTTCCCCCGGAGAAGTAGGGCCCGACAATCAAGGAATGTGGTTAAATGGTACCCCGAGAAGTTAGGTTGGGTCAGGTTACGTTATATTACGTTATTGATGTACATGAGGGTCCCACGGAGACGTAGAGGCCAACATGCCAGGAATGTTGCCAAATATTACCGCCGAGATGTTAGGTTGGGTTAGGTTAAGTTATATTACGTTCTTGATGTATATAAAGGTTCCACGCAGACGTAGAGGCCAACCCGCCAGTAATGTTGTCAAATATTACAGCCGCGATGTTAGATTGGGTTAGGATAGGTTATATTACGTTATTGATGTATATAAAGGTCCAACGGAGACGTAGAGGCCAACAAGCCAGGAATGTTGCCAAATATTACCGCCGAGATGTTAGGTTGGTTTAGGTTAGGTTGTAATACGTCATAGACGTATACAGTGTTCCCACGGAGAAGTAGGGCCCGACAATCAAGGAATGTGGTTAAATGGTACCCCGAGTGGTTAGGTTGGGTTAGGTTACGTTATATTACGTTATTGATGTACGTGAGGGTCCCACGGAGACGTAGAGGCCAACAAGCCAGGAATGTTGCCAAATATTACCGCCGAGATGTGAGGTTGGGTTAGGTTAGGTTATATTACGTTATTGTAGTATATAAAGGTCCCACGGAGACGCAGAGGCCAACTCGCCAGGAATGTTGTCAAATATTACTGCCGACATGATAGGTTGGATTAGGTTAGATAATATTACGCTATTGATGTATATAAAGGTCCCACGGAGACGTAGAGGCCAAGAAGCCAGGAATGTTGCCAAATATTACCGCCGAGATGTGAGGGTGGGTTAGGTTAGGTTATATTACGTTATTGATGTATATAAAGGTCCCACGGAGACGCAGAGGCTAACTCGCCAGGAATGTTGTAAAATATTACCGCCGAGATGATAGGTTGGGTCAGGTTAGGTTATATTACGTTATTGATGTATATGAAGATACCACGGAGACGTAGTGGCCAACTCGCCAGGTATGTGGTCAAATATTACCGCCGAGATGATAGGTTGGGTTAGGTTTGGTTATATTTCGTTATTGATGTATATGAAGGTCCCGCGGAGACGTAGAGGCCAACATGCCAGGAATGTTGTCAAATATTACAGCCGCGATCTTAGATTGGGTTAGGTTAGGTTATATTACGTTATTGATGTACATGAGGGTCCCACGGAGACGTAGAGGCCAACAAGCCAGGAATGTTGTCAAATATTAGTGACGAGATGTTAGGTTGGTTTAGGTTAGGTTAGGTTAGGTTAGGTTAGGTTAGGTTAGGTCATAGACGTATACAGTGTTCCCACGGAGAAGTAGGGCCCGACAATCAAGGAATGTGGTTAAATGGTACCCCGAGTGGTTAGGTTGGGTTAGGTTACGTTATATTACGTTATTGATGTACATGAGGGTCCCACGGAGACGTAGAGGCCAACAAGCCAGGAATGTTGTCAAATATTACAGCCGCGATGTTAGATTGGGTTAGGTTAGGTTATATTACGTTATTGATGTACATGGGGGTCCCACGGAGACGTAGAGGCCAACAAGCCAGGAATGTTGTCAAATATTACAGCCGCGATGTTAGATTGGGTTAGGTTAGGTTATATTACGTTATTGATGTATATAAAGGTCAAACGGAGACGTAGAGGCCAACTCGTCAGGAATGTTGTCGAATATTAGAGCCGCGATGTGAGGTTGGGTTAGGTTAGGTTAGATTACGTTATTGACGTATAGAGGTTCCACGGAGACGTAGAGGCCAACTCGCCAGGAATGTTGTCAAATATTACAGCCACGATGTTAGATTGGGTTAGGTTAGTTTATATTACGTTATTGATGTATATAAAGGTCCCACGGAGACGTAGATGCCAACTCGTCAGGAATATTGTCAAATATTACCGCCGAGATGATAGGTTGAATTAGGTTAGTTTATATTAAGTTATTGATGTATATAAAGTTCCCACGGAGGCCTAGAGGCCTACACGCCAGGAATGTGGTCAAATATTAGTGACGAGATGTTAGGTTGGTTTAGGTTAGGTTGTATTACGTCATAGACGTATACAGTTTTCCCACGGAGACGTAGGGCCCGACAATCAAGGAATGTGGTTAAATGGTACCCCGAGTGGTTAGGTTGGGTTAGGTTACGTTATATTACGTTATTGATGTACATGAGGGTCCCACGGAGACGTAGAGGCCAACAAGCCAGGAATGTTGTCAAATATTACAGCCGCGATGTTAGATTGGGTTAGGTTAGGTTATATTACGTTATTGATGTATATAAAGGTCCCACGGAGACGTAGAGGCCAACAAGCCATGAATGTTGTCAAATATAACCGCCGAGATGTGAGGTTGGGTTAGGTTAGGTTATATTACGTTATTGTAGTTTATAAAGGTCCCACGGAGACGCAGAGGCTAACTCGCCAGGAATGTTGTAAAATATTACCGCCGAGATGATAGGTTGGGTCAGGTTAGGTTATATTACGTTATTGATGTATATGAAGATACCACGGAGACGTAGTGGCCAACTCGCCAGGTATGTGGTCAAATATTACCGCCGAGATGATAGGTTGGGTTAGGTTTGGTTATATTTCGTTATTGATGTATATGAAGGTCCCGCGGAGACGTAGAGGCCAACATGCCAGGAATGTTGTCAAATATTACAGCCGCGATCTTAGATTGGGTTAGGTTAGGTTATATTACGTTATTGATGTACATGAGGGTCCCACGGAGACGTAGAGGCCAACAAGCCAGGAATGTTGTCAAATATTAGTGACGAGATGTTAGGTTGGTTTAGGTTAGGTTAGGTTAGGTTAGGTTAGGTTAGGTTAGGTCATAGACGTATACAGTGTTCCCACGGAGAAGTAGGGCCCGACAATCAAGGAATGTGGTTAAATGGTACCCCGAGTGGTTAGGTTGGGTTAGGTTACGTTATATTACGTTATTGATGTACATGAGGGTCCCACGGAGACGTAGAGGCCAACAAGCCAGGAATGTTGTCAAATATTACAGCCGCGATGTTAGATTGGGTTAGGTTAGGTTATATTACGTTATTGATGTACATGGGGGTCCCACGGAGACGTAGAGGCCAACAAGCCAGGAATGTTGTCAAATATTACAGCCGCGATGTTAGATTGGGTTAGGTTAGGTTATATTACGTTATTGATGTATATAAAGGTCAAACGGAGACGTAGAGGCCAACTCGTCAGGAATGTTGTCGAATATTAGAGCCGCGATGTGAGGTTGGGTTAGGTTAGGTTAGATTACGTTATTGACGTATAGAGGTTCCACGGAGACGTAGAGGCCAACTCGCCAGGAATGTTGTCAAATATTACAGCCGCGATGTTAGATTGGGTTAGGTTAGGTTATATTACGTTATTGATGTATATCAAGGTCCCACGGAGACGTAGAGGCCAACTCGTCAGGAATATTGTCAAATATTACCGTCGAGATGATAGGTTGTATTAGGTTAGGTTATATTAAGTTATTGATGTATATAAAGTTCCCACGGAGACCTAGAGGCCTACTCGCCAGGAATGTGGTCAAATATTAGTGACGAGATGTTAGGTTGGTTTAGGTTAGGTTGTATTACGTCATAGACGTATACAGTGTTCCCACGGAGAAGTAGGGCCCGACAATCAAGGAATGTGGTTAAATGGTACCCCGAGTGGTTAGGTTGGGTTAGGTTACGTTATATTACGTTATTGATGTACATGAGGGTCCCACGGAGACGTAGAGGCCAACAAGCCAGGAATGTTGCCAAATATTACCGCCGAGATGTTAGTTTGGGTTAGGTTAGGTTATATTACGTTCTTGATGTATATAAAGGTCCCACGCAGACGTAGAGGCCAACCCGCCAGGAATGTTGTCAAATATTACAGCCGCGATGTTAGATTCGGTTAGGTTAGGTTATATTACGTTATTGTTGTATATAAAGGTCCCACGGAGACGCAGAGGCCAACTCGCCAGGAATGTTGTCAAATATTAACGCCGAGATGATATGTTGGATTAGGTTATGTTATATTACGTTATTGATGTATATGAAGGTCCCACGGAGACGTAGAGGCCAACAAGCCAGGAATGTTGTCAAATATTACCGCCGAGATGTGAGGTTGGGTTAGGTTAGGTTATATTACGTTATTGTAGTATATAAAGGTCCCACGGAGACGCAGATGCCAACTCGCCAGGAATGTTGTCAAATATTACTGCCGACACGATAGGTTGATTAGGTTAGATAATATTACGCTATTGGTGTATATAAAGGTCCCACGGAGACGTAGAGGCCAAGAAGCCATGAATGTTGCCAAATATTACCGCCGAGATGTGAGGGTGGGTTAGGTTATGTTATATTACGTTATTGATGTATATAAAGGTCCCACGGAGACGTAGAGGCCAACAAGCCATGAATGTTGTCAAATATAACCGCCGAGATGTGAGGTTGGGTTAGGTTAGGTTATATTACGTTATTGTAGTTTATAAAGGTCCCACGGAGACGCAGAGGCTAACTCGCCAGGAATGTTGTAAAATATTACCGCCGAGATGATAGGTTGGGTCAGGTTAGGTTATATTACGTTATTGATGTATATGAAGATACCACGGAGACGTAGTGGCCAACTCGCCAGGTATGTGGTCAAATATTACCGCCGAGATGATAGGTTGGGTTAGGTTTGGTTATATTTCGTTATTGATGTATATGAAGGTCCCGCGGAGACGTAGAGGCCAACATGCCAGGAATGTTGTCAAATATTACAGCCGCGATCTTAGATTGGGTTAGGTTAGGTTATATTACGTTATTGATGTACATGAGGGTCCCACGGAGACGTAGAGGCCAACAAGCCAGGAATGTTGTCAAATATTAGTGACGAGATGTTAGGTTGGTTTAGGTTAGGTTAGGTTAGGTTAGGTTAGGTTAGGTTAGGTCATAGACGTATACAGTGTTCCCACGGAGAAGTAGGGCCCGACAATCAAGGAATGTGGTTAAATGGTACCCCGAGTGGTTAGGTTGGGTTAGGTTACGTTATATTACGTTATTGATGTACATGAGGGTCCCACGGAGACGTAGAGGCCAACAAGCCAGGAATGTTGTCAAATATTACAGCCGCGATGTTAGATTGGGTTAGGTTAGGTTATATTACGTTATTGATGTATATAAAGGTCCCACGGAGACGCAACGGCCAACTCGCCAGGAATGTTGTCAAATATTACCGCCGAGATGATAGGTTGGTTTAGGTTAGGTTGTATTACGTCATAGACGTATACAGTGTTCCCACGGAGAAGTAGGGCCCGACAATCAAGGAATGTGGTTAAATGGTACCCCGAGTGGTTAGGTTGGGTTAGGTTACGTTATATTACGTTATTGATGTACATGAGGGTCCCACGGAGACGTAGAGGCCGACAAGCCAGGAATGTTGTCAAATATTACAGCCGCGATGTTAGATTGGGTTAGGTTAGGCTATATTACGTTATTGATGTATATAAAGGTCCCACGGAGACGTAGAGGCCAACAAGCCAGGAATGTTGCCAAATATTACCGCCGAGTTGTTAGGTTGGGTTAGGTAAGGTTATATTACGTTCTTGATGTATATAAAGGTTCCACGCAGACGTAGAGGCCAACCCGCCAGTAATGTTGTCAAATATTACCGCCGAGATGATAGGTTGGGTTAGGTTAGGTTATATTTCGTTATTGATGTATATGAAGCTCCCACGAAGACGCAGAGGTCAACTCGCCAGGAATGTTGTCAAATATTACTGCCGACATGATAGGTTGGATTAGGTTAGGTAATATTACGTTATTGATGTATATAAAGTTCCAACGGAGACCTAGAGGCCTACTCGCCAGGAATGTGGTCAAATATTAGTGACGAGATGTTAGGTTGGTTTAGGTTAGGTTGTATTACGTCATAGACGTATACAGTTTTCCCACGGAGAAGTAGGGCCCGACAATCAAGGAATGTGGTTAAATGGTACCCCGAGTGGTTAGGTTGGGTTAGGTTAGGTTATATTACGTTATTGATGTACATGAGGGTCCCACGGAGACGTAGAGGCTAACAAGCCAGGAATGTTATCAAATATTACAGCTGCGATGTTAGAGTGGGTTAGGTTAGGTTATATTACGTTATTGATGTATATAAAGGTCCCACGGAGACGTAGAGGCCAACTCGTCAGGAATATTGTCAAATATTACCGTCGAGATGATAGGTTGGATTAGGTTAGGTTATATTAAGTTATTGATGTATATAAAGTTCCCACGGAGACCTAGAGGCCTACTCGCCAGGAATGTGGTCAAATATTAGTGACGAGATGTTAGGTCGGTTTAGGTTAGGTTGTATTACGTCATAGACGTATACAGTGTTCCCCCGGAGAAGTAGGGCCCGACAATCAAGGAATGTGGTTAAATGGTACCCCGAGAAGTTAGGTTGGGTCAGGTTACGTTATATTACGTTATTGATGTACATGAGGGTCCCACGGAGACGTAGAGGCCAACAAGCCAGGAATGTTGCCAAATATTACCGCCGAGATGTGAGGTTGGGTTAGGTTAGGTTATATTACGTTATTGTAGTATATAAAGGTCCCACGGAGACGCAGAGGCCAACTCGCCAGGAATGTTGTCAAATATTACTGCCGACATGATAGGTTGGATTAGGTTAGATAATATTACGCTATTGATGTATATAAAGGTCCCACGGAGACGTAGAGGCCAAGAAGCCAGGAATGTTGCCAAATATTACCGCCGAGATGTGAGGGTGGGTTAGGTTAGGTTATATTACGTTATTGATGTATATAAAGGTCCCACGGAGCCGAAGAAGCCAACTCGCCAGGAATGTTGCCAAATATTACCGCCGCGATGTTAGATTAGGTTAGGTTATGTGAGATTACGTTATTGACGTATAGAGGTCCCACGGAGACGTAGAGGCCAACTCGCCAGGAATGTTGTCAAATATTACAGCCACGATGTTAGATTGGGTTAGGTTAGGTTATATTACGTTCTTGATGTATATAAAGGTCCCACGGAGACGTAGAGGCCAACTCGTCAGGAATATTGTCAAATATTACCGCCGAGATGATAGGTTGGATTAGGTTAGGTTATATTAAGTTATTGATGTATATAAAGTTCCCACGGAGACCTAGAGGCCTACTCGCCAGGAATGTTGCCAAATATTACCGCCGAGATGTTAGGTTGGTTTAGGTTAGGTTGTATTACGTCATAGACGTATACAGTGTTCCCACGGAGAAGTAGGGCCCGACAATAAAGGAATGTGGTTAAATGGTACCCCGAGTGGTTAGGTTGGGTTAGGTTACGTTATATTACGTTATTGATGTACGTGAGGGTCCCACGGAGACGTAGAGGCCAACAAGCCAGGAATGTTGCCAAATATTACCGCCGAGATGTTAGTTTGGGTTAGGTTAGGTTATATTTCGTTATTGATGTATATGAAGCTCCCACGAAGACGTAGAGGCCAACTCGCCAGGAATGTTGTGAAATATCACCGCCGAGATGATAGGTTGGGTTAGGTTAGGTTATATTACGTTCTTGATGTATATGAAGGTCCCACGGAGACGTAGAGGCCAACTCGTCAGGAATATTGTCAAATATTACCGCCGAGATGATAGGTTGGATTAGGTTAGGTTATATTAAGTTATTGATGTATATAAAGTTCCCACGGAGACCTAGAGGCCTACTCGCCAGGAATGTTGCCAAATATTACCGCCGAGATGTTAGGTTGGTTTAGGTTAGGTTGTATTACGTCATAAACGTATACAGTGTTCCCACGGAGAAGTAGGGCCCGACAATCAAGGAATGTGGTTAAATGGTACCCCGAGTGGTTAGGTTGGGTTAGGTTACGTTATATTACGTTATTGATGTACGTGAGGGTCCCACGGAGACGTAGAGGCCAACAAGCCAGGAATGTTGCCAAATATTACCGCCGAGATGTTAGTTTGGGTTAGGTTAGGTTATATTACGTTCTTGATGTATATAAAGGTCCCACGCAGACGTAGAGGCCAACCCGCCAGGAATGTTGTCAAATATTACCGCCGAGATGATAGGTTGGGTTAGGTTAGGTTATATTTCGTTATTGATGTATATGAAGATCCCACGGAGACGTAGAGGCCAACTCGCCAGGAATGTTGTCAAATATTACAGCCCCGATGTTAGATTGGGTCAGGTTAGATTATATTACGTTATTGTTGTATATAAAAGTCCCACGGAGACGCAGAGGCCAACTCGCCAGGAATGTTGTCAAATATTACCGCCGAGATGATAGGTTGGATTAGGTTTGGTTATATTACGTTATTGATGTTTATAAAGGTCCCACGGAGACGTAGAGGCCAACAAGCCAGGAATGTTGTCAAATATTACCGCCGAGATGTGAGGTTGGGTTAGGTTAGGTTATATTACGTTATAGTTGTATATAAAAGTCCCACGGAGACGCAGAGGCCAACTCGCCAGGAATGTTGTCAAATATTACCGCCGAGATGATAGGTTGGATTAGGTTAGGTTATATTACGTTATTGATGTATATAAAGGTCCCACGGAGACGTAGAGGCCAACTCGTCAGGAATATTGTCAAATATTACCGCCGAGATGATAGGTTGGATTAGGTTAGGTTATATTAAGTTATTGATGTATATAAAGTTCCCACGGAGACCTAGAGGCCTACTCGCCAGGAATGTGGTCAAATATTAGTGACGAGATGTTAGGTTGGTTTAGGTTAGGTTGTATTACGTCATTGACGTATACAGTTTTCCCACGGAGAAGTAGGGCCCGACAATCAAGGAATGTGGTTAAATGGTATGCCGAGTGGTTAGGTTGGGTTAGGTTACGTTATATTACGTTATTGATATACATGAGGGTCCCACGGAGACGTAGAGGCCAACAAGCCAGGAATGTTGTCAAATATTACAGCCGCGATGTTAGATTGGGTTAGGTTAGGTTATATTACGTTATTGATGTATATAAAGGTCCCACGGAGACGTAGCGGCCAACAAGCCATGAATGTTGTCAAATATTACCGCCGAGATGTGAGGTTGGGTTAGGTTAGGTTATATTACGTTATTGTAGTACATAAATGTCCCACGGAGACGCAGAGGCCAACTCGCCAGGAATGTTGTCAAATATTACCGCCGAGATGATAGGTTGGTTTAGGTTAGGTTGTATTACGTCATAGACGTATACAGTGTTCCCACGGAGAAGTAGGGCCCGACAATCAAGGAATGTGGTTAAATGGTACCCCGAGTGGTTAGGTTGGGTTAGGTTACGTTATATTACGTTATTCATGTACATGAGGGTCCCACGGAGACGTAGAGGCCAATAAGCCAGGAATGTTGTCAAATATTACAGCCGCGATGTTAGATTGGGTCAGGTTAGGTTATATTACGTTATTGTTGTATATAAAAGTCCCACGGAGACGCAGAGGCCAACTCGCCAGTAATGTTGTCAAATATTACCGCCGAGATGATAGGTTGGATTAGGTTAGGTTATATTACGTTATTGATGTATATAAAGGTCCCACGGAGACATAGAGGCCAACAAGCCAGGAATGTTGTCAAATATTACCGCCGAGATGTGAGGTTGGGTCAGGTTAGGTTATGTTACGTTATTGATGTATATGAAGATACCACGGAGATGTAGTGGCCAACTCGCCAGGTATGTGGTCAAATATTACCGCCGAGATGATAGGTTGGGTTAGGTTTGGTTATATTTCGTTATTGATGTATATGAAGGTCCCGCGGAGACGTAGAGGCCAACATGCCAGGTATGTGGTCAAATATTACCGCCGAGATGATAGGTTGGGTTAGGTTTGGTTATATTTCGTTATTGATGTATATGAAGGTCCCGCGGTGACGTAGAGGCCAACATGCCAGGAATGTTGTCAAATATTACAGCCGCGATCTTAGATTGGGTTAGGTTAGGTTATATTACGTTATTGATGCACATGAGGGTCCCACGGAGACGTAGAGGCCAACAAGCCAGGAATGTTGTCAAATATTACAGCCGTGATGTCAGATTGGGTTAGGTTAGGTTATATTACGTGCTTGATGTATATAAAGGTCCCACGCAGACGTAGAGGCCAACCCGCCAGGAATGTTGTCAAATATTACCGCCGAGATGGTAGGTTGATTTAGGTTAGGTTATATTTCGTTATTGATGTATATGAAGATCCCACGGAGACGTAGAGGCCAACTCGCCAGGAATGTTGTCAAATATTACAGCCGCGATGTTAGTTTGGGTTACGTTAGGTTATATTACGTTCTTGATGTATATAAAGGTCCCACGCAGACGTAGAGGCCAACCCGCCAGGAATGTTGTCAAATATTACCGCCGAGATGATAGGTTGGGTTAGGTTAGGTTATATTAAGTTATTGATGTATATAAAGTTCCCACGGAGACGTAGAGGCCTACTCGCCAGGAATGTGGTCAAATATTAGTGACGAGATGTTAGGTTGGTTTAGGTTAGGTTGTATTACGTCATTGACGTATACAGTTTTCCCACGGAGAAGTAGGGCCCGACAATCAAGGAATGTGGTTAAATGGTACCCCGAGTGGTTAGGTTGGGTTAGGTTACGTTATATTACGTTATTGATGTACATGAGGGTCCCACGGAGACGCAGAGGCCAACACGCCAGGAATGTTGTCAAATATTACCGCCGAGATGATAGGTTGGATTAGGTTAGGTTATATTACGTTATTGATGTATATAAAGGTCCCACGGAGACGTAGAGGCCAACAAGCCAGGAATGTTGCCAAATATTACCGCCGAGATGTGAGGCTGGGTTAGGTTAGGTTATATTACGTTATTGATGTATATAAAGGTCCCACGGAGCCGTAGAAGCCAACTCGCCAGGAATATTGCCAAATATTACCGCCGAAATGTTAGGTTGGTTTAGGTTAGGTTGTATTACGTCATAGACGTATACAGTGTTCGCACGGAGAAGTAGGGCCCGACAAGCAAGGAATGTGGTTAAATGGTACCCCGAGTGGTTAGGTTGGGTTAGGTTACGTTATATTACGTTATTGATGTACGTGAGGGTCCCACGGAGACGTAGAGGCCAACAAGCCAGGAATGTTGCCAAATATTACCGCCGAGATGTTAGTTTGGGTTACGTTAGGTTATATTACGTTCTTGATGTATATAAAGGTCCCACGCAGACGTAGAGGCCAACCCGCCAGGAATGTTGTCAAATATTACCGCCGAGATGATAGGTTGGGTTAGGTTAGGTTATATTTCGTTATTGA
Source organism: Xylocopa violacea (assembly GCA_963969225.1). Lineage (NCBI taxonomy): Eukaryota > Metazoa > Arthropoda > Insecta > Hymenoptera > Apidae > Xylocopa > Xylocopa violacea. Next base: position 8,633,128 of record CAXAJV010000016.1, on the reverse strand, counting down.
TGTATATGAAGATCCCACGGAGACGTAGAGGCCTACTCGCCAGGAATGTGGTCAAATATTAGTGACGAGATGTTAGGTTGGTTTAGGTTAGGTTGTATTACGTCATTGACGTATACAGTTTTCCCACGGAGAAGTAGGGCCCGACAATCAAGGAATGTGGTTAAATGGTACCCCGAGTGGTTAGGTTGGGTTAGGTTACGTTATATTACGTTATTGATGTACATGAGGGTCCCACGGAGACGTAGAGGCCAACAAGCCAGGAATGTTGTCAAATATTACAGCCGCGATGTTAGATTGGGTTAGGTTAGGTTATATTACGTTATTGATGTATATAAAGGTCCCACGGAGACGTAGCGGCCAACAAGCCATGAATGTTGTCAAATATTACCGCCTAGATGTGAGGTTGGGTTAGGTTAGGTTATATTACGTTATTGTAGTATATAAAGGTCCCACGGAGACGCAGAGGCCAACTCGCCAGGAATGTTGTCAAATATTACCGCCGAGATGATAGGTTGGTTTAGGTTAGGTTGTATTACGTCATAGACGTATACAGTGTTCCCACGGAGAAGTAGGGCCCGACAATCAAGGAATGTGGTTAAATGGTACCCCGAGTGGTTAGGTTGGGTTAGGTTACGTTATATTACGTTATTGATGTACATGAGGGTCCCACGGAGACGTAGAGGCCAATAAGCCAGGAATGTTGTCAAATATTACAGCCGCGATGTTAGATTGGGTTAGGTTAGGTTATATTACGTTATTGATGTATATAAAGGTCCCACGGAGACGTAGAGGCCAACAAGCCATGAATGTTGTCAAATATTACCGCCGAGATGTGAGGTTGGGTTAGGTTAGGTTATATTACGTTATTGTAGTATATAAAGGTCCCACGGAGACGCAGAGGCCAACTCGCCAGGAATGTTGTCAAATATTACCGCCGAGATGATAGGTTGGGTCAGGTTAGGTTATGTTACGTTATTGATGTATATGAAGATACCACGGAGATGTAGTGGCAAACTCGCCAGGTATGTGGTCAAATATTACCGCCGAGATGATAGGTTGGGTTAGGTTTGGTTATATTTCGTTATTGATGTATATGAAGGTCCCGCGGAGACGTAGAGGCCAACATGCCAGGTATGTGGTCAAATATTACCGCCGAGATGATAGGTTGGGTTAGGTTTGGTTATATTTCGTTATTGATGTATATGAAGGTCCCGCGGAGACGTAGAGGCCAACATGCCAGGAATGTTGTCAAATATTACAGCCGTGATGTTAGATTGGGTTAGGTTAGGTTATATTACGTTCTTGATGTATATAAAGGTCCCACGCAGACGTAGAGGCCAACCCGCCAGGAATGTTGTCAAATATTACCGCCGAGATGATAGGTTGGGTTAGGTTAGGTTATATTTCGTTATTGATGTATATGAAGATCCCACGGAGACGTAGAGGCCAACTCGCCAGGAATGTTGTCAAATATTACAGCCGCGATGTTAGATTGGGTCAGGCTAGGTTATATTACGTTATTGTTGTATATAAAAGTCCCACGGAGACGCAGAGGCCAACTCGCCAGGAATGTTGTCAAATATTACCGCCGAGATGATAGGTTGGATTAGGTTAGGTTATATTACGTTATTGATGTATATAAAGGTCCCACGGAGACGTAGAGGCCAAAAAGCCAGGAATGTTGTCAAATATTACCGCCGAGATGTGAGGTTGGGTTAGGTTAGGTTATATTACGTTATTGTAGTATATAAAGGTCCCACGGAGACGCAGAGGCCAAATCGCCAGGAATGTTGTCAAATATTACCGCCGAGATGTTAGGTTGGGTTAGGTTAGGTTATATTTCGTTATTGGTGTATATGAAGGTCCCACGGAGACGTAGATGCCAACTCGCCGGGAATGTTGTAAAATATTAACGCCGAGATGATAGGTTGGATTAGGTTAGGTTATATTACGCTATTGATGTATATAAAGGTCCCACGGAGACGTAGAGGCCAACAAGCCAGGAATGTTGCCAAATATTACCGCCGAGATGTGAGGGTGGGTTAGGTTAGGTTATATTACGTTATTGATGTATATAAAGGTCCCACGGAGCCGTAGAAGCCAACTCGCCAGGAATGTTGCCAAATATTACCGCCGCGATGTTAGATTGGGTTAGGTTAGGTTAGATTACGTTATTGACGTATAGAGGTCCCACGGAGACGTAGAGGCCAACTCGCCAGGAATGTTGTCAAATATTACAGCCGCGATGTTAGATTCGGTTAGGTTAGGTTATATTACGTTATTGTTGTATATGAAGGTCCCACGGAGACGCAGAGGCCAACTCGCCAGGAATGTTGTGAAATATTACCGCCGAGATGATAGGTTGGGTTAGGTTAGGTTATATTTCGTTATTGATGTATATGAAGGTCCCACGGAGACGTAGAGGCCAACTCGCCAGGAATGTTGTCAAATATTACCGCCGAGATGTTAGGTTGGGTTAGGTTAGGCTATATTTCGTTATTGGTGTATATGAAGGTCCCACGGAGACGTAGATGCCAACTCGCCGGGAATGTTGTCAAATAATAGCGCCGAGAGGTTAGGTTATGTCAGGTTAGTTTATATTACGTTATTGATGTATATGAAGATACCACGGAGACGTAGTGGCCAACTCGCCAGGTATGTGGTCAAATATTACCGCCGAGATGATAGGTTGGGTTAGGTTTGGTTATATTTCGTTATTGATGTATATGAAGGTCCCGCGGAGACGTAGAGGCCAACATGCCAGGAATGTTGTCAAATATTACAGGCGCGATGTTAGATTGGGTTAGGTTAGGTTATATTACGTTATTGATGTATATAAAGGTCCCACGGAGACGTAGAGGCCAACAAGCCAGGAATGTTGCCAATTATTACCGCCGAGATGTTAGGTTGGATTAGGTTAGGTTATATTACGTTATTGATGTATATAAAGGTCCCACGGAGACGTAGAGGCCAACTCGTCAGGAATATTGTCAAATATTACCGCCGAGATGATAGGTTGGATTAGGTTAGGTTATACTAAGTTATTGATGTATATAAAGTTCCCACGGAGACCTAGAGGCCTACTCGCCAGGAATGTGGTCAAATATTAGTGACGAGATGTTAGGTTGGTTTAGGTTAGGTTGTATTACGTCATTGACGTATACAGTTTTCCCACGGAGAAGTAGGGCCCGACAATCAAGGAATGTGGTTAAATGGTACCCCGAGTGGTTAGGTTGGGTTAGGTTACGTTATATTACGTTATTGATGTACATGAGGGTCCCACGGAGACGTAGAGGCCAACAAGCCAGGAATGTTGTCAAATATTACAGCCGCGATGTTAGATTGGGTTAGGTTAGGTTATATTACGTTCTTGATGTATATAAAGGTCCCACGCAGACGTAGAGGCCAACCCGCCAGGAATGTTGTCAAATATTACCGCCGAGATGATAGGTTGGGTTAGGTTAGGTTATATTTCGTTATTGATGTATATGAAGATCCCACGGAGACGTAGAGGCCTACTCGCCAGGAATGTGGTCAAATATTAGTGACGAGATGTTAGGTTGGTTTAGGTTAGGTTGTATTACGTCATTGACGTATACAGTTTTCCCACGGAGAAGTAGGGCCCGACAATCAAGGAATGTGGTTAAATGGTACCCCGAGTGGTTAGGTTGGGTTAGGTTACGTTATATTACGTTATTGATGTACATGAGGGTCCCACGGAGACGTAGAGGCCAACAAGCCAGGAATGTTGTCAAATATTACAGCCGCGATGTTAGATTGGGTTAGGTTAGGTTATATTACGTTATTGATGTATATAAAGGTCCCACGGAGACGTAGCGGCCAACAAGCCATGAATGTTGTCAAATATTACCGCCTAGATGTGAGGTTGGGTTAGGTTAGGTTATATTACGTTATTGTAGTATATAAAGGTCCCACGGAGACGCAGAGGCCAACTCGCCAGGAATGTTGTCAAATATTACCGCCGAGATGATAGGTTGGTTTAGGTTAGGTTGTATTACGTCATAGACGTATACAGTGTTCCCACGGAGAAGTAGGGCCCGACAATCAAGGAATGTGGTTAAATGGTACCCCGAGTGGTTAGGTTGGGTTAGGTTACGTTATATTACGTTATTGATGTACATGAGGGTCCCACGGAGACGTAGAGGCCAATAAGCCAGGAATGTTGTCAAATATTACAGCCGCGATGTTAGATTGGGTTAGGTTAGGTTATATTACGTTATTGATGTATATAAAGGTCCCACGGAGACGTAGAGGCCAACAAGCCATGAATGTTGTCAAATATTACCGCCGAGATGTGAGGTTGGGTTAGGTTAGGTTATATTACGTTATTGTAGTATATAAAGGTCCCACGGAGACGCAGAGGCCAACTCGCCAGGAATGTTGTCAAATATTACCGCCGAGATGATAGGTTGGGTCAGGTTAGGTTATGTTACGTTATTGATGTATATGAAGATACCACGGAGATGTAGTGGCAAACTCGCCAGGTATGTGGTCAAATATTACCGCCGAGATGATAGGTTGGGTTAGGTTTGGTTATATTTCGTTATTGATGTATATGAAGGTCCCGCGGAGACGTAGAGGCCAACATGCCAGGTATGTGGTCAAATATTACCGCCGAGATGATAGGTTGGGTTAGGTTTGGTTATATTTCGTTATTGATGTATATGAAGGTCCCGCGGAGACGTAGAGGCCAACATGCCAGGAATGTTGTCAAATATTACAGCCGTGATGTTAGATTGGGTTAGGTTAGGTTATATTACGTTCTTGATGTATATAAAGGTCCCACGCAGACGTAGAGGCCAACCCGCCAGGAATGTTGTCAAATATTACCGCCGAGATGATAGGTTGGGTTAGGTTAGGTTATATTTCGTTATTGATGTATATGAAGATCCCACGGAGACGTAGAGGCCAACTCGCCAGGAATGTTGTCAAATATTACAGCCGCGATGTTAGATTGGGTCAGGCTAGGTTATATTACGTTATTGTTGTATATAAAAGTCCCACGGAGACGCAGAGGCCAACTCGCCAGGAATGTTGTCAAATATTACCGCCGAGATGATAGGTTGGATTAGGTTAGGTTATATTACGTTATTGATGTATATAAAGGTCCCACGGAGACGTAGAGGCCAAAAAGCCAGGAATGTTGTCAAATATTACCGCCGAGATGTGAGGTTGGGTTAGGTTAGGTTATATTACGTTATTGTAGTATATAAAGGTCCCACGGAGACGCAGAGGCCAAATCGCCAGGAATGTTGTCAAATATTACCGCCGAGATGTTAGGTTGGGTTAGGTTAGGTTATATTTCGTTATTGGTGTATATGAAGGTCCCACGGAGACGTAGATGCCAACTCGCCGGGAATGTTGTAAAATATTAACGCCGAGATGATAGGTTGGATTAGGTTAGGTTATATTACGCTATTGATGTATATAAAGGTCCCACGGAGACGTAGAGGCCAACAAGCCAGGAATGTTGCCAAATATTACCGCCGAGATGTGAGGGTGGGTTAGGTTAGGTTATATTACGTTATTGATGTATATAAAGGTCCCACGGAGCCGTAGAAGCCAACTCGCCAGGAATGTTGCCAAATATTACCGCCGCGATGTTAGATTGGGTTAGGTTAGGTTAGATTACGTTATTGACGTATAGAGGTCCCACGGAGACGTAGAGGCCAACTCGCCAGGAATGTTGTCAAATATTACAGCCGCGATGTTAGATTCGGTTAGGTTAGGTTATATTACGTTATTGTTGTATATGAAGGTCCCACGGAGACGCAGAGGCCAACTCGCCAGGAATGTTGTGAAATATTACCGCCGAGATGATAGGTTGGGTTAGGTTAGGTTATATTTCGTTATTGATGTATATGAAGGTCCCACGGAGACGTAGAGGCCAACTCGCCAGGAATGTTGTCAAATATTACCGCCGAGATGTTAGGTTGGGTTAGGTTAGGCTATATTTCGTTATTGGTGTATATGAAGGTCCCACGGAGACGTAGATGCCAACTCGCCGGGAATGTTGTCAAATAATAGCGCCGAGAGGTTAGGTTATGTCAGGTTAGTTTATATTACGTTATTGATGTATATGAAGATACCACGGAGACGTAGTGGCCAACTCGCCAGGTATGTGGTCAAATATTACCGCCGAGATGATAGGTTGGGTTAGGTTTGGTTATATTTCGTTATTGATGTATATGAAGGTCCCGCGGAGACGTAGAGGCCAACATGCCAGGAATGTTGTCAAATATTACAGGCGCGATGTTAGATTGGGTTAGGTTAGGTTATATTACGTTATTGATGTATATAAAGGTCCCACGGAGACGTAGAGGCCAACAAGCCAGGAATGTTGCCAATTATTACCGCCGAGATGTTAGGTTGGATTAGGTTAGGTTATATTACGTTATTGATGTATATAAAGGTCCCACGGAGACGTAGAGGCCAACTCGTCAGGAATATTGTCAAATATTACCGCCGAGATGATAGGTTGGATTAGGTTAGGTTATACTAAGTTATTGATGTATATAAAGTTCCCACGGAGACCTAGAGGCCTACTCGCCAGGAATGTGGTCAAATATTAGTGACGAGATGTTAGGTTGGTTTAGGTTAGGTTGTATTACGTCATTGACGTATACAGTTTTCCCACGGAGAAGTAGGGCCCGACAATCAAGGAATGTGGTTAAATGGTACCCCGAGTGGTTAGGTTGGGTTAGGTTACGTTATATTACGTTATTGATGTACATGAGGGTCCCACGGAGACGTAGAGGCCAACAAGCCAGGAATGTTGTCAAATATTACAGCCGCGATGTTAGATTGGGTTAGGTTAGGTTATATTACGTTATTGATGTATATAAATGTCCCACGGAAACGTAGCGGCCAACAAGCCATGAATTTTGTCAAATATTACCGCCGAGATGTGAGGTTGGGTTAGGTTAGGTTATATTACGTTATTGATGTATATGAAGATACCACGGAGACGTAGTGGCCAACTCGCCAGGTATGTGGTCAAATATTACCGCCGAGATGATAGGTTGGGTTAGGTTTGGTTATATTTCGTTATTGATGTATATGAAGGTCCCGCGGAGACGTAGAGGCCAACAAGCCAGGAATGTTGCCAAATATTACCGCCGAGATGTTAGTTTGGGTTAGGTTAGGTTATATTACGTTCTTGATGTATATAAAGATCCCACGCAGACGTAGAGGCCAACCCGCCAGGAATGTTGTCAAGTATTACAGCCGCGATGTTAGATTCGGTTAGGTTAGGTTATATTACGTTATTGATGTATATAAAGGTCCCACGGAGACGTAGAGGCCAACAAGCCAGGTATGTTGCCAAATAACACCGCCGAGATGTGAGGGTGGGTTAGGTTAGGTTATATTACGTTATTGATGTATATAAAGGTCCCACGGAGCCGTAGAAGCCAACTCGCCAGGAATGTTGCCAAATATTACCGCCGCGATGTTAGATTGGGTTAGGTTAGGTTAGATTACGTTATATACGTATAGAGGTCCCACGGAGACGTAGAGGCCAACTCGCCAGGAATGTTGTCAAATATTACAGCCGCGATGTTAGATTCGGTTAGGTTAGGTTATATTACGTTATTGTTGTATATGAAGGTCCCACGGAGACGCAGAGGCCAACTCGCCAGGAATGTTGTGAAATATTACCGCCGAGATGATAGGTTGGGTTAGGTTAGGTTATATTTCGTTATTGATGTATATGAAGGTCCCGCGGAGACGTAGAGGCCAACATGCCAGGAATGTTGTCAAATATTACAGGCGCGATGTTAGATTGGGTTAGGTTAGGTTATATTACGTTATTGATGTATATAAAGGTCCCACAGAGACGTAGAGGCCAACATGCCAGGAATGTTGTCAAATATTACAGCCGCGATGTTAGATTCGGTTAGGTTAGGTTATATTACGTCATTGACGTATACAGTTTTCCCACGGAGAAGTAGGGCCCGACAATCAAGGAATGTGGTTAAATGGTACCCCGAGTGGTTAGGTTGGGTTAGGTTACGTTATATTACGTTATTGATGTACATGAGGGTCCCACGGAGACGTAGAGGCCAACAAGCCAGGAATGTTGTCAAATATTACAGCCGCGATGTTAGATTGGGTTAGGTTAGGTTATATTACGTTATTGATGTATATAAAGGTCCCACGGAGACGTAGCGGCCAACAAGCCATGAATGTTGTCAAATATTACCGCCTAGATGTGAGGTTGGGTTAGGTTAGGTTATATTACGTTATTGTAGTATATAAAGGTCCCACGGAGACGCAGAGGCCAACTCGCCAGGAATGTTGTCAAATATTACCGCCGAGATGATAGGTTGGTTTAGGTTAGGTTGTATTACGTCATAGACGTATACAGTGTTCCCACGGAGAAGTAGGGCCCGACAATCAAGGAATGTGGTTAAATGGTACCCCGAGTGGTTAGGTTGGGTTAGGTTACGTTATATTACGTTATTGATGTACATGAGGGTCCCACGGAGACGTAGAGGCCAATAAGCCAGGAATGTTGTCAAATATTACAGCCGCGATGTTAGATTGGGTTAGGTTAGGTTATATTACGTTATTGATGTATATAAAGGTCCCACGGAGACGTAGAGGCCAACAAGCCATGAATGTTGTCAAATATTACCGCCGAGATGTGAGGTTGGGTTAGGTTAGGTTATATTACGTTATTGTAGTATATAAAGGTCCCACGGAGACGCAGAGGCCAACTCGCCAGGAATGTTGTCAAATATTACCGCCGAGATGATAGGTTGGGTCAGGTTAGGTTATGTTACGTTATTGATGTATATGAAGATACCACGGAGATGTAGTGGCAAACTCGCCAGGTATGTGGTCAAATATTACCGCCGAGATGATAGGTTGGGTTAGGTTTGGTTATATTTCGTTATTGATGTATATGAAGGTCCCGCGGAGACGTAGAGGCCAACATGCCAGGTATGTGGTCAAATATTACCGCCGAGATGATAGGTTGGGTTAGGTTTGGTTATATTTCGTTATTGATGTATATGAAGGTCCCGCGGAGACGTAGAGGCCAACATGCCAGGAATGTTGTCAAATATTACAGCCGTGATGTTAGATTGGGTTAGGTTAGGTTATATTACGTTCTTGATGTATATAAAGGTCCCACGCAGACGTAGAGGCCAACCCGCCAGGAATGTTGTCAAATATTACCGCCGAGATGATAGGTTGGGTTAGGTTAGGTTATATTTCGTTATTGATGTATATGAAGATCCCACGGAGACGTAGAGGCCAACTCGCCAGGAATGTTGTCAAATATTACAGCCGCGATGTTAGATTGGGTCAGGCTAGGTTATATTACGTTATTGTTGTATATAAAAGTCCCACGGAGACGCAGAGGCCAACTCGCCAGGAATGTTGTCAAATATTACCGCCGAGATGATAGGTTGGATTAGGTTAGGTTATATTACGTTATTGATGTATATAAAGGTCCCACGGAGACGTAGAGGCCAAAAAGCCAGGAATGTTGTCAAATATTACCGCCGAGATGTGAGGTTGGGTTAGGTTAGGTTATATTACGTTATTGTAGTATATAAAGGTCCCACGGAGACGCAGAGGCCAAATCGCCAGGAATGTTGTCAAATATTACCGCCGAGATGTTAGGTTGGGTTAGGTTAGGTTATATTTAATTATTGGTGTATATGAAGGTCCCACGGAGACGTAGATGCCAACTCGCCGGGAATGTTGTAAAATATTAACGCCGAGATGATAGGTTGGATTAGGTTAGGTTATATTACGCTATTGATGTATATAAAGGTCCCACGGAGACGTAGAGGCCAACAAGCCAGGAATGTTGCCAAATATTACCGCCGAGATGTGAGGGTGGGTTAGGTTAGGTTATATTACGTTATTGATGTATATAAAGGTCCCACGGAGCCGTAGAAGCCAACTCGCCAGGAATGTTGCCAAATATTACCGCCGCGATGTTAGATTGGGTTAGGTTAGGTTAGATTACGTTATTGACGTATAGAGGTCCCACGGAGACGTAGAGGCCAACTCGCCAGGAATGTTGTCAAATATTACAGCCGCGATGTTAGATTCGGTTAGGTTAGGTTATATTACGTTATTGTTGTATATGAAGGTCCCACGGAGACGCAGAGGCCAACTCGCCAGGAATGTTGTGAAATATTACCGCCGAGATGATAGGTTGGGTTAGGTTAGGTTATATTTCGTTATTGATGTATATGAAGGTCCCACGGAGACGTAGAGGCCAACTCGCCAGGAATGTTGTCAAATATTACCGCCGAGATGATAGGTTGGATTAGGTTAGGTTATATTACGCTATTGATGTATATAAAGGTCCCACGGAGACGTAGAGGCCAACAAGCCAGGAATGTTGTCAAGTATTACAGCCGCGATGTTAGATTCGGTTAGGTTAGGTTATATTACGTTATTGTTGTATATAAAGGTCCCACGGAGACGCAGAGGCCAACTCGCCAGGAATGTTGTAAAATATTAACGCCGAGATGATAGGTTGGATTAGGTTAGGTTATATTACGTTATTGATGTATATAAAGGTCCCACGGAGACGTAGAGGCCAACAAGCCAGGTATGTTGCCAAATAACACCGCCGAGATGTGAGGGTGGGTTAGGTTAGGTTATATTACGTTATTGATGTATATAAAGGTCCCACGGAGCCGTAGAAGCCAACTCGCCAGGAATGTTGCCAAATATTACCGCCGCGATGTTAGATTGGGTTAGGTTAGGTTAGATTACGTTATTGACGTATAGAGGTCCCACGGAGACGTAGAGGCCAACTCGCCAGGAATGTTGTCAAATATTACAGCCGCGATGTTAGATTCGGTTAGGTTAGGTTATATTACGTTATTGTTGTATATGAAGGTCCCACGGAGACGCAGAGGCCAACTCGCCAGGAATGTTGTGAAATATTACCGCCGAGATGATAGGTTGGGTTAGGTTAGGTTATATTTCGTTATTGATGTATATGAAGGTCCCGCGGAGACGTAGAGGCCAACATGCCAGGAATGTTGTCAAATATTACAGGCGCGATGTTAGATTGGGTTAGGTTAGGTTATATTACGTTATTGATGTATATAAAGGTCCCACAGAGACGTAGAGGCCAACATGCCAGGAATGTTGTCAAATATTACAGCCGCGATGTTAGATTCGGTTAGGTTAGGTTATATTACGTCATTGACGTATACAGTTTTCCCACGGAGAAGTAGGGCCCGACAATCAAGGAATGTGGTTAAATGGTACCCCGAGTGGTTAGGTTGGGTTAGGTTACGTTATATTACGTTATTGATGTACATGAGGGTCCCACGGAGACGTAGAGGCCAACAAGCCAGGAATGTTGTGAAATATTACAGCCGCGATGTTAGATTGGGTTACGTTAGGTTATATTACGTTATTGATGTATATAAAGGTCCCACGGAGACGTAGCGGCCAACAAGCCATGAATGTTGTCAAATATTACCGCCGAGATGATAGGTAGGTTTAGGTTAGGTTGCATTACGTCATAGACGTATACAGTGTTCCCACGGAGAAGTAGGGCCCGACAATCAAGGAATGTGTTTAAATGGTACCCCGAGTGGTTAGGTTGGGTTAGGTTACGTTATATTACGTTATTGATGTACATGAGGGTCCCACGGAGACGTAGAGGCCAACAAGCCAGGAATGTTGTCAAATATTACAGCCGCGATGTTAGATTGGGTTAGGTTAGGTTATATTACGTTATTGATGTATATAAAGGTCCCACGGAGACGTAGAGGCCAACAAGCCATGAATGTTGTCAAATATTACCGCCGAGATGTGAGGTTGGGTTAGGTTAGGTTATATTACGTTATTGTAGTATATAAAGGTCCCACGGAGACGTAGCGGCCAACAAGCCATGAATGTTGTCAAATATTACCGCCTAGATGTGAGGTTGGGTTAGGTTAGGTTATATTACGTTATTGTAGTATATAAAGGTCCCACGGAGACGCAGAGGCCAACTCGCCAGGAATGTTGTCAAATATTACCGCCGAGATGATAGGTTGGTTTAGGTTAGGTTGTATTACGTCATAGACGTATACAGTGTTCCCACGGAGAAGTAGGGCCCGACAATCAAGGAATGTGGTTAAATGGTACCCCGAGTGGTTAGGTTGGGTTAGGTTACGTTATATTACGTTATTGATGTACATGAGGGTCCCACGGAGACGTAGAGGCCAATAAGCCAGGAATGTTGTCAAATATTACAGCCGCGATGTTAGATTGGGTTAGGTTAGGTTATATTACGTTATTGATGTATATAAAGGTCCCACGGAGACGTAGAGGCCAACAAGCCATGAATGTTGTCAAATATTACCGCCGAGATGTGAGGTTGGGTTAGGTTAGGTTATATTACGTTATTGTAGTATATAAAGGTCCCACGGAGACGCAGAGGCCAACTCGCCAGGAATGTTGTCAAATATTACCGCCGAGATGATAGGTTGGGTCAGGTTAGGTTATGTTACGTTATTGATGTATATGAAGATACCACGGAGATGTAGTGGCAAACTCGCCAGGTATGTGGTCAAATATTACCGCCGAGATGATAGGTTGGGTTAGGTTTGGTTATATTTCGTTATTGATGTATATGAAGGTCCCGCGGAGACGTAGAGGCCAACATGCCAGGTATGTGGTCAAATATTACCGCCGAGATGATAGGTTGGGTTAGGTTTGGTTATATTTCGTTATTGATGTATATGAAGGTCCCGCGGAGACGTAGAGGCCAACATGCCAGGAATGTTGTCAAATATTACAGCCGTGATGTTAGATTGGGTTAGGTTAGGTTATATTACGTTCTTGATGTATATAAAGGTCCCACGCAGACGTAGAGGCCAACCCGCCAGGAATGTTGTCAAATATTACCGCCGAGATGATAGGTTGGGTTAGGTTAGGTTATATTTCGTTATTGATGTATATGAAGATCCCACGGAGACGTAGAGGCCAACTCGCCAGGAATGTTGTCAAATATTACAGCCGCGATGTTAGATTGGGTCAGGCTAGGTTATATTACGTTATTGTTGTATATAAAAGTCCCACGGAGACGCAGAGGCCAAGTCGCCAGGAATGTTGTCAAATATTACCGCCGAGATGATAGGTTGGATTAGGTTAGGTTATATTACGTTATTGATGTATATAAAGGTCCCACGGAGACGTAGAGGCCAAAAAGCCAGGAATGTTGTCAAATATTACCGCCGAGATGTGAGGTTGGGTTAGGTTAGGTTATATTACGTTATTGTAGTATATAAAGGTCCCACGGAGACGCAGAGGCCAAATCGCCAGGAATGTTGTCAAATATTACCGCCGAGATGTTAGGTTGGGTTAGGTTAGGTTATATTTCGTTATTGGTGTATATGAAGGTCCCACGGAGACGTAGATGCCAACTCGCCGGGAATGTTGTAAAATATTAACGCCGAGATGATAGGTTGGATTAGGTTAGGTTATATTACGCTATTGATGTATATAAAGGTCCCACGGAGACGTAGAGGCCAACAAGCCAGGAATGTTGCCAAATATTACCGCCGAGATGTGAGGGTGGGTTAGGTTAGGTTATATTACGTTATTGATGTATATAAAGGTCCCACGGAGCCGTAGAAGCCAACTCGCCAGGAATGTTGCCAAATATTACCGCCGCGATGTTAGATTGGGTTAGGTTAGGTTAGATTACGTTATTGACGTATAGAGGTCCCACGGAGACGTAGAGGCCAACTCGCCAGGAATGTTGTCAAATATTACAGCCGCGATGTTAGATTCGGTTAGGTTAGGTTATATTACGTTATTGTTGTATATGAAGGTCCCACGGAGACGCAGAGGCCAACTCGCCAGGAATGTTGTGAAATATTACCGCCGAGATGATAGGTTGGGTTAGGTTAGGTTATATTTCGTTATTGATGTATATGAAGGTCCCACGGAGACGTAGAGGCCAACTCGCCAGGAATGTTGTCAAATATTACCGCCGAGATGTTAGGTTGGGTTAGGTTAGGCTATATTTCGTTATTGGTGTATATGAAGGTCCCACGGAGACGTAGATGCCAACTCGCCGGGAATGTTGTCAAATAATAGCGCCGAGAGGTTAGGTTATGTCAGGTTAGTTTATATTACGTTATTGATGTATATGAAGATACCACGGAGACGTAGTGGCCAACTCGCCAGGTATGTGGTCAAATATTACCGCCGAGATGATAGGTTGGGTTAGGTTTGGTTATATTTCGTTATTGATGTATATGAAGGTCCCGCGGAGACGTAGAGGCCAACATGCCAGGAATGTTGTCAAATATTACAGGCGCGATGTTAGATTGGGTTAGGTTAGGTTATATTACGTTATTGATGTATATAAAGGTCCCACGGAGACGTAGAGGCCAACAAGCCAGGAATGTTGCCAATTATTACCGCCGAGATGTTAGGTTGGATTAGGTTAGGTTATATTACGTTATTGATGTATATAAAGGTCCCACGGAGACGTAGAGGCCAACTCGTCAGGAATATTGTCAAATATTACCGCCGAGATGATAGGTTGGATTAGGTTAGGTTATACTAAGTTATTGATGTATATAAAGTTCCCACGGAGACCTAGAGGCCTACTCGCCAGGAATGTGGTCAAATATTAGTGACGAGATGTTAGGTTGGTTTAGGTTAGGTTGTATTACGTCATTGACGTATACAGTTTTCCCACGGAGAAGTAGGGCCCGACAATCAAGGAATGTGGTTAAATGGTACCCCGAGTGGTTAGGTTGGGTTAGGTTACGTTATATTACGTTATTGATGTACATGAGGGTCCCACGGAGACGTAGAGGCCAACAAGCCAGGAATGTTGTCAAATATTACAGCCGCGATGTTAGATTGGGTTAGGTTAGGTTATATTACGTTATTGATGTATAAAAATGTCCCACGGAAACGTAGCGGCCAACAAGCCATGAATTTTGTCAAATATTACCGCCGAGATGTGAGGTTGGGTTAGGTTAGGTTATATTACGTTATTGATGTATATGAAGATACCACGGAGACGTAGTGGCCAACTCGCCAGGTATGTGGTCAAATATTACCGCCGAGATGATAGGTTGGGTTAGGTTTGGTTATATTTCGTTATTGATGTATATGAAGGTCCCGCGGAGACGTAGAGGCCAACAAGCCAGGAATGTTGCCAAATATTACCGCCGAGATGTTAGTTTGGGTTAGGTTAGGTTATATTACGTTCTTGATGTATATAAAGATCCCACGCAGACGTAGAGGCCAACCCGCCAGGAATGTTGTCAAGTATTACAGCCGCGATGTTAGATTCGGTTAGGTTAGGTTATATTACGTTATTGTTGTATATAAAGGTCCCACGGAGACGCAGAGGCCAACTCGCCAGGAATGTTGTAAAATATTAACGCCGAGATGATAGGTTGGATTAGGTTAGGTTATATTACGTTATTGATGTATATAAAGGTCCCACGGAGACGTAGAGGCCAACAAGCCAGGTATGTTGCCAAATAACACCGCCGAGATGTGAGGGTGGGTTAGGTTAGGTTATATTACGTTATTGATGTATATAAAGGTCCCACGGAGCCGTAGAAGCCAACTCGCCAGGAATGTTGCCAAATATTACCGCCGCGATGTTAGATTGGGTTAGGTTAGGTTAGATTACGTTATATACGTATAGAGGTCCCACGGAGACGTAGAGGCCAACTCGCCAGGAATGTTGTCAAATATTACAGCCGCGATGTTAGATTCGGTTAGGTTAGGTTATATTACGTTATTGTTGTATATGAAGGTCCCACGGAGACGCAGAGGCCAACTCGCCAGGAATGTTGTGAAATATTACCGCCGAGATGATAGGTTGGGTTAGGTTAGGTTATATTTCGTTATTGATGTATATGAAGGTCCCGCGGAGACGTAGAGGCCAACATGCCAGGAATGTTGTCAAATATTACAGGCGCGATGTTAGATTGGGTTAGGTTAGGTTATATTACCTTATTGATGTATATAAAGGTCCCACGGAGACGTAGAGGCCAACAAGCCAGGAATGTAGCCAATTATTACCGCCGAGATGTTAGTTTGGGTTAGGTTAGGTTATATTACGTTATTGATGTATATAATGGTCCCACGGAGACGTAGAGGCCAACATGCCAGGAATGTTGTGAAATATTACAGCCGCGATGTTAGATTGGGTTAGGTTAGGTTATATTACGTTATTGATGTATATAAAGGTCCCACAGAGACGTAGAGGCCAACATGCCAGGAATGTTGTCAAATATTACAGCCGCGATGTTAGATTCGGTTAGGTTAGGTTATATTACGTCATTGACGTATACAGTTTTCCCACGGAGAAGTAGGGCCCGACAATCAAGGAATGTGGTTAAATGGTACCCCGAGTGGTTAGGTTGGGTTAGGTTACGTTATATTACGTTATTGATGTACATGAGGGTCCCACGGAGACGTAGAGGCCAACAAGCCAGGAATGTTGTCAAATATTACAGCCGCGATGTTAGATTGGGTTAGGTTAGGTTATATTACGTTATTGATGTATATAAAGGTCCCACGGAGACGTAGAGGCCAACAAGCCATGAATGTTGTCAAATATTACCGCCGAGATGTGAGGTTGGGTTAGGTTAGGTTATATTACGTTATTGTAGTATATAAAGGTCCCACGGAGACGCAGAGGCCAACTCGCCAGGAATGTTGTCAAATATTACCGCCGAGATGATAGGTTGGGTCAGGTTAGGTTATGTTACGTTATTGATGTATATGAAGATACCACGGAGACGTAGTGGCCAACTCGCCAGGTATGTGGTCAAATATTACCGCCGAGATGATAGGTTGGGTTAGGTTTGGTTATATTTCGTTATTGATGTATATGAAGGTCCCGCGGAGACGTAGAGGCCAACATGCCAGTAATGTTGTCAAATATTACAGCCGCGATCTTAGATTGGGTTAGGTTAGGTTATATTACGTTATTGATGTATATAAAGGTCCCACGGAGACGTAGAGGCCAACTCGCCAGGAATGTTGTCAAATATTACAGCCGCGATGTTAGATTGGGTTAGGTTAGGTTATATTACGTTATTGATGTATATAAAGGTCCCACGGAGACGTAGAGGCCAACTCGACAGGAATATTGTCAAATATTACCGCCGAGATGATAGGTTGGATTAGGTTAGGTTATATTAAGTTATTGATGTATATAAAGTTCCCACGGAGACCTAGAGGCCTACTCGCCAGGAATGTGGTCAAATATTAGTGACGAGATGTTAGGTTGGTTTAGGTTAGGTTGTATTACGTCATTGACGTATACAGTTTTCCCACGGAGAAGTAGGGCCCGACAATCAAGGAATGTGGTTAAATGGTACCCCGAGTGGTTAGGTTGGGTTAGGTTACGTTATATTACGTTATTGATGTACATGAGGGTCCCACGGAGACGTAGAGGCCAACAAGCCAGGAATGTTGTCAAATATTACAGCCGCGATGTTAGATTGGGTTAGGTTAGGTTATATTACGTTATTGATGTATATAAAGGTCCCACGGAGACGTAGCGGCCAACAAGCCATGAATGTTGTCAAATATTACCGCCGAGATGTGAGGTTGGGTTAGGTTAGGTTATATTACGTTATTGTAGTATATAAAGGTCCCACGGAGACGCAGAGGCCAACTCGCCAGGAATGTTGTCAAATATTACCGCCGAGATGATAGGTTGGTTTAGGTTAGGTTGTATTACGTCATAGACGTATACAGTGTTCCCACGGAGAAGTAGGGCCCGACAATCAAGGAATGTGGTTAAATGGTACCCCGAGTGGTTAGGTTGGGTTAGGTTACGTTATATTACGTTATTGATGTACATGAGGGTCCCACGGAGACGTAGAGGCCAACAAGCCAGGAATGTTGTCAAATATTACAGCCGCGATGTTAGATTGGGTTAGGTTAGGTTATATTACGTTATTGATGTATATAAAGGTCCCACGGAGACGTAGCGGCCAACAAGCCATGAATGTTGTCAAATATTACCGCCGAGATGTGAGGTTGGGTTAGGTTAGGTTATATTACGTTACTGTAGTATATAAAGGTCCCACGGAGACGCAGAGGCCAACTCGCCAGGAATGTTGTCAAATATTACCGCCGAGATGATAGGTTGGTTTAGGTTAGGTTGTATTACGTCATAGACGTATACAGTGTTCCCACGGAGAAGTAGGGCCCGACAATCAAGGAATGTGGTTAAATGGTACCCCGAGTGGTTAGGTTGGGTTAGGTTACGTTATATTACGTTATTGATGTACATGAGGGTCCCACGCAGACGTAGAGGCCAACAAGCCAGGAATGTTGTCAAATATTACAGCCGCGATGTTAGATTGGGTTAGGTTAGGTTATATTACGTTATTGATGTATATAAAGGTCCCACGGAGACGTAGCGGCCAACAAGCCATGAATGTTGTCAAATATTACCGCCGAGATGTGAGGTTGGGTTAGGTTAGGTTATATTACGTTATTGTAGTATATAAAGGTCCCACGGAGAAGCAGAGGCCAACTCGCCATGAATGTTGTCAAATATTACCGCCGAGATGATAGGTTGGTTTAGGTTAGGTTGTATTACGTCATAGACGTATACAGTGTTCCCACGGAGAAGTAGGGCCCGACAATCAAGGAATGTGGTTAAATGGTACCCCGAGTGGTTAGGTTGGGTTAGGTTACGTTATATTACGTTATTGATGTACATGAGGGTCCCACGGAGACGTAGAGGCCAACAAGCCAGGAATGTTGTCAAATATTACAGCCGCGATGTTAGATTGGGTTAGGTTAGGTTATATTACGTTATTGATGTATATAAAGGTCCCACGGAGACGTAGAGGCCAACAAGCCATGAATGTTGTCAAATATTACCGCCGAGATGTGAGGTTGGGTTAGGTTAGGTTATATTACGTTATTGTAGTATATAAAGGTCCCACGGAGACGCAGAGGCCAACTCGCCAGGAATGTTGTCAAATATTACCGCCGAGATGATAGGTTGGGTCAGGTTAGGTTATGTTACGTTATTGATGTATATGAAGATACCACGGAGACGTAGTGGCCAACTCGCCAGGTATGTTGTCAAATATTACAGCCGCGATGTTAGATTGGGTTAGTTTAGGTTATATTACGTTATTGATGTATATAAAGGTCCCACGGATACGTAGAGGCCAACTCGTCAGGAATATTGTCAAATATTACCGCCGAGATGATAGGTTGGATTAGGTTAGGTTATATTAAGTTATTGATGTATATAAAGGTCCCACGCAGACGTAGAGGCCAACCCGCCAGGAATGTTGTCAAGTATTACAGCCGCGATGTTAGATTCGGTTAGGTTAGGTTATATTACGTTATTGTTGTATATAAAGGTCCCACGGAGACGCAGAGGCCAACTCGCCAGGAATGTTGTAAAATATTAACGCCGAGATGATAGGTTGGATTAGGTTAGGTTACATCACGTTATTGATGTATATAAAGGTCCCACGGAGACGTAGAGGCCAACAATCCAGGAATGTTGCCAAATATTACCGCCGAGATGTGAGGGTGGGTTAGGTTAGGTTATATTACGTTATTGATGTATATAAAGGTCCCACGGAGCCGTAGAAGCCAACTCGCCAGGAATGTTGCCAAATATTACCGCCGCGATGTTAGATTGGGTTAGGTTAGGTTAAATTACGTTATTGACGTATAGAGGTCCCACGGAGACGTAGAGGCCAACTCGCCAGGAATGTTGTCAAATATTACAGCCGCGATGTTAGATTCGGTTAGGTTAGGTTATATTACGTTATTGTTGTATATGAAGGTCCCACGGAGACGCAGAGGCCAACTCGCCAGGAATGTTGTGAAATATTACCGCCGAGATGATAGGTTGGGTTAGGTTAGGTTATATTTCGTTATTGATGTATATGAAGGTCCCACGGAGACGTAGAGGCCAACTCGCCAGGAATGTTGTCAAATATTACCGCCGCGATGTTAGATTCGGTTGGGTTAGGTTATATTAGGTTATCGACGTATATAAAGGTCCCACGGAGACGTAGAGGCCAACTCGCCAGGAATGTTGTCAAATATTACAGCCGCGATGTTAGATTGGGTTAGGTTAGGTTATATTACGTTATTGATGTATATAAAGGTCCCACGGAGACGTAGAGGCCAACTCGTCAGGAATATTGTCAAATATGACCGCCGAGATGATAGGTTGGATTAGGTTAGGTTATATTAAGTTATTGATGTATATAAAGTTCCCACGGAGACCTAGAGGCCTACTCGCCAGGAATGTGGTCAAATATTAGTGACGAGATGTTAGGTTGGTTTAGGTTAGGTTGTATTACGTCATAGACGTATACAGTGTTCCCACGGAGAAGTAGGGCCCGACAATCAAGGAATGTGGTTAAATGGTACCCCGAGTGGTTAGGTTGGGTTAGGTTACGTTATATTACGTTATTGATGTACATGAGGGTCCCACGGAGACGCAGAGGCCAACTCGCCAGGAATGTTGTCAAATATTACCGCCGAGATGATAGGTTGGATTAGGTTAGGTTATATTACGTTATTGATGTATATAAAGGTCCCACGGAGACGTAGAGGCCAACAAGCCAGGAATGTTGCCAAATATTACCGCCGAGATGTGAGGGTGGGTTAGGTTAGGTTATATTACGTTATTGATGTATATAAAGGTCCCACGCAGACGTAGAGGCCAACCCGCCAGGAATGTTGTCAAATATTACCGCCGAGATGATAGGTTGGGTTAGGTTAGGTTATATTACGTTATTGATGTATATAAAGGTCCCACGGAGACGTAGAGGCCAACCCGCCAGGAATGTTGTCAAATATTACCGCCGAGATGATAGGTTGGGTTAGGTTAGGCTATATTTCGTTATTGATGTATATGAAGGTCCCGCGGAGACGTAGAGGCCAACATGCCAGGAATGTTGTCAAATATTACAGCCGCGATGTTAGATTGGGTCAGGTTAGGTTATATTACGTTATTGTTGTATATAAAGGTCCCACGGAGACGCAACGGCCAACTCGCAAGGAATGTTGTGAAATATTACCGCCGAGATGATAGGTTTGGTTAGGTTAGGTTATATTTCGTTATTGATGTATATGATGGTCCCACGGAGACGTAGAGGCCAACTCGCCAGGAATGTTGCCAAATATTACCGCCGAGATGTTAGGTTGGGTTAGGGTAGGTTATATTTCGTTATTGGTGTATATGAAGGTCCCACGGAGACGTAGATGCCAACTCGCCAGGAATGTTGTCAAATAATAGCGCCGAGGGGTTAGGTTGGGTCAGGTTAGTTTATATTACGTTATTGATGTATATGAAGATACCACGGTGACGTAGTGGCCAACTCGCCAGGTATGTGGTCAAATATTACCGCCGAGATGATAGGTTGGGTTAGGTTTGGTTATATTTCGTTATTGATGTATATGAAGGTCCCGCGGAGACGTAGAGGCCAACATGCCAGGAATGTTGTCAAATATTACAGGCGCGATGTTAGATTGGGTTAGGTTAGGTTATATTACGTTATTGATGTATATAAAGGTCCCACGGAGACGTAGAGGCCAACAAGCCAGGAATGTTGCCAATTATTACCGCCGAGATGTTAAGTTGGGTTAGGTTAGGTTATATTACGTTATTGATGTATATAAAGGTCCCACGGAGACGTAGAGGCCAACATGCCAGGAATGTTGTCAAATATTACAGCCGCGATGTTAGATTGGGTTAGGTTAGGTTATATTACGTTATTGATGTATATAAAGGTCCCACGGAGACGTAGAGGCCAACTCGCCAGGAATGTTGTCAAATATTACCGCCGAGATGTTAGGTTGGGTTAGGTTAGGTTATATTACGTTCTTGATTTATATAAATGTCCCACGCAGACGTAGAGGCCAACCCGCCAGGAATGTTGTGAAATATTTCAGCCGAGATGTGAGGTTGGGTTAGGTTAGGTTATATTACGTTCTTGATGTATATAAAGGTCCCACGCAGACGTAGAGGCCAACCCGCCAGGAATGTTGTCAAATATTACCGCCGAGATGATAGGTTGGGTTAGGTTAGGTTATATTTCGTTATTGATGTATATGAAGATCCCACGGAGACGTAGAGGCCAACTCGCCAGGAATGTTGTCAAATATTACAGCCGCGATGTTAGATGGGGTTAGGTTAGGTTATATTACGTTATTGTTGTATATAAAGGACCCACGTAGATGTAGGGGCCAACTCGCCAGGAATATTGACAAATATTACCGCCGACATGATAGGTTGGGTTAGGTTAGGTTATATTACGTTATTGATGTATATGAAGGACCCACGTAGACGTAGTGGCCAACAAGCCAGGAATGTTGTCAAATACTACCGCCGAGATGTGAGGTTGGGTTAGGTTAGGTTGTATTACGTCATAGACGTATACAGTGTTCCCACGGAGAAGTAGGGCCCGACAATCAAGGAATGTGGTTAAATGGTACCCCGAGTGGTTAGGTTGGGTTAGGTTACGTTATATTACGTTATTGATGTACGTGAGGGTCCCACGGAGACGTAGAGGCCAACAAGCCAGGAATGTTGCCAAATATTACCGCCGAGATGTTAGTTTGGGTTAGGTTAGGTTATATTACGTTCTTGATGTATATAAAGGTCCCACGCAGACGTAGAGGCCAACCCGCCAGGAATGTTGTCAAATATTACCGCCGAGATGATAGGTTGGGTTAGGTTAGGCTATATTTCGTTATTGATGTATATGAAGGTCCCGCGGAGACGTAGAGGCCAACATGCCAGGAATGTTGTCAAATATTACAGCCGCGATGTTAGATTGGGTCAGGTTAGGTTATATTACGTTATTGTTGTATATAAAGGTCCCACGGAGACGCAACGGCCAACTCGCAAGGAATGTTGTGAAATATTACCGCCGAGATGATAGGTTTGGTTAGGTTAGGTTATATTTCGTTATTGATGTATATGATGGTCCCACGGAGACGTAGAGGCCAACTCGCCAGGAATGTTGTCAAATATTACCGCCGAGATGTTAGGTTGGGTTAGGGTAGGTTATATTTCGTTATTGGTGTATATGAAGGTCCCACGGAGACGTAGATGCCAACTCGCCAGGAATGTTGTCAAATAATAGCGCCGAGGGGTTAGGTTGGGTCAGGTTAGTTTATATTACGTTATTGATGTATATGAAGATACCACGGTGACGTAGTGGCCAACTCGCCAGGTATGTGGTCAAATATTACCGCCGAGATGATAGGTTGGGTTAGGTTTGGTTATATTTCGTTATTGATGTATATGAAGGTCCCGCGGAGACGTAGAGGCCAACATGCCAGGAATGTTGTCAAATATTACAGGCGCGATGTTAGATTGGGTTAGGTTAGGTTATATTACGTTATTGATGTATATAAAGGTCCCACGGAGACGTAGAGGCCAACAAGCCAGGAATGTTGCCAATTATTACCGCCGAGATGTTAGGTTGGGTTAGGTTAGGTTATATTACGTTATTGATGTATATAAAGGTCCCACGGAGACGTAGAGGCCAACATGCCAGGAATGTTGTCAAATATTACAGCCGCGATGTTAGATTGGGTTAGGTTAGGTTATATTACGTTATTGATGTATATAAAGGTCCCACGAAGACGTAGAGGCCAACTCGCCAGGAATGTTGTCAAATATTACCGCCGAGATGTTAGGTTGGGTTAGGTTAGGTTATATTACGTTCTTGATTTATATAAATGTCCCACGCAGACGTAGAGGCCAACCCGCCAGGAATGTTGTGAAATATTACAGCCGCGATGTTAGATTGGGTTAGGTTAGGTTATATTACGTTATTGTTGTATATAAAGGTCCCACGGAGACGTAGAGGCCAACTCGCCAGGAATGTTGCCAAATATTACCGCCGAGATGTTAGGTTGGTTTAGGTTAGGTTGTATTACGTCATAGACGTATACAGTGTTCCCACGGAGAAGTAGGGCCCGACAATCAAGGAATGTGGTTAAATGGTACCCCGAGTGGTTAGGTTGGGTTAGGTTACGTTATATTACGTTATTGATGTACATGAGGGTCCCACGGAGACGTAGAGGCCAACAAGCCAGGAATGTTGCCATATATTACCGCCGAGATGTTAGTTTGGGTTAGGTTAGGTTATATTACGTTCTTGATGTATATAAAGGTCCCACGCAGACGTAGAGGCCAACCCGCCAGGAATGTTGTCAAATATTACAGCCGCGATGTTAGATTCGGTTAGGTTAGGTTATATTACGTTATTGTTGTATATAAAGGTCCCACGGAGACGCAGAGGCCAACTCGCCAGGAATGTTGTAAAATATTAACGCCGAGATGATAGGTTGGATTAGGTTAGGTTATATTACGTTATTGATGTATATAAAGGTCCCACGGAGACGTAGAGGCCAACAAGCCAGGAATGTTGCCAAATATTACCGCCGAGATGTGAGGGTGGGTTAGGTTAGGTTATATTACGTTATTGATGTATATAAAGGTCCCACGGAGCCGTAGAAGCCAACTCGCCAGGAATGTTGCCAAATATTACCGCCGCGATGTTAGATTGGGTTAGGTTAGGTTAGATTACGTTATTGACGTATAGAGGTCCCACGGAGACGTAGAGGCCAACTCGCCAGGAATGTTGTCAAATATTACAGCCGCGATGTTAGATTCGGTTAGGTTAGGTTATATTACGTTATTGTTGTATATGAAGGTCCCACGGAGACGCAGAGGCCAACTCGCAAGGAATGTTGTGAAATATTACCGCCGAGATGATAGGTTGGGTTAGGTTAGGTTACATTACGTTCTTGATGTATATAAAGGTCCCACGGAGACGTAGAGGCCAACAAGCCAGGAATGTTGCCAATTATTACCGCCGAGATGTTAGGTTGGGTTAGGTTAGGTTATATTACGTTATTGATGTATATGAAGGTCCCGCGGAGACGTAGAGGCCAACATGCCAGGAATGTTGTCAAATATTACAGGCGCGATGTTAGATTGGGTTAGGTTAGGTTATATTACGTTATTGATGTATATAAAGGTCCCACGGAGACGTAGAGGCCAACAAGCCAGGAATGTTGCCAATTATTACCGCCGAGATGTTAGGTTGGGTTAGGTTAGGTTATATTACGTTATTGATGTATATAAAGGTCCCACGGAGACGTAGAGGCCAACATGCCAGGAATGTTGTCAAATATTACAGCCGCGATGTTAGATTGGGTTAGGTTAGGTTATATTACGTTATTGATGTATATAAAGGTCCCACGGAGACGTAGAGGCCAACTCGCCAGGAATGTTGTCAAATATTACCGCCGAGATGTTAGGTTGGGTTAGGTTAGGTTATATTACGTTCTTGATTTATATAAATGTCCCACGCAGACGTAGAGGCCAACCCGCCAGGAATGTTGTGAAATATTACAGCCGCGATGTTAGATTGGGTTAGGTTAGGTTATATTACGTTATTGTTGTATATAAAGGTCCCACGGAGACGTAGAGGCCAACTCGCCAGGAATGTTGTCAAATATTACCGCCGAGATGATAGGTTGGGTTAGGTTAGGTTATATTACGTTATTGATGTATATGAAGGACCCACGTAGACGTAGGGGCCATCTCGTCAGGAATATTGTCAAATATTACAGCCGAGATGATAGGTTGGATTAGGTTAGGTTATATTACGTTTTTGACGTTTATAAAGGTCCCACGGAGACGTAGAGGCCAACAAGCCAGGAATGTTGCCAATTATTACCGCCGAAATGTTAGGTTGGGTTAGGTTAGGTTATATTACGTTATTGATGTATATAAAGGTCCCACCGATACGTAGAGGCCAACATGCCAGGAATGTTGTCAAATATTACAGCCGAGATGATAGGTTGGATTAGGTTAGGTTATATTACGTTATTGATGTATATAAAGGTCCCACGGAGACGTAGAGGCCAACTCGTCAGGAATATTGTCAAATATTACCGCCGAGATGATAGGTTGGATTAGGTTAGGTTATATTAAGTTATTGATGTATATAAAGTTCCCACGGAGACCTAGAGGCCTACTCGCCAGGAATGTGGTCAAATATTAGTGACGAGATGTTAGGTTGGTTTAGGTTAGGTTGTATTACGTCATAGACGTATACAGTGTTCCCACGGAGAAGTAGGGCCCGACAATCAAGGAATGTGGTTAAATGGTACCCCGAGTGGTTAGGTTGGGTTAGGTTACGTTATATTACGTTATTGATGTACATGAGGGTCCCACGGAGACGTAGAGGCCAACAAGCCAGGAATGTTGCCATATATTACCGCCGAGATGTTAGTTTGGGTTAGGTTAGGTTATATTACGTTCTTGATGTATATAAAGGTCCCACGCAGACGTAGAGGCCAACCCGCCAGGAATGTTGTCAAATATTACAGCCGCGATGTTAGATTCGGTTAGGTTAGGTTATATTACGTTATTGTTGTATATAAAGGTCCCACGGAGACGTAGAAGCCAACTCGCCAGGAATGTTGCCAAATATTACCGCCGCGATGTTAGATTGGGTTAGGTTAGGTTAGATTACGTTATTGACGTATAGAGGTCCCACGGAGACGTAGAGGCCAACTCGCCAGGAATGTTGTCAAATATTACAGCCGCGATGTTAGATTCGGTTAGGTTAGGTTATATTACGTTATTGTTGTATATGAAGGTCCCACGGAGACGCAGAGGCCAACTCGCAAGGAATGTTGTGTAATATTACCGCCGAGATGATAGGTTGGGTTAGGTTAGGTTACATTACGTTCTTGATGTATATAAAGGTCCCACGGAAACGTAGAGGCCAACAAGCCAGGAATGTTGCCAATTATTACCGCCGAGATGTTAGGTTGGGTTAGGGTAGGTTATATTTCGTTATTGGTGTATATGAAGGTCCCACGGAGACGTAGATGCCAACTCGCCAGGAATGTTGTCAAATAATAGCGCCGAGGGGTTAGGTTGGGTCAGGTTAGTTTATATTACGTTATTGATGTATATGAAGATACCACGGTGACGTAGTGGCCAACTCGCCAGGTATGTGGTCAAATATTACCGCCGAGATGATAGGTTGGGTTAGGTTTGGTTATATTTCGTTATTGATGTATATGAAGGTCCCGCGGAGACGTAGAGGCCAACATGCCAGGAATGTTGTCAAATATTACAGGCGCGATGTTAGATTGGGTTAGGTTAGGTTATATTACGTTATTGATGTATATAAAGGTCCCACGGAGACGTAGAGGCCAACAAGCCAGGAATGTTGCCAATTATTACCGCCGAGATGTTAGGTTGGGTTAGGTTAGGTTATATTACGTTATTGATGTATATAAAGGTCCCACGGAGACGTAGAGGCCAACATGCCAGGAATGTTGTCAAATATTACAGCCGCGATGTTAGATTGGGTTAGGTTAGGTTATATTACGTTATTGATGTATATAAAGGTCCCACGGAGACGTAGAGGCCAACTCGCCAGGAATGTTGTCAAATATTACCGCCGAGATGTTAGGTTGGGTTAGGTTAGGTTATATTACGTTCTTGATTTATATAAATGTCCCACGCAGACGTAGAGGCCAACCCGCCAGGAATGTTGTGAAATATTTCAGCCGAGATGTGAGGTTGGGTTAGGTTAGGTTATATTACGTTCTTGATGTATATAAAGGTCCCACGCAGACGTAGAGGCCAACCCGCCAGGAATGTTGTCAAATATTACCGCCGAGATGATAGGTTGGGTTAGGTTAGGTTATATTTCGTTATTGATGTATATGAAGATCCCACGGAGACGTAGAGGCCAACTCGCCAGGAATGTTGTCAAATATTACAGCCGCGATGTTAGATGGGGTTAGGTTAGGTTATATTACGTTATTGTTGTATATAAAGGACCCACGTAGATGTAGGGGCCAACTCGCCAGGAATATTGACAAATATTACCGCCGACATGATAGGTTGGGTTAGGTTAGGTTATATTACGTTATTGATGTATATGAAGGACCCACGTAGACGTAGTGGCCAACAAGCCAGGAATGTTGTCAAATACTACCGCCGAGATGTGAGGTTGGGTTAGGTTAGGTTGTATTACGTCATAGACGTATACAGTGTTCCCACGGAGAAGTAGGGCCCGACAATCAAGGAATGTGGTTAAATGGTACCCCGAGTGGTTAGGTTGGGTTAGGTTACGTTATATTACGTTATTGATGTACGTGAGGGTCCCACGGAGACGTAGAGGCCAACAAGCCAGGAATGTTGCCAAATATTACCGCCGAGATGTTAGTTTGGGTTAGGTTAGGTTATATTACGTTCTTGATGTATATAAAGGTCCCACGCAGACGTAGAGGCCAACCCGCCAGGAATGTTGTCAAATATTACCGCCGAGATGATAGGTTGGGTTAGGTTAGGCTATATTTCGTTATTGATGTATATGAAGGTCCCGCGGAGACGTAGAGGCCAACATGCCAGGAATGTTGTCAAATATTACAGCCGCGATGTTAGATTGGGTCAGGTTAGGTTATATTACGTTATTGTTGTATATAAAGGTCCCACGGAGACGCAACGGCCAACTCGCAAGGAATGTTGTGAAATATTACCGCCGAGATGATAGGTTTGGTTAGGTTAGGTTATATTTCGTTATTGATGTATATGATGGTCCCACGGAGACGTAGAGGCCAACTCGCCAGGAATGTTGTCAAATATTACCGCCGAGATGTTAGGTTGGGTTAGGGTAGGTTATATTTCGTTATTGGTGTATATGAAGGTCCCACGGAGACGTAGATGCCAACTCGCCAGGAATGTTGTCAAATAATAGCGCCGAGGGGTTAGGTTGGGTCAGGTTAGTTTATATTACGTTATTGATGTATATGAAGATACCACGGTGACGTAGTGGCCAACTCGCCAGGTATGTGGTCAAATATTACCGCCGAGATGATAGGTTGGGTTAGGTTTGGTTATATTTCGTTATTGATGTATATGAAGGTCCCGCGGAGACGTAGAGGCCAACATGCCAGGAATGTTGTCAAATATTACAGGCGCGATGTTAGATTGGGTTAGGTTAGGTTATATTACGTTATTGATGTATATAAAGGTCCCACGGAGACGTAGAGGCCAACAAGCCAGGAATGTTGCCAATTATTACCGCCGAGATGTTAGGTTGGGTTAGGTTAGGTTATATTACGTTATTGATGTATATAAAGGTCCCACGGAGACGTAGAGGCCAACATGCCAGGAATGTTGTCAAATATTACAGCCGCGATGTTAGATTGGGTTAGGTTAGGTTATATTACGTTATTGATGTATATAAAGGTCCCACGAAGACGTAGAGGCCAACTCGCCAGGAATGTTGTCAAATATTACCGCCGAGATGTTAGGTTGGGTTAGGTTAGGTTATATTACGTTCTTGATTTATATAAATGTCCCACGCAGACGTAGAGGCCAACCCGCCAGGAATGTTGTGAAATATTACAGCCGCGATGTTAGATTGGGTTAGGTTAGGTTATATTACGTTATTGTTGTATATAAAGGTCCCACGGAGACGTAGAGGCCAACTCGCCAGGAATGTTGCCAAATATTACCGCCGAGATGTTAGGTTGGTTTAGGTTAGGTTGTATTACGTCATAGACGTATACAGTGTTCCCACGGAGAAGTAGGGCCCGACAATCAAGGAATGTGGTTAAATGGTACCCCGAGTGGTTAGGTTGGGTTAGGTTACGTTATATTACGTTATTGATGTACGTGAGGGTCCCACGGAGACGTAGAGGCCAACAAGCCAGGAATGTTGCCAAATATTACCGCCGAGATGTTAGTTTGGGTTAGGTTAGGTTATATTACGTTCTTGATGTATATAAAGGTCCCACGCAGACGTAGAGGCCAACCCGCCAGGAATGTTGTCAAATATTACCGCCGAGATGATAGGTTGGGTTAGGTTAGGCTATATTTCGTTATTGATGTATATGAAGGTCCCGCGGAGACGTAGAGGCCAACATGCCAGGAATGTTGTCAAATATTACAGCCGCGATGTTAGATTGGGTCAGGTTAGGTTATATTACGTTATTGTTGTATATAAAGGTCCCACGGAGACGCAGAGGCCAACTCGCAAGGAATGTTGTGAAATATTACCGCCGAGATGATAGGTTTGGTTAGGTTAGGTTATATTTCGTTATTGATGTATATGATGGTCCCACGGAGACGTAGAGGCCAACTCGCCAGGAATGTTGTCAAATATTACCGCCGAGATGTTAGGTTGGGTTAGGGTAGGTTATATTTCGTTATTGATGTATATAAAGGTCCCACGGAGACGTAGAGGCCAACATGCCAGGAATGTTGTCAAATATTACAGCCGCGATGTTAGATTGGGTTAGGTTAGGTTATATTACGTTATTGATGTATATAAAGGTCCCACGAAGACGTAGAGGCCAACTCGCCAGGAATGTTGTCAAATATTACCGCCGAGATGTTAGGTTGGGTTAGGTTAGGTTATATTACGTTCTTGATTTATATAAATGTCCCACGCAGACGTAGAGGCCAACCCGCCAGGAATGTTGTGAAATATTACAGCCGCGATGTTAGATTGGGTTAGGTTAGGTTATATTACGTTATTGTTGTATATAAAGGTCCCACGGAGACGTAGAGGCCAACTCGCCAGGAATGTTGCCAAATATTACCGCCGAGATGTTAGGTTGGTTTAGGTTAGGTTGTATTACGTCATAGACGTATACAGTGTTCCCACGGAGAAGTAGGGCCCGACAATCAAGGAATGTGGTTAAATGGTACCCCGAGTGGTTAGGTTGGGTTAGGTTACGTTATATTACGTTATTGATGTACGTGAGGGTCCCACGGAGACGTAGAGGCCAACAAGCCAGGAATGTTGCCAAATATTACCGCCGAGATGTTAGTTTGGGTTAGGTTAGGTTATATTACGTTCTTGATGTATATAAAGGTCCCACGCAGACGTAGAGGCCAACCCGCCAGGAATGTTGTCAAATATTACCGCCGAGATGATAGGTTGGGTTAGGTTAGGCTATATTTCGTTATTGATGTATATGAAGGTCCCGCGGAGACGTAGAGGCCAACATGCCAGGAATGTTGTCAAATATTACAGCCGCGATGTTAGATTGGGTCAGGTTAGGTTATATTACGTTATTGTTGTATATAAAGGTCCCACGGAGACGCAGAGGCCAACTCGCAAGGAATGTTGTGAAATATTACCGCCGAGATGATAGGTTTGGTTAGGTTAGGTTATATTTCGTTATTGATGTATATGATGGTCCCACGGAGACGTAGATGCCAACTCGCCAGGAATGTTGTCAAATAATAGCGCCGAGGGGTTAGGTTGGGTCAGGTTAGTTTATATTACGTTATTGATGTATATGAAGATACCACGGTGACGTAGTGGCCAACTCGCCAGGTGTGTGGTCAAATATTACCGCCGAGATGATAGGTTGGGTTAGGTTTGGTTATATTTCGTTATTGATGTATATGAAGGTCCCGCGGAGACGTAGAGGCCAACATGCCAGGAATGTTGTCAAATATTACAGGCGCGATGTTAGATTGGGTTAGGTTAGGTTATATTACGTTATTGATGTATATAAAGGTCCCACGCAGACGTAGAGGCCAACAAGCCAGGAATGTTGCCAATTATTACCGCCGAGATGTTAGGTTGGGTTAGGTTAGGTTATATTACGTTATTGATGTATATAAAGGTCCCACGGAGACGTAGAGGCCAACATGCCAGGAATGTTGTCAAATATTACAGCCGCGATGTTAGATTGGGTTAGGTTAGGTTATATTACGTTATTGATGTATATAAAGGTCCCACGGAGACGTAGAGGCCAACTCGCCAGGAATGTTGTCAAATATTACCGCCGAGATGTTAGGTTGGGTTAGGTTAGGTTATATTACGTTCTTGATTTATATAAATGTCCCACGCAGACGTAGAGGCCAACCCGCCAGGAATGTTGTGAAATATTACAGCCGCGATGTTAGATTGGGTTAGGTTAGGTTATATTACGTTATTGTTGTATATAAAGGTCCCACGGAGACGTAGAGGCCAACTCGCCAGGAATGTTGCCAAATATTACCGCCGAGATGTTAGGTTGGTTTAGGTTAGGTTGTATTACGTCATAGACGTATACAGTGTTCCCACGGAGAAGTAGGGCCCGACAATCAAGGAATGTGGTTAAATGGTACCCCGAGTGGTTAGGTTGGATTAGGTTACGTTATATTACGTTATTGATGTACATGAGGGTCCCACGGAGACGTAGAGGCCAACAAGCCAGGAATGTTGCCATATATTACCGCCGAGATGTTAGTTTGGGTTAGGTTAGGTTATATTACGTTCTTGATGTATATAAAGGTCCCACGCAGACGTAGAGGCCAACCCGCCAGGAATGTTGTCAAATATTACAGCCGCGATGTTAGATTCGGTTAGGTTAGGTTATATTACGTTATTGTTGTATATAAAGGTCCCACGGAGACGCAGAGGCCAACTCGCCAGGAATGTTGTAAAATATTAACGCCGAGATGATAGGTTGGATTAGGTTAGGTTATATTACGTTATTGATGTATATAAAGGTCCCACGGAGACGTAGAGGCCAACAAGCCAGGAATGTTGCCAAATATTACCGCCGAGATGTGAGGGTGGGTTAGGTTAGGTTATATTACGTTATTGATGTATATAAAGGTCCCACGGAGCCGTAGAAGCCAACTCGCCAGGAATGTTGCCAAATATTACCGCCGCGATGTTAGGTTGGGTTAGGTTAGGTTATATTACGTTATTGATGTATATAAAGGTCCCACGGAGACGTAGAGGCCAACATGCCAGGAATGTTGTCAAATATTACAGCCGCGATGTTAGATTGGGTTAGGTTAGGTTATATTACGTTATTGATGTATATAAAGGTCCCACGGAGACGTAGAGGCCAACTCGCCAGGAATGTTGTCAAATATTACCGCCGAGATGTTAGGTTGGGTTAGGTTAGGTTATATTACGTTCTTGATTTATATAAATGTCCCACGCAGACGTAGAGGCCAACCCGCCAGGAATGTTGTGAAATATTACAGCCGCGATGTTAGATTGGGTTAGGTTAGGTTATATTACGTTATTGTTGTATATAAAGGTCCCACGGAGACGTAGAGGCCAACTCGCCAGGAATGTTGTCAAATATTACCGCCGAGATGATAGGTTGGGTTAGGTTAGGTTATATTACGTTATTGATGTATATGAAGGACCCACGTAGACGTAGGGGCCATCTCGTCAGGAATATTGTCAAATATTACAGCCGAGATGATAGGTTGGATTAGGTTAGGTTATGTTACGTTTTTGACGTATATAAAGGTCCCACGGAGACGTAGAGGCCAACAAGCCAGGAATGTTGTCAAATATTACCGCCGAGATGTTAGGTTGGGTTAGGTCAGGTTATATTACGTTCTTCATTTATACAAATGTCCCACGCAGACGTAGAGGCCAACCCGCCAGGAATGTTGTGAAATATTACAGCCGCGATGTTAGATTGGGTTAGGTTAGGTTATATTACGTTATTGTTGTATATAAAGGTCCCACGGAGACGTAGAGGCCAACTCGCCAGGAATGTTGTCAAATATTACCGCCGAGATGATAGGATGGGTTAGGTTAGGTTATATTACGTTATTGATGTATATGAAGGACCCACGTAGACGTAGGGGCCATCTCGTCAGGAATATTGTCAAATATTACAGCCGAGATGATAGGTTGGATTAGGTTAGGTTATATTACGTTTTTGACGTATATAAAGGTCCCACGGAGACGTAGAGGCCAACAAGCCAGGAATGTTGTCAAATATTACCGCCGAGAGGTTAGGTTGGGTTAGGTTAGGTTATATTACGTTCTTGATTTATATAAATGTCCCACGCAGACGTAGAGGCCAACCCGCCAGGAATGTTGTGAAATATTACAGCCGCGATGTTAGATTGGGTTAGGTTAGGTTATATTACGTTATTGTTGTATATAAAGGTCCCACGGAGACGTAGAGGCCAACTCGCCAGGAATGTTGTCAAATATTACCGCCGAGATGATAGGATGGGTTAGGTTAGGTTATATTACGTTATTGATGTATATGAAGGACCCACGTAGACGTAGGGGCCATCTCGTCAGGAATATTGTCAAATATTACAGCCGAGATGATAGGTTGGATTAGGTTAGGTTATATTACGTTTTTGACGTATATAAAGGTCCCACGGAGACGTAGAGGCCAACAAGCCAGGAATGTTGCCAAATATTACCGCCGAGATGTGAGGTTTGCTTAGGTTAGGTTATATTACGTTATTGATGTATATAAAGGTCCCACGGAGCCGTAGAAGCCAACTCGCCAGGAATGTTGCCAAATATTACCGCCGAGATGTTAGGTTGGGTTAGGTTAGGTTATATTACGTTCTTGATGTATATAAAGGTCCCACGGAGACGTAGAGGCCAACATGCCAGGAATGTTGTCAAATATTACAGCCGCGATGTTAGATTGGGTTAGGTTAGGTTATATTACGTTATTGTTGTATATAAAGGACCCACGTAGACGTAGGGGCCAACTCGCCAGGAATATTGACAAATATTACCGCCGACATGATAAGTTGGGTTAGGTTAGGTTATATTACGTTATTGATGTATATGAAGGTCCCACGGAGACGGAGAGGCCAACTCGCCAGGAATGTTGTCAAATATTACAGCCGCGATCTTAGATTGGGTTTGGTTAGGTTATATTACGTTATTGTTGTATATAAAGGTCCCACGGAGACGTAGAGGCCAACTCGCCAGGAATGTTGTCAAATATTACCGCCGAGATGATAGGTTGGGTTAGGTTAGGTTATATTACGTTATTGATGTATATGAAGGTCCCACAGAGACGTAGAGGCCAACATGCCAGGAATGTTGTCAAATATTACAGCCGAGATGATTGGTTGGATTAGGTTAGGTTATATTAAGTTATTGATGTATATAAAGTTGCCACGGAGACCTAGAGGCCTACTCGCCAGGAATGTGGTCAAATATTAGTGACGAGATGTTAGGTTGGTTTAGGTTAGGTTGTATTACGTCATTGACGTATACAGTTTTCCCACGGAGAAGTAGGGCCCGACAATCAAGGAATGTGGTTAAATGGTACCCCGAGTGGTTAGGTTGGGTTAGGTTACGTTATATTACGTTATTGATGTACATGAGGGTCCCACGGAGACGTAGAGGCCAACAAGCCAGGAATGTTGTCAAATATTACAGCCGCGATGTTAGATTGGGTTAGGTTAGGTTATATTACGTTATTGATGTATATAAAGGTCCCACGGAGACGTAGCGGCCAACAAGCCATGAATGTTTTCAAATATTACCGCCGAGATGTGAGGTTGGGTTAGGTTAGGTTATATTACGTTATTGTAGTATATAAAGGTCCCACGGAGACGCAGAGGTCAACTCGCTAGGAATGTTGTCAAATATTACCGCCGAGATGATAGGTTGGGTTAGGTTAGGTTATATTACGTTCTTGATTTATATAAATGTCCCACGCAGACGTAGAGGCCAACCCGCCAGGAATGTTGTGATATATTACAGCCGCGATGTTAGATTGGGTTAGGTTAGGTTATATTACGTTATTGATGTATATAAAGGTCCCACGGAGACGTAGAGGCCAACTCGCCAGGAATGTTGTCAAATATTACAGCCGCGATGTTAGATTGGGTTAGGTTAGGTTATATTACGTTCTTGATGTATATAAAGGTCCCACGGAGACGTAGAGGCCAACATGCCAGGAATGTTGTCAAATATTACAGCCGCGATGTTAGATTGGGTTAGGTTAGGTTATATTACGTTATTGTTGTATATAAAGGACCCACGTAGACGTAGGGGCCAACTCGCCAGGAATATTGACAAATATTACCGCCGACATGATAAGTTGGGTTAGGTTAGGTTATATTACGTTATTGATGTATATGAAGGTCCCACGGAGACGTAGAGGCCAACTCGCCAGGAATGTTGTCAAATATTACCGCCGAAATGTTAGGTTGGGTTAGGTTTGGTTATATTTCGTTATTGATGTATATGAAGGTCCCGCGGAGACGTAGAGGCCAACATGCCAGGAATGTTGTCAAATATTACAGCCGCGATCTTAGATTGGGTTAGGTTAGGTTATATTACGTTATTGATGTACATGAGGGTCCCACGGAGACGTAGAGGCCAACAAGCCAGGAATGTTGTCAAATATTACAGCCGCGATGTTAGATTGGGTTAGGTTAGGTTATATTACGTTATTGATGTATATAAAGGTCCCACGGAGACGTAGAGGCCAACATGCCAGGAATGTTGTCAAATATTACATCCGCGATGTTAGATTCGGTTAGGTTAGTTTAGATTACGTTATTGATGTATATAAAGGTCCCACGGAGACGTAGAGGCCAACAAGCCATGAATGTTGTCAAATATTACCGCCGAGATGTGAGGTTGGGTTAGGTTAGGTTATATTAAGTTATTGATGTATATAAAGTTGCCACGGAGACCTAGAGGCCTACTCGCCAGGAATGTGGTCAAATATTAGTGACGAGATGTTAGGTTGGTTTAGGTTAGGTTGTATTACGTCATTGACGTATACAGTTTTCCCACGGAGAAGTAGGGCCCGACAATCAAGGAATGTGGTTAAATGGTACCCCGAGTGGTTAGGTTGGGTTAGGTTACGTTATATTACGTTATTGATGTACATGAGGGTCCCACGGAGACGTAGAGGCCAACAAGCCAGGAATGTTGTCAAATATTACAGCCGCGATGTTAGATTGGGTTAGGTTAGGTTATATTGCCTTCTTGATGTATATAAAGGTCCCACGCAGACGTAGAGGCCAACCCGCCAGGAATGTTGTCAAATATTACCGCCGAGATGACAGGTTGGGTTAGGTTAGGTTATATTTCGTTATTGATGTATATGAAGATCCCACGGAGACGTAGGGGCCAACTCGCCAGGAATGTTGTCAAATATTACAGCCGCGATGTTAGATTGGGTTAGGTTAGGTTATATTACGTTATTGATGTATATAAAGGTCCCACGGAGACGTAGAGGCCAACTCGTCAGGAATATTGTCAAATATTACCGCCGAGATGATAGGTTGGATTAGGTTAGGTTATATTAAGTTATTGATGTATATAAAGGTCCCACGGAGCCGTAGAAGCCAACTCGCCAGGAATGTTGCCAAATATTACCGCCGAGATGTTAGGTTGGTTTAGGTTAGGTTGTATTACGTCATAGACGTATACAGTGTTCCCACGGAGAAGTAGGGCCCGACAATGAAGGAAAGTGGTTAAATGGTACCCCGAGTGGTTAGGTTGGGTTAGGTTACGTTATATTACGTTATTGATGTACGTGAGGGTCCCACGGAGACGTAGAGGCCAACAAGCCAGGAATGTTGCCAAATATTACCGCCGAGATGTTAGTTTGGGTTAGGTTAGGTTATATTACGTTCTTGATGTATATAAAGGTCCCACGCAGACGTAGAGGCCAACCCGCCAGGAATGTTGTCAAATATTACCGCCGAGATGATAGGTTGGGTTAGGTTAGGCTATATTTCGTTATTGATGTATATGAAGGTCCCGCGGAGACGTAGAGGCCAACATGCCAGGAATGTTGTCAAATATTACAGCCGCGAGGTTAGATTGGGTCAGGTTAGGTTATATTACGTTATTGTTGTATATAAAGGTCCCACGGAGACGCAGAGGCCAACTCGCAAGGAATGTTGTGAAATATTACCGCCGAGATGATAGGTTTGGTTAGGTTAGGTTATATTTCGTTATTGATGTATATGATGGTCCCACGGAGACGTAGAGGCCAACTCGCCAGGAATGTTGTCAAATATTACCGCCGAGATGTTAGGTTGGGTTAGGGTAGGTTATATTTCGTTATTGGTGTATATGAAGGTCCCACGGAGACGTAGATGCCAACTCGCCAGGAATGTTGTCAAATAATAGCGCCGAGAGGTTAGGTTGGGTCAGGTTAGTTTATATTACGTTATTGATGTATATGAAGATACCACGGTGACGTAGTGGCCAACTCGTCAGGTATGTGGTCAAATATTACCGCCGAGATGATAGGTTGGGTTAGGTTTGGTTATATTTCGTTATTGATGTATATGAAGGTCCCGCGGAGACGTAGAGGCCAACATGCCAGGAATGTTGTCAAATATTACAGGCGCGATGTTAGATTGGGTTAGGTTAGGTTATATTACGTTATTGATGTATATAAAGGTCCCACGGAGACGTAGAGGCCAACAAGCCAGGAATGTTGCCAATTATTACCGCCGAGATGTTAGGTTGGGTTAGGTTAGGTTATATTACGTTATTGATGTATATAAAGGTCCCACGGAGACGTAGAGGCCAACATGCCAGGAATGTTGTCAAATATTACAGCCGCGATGTTAGATTGGGTTAGGTTAGGTTATATTACGTTATTGATGTATATAAAGGTCCCACGGAGACGTAGAGGCCAACTCGCCAGGAATGTTGTCAAATATTACCGCCGAGATGTTAGGTTGGGTTAGGTTAGGTTATATTACGTTCTTGATTTATATAAATGTCCCACGCAGACGTAGAGGCCAACCCGCCAGGAATGTTGTGAAATATTACAGCCGCGATGTTAGATTGGGTTAGGTTAGGTTATATTACGTTATTGTTGTATATAAAGGTCCCACGGAGACGTAGAGGCCAACTCGCCAGGAATGTTGTCAAATATTACCGCCGAGATGATAGGTTGGGTTAGGTTAGGTTATATTACGTTATTGATGTATATGAAGGACCCACGTAGACGTAGGGGCCATCTCGTCAGGAATATTGTCAAATATTACAGCCGAGATGATAGGTTGGATTAGGTTAGGTTATATTACGTTTTTGACGTTTATAAAGGTCCCACGGAGACGTAGAGGCCAACAAGCCAGGAATGTTGCCAATTATTACCGCCGAAATGTTAGGTTGGGATAGGTTAGGTTATATTACGTTATTGATGTACATGAGGGTCCCACGGAGACGTAGAGGCCAACAGGCCAGGAATGTTGCCAAATATTACCGCCGAGATGTTAGTTTGGGTTAGGTTAGGTTATATTACGTTCTTGATGTATATAAAGGTCCCACGGAGACGTAGAGGCCAACTCGTCATGAATATTGTCAAATATTACCGCCGAGATGATAGGTTGGATTAGGTTAGGTTATATTAAGTTATTGATGTATATAAAGTTCCCACGGAGACCTAGAGGCCTACTCGCCAGGAATGTGGTCAAATATTAGTGACGAGATGTTAGGTTGGTTTAGGTTAGGTTGTATTACGTCATAGACGTATACAGTGTTCCCACGGAGAAGTAGGGCCCGACAATCAAGGAATGTGGTTAAATGGTACCCCGAGTGGTTAGGTTGGGTTAGGTTACGTTATATTACGTTATTGATGTACATGAGGGTCCCACGGAGACGTAGAGGCCAACAAGCCAGGAATGTTGCCAAATATTACCGCCGAGATGTTAGTTTGGGTTAGGTTAGGTTATGTTATGTTCTTGATGTATATAAAGGTCCCACGCAGACGTAGAGGCCAACCCGCCAGGAATGTTGTCAAATATTACAGCCGCGATGTTAGATTCGGTTAGGTTAGGTTATATTACGTTATTGTTGTATATAAAGGTCCCACGGAGACGCAGAGGCCAACTCGCCAGGAATGTTGTAAAATATTAACGCCGAGATGATAGGTTGGATTAGGTTAGGTTATATTACGTTATTGATGTATATAAAGGTCCCACGGAGACGTAGAGGCCAACAAGCCAGGAATGTTGCCAAATATTACCGCCGAGATGTGAGGGTGGGTTAGGTTAGGTTATATTACGTTATTGATGTATATAAAGGTCCCACGGAGCCGTAGAAGCCAACTCGCCAGGAATGTTGCCAAATATTACCGCCGCGATGTTAGATTGGGTTAGGTTAGGTTAGATTACGTTATTGACGTATAGAGGTCCCACGGAGACGTAGAGGCCAACTCGCCAGGAATGTTGTCAAATATTACAGCCGCGATGTTAGATTCGGTTAGGTTAGGTTATATTACGTTATTGATGTATATAAAGGTCCCACGGAGACGTAGAGGCCAACAAGCCAGGAATGTTGCCAAATATTACCGCCGAGATGTGAGGTTTGCTTAGGTTAGGTTATATTACGTTATTGATGTATATAAAGGTCCCACGGAGCCGTAGAAGCCAACTCGCCAGGAATGTTGCCAAATATTACCGCCGAGATGTTAGGTTGGGTTAGGTTAGGTTATATTACGTTCTTGATGTATATAAAGGTCCCACGGAGACGTAGAGGCCAACATGCCAGGAATGTTGTCAAATATTACAGCCACGATGTTAGATTGGGTTAGGTTAGGTTATATTACGTTATTGTTGTATATAAAGGACCCACGTAGACGTAGGGGCCAACTCGCCAGGAATATTGAC
The DNA here is from genome assembly GCA_963969225.1 of Xylocopa violacea. Classification (NCBI taxonomy): domain Eukaryota; kingdom Metazoa; phylum Arthropoda; class Insecta; order Hymenoptera; family Apidae; genus Xylocopa; species Xylocopa violacea. The sequence continues at coordinate 8,592,687 of CAXAJV010000016.1, read as the reverse complement.
AAATATTACCGCCGACATGATAAGTTGGGTTAGGTTAGGTTATATTACGTTATTGATGTATATGAAGGTCCCACGGAGACGTAGAGGCCAACTCGCCAGGAATGTTGTCAAATATTACCGCCGAAATGTTAGGTTGGGTTAGGTTTGGTTATATTTCGTTATTGATGTATATGAAGGTCCCGCGGAGACGTAGAGGCCAACATGCCAGGAATGTTGTCAAATATTACAGCCGCGATCTTAGATTGGGTTAGGTTAGGTTATATTACGTTATTGATGTACATGAGGGTCCCACGGAGACGTAGAGGCCAACATGCCAGGAATGTTGTCAAATATTACATCCGCGATGTTAGATTCGGTTAGGTTAGTTTAGATTACGTTATTGATGTATATAAAGGTCCCACGGAGACGTAGAGGCCAACAAGCCATGAATGTTGTCAAATATTACCGCCGAGATGTGAGGTTGGGTTAGGTTAGGTTATATTAAGTTATTGATGTATATAAAGTTGCCACGGAGACCTAGAGGCCTACTCGCCAGGAATGTGGTCAAATATTAGTGACGAGATGTTAGGTTGGTTTAGGTTAGGTTGTATTACGTCATAGACGTATACAGTGTTCCCACGGAGAAGTAGGGCCCGACAATCAAGGAATGTGGTTAAATGGTACCCCGAGTGGTTAGGTTGGGTTACGTTACGTTATATTACGTTATTGATGTACACGAGGGTCCCACGGAGACGTAGAGGCCAACAAGCCAGGAATGTTGCCAAATATTACCGCCGAGATGTTAGTTTGGGTTAGGTTAGGTTATATTACGTTCTTGATGTATATAAAGGTCCCACGCAGACGTAGAGGCCAACCCGCCAGGAATGTTGTCAAATATTACAGCCGCGATGTTAGATTCGGTTAGGTTAGGTTATATTACGTTGTTGTTGTATATAAAGGTCCCACGGAGACGCAGAGGCCAACTCGCCAGGAATGTTGTAAAATATTAACGCCGAGATGATAGGTTGGATTAGGTTAGGTTATATTACGTTATTGATGTATATAAAGGTCCCACGGAGACGTAGAGGCCAACAAGCCAGGAATGTTGCCAAATATTACCGCCGAGATGTGAGGTTTGCTTAGGTTAGGTTATATTACGTTATTGATGTATATAAAGGTCCCACGGAGCCGTAGAAGCCAACTCGCCAGGAATGTTGCCAAATATTACCGCCGAGATGTTAGGTTGGGTTAGGTTAGGTTATATTACGTTCTTGATGTATATAAAGGTCCCACGGAGACGTAGAGGCCAACATGCCAGGAATGTTGTCAAATATTACAGCCACGATGTTAGATTGGGTTAGGTTAGGTTATATTACGTTATTGTTGTATATAAAGGACCCACGTAGACGTAGGGGCCAACTCGCCAGGAATATTGACAAATATTACCGCCGACATGATAAGTTGGGTTAGGTTAGGTTATATTACGTTATTGATGTATATGAAGGTCCCACGGAGACGTAGAGGCCAACTCGCCAGGAATGTTGTCAAATATTACCGCCGAAATGTTAGGTTGGGTTAGGTTTGGTTATATTTCGTTATTGATGTATATGAAGGTCCCGCGGAGACGTAGAGGCCAACATGCCAGGAATGTTGTCAAATATTACAGCCGCGATCTTAGATTGGGTTAGGTTAGGTTATATTACGTTATTGATGTACATGAGGGTCCCACGGAGACGTAGAGGCCAACATGCCAGGAATGTTGTCAAATATTACATCCGCGATGTTAGATTCGGTTAGGTTAGTTTAGATTACGTTATTGATGTATATAAAGGTCCCACGGAGACGTAGAGGCCAACAAGCCATGAATGTTGTCAAATATTACCGCCGAGATGTGAGGTTGGGTTAGGTTAGGTTATATTAAGTTATTGATGTATATAAAGTTGCCACGGAGACCTAGAGGCCTACTCGCCAGGAATGTGGTCAAATATTAGTGACGAGATGTTAGGTTGGTTTAGGTTAGGTTGTATTACGTCATAGACGTATACAGTGTTCCCACGGAGAAGTAGGGCCCGACAATCAAGGAATGTGGTTAAATGGTACCCCGAGTGGTTAGGTTGGGTTAGGTTACGTTATATTACGTTATTGATGTACATGAGGGTCCCACGGAGACGTAGAGGCCAACAAGCCAGGAATGTTGCCAAATATTACCGCCGAGATGTTAGTTTGGGTTAGGTTAGGTTATATTACGTTCTTGATGTATATAAAGGTCCCACGCAGACGTAGAGGCCAACCCGCCAGGAATGTTGTCAAATATTACAGCCGCGATGTTAGATTCGGTTAGGTTAGGTTATATTACGTTATTGTTGTATATAAAGGTCCCACGGAGACGCAGAGGCCAACTCGCCAGGAATGTTGTAAAATATTAACGCCGAGATGATAGGTTGGATTAGGTTAGGTTATATTACGTTATTGATGTATATAAAGGTCCCACGGAGACGTAGAGGCCAACAAGCCAGGAATGTTGCCAAATATTACCGCCGAGATGTGAGGGTGGGTTAGGTTAGGTTATATTACGTTATTGATGTATATAAAGGTCCCACGGAGCCGTAGAAGCCAACTCGCCAGGAATGTTGCCAAATATTACCGCCGCGATGTTAGATTGGGTTAGGTTAGGTTAGATTACGTTATTGACGTATAGAGGTCCCACGGAGACGTAGAGGCCAACTCGCCAGGAATGTTGTCAAATATTACAGCCGCGATGTTAGATTCGGTTAGGTTAGGTTATATTACGTTATTGATGTATATAAAGGTCCCACGGAGACGTAGAGGCCAACAAGCCAGGAATGTTGCCAAATATTACCGCCGAGATGTGAGGTTTGCTCAGGTTAGGTTATATTACGTTATTGATGTATATAAAGGTCCCACGGAGCCGTAGAAGCCAACTCGCCAGGAATGTTGCCAAATATTACCGCCGAGATGTTAGGTTGGGTTAGGTTAGGTTATATTACGTTCTTGATGTATATAAAGGTCCCACGGAGACGTAGAGGCCAACATGCCAGGAATGTTGTCAAATATTACAGCCACGATGTTAGATTGGGTTAGGTTAGGTTATATTACGTTATTGTTGTATATAAAGGACCCACGTAGACGTAGGGGCCAACTCGCCAGGAATATTGACAAATATTACCGCCGACATGATAAGTTGGGTTAGGTTAGGTTATATTACGTTATTGATGTATATAAAGGTCCCACGGAGACGTAGCGGCCAACAAGCCATGAATGTTGTCAAATATTACCGCCGAGATGTGAGGTTGGGTTAGGTTAGGTTATATTACGTTATTGTAGTATATAAAGGTCCCACGGAGACGCAGAGGCCAACTCGCCAGGAATGTTGTCAAATATTACCGCCGAGATGATAGGTTGGGTTAGGTTAGGTTATATTACGTTCTTGATTTATATAAATGTCCCACGCAGACGTAGAGGCCAACCCGCCAGGAATGTTGTGATATATTACAGCCGCGATGTTAGATTGGGTTAGGTTAGGTTATATTACGTTATTGATGTATATAAAGGTCCCACGGAGACGTAGAGGCCAACTCGCCAGGAATGTTGTCAAATATTACAGCCGCGATGTTAGATTGGGTTAGGTTAGGTTATATTACGTTATTGATGTATATAAAGGTCCCACGGAGACGTAGAGGCCAACTCGTCAGGAATATTGTCAAATATTACCGCCGAGATGATAGGTTGGATTAGGTTAGGTTATATTAAGTTATTGATGTATATAAAGGTCCCACGGAGCCGTAGAAGCCAACTCGCCAGGAATGTTGCCAAATATTACCGCCGAGATGTTAGGTTGGTTTAGGTTAGGTTGTATTACGTCATAGACGTATACAGTGTTCCCACGGAGAAGTAGGGCCCGACAATGAAGGAATGTGGTTAAATGGTACCCCGAGTGGTTAGGTTGGGTTAGGTTACGTTATATTACGTTATTGATGTACGTGAGGGTCCCACGGAGACGTAGATGCCAACTCGCCAGGAATGTTGTCAAATAATAGCGCCGGGAGGTTAGGTTGGGTCAGGTTAGTTTATATTACGTTATTGATGTATATGAATATACCACGGTGACGTAGTGGCCAACTCGCCAGGTATGTGGTCAAATATTACCGCCGAGATGATAGGTTGGGTTAGGTTTGGTTATATTTCGTTATTGATGTATATGAAGGTCCCGCGGAGACGTAGAGGCCAACATGCCAGGAATGTTGTCAAATATTACAGGCGCGATGTTAGATTGGGTTAGGTTAGGTTATATTACGTTATTGATGTATATAAAGGTCCCACGGAGACGTAGAGGCCAACAAGCCAGGAATGTTGCCAATTATTACCGCCGAGATGTTAGGTTGGGTTAGGTTAGGTTATATTACGTTATTGATGTATATAAAGGTCCCACGGAGACGTAGAGGCCAACATGCCAGGAATGTTGTCAAATATTACAGCCGCGATGTTAGATTGGGTTAGGTTAGGTTATATTACGTTATTGATGTATATAAAGGTCCCACGGAGACGTAGAGGCCAACTCGCCAGGAATGTTGTCAAATATTACCGCCGAGATGTTAGGTTGGGTTAGGTTAGGTTATATTACGTTCTTGATTTATATAAATGTCCCACGCAGACGTAGAGACCAACCCGCCAGGAATGTTGTGAAATATTACAGCCGCGATGTTAGATTGGGTTAGGTTAGGTTATATTACGTTATTGTTGTATATAAAGGTCCCACGGAGACGTAGAGGCCAACTCGCCAGGAATGTTGTCAAATATTACCGCCGAGATGATAGGTTCGGTTAGGTTACGTTATATTACGTTATTGATGTATATGAAGGACCCACGTAGACGTAGGGGCCATCTCGTCAGGAATATTGTCAAATATTACAGCCGAGATGATAGGTTGGATTAGGTTAGGTTATATTACGTCATAGACGTATACAGTGTTCCCACGGAGAAGTAGGGCCCGACAATCAAGGAATGTGGTTAAATGGTACCCCGAGTGGTTAGGTTGGGTTAGGTTACGTTATATTACGTTATTGATGTACATGAGGGTCCCACGGAGACGTAGAGGCCAACAAGCCAGGAATGTTGCCAAATATTACCGCCGAGATGTTAGTTTGGGTTAGGTTAGGTTATATTACGTTCTTGATGTATATAAAGGTCCCACGCAGACGTAGAGGCCAACCCGCCAGGAATGTTGTCAAATATTACAGCCGCGATGTTAGATTCGGTTAGGTTAGGTTATATTACGTTATTGTTGTATATAAAGGTCCCACGGAGACGCAGAGGCCAACTCGCCAGGAATGTTGTAAAATATTAACGCCGAGATGATAGGTTGGATTAGGTTAGGTTATATTACGTTATTGATGTATATAAAGGTCCCACGGAGACGTAGAGGCCAACAAGCCAGGAATGTTGCCAAATATTACCGCCGAGATGTGAGGGTGGGTTAGGTTAGGTTATATTACGTTATTGATGTATATAAAGGTCCCACGGAGCCGTAGAAGCCAACTCGCCAGGAATGTTGCCAAATATTACCGCCGCGATGTTAGATTGGGTTAGGTTAGGTTAGATTACGTTATTGACGTATAGAGGTCCCACGGAGACGTAGAGGCCAACTCGCCAGGAATGTTGTCAAATATTACAGCCGCGATGTTAGATTCGGTTAGGTTAGGTTATATTACGTTATTGATGTATATAAAGGTCCCACGGAGACGTAGAGGCCAACAAGCCAGGAATGTTGCCAAATATTACCGCCGAGATGTGAGGTTTGCTCAGGTTAGGTTATATTACGTTATTGATGTATATAAAGGTCCCACGGAGCCGTAGAAGCCAACTCGCCAGGAATGTTGCCAAATATTACCGCCGAGATGTTAGGTTGGGTTAGGTTAGGTTATATTACGTTCTTGATGTATATAAAGGTCCCACGGAGACGTAGAGGCCAACATGCCAGGAATGTTGTCAAATATTACAGCCACGATGTTAGATTGGGTTAGGTTAGGTTATATTACGTTATTGTTGTATATAAAGGACCCACGTAGACGTAGGGGCCAACTCGCCAGGAATATTGACAAATATTACCGCCGACATGATAAGTTGGGTTAGGTTAGGTTATATTACGTTATTGATGTATATAAAGGTCCCACGGAGACGTAGCGGCCAACAAGCCATGAATGTTGTCAAATATTACCGCCGAGATGTGAGGTTGGGTTAGGTTAGGTTATATTACGTTATTGTAGTATATAAAGGTCCCACGGAGACGCAGAGGCCAACTCGCCAGGAATGTTGTCAAATATTACCGCCGAGATGATAGGTTGGGTTAGGTTAGGTTATATTACGTTCTTGATTTATATAAATGTCCCACGCAGACGTAGAGGCCAACCCGCCAGGAATGTTGTGATATATTACAGCCGCGATGTTAGATTGGGTTAGGTTAGGTTATATTACGTTATTGATGTATATAAAGGTCCCACGGAGACGTAGAGGCCAACTCGCCAGGAATGTTGTCAAATATTACAGCCGCGATGTTAGATTGGGTTAGGTTAGGTTATATTACGTTATTGATGTATATAAAGGTCCCACGGAGACGTAGAGGCCAACTCGTCAGGAATATTGTCAAATATTACCGCCGAGATGATAGGTTGGATTAGGTTAGGTTATATTAAGTTATTGATGTATATAAAGGTCCCACGGAGCCGTAGAAGCCAACTCGCCAGGAATGTTGCCAAATATTACCGCCGAGATGTTAGGTTGGTTTAGGTTAGGTTGTATTACGTCATAGACGTATACAGTGTTCCCACGGAGAAGTAGGGCCCGACAATGAAGGAATGTGGTTAAATGGTACCCCGAGTGGTTAGGTTGGGTTAGGTTACGTTATATTACGTTATTGATGTACGTGAGGGTCCCACGGAGACGTAGATGCCAACTCGCCAGGAATGTTGTCAAATAATAGCGCCGGGAGGTTAGGTTGGGTCAGGTTAGTTTATATTACGTTATTGATGTATATGAATATACCACGGTGACGTAGTGGCCAACTCGCCAGGTATGTGGTCAAATATTACCGCCGAGATGATAGGTTGGGTTAGGTTTGGTTATATTTCGTTATTGATGTATATGAAGGTCCCGCGGAGACGTAGAGGCCAACATGCCAGGAATGTTGTCAAATATTACAGGCGCGATGTTAGATTGGGTTAGGTTAGGTTATATTACGTTATTGATGTATATAAAGGTCCCACGGAGACGTAGAGGCCAACAAGCCAGGAATGTTGCCAATTATTACCGCCGAGATGTTAGGTTGGGTTAGGTTAGGTTATATTACGTTATTGATGTATATAAAGGTCCCACGGAGACGTAGAGGCCAACATGCCAGGAATGTTGTCAAATATTACAGCCGCGATGTTAGATTGGGTTAGGTTAGGTTATATTACGTTATTGATGTATATAAAGGTCCCACGGAGACGTAGAGGCCAACTCGCCAGGAATGTTGTCAAATATTACCGCCGAGATGTTAGGTTGGGTTAGGTTAGGTTATATTACGTTCTTGATTTATATAAATGTCCCACGCAGACGTAGAGACCAACCCGCCAGGAATGTTGTGAAATATTACAGCCGCGATGTTAGATTGGGTTAGGTTAGGTTATATTACGTTATTGTTGTATATAAAGGTCCCACGGAGACGTAGAGGCCAACTCGCCAGGAATGTTGTCAAATATTACCGCCGAGATGATAGGTTCGGTTAGGTTAGGTTATATTACGTTATTGATGTATATGAAGGACCCACGTAGACGTAGGGGCCATCTCGTCAGGAATATTGTCAAATATTACAGCCGAGATGATAGGTTGGATTAGGTTAGGTTATATTACGTCATAGACGTATACAGTGTTCCCACGGAGAAGTAGGGCCCGACAATCAAGGAATGTGGTTAAATGGTACCCCGAGTGGTTAGGTTGGGTTAGGTTACGTTATATTACGTTATTGATGTACATGAGGGTCCCACGGAGACGTAGAGGCCAACAAGCCAGGAATGTTGCCAAATATTACCGCCGAGATGTTAGTTTGGGTTAGGTTAGGTTATATTACGTTCTTGATGTATATAAAGGTCCCACGCAGACGTAGAGGCCAACCCGCCAGGAATGTTGTCAAATATTACAGCCGCGATGTTAGATTCGGTTAGGTTAGGTTATATTACGTTATTGTTGTATATAAAGGTCCCACGGAGACGCAGAGGCCAACTCGCCAGGAATGTTGTAAAATATTAACGCCGAGATGATAGGTTGGATTAGGTTAGGTTATATTACGTTATTGATGTATATAAAGGTCCCACGGAGACGTAGAGGCCAACAAGCCAGGAATGTTGCCAAATATTACCGCCGAGATGTGAGGGTGGGTTAGGTTAGGTTATATTACGTTATTGATGTATATAAAGGTCCCACGGAGCCGTAGAAGCCAACTCGCCAGGAATGTTGCCAAATATTACCGCCGCGATGTTAGATTGGGTTAGGTTAGGTTAGATTACGTTATTGACGTATAGAGGTCCCACGGAGACGTAGAGGCCAACTCGCCAGGAATGTTGTCAAATATTACAGCCGCGATGTTAGATTCGGTTAGGTTAGGTTATATTACGTTATTGATGTACATGAGGGTCCCACGGAGACGTAGAGGCCAACAAGCCAGGAATGCTGTCAAATATTACAGCCGCGATGTTAGATTGGGTTTGGTTAGGTTATATTACGTTATTGATGTATATAAATGTCCCACGGAGACGTAGAGGCCAACAAGCCAGGAATGTTGCCAATTATTACCGCCGAGATGTTAGGTTGGGTTAGGATAGGTTATATTACGTTATTGATGTATATAAAGGTCCCACGGAGACGTAGAGGCCAACATGCCAGGAATGTTGTCAAATATTACATCCGCGATGTTAGATTCGGTTAGGTTAGTTTAGATTATGTTATTGATGTATATAAAGGTCCCACGGAGACGTAGAGGCCAACTCGCCAAGAATGTTGTCAAATATTACAGCCGCGATGTTAGATTGGGTTAGCTTAGGTTATATTACCTTATTGATGTATATAAAGGTCCCACGGAGACGTAGAGGCCAACTCGTCAGGAATATTGTCAAATATTACCGCCGAGATGATAGGTTGGATTAGGTTAGGTTATATTACGTTATTGATGTATATGAAGGACCCACGTAGACGTAGGGGCCATCTCGTCAGGAATATTGTCAAATATTACAGCCGAGATGATAGGTTGGATTAGGTTAGGTTATATTACGTTTTTGACGTATATAAAGGTCCCACGGAGACGTAGAGGCCAACAAGCCAGGAATGTTGTCAAATATTACCGCCGAGATGTTAGGTTGGGTTAGGTTAGGTTATATTACGTTCTTGATTTATATAAATGTCCCACGCAGACGTAGAGGCCAACCCGCCAGGAATGTTGTGAAATATTACAGCCGCGATGTTAGATTGGGTTAGGTTAGGTTATATTACGTTATTGTTGTATATAAAGGTCCCACGGAGACGTAGAGGCCAACTCGCCAGGAATGTTGTCAAATATTACCGCCGAGATGATAGGATGGGTTAGGTTAGGTTATATTACGTTATTGATGTATATGAAGGACCCACGTAGACGTAGGGGCCATCTCGTCAGGAATATTGTCAAATATTACAGCCGAGATGATAGGTTGGATTAGGTTAGGTTATATTACGTTTTTGACGTATATAAAGGTCCCACGGAGACGTGGAGGCCAACAAGCCAGGAATGTTGCCAATTATTACCGCCGAAATGTTAGGTTGGGTTAGGTTAGGTTATATTACGTTATTGATGTATATAAAGGTCCCACAGAGACGTAGAGGCCAACATGCCAGGAATGTTGTCAAATATTACAGCCGAGATGATAGGTTGGATTAGGTTAGGTTATATTACGTTATTGATGTATATAAAGGTCCCACGGAGACGTAGAGGCCAACAAGCCAGGAATGTTGCCAAATATTACCGCCGAGATGTGAGGGTGGGTTAGGTTAGGTTATATTACGTTATTGATGTATATAAAGGTCCCACGGAGCCGTAGAAGCCAACTCGCCAGGAATGTTGCCAAATATTACCGCCGCGATGTTAGATTGGGTTAGGTTAGGTTAGATTACGTTATTGACGTATAGAGGTCCCACGGAGACGTAGAGGCCAACTCGCCAGGAATGTTGTCAAATATTACAGCCGCGATATTAGATTCGGTTAGGTTAGGTTATATTACGTTATTGTTGTATATGAAGGTCCCATGGAGACGCAGAAGCCAACTCGCAAGGAATGTTGTGAAATATTACCGCCGAGATGATAGGTTGGGTTAGGTTAGGTTATATTTCGTTATTGATGTATATGAAGGTCCCACGGAGACGTAGAGGCCGACTCGCCAGGAATGTTGTCAAATATTACCGCCGAGATGTTAGGTTGGTTTATGTTAGGTTATATTTCGTTATTGGTGTATATGAAGGTCCCACGGAGACGTAGATGCCAACTCGCCAGGAATGTTGTCAAATAATAGCGCCGAGAGGTTAGGTTGGGTCAGGTTAGTTTATATTACGTTATTGATGTATATGAAGATACCACGGAGACGTAGTGGCCAACTCGCCAGGTATGTGGTCAAATATTACCGCCGAGATGATAGGTTGGGTTAGGTTTGGTTATATTTCGTTATTGATGTATATGAAGGTCCCGCGGAGACGTAGAGGCCAACATGCCAGGAATGTTGTCAAATATTACAGGCGCGATGTTAGATTGGGTTAGGTTAGGTTATATTACGTTATTGATGTATATAAAGGTCCCACGGAGACGTAGAGGCCAACAAGCCAGGAATGTTGCCAATTATTACCGCCGAGATGTTAGGTTGGGTTAGGTTAGGTTATATTACGTTATTGATGTATATAAAGGTCCCGCGGAGATGTAGAGGCCAACATGCCAGGAATGTTGTCAAATATTACAGCCGCGATGTTAGATTGGGTTAGGTTAGGTTATATTACGTTATTGATGTATATAAAGGTCCCACGGAGACGTAGAGGCCAACTCGCCAGGAATGTTGTCAAATATTACCGCCGAGATGTTAGGTTGGGTTAGGTTAGGTTATATTACGTTCTTGATTTATATAAATGTCCCACGCAGACGTAGAGGCCAACCCGCCAGGAATGTTGCGAAATATTACAGCCGCGATGTTAGATTGGGTTAGGTTAAGTTATATTACGTTATTGTTGTATATAAAGGTCCCACGGAGACATAGAGGCCAACTCGCCAGGAATGTTGTCAAATATTACCGCCGAGATGATAGGTTGGGTTAGGTTAGGTTATATTACGTTATTGATGTATATGAAGGACCCACGTAGACGTAGGGGCCATCTCGTCAGGAATATTGTCAAATATTACAGCCGAGATGATAGGTTGGATTAGGTTAGGTTATATTACGTTTTTGACGTTTATAAAGGTCCCACGGAGACGTAGAGGCCAACTCGCCAGGAATGTTGCCAATTATTACCGCCGAAATGTTAGGTTGGGTTAGGTTAGGTTATATTACGTTATTGATGTATATAAAGGTCCCACAGAGACGTAGAGGCCAACATGCCAGGAATGTTGTCAAATATTACAGCCGAGATGATAGGTTGGATTAGGTTAGGTTATATTACGTTATTGATGTATATAAAGGTCCCACGGAGACGTAGAGGCCAACAAGCCAGGAATGTTGCCAAATATTACCGCCGAGATGTGAGGTTTGCTTAGGTTAGGTTATATTACGTTATTGATGTATATAAAGGTCCCACGGAGCCGTAGAGGCCAACATGCCAGGAATGTTGTCAAATATTACAGCCGCGATGTTAGATTGGGTTAGGTTAGGTTATATTACGTTATTGTTGTATATAAAGGACCCACGTAGACGTAGGGGCCAACTCGCCAGGAATATTGACAAATATTACCGCCGACATGATAGGTTGGGTTAGGTTAGGTTATATTACGTTATTGATGTATATGAAGGTCCCACGGAGACGTAGAGGCCAACTCACCAGAAATGTTGTCAAATATTACCGCCAAAGTGTTAGGTTGGGTTAGGTTTGGTTATATTTCGTTATTGATGTATATGAAGGTCCCGCGGAGACGTAGAGGCCAACATGCCAGGAATGTTGTCAAATATTACAGCCGCGATCTTAGATTGGGTTAGGTTAGGTTATATTACGTTATTGATGTACATGAGGGTCCCACGGAGACGTAGAGGCCAACAAGCCAGGAATGTTGTCAAATATTACAACCGCGATGTTAGATTGGGTTAGGTTAGGTTATATTACGTTATTGATGTATATAAAGGTCCCACGGAGACGTAGAGGCCAACAAGCCAGGAATGTTGCCAATTATTACCGCCGAGATGTTAGGTTGGATTAGGTTAGGTTATATTACGTTATTGATGTATATAAAGGTCCCACGGAGACCTAGAGGCCTACTCGCCAGGAATGTGGTCAAATATTAGTGACGAGATGTTAGGTTGGTTTAGGTTAGGTTGTATTACGTCATAGACGTATACAGTGTTCCCACGGAGAAGTAGGGCCCGACAATCAAGGAATGTGGTTAAATGGTACCCCGAGTGGTTAGGTTGGGTTAGGTTACGTTATATTACGTTATTGATGTACATGAGGGTCCCACGGAGACGTAGAGGCCAACAAGCCAGGAATTTTGCCAAATATTACAGGCGCGATGTTAGATTGGGTTATGTTAGGTTATATTAAGTTATTGATGTATATAAAGGTCCCACGGAGGCGTAGAGGCCAACAAGCCAGGAATGTTGCCAATTATTACCGCCGAGATGTTAGGTTGGGTTAGGTTAGGTTATATTACGTTCTTGATTTATATAAATGTCCCACGCAGACGTAGAGGCCAACCCGCCAGGAATGTTGTGAAATATTACAGCCGCGATGTTAGATTGGGTTAGGTTAGGTTATATTACGTTATTGTTGTATATAAAGGTCCCACGGAGACGTAGAGGCCAACTCGCCAGGAATGTTGTCAAATATTACCGCCGAGATGTTAGATTGGGTTAGGTTAGGTTATATTACGTTATTGTTGTATATAAAGGTCCCACGGAGACGTAGAGGCCAACTCGCCAGGAATGTTGTCAAATATTACCGCCGAGATGATAGGTTGGGTTAGGTTAGGTTATATTACGTTATTGATGTATATGAAGGACCCACGTAGACGTAGGGGCCATCTCGTCAGGAATATTGTCAAATATTACAGCCGAGATGATAGGTTGGATTAGGTTAGGTTATATTACGTTTTTGACGTATATAAAGGTCCCACGGAGGCGTAGAGGCCAACAAGCTAGGAATGTTGCCAATTATTACCGCCAAAATGTTAGTTTGGGTTAGGTTAGGTTATATTACGTTATTGATGTATATAAAGGTCCCACAGAGACGTAGAGGCCAACATGCCAGGAATGTTGTCAAATATTACAGCCGAGATGATAGGTTGGATTAGGTTAGGTTACATTACGTTATTGATGTATATAAAGGTCCCACGGAGACGTAGAGGCCAACAAGCCAGGAATGTTGCCAAATATTACCGCCGAGATGTGAGGTTTGCTTAGGTTAGGTTATCTTACGTTATTGATGTATATAACGGTCCCACGGAGCCGTAGAAGCCAACTCGCCAGGAATGTTGCCAATTATTACCGCCGAGATGTTAGGTTGGGTTAGGTTAGGTTATATCACGTTATTGATGTATATAAAGGTCCCACGGAGACGTAGAGGCCAACATGCCAGGAATGTTGTCAAATATTACAGCCGCGATGTTAGATTGGGTTAGGTTAGGTTATATTACGTTATTGTTGTATATAAAGGTCCCACGGAGCCGTAGAAGCCAACTCGCCAGGAATGTTGCCAAATATTACCGCCGCGATGTTAGATTGGGTTAGGTTAGGTTAGATTACGTTATTGACGTATAGAGGTCCCACGGAGACGTAGAGGCCAACTCGCCAGGAATGTTGTCAAATATTACAGCCGCGATGTTAGATTCGGTTAGGTTAGGTTATATTACGTTATTGTTGTATATGAAGGTCCCACGGAGACGCAGAGGCCAACTCGCAAGGAATGTTGTGAAATATTACCGCCGAGATGATAGGTTGGGTTAGGTTAGGTTATATTTCGTTATTGATGTATATGAAGGTCCCACGGAGACGTAGAGGCCAACTCGCCAGGAATGTTGTCAAATATTACCGCCGAGATGTTAGGTTGGGTTAGGTTAGGTTATATTTCGTTATTGGTGTATATGAAGGTCCCACGGAGACGTAGATGCCCACTCGCCAGGAATGTTGTCAAATAATAGCGCCGAGAGGTTAGGTTGGGTCAGGTTAGTTTATATTACGTTATTGATGTATATGAAGATACCACGGAGACGTAGTGGCCAACTCGCCAGGTATGTGGTCAAATATTACCGCCGAGATGATAGGTTGGGTTAGGTTTGGTTATATTTCGTTATTGATGTATATGAAGGTCCCGCGGAGACGTAGAGGCCAACATGCCACGAATGTTGTCAAATATTACAGGCGCGATGTTAGATTGGGTTAGGTTAGGTTATATTACGTTATTGATGTATATAAAGGTCCCACGGAGACGTAGAGGCCAACAAGCCAGGAATGTTGCCAATTATTACCGCCGAGATGTTAGGTTGGGTTAGGTGAGGTTATATTACGTTATTGATGTATATAAAGGTCCCACGGAGACGTAGAGGCCATCTCGCCAGGAATGTTGTCAAATATTACCGCCGAGATGTTAGGTTGGGTTAGGTTAGGTTATATTACGTTCTTGATTTATATAAATGTCCCACGCAGACGTAGAGGCCAACCCGCCAGGAATGTTGTGAAATATTACAGCCGCGATGTTAGATTGGGTTAGGTTAGGTTATATTACGTTATTGTTGTATATAAAGGTCCCACGGAGACGTAGAGGCCAACTCGCCAGGAATGTTGTCAAATATTACAGCCGCGATCTTAGATTGGGTTAGGTTAGGTTATATTACGTTATTGATGTATATAAAGGTCCCACGGAGACGTAGAGACCAACTCGCCAGGAATGTTGTCAAATATTACCGCCGAGATGTTAGGTTGGGTTAGGTTAGGTTACATTACGTTCTTGATTTATATAAATGTCCCACGCAGACGTAGAAGCCAACCCGCCAGGAATGTTGTGAAATATTACAGCCGCGATGTTAGATTGGGTTAGGTTAGGTTATATTACGTTATTGATGTATATAAAGGTCCCACGGAGACGTAGAGGCCAACATGCCAGGAATGTTGTCAAATATTACATCCGCGATGTTAGATTCGGTTAGGTTAGTTTAGATTACGTTATTGATGTATATAAAGGTCCCATGGAGACGTAGAGGCCAACTCGCCAAGAATGTTGTCAAATATTACAGCCGCGATGTTAGATTGGGTTAGGTTAGGTTATATTACGTTATTGTTGTATATAAAGGTCCCACGGAGCCGTAGAAGCCAACTCGCCAGGAATGTTGCCAAATATTACCGCCGCGATGTTAGATTGGGTTAGGTTAGGTTAGATTACGTTATTGACGTATAGAGGTCCCACGGAGACGTAGAGGCCAACTCGCCAGGAATGTTGTCAAATATTACAGCCGCGATGTTAGATTCGGTTAGGTTAGGTTATATTACGTTATTGTTGTATATGAAGGTCCCACGGAGACGCAGAGGCCAACTC
Organism: Xylocopa violacea; assembly: GCA_963969225.1. Classification (NCBI taxonomy): domain Eukaryota; kingdom Metazoa; phylum Arthropoda; class Insecta; order Hymenoptera; family Apidae; genus Xylocopa; species Xylocopa violacea. The sequence goes on along the minus strand of CAXAJV010000016.1, from coordinate 8,576,916 downwards.
GCAAGGAATGTTGTGAAATATTACCGCCGAGATGATAGGTTGGGTTAGGTTAGGTTATATTTCGTTATTGATGTATATGAAGGTCCCACGGAGACGAAGAGGCCAACTCGCCAGGAATGTTGTCAAATATTACCGCCGAGATGTTAGGTTGGGTTAGGTTAGGTTATATTTCGTTATTGATGTATATGAAGGTCCCACGGAGACGTAGATGCCAACTCGCCAGGAATGTTGTCAAATAATAGCGCCGAGAGGTTAGGTTGGGTCAGGTTAGTTTATATTACGTTATTGATGTATATGAAGATACCACGGAGACGTAGTGGCCAACTCGCCAGGTATGTGGTCAAATATTACCGCCGAGATGATAGGTTGGGTTAGGTTTGGTTATATTTCGTTATTGATGTATATGAAGGTCCCGCGGAGACGTAGATGCCAACATGCCGCGAATGTTGTCAAATATTACAGGCGCGATGTTAGATTGGGTTAGGTTAGGTTATATTACGTTATTGATGTATATAAAGGTCCCACGGAGACGTAGAGGCCAACAAGCCAGGAATGTTGCCAATTATTACCGCCGAGATGTTAGGTTGGGTTAGGTGAGGTTATATTACGTTATTGATGTATATAAAGGTCCCACAGAGACGTAGAGGCCAACAAGCCAGGAATGTTGCCAAATATTACCGCCGAGATGTGAGGTTTGCTTAGGTTAGGTTATATTACGTTATTGATGTATATAAAGGTCCCACGGAGCCGTAGAAGCCAACTCGCCAGGAATGTTGCCAAATATTACAGCCGCGATCTTAGATTGGGTTAGGTTAGGTTATATTACGTTATTGATGTATATAAAGGTCCCACGGAGACGTAGAGGCCATCTCGCCAGGAATGTTGTCAAATATTACCGCCGAGATGTTAGGTTGGGTTAGGTTAGGTTATATTACGTTCTTGATTTATATAAATGTCCCACGCAGACGTAGAGGCCAACCCGCCAGCAATGTTGTGAAATATTACAGCCGCGATGTTAGATTGGGTTAGGTTAGGTTATATTACGTTATTGTTGTATATAAAGGTCCCACGGAGACGTAGAGGCCAACTCGCCAGGAATGTTGTCAAATATTACAGCCGCGATGTTAGATTGGGTTAGGTTAGGTTATATTACGTTATTGTAGTATCTGAAGGTCCCACGGAGACGTAGAGGCCAACTCGCCAGGAATGTTGTGAAATATTACCGCCGAGATGATAGGTTGGGTTAGGTTAGGTTATATTTCGTTATTGATGTATATGAAGGTCCCACGGAGACGTAGAGGCCAACTCGCCAGGAATGTTGTCAAATATTACCGCCGAGATGTTAGGTTCGGTTAGGTTAGGTTATATTTCGTTATTGGTGTATATGAAGGTCCCACGGAGACGTAGATGCCAACTCGCCAGGAATGTTGTCAAATAATAGCGCCGAGAGGTTAGGTTGGGTCAGGTTAGTTTATATTACGTTATTGATGTATATAAAGGTCCCACGGAGACGTAGAGGCCAACATGCCAGGAATGTTGTCAAATATTACAGCCGCGATGTTAGATTCGGTTAGGTTAGGTTATATTACGTTATTGATGTATATAAAGGTCCCACGGAGACGTAGAGGCCAACTCGCCAGGAATGTTGTCAAATATTACAGCCGCGATGTTAGATTGGGTTAGGTTAGGTTATATTACGTTATTGTTGTATATAAAGGACCCACGTAGACGTAGGGGCCAACTCGCCAGGAATATTGACAAATATTACCGCCGACATGATAGGTTGGGTTAAGTTAGGTTATATTACGTTATTGATGTACATGAAGGTCCCACGGAGACGTAGAGGCCAACAAGCCAGGAATGTTGCCAAATATTACCGCCGAGATGTGAGGTTTGCTTAGGTTAGGTTATATTACGTTATTGATGTATATAAAGGACCCACGGAGCCGTAGAATCCAACTCGCCAGGAATGTTGCCAAATATTACCGCCGAGATGTTAGGTTGGGTTAGGTTAGGTTATATTACGTTCTGGATGTATATAAAGGTCCCACGGAGACGTAGAGGCTAACAAGCCAGGAATGTTGCCAATTATGACCGCCGAGATGACAGGTTGGGTTAGGTTAGGTTATATTTCGTTATTGATGTATATGAAGATCCCACGGAGACGTAGGGGCCAACTCGCCAGGAATGTTGTCAAATATTACAGCCGCGATGTTAGATTCGGTTAGGTTAGGTTATATTACGTTATTGTTGTATATGAAGGTCCCACGGAGACGCAGAGGCCAACTCGCCAGGAATGTTGTGAAATATTACCGCCGAGATGATAGGTTGGGTTAGGTTAGGTTATATTTCGTTATTGATGTATATGAAGGTCCCACGGAGACGTAGAGGCCAACTTGCCAGGAATGTTGTCAAATATTACCGCCGAGATGTTAGGTTGGGTTAGGTTAGGTTATATTTCGTTATTGGTGTATATGAAGGTCCCACGGAGACGTACAAGCCAACTCGCCAGGAATGTTGTCAAATAATAGCGCCGAGAGGTTAGGTTGGGTCAGGTTAGTTTATATTACGTTACTGATGTATATGAAGATACCACGGAGACGTAGTGGCCAACTCGCCAGGTATGTGGTCAAATATTACCGCCGAGATGATAGGTTGTGTTAGGTTTGGTTATATTTCGTTATTGATGTATATGAAGGTCCCGCGGAGACCTAGAGGCCAACATGCCAGGAATGTTGTCAAATATAACAGCCGCGATGTTAGATTGGGTTAGGTTAGGTTATATTACGTTACTGATGTATATAAAGGTCCCACGGAGACGCAGAGGCCAACAAGCCAGGAATGTTGCCAATTATTACCGCCGAGATGTTAGGTTGGGTTAGGTTAGGTTATATTACGTTATTGATGTATATAAAGGTCCCACAGAGACGTAGAGGCCAACATGCCAGGAATGTTGTCAAATATTACAGCCGAGATGATAGGTTGGATTAGGTTAGGTTACATTACGTTATTGATGTATATAAAGGTCCCACGGAGACGTAGAGGCCAACAAGCCAGGAATGTTGCCAAATATTACCGCCGAGATGTGAGGTTTGCTTAGGTTAGGTTATATTACGTTATTGATGTATATAACGGTCCCACGGAGCCGTAGAAGCCAACTCGCCAGGAATGTTGCCAATTATTACCGCCGAGATGTTAGGTTGGGTTAGGTTAGGTTATATCACGTTATTGATGTATATAAAGGTCCCACGGAGACGTAGAGGCCAACATGCCAGGAATGTTGTCAAATATTACAGCCGCGATGTTAGATTGGGTTAGGTTAGGTTATATTACGTTATTGTTGTATATAAAGGTCCCACGGAGCCGTAGAAGCCAACTCGCCAGGAATGTTGCCAAATATTGCCGCCGCGATGTTAGATTGGGTTAGGTTAGGTTAGATTACGTTATTGACGTATAGAGGTCCCACGGAGACGTAGAGGCCAACTCGCCAGGAATGTTGTCAAATATTACAGCCGCGATGTTAGATTCGGTTAGGTTAGGTTATATTACGTTATTGTTGTATATGAAGGTCCCACGGAGACGCAGAGGCCAACTCGCAAGGAATGTTGTGAAATATTACCGCCGAGATGATAGGTTGGGTTAGGTTATGTTATATTTCGTTATTGATGTATATGAAGGTCCCACGGAGACGTAGAGGCCAACTCGCCAGGAATGTTGTCAAATATTACCGCCGAGATGTTAGGTTGGGTTAGGTTAGGTTATATTTCGTTATTGGTGTATATGAAGGTCCCACGGAGACGTAGATGCCAACTCGCCAGGAATGTTGTCAAATAATAGCGCCGAGAGGTTAGGTTGGGTCAGGTTAGTTTATATTACGTTATTGATGTATATGAAGATACCACGGAGACGTAGTGGCCAACTCGCCAGGTATGTGGTCAAATATTACCGCCGAGATGATAGGTTGGGTTAGGTTTGGTTATATTTCGTTATTGATGTATATGAAGGTCCCGCGGAGACGTAGAGGCCAACATGCCACGAATGTTGTCAAATATTACAGGCGCGATGTTAGATTGGGTTAGGTTAGGTTATATTACGTTATTGATGTATATAAAGGTCCCACGGAGACGTAGAGGCCAACAAGCCAGGAATGTTGCCAATTATTACCGCCGAGATGTTAGGTTGGGTTAGGTGAGGTTATATTACGTTATTGATGTATATAAAGGTCCCACAGAGACGTAGAGGCCAACAAGCCAGGAATGTTGCCAAATATTACCGCCGAGATGTGAGGTTTGCTTAGGTTAGGTTATATTACGTTATTGATGTATATAAAGGTCCCACGGAGCCGTAGAAGCCAACTCGCCAGGAATGTTGCCAAATATTACAGCCGCGATCTTAGATTGGGTTAGGTTAGGTTATATTACGTTATTGATGTATATAAAGGTCCCACGGAGACGTAGAGGCCATCTCGCCAGGAATGTTGTCAAATATTACCACCGAGATGTTAGGTTGGGTTAGGTTAGGTTATATTACGTTCTTGATTTATATAAATGTCCCACGCAGACGTAGAGGCCAACCCGCCAGGAATGATGTGAAATATTACAGCCGCGATGTTAGATTGGGTTAGGTTAGGTTATATTACGTTATTGTTGTATATAAAGGTCCCACGGAGACGTAGAGGCCAACACGCCAGGAATGTTGTCAAATATTACAGCCGCGATCTTAGATTGGGTTAGGTTAGGTTATATTACGTTATTGATGTATATAAAGGTCCCACGGAGACGTAGAGGCCAACTCGCCAGGAATGTTGTCAAATATTACCGCCGAGATGTTAGGTTGGGTTAGGTTAGGTTACATTACGTTCTTGATTTATATAAATGTCCCACGCAGACGTAGAAGCCAACCCGCCAGGAATGTTGTGAAATATTACAGCCGCGATGTTAGATTGGGTTAGGTTAGGTTATATTACGTTATTGATGTATATAAAGGTCCCACGGAGACGTAGAGGCCAACATGCCAGGAATGTTGTCAAATATTACACCCGCGATGTTAGATTCGGTTAGGTTAGTTTAGATTACGTTATTGATGTATATAAAGGTCCCACGGAGACGTAGAGGCCAACTCGCCAAGAATGTTGTCAAATATTACAGCCGCGATGTTAGATTGGGTTAGGTTAGGTTATATTACGTTATTGTTGTATATAAAGGTCCCACGGAGCCGTAGAAGCCAACTCGCCAGGAATGTTGCCAAATATTACCGCCGCGATGTTAGATTGGGTTAGGTTAGGTTAGATTACGTTATTGACGTATAGAGGTCCCACGGAGACGTAGAGGCCAACTCGCCAGGAATGTTGTCAAATATTACAGCCGCGATGTTAGATTCGGTTAGGTTAGGTTATATTACGTTATTGTTGTATATGAAGGTCCCACGGAGACGCAGAGGCCAACTCGCAAGGAATGTTGTGAAATATTACCGCCGAGATGATAGGTTGGGTTAGGTTAGGTTATATTTCGTTATTGATGTATATGAAGGTCCCACGGAGACGTAGAGGCCAACTCGCCAGGAATGTTGTCAAATATTACCGCCGAGATGTTAGGTTGGGTTAGGTTAGGTTATATTTCGTTATTGATGTATATGAAGGTCCCACGGAGACGTAGATGCCAACTCGCCAGGAATGTTGTCAAATAATAGCGCCGAGAGGTTAGGTTGGGTCAGGTTAGTTTATATTACGTTATTGATGTATATGAAGATACCACGGAGACGTAGTGGCCAACTCGCCAGGTATGTGGTCAAATATTACCGCCGAGATGATAGGTTGGCTTAGGTTTGGTTATATTTCGTTATTGATGTATATGAAGGTCCCGCGGAGACGTAGATGCCAACATGCCGCGAATGTTGTCAAATATTACAGGCGCGATGTTAGATTGGGTTAGGTTAGGTTATATTACGTTATTGATGTATATAAAGGTCCCACGGAGACGTAGAGGCCAACAAGCCAGGAATGTTGCCAATTAATACCGCCGAGATGTTAGGTTGGGTTAGGTGAGGTTATATTACGTTATTGATGTATATAAAGGTCCCACAGAGACGTAGAGGCCAACAAGCCAGGAATGTTGCCAAATATTACCGCCGAGATGTGAGGTTTGCTTAGGTTAGGTTATATTACGTTATTGATGTATATAAAGGTCCCACGGAGCCGTAGAAGCCAACTCGCCAGGAATGTTGCCAAATATTACAGCCGCGATCTTAGATTGGGTTAGGTTAGGTTATATTACGTTATTGATGTATATAAAGGTCCCACGGAGACGTAGAGGCCATCTCGCCAGGAATGTTGTCAAATATTACCGCCGAGATGTTAGGTTGGGTTAGGTTAGGTTATATTACGTTCTTGATTTATATAAATGTCCCACGCAGACGTAGAGGCCAACCCGCCAGGAATGTTGTGAAATATTACAGCCGCGATGTTAGATTGGGTTAGGTTAGGTTATATTACGTTATTGTTGTATATAAAGGTCCCACGGAGACGTAGAGGCCAACTCGCCAGGAATGTTGTCAAATATTACAGCCGCGATGTTAGATTGGGTTAGGTTAGGTTATATTACGTTATTGTTGTATATAAAGGACCCACGTAGACGTAGGGGCCAACTCGCCAGGAATATTGACATATATTACCGCCGACATGATAGGTTGGGTTAGGTTAGGTTATATTACGTTATTGATGTATATGAAGGTCCTACGGAGACGTAGAGGCCAACTCGCCAGGAATGTTGTCAAATATTACCGCCGAAATGTTAGGTTGGGTTAGGTTTGGTTATATTTCGTTATTGATGTATATGAAGGTCCCGCGGAGACGCAGAGGCCAACTCGCCAGGAATGTTGTGAAATATTACCGCCGAGATGATAGGTTGGGTTAGGTTAGGTTATATTTCGTTATTGATGTATATGAAGGTCCCACGGAGACGTAGAGGCCAACTTGCCAGGAATGTTGTCAAATATTACCGCCGAGATGTTAGGTTGGGTTAGGTTAGGTTATATTTCGTTATTGGTGTATATGAAGGTCCCACGGAGACGTACAAGCCAACTCGCCAGGAATGTTGTCAAATAATAGCGCCGAGAGGTTAGGTTGGGTCAGGTTAGTTTATATTACGTTACTGATGTATATGAAGATACCACGGAGACGTAGTGGCCAACTCGCCAGGTATGTGGTCAAATATTACCGCCGAGATGATAGGTTGTGTTAGGTTTGGTTATATTTCGTTGTTGATGTATATGAAGGTCCCGCGGAGACCTAGAGGCCAACATGCCAGGAATGTTGTCAAATATTACAGCCGCGATGTTAGATTGGGTTAGGTTAGGTTATATTACGTTACTGATGTATATAAAGGTCCCACGGAGACGCAGAGGCCAACAAGCCAGGAATGTTGCCAAATATTACCGCCGAGATGTGAGGTTGGCTTAGGTTAGGTTATATTACGTTATTGATGTATATAATGGTCCCACGGAGCCGTAGAAGCCAACTCGCCAGGAATGTTGCCAAATATTACCGCCGATATGTTAGGTTGGGTTAGGTTAGGTTATATTACGTTCTTGATGTATATAAAGGTCCCACGGAGACGTAGAGGCCAACCAGCCAGGAATGTTGCCAATTATTACCGCCGAGATGTTAGGTTGGGTTAGGTTAGGTTATATTACGTTATTGATGTATATAAAGGTCCCACGGAGACGTAGAGGCCAACATGCCAGGAATGTTGTCTAATATTACAGCCGCGATGTTAGATTCGGTTAGGTTAGGTTATATTACGTTATTGTTGTATATGAAGGTCCCACGGAGACGCAGAGGCCAACTCGCCAGGAATGTTGTGAAATATTACCGCCGAGATGATAGGTTGGGTTAGGTTAGGTTATATTTCGTTATTGATGTATATGAAGGTCCCACGGAGACGTAGAGACCAACTTGCCAGGAATGTTGTCAAATATTACCGCCGCGATGTTAGATTGGGTTAGGTTAGGTTATATTACGTTATTGATGTATATAAAGGTCCCACGGAGACGTAGAGGCCAACATGCCAGGAATGTTGTCAAATATTACATCCGCGATGTTAGATTCGGTTAGGTTAGTTTAGATTACGTTATTGATGTATATAAAGGTCCCACGGAGACGTAGACGCCAACTCGCCAAGAATGTTGTCAAATATTACAGCCGCGATGTTAGATTGGGTTAGGTTAGGTTATATTACGTTATTGTTGTATATAAAGGTCCCACGGAGCCGTAGAAGCCAACTCGCCAGGAATGTTGCCAAATATTACCGCCGCGATGTTAGATTGGGTTAGGTTAGGTTAGATTACGTTATTGACGAATAGAGGTCCCACGGAGACGTAGAGGCCAACTCGCCAGGAATGTTGTCAAATATTACAGCCGCGATGTTAGATTCGGTTAGGTTAGGTTATATTACGTTATTGTTGTATATGAAGGTCCCGCGGAGACGCAGAGGCCAACTCGCAAGGAATGTTGTGAAATATTACCGCCGAGATGATAGGTTGGGTTAGGTTAGGTTATATTTCGTTATTGATGTATATGGAGGTCCCACGGAGACGTAGAGGCCAACTCGCCAGGAATGTTGTCAAATATTACCGCCGAGATGTTAGGTTGGGTTAGGTTAGGTTATATTTCGTTATTGATGTATATGAAGGTCCCACGGAGACGTAGATGCCAACTCGCCAGTAATGTTGTCAAATAATAGCGCCGAGAGGTTAGGTTGGGTCAGGTTAGTTTATATTACGTTATTGATGTATATGAAGATACCACGGAGACGTAGTGGCCAACTCGCCAGGTATGTGGTCAAATATTACCGCCGAGATGATAGGTTGGGTTAGGTTTGGTTATATTTCGTTATTGATGTATATGAAGGTCCCGCGGAGACGTAGATGCCAACATGCCGCGAATGTTGTCAAATATTACAGGCGCGATGTTAGATTGGGTTAGGTTAGGTTATATTACGTTATTGATGTATATAAAGGTCCCACGGAGACGTAGAGGCCAACAAGCCAGGAATGTTGCCAATTATTACCGCCGAGATGTTAGGTTGGGTTAGGTGAGGTTATATTACGTTATTGATGTATATAAAGGTCCCACAGAGACGTAGAGGCCAACAAGCCAGGAATGTTGCCAAATATTACCGCCGAGATGTGAGGTTTGCTTAGGTTAGGTTATATTACGTTATTGATGTATATAAAGGTCCCACGGAGCCGTAGAAGCCAACTCGCCAGGAATGTTGCCAAATATTACAGCCGCGATCTTAGATTGGGTTAGGTTAGGTTATATTACGTTATTGATGTATATAAAGGTCCCACGGAGACGTAGAGGCCATCTCGCCAGGAATGTTGTCAAATATTACCGCCGAGATGTTAGGTTGGGTTAGGTTAGGTTATATTACGTTCTTGATTTATATAAATGTCCCACGCAGACGTAGAGGCCAACCCGCCAGGAATGTTGTGAAATATTACAGCTGCGATGTTAGATTGGGTTAGGTTAGGTTATATTACGTTATTGTTGTATATAAAGGTCCCACGGAGACGTAGAGGCCAACTCGCCAGGAATGTTGTCAAATATTACAGCCGCGATGTTAGATTGGGTTAGGTTAGGTTATATTACGTTATTGTTGTATATAAAGGACCCACGTAGACGTAGGGGCCAACTCGCCAGGAATATTGACATATATTACCGCCGACATGATAGGTTGGGTTAGGTTAGGTTATATTACGTTATTGATGTATATGAAGGTCCTACGGAGACGTAGAGGCCAACTCGCCAGGAATGTTGTCAAATATTACCGCCGAAATGTTAGGTTGGGTTAGGTTTGGTTATATTTCGTTATTGATGTATATGAAGGTCCCGCGGAGACGTAGAGGCCAACATGCCAGGAATGTTGTCAAATATTACAGCCGCGATCTTAGATTGGGTTAGGTTAGGTTATATTACGTTATTGATGTATATAAAGGTCCCACGGAGACGTAGAGGCCAACTCGCCAGGAATGTTGTCAAATATTACCGCCGAGATGTTAGGTTGGGTTAGGTTAGGTTACATTACGTTCTTGATTTATATAAATGTCCCACGCAGACGTAGAAGCCAACCCGCCAGGAAAGTTGTCAAATATTACAGCCGTGATGTTAGATTCGGTTAGGTTAGGTTAAATTACGTTATTGTAGTATCTGAAGGTCCCACGGAGACGTAGAGGCCAACTCGCCAGGAATGTTGTGAAATATTACCGCCGAGATGATAGGTTGGGTTAGGTTAGGTTATATTTCGTTATTGATGTATATGAAGGTCCCACGGAGACGTAGAGGCCAACTCGCCAGGAATGTTGTCAAATATTACCGCCGAGATGTTAGGTTCGGTTAGGTTAGGTTATATTTCGTTATTGGTGTATATGAAGGTCCCACGGAGACGTAGATGCCAACTCGCCAGGAATGTTGTCAAATAATAGCGCCGAGAGGTTAGGTTGGGTCAGGTTAGTTTATATTACGTTATTGATGTATATAAAGGTCCCACGGAGACGTAGAGGCCAACATGCCAGGAATGTTGTCAAATATTACAGCCGCGATGTTAGATTCGGTTAGGTTAGGTTATATTACGTTATTGATGTATATAAAGGTCCCACGGAAACGTAGAGGCCAACTCGCCAGGAATGTTGTCAAATATTACAGCCGCGATGTTAGATTGGGTTAGGTTAGGTTATATTACGTTATTGTTGTATATAAAGGACCCACGTAGACGTAGGGGCCAACTCGCCAGGAATATTGACAAATATTACCGCCGACATGATAGGTTGGGTTAAGTTAGGTTATATTACGTTATTGATGTACATGAAGGTCCCACGGAGACGTAGAGGCCAACAAGCCAGGAATGTTGCCAAATATTACCGCCGAGATGTGAGGTTTGCTTAGGTTAGGTTATATTACGTTATTGATGTATATAAAGGACCCACGGAGCCGTAGAATCCAACTCGCCAGGAATGTTGCCAAATATTACCGCCGAGATGTTAGGTTGGGTTAGGTTAGGTTATATTACGTTCTTGATGTATATAAAGGTCCCACGGAGACGTAGAGGCTAACAAGCCAGGAATGTTGCCAATTATTACCGCCGAGATGTTAGGTTGGGTTAGGTTAGGTTATATTACGTTATTGATGTATATAAAGGTACCACGGAGACGTAGAGGCCAACATGCCAGGAATGTTGTCAAATATTACCGCCGAGATGTTAGTTTGTGTTAGGTTAGGTTATATTGCCTTCTTGATGTATATAAAGGTCCCACGCAGACGTAGAGGCCAACCCGCCAGGAATGTTGTCAAATATTACCGCCGAGATGACAGGTTGGGTTAGGTTAGGTTATATTTCGTTATTGATGTATATGAAGATCCCACGGAGACGTAGGGGCCAACTCGCCAGGAATGTTGTCAAATATTACAGCCGCGATGTTAGATTCGGTTAGGTTAGGTTATATTACGTTATTGTTGTATATGAAGGTCCCACGGAGACGCAGAGGCCAACTCGCCAGGAATGTTGTGAAATATTACCGCCGAGATGATAGGTTGGGTTAGGTTAGGTTATATTTCGTTATTGATGTATATGAAGGTCCCACGGAGACGTAGAGGCCAACTTGCCAGGAATGTTGTCAAATATTACCGCCGAGATGTTAGGTTGGGTTAGGTTAGGTTATATTTCGTTATTGGTGTATATGAAGGTCCCACGGAGACGTACAAGCCAACTCGCCAGGAATGTTGTCAAATAATAGCGCCGAGAGGTTAGGTTGGGTCAGGTTAGTTTATATTACGTTACTGATGTATATGAAGATACCACGGAGACGTAGTGGCCAACTCGCCAGGTATGTGGTCAAATATTACCGCCGAGATGATAGGTTGTGTTAGGTTTGGTTATATTTCGTTATTGATGTATATGAAGGTCCCGCGGAGACCTAGAGGCCAACATGCCAGGAATGTTGTCAAATATTACAGCCGCGATGTTAGATTGGGTTAGGTTAGGTTATATTACGTTACTGATGTATATAAAGGTCCCACGGAGACGCAGAGGCCAACAAGCCAGGAATGTTGCCAAATATTACCGCCGAGATGTGAGGTTGGCTTAGGTTAGGTTATATTACGTTATTGATGTATATAATGGTCCCACGGAGCCGTAGAAGCCAACTCGCCAGGAATGTTGCCAAATATTACCGCCGATATGTTAGGTTGGGTTAGGTTAGGTTATATTACGTTCTTGATGTATATAAAGGTCCCACGGAGACGTAGAGGCCAACCAGCCAGGAATGTTGCCAATTATTACCGCCGAGATGTTAGGTTGGGTTAGGTTAGGTTATATTACGTTATTGATGTATATAAAGGTCCCACGGAGACGTAGAGGCCAACATGCCAGGAATGTTGTCTAATATTACAGCCGCGATGTTAGATTCGGTTAGGTTAGGTTATATTACGTTATTGTTGTATATGAAGGTCCCACGGAGACGCAGAGGCCAACTCGCCAGGAATGTTGTGAAATATTACCGCCGAGATGATAGGTTGGGTTAGGTTAGGTTATATTTCGTTATTGATGTATATGAAGGTCCCACGGAGACGTAGAGTCCAACTTGCCAGGAATGTTGTCAAATATTACCGCCGAGATGTTAGGTTGGGTTAGGATAGGTTATATTTCGTTATTGGTGTATATGAAGGTCCCACGGAGACGTAGATGCCAACTCGCCAGGAATGTTGTCAAATAATAGCGCCGAGAGGTTAGGTTGGGTCAGGTTAGTTTATATTACGTTACTGATGTATATGAAGATACCACGGAGACGTAGTGGCCAACTCGCCAGGTATGTGGTCAAATATTACCGCCGAGATGATAGGTTGGGTTAGGTTTGGTTATATTTCGTTATTGATGTATATGAAGGTCCCGCGGAGACGTAGAGGCCAACATGCCAGGAATGTTGTCAAATATTACAGCCGCGATGTTAGATTGGGTTAGGTTAGGTTATATTACGTTATTGATGTATATAAAGGTCCCACGGAGACGTAGAGGCCAACAAGCCAGGAATGTTGCCAAATATTACCGCCGAGATGTGAGGTTGGCTTAGGTTAGGTTATATTACGTTATTGATGTATATAAAGGTCCCACGGAGCCGTAGAAGCCAACTCGCCAGGAATGTTGCCAAATATTACCGCCGAGATGTTAGGTTGGGTTAGGTTTGGTTATATTTCGTTATTGATGTATATGAAGGTCCCGCGGAGACCTAGAGGCCAACATGCCAGGAATGTTGTCAAATATTACAGCCGCGATGTTAGATTGGGTTAGGTTAGGTTATATTACGTTACTGATGTATATAAAGGTCCCACGGAGACGCAGAGGCCAACAAGCCAGGAATGTTGCCAAATATTACCGCCGAGATGTGAGGTTGGCTTAGGTTAGGTTATATTACGTTATTGATGTATATAATGGTCCCACGGAGCCGTAGAAGCCAACTCGCCAGGAATGTTGCCAAATATTACCGCCGATATGTTAGGTTGGGTTAGGTTAGGTTATATTACGTTCTTGATGTATATAAAGGTCCCACGGAGACGTAGAGGCCAACCAGCCAGGAATGTTGCCAATTATTACCGCCGAGATGTTAGGTTGGGTTAGGTTAGGTTATATTACGTTATTGATGTATATAAAGGTCCCACGGAGACGTAGAGGCCAACATGCCAGGAATGTTGTCTAATATTACAGCCGCGATGTTAGATTCGGTTAGGTTAGGTTATATTACGTTATTGTTGTATATGAAGGTCCCACGGAGACGCAGAGGCCAACTCGCCAGGAATGTTGTGAAATATTACCGCCGAGATGATAGGTTGGGTTAGGTTAGGTTATATTTCGTTATTGATGTATATGAAGGTCCCACGGAGACGTAGAGTCCAACTTGCCAGGAATGTTGTCAAATATTACCGCCGAGATGTTAGGTTGGGTTAGGATAGGTTATATTTCGTTATTGGTGTATATGAAGGTCCCACGGAGACGTAGATGCCAACTCGCCAGGAATGTTGTCAAATAATAGCGCCGAGAGGTTAGGTTGGGTCAGGTTAGTTTATATTACGTTACTGATGTATATGAAGATACCACGGAGACGTAGTGGCCAACTCGCCAGGTATGTGGTCAAATATTACCGCCGAGATGATAGGTTGGGTTAGGTTTGGTTATATTTCGTTATTGATGTATATGAAGGTCCCGCGGAGACGTAGAGGCCAACATGCCAGGAATGTTGTCAAATATTACAGCCGCGATGTTAGATTGGGTTAGGTTAGGTTATATTACGTTATTGATGTATATAAAGGTCCCACGGAGACGTAGAGGCCAACAAGCCAGGAATGTTGCCAAATATTACCGCCGAGATGTGAGGTTGGCTTAGGTTAGGTTATATTACGTTATTGATGTATATAAAGGTCCCACGGAGCCGTAGAAGCCAACTCGCCAGGAATGTTGCCAAATATTACCGCCGAGATGTTAGGTTGGGTTTGGTTAGGTTATATTACGTTCTTGATGTATATAAAGGTCCCACGTAGACGTAGAGGCCAACAAGCCAGGAATGTTGCCAATTATTACCGCCGAGATGTTAGATTCGGTTAGGTTAGGTTATATTACGTTATTGTTGTATATGAAGGTCCCACGGAGACGTAGATGCCAACTCGCCAGGAATGTTGTCAAATAATAGCGCCGAGAGGTTAGGTTGGGTCAGGTTAGTTTATATTACGTTATTGATGTATATAAAGGTCCCACGGAGACGTAGAGGCCAACATGCCAGGAATGTTGTCAAATATTACAGCCGCGATGTTAGATTCGGTTAGGTTAGGTTATATTACGTTATTGATGTATATAAAGGTCCCACGGAAACGTAGAGGCCAACTCGCCAGGAATGTTGTCAAATATTACAGCCGCGATGTTAGATTGGGTTAGGTTAGGTTATATTACGTTATTGTTGTATATAAAGGACCCACGTAGACGTAGGGGCCAACTCGCCAGGAATATTGACAAATATTACCGCCGACATGATAGGTTGGGTTAAGTTAGGTTATATTACGTTATTGATGTACATGAAGGTCCCACGGAGACGTAGAGGCCAACAAGCCAGGAATGTTGCCAAATATTACCGCCGAGATGTGAGGTTTGCTTAGGTTAGGTTATATTACGTTATTGATGTATATAAAGGACCCACGGAGCCGTAGAATCCAACTCGCCAGGAATGTTGCCAAATATTACCGCCGAGATGTTAGGTTGGGTTAGGTTAGGTTATATTACGTTCTTGATGTATATAAAGGTCCCACGGAGACGTAGAGGCTAACAAGCCAGGAATGTTGCCAATTATTACCGCCGAGATGTTAGGTTGGGTTAGGTTAGGTTATATTACGTTATTGATGTATATAAAGGTACCACGGAGACGTAGAGGCCAACATGCCAGGAATGTTGTCAAATATTACCGCCGAGATGTTAGTTTGTGTTAGGTTAGGTTATATTGCCTTCTTGATGTATATAAAGGTCCCACGCAGACGTAGAGGCCAACCCGCCAGGAATGTTGTCAAATATTACCGCCGAGATGACAGGTTGGGTTAGGTTAGGTTATATTTCGTTATTGATGTATATGAAGATCCCACGGAGACGTAGGGGCCAACTCGCCAGGAATGTTGTCAAATATTACAGCCGCGATGTTAGATTCGGTTAGGTTAGGTTATATTACGTTATTGTTGTATATGAAGGTCCCACGGAGACGCAGAGGCCAACTCGCCAGGAATGTTGTGAAATATTACCGCCGAGATGATAGGTTGGGTTAGGTTAGGTTATATTTCGTTATTGATATATATGAAGGTCCCACGGAGACGTAGAGGCCAACTTGCCAGGAATGTTGTCAAATATTACCGCCGAGATGTTAGGTTGGGTTAGGTTAGGTTATATTTCGTTATTGGTGTATATGAAGGTCCCACGGAGACGTACAAGCCAACTCGCCAGGAATGTTGTCAAATAATAGCGCCGAGAGGTTAGGTTGGGTCAGGTTAGTTTATATTACGTTACTGATGTATATGAAGATACCACGGAGACGTAGTGGCCAACTCGCCAGGTATGTGGTCAAATATTACCGCCGAGATGATAGGTTGTGTTAGGTTTGGTTATATTTCGTTATTGATGTATATGAAGGTCCCGCGGAGACCTAGAGGCCAACATGCCAGGAATGTTGTCAAATATTACAGCCGCGATGTTAGATTGGGTTAGGTTAGGTTATATTACGTTACTGATGTATATAAAGGTCCCACGGAGACGCAGAGGCCAACAAGCCAGGAATGTTGCCAAATATTACCGCCGAGATGTGAGGTTGGCTTAGGTTTGGTTATATTACGTTATTGATGTATATAATGGTCCCACGGAGCCGTAGAAGCCAACTCGCCAGGAATGTTGCCAAATATTACCGCCGATATGTTAGGTTGGGTTAGGTTAGGTTATATTACGTTCTTGATGTATATAAAGGTCCCACGGAGACGTAGAGGCCAACCAGCCAGGAATGTTGCCAATTATTACCGCCGAGATGTTAGGTTGGGTTAGGTTAGGTTATATTACGTTATTGATGTATATAAAGGTCCCACGGAGACGTAGAGGCCAACATGCCAGGAATGTTGTCTAATATTACAGCCGCGATGTTAGATTCGGTTAGGTTAGGTTATATTACGTTATTGTTGTATATGAAGGTCCCACGGAGACGCAGAGGCCAACTCGCCAGGAATGTTGTGAAATATTACCGCCGAGATGATAGGTTGGGTTAGGTTAGGTTATATTTCGTTATTGATGTATATGAAGGTCCCACGGAGACGTAGAGTCCAACTTGCCAGGAATGTTGTCAAATATTACCGCCGAGATGTTAGGTTGGGTTAGGATAGGTTATATTTCGTTATTGGTGTATATGAAGGTCCCACGGAGACGTAGATGCCAACTCGCCAGGAATGTTGTCAAATAATAGCGCCGAGAGGTTAGGTTGGGTCAGGTTAGTTTATATTACGTTACTGATGTATATGAAGATACCACGGAGACGTAGTGGCCAACTCGCCAGGTATGTGGTCAAATATTACCGCCGAGATGATAGGTTGGGTTAGGTTTGGTTATATTTCGTTATTGATGTATATGAAGGTCCCGCGGAGACGTAGAGGCCAACATGCCAGGAATGTTGTCAAATATTACAGCCGCGATGTTAGATTGGGTTAGGTTAGGTTATATTACGTTATTGATGTATATAAAGGTCCCACGGAGACGTAGAGGCCAACAAGCCAGGAATGTTGCCAAATATTACCGCCGAGATGTGAGGTTGGCTTAGGTTAGGTTATATTACGTTATTGATGTATATAAAGGTCCCACGGAGCCGTAGAAGCCAACTCGCCAGGAATGTTGCCAAATATTACCGCCGAGATGTTAGGTTGGGTTAGGTTTGGTTATATTTCGTTATTGATGTATATGAAGGTCCCGCGGAGACCTAGAGGCCAACATGCCAGGAATGTTGTCAAATATTACAGCCGCGATGTTAGATTGGGTTAGGTTAGGTTATATTACGTTACTGATGTATATAAAGGTCCCACGGAGACGCAGAGGCCAACAAGCCAGGAATGTTGCCAAATATTACCGCCGAGATGTGAGGTTGGCTTAGGTTAGGTTATATTACGTTATTGATGTATATAATGGTCCCACGGAGCCGTAGAAGCCAACTCGCCAGGAATGTTGCCAAATATTACCGCCGATATGTTAGGTTGGGTTAGGTTAGGTTATATTACGTTCTTGATGTATATAAAGGTCCCACGGAGACGTAGAGGCCAACCAGCCAGGAATGTTGCCAATTATTACCGCCGAGATGTTAGGTTGGGTTAGGTTAGGTTATATTACGTTATTGATGTATATAAAGGTCCCACGGAGACGTAGAGGCCAACATGCCAGGAATGTTGTCTAATATTACAGCCGCGATGTTAGATTCGGTTAGGTTAGGTTATATTACGTTATTGTTGTATATGAAGGTCCCACGGAGACGCAGAGGCCAACTCGCCAGGAATGTTGTGAAATATTACCGCCGAGATGATAGGTTGGGTTAGGTTAGGTTATATTTCGTTATTGATGTATATGAAGGTCCCACGGAGACGTAGAGTCCAACTTGCCAGGAATGTTGTCAAATATTACCGCCGAGATGTTAGGTTGGGTTAGGATAGGTTATATTTCGTTATTGGTGTATATGAAGGTCCCACGGAGACGTAGATGCCAACTCGCCAGGAATGTTGTCAAATAATAGCGCCGAGAGGTTAGGTTGGGTCAGGTTAGTTTATATTACGTTACTGATGTATATGAAGATACCACGGAGACGTAGTGGCCAACTCGCCAGGTATGTGGTCAAATATTACCGCCGAGATGATAGGTTGGGTTAGGTTTGGTTATATTTCGTTATTGATGTATATGAAGGTCCCGCGGAGACGTAGAGGCCAACATGCCAGGAATGTTGTCAAATATTACAGCCGCGATGTTAGATTGGGTTAGGTTAGGTTATATTACGTTATTGATGTATATAAAGGTCCCACGGAGACGTAGAGGCCAACAAGCCAGGAATGTTGCCAAATATTACCGCCGAGATGTGAGGTTGGCTTAGGTTAGGTTATATTACGTTATTGATGTATATAAAGGTCCCACGGAGCCGTAGAAGCCAACTCGCCAGGAATGTTGCCAAATATTACCGCCGAGATGTTAGGTTGGGTTTGGTTAGGTTATATTACGTTCTTGATGTATATAAAGGTCCCACGTAGACGTAGAGGCCAACAAGCCAGGAATGTTGCCAATTATTACCGCCGAGATGTTAGATTCGGTTAGGTTAGGTTATATTACGTTATTGTTGTATATGAAGGTCCCACGGAGACGCAGAGGCGAACTCGCAAGGAATGTTGTGAAATATTACCGCCGAGATGATAGGTTGGGTTAGGTTAGGTTATATTTCGTTATTGATGTATATAAAGGTCCCACGGAGACGTAGAGGCCAACTCGCCAGGAATGTTGTCAAATATTACCGCCGAGATGATAGGTTGGGTTAGGTTAGGTTATATTTCGTTATTGATGTATATGAAGATCCCACGGAGACGTAGAGGCCAACTCGCCAGGAATGTTGTCAAATATTACAGCCGCGATGTTAGATTCGGCTAGGTTAGGTTATATTACGTTATTGTTGTATATGAAGGTCCCACGGAGACGCAGAGGCCAACTCGCCAGGAATGTTGTGAAATATTACCGCCGAGATGATAGGTTGGGTTAGGTTAGGTTATATTTCGTTATTGATGTGTATGAAGGTCCCACGGAGACGTGGAGGCCAACTTGCCAGGAATGTTGTCAAATATTACCGCCGAGATGTTAGGTTGGGTTAGGTTAGGTTATATTTCGTTATTGGTGTATATGAAGGTCCCGCGGAGACGTAGAGGCCAACATGCCAGGAATGTTGTCAAATATTACAGCCGCGATGTTAGATTGGGTTAGGTTAGGTTATATTACGTTACTGATGTATATAAAGGTCCCACGGAGACGCAGAGGCCAACAAGCCAGGAATGTTGCCAAATATTACCGCCGAGATGTGAGGTTGGCTTAGGTTAGGTTATATTACGTTATTGATGTATATAATGGTCCCACGGAGCCGTAGAAGCCAACTCGCCAGGAATGTTGCCAAATATTACCGCCGATATGTTAGGTTGGGTTAGGTTAGGTTATATTACGTTCTTGATGTATATAAAGGTCCCACGGAGACGTAGAGGCCAACCAGCCAGGAATGTTGTCTAATATTACAGCCGCGATGTTAGATTCGGTTAGGTTAGGTTATATTACGTTATTGTTGTATATGAAGGTCCCACGGAGACGCAGAGGCCAACTCGCCAGGAATGTTGTGAAATATTACCGCCGAGATGATAGGTTGGGTTAGGTTAGGTTATATTTCGTTATTGATGTATATGAAGGTCCCACGGAGACGTAGAGACCAACTTGCCAGGAATGTTGTCAAATATTACCGCCGAGATGTTAGGTTGGGTTAGGTTAGGTTATATTTCGTTATTGGTGTATATGAAGGTCCCACGGAGACGTACATGCCAACTCGCCAGGAATGTTGTCAAATAATAGCGCCGAGAGGTTAGGTTGGGTCAGGTTAGTTTATATTACGTTACTGATGTATATGAAGATACCACGGAGACGTAGTGGCCAACTCGCCAGGTATGTGGTCAAATATTACCGCCGAGATGATAGGTTGTGTTAGGTTTGGTTATATTTCGTTATTGATGTATATGAAGATACCACGGAGACGTAGTGGCCAACTCGCCAGGTATGTGGTCAAATATTACCGCCGAGATGATAGGTTGGGTTAGGTTTGGTTATATTTCGTTATTGATGTATATGAAGGTCCCGCGGAGACGTAGAGGCCAACATGCCAGGAATGTTGTCAAATATTACAGCCGCGATGTTAGATTGGGTTAGGTTAGGTTATATTACGTTATTGATGTATATAAAGGTCCCACGGAGACGTAGAGGCCAACTCGCCAGGAATGTTGCCAAATATTACCGCCGAGATGTGAGGTTGGCTTAGGTTAGGTTATATTACGTTATTGATGTATATAAAGGTCCCACGGAGCCGTAGAAGCCAACTCGCCAGGAATGTTGCCAAATATTACCGCCGAGATGTTAGGTTGGGTTTGGTTAGGTTATATTACGTTCTTGATGTATATAAAGGTCCCACGTAGACGTAGAGGCCAACAAGCCAGGAATGTTGCCAATTATTACCGCCGAGATGTTAGATTCGGTTAGGTTAGGTTATATTACGTTCTTGATGTATATAAAGGTCCCATGGAGACGTAGAGGCCAACAAGCCAGGAATGTTGCTAATTATTACCGCCGAGATGTTAGGTTGGCTTAGGTTAGGTTATATTACGTTATTGATGTATATAAAGGTCCCACGGAGACGTAGAGGCCAACATGCCAGGAATGTTGTCTAATATTACAGCCGCGATGTTAGATTCGGTTAGGTTAGGTTATATTTCGTTATTGATGTATATGAAGGTCCCACGGAGACGTAGAGGCCAACTTGCCAGGAATGTTGTCAAATATTACCGCCGAGATGTTAGGTTGGGTTAGGTTAGGTTATATTTCGTTATTGGTGTATATGAAGGTCCCACGGAGACGTAGATGCCAACTCGCCAGGAATGTTATCAAATAATAGCGCCGAGAGGTTAGGTTGGGTCAGGTTAGTTTATATTACGTTACTGATGTATATGAAGATACCACGGAGACGTAGTGGCCAACTCGCCAGGTATGTGGTCAAATATTACCGCCGAGATGATAGGTTGGGTTAGGTTTGGTTATATTTCGTTATTGATGTATATGAAGGTCCCGCGGAGACGTAGAGGCCAACATGCCAGGAATGTTGTCAAATATTACAGCCGCGATGTTAGATTGGGTTAGGTTAGGTTATATTACGTTATTGATGTATATAAAGGTCCCACGGAGACGTAGAGGCCAACAAGCCAGGAATGTTGCCAAATATTACCGCCGAGATGTGAGGTTGGCTTAGGTTAGGTTATATTACGTTATTGATGTATATAAAGGTCCCACGGAGCCGTAGAAGCCAACTCGCCAGGAATGTTGCCAAATATTACCGCCGAGATGTTAGGTTGGGTTTGGTTAGGTTAAATTACGTTCTTGATGTATATAAAGGTCCCACGGAGACGTAGAGGCCAACAAGCCAGGAATGTTGCCAATTATTACCGCCGAGATGTTAGATTCGGTTAGGTTAGGTTATATTACGTTATTGTTGTATATGAAGGTCCCACGGAGACGCAGAGGCCAACTCGCAAGGAATGTTGTGAAATATTACCGCCGAGATGATAGGTTGGGTTAGGTTAGGTTATATTTCGTTATTGATGTATATGAAGGTCCCACGGAGACGTAGAGGCCAACTCGCCAGGAATGTTGTCAAATATTACCGCCGAGATGATAGGTTGGGTTAGGTTAGGTTATACTTCGTTATTGATGTATATGAAGATCCCACGGAGACGTAGAGGCCAACTCGCCAGGAATGTTGTCAAATATTACAGCCGCGATGTTAGATTCGGTTAGGTTAGGTTATATTACGTTATTGTTGTATATGAAGGTCCCACGGAGACGCAGAGGCCAACTCGCCAGGAATGTTGTGAAATATTACCGCCGAGATGATAGGTTGGGTTAGGTTAGGTTATATTACGTTACTGATGTATATAAAGGTCCCACGGAGACGCAGAGGCCAACAAGCCAGGAATGTTGCCAAATATTACCGCCGAGATGTGAGGTTGGCTTAGGTTAGGTTATATTACGTTATTGATGTATATAATGGTCCCACGGAGCCGTAGAAGCCAACTCGCCAGGAATGTTGCCAAATATTACCGCCGATATGTTAGGTTGGGTTAGGTTAGGTTATATTACGTTCTTGATGTATATAAAGGTCCCACGGAGACGTAGAGGCCAACCAGCCAGGAATGATGCCAATTATTACCGCCGAGATGTTAGGTTGGGTTAGGTTAGGTTATATTACGTTATTGATGTATATAAAGGTCCCACGGAGACGTAGAGGCCAACATGCCAGGAATGTTGTCTAATATTACAGCCGCGATGTTAGATTCGGTTAGGTTAGGTTATATTACGTTATTGTTGTATATGAAGGTCCCACGGAGACGCAGAGGCCAACTCGCCAGGAATGTTGTGAAATATTACCGCCGAGGTCATAGGTTGGGTTAGGTTAGGTTATATTTCGTTATTGATGTATATGAAGGTCCCACGGAGACGTAGAGGCCAACTTGCCAGGAATGTTGTCAAATATTACCGCCGAGATGTTAGGTTGGGTTAGGTTAGGTTATATTTCGTTATTGGTGTATATGAAGGTCCCACGGAGACGTACATGCCAACTCGCCAGGAATGTTGTCAAATAATAGCGCCGAGAGGTTAGGTTGGGTCAGGTTAGTTTATATTACGTTACTGATGTATATGAAGATACCACGGAGACGTAGTGGCCAACTCGCCAGGTATGTGGTCAAATATTACCGCCGAGATGATAGGTTGTGTTAGGTTTGGTTATATTTCGTTATTGATGTATATGAAGGTCCCGCGGAGACCTAGAGGCCAACATGCCAGGAATGTTGTCAAATATTACAGCCGCGATGTTAGATTGGGTTAGGTTAGGTTATATTACGTTACTGATGTATATAAAGGTCCCACGGAGACGCAGAGGCCAACAAGCCAGGAATGTTGCCAAATATTACCGCCGAGATGTGAGGTTGGCTTAGGTTAGGTTATATTACGTTATTGATGTATATAAAGGTCCCACGGAGCCGTAGAAGCCAACTCGCCAGGAATGTTGCCAAATATTACCGCCGAGATGTTAGGTTGGGTTAGGTTAGGTTATATTACGTTCTTGATGTATATAAAGGTCCCATGGAGACGTAGAGGCCAACAAGCCAGGAATGTTGCCAATTATTACCGCCGAGATGTTAGGTTGGCTTAGGTTAGGTTATATTACGTTATTGATGTATATAAAGGTCCCACGGAGACGTAGAGGCCAACATGCCAGGAATGTTGTCTAATACTACAGCCGCGATGTTAGATTCGGTTAGGTTAGGTTATATTACGTTATTGTTGTATATGAAGGTCCCACGGAGACGCAGAGGCCAACTCGCCAGGAATGTTGTGAAATATTACCGCCGAGATGATAGGTTGGGTTAGGTTAGGTTATATTTCGTTATTGATGTATATGAAGGTCCCACGGAGACGTAGAGGCCAACTTGCCAGGAATGTTGTCAAATATTACCGCCGAGATGTTAGGTTGGGTTAGGTTAGGTTATATTTCGTTATTGGTGTATATGAAGGTCCCACGGAGACGTAGATGCCAACTCGCCAGGAATGTTGTCAAATAATAGCGCCGAGATGTTAGGTTGGGTCAGGTTAGTTTATATTACGTTACTGATGTATATGAAGATACCACGGAGACGTAGTGGCCAACTCGCCAGGTATGTGGTCAAATATTACCGCCGAGATGATAGGTTGGGTTAGGTTTGGTTATATTTCGTTATTGATGTATATGAAGGTCCCGCGGAGACGTAGAGGCCAACATGCCAGGAATGTTGTCAAATATTACAGCCGCGATGTTAGATTGGGTTAGGTTAGGTTATATTACGTTCTTGATGTATATAAAGGTCCCACGGAGACGTAGAGGCCAACAAGCCAGGAATGTTGCCAATTATTACCGCCGAGATGTTAGGTTGGGTTAGGTTAGGTTATATTACGTTATTGATGTATATAAAGGTCCCACGGAGCCGTAGAAGCCAACTCGCCAGGAATGTTGCCAAATATTAACGCCGAGATGTTAGGTTGGGTTAGGTTAGGTTATATTACGTTCTTGATGTATATAAAGGTCCCACGGAGACGTAGAGGCCAACAAGCCAGGAATGTTGCCAATTATTACCGCCGAGATGTTAGGTTGGGTTAGGTTAGGTTATATTACGTTATAGATGTGTATAAAGGTCCCACGGAGACGTAGAGGCCAACATGCCAGGAATGTTGTCTAATATTACAGCCGCGATGTTAGATTCGGTTAGGTTAGGTTATATTACGTTATTGTTGTATATGAAGGTCCCACGGAGACGCAGAGGCCAACTCGCCAGGAATGTTGTCAAATAATAGCGCCGAGAGGTTAGGTTGGGTCAGGTTAGTTTATATTACGTTACTGATGTATATGAAGATACCACGGAGACGTAGTGGCCAACTCGCCAGGTATGTGGTCAAATATTACCGCCGAGATGATAGGTTGGGTTAGGTTTGGTTATATTTCGTTATTGATGTATATGAAGGTCCCGCGGAGACGTAGAGGCCAACATGCCAGGAATGTTGTCAAATATTACAGCCGCGATGTTAGATTGGGTTAGGTTAGGTTATATTACGTTATTGATGTATATAAAGGTCCCACGAAGACGTAGAGGCCAACAAGCCAGGAATGTTGCCAAATATTACCGCCGAGATATGAGGTTGGCTTAGGTTAGGTTATATTACGTTATTGATGTATATAAAGGTCCCACGGAGCCGTAGAAGCCAACTCGCCAGGAATGTTGCCAAATATTACCGCCGAGATGTTAGGTTGGGTTAGGTTAGGTTATATTACGTTCTTGATGTATATAAAGGTCCCACGGAGACGTAGAGGCCAACAAGCCAGGAATGTTGCCAATTATTACCGCCGAGATGTTAGGTTGGGTTAGGTTAGGTTATATTACGTTATTGATGTATATAAAGGTCCCACGGAGACGTAGAGGCCAACATGCCAGGAATGTTGTCAAATGTTACAGCCGCGATGTTAGATTCGTTTAGGTTAGGTTATATTACGTTATTGATGTATATAAAGGTCCCACGGAGACGTAGAGGCCAAATCGCCAGGAATGCTGTGAAATATTACCGCCGAGATGATAGGTTGGGTTAGGTTAGGTTATATTTCGTTATTGATGTATGTGAAGGTCCCACGGAGACGTAGAGGCCAACTCGCCAGGAATGTTGTCAAATATTACAGCCGCGATGTTAGGTTGGGTTAGGTTAGGTTATATTATGTTCTTGATGTATATAAAGGTCCCACGGAGATGTAGAGGCCAACAAGCCTTGAATGTTGTCAAATATTACCGCCGAGATGTGAGGTTGGGTTAGGTTAGATTATATTAAGTTATTGTAGTATATAAAGGTCCCACGGAGACGCTGAGGCCAACTCGCCAGGAATGTTGTCAAATATTACAGCCGCGATGTTAGATGCGGTTAGGTTAGGTTATATTACGTTATTGATCTATATAAAGGTCCCACGGAGACGTAGAGGCCAACAAGCCAGGAATGTTGCCAATTATTACCGCCGCGATGTTGGATTGGGTTAGGTTAGGTTATATTACGTTATTGTTGTATATAAAGGTCCCACGGAGACCTAGAGGCCAACATGCCAGGAATGTTGTCAAATATTACAGCCGCGATGTTAGATTGGGTTAGGTTAGGTTATATTACGTTATTGTTGTATATAAAGGACCCACGTAGACGTAGGGGCCAACTCGCCAGGAATATTGACAAATATTACCGCCGACATGATAGGTTGGGTTAGGTTAGGTTATATTACGTTCTTGATGTATATAAAGGTCCCACGGAGACGTAGAGGCCAACAAGCCAGGAATGTTGCCAATTACTACCGCCGAGATGTTAGGTTGGGTTAGGTTAGGTTATATTACGTTCTTGATGTATATAAAGGTCCCACGGAGACCTAGAGGCCAACAAGCCAGGAATGTTGCCAATTATTACCGCCGAGATGTTAGGTTGGGTTAGGTTTGGTTATATTTCGTTATTGATGTATATGAAGGTCCCACGGAGACGTAGAGGCCAACAAGCCAGGAGTGTTGTCAAATATTACCGCCGAGATGTGAGGTTGGGTTAGGTTAGGTTATATTACGTTATTGATGTATATGAAGATCCCACGGAGACGTAGAGGCCAACTCGCCAGGAATGTTGTCAAATATTACAGCCGCGATGTTAGATTGGGTCAGGTTAGGTTATATTACGTTATTGTTGTATATAAAGGTCCCACGGAGACGCAGAGGCCAACTCGCCAGGAATGCTGTGAAATATTACCGCCGAGATGATAGGTTGGGTTAGGTTAGGTTATATTTCGTTATTGGTGTATATGAAGGTCCCACGGAGACGTAGATGCCAACTCGCCAGGAATGTTGTCAAATAATAGCGCCGAGAGGTTAGGTTGGGTCAGGATAGTTTATATTACGTTATTGATGTATATAAAGGTCCCACGGAGACGTAGAGGCCAACATGCCAGGAATGTTGTCAAATATTACAGCCGCGATGTTAGATTCGGTTAGGTTAGGTTATATTACGTTATTGATGTATATAAAGGTCCCACGGAGACGTAGAGGCCAACTCGCCAGGAATGTTGTCAAATATTACAGCCGCGATGTTAGATTGGGTTAGGTTAGGTTATATTACGTTATTGTTGTATATAAAGGACCCACGTAGACGTAGGGGCCAACTCGCCAGGAATATTGACAAATATTACCGCCGACATGATAGGTTGGGTTAGGTTAGGTTATATTACGTTATTGATGTATATAAAGGTCCCACGGAGACGTAGAGGCCAACAAGCCAGGAATGTTGCCAAATATTACCGCCGAGATGTGAGGTTTGCTTAGGTTAGGTTATATTACGTTATTGATGTATATAAAGGACCCACGGAGCCGTAGAAGCCAACTCGCCAGGAATGTTGCCAAATATTACCGCCGAGATGTTAGGTTGGGTTAGGTTAGGTTATATTACGTTCTTGATGTATATAAAGGTCCCACGGAGACGCAGAGGCCAACTCGCCAGGAATGTTGTGAAATATTACCGCCGAGATGATAGGTTGGGTTAGGTTAGGTTATATTTCGTTATTGATGTATATGAAGGTCCCACGGAGACGTAGAGGCCAACTTGCCAGGAATGTTGTCAAATATTACCGCCGAGATGTTAGGTTGGGTTAGGTTAGGTTATATTTCGTTATTGGTGTATATGAAGGTCCCACGGAGACGTAGATGCCAACTCGCCAGGAATGTTGTCAAATAATAGCGCCGAGAGGTTAGGTTGGGTCAGGTTAGTTTATATTACGTTACTGATGTATATGAAGATACCACGGAGACGTAGTGGCCAACTCGCCAGGTATGTGGTCAAATATTACCGCCGAGATGATAGGTTGGGTTAGGTTTGGTTATATTTCGTTATTGATGTATATGAAGGTCCCGCGGAGGCGTAGAGGCCAACAAGCCAGGAATGTTGCCAAATATTACCGCCGAGATATGAGGTTGGCTTAGGTTAGGTTATATTACGTTATTGATGTATATAAAGGTCCCACGGAGCCGTAGAAGCCAACTCGCCAGGAATGTTGCCAAATATTACCGCCGAGATGTTAGGTTGGGTTAGGTTAGGTTATATTACGTTCTTGATGTATATAAAGGTCCCACGGAGACGTAGAGGCCAACAAGCCAGGAATGTTGCCAATTATTACCGCCGAGATGTTAGGTTGGGTTAGGTTAGGTTATATTACGTTATTGATGTATATAAAAGTCCCACGGAGACGTAGAGGCCAACATGCCAGGAATGTTGTCAAATGTTACAGCCGCGATGTTAGATTCGGTTAGGTTAGGTTATATTACGTTATTGATGTATATAAAGGTCCCACGGAGACGTAGAGGCCAACTCGCCAGGAATGTTGTGAAATATTACCGCCGAGATGATAGGTTGGGTTAGGTTAGGTTATATTTCGTTATTGATGTATGTGAAGGTCCCACGGAGACGTAGAGGCCAACTCGCCAGGAATGTTGTCAAATATTACAGCCGCGATGTTAGGTTGGGTTAGGTTAGGTTATATTATGTTCTTGATGTATATAAAGGTCCCACGGAGATGTAGAGGCCAACAAGCCTTGAATGTTGTCAAATATTACCGCCGATTTGTGAGGTTGGGTTAGGTTAGATTATATTAAGTTATTGTAGTATATAAAGGTCCCACGGAGACGCTGAGGCCAACTCGCCAGGAATGTTGTCAAATATTACAGCCGCGATGCTAGATGCGGTTAGGTTAGGTTATATTACGTTATTGATGTATATAAAGGTCCCACGGAGACGTAGAGGCCAACAAGCCAGGAATGTTGCCAATTATTACCGCCGCGATGTTAGATTGGGTTAGGTTAGGTTATATTACGTTATTGATGTATATGAAGATCCCACGGAGGCGTAGAGGCCAACTCGACAGGAATGTTGTCAAATATTACAGCCGCGATGTTAGATTGGGTCAGGTTAGGTTATATTACGTTATTGTTGTATATAAAGGTCCCACGGAGACGCAGAGGCCAACTCGCCAGGAATGCTGTGAAATATTACCGCCGAGATGATAGGTTGGGTTAGGTTAGGTTATATTTCGTTATTGGTGTATATGAAGGTCCCACGGAGACGTAGATGCCAACTCGCCAGGAATGTTGTCAAATAATAGCGCCGAGAGGTTAGGTTGGGTCAGGATAGTTTATATTACGTTATTGATGTATATAAAGGTCCCACGGAGACGCAGAGGCCAACTCGCCAGGAATGTTGTGAAATATTACCGCCGAGATGATAGGTTGGGTTAGGTTAGGTTATATTTCGTTATTGATGTATATGAAGGTCCCACGGAGACGTAGAGGCCAACTTGCCAGGAATGTTGTCAAATATTACCGCCGAGATGTTAGGTTGGGTTAGGTTAGGTTATATTTCGTTATTGGTGTATATGAAGGTCCCACGGAGACGTAGATGCCAACTCGCCAGGAATGTTGTCAAATAATAGCGCCGAGAGGTTAGGTTGGGTCAGGTTAGTTTATATTACGTTACTGATGTATATGAAGATACCACGGAGACGTAGTGGCCAACTCGCCAGGTATGTGGTCAAATATTACCGCCGAGAAGATAGGTTGTGTTAGGTTTGGTTATATTTCGTTATTGATGTATATGAAGGTCCCGCGGAGACGTAGAGGCCAACATGCCAGGAATGTTGTCAAATATTACAGCCGCGATGTTAGATTGGGTTAGGTTAGGTTATATTACGTTACTGATGTATATAAAGGTCCCACGGAGACGCAGAAGCCAACAAGCCAGGAATGTTGCCAAATATTACCGCCGAGATGTGAGGTTGGCTTAGGTTAGGTTATATTACGTTATTGATGTATATAATGGTCCCACGGAGCCGTAGAAGCCAACTCGCCAGGAATGTTGCCAAATATTACCGCCGATATGTTAGGTTGGGTTAGGTTAGGTTATATTACGTTCTTGATGTATATAAAGGTCCCACGGAGACGTAGAGGCCAACCAGCCAGGAATGTTGCCAATTATTACCGCCGAGATGTTAGGTTGGGTTAGGTTAGGTTATATTACGTTATTGATGTATATAAAGGTCCCACGGAGACGTAGAGGCCAACATGCCAGGAATGTTGTCAAATGTTACAGCCGCGATGTTAGATTCGTTTAGGTTAGGTTATATTACGTTATTGATGTATATAAAGGTCCCACGGAGACGTAGAGGCCAAATCGCCAGGAATGCTGTGAAATATTACCGCCGAGATGATAGGTTGGGTTAGGTTAGGTTATATTTCGTTATTGATGTATGTGAAGGTCCCACGGAGACGTAGAGGCCAACTCGCCAGGAATGTTGTCAAATATTACAGCCGCGATGTTAGGTTGGGTTAGGTTAGGTTATATTATGTTCTTGATGTATATAAAGGTCCCACGGAGATGTAGAGGCCAACAAGCCTTGAATGTTGTCAAATATTACCGCCGAGATGTGAGGTTGGGTTAGGTTAGATTATATTAAGTTATTGTAGTATATAAAGGTCCCACGGAGACGCTGAGGCCAACTCGCCAGGAATGTTGTCAAATATTACAGCCGCGATGTTAGATGCGGTTAGGTTAGGTTATATTACGTTATTGATCTATATAAAGGTCCCACGGAGACGTAGAGGCCAACAAGCCAGGAATGTTGCCAATTATTACCGCCGCGATGTTGGATTGGGTTAGGTTAGGTTATATTACGTTATTGTTGTATATAAAGGTCCCACGGAGACCTAGAGGCCAACATGCCAGGAATGTTGTCAAATATTACAGCCGCGATGTTAGATTGGGTTAGGTTAGGTTATATTACGTTATTGTTGTATATAAAGGACCCACGTAGACGTAGGGGCCAACTCGCCAGGAATATTGACAAATATTACCGCCGACATGATAGGTTGGGTTAGGTTAGGTTATATTACGTTCTTGATGTATATAAAGGTCCCACGGAGACGTAGAGGCCAACAAGCCAGGAATGTTGCCAATTACTACCGCCGAGATGTTAGGTTGGGTTAGGTTAGGTTATATTACGTTCTTGATGTATATAAAGGTCCCACGGAGACCTAGAGGCCAACAAGCCAGGAATGTTGCCAATTATTACCGCCGAGATGTTAGGTTGGGTTAGGTTTGGTTATATTTCGTTATTGATGTATATGAAGGTCCCACGGAGACGTAGAGGCCAACAAGCCAGGAGTGTTGTCAAATATTACCGCCGAGATGTGAGGTTGGGTTAGGTTAGGTTATATTACGTTATTGATGTATATGAAGATACCACGGAGACGTAGAGGCCAACTCGCCAGGAATGTTG
The DNA here is from genome assembly GCA_963969225.1 of Xylocopa violacea. NCBI lineage: Eukaryota > Metazoa > Arthropoda > Insecta > Hymenoptera > Apidae > Xylocopa > Xylocopa violacea. The sequence continues at coordinate 8,545,626 of CAXAJV010000016.1, read as the reverse complement.
TCAAATATTACAGCCGCGATGTTAGATTGGGTCAGGTTAGGTTATATTACGTTATTGTTGTATATAAAGGTCCCACGGAGACGCAGAGGCCAACTCGCCAGGAATGCTGTGAAATATTACCGCCGAGATGATAGGTTGGGTTAGGTTAGGTTATATTTCGTTATTGGTGTATATGAAGGTCCCACGGAGACGTAGATGCCAACTCGCCAGGAATGTTGTCAAATAATAGCGCCGAGAGGTTAGGTTGGGTCAGGATAGTTTATATTACGTTATTGATGTATATAAAGGTCCCACGGAGACGTAGAGGCCAACATGCCAGGAATGTTGTCAAATATTACAGCCGCGATGTTAGATTCGGTTAGGTTAGGTTATATTACGTTATTGATGTATATAAAGGTCCCACGGAGACGTAGAGGCCAACTCGCCAGGAATGTTGTCAAATATTACAGCCGCGATGTTAGATTGGGTTAGGTTAGGTTATATTACGTTATTGTTGTATATAAAGGACCCACGTAGACGTAGGGGCCAACTCGCCAGGAATATTGACAAATATTACCGCCGACATGATAGGTTGGGTTAGGTTAGGTTATATTACGTTATTGATGTATATAAAGGTCCCACGGAGACGTAGAGGCCAACAAGCCAGGAATGTTGCCAAATATTACCGCCGAGATGTGAGGTTTGCTTAGGTTAGGTTATATTACGTTATTGATGTATATAAAGGACCCACGGAGCCGTAGAAGCCAACTCGCCAGGAATGTTGCCAAATATTACCGCCGAGATGTTAGGTTGGGTTAGGTTAGGTTATATTACGTTCTTGATGTATATAAAGGTCCCACGGAGACGCAGAGGCCAACTCGCCAGGAATGTTGTGAAATATTACCGCCGAGATGATAGGTTGGGTTAGGTTAGGTTATATTTCGTTATTGATGTATATGAAGGTCCCACGGAGACGTAGAGGCCAACTTGCCAGGAATGTTGTCAAATATTACCGCCGAGATGTTAGGTTGGGTTAGGTTAGGTTATATTTCGTTATTGGTGTATATGAAGGTCCCACGGAGACGTAGATGCCAACTCGCCAGGAATGTTGTCAAATAATAGCGCCGAGAGGTTAGGTTGGGTCAGGTTAGTTTATATTACGTTACTGATGTATATGAAGATACCACGGAGACGTAGTGGCCAACTCGCCAGGTATGTGGTCAAATATTACCGCCGAGATGATAGGTTGGGTTAGGTTTGGTTATATTTCGTTATTGATGTATATGAAGGTCCCGCGGAGGCGTAGAGGCCAACAAGCCAGGAATGTTGCCAAATATTACCGCCGAGATATGAGGTTGGCTTAGGTTAGGTTATATTACGTTATTGATGTATATAAAGGTCCCACGGAGCCGTAGAAGCCAACTCGCCAGGAATGTTGCCAAATATTACCGCCGAGATGTTAGGTTGGGTTAGGTTAGGTTATATTACGTTCTTGATGTATATAAAGGTCCCACGGAGACGTAGAGGCCAACAAGCCAGGAATGTTGCCAATTATTACCGCCGAGATGTTAGGTTGGGTTAGGTTAGGTTTAATTACGTTATTGATGTATATAAAAGTCCCACGGAGACGTAGAGGCCAACATGCCAGGAATGTTGTCAAATGTTACAGCCGCGATGTTAGATTCGGTTAGGTTAGGTTATATTACGTTATTGATGTATATAAAGGTCCCACGGAGACGTAGAGGCCAACTCGCCAGGAATGTTGTGAAATATTACCGCCGAGATGATAGGTTGGGTTAGGTTAGGTTATATTTCGTTATTGATGTATGTGAAGGTCCCACGGAGACGTAGAGGCCAACTCGCCAGGAATGTTGTCAAATATTACAGCCGCGATGTTAGGTTGGGTTAGGTTAGGTTATATTATGTTCTTGATGTATATAAAGGTCCCACGGAGATGTAGAGGCCAACAAGCCTTGAATGTTGTCAAATATTACCGCCGAGATGTGAGGTTGGGTTAGGTTAGATTATATTAAGTTATTGTAGTATATAAAGGTCCCACGGAGACGCTGAGGCCAACTCGCCAGGAATGTTGTCAAATATTACAGCCGCGATGCTAGATGCGGTTAGGTTAGGTTATATTACGTTATTGATGTATATAAAGGTCCCACGGAGACGTAGAGGCCAACAAGCCAGGAATGTTGCCAATTATTACCGCCGCGATGTTAGATTGGGTTAGGTTAGGTTATATTACGTTATTGATGTATATGAAGATCCCACGGAGGCGTAGAGGCCAACTCGCCAGGAATGTTGTCAAATATTACAGCCGCGATGTTAGATTGGGTCAGGTTAGGTTATATTACGTTATTGTTGTATATAAAGGTCCCACGGAGACGCAGAGGCCAACTCGCCAGGAATGCTGTGAAATATTACCGCCGAGATGATAGATTGGGTTAGGTTAGGTTATATTTCGTTATTGGTGTATATGAAGGTCCCACGGAGACGTAGATGCCAACTCGCCAGGAATGTTGTCAAATAATAGCGCCGAGAGGTTAGGTTGGGTCAGGTTAGTTTATATTACGTTACTGATGTATATGAAGATACCACGGAGACGTAGTGGCCAACTCGCCAGGTATGTGGTCAAATATTACCGCCGAGAAGATAGGTTGTGTTAGGTTTGGTTATATTTCGTTATTGATGTATATGAAGGTCCCGCGGAGACGTAGAGGCCAACATGCCAGGAATGTTGTCAAATATTACAGCCGCGATGTTAGATTGGGTTAGGTTAGGTTATATTACGTTACTGATGTATATAAAGGTCCCACGGAGACGCAGAAGCCAACAAGCCAGGAATGTTGCCAAATATTACCGCCGAGATGTGAGGTTGGCTTAGGTTAGGTTATATTACGTTATTGATGTATATAATGGTCCCACGGAGCCGTAGAAGCCAACTCGCCAGGAATGTTGCCAAATATTACCGCCGATATGTTAGGTTGGGTTAGGTTAGATTATATTACGTTCTTGATGTATATAAAGGTCCCACGGAGACGTAGAGGCCAACCAGCCAGGAATGTTGCCAATTATTACCGCCGAGATGTTAGGTTGGGTTAGGTTAGGTTATATTACGTTATTGATGTATATAATGGTCCCACGGAGACGTAGAGGCCAACATGCCAGGAATGTTGTCTAATCTTACAGCCGCGATATTAGATTCGGTTAGGTTAGGTTATATTACGTTATTGTTGTATATGAAGGTCCCACGGAGACGCAGAGGCCAACTCGCAAGGAATGTTGTGAAATATTACCGCCGAGATGATAGGTTGGGTTAGGTTAGGTTATATTTCGTTATTGATGTATATGAAGGTCCCACGGAGACGTAGAGGCCAACTCGCCAGGAATGTTGTCAAATATTACCGCCGAGATGATAGGTTGGGTTAGGTTAGGTTATATTTCGTTATTGATGTATATGAAGATCCCACGGAGACGTAGAGGCCAACTCGCCAGGAATGTTGTCAAATATTACAGCCGCGATGTTAGATTCGGTTAGGTTAGGTTATATTACGTTATTGTTGTATATGAAGGTCCCACGGAGACGTAGAGGCCAACAAGCCAGGAATGTTGCCAAATATTACCGCCGAGATGTGAGGTTGGCTTAGGTTAGGTTATATTACGTTATTGATGTATATAAAGGTCCCACGGAGCCGTAGAAGCCAACTCGCCAGGAATGTTGCCAAATATTACCGCCGAGATGTTAGGTTGGGTTAGGTTAGGTTATATTACGTTCTTGATGTATATAAAGGTCCCACGGAGACGTAGAGGCCAACAAGCCAGGAATGTTGCCAATTATTACCGCCGAGATGTTAGGTTGGGTTAGGTTAGGTTATATTACGTTATTGATGTATATAAAGGTCCCACGGAGCCGTAGAAGCCAACTCGCCAGGAATGTTGCCAAATATTAACGCCGAGATGTTAGGTTGGGTTAGGTTAGGTTATATTACGTTCTTGATGTATATAAAGGTCCCACGGAGACGTAGAGGCCAACAAGCCAGGAATGTTGCCAATTATTACCGCCGAGATGTTAGGTTGGGTTAGGTTAGGTTATATTACGTTATAGATGTGTATAAAGGTCCCACGGAGACGTAGAGGCCAACATGCCAGGAATGTTGTCTAATATTACAGCCGCGATGTTAGATTCGGTTAGGTTAGGTTATATTACGTTATTGTTGTATATGAAGGTCCCACGGAGACGCAGAGGCCAACTCGCCAGGAATGTTGTCAAATAATAGCGCCGAGAGGTTAGGTTGGGTCAGGTTAGTTTATATTACGTTACTGATGTATATGAAGATACCACGGAGACGTAGTGGCCAACTCGCCAGGTATGTGGTCAAATATTACCGCCGAGATGATAGGTTGGGTTAGGTTTGGTTATATTTCGTTATTGATGTATATGAAGGTCCCGCGGAGACGTAGAGGCCAACATGCCAGGAATGTTGTCAAATATTACAGCCGCGATGTTAGATTGGGTTAGGTTAGGTTATATTACGTTATTGATGTATATAAAGGTCCCACGAAGACGTAGAGGCCAACAAGCCAGGAATGTTGCCAAATATTACCGCCGAGATATGAGGTTGGCTTAGGTTAGGTTATATTACGTTATTGATGTATATAAAGGTCCCACGGAGCCGTAGAAGCCAACTCGCCAGGAATGTTGCCAAATATTACCGCCGAGATGTTAGGTTGGGTTAGGTTAGGTTATATTACGTTCTTGATGTATATAAAGGTCCCACGGAGACGTAGAGGCCAACAAGCCAGGAATGTTGCCAATTATTACCGCCGAGATGTTAGGTTGGGTTAGGTTAGGTTATATTACGTTATTGATGTATATAAAGGTCCCACGGAGACGTAGAGGCCAACATGCCAGGAATGTTGTCAAATGTTACAGCCGCGATGTTAGATTCGTTTAGGTTAGGTTATATTACGTTATTGATGTATATAAAGGTCCCACGGAGACGTAGAGGCCAAATCGCCAGGAATGTTGTGAAATATTACCGCCGAGATGATAGGTTGGGTTAGGTTAGGTTATATTTCGTTATTGATGTATGTGAAGGTCCCACGGAGACGTAGAGGCCAACTCGCCAGGAATGTTGTCAAATATTACAGCCGCGATGTTAGGTTGGGTTAGGTTAGGTTATATTATGTTCTTGATGTATATAAAGGTCCCACGGAGATGTAGAGGCCAACAAGCCTTGAATGTTGTCAAATATTACCGCCGAGATGTGAGGTTGGGTTAGGTTAGATTATATTAAGTTATTGTAGTATATAAAGGTCCCACGGAGACGCTGAGGCCAACTCGCCAGGAATGTTGTCAAATATTACAGCCGCGATGTTAGATGCGGTTAGGTTAGGTTATATTACGTTATTGATGTATATAAAGGTCCCACGGAGACGTAGAGGCCAACAAGCCAGGAATGTTGCCAATTATTACCGCCGCGATGTTGGATTGGGTTAGGTTAGGTTATATTACGTTATTGTTGTATATAAAGGTCCCACGGAGACCTAGAGGCCAACATGCCAGGAATGTTGTCAAATATTACAGCCGCGATGTTAGATTGGGTTAGGTTAGGTTATATTACGTTATTGTTGTATATAAAGGACCCACGTAGACGTAGGGGCCAACTCGCCAGGAATATTGACAAATATTACCGCCGACATGATAGGTTGGGTTAGGTTAGGTTATATTACGTTCTTGATGTATATAAAGGTCCCACGGAGACGTAGAGGCCAACAAGCCAGGAATGTTGCCAATTACTACCGCCGAGATGTTAGGTTGGGTTAGGTTAGGTTATATTACGTTCTTGATGTATATAAAGGTCCCACGGAGACCTAGAGGCCAACAAGCCAGGAATGTTGCCAATTATTACCGCCGAGATGTTAGGTTGGGTTAGGTTTGGTTATATTTCGTTATTGATGTATATGAAGGTCCCACGGAGACGTAGAGGCCAACAAGCCAGGAGTGTTGTCAAATATTACCGCCGAGATGTGAGGTTGGGTTAGGTTAGGTTATATTACGTTATTGATGTATATGAAGATCCCACGGAGACGTAGAGGCCAACTCGCCAGGAATGTTGTCAAATATTACAGCCGCGATGTTAGATTGGGTCAGGTTAGGTTATATTACGTTATTGTTGTATATAAAGGTCCCACGGAGACGCAGAGGCCAACTCGCCAGGAATGCTGTGAAATATTACCGCCGAGATGATAGGTTGGGTTAGGTTAGGTTACATTTCGTTATTGGTGTATATGAAGGTCCCACGGAGACGTAGATGCCAACTCGCCAGGAATGTTGTCAAATAATAGCGCCGAGAGGTTAGGTTGGGTCAGGATAGTTTATATTACGTTATTGATGTATATAAAGGTCCCACGGAGACGTAGAGGCCAACATGCCAGGAATGTTGTCAAATATTACCGCCGAGATATGAGGTTGGCTTAGGTTAGGTTATATTACGTTATTGATGTATATAAAGGTCCCACGGAGCCGTAGAAGCCAACTCGCCAGGAATGTTGCCAAATATTACCGCCGAGATGTTAGGTTGGGTTAGGTTAGGTTATATTACGTTCTTGATGTATATAAAGGTCCCACGGAGACGTAGAGGCCAACAAGCCAGGAATGTTGCCAATTATTACCGCCGAGATGTTAGGTTGGGTTAGGTTAGGTTATATTACGTTATTGATGTATATAAAGGTCCCACGGAGACGTAGAGGCCAACATGCCAGGAATGTTGTCAAATGTTACAGCCGCGATGTTAGATTCGTTTAGGTTAGGTTATATTACGTTATTGATGTATATAAAGGTCCCACGGAGACGTAGAGGCCAAATCGCCAGGAATGTTGTGAAATATTACCGCCGAGATGATAGGTTGGGTTAGGTTAGGTTATATTTCGTTATTGATGTATGTGAAGGTCCCACGGAGACGTAGAGGCCAACTCGCCAGGAATGTTGTCAAATATTACAGCCGCGATGTTAGGTTGGGTTAGGTTAGGTTATATTATGTTCTTGATGTATATAAAGGTCCCACGGAGATGTAGAGGCCAACAAGCCTTGAATGTTGTCAAATATTACCGCCGAGATGTGAGGTTGGGTTAGGTTAGGTTATATTACGTTATTGATGTATATGAAGATCCCACGGAGACGTAGAGGCCAACTCGCCAGGAATGTTGTCAAATATTACAGCCGCGATGTTAGATTGGGTCAGGTTAGGTTATATTACGTTATTGTTGTATATAAAGGTCCCACGGAGACGCAGAGGCCAACTCGCCAGGAATGCTGTGAAATATTACCGCCGAGATGATAGGTTGGGTTAGGTTAGGTTATATTTCGTTATTGGTGTATATGAAGGTCCCACGGAGACGTAGATGCCAACTCGCCAGGAATGTTGTCAAATAATAGCGCCGAGAGGTTAGGTTGGGTCAGGATAGTTTATATTACGTTATTGATGTATATAAAGGTCCCACGGAGACGTAGAGGCCAACATGCCAGGAATGTTGTCAAATATTACAGCCGCGATGTTAGATTCGGTTAGGTTAGGTTATATTACGTTATTGATGTATATAAAGGTCCCACGGAGACGTAGAGGCCAACTCGCCAGGAATGTTGTCAAATATTACAGCCGCGATGTTAGATTGGGTTAGGTTAGGTTATATTACGTTCTTGATGCATATAAAGGTCCCACGGAGACGTAGAGGCCAACTCGCCAGGAATGTTGTCAAATATTACCGCCGAGATGATAGGTTGGGTTAGGTTAGGTTATATTTCGTTATTGATGTATATGAAGATCCCACGGAGACGTAGAGGCCAACTCGCCAGGAATGTTGTCAAATATTACAGCCGCGATGTTAGATTCGGTTAGGTTAGGTTATATTACGTTATTGTTGTATATGAAGGTCCCACGGAGACGCAGAGGCCAACTCGCCAGGAATGTTGTGAAATATTACCGCCGAGATGATAGGTTGGATTAGGTTAGGTTATATTTCGTTATTGATGTATATGAAGGTCCCACGGAGACGTAGAGGCCAACTTGCCAGGTATGTTGTCAAATATTACCGCCGAGATGTTAGGTTGGGTTAGGTTAGGTTATATTTCGTTATTGGTGTATATGAAGGTCCCACGGAGACGTAGATGCCAACTCGCCAGGAATGTTGTCAAATAATAGCGCCGAGAGGTTAGGTTGGGTCAGGTTAGTTTATATTACGTTACTGATGTATATGAAGATACCACGGAGACGTAGTGGCCAACTCGCCAGGTATGTGGTCAAATATTACCGCCGAGATGATAGGTTGTGTTAGGTTTGGTTATATTTCGTCATTGATGTATATGAAGGTCCCGCGGAGACGTAGAGGCCAACATGCCAGGAATGTTGTCTAATATTACAGCCGCGATGTTAGATTCGGTTAGGTTAGGTTATATTACGTTATTGTTGTATATGAAGGTCCCACGGAGACGCAGAGGCCAACTCGCCAGGAATGTTGTGAAATATTACCGCCGAGATGATAGGAAGGGTTAGGTTAGGTTATATTTCGTTATTGATGTATATGAAGGTCCCACGGAGACGTAGGGGCCAACTCGCCAGGAATATTGACAAATATTACCGCCGACATGATAGGTTGGGTTAGGTTAGGTTATATTACGTTATTGATGTATATAAAGGTCCCACGGAGACGTAGAGGCCAACAAGCCAGGAATGTTGCCAAATATTACCGCCGAGATGTGAGGTTTGCTTAGGTTAGGTTATATTACGTTATTGATGTATATAAAGGACCCACGGAGCCGTAGAAGCCAACTCGCCAGGAATGTTGCCAAATATTACCGCCGAGATGTTAGGTTGGGTTAGGTTAGGTTATATTACGTTCTTGATGTATATAAAGGTCCCACGGAGACGCAGAGGCCAACTCGCCAGGAATGTTGTGAAATATTACCGCCGAGATGATAGGTTGGGTTCGGTTAGGTTATATTTCGTTATTGATGTATATGAAGGTCCCACGGAGACGTAGAGGCCAACTTGCCAGGAATGTTGTCAAATATTACCGCCGAGATGTGAGGTTGGGTTAGGTTAGGTTATATTTCGTTATTGGTGTATATGAAGGTCCCACGGAGACGTAGATGCCAACTCGCCAGGAATGTTGTCAAATAATAGCGCCGAGAGGTTAGGTTGGGTCAGGTTAGTTTATATTACGTTACTGATGTATATGAAGATACCACGGAGACGTAGTGGCCAACTCGCCAGGTATGTGGTCAAATATTACCGCCGAGATGATAGGTTGGGTTAGGTTAGGTTATATTACGTTATTGATGTATATAAAGGTCCCACGGAGGCGTAGAGGCCAACAAGCCAGGAATGTTGCCAAATATTACCGCCGAGATATGAGGTTGGCTTAGGTTAGGTTATATTACGTTATTGATGTATATAAAGGTCCCACGGAGCCGTAGAAGCCAACTCGCCAGGAATGTTGCCAAATATTACCGCCGAGATGTTAGGTTGGGTTAGGTTAGGTTATATTACGTTCTTGATGTATATAAAGGTCCCACGGAGACGTAGAGGCCAACAAGCCAGGAATGTTGCCAATTATTACCGCCGAGCTGTTAGGTTGGGTTAGGTTAGGTTATATTACGTTATTGATGTATATAAAAGTCCCACGGAGACGTAGAGGCCAACATGCCAGGAATGTTGTCAAATGTTACAGCCGCGATGTTAGATTCGGTTAGGTTAGGTTATATTACGTTATTGATGTATATAAAGGTCCCACGGAGACGTAGAGGCCAACTCGCCAGGAATGTTGTGAAATATTACCGCCGAGATGATAGGTTGGGTTAGGTTAGGTTATATTTCGTTATTGATGTATGTGAAGGTCCCACGGAGACGTAGAGGCCAACTCGCCAGGAATGTTGTCAAATATTACAGCCGCGATGTTAGGTTGGGTTAGGTTAGGTTATATTATGTTCTTGATGTATATAAAGGTCCCACGGAGATGTAGAGGCCAACAAGCCTTGAATGTTGTCAAATATTACCGCCGAGATGTGAGGTTGGGTTAGGTTAGATTATATTAAGTTATTGTAGTATATAAAGGTCCCACGGAGACGCTGAGGTCAACTCGCCAGGAATGTTGTCAAATATTACAGCCGCGATGTTAGATTCGGTTAGGTTAGGTTATATTACGTTATTGATGTATATAAAGGTCCCACGGAGACGTAGAGGCCAACTCGCCAGGAATGTTGTCAAATATTACAGCCGCGATGTTAGATTGGGTTAGGTTAGGTTATATTACGTTATTGTTGTATATAAAGGACCCACGTAGACGTAGGGGCCAACTCGCCAGGAATATTGACAAATATTACCGCCGACATGATAGGTTGGGTTAGGTTAGGTTATATTACGTTATTGATGTATATAAAGGTCCCACGGAGACGTAGAGGCCAACAAGCCAGGAATGTTGCCAAATATTACCGCCGAGATGTGAGGTTTGCTTAGGTTAGGTTATATTACGTTATTGATGTATATAAAGGACCCACGGAGCCGTAGAAGCCAACTCGCCAGGAATGTTGCCAAATATTACCGCCGAGATGTTAGGTTGGGTTAGGTTAGGTTATATTACGTTCTTGATGTATATAAAGGTCCCACGGAGACGCAGAGGCCAACTCGCCAGGAATGTTGTGAAATATTACCGCCGAGATGATAGGTTGGGTTAGGTTAGGTTATATTTCGTTATTGATGTATATGAAGGTCCCACGGAGACGTAGAGGCCAACTTGCCAGGAATGTTGTCAAATATTACCGCCGAGATGTTAGGTTGGGTTAGGTTAGGTTATATTTCGTTATTGGTGTATATGAAGGTCCCACGGAGACGTAGATGCCAACTCGCCAGGAATGTTGTCAAATAATAGCGCCGAGAGGTTAGGTTGGGTCAGGTTAGTTTATATTACGTTACTGATGTATATGAAGATACCACGGAGACGTAGTGGCCAACTCGCCAGGTATGTGGTCAAATATTACCGCCGAGAAGATAGGTTGTGTTAGGTTTGGTTATATTTCGTTATTGATGTATATGAAGGTCCCGCGGAGACGTAGAGGCCAACATGCCAGGAATGTTGTCAAATATTACAGCCGCGATGTTAGATTGGGTTAGGTTAGGTTATATTACGTTACTGATGTATATAAAGGTCCCACGGAGACGCAGATGCCAACAAGCCAGGAATGTTGCCAAATATTACCGCCGAGATGTGAGGTTGGCTTAGGTTAGGTTATATTACGTTATTGATGTATATAATGGTCCCACGGAGCCGTAGAAGCCAACTCGCCAGGAATGTTGCCAAATATTACCGCCGATATGTTAGGTTGGGTTAGGTTAGGTTATATTACGTTCTTGATGTATATAAAGGTCCCACGGAGACGTAGAGGCCAACCAGCCAGGAATGTTGCCAATTATTACCGCCGAGATGTTAGGTTGGGTTAGGTTAGGTTATATTACGTTATTGATGTATATAATGGTCCCACGGAGACGTAGAGGCCAACATGCCAGGAATGTTGTCTAATCTTACAGCCGCGATGTTAGATTCGGTTAGGTTAGGTTACATTACGTTATTGTTGTATATGAAGGTCCCACGGAGACGCAGAGGCCAACTCGCCAGGAATGTTGTGAAATATTACCGCCGAGATGATAGGTTGGGTTAGGTTAGGTTATATTTCGTTATTGATGTATATGAAGGTCCCACGGAGACGTAGAGGCCAACTCGCCAGGAATGTTGTCAAATATTACCGTCGAGATGATAGGTTGGGTTAGGTTAGGTTATATTTCGTTATTGATGTATATGAAGATCCCACGGAGACGTAGAGGCCAACTCGCCAGGAATGTTGTCAAATATTACAGCCGCGATGTTAGATTCGGTTAGGTTAGGTTATATTACGTTATTGTTGTATATGAAGGTCCCACGGAGACGTAGTGGCCAACTCGCCAGGTATGTGGTCAAATATTACCGCCCAGATGATAGGTTGGGTTAGGTTTGGTTATATTTCGTTATTGATGTATATGAAGGTCCCGCGGAGACGTAGAGGCCAACATGCCAGGAATGTTGTCAAATATTACAGCCGCGATGTTACATTGGGTTAGGTTAGGTTATATTACGTTATTGATGTATATAAAGGTCCCACGGAGACGTAGAGGCCAACAAGCCAGGAATGTTGCCAAATATTACCGCCGAGATGTGAGGTTGGCTTAGGTTAGGTTATATTACGTTATTGATGTATATAAAGGTCCCACGGAGCCGTAGAAGCCAACTCGCCAGGAATGTTGCCAAATATTACCGCCGAGATGTTAGGTTGGGTTAGGTTAGGTTATATTACGTTCTTGATGCATATAAAGGTCCCACGGAGACGTAGAGGCCAACATGCCAGGAATGTTGTCAAATATTACAGCCGCGATGTTACATTGGGTTAGGTTAGGTTATATTACGTTATTGATGTATATAAAGGTCCCACGGAGACGTAGAGGCCAACAAGCCAGGAATGTTGCCAAATATTACCGCCGAGATGTGAGGTTGGCTTAGGTTAGGTTATATTACGTTATTGATGTATATAAAGGTCCCACGGAGCCGTAGAAGCCAACTCGCCAGGAATGTTGCCAAATATTACCGCCGAGATGTTAGGTTGGGTTAGGTTAGGTTATATTACGTTCTTGATGCATATAAAGGTCCCACGGAGACGTAGAGGCCAACTCGCCAGGAATGTTGTCAAATATTACCGCCGAGATGATAGGTTGGGTTAGGTTAGGTTATATTTCGTTATTGATGTATATGAAGATCCCACGGAGACGTAGAGGCCAACTCGCCAGGAATGTTGTCAAATATTACAGCCGCGATGTTAGATTCGGTTAGGTTAGGTTATATTACGTTATTGTTGTATATGAAGGTCCCACGGAGACGCAGAGGCCAACTCGCCAGGAATGTTGTGAAATATTACCGCCGAGATGATAGGTTGGATTAGGTTAGGTTATATTTCGTTATTGATGTATATGAAGGTCCCACGGAGACGTAGAGGCCAACTTGCCAGGTATGTTGTCAAATATTACCGCCGAGATGTTAGGTTGGGTTAGGTTAGGTTATATTTCGTTATTGGTGTATATGAAGGTCCCACGGAGACGTAGATGCCAACTCGCCAGGAATGTTGTCAAATAATAGCGCCGAGAGGTTAGGTTGGGTCAGGTTAGTTTATATTACGTTACTGATGTATATGAAGATACCACGGAGACGTAGTGGCCAACTCGCCAGGTATGTGGTCAAATATTACCGCCGAGATGATAGGTTGTGTTAGGTTTGGTTATATTTCGTCATTGATGTATATGAAGGTCCCGCGGAGACGTAGAGGCCAACATGCCAGGAATGTTGTCAAATATTACAGCCGCGATGTTAGATTGGGTTAGGTTAGGTTATATTACGTTACTGATGTATATAAAGGTCCCACGGAGACGTAGAGGCCAACCAGCCAGGAATGTTGCCAATTATTACCGCCGAGATGTTAGGTTGGGTTAGGTTAGGTTATATTACGTTATTGATGTATATAAAGGTCCCACGGAGACGTAGAGGCCAACATGCCAGGAATGTTGTCTAATATTACAGCCGCGATGTTAGATTCGGTTAGGTTAGGTTATATTACGTTATTGTTGTATATGAAGGTCCCACGGAGACGCAGAGGCCAACTCGCCAGGAATGTTGTGAAATATTACCGCCGAGATGATAGGAAGGGTTAGGTTAGGTTATATTTCGTTATTGATGTATATGAAGGTCCCACGGAGACGTAGGGGCCAACTCGCCAGGAATATTGACAAATATTACCGCCGACATGATAGGTTGGGTTAGGTTAGGTTATATTACGTTATTGATGTATATAAAGGTCCCACGGAGACGTAGAGGCCAACAAGCCAGGAATGTTGCCAAATATTACCGCCGAGATGTGAGGTTTGCTTAGGTTAGGTTATATTACGTTATTGATGTATATAAAGGACCCACGGAGCCGTAGAAGCCAACTCGCCAGGAATGTTGCCAAATATTACCGCCGAGATGTTAGGTTGGGTTAGGTTAGGTTATATTACGTTCTTGATGTATATAAAGGTCCCACGGAGACGCAGAGGCCAACTCGCCAGGAATGTTGTGAAATATTACCGCCGAGATGATAGGTTGGGTTAGGTTAGGTTATATTTCGTTATTGATGTATATGAAGGTCCCACGGAGACGTAGAGGCCAACTTGCCAGGAATGTTGTCAAATATTACCGCCGAGATGTTAGGTTGGGTTAGGTTAGGTTATATTTCGTTATTGGTGTATATGAAGGTCCCACGGAGACGTAGATGCCAACTCGCCAGGAATGTTGTCAAATAATAGCGCCGAGAGGTTAGGTTGGGTCAGGTTAGTTTATATTACGTTACTGATGTATATGAAGATACCACGGAGACGTAGTGGCCAACTCGCCAGGTATGTGGTCAAATATTACCGCCGAGATGATAGGTTGGGTTAGGTTTGGTTATATTTCGTTATTGATGTATATGAAGGTCCCGCGGAGACGTAGAGGCCAACATGCCAGGAATGTTGTCAAATATTACAGCCGCGATGTTAGATTGGGTTAGGTTAGGTTATATTACGTTATTGATGTATATAAAGGTCCCACGGAGGCGTAGAGGCCAACAAGCCAGGAATGTTGCCAAATATTACCGCCGAGATATGAGGTTGGCTTAGGTTAGGTTATATTACGTTATTGATGTATATAAAGGTCCCACGGAGCCGTAGAAGCCAACTCGCCAGGAATGTTGCCAAATATTACCGCCGAGATGTTAGGTTGGGTTAGGTTAGGTTATATTACGTTCTTGATGTATATAAAGGTCCCACGGAGACGTAGAGGCCAACAAGCCAGGAATGTTGCCAATTATTACCGCCGAGATGTTAGGTTGGGTTAGGTTAGGTTATATTACGTTATTGATGTATATAAAAGTCCCACGGAGACGTAGAGGCCAACATGCCAGGAATGTTGTCAAATGTTACAGCCGCGATGTTAGATTCGGTTAGGTTAGGTTATATTACGTTATTGATGTATATAAAGGTCCCACGGAGACGTAGAGGCCAACTCGCCAGGAATGTTGTGAAATATTACCGCCGAGATGATAGGTTGGGTTAGGTTAGGTTATATTTCGTTATTGATGTATGTGAAGGTCCCACGGAGACGTAGAGGCCAACTCGCCAGGAATGTTGTCAAATATTACAGCCGCGATGTTAGGTTGGGTTAGGTTAGGTTATATTATGTTCTTGATGTATATAAAGGTCCCACGGAGATGTAGAGGCCAACAAGCCTTGAATGTTGTCAAATATTACCGCCGAGATGTGAGGTTGGGTTAGGTTAGATTATATTAAGTTATTGTAGTATATAAAGGTCCCACGGAGACGCTGAGGCCAACTCGCCAGGAATGTTGTCAAATATTACAGCCGCGATGTTAGATGCGGTTAGGTTAGGTTATATTACGTTATTGATGTATATAAATGTCCCACGGAGACGTAGAGGCCAACAAGCCAGGAATGTTGCCAATTATTACCGCCGCGATGTTAGATTGGGTTAGGTTAGGTTATATTACGTTATTGATGTATATGAAGATCCCACGGAGGCGTAGAGGCCAACTCGCCAGGAATGTTGTCAAATATTACAGCCGCGATGTTAGATTGGGTCAGGTTAGGTTATATTACGTTATTGTTGTATATAAAGGTCCCACGGAGACGCAGAGGCCAACTCGCCAGGAATGCTGTGAAATATTACCGCCGAGATGATAGGTTGGGTTAGGTTAGGTTATATTTCGTTATTGGTGTATATGAAGGTCCCACGGAGACGTAGATGCCAACTCGCCAGGAATGTTGTCAAATAATAGCGCCGAGAGGTTAGGTTGGGTCAGGATAGTTTATATTACGTTATTGATGTATATAAAGGTCCCACGGAGACGCAGAGGCCAACTCGCCAGGAATGTTGTGAAATATTACCGCCGAGATGATAGGTTGGGTTAGGTTAGGTTATATTTCGTTATTGATGTATATGAAGGTCCCACGGAGACGTAGAGGCCAACTTGCCAGGAATGTTGTCAAATATTACCGCCGAGATGTTAGGTTGGGTTAGGTTAGGTTATATTTCGTTATTGGTGTATATGAAGGTCCCACGGAGACGTAGATGCCAACTCGCCAGGAATGTTGTCAAATAATAGCGCCGAGAGGTTAGGTTGGGTCAGGTTAGTTTATATTACGTTACTGATGTATATGAAGATACCACGGAGACGTAGTGGCCAACTCGCCAGGTATGTGGTCAAATATTACCGCCGAGAAGATAGGTTGTGTTAGGTTTGGTTATATTTCGTTATTGATGTATATGAAGGTCCCGCGGAGACGTAGAGGCCAACATGCCAGGAATGTTGTCAAATATTACAGCCGCGATGTTAGATTGGGTTAGGTTAGGTTATATTACGTTACTGATGTATATAAAGGTCCCACGGAGACGCAGATGCCAACAAGCCAGGAATGTTGCCAAATATTACCGCCGAGATGTGAGGTTGGCTTAGGTTAGGTTATATTACGTTATTGATGTATATAATGGTCCCACGGAGCCGTAGAAGCCAACTCGCCAGGAATGTTGCCAAATATTACCGCCGATATGTTAGGTTGGGTTAGGTTAGGTTATATTACGTTCTTGATGTATATAAAGGTCCCACGGAGACGTAGAGGCCAACCAGCCAGGAATGTTGCCAATTATTACCGCCGAGATGTTAGGTTGGGTTAGGTTAGGTTATATTACGTTATTGATGTATATAATGGTCCCACGGAGACGTAGAGGCCAACATGCCAGGAATGTTGTCTAATCTTACAGCCGCGATGTTAGATTCGGTTAGGTTAGGTTATATTACGTTATTGTTGTATATGAAGGTCCCACGGAGACGCAGAGGCCAACTCGCCAGGAATGTTGTGAAATATTACCGCCGAGATGATAGGTTGGGTTAGGTTAGGTTATATTTCGTTATTGATGTATATGAAGGTCCCACGGAGACGTAGAGGCCAACTCGCCAGGAATGTTGTCAAATATTACCGTCGAGATGATAGGTTGGGTTAGGTTAGGTTATATTTCGTTATTGATGTACATGAAGATCCCACGGAGACGTAGAGGCCAACTCGCCAGGAATGTTGTCAAATATTACAGCCGCGATGTTAGATTCGGTTAGGTTAGGTTATATTACGTTATTGTTGTATATGAAGGTCCCACGGAGACGTAGTGGCCAACTCGCCAGGTATGTGGTCAAATATTACCGCCGAGATGATAGGTTGGGTTAGGTTTGGTTATATTTCGTTATTGATGTATATGAAGGTCCCGCGGAGACGTAGAGGCCAACATGCCAGGAATGTTGTCAAATATTACAGCCGCGATGTTACATTGGGTTAGGTTAGGTTATATTACGTTATTGATGTATATAAAGGTCCCACGGAGACGTAGAGGCCAACAAGCCAGGAATGTTGCCAAATATTACCGCCGAGATGTGAGGTTGGCTTAGGTTAGGTTATATTACGTTATTGATGTATATAAAGGTCCCACGGAGCCGTAGAAGCCAACTCGCCAGGAATGTTGCCAAATATTACCGCCGAGATGTTAGGTTGGGTTAGGTTAGGTTATATTACGTTCTTGATGCATATAAAGGTCCCACGGAGACGTAGAGGCCAACATGCCAGGAATGTTGTCAAATATTACAGCCGCGATGTTACATTGGGTTAGGTTAGGTTATATTACGTTATTGATGTATATAAAGGTCCCACGGAGACGTAGAGGCCAACAAGCCAGGAATGTTGCCAAATATTACCGCCGAGATGTGAGGTTGGCTTAGGTTAGGTTATATTACGTTATTGATGTATATAAAGGTCCCACGGAGCCGTAGAAGCCAACTCGCCAGGAATGTTGCCAAATATTACCGCCGAGATGTTAGGTTGGGTTAGGTTAGGTTATATTACGTTCTTGATGCATATAAAGGTCCCACGGAAACGTAGAGGCCAACTAGCCAGGAATGTTGTCAAATATTACCGCCGAGATGATAGGTTGGGTTAGGTTAGGTTATATTTCGTTATTGATGTATATGAAGATCCCACGGAGACGTAGAGGCCAACTCGCCAGGAATGTTGTCAAATATTACAGCCGCGATGTTAGATTCGGTTAGGTTAGGTTATATTACGTTATTGTTGTATATGAAGGTCCCACGGAGACGCAGAGGCCAACTCGCCAGGAATGTTGTGAAATATTACCGCCGAGATGATAGGTTGGATTAGGTTAGGTTATATTTCGTTATTGATGTATATGAAGGTCCCACGGAGACGTAGAGGCCAACTTGCCAGGTATGTTGTCAAATATTACCGCCGAGATGTTAGGTTGGGTTAGGTTAGGTTATATTTCGTTATTGGTGTATATGAAGGTCCCACGGAGACGTAGATGCCAACTCGCCAGGAATGTTGTCAAATAATAGCGCCGAGAGGTTAGGTTGGGTCAGGTTAGTTTATATTACGTTACTGATGTATATGAAGATACCACGGAGACGTAGTGGCCAACTCGCCAGGTATGTGGTCAAATATTACCGCCGAGATGATAGGTTGTGTTAGGTTTGGTTATATTTCGTCATTGATGTATATGAAGGTCCCGCGGAGACGTAGAGGCCAACATGCCAGGAATGTTGTCAAATATTACAGCCGCGATGTTAGATTGGGTTAGGTTAGGTTATATTACGTTACTGATGTATATAAAGGTCCCACGGAGACGTAGAGGCCAACCAGCCAGGAATGTTGCCAATTATTACCGCCGAGATGTTAGGTTGGGTTAGGTTAGGTTATATTACGTTATTGATGTATATAAAGGTCCCACGGAGACGTAGAGGCCAACATGCCAGGAATGTTGTCTAATATTACAGCCGCGATGTTAGATTCGGTTAGGTTAGGTTATATTACGTTATTGTTGTATATGAAGTTCCCACGGAGACGCAGAGGCCAACTCGCCAGGAATGTTGTGAAATATTACCGCCGAGATGATAGGAAGGGTTAGGTTAGGTTATATTTCGTTATTGATGTATATGAAGGTCCCACGGAGACGTAGAGGCCAACTTGCCAGGAATGTTGTCAAATATTACCGCCGAGATGTTAGGTTGGGTTAGGTTAGGTTATATTTCGTTATTGGTGTATATGAAGGTCCCACGGAGACGTAGATGCCAATTCGCCAGGAATGTTGTCAAATAATAGCGCCGAGAGGTTAGGTTGGGTCAGGTTAGTTTATATTACGTTACTGATGTATATGAAGATACCACGGAGACGTACTGGCCAACTCGACAGGTATGTGGTCAAATATTACCGCCGAGATGTTAGGTTCGGTTAGGTTAGGTTATATCACGTTATTGATGTATATAAAGGTCCCACGGAGACGTAGAGGCCAACATGCCAGGAATGTTGTCAAATATTACAGCCGCGATGTTAGATTCGGTTAGGTTAGGTTATAATACGTTATTGATGTATATAAAGGTCCCACGGAGACGTAGAGGCCAACTCGCCAGGAATGTTGTCAAATATTACAGCCGCGATGTTAGATTGCGTTAGGTTAGGTTATATTACGTTATTGTTGTATATAAAGGACCCACGTAGACGTAGGGGCCAACTCGCCAGGAATGTTGTCAAATATTACCGCCGACATGATAGGTTGGGTTAGGTTAGGTTATATTACGTTATTGTTGTATATGAAGGTCCCACGGAGACGTAGAGGCCAACATGCCAGGAATGTTGTCTAATATTACAGCCGCGATGTTAGATTCGGTTAGGTTAGGTTATATTACGTTATTGTTGTATATGAAGGTCCCACGGAGACGCAGAGGCCATCTCGCCAGGAATGTTGTGAAATATTACCGCCGAGATGATAGGTTGGGTTAGGTTTGGTTATATTTCGTTATTGATGTATATGAAGGTCCCGCGGAGACGTAGAGGCCAACTTGCCAGGAATGTTGTCAAATATTACCGCCGAGATGTTAGGTTGGGTTAGGTTAGGTTATATTTCGTTATTGGTGTATATGAAGGTCCCACGGAGACGTAGATGCCAACTCGCCAGGAATGTTGTCAAATAATAGCGCCGAGAGGTTAGGTTGGGTCAGGTTAGGTTATATTACGTTCTTGATGTATATAAAGGTCCCACGGAGACGTAGAGGCCAACTCGCCAGGAATGTTGTGAAATATTACCGCCGAGATGATAGGAAGGGTTAGGTTAGGTTATATTTCGTTATTGATGTATATGAAGGTCCCACGGAGACGTAGAGGCCAACTTGCCAGGAATGTTGTCAAATATTACCGCCGAGATGTTAGGTTGGGTTAGGTTAGGTTATATTTCGTTATTGGTGTATATGAAGGTCCCACGGAGACGTAGATGCCAATTCGCCAGGAATGTTGTCAAATAATAGCGCCGAGAGGTTAGGTTGGGTCAGGTTAGTTTATATTACGTTACTGATGTATATGAAGATACCACGGAGACGTACTGGCCAACTCGACAGGTATGTGGTCAAATATTACCGCCGAGATGTTAGGTTCGGTTAGGTTAGGTTATATCACGTTATTGATGTATATAAAGGTCCCACGGAGACGTAGAGGCCAACATGCCAGGAATGTTGTCAAATATTACAGCCGCGATGTTAGATTCGGTTAGGTTAGGTTATAATACGTTATTGATGTATATAAAGGTCCCACGGAGACGTAGAGGCCAACTCGCCAGGAATGTTGTCAAATATTACAGCCGCGATGTTAGATTGCGTTAGGTTAGGTTATATTACGTTATTGTTGTATATAAAGGACCCACGTAGACGTAGGGGCCAACTCGCCAGGAATGTTGTCAAATATTACCGCCGACATGATAGGTTGGGTTAGGTTAGGTTATATTACGTTATTGTTGTATATGAAGGTCCCACGGAGACGTAGAGGCCAACATGCCAGGAATGTTGTCTAATATTACAGCCGCGATGTTAGATTCGGTTAGGTTAGGTTATATTACGTTATTGTTGTATATGAAGGTCCCACGGAGACGCAGAGGCCATCTCGCCAGGAATGTTGTGAAATATTACCGCCGAGATGATAGGTTGGGTTAGGTTTGGTTATATTTCGTTATTGATGTATATGAAGGTCCCGCGGAGACGTAGAGGCCAACTTGCCAGGAATGTTGTCAAATATTACCGCCGAGATGTTAGGTTGGGTTAGGTTAGGTTATATTTCGTTATTGGTGTATATGAAGGTCCCACGGAGACGTAGATGCCAACTCGCCAGGAATGTTGTCAAATAATAGCGCCGAGAGGTTAGGTTGGGTCAGGTTAGGTTATATTACGTTCTTGATGTATATAAAGGTCCCACGGAGACGTAGAGGCCAACAAGCCAGGAATGTTGCCAATTATTACCGCCGAGATGTTAGGTTGGGTTAGGTTAGGTTATATTACGTTATTGATGTATATAAAGGTCCCACGGAGACGTAGAAGCCAACATGCCAGGAATGTTGTCAAATATTACAGCCGCGATGTTAGATTGGGTTAGGTTAGGTTATATTACGTTATTGTTGTATATAAAGGACCCACGTAGACGTAGGGGCCAACTCGCCAGGAATATTGACAAATATTACCGCCGACATGATAGGTTGGGTTAGGTTAGGTTATATTACGTTCTTGATGTATATAAAGGTCCCACGGAGACGTAGAGGCCAACAAGCCAGGAATGTTGCCAATTATTACCGCCGCGATGTTAGATTGGGTTAGGTTAGGTTATATTACGTTATTGTTGTATATAAAGGACCCACGTAGACGTAGAGGCCAACAAGCCAGGAATGTTGCCAAATATTACCGCCGAGATGTTAGGTTCGGTTAGGTTAGGTTATATCACGTTATTGATGTATATAAAGGTCCCACGGAGACGTAGAGGCCAACATGCCAGGAATGTTGTCAAATATTACAGCCGCGATGTTAGATTCGGTTAGGTTAGGTTATAATACGTTATTGATGTATATAAAGGTCCCACGGAGACGTAGAGGCCAACATGCCAGGAATGTTGTCAAATATTACAGCCGCGATGTTAGATTGGGTTAGGTTAGGTTATATTACGTTATTGTTGTATATAAAGGACCCACGTAGACGTAGGGGCCAACTCGCCAGGAATATTGACAAATATTACCGCCGACATGATAGGTTGGGTTAGGTTAGGTTATATTACGTTCTTGATGTATATAAAGGTCCCACGGAGACGTAGAGGCCAACAAGCCAGGAATGTTGCCAATTATTACCGCCGCGATGTTAGATTGGGTTAGGTTAGGTTATATTACGTTATTGTTGTATATAAAGGACCCACGTAGACGTAGAGGCCAACAAGCCAGGAATGTTGCCAAATATTACCGCCGAGATGTTAGGTTCGGTTAGGTTAGGTTATATCACGTTATTGATGTATATAAAGGTCCCACGGAGACGTAGAGGCCAACATGCCAGGAATGTTGTCAAATATTACAGCCGCGATGTTAGATTCGGTTAGGTTAGGTTATAATACGTTATTGATGTATATAAAGGTCCCACGGAGACGTAGAGGCCAACTCGCCAGGAATGTTGTCAAATATTACAGCCGCGATGTTAGATTGCGTTAGGTTAGGTTATATTACGTTATTGTTGTATATAAAGGACCCACGTAGACGTAGGGGCCAACTCGCCAGGAATGTTGTCAAATATTACCGCCGACATGATAGGTTGGGTTAGGTTAGGTTATATTACGTTCTTGATGTATATAAAGGTCCCACGGAGACGTAGAGGCCAACAAGCCAGGAATGTTGCCAAATATTACCGCAGAGTTGTTAGGTTGGGGTAGGTTAGGTTATATTACGTTCTTGATGTATATAAAGGTCCCACGCCGACGTCGAAGCCAACTCGCCAGGAATTTTCTGAAATATGACCGCCGACGTGACAGATTGGGTTAGGTTAGGTTATATTACGTTATTGATGTATATAAAAGTCCCACGGGGACGTAGAGGCCAACAAGCCAGGAATGTTGCCAAATATTACCGCCGAGATGTTAGGTTGGGTAAGGTTAGGTTATATTACGTTATTGATGTATATGAAGATCCCACGGAGACGTAGAAGCCAACTCGCCAGGTTTGTGGTCAAATATTACCGCCGAGATGTTAGGTTGGGTTAGGTTAGGTTATATTACGTTATTGAGGTTTTTGAAGGTCCCACGTAGACGTAGGGGCCAACTGGCCAGGAATATTGTCAAATATTACCGCCGCGATGTTAGATTGGGTTAGGTTAGGTTATGTTTCGTTATTGATGTATATGAAGGTCCCACCGAGACGTAGAGGCCAACTCGCCAGGAATGTTGTCAAATATTACAGCCGCGATGTTAGATTTGGTTAGGTTAGGTTATATTACGTTATTGTTGTATATAAAGGTCCCACGGAGACGCAGAGGCCAACTCGCCAGGGATGTTGCCAAATATTACCGACGAGATGATAGGTTGGGTTAGGTTAGGTTATATTACGTTATTGATGTATATGAAGGACCCACGTAGACGTAGGGGCCATCTCGTCAAGAATATTGTCAAATATTACCGCCGAGATGATAGGTTGGATTAGATTAGGTTATATTACGTTATTGATGTATATAAAGGTCTCTACAATGTTGGTAGAGGCCAACAAGCCAGGAATGTTGCCAATTATTACCGCCGAGATGTTAGGTTGGGTTAGGTTAGGCTATATTACGTTATTGATGTATATAAAGGTCCCACGGAGACGTAGAGGCCAACTCGCCAGGAATGTTGTCAAATATTACCGCCGAGATGATAGGTTGGATTAGATTAGGTTATATTACGTTATTGATGTATATAAAGGTCTCTACAAGGTTGGTAGAGGCCAACAAGCCAGGAATGTTGCCAATTATTACCGCCGAGATGTTAGGTTGGGTTAGGTTAGGCTATATTATGTTATTGATGTATATAAAGGTCCCACGGAGACGTAGAGGCCAACTCGCCAGGAATGTTGTCAGATATTACCGCCGAGATGTTAGGTTGGGTTAGGTTAGGTTATATTTCGTTATTGATGTATATAAAGGTCCCACGTAGACGTAGGGGCCAACAAGCCAGGAATGTTGTCAAACAATAGCGCCGAGAGGTTAGGTTGCGTCAGGTTAGGTTATATTACGTTCTTGATGTATATAAAGGTCCCACGCAGACGTAGAGGCCAACCCTCCAGGAATGTTGTCAAATATTACCGTCGAGAGGATAGGTTGGGTTAGGTTAGGTTATGTTTCGTTATTGATGTATATGAAGGTCCCACGTAGACGTAGGGGCCATCTCGTCAAGAATATTGTCAAATATTACCGCCGCGATGATAGGTTGGATTAGGTTAGGTTATATTACGTTATTGATGTATATAAAGGTCCCACGGAGACGTAGAGGCCAACAAGCCAGGAATGTTGCCAATTATCACCGCCGAGATGTTAGGTTGGGTTAGGTTAGGTTATATTACGTTATTGATGTATATGAAGATCCCACGGAGACGTAGAGGCCAACTCGCCAGGTTTGTGGTCAAATATTACCGCCGAGATGATAGGTTGGGTTAGGTTAGGTTATATTACGTTATTGAGGTTTATGAAGGACCCACGTAGACGTAGGGGCCAACTCGCCAGGAATATTGTCAAATATTACCGCCGGGATGATAGGTTGGGTTAGGTTAGGTTATATTACGTTATTGATGTATATAAATGTCCCACGGAGGCGTAGAGGCCAACAAGCCAGGAATGTTGTCAAATATTACCGCCGAGATGATAGGTTGGGTTAGGTTAGGTTATATTACGTTATTGAGGTTTATGAAGGACCCACGTAGACGTAGGGGCCAACTCGCCAGGAATATTGTCAAATATTACCGCCGAGATGATAGGTTGGGTTAGGTTAGGTTATATTACGTTATTGAGGTTTATGAAGGACCCACGTAGACGTAGGGGCCAACTCGCCAGGAATATTGTCAAATATTACCGCCGAGATGATAGGTTGGGTTAGGTTAGGTTATATTACGTTATTGATGTATATAAATGTCCCAGGGAGGCGTAGAGGCCAACAAGCCAGGTATGTTGTCAAATATTACAGCCGCGATGATAGGTTGGGTTAGGTTAGGTGATATTACGTTCTTGATGTATATGAAGGACCCACGTAGACGTACATGCCATCTCGTCAAGAATATTGTCAAATATTACCGCCGAGATGATAGGTTGGATTAGGTTAGGTTATATTACGTTATTGATGTGTATGAAGATCCCACGGAGACGTAGAGGCCAACTCGCCAGGTATGTGGTCAAATATTACCGCCGAGATAATAGGTTGGGTTAGGTTTGTTTATAATTCGTTATTGATGTATATGAAGGTCTCACGGAGACGTAGAGGCCAACATGCCAGGAATGTTGCCAAATATTACCGCCGAGGTGATAGGTTGGGTTAGGTTAGGTTATATTTCGTTATTGAGGTATATGAAGGTCCCACGGAGACGTAGATGCCAACTCGCCAGGAATGTTGTCAAATAATAGCGCCGAGAGGTTAGGTTGGGTCAGGTTAAGTTATGTTTCGTTATTGATGTATATGAAAGACCCACGTAGACGTAGGGGCCATCTCGTCAAGAATATTGTCAAATATTACCGCCGAGATGATAGGTTGGATTAGGTTAGGTTATATTACGTTATTGGTGTATCTAAAAGTCCCACGGGGACGTAGAGGCCAACAAGCCAGGAATGTTGCCAAATATTACCGCCGAGATAATAGGTTGGGTTAGGTTTGTTTATAATTCGTTATTGATGTATATGAAGATCCCACGGAGACGTAGAGGCCAACTCGCCAGGTTTGTGGTCAAATATTACCGCCGAGATGATAGGTTGGGTTAGGTTAGGTTATATTACGTTATTGAGGTTTATGAAGGACCCACGTAGACGTAGGGGCCAACTCGCCAGGAATATTGTCAAATATTACCGCCGAGATGATAGGTTGGGTTAGGTTAGGTTATATTACGTTATTGATGTATATAAATGTCCCAGGGAGGCGTAGAGGCCAACAAGCCAGGTATGTTGTCAAATATTACAGCCGCGATGATAGGTTGGGTTAGGTTAGGTGATATTACGTTCTTGATGTATATAAAGGTCCCACGCAGACGTAGAGGCTAACCCTCCAGGAATGTTGTCAAATATTACCGACGAGATGATAGGTTGGGTTAGGTTAGGTTATATTTCGTTATTGATGTATATGAAGGTCTCACGGAGACGTAGAGGCCAACTCGCCAGGTATATTGTCAAATATTACAGCCGCGATGTTTGATTGGGTTAGGTTAGGTTATATTACGTTATTGATGTATATGAAGGACCCACGTAGGCGTAGGGGCCATCTCGCCAGGGATGTTGCCAAATATTACCGCCGAGATGATAGGTTGGGTTAGGTTAGGTTATATTACGTTATTGATGTATATGAAGGACCCACGTAGACGTAGGGGCCATCTCGTCAAGAATATTGTCAAATATTACCGCCGATATGATAGGTTGGATTAGATTAGGTTATATTACGTTATTGATGTATATAAAGGTCTCTACAATGTTGGTAGAGGCCAACAAGCCAGGAATGTTGCCAATTATTACCGCCGAGATGTTAGGTTGGGTTAGGTTAGGCTATATTACGTTATTGATGTATATAAAGGTCCCACGGAGACGTAGAGGCCAACTCGCCAGGAATGTTGTCAAATATTACCGCCGAGATGTTAGGTTGGGTTAGGTTAGGTTATATTACGTTCTTGATGTATATAAAGGTCCCACGCAGACGTAGAGGCTAACCCTCCAGGAATGTTGTCAAATATTACCGCCGAGATGATAGGTTGGGTTAGGTTAGGTTATGTTTCGTTATTGATGTATATGAAGGTCCCACGGAGACGTAGAGACAACTCCCCAGGTATGTTGTCAAATATTACAGCCGCGATGTTAGATTGGGTTAGGTTAGGTTATATTACGTTATTGTTGTATATAAAGGTCCCACGGAGACGCAGAGGCCAACTCGCCAGGAATGTTGCCAAATATTACCGCCGAGATGATACGTTGGGTTAGGTAAGGTTATATTACGTTATTGATGTATATGAAGGACCCACGTAGACGTAGGGGCCATCTCGTCAAGAATATTGTAAAATATTACCGCCGAGATGATAGGTTGGATTAGATTAGGTTATATTACGTTATTGATGTATATAAAGGTCCCACGGAGACGTAGATGCCAACATGCCAGGAATGTTGTCAAATATTACAGCCGCGATGTTAGATTAGGTTAGGTTAGGTTATATTACGTTATTGATGTTTATAAAGGAATCACGGAGACGTAGAAGACAACAAGCCAGGAATGTTGCCAAATATTACCGCCGAGTTGTTAGGTTGGGGTAGGTTAGGTTATATTACGTTCTTGATGTATATAAAGGTCCCACGCAGACGTCGAAGCCAACTCGCCAGGAATTTTCTGATATATGACCGCCGACATGACAGATTGGGTTAGGTTAGGTTATATTACGTTATTGGTGTATCTAAAAGTCCCACGGGGACGTAGAGGCCAACAAGCCAGGAATGTTGCCAAATATTACCGCCGAGATAATAGGTTGGGTTAGGTTTGTTTATAATT
The DNA here is from genome assembly GCA_963969225.1 of Xylocopa violacea. Taxonomy (NCBI): domain Eukaryota; kingdom Metazoa; phylum Arthropoda; class Insecta; order Hymenoptera; family Apidae; genus Xylocopa; species Xylocopa violacea. The sequence goes on along the minus strand of CAXAJV010000016.1, from coordinate 8,517,886 downwards.
CGTTATTGATGTATATGAAGATCCCACGGAGACGTAGAGGCCAACTCGCCAGGTTTGTGGTCAAATATTACCGTCGAGATGATAGGTTGGGTTAGGTTAGGTTATATTACGTTATTGAGGTTTATGAAGGACCCACGTAGACGTAGGGGCCAACTCGCCAGGAATATTGTCAAATATTACCGCCGAGATGATAGGTTGGGTTAGGTTAGGTTATATTACGTTATTGATGTATATAAATGTCCCAGGGAGGCGTAGAGGCCAACAAGCCAGGAATGTTGCCAATTATTACCGCCGAGATGTTAGGTTGGGTTAGGTTAGGCTATATTATGTTATTGATGTATATAAAGGTCCCACGGAGACGTAGAGGCCAACTCGCCAGGAATGTTGTCAGATATTACCGCCGAGATGTTAGGTTGGGTTAGGTTAGGTTATATTTCGTTATTGATGTATATAAAGGTCCCACGTAGACGTAGGGGCCAACAAGCCAGGAATGTTGTCAAACAATAGCGCCGAGAGGTTAGGTTGCGTCAGGTTAGGTTATATTACGTTCTTGATGTATATAAAGGTCCCACGCAGACGTAGAGGCCAACCCTCCAGGAATGTTGTCAAATATTACCGTCGAGAGGATAGGTTGGGTTAGGTTAGGTTATGTTTCGTTATTGATGTATATGAAGGTCCCACGTAGACGTAGGGGCCATCTCGTCAAGAATATTGTCAAATATTACCGCCGCGATGATAGGTTGGATTAGGTTAGGTTATATTACGTTATTGATGTATATAAAGGTCCCACGGAGACGTAGAGGCCAACAAGCCAGGCATGTTGCCAATTATTACCGCCGAGATGTTAGGTTGGGTTAGATTAGGTTATATTACGTTATTGATGTATATGAAGATCCCACGGAGACGTAGAGGCCAACTCGCCAGGTTTGTGGTCAAATATTACCGCCGAGATGATAGGTTGGGTTAGGTTAGGTTATATTACGTTATTGAGGTTTATGAAGGACCCACGTAGACGTAGGGGCCAACTCGCCAGGAATATTGTCAAATATTACCGCCGGGATGATAGGTTGGGTTAGGTTAGTTTATATTACGTTATTGATGTATATAAATGTCCCACGGAGGCGTAGAGGCCAACAAGCCAGGAATGTTGCCAAATATTACCGCCGAGGTGATAGGTTGGGTTAGGTTAGGTTATATTACGTTCTTGATGTATATAAAGGTCCCACGCAGACGTAGAGGCCAACCCTCCAGGAATGTTGTCAAATATTACCGCCGAGATGATAGGTTGGGTTAGGTTAGGTTATATTACGTTATTGAGGTTTATGAAGGACCCACGTAGACGTAGGGGCCAACTCGCCAGGAATATTGTCAAATATTACCGCCGAGATGATAGGTTGGGTTAGGTTAGGTTATATTACGTTATTGATGTATATAAATGTCCCAGGGAGGCGTAGAGGCCAACAAGCCAGGTATGTTGTCAAATATTACAGCCGCGATGATAGGTTGGGTTAGGTTAGGTGATATTACGTTCTTGATGTATATGAAGGACCCACGTAGACGTACAGGCCATCTCGTCAAGAATATTGTCAAATATTACCGCCGAGATGATAGGTTGGATTAGGTTAGGTTATATTACGTTATTGATGTGTATGAAGATCCCACGGAGACGTAGAGGCCAACTCGCCAGGTATGTGGTCAAATATTACCGCCGAGATAATAGGTTGGGTTAGGTTTGTTTATAATTCGTTATTGATGTATATGAAGGTCTCACGGAGACGTAGAGGCCAACATGCCAGGAATGTTGCCAAATATTACCGCCGAGGTGATAGGTTGGGTTAGGTTAGGTTATATTTCGTTATTGAGGTATATGAAGGTCCCACGGAGACGTAGATGCCAACTCGCCAGGAATGTTGTCAAATAATAGCGCCGAGAGGTTAGGTTGGGTCAGGTTAAGTTATGTTTCGTTATTGATGTATATGAAAGACCCACGTAGACGTAGGGGCCATCTCGTCAAGAATATTGTCAAATATTACCGCCGAGATGATAGGTTGGATTAGGTTAGGTTATATTACGTTATTGGTGTATCTAAAAGTCCCACGGGGACGTAGAGGCCAACAAGCCAGGAATGTTGCCAAATATTACCGCCGAGATAATAGGTTGGGTTAGGTTTGTTTATAATTCGTTATTGATGTATATGAAGATCCCACGGAGACGTAGAGGCCAACTCGCCAGGTTTGTGGTCAAATATTACCGCCGAGATGATAGGTTGGGTTAGGTTAGGTTATATTACGTTATTGAGGTTTATGAAGGACCCACGTAGACGTAGGGGCCAACTCGCCAGGAATATTGTCAAATATTACCGCCGAGATGATAGGTTGGGTTAGGTTAGGTTATATTACGTTATTGATGTATATAAATGTCCCAGGGAGGCGTAGAGGCCAACAAGCCAGGTATGTTGTCAAATATTACAGCCGCGATGATAGGTTGGGTTAGGTTAGGTGATATTACGTTCTTGATGTATATAAAGGTCCCACGCAGACGTAGAGGCTAACCCTCCAGGAATGTTGTCAAATATTACCGACGAGATGATAGGTTGGGTTAGGTTAGGTTATATTTCGTTATTGATGTATATGAAGGTCCCACGGAGACGTAGAGGCCAACTCGCCAGGTATATTGTCAAATATTACAGCCGCGATGTTTGATTGGGTTAGGTTAGGTTATATTACGTTATTGATGTATATGAAGGACCCACGTAGGCGTAGGGGCCATCTCGCCAGGGATGTTGCCAAATATTACCGCCGAGATGATAGGTTGGGTTAGGTTAGGTTATATTACGTTATTGATGTATATGAAGGACCCACGTAGACGTAGGGGCCATCTCGTCAAGAATATTGTCAAATATTACCGCCGATATGATAGGTTGGATTAGATTAGGTTATATTACGTTATTGATGTATATAAAGGTCTCTACAATGTTGGTAGAGGCCAACAAGCCAGGAATGTTGCCAATTATTACCGCCGAGATGTTAGGTTGGGTTAGGTTAGGCTATATTACGTTATTGATGTATATAAAGGTCCCACGGAGACGTAGAGGCCAACTCGCCAGGAATGTTGTCAAATATTACCGCCGAGATGTTAGGTTGGGTTAGGTTAGGTTATATTACGTTCTTGATGTATATAAAGGTCCCACGCAGACGTAGGGGCCATCTCGTCAAGAATATTGTAAAATATTACCGCCGAGATGATAGATTGGATTAGATTAGGTTATATTACGTTATTGATGTATATAAAGGTCTCTACAAGGTTGGTAGAGGCCAACAAGCCAGGAATGTTGCCAATTATTACCGCCGAGATGTTAGGTTGGGTTAGGTTAGGCTATATTACGTTATTGATGTATATAAAGGTCTCTACAATGTTGGTAGAGGCCAACAAGCCAGGAATGTTGCCAATTATTACCGCCGAGATGTTAGGTTGGGTTAGGTTAGGCTATATTACGTTATTGATGTATATAAAGGTCCCACGGAGACGTAGAGGCCAACTCGCCAGGAATGTTGTCAAATATTACCGCCGAGATGTTAGGTTGGGTTAGGTTAGGTTATATTACGTTCTTGATGTATATAAAGGTCCCACGCAGACGCAGAGGCTAACCCTCCAGGAATGTTGTCAAATATTACCGCCGAGATGATAGGTTGGGTTAGGTTAGGTTATGTTTCGTTATTGATGTATATGAAGGTCCCACGGAGACGTAGAGGCCAACTCCCCAGGTATGTTGTCAAATATTACAGCCGCGATGTTAGATTGGGTTAGGTTAGGTTATATTACGTTATTGTTGTATATAAAGGTCCCACGGAGACGCAGAGGCCAACTCGCCAGGAATGTTGCCAAATATTACCGCCGAGATGATACGTTGGGTTAGGTAAGGTTATATTACGTTATTGATGTATATGAAGGACCCACGTAGACGTAGGGGCCATCTCGTCAAGAATATTGTAAAATATTACCGCCGAGATGATAGGTTGGATTAGATTAGGTTATATTACGTTATTGATGTATATAAAGGTCTCTACAAGGTTGGTAGAGGCCAACAAGCCAGGAATGTTGCCAATTATTACCGCCGAGATGTTAGGTTGGGTTAGGTTAGGCTATATTACGTTATTGATGTATATAAAGGTCCCACGGAGACGTAGAGGCCAACTCGCCAGGAATGTTGTCAAATATTACCGCCGACATGATAGGTTGGGTTAGGTTATGTTATATTACGTTCTTGATGTATATAAAGGTCCCACGGAGACGTAGAGGCCAACAAGCCAGGAATGTTGCCAAATATTACCGCCGAGTTGTTAGGTTGGGGTAGGTTAGGTTATATTACGTTCTTGATGTATATAAAGGTCCCACGCAGACGTCGAAGCCAACTCGCCAGGAATTTTCTGAAATATGACCGCCGACGTGACAGATTGGGTTAGGTTAGGTTATATTACGTTATTGATGTATATAAAAGTCCCACGGGGACGTAGAGGCCAACAAGCCAGGAATGTTGCCAAATATTACCGCCGAGATGTTAGGTTGGGTAAGGTTAGGTTATATTACGTTATTGATGTATATGAAGATCCCACGGAGACGTAGAAGCCAACTCGCCAGGTTTGTGGTCAAATATTACCGCCGAGATGTTAGGTTGGGTTAGGTTAGGTTATATTACGTTATTGAGGTTTTTGAAGGTCCCACGTAGACGTAGGGGCCAACTCGCCAGGAATATTGTCAAATATTACCGCCGCGATGTTAGATTGGGTTAGGTTAGGTTATGTTTCGTTATTGATGTATATGAAGGTCCCACCGAGACGTAGAGGCCAACTCGCCAGGAATGTTGTCAAATATTACAGCCGCGATGTTAGATTTGGTTAGGTTAGGTTATATTACGTTATTGTTGTATATAAAGGTCCCACGGAGACGCAGAGGCCAACTCGCCAGGGATGTTGCCAAATATTACCGACGAGATGATAGGTTGGGTTAGGTTAGGTTATATTACGTTATTGATGTATATGAAGGACCCACGTAGACGTAGGGGCCATCTCGTCAAGAATATTGTCAAATATTACCGCCGAGATGATAGGTTGGGTTAGGTTAGGTTATATTACGTTATTGATGTATATAAATGTCCCAGGGAGGCGTAGAGGCCAACAAGCCAGGTATGTTGTCAAATATTACAGCCGCGATGATAGGTTGGGTTAGGTTAGGTGATATTACGTTCTTGATGTATATAAAGGTCCCACGCAGACGTAGAGGCTAACCCTCCAGGAATGTTGTCAAATATTACCGACGAGATGATAGGTTGGATTAGATTAGGTTATATTACGTTATTGATGTATATAAAGGTCTCTACAATGTTGGTAGAGGCCAACAAGCCAGGAATGTTGCCAATTATTACCGCCGAGATGTTAGGTTGGGTTAGGTTAGGCTATATTACGTTATTGATGTATATAAAGGTCCCACGGAGACGTAGAGGCCAACTCGCCAGGAATGTTGTCAAATATTACCGCCGACATGATAGGTTGGGTTAAGTTATGTTATATTACGTTCTTGATGTATATAAAGGTCCCACGGAGACGTAGAGGCCAACAAGCCAGGAATGTTGCCAAATATTACCGCCGAGTTGTTAGGTTGGGGTAGGTTAGGTTATATTACGTTCTTGATGTATATAAAGGTCCCACGCAGACGTCGAAGCCAACTCGCCAGGAATTTTCTGAAATATGACCGCCGACGTGACAGATTGGGTTAGGTTAGGTTATATTACGTTATTGATGTATATAAAAGTCCCACGGGGACGTAGAGGCCAACAAGCCAGGAATGTTGCCAAATATTACCGCCGAGATGTTAGGTTGGGTAAGGTTAGGTTATATTACGTTATTGATGTATATGAAGATCCCACGGAGACGTAGAAGCCAACTCGCCAGGTTTGTGGTCAAATATTACCGCCGAGATGTTAGGTTGGGTTAGGTTAGGTTATATTACGTTATTGAGGTTTTTGAAGGTCCCACGTAGACGTAGGGGCCAACTCGCCAGGAATATTGTCAAATATTACCGCCGAGATGTTAGGTTGGGTTAGGTTAGGTTATATTACGTTCTTGATGTATATAAAGGTCCCACGCAGACGTAGAGGCTAACCCTCCAGGAATGTTGTCAAATATTACCGCCGAGATGATAGGTTGGGTTAGGTTAGGTTATGTTTCGTTATTGATGTATATGAAGGTCCCACGGAGACGTAGAGGCCAACTCCCCAGGTATGTTGTCAAATATTACAGCCGCGATGTTAGATTGGGTTAGGTTAGGTTATATTACGTTATTGTTGTATATAAAGGTCCCACGGAGACGCAGAGGCCAACTCGCCAGGAATGTTGCCAAATATTACCGCCGAGATGATAGGTTGGGTTAGGTAAGGTTATATTACGTTATTGATGTATATGAAGGACCCACGTAGACGTAGGGGCCATCTCGTCAAGAATATTGTCAAATATTACCGCCGAGATGATAGGTTGGATTAGATTAGGTTATATTACGTTATTGATGTATATAAAGGTCTCTACAAGGTTGGTAGAGGCCAACTCGCCAGGAATGTTGCCAAATATTACCGCCGAGATGATACGTTGGGTTAGGTAAGGTTATATTACGTTATTGATGTATATGAAGGACCCACGTAGACGTAGGGGCCATCTCGTCAAGAATATTGTAAAATATTACCGCCGAGATGATAGGTTGGATTAGATTAGGTTATATTACGTTATTGATGTATATAAAGGTCTCTACAAGGTTGGTAGAGGCCAACAAGCCAGGAATGTTGCCAATTATTACCGCCGAGATGTTAGGTTGGGTTAGGTTAGGCTATATTACGTTATTGATGTATATAAAGGTCTCTACAATGTTGGTAGAGGCCAACAAGCCAGGAATGTTGCCAATTATTACCGCCGAGATGTTAGGTTGGGTTAGGTTAGGCTATATTACGTTATTGATGTATATAAAGGTCCCACGGAGACGTAGAGGCCAACTCGCCAGGAATGTTGTCAAATATTACCGCCGAGATGTTAGGTTGGGTTAGGTTAGGTTATATTACGTTCTTGATGTATATAAAGGTCCCACGCAGACGTAGAGGCTAACCCTCCAGGAATGTTGTCAAATATTACCGCCGAGATGATAGGTTGGGTTAGGTTAGGTTATGTTTCGTTATTGATGTATATGAAGGTCCCACGGAGACGTAGAGGCCAACTCCCCAGGTATGTTGTCAAATATTACAGCCGCGATGTTAGATTGGGTTAGGTTAGGTTATATTACGTTATTGTTGTATATAAAGGTCCCACGGAGACGCAGAGGCCAACTCGCCAGGAATGTTGCCAAATATTACCGCCGAGATGATACGTTGGGTTAGGTAAGGTTATATTACGTTATTGATGTATATGAAGGACCCACGTAGACGTAGGGGCCATCTCGTCAAGAATATTGTAAAATATTACCGCCGAGATGATAGGTTGGATTAGATTAGGTTATATTACGTTATTGATGTATATAAAGGTCTCTACAAGGTTGGTAGAGGCCAACAAGCCAGGAATGTTGCCAATTATTACCGCCGAGATGTTAGGTTGGGTTAGGTTAGGCTATATTACGTTATTGATGTATATAAAGGTCCCACGGAGACGTAGAGGCCAACTCGCCAGGAATGTTGTCAAATATTACCGCCGACATGATAGGTTGGGTTAGGTTAGGTTATATTACGTTCTTGATGTATATAAAGGTCCCACGGAGACGTAGAGGCCAACAAGCCAGGAATGTTGCCAAATATTACCGCCGAGTTGTTAGGTTGGGGTAGGTTAGGTTATATTACGTTCTTGATGTATATAAAGGTCCCACGCAGACGTCGAAGCCAACTCGCCAGGAATTTTCTGAAATATGACCGCCGACGTGACAGATTGGGTTAGGTTAGGTTATATTACGTTATTGATGTATATAAAAGTCCCACGGGGACGTAGAGGCCAACAAGACAGGAATGTTGCCAAATATTACCGCCGAGATGTTAGGTTGGGTAAGGTTAGGTTATATTACGTTATTGATGTATATGAAGATCCCACGGAGACGTAGAAGCCAACTCGCCAGGTTTGTGGTCAAATATTACCGCCGAGATGTTAGGTTGGGTTAGGTTAGGTTATATTACGTTATTGAGGTTTTTGAAGGTCCCACGTAGACGTAGGGGCCAACTCGCCAGGAATATTGTCAAATATTACCGCCGCGATGTTAGATTGGGTTAGGTTAGGTTATGTTTCGTTATTGATGTATATGAAGGTCCCACCGAGACGTAGAGGCCAACTCGCCAGGAATGTTGTCAAATATTACAGCCGCGATGTTAGATTTGGTTAGGTTAGGTTATATTACGTTATTGTTGTATATAAAGGTCCCACGGAGACGCAGAGGCCAACTCGCCAGGGATGTTGCCAAATATTACCGACGAGATGATAGGTTGGGTTAGGTTAGGTTATATTACGTTATTGATGTATATGAAGGACCCACGTAGACGTAGGGGCCATCTCGTCAAGAATATTGTCAAATATTACCGCCGAGATGATAGGTTGGATTAGGTTAGGTTATATTACGTTATTGTTGTATATAAAGGTCCCACGGAGACGCAGAGGCCAACTCGCCAGGAATGTTGCCAAATATTACCGCCGAGATGATAGGTTGGGTTAGGTAAGGTTATATTACGTTATTGATGTATATGAAGGACCCACGTAGACGTAGGGGCCATCTCGTCAAGAATATTGTCAAATATTACCGCCGAGATGATAGGTTGGATTAGATTAGGTTATATTACGTTATTGATGTATATAAAGGTCTCTACAAGGTTGGTAGAGGCCAACAAGCCAGGAATGTTGCCAATTATTACCGCCGAGATGTTAGGTTGGGTTAGGTTAGGCTATATTACGTTATTGATGTATATAAAGGTCCCACGGAGACGTAGAGGCCAACTCGCCAGGAATGTTGTCAAATATTACCGCCGACATGATAGGTTGGGTTAGGTTATGTTATATTACGTTCTTGATGTATATAAAGGTCCCACGGAGACGTAGAGGCCAACAAGCCAGGAATGTTGCCAAATATTACCACCGAGTTGTTAGGTTGGGGTAGGTTAGGTTATATTACGTTCTTGATGTATATAAAGGTCCCACGCAGACGTCGAAGCCAACTCGCCAGGAATTTTCTGAAATATGACCGCCGACGTGACAGATTGGGTTAGGTTAGGTTATATTACGTTATTGATGTATATAAAAGTCCCACGGGGACGTAGAGGCCAACAAGCCAGGAATGTTGCCAAATATTACCGCCGAGATGTTAGGTTGGGTAAGGTTAGGTTATATTACGTTATTGATGTATATGAAGATCCCACGGAGACGTAGAAGCCAACTCGCCAGGTTTGTGGTCAAATATTACCGCCGAGATGTTAGGTTGGGTTAGGTTAGGTTATATTACGTTATTGAGGTTTTTGTAGGTCCCACGTAGACGTAGGGGCCAACTCGCCAGGAATAATGTCAAATATTACCGCCGCGATGTTAGATTGGGTTAGGTTAGGTTATGTTTCGTTATTGATGTATATGAAGGTCCCACCGAGACGTAGAGGCCAACTCGCCAGGAATGTTGTCAAATATTACAGCCGCGATGTTAGATTTGGTTAGGTTAGGTTATATTACGTTATTGTTGTATATAAAGGTCCCACGGAGACGCAGAGGCCAACTCGCCAGGGATGTTGCCAAATATTACCGACGAGATGATAGGTTGGGTTAGGTTAGGTTATATTACGTTATTGATGTATATGAAGGACCCACGTAGACGTAGGGGCCATCTCGTCAAGAATATTGTCAAATATTACCGCCGAGATGATAGGTTGGATTAGATTAGGTTATATTACGTTATTGATGTATATAAAGGTCTCTACAATGTTGGTAGAGGCCAACAAGCCAGGAATGTTGCCAATTATTACCGCCGAGATGTTAGGTTGGGTTAGGTTAGGCTATATTACGTTATTGATGTATATAAAGGTCCCACGGAGACGTAGAGGCCAACTGGCCAGGAATGTTGTCAAATATTACCGCCGAGATGTTAGGTTGGGTTAGGTTAGGTTATATTACGTTCTTGATGTATATAAAGGTCCCACGCAGACGTAGAGGCTAACCCTCCAGGAATGTTGTCAAATATTACCGCCGAGATGATAGGTTGGGTTAGGTTAGGTTATGTTTCGTTATTGATGTATATGAAGGTCCCACGGAGACGTAGAGGCCAACTCCCCAGGTATGTTGTCAAATATTACAGCCGCGATGTTAGATTGGGTTAGGTTAGGTTATATTACGTTATTGTTGTATATAAAGGTCCCACGGAGACGCAGAGGCCAACTCGCCAGGAATGTTGCCAAATATTACCGCCGAGATGATAGGTTGGGTTAGGTAAGGTTATATTACGTTATTGATGTATATGAAGGACCCACGTAGACGTAGGGGCCATCTCGTCAAGAATATTGTCAAATATTACCGCCGAGATGATAGGTTGGATTAGATTAGGTTATATTACGTTATTGATGTATATAAAGGTCTCTACAAGGTTGGTAGAGGCCAACTCGCCAGGAATGTTGCCAAATATTACCGCCGAGATGATACGTTGGGTTAGGTAAGGTTATATTACGTTATTGATGTATATGAAGGACCCACGTAGACGTAGGGGCCATCTCGTCAAGAATATTGTAAAATATTACCGCCGAGATGATAGGTTGGATTAGATTAGGTTATATTACGTTATTGATGTATATAAAGGTCTCTACAAGGTTGGTAGAGGCCAACAAGCCAGGAATGTTGCCAATTATTACCGCCGAGATGTTAGGTTGGGTTAGGTTAGGCTATATTACGTTATTGATGTATATAAAGGTCTCTACAATGTTGGTAGAGGCCAACAAGCCAGGAATGTTGCCAATTATTACCGCCGAGATGTTAGGTTGGGTTAGGTTAGGCTATATTACGTTATTGATGTATATAAAGGTCCCACGGAGACGTAGAGGCCAACTCGCCAGGAATGTTGTCAAATATTACCGCCGAGATGTTAGGTTGGGTTAGGTTAGGTTATATTACGTTCTTGATGTATATAAAGGTCCCACGCAGACGTAGAGGCTAACCCTCCAGGAATGTTGTCAAATATTACCGCCGAGATGATAGGTTGGGTTAGGTTAGGTTATGTTTCGTTATTGATGTATATGAAGGTCCCACGGAGACGTAGAGGCCAACTCCCCAGGTATGTTGTCAAATATTACAGCCGCGATGTTAGATTGGGTTAGGTTAGGTTATATTACGTTATTGTTGTATATAAAGGTCCCACGGAGACGCAGAGGCCAACTCGCCAGGAATGTTGCCAAATATTACCGCCGAGATGATACGTTGGGTTAGGTAAGGTTATATTACGTTATTGATGTATATGAAGGACCCACGTAGACGTAGGGGCCATCTCGTCAAGAATATTGTAAAATATTACCGCCGAGATGATAGGTTGGATTAGATTAGGTTATATTACGTTATTGATGTATATAAAGGTCTCTACAAGGTTGGTAGAGGCCAACAAGCCAGGAATGTTGCCAATTATTACCGCCGAGATGTTAGGTTGGGTTAGGTTAGGCTGTATTACGTTATTGATGTATATAAAGGTCCCACGGAGACGTAGAGGCCAACTCGCCAGGAATGTTGTCAAATATTACCGCCGACATGTTAGGTTGGGTTAGGTTAGGTTATATTACGTTCTTGATGTATATAAAGGTCCCACGGAGACGTAGAGGCCAACAAGCCAGGAATGTTGCCAAATATTACCGCCGAGTTGTTAGGTTGGGGTAGGTTAGGTTATATTACGTTCTTGATGTATATAAAGGTCCCACGCAGACGTCGAAGCCAACTCGCCAGGAATTTTCTGAAATATGACCGCCGACGTGACAGATTGGGTTAGGTTAGGTTATATTACGTTATTGATGTATATAAAAGTCCCACGGGGACGTAGAGGCCAACAAGCCAGGAATGTTGCCAAATATTACCGCCGAGATGTTAGGTTGGGTAAGGTTAGGTTATATTACGTTATTGATGTATATGAAGATCCCACGGAGACGTAGAAGCCAACTCGCCAGGTTTGTGGTCAAATATTACCGCCGAGATGTTAGGTTGGGTTAGGTTAGGTTATATTACGTTATTGAGGTTTTTGAAGGTCCCACGTAGACGTAGGGGCCAACTCGCCAGGAATATTGTCAAATATTACCGCCGCGATGTTAGATTGGGTTAGGTTAGGTTATGTTTCGTTATTGATGTATATGAAGGTCCCACCGAGACGTAGAGGCCAACTCGCCAGGAATGTTGTCAAATATTACAGCCGCGATGTTAGATTTGGTTAGGTTAGGTTATATTACGTTATTGTTGTATATAAAGGTCCCACGGAGACGCAGAGGCCAACTCGCCAGGGATGTTGCCAAATATTACCGACGAGATGATAGGTTGGGTTAGGTTAGGTTATATTACGTTATTGATGTATATGAAGGACCCACGTAGACGTAGGGGCCATCTCGTCAAAAATATTGTCAAATATTACCGCCGAGATGATAGGTTGGATTAGATTAGTTTATATTACGTTATTGATGTATATAAAGGTCTCTACAATGTTGGTAGAGGCCAACAAGCCAGGAATGTTGCCAATTATTACCGCCGAGATGTTAGGTTGGGTTAGGTTAGGCTATATTACGTTATTGATGTATATAAAGGTCCCACGGAGACGTAGAGGCCAACTCGCCAGGAATGTTGTCAAATATTACCGCCGAGATGTTAGGTTGGGTTAGGTTAGGTTATATTACGTTCTTGATGTATATAAAGGTCCCACGCAGACGTAGAGGCTAACCCTCCAGGAATGTTGTCAAATATTACCGCCGAGATGATAGGTTGGGTTAGGTTAGGTTATGTTTCGTTATTGATGTATATGAAGGTCCCACGGAGACGTAGAGGCCAACTCCACAGGTATGTTGTCAAATATTACAGCCGCGATGTTAGATTGGGTTAGGTTAGGTTATATTACGTTATTGTTGTATATAAAGGTTCCACGGAGACGCAGAGGCCAACTCGCCAGGAATGTTGCCAAATATTACCGCCGAGATGATAGGTTGGGTTAGGTAAGGTTATATTACGTTATTGATGTATATGAAGGACCCACGTAGACGTAGGGGCCATCTCGTCAAGAATATTGTCAAATATTACCGCCGAGATGATAGGTTGGATTAGATTAGGTTATATTACGTTATTGATGTATATAAAGGTCTCTACAAGGTTGGTAGAGGCCAACAAGCCAGGAATGTTGCCAATTATTACCGCCGAGATGTTAGGTTGGGTAAGGTTAGGCTATATTACGTTATTGATGTATATAAAGGTCTCTACAATGTTGGTAGAGGCCAACAAGCCAGGAATGTTGCCAATTATTACCGCCGAGATGTTAGGTTGGGTTAGGTTAGGCTATATTACGTTATTGATGTATATAAAGGTCCCACGGAGACGTAGAGGCCAACTCGCCAGGAATGTTGTCAAATATTACCGCCGAGATGTTAGGTTGGGTTAGGTTAGGTTATATTACGTTCTTGATGTATATAAAGGTCCCACGCAGACGTAGAGGCTAACCCTCCAGGAATGTTGTCAAATATTACCGCCGAGATGATAGGTTGGGTTAGGTTAGGTTATGTTTCGTTATTGATGTATATGAAGGTCCCACGGAGACGTAGAGGCCAACTCCCCAGGTATGTTGTCAAATATTACAGCCGCGATGTTAGATTGGGTTAGGTTAGGTTATATTACGTTATTGTTGTATATAAAGGTCCCACGGAGACGCAGAGGGCAACTCGCCAGGAATGTTGCCAAATATTACCGCCGAGATGATACGTTGGGTTAGGTAAGGTTATATTACGTTATTGATGTATATGAAGGACCCACGTAGACGTAGGGGCCATCTCGTCAAGAATATTGTAAAATATTACCGCCGAGATGATAGGTTGGATTAGATTAGGTTATATTACGTTATTGATGTATATAAAGGTCTCTACAAGGTTGGTAGAGGCCAACAAGCCAGGAATGTTGCCAATTATTACCGCCGAGATGTTAGGTTGGGTTAGGTTAGGCTATATTACGTTATTGATGTATATAAAGGTCCCACGGAGACGTAGAGGCCAACTCGCCAGGAATGTTGTCAAATATTACCGCCGAGATGTTAGGTTGGGTTAGGTTAGGTTATATTACGTTCTTGATGTATATAAAGGTCCCACGCAGACGTAGAGGCCAACCCTCCAGGAATGTTGTCAAATATTACCGCCGAGATGTTAGGTTGGGTTAGGTTAGGTCATATTACGTTCTTGATGTATATAAAGGTCCCACGCAGACGTAGAGGCCAACCCTCCAGGAATGTTGTCAAATATTACCGCCGAGATGATAGGTTGGGTTAGGTTAGGTTATATTTCGTTATTGATGTATATGAAGGTCCCACGGAGACGTAGAGGCCAACTCGCCATGAATGTTGTAAAATATTACAGCCGCGATGTTAGATTGGGTTAGGTTAGGTTATATTACGTTTTTAATGTATATGAAGGACCCACGTAGACGTAGGGGCCATCTCTTCAAGAATATTGTCTATTATTACCGCCGAGATGATAGGTTGGATTAGGTAGGGTTATATTACGTTATTGATGTATATGAAGATCCCACGGAGACGTAGAGGCCAACGCGCCAGGTATTTGGTCAAATATTACCGCCGAGATAATAGGTTGGGTTAGGTTTGGTTATAATTCGTTATTGATGTATATGAAGGTCTCACGGAGACGTAGAGGCCAACATGCCAGGAATGTTGCCAAATATTACCGCCGAGGTGATAGGTTGGGTTAGGTTAGGTTATATTTCGTTATTGATGAATATGAAGGACCCACGTAGACGTAGGGGCCATCTCGTCAAGAATATTGTCAAATAATAGCGCCGAGAGGTTAGGTTGGGTCAGGTTAGGTTATATTACGTTATTGATGTATATCAAGATCCCACGGAGACGTAGAGGCCAACTCGCCAGGTATGTGGTCAAATATTACCGCCGAGATGATAGGTAGGGTTAGGTTAGGTTATATTACGTTCTTGATGTATATAAAGGTCCCACGCAGACGTAGAGGCCAACCCTCCAGGAATGTTGTCAAATATTACCGCCGAGATGATAGGTTGGGTTAGGTTAGGTTATATTTCGTTATTGATGTATATGAAGGTCCCACGGAGACGTAGAGGCCAACTCGCCAGGAATGTTGTCAAATATTACAGCCGCGATGTTAGATTGGGTTAGGTTAGGTTATATTACGTTAATGTTGTATATAAAGGTCCCACGGAGACGCAGAGGCCAACTCGCCAGGAATGTTGCCAAATATTACCGCCGAGATGATAGGTTGGGTTAGGTAAGGTTATATTACGTTATTGATGTATATGAAGGACCCACGTAGACGTAGGGGCCATCTCGTCAAGAATATTCTCAAATATTACCGCCGAGATGATAGGTTGGATTAGATTAGGTTATATTACGTTATTGATGTATATCAAGGTCTCTACAAGGTTGGTAGAGGCCAACAAGCCTGGAATGTTGCCAATTATTACCGCCGAGATGTTAGGTTGGGTGAGGTTAGGCTATATTACGTTATTGATGTATATAAAGGTCCCACGGAGACGTAGAGGCCAACTCGCCAGGAATGTTGTCAAATATTACCGCCGAGATGTTAGGTTGGGTTAGGTTAGGTTATATTACGTTCTTGATGTATATAAAGGTCCCACGCAGACGTAGAGGCCAACCCTCCAGGAATGTTGTCAAATATTACCGCCGAGATGATAGGTTGGGTTAGGTTAGGTTATATTTCGTTATTGATGTATATGAAGGCCCCACGGAGACGTAGAGGACAACTCGCCATGAATGTTGTCAAATATTACAGCCGCGATGTTAGATTGGGTAGGTTAGGTTATATTACGTTATTGATGTATATGAAGGACCTACGTAGACGTAGGGGCCATCTCGTCAAGAATATTGTCAAATATTACCGCCGAGATGATAGGTTGGATTAGGTTAGGTTATATTACGTTATTGATGTATATGAAGGACCCACGTAGACGTAGGGGCCATCTCGTCAAGAATATTGTCAAATATTACCGCCGAGATGATAGGTTGGATTAGATTAGGTTATATTACGTTATTGATGTATATAAAGGTCTCTACAAGGTTGGTAGAGGCCAACAAGCCAGGAATGTTGCCAATTATTACCGCCGAGATGTTAGGTTGGCTTAGGTTAGGTTATATTACGTTCTTGATGTATATAAAGGTCCCACGCAGACGTAGAGGCCAACCCTCCAGGAATGTTGTCAAATATTACCGCCGAGATGATAGGTTGGGTTAGGTTAGGTTATATTTCGTTATTGATGTATATGAAGGTCCCACGGAGACGTAGAGGACAACTCGCCATGAATGTTGTCAAATATTACAGCCGCGATGTTAGATTGGGTAGGTTAGGTTATATTACGTTATTGATGTATATGAAGGACCTACGTAGACGTAGGGGCCATCTCGTCAAGAATATTGTCAAATATTACCGCCGAGATGATAGGTTGGATTAGGTTAGGTTATATTACGTTATTGATGTATATGAAGGACCCACGTAGACGTAGGGATCCATCTCGTCAAGATTATTGTCAAATATTACCGCCGAGATGATAGGTTGGATTAGATTAGGTTATATTACGTTATTGATGTATATAAAGGTCTCTACAAGGTTGGTAGAGGCCAACAAGCCAGGAATGTTGCCAATTATTACCGCCGAGATGTTAGGTTGGCTTAGGTTAGGTTATATTACGTTCTTGATGTATATAAAGGTCCCACGCAGACGTAGAGGCCAACCTTCCAGGAATGTTGTCAAATATTACCGCCGAGATGATAGGTTGGGTTAGGTTAGGTTATATTTCGTTATTGATGTATATAAAGGTCCCACGCAGACGTAGAGGCCAACCCTCCAGGAATGTTGTCACATATTACCGCCGAGATGATAGGTTGGGTTAGGTTAGGTTATATTACGTTATTGATGTATATGAAGGACCTACGTAGACGTAGGGGCCATCTCGTCAAGAATATTGTCAAATATTACCGCCGAGATGATAGGTTGGATTAGGTTAGGTTATATTACGTTATTGATGTATATGAAGGACCCACGTAGACGTAGGGGCCATCTCGTCAAGAATATTGTCAAATATTACCGCCGAGATGATAGGTTGGATTAGATTAGGTTATATTACGTTATTGATGTATATAAAGGTCTCTACAAGGTTGGTAGAGGCCAACAAGCCAGGAATGTTGCCAATTATTACCGCCGAGATGTTAGGTTGGCTTAGGTTAGGTTATATTACGTTCTTGATGTATATAAAGGTCCCACGCAGACGTAGAGGCCAACCCTCCAGGAATGTTGTCAAATATTACCGCCGAGATGATAGGTTGGGTTAGGTTAGGTTATATTTCGTTATTGATGTATATGAAGGTCCCACGGAGACGTAGAGTCCAACTCGCCATGAATGTTGTCAAATATTACAGCCGCGATGTTAGATTGGGTTAGGTTAGGTTATATTACGTTATTGTAGTATATAAAGGTCCCACGGAGACGCAGAGGCCAACTCGCCAGGAATGTTGCCAAATATTACCGCCGAGATGATAGGTTGGGTTAGGTTAGGTTATATTACGTTATTGATGTATATGAAGGACCCACGTAGACGTAGGGGCCATCTCGTCAAGAATATTGTCAAACATTACCGCCGAGATGATAGGTTGGATTAGATTAGGTTATATTACGTTATTGATGTATATAAAGATCTCTACAAGGTTGGTAGAGGCCAACAAGCCAGGAATGTTGCCAATTATTACCGCCGAGATGTTAGGTTGGGTTAGGTTAGGCTATATTACGTTATTGATGTATATAAAGGTCCCACGGAGACGTAGAGGCCAACTCGCCAGGAATGTTGTCAGATATTACCGCCGAGATGTTAGGTTGGGTTAGGTTAGGTTATATTTCGTTATTGATGTATATAAAGGTCCCACGCAGACGTAGAGGCCAACCCTCCAGGAATGTTGTCAAATATTTCCGCCGAGATGATAGGTTGGGTTAGGTTAGGTTATATTTCGTTATTGATGTTTATGAAGGACCCACGTAGACGTAGGGGCCAACTCGTCAGGAATATTGTCAAATATTACCGCCGAGATGATAGGTTGGGTTAGGTTAGGTTATATTACGTTATTGATGTATATAAATATCCCAGGGAGGCGTAGAGGCCAACAAGCCAGGTATGTTGTCAAATATTACAGCCGCGATGATAGGTTGGGTTAGGTTAGGTGATATTACGTTCTTGATGTATATAAAGGTCCCACGCAGACGTAGAGGCTAACCCTCCAGGAATGTTGTCAAATATTACCGACGAGATGATAGGTTGGGTTAGGTTAGGTTATATTTCGTTATTGATGTATATGAAGGTCCCACGGAGACGTAGAGGCCAACTCGCCAGGTATATTGTCAAATATTACTGCCGCGATGTTAGATTGGGTTAGGTTAGGTTATATTACGTTATTGATGTATATGAAGGACCCACGTAGGCGTAG
Organism: Xylocopa violacea; assembly: GCA_963969225.1. Lineage (NCBI taxonomy): Eukaryota > Metazoa > Arthropoda > Insecta > Hymenoptera > Apidae > Xylocopa > Xylocopa violacea. The sequence continues at coordinate 8,499,163 of CAXAJV010000016.1, read as the reverse complement.
GGGCCATCTCGCCAGGGATGTTGCCAAATATTACCGCCGAGATGATAGGTTGGGTTAGGTTAGGTTATATTACGTTATTGATGTATATGAAGGACCCACGTAGACGTAGGGGCCATCTCGTCAAGAATATTGTCAAATATTACCGCCGAGATGATAGGTTGGATTAGATTAGGTTATATTACGTTATTGATGTATATAAAGGTCTCTACAATGTTGGTAGAGGCCAACAAGCCAGGAATGTTGCCAATTATTACCGCCGAGATGTTAGGTTGGGTTAGGTTAGGCTATATTACGTTATTGATGTATATAAAGGTCCCACGGAGACGTAGAGGCCAACTCGCCAGGAATGTTGTCAAATATTACCGCCGAGATGTTAGGTTGGGTTAGGTTAGGTTATATTACGTTCTTGATGTATATAAAGGTCCCACGCAGACGTAGAGGCTAACCCTCCAGGAATGTTGTCAAATATTACCGCCGAGATGATAGGTTGGGTTAGGTTAGGTTATGTTTCGTTATTGATGTATATGAAGGTCCCACGGAGACGTAGAGGCCAACTCCCCAGGTATGTTGTCAAATATTACAGCCGCGATGTTAGATTGGGTTAGGTTAGGTTATATTACGTTATTGTTGTATATAAAGGTCCCACGGAGACGCAGAGGCCAACTCGCCAGGAATGTTGCCAAATATTACCGCCGAGATGATAGGTTGGGTTAGGTAAGGTTATATTACGTTATTGATGTATATGAAGGTCCCACGGAGACGTAGAGGCCAACTCCCCAGGTATGTTGTCAAATATTACAGCCGCGATGTTAGATTGGGTTAGGTTAGGTTATATTACGTTATTGTTGTATATAAAGGTCCCACGGAGACGCAGAGGCCAACTCGCCAGGAATGTTGCCAAATATTACCGCCGAGATGATAGGTTGGGTTAGGTAAGGTTATATTACGTTATTGATGTATATGAAGGACCCACGTAGACGTAGGGGCCATCTCGTCAAGAATATTGTCAAATATTACCGCCGAGATGATAGGTTGGATTAGGTTAGGTTATATTACGTTATTGATGTATATGAAGATCCCACGGAGACGTAGAGGCCAACGCGCCAGGTATTTGGTCAAATATTACCGCCGAGATAATAGGTTGGGTTAGGTTTGGTTATAATTCGTTATTGATGTATATGAAGGTCTCACGGAGACGTAGAGGCCAACATGCCAGGAATGTTGCCAAATATTACCGCCGAGGTGATAGGTTGGGTTAGGTTAGGTTATATTTCGTTATTGATGAATATGAAGGACACACGTAGACGTAGGGGCCATCTCGTCAAGAATATTGTCAAATAATAGCGCCGAGAGGTTAGGTTGGGTCAGGTTAGGTTATATTACGTTATTGATGTATATCAAGATCCCACGGAGACGTAGAGGCCAACTCGCCAGGAATGTTGTCAGATATTACCGCCGAGATGTTAGGTTGGGTTAGGTTAGGTTATATTTCGTTATTGATGTATATAAAGGTCCCACGCAGACGTAGAGGCCAACCCTCCAGGAATGTTGTCAAATATTACCGCCGAGATGATAGGTTGGGTTAGGTTAGGTTATATTTCGTTATTGATGTTTATGAAGGACCCACGTAGACGTAGGGGCCAACTCGTCAGGAATATTGTCAAATATTACCGCCGAGATGATAGGTTGGGTTAGGTTAGGTTATATTACGTTATTGATGTATATAAATATCCCAGGGAGGCGTAGAGGCCAACAAGCCAGGTATGTTGTCAAATATTACAGCCGCGATGATAGGTTGGGTTAGGTTAGGTGATATTACGTTCTTGATGTATATAAAGGTCCCACGCAGACGTAGAGGCTAACCCTCCAGGAATGTTGCCAAATATTACCGCCGAGATGATAGGTTGGGTTAGGTTAGGTTATATTACGTTATTGATGTATATGAAGGACCCACGTAGACGTAGGGGCCATCTCGTCAAGAATATTGTCAAATATTACCGCCGAGATGATAGGTTGGATTAGATTAGGTTATATTACGTTATTGATGTATATAAAGGTCTCTACAATGTTGGTAGAGGCCAACAAGCCAGGAATGTTGCCAATTATTACCGCCGAGATGTTAGGTTGGGTTAGGTTAGGCTATATTACGTTATTGATGTATATAAAGGTCCCACGGAGACGTAGAGGCCAACTCGCCAGGAATGTTGTCAAATATTACCGCCGAGATGTTAGGTTGGGTTAGGTTAGGTTATATTACGTTCTTGATGTATATAAAGGTCCCACGCAGACGTAGAGGCTAACCCTCCAGGAATGTTGTCAAATATTACCGCCGAGATGATAGGTTGGGTTAGGTTAGGTTATGTTTCGTTATTGATTTATATGAAGGTCCCACGGAGACGTAGAGGCCAACTCCCCAGGTATGTTGTCAAATATTACAGCCGCGATGTTAGATTGGGTTAGGTTAGGTTATATTACGTTATTGTTGTATATAAAGGTCCCACGGAGACGCAGAGGCCAACTCGCCAGGAATGTTGCCAAATATTACCGCCGAGATGATAGGTTGGGTTAGGTAAGGTTATATTACGTTATTGATGTATATGAAGGACCCACGTAGACGTAGGGGCCATCTCGTCAAGAATATTGTCAAATATTACCGCCGAGATGATAGGTTGGATTAGGTTAGGTTATATTACGTTATTGATGTATATGAAGATCCCACGGAGACGTAGAGGCCAACGCGCCAGGTATTTGGTCAAATATTACCGCCGAGATAATAGGTTGGGTTAGGTTTGGTTATAATTCGTTATTGATGTATATGAAGGTCTCACGGAGACGTAGAGGCCAACATGCCAGGAATGTTGCCAAATATTACCGCCGAGGTGATAGGTTGGGTTAGGTTAGGTTATATTTCGTTATTGATGAATATGAAGGACCCACGTAGACGTAGGGGCCATCTCGTCAAGAATATTGTCAAATAATAGCGCCGAGAGGTTAGGTTGGGTCAGGTTAGGTTATATTACGTTATTGATGTATATCAAGATCCCACGGAGACGTAGAGGCCAACTCGCCAGGAATGTTGTCAGATATTACCGCCGAGATGATAGGTTGGGTTAGGTTAGGTTATATTTCGTTATTGATGTATATGAAGGTCCCACGGAGACGTAGAGGCCAACTCGCCAGGTATATTGTCAAATATTACTGCCGCGATGTTAGATTGGGTTAGGTTAGGTTATATTACGTTATTGATGTATATGAAGGACCCACGTAGGCGTAGGGGCCATCTCGCCAGGGATGTTGCCAAATATTACCGCCGAGATGATAGGTTGGGTTAGGTTAGGTTATATTACGTTATTGATGTATATGAAGGACCCACGTAGACGTAGGGGCCATCTCGTCAAGAATATTGTCAAATATTACCGCCGAGATGATAGGTTGGATTAGATTAGGTTATATTACGTTATTGATGTATATAAATATCCCAGGGAGGCGTAGAGGCCAACAAGCCAGGTATGTTGTCAAATATTACAGCCGCGATGCTAGGTTGGGTTAGGTTAGGTGATATTACGTTCTTGATGTATATAAAGGTCCCACGCAGACGTAGAGGCTAACCCTCCAGGAATGTTGTCAAATATTACCGACGAGATGATAGGTTGGGTTAGGTTAGGTTATATTTCGTTATTGATGTATATGAAGGTCCCACGGAGACGTAGAGGCCAACTCGCCAGGTATATTGTCAAATATTACTGCCGCGATGTTAGATTGGGTTAGGTTAGGTTATATTACGTTATTGATGTATATGAAGGACCCACGTAGGCGTAGGGGCCATCTCGCCAGGGATGTTGCCAAATATTACCGCCGAGATGATAGGTTGGGTTAGGTTAGGTTATATTACGTTATTGATGTATATGAAGGACCCACGTAGACGTAGGGGCCATCTCGTCAAGAATATTGTCAAATATTACCGCCGAGATGATAGGTTGGATTAGATTAGGTTATATTACGTTATTGATGTATATAAAGGTCTCTACAATGTTGGTAGAGGCCAACAAGCCAGGAATGTTGCCAATTATTACCGCCGAGATGTTAGGTTGGGTTAGGTTAGGCTATATTACGTTATTGATGTATATAAAGGTCCCACGGAGACGTAGAGGCCAACTCGCCAGGAATGTTGTCAAATATTACCGCCGAGATGTTAGGTTGGGTTAGGTTAGGTTATATTACGTTCTTGATGTATATAAAGGTCCCACGCAGACGTAGAGGCTAACCCTCCAGGAATGTTGTCAAATATTACCGCCGAGATGATAGGTTGGGTTAGGTTAGGTTATGTTTCGTTATTGATGTATATGAAGGTCCCACGGAGACGTAGAGGCCAACTCCCCAGGTATGTTGTCAAATATTACAGCCGCGATGTTAGATTGGGTTAGGTTAGGTTATATTACGTTATTGTTGTATATAAAGGTCCCACGGAGACGCAGAGGCCAACTCGCCAGGAATGTTGCCAAATATTACCGCCGAGATGATAGGTTGGGTTAGGTAAGGTTATATTACGTTATTGATGTATATGAAGGACCCACGTAGACGTAGGGGCCATCTCGTCAAGAATATTGTCAAATATTACCGCCGAGATGATAGGTTGGATTAGGTTAGGTTATATTACGTTATTGATGTATATGAAGATCCCACGGAGACGTAGAGGCCAACGCGCCAGGTATTTGGTCAAATATTACCGCCGAGATAATAGGTTGGGTTAGGTTTGGTTATAATTCGTTATTGATGTATATGAAGGTCTCACGGAGACGTAGAGGCCAACATGCCAGGAATGTTGCCAAATATTACCGCCGAGGTGATAGGTTGGGTTAGGTTAGGTTATATTTCGTTATTGATGAATATGAAGGACCCACGTAGACGTAGGGGCCATCTCGTCAAGAATATTGTCAAATAATAGCGCCGAGAGGTTAGGTTGGGTCAGGTTAGGTTATATTACGTTATTGATGTATATCAAGATCCCACGGAGACGTAGAGGCCAACTCGCCAGGAATGTTGTCAGATATTACCGCCGAGATGTTAGGTTGGGTTAGGTTAGGTTATATTTCGTTATTGATGTATATAAAGGTCCCACGCAGACGTAGAGGCCAACCCTCCAGGAATGTTGTCAAATATTACCGCCGAGATGATAGGTTGGGTTAGGTTAGGTTATATTTCGTTATTGATGTTTATGAAGGACCCACGTAGACGTAGGGGCCAACTCGTCAGGAATATTGTCAAATATTACCGCCGAGATGATAGGTTGGGTTAGGTTAGGTTATATTACGTTATTGATGTATATAAATATCCCAGGGAGGCGTAGAGGCCAACAAGCCAGGTATGTTGTCAAATATTACAGCCGCGATGATAGGTTGGGTTAGGTTAGGTGATATTACGTTCTTGATGTATATAAAGGTCCCACGCAGACGTAGAGGCTAACCCTCCAGGAATGTTGTCAAATATTACCGCCGAGATGATAGGTTGGGTTAGGTTAGGTTATATTTCGTTATTGATGTATATGAAGGTCCCACGGAGACGTAGAGGCCAACATGCCAGGAATGTTGCCAAATATTACCGCCGAGGTGATAGGTTGGGTTAGGTTAGGTTATATTTCGTTATTGATGAATATGAAGGACCCACGTAGACGTAGGGGCCATCTCGTCAAGAATATTGTCAAATAATAGCGCCGAGAGGTTAGGTTGGGTCAGGTTAGGTTATATTACGTTATTGATGTATATCAAGATCCCACGGAGACGTAGAGGCCAACTCGCCAGGTATGTGGTCAAATATTACCGCCGAGATGATAGGTAGGGTTAGGTTAGGTTATATTACGTTCTTGATGTATATAAAGGTCCCACGCAGACGTAGAGGCCAACCCTCCAGGAATGTTGTCAAATATTACCGCCGAGATGATAGGTTGGGTTAGGTTAGGTTATATTTCGTTATTGATGTATATGAAGGTCCCACGGAGACGTAGAGGCCAACTCGCCAGGAATGTTGTCAAATATTACAGCCGCGATGTTAGATTGGGTTAGGTTAGGTTATATTACGTTAATGTTGTATATAAAGGTCCCACGGAGACGCAGAGGCCAACTCGCCAGGAATGTTGCCAAATATTACCGCCGAGATGATAGGTTGGGTTAGGTAAGGTTATATTACGTTATTGATGTATATGAAGGACCCACGTAGACGTAGGGGCCATCTCGTCAAGAATATTCTCAAATATTACCGCCGAGATGATAGGTTGGATTAGATTAGGTTATATTACGTTATTGATGTATATCAAGGTCTCTACAAGGTTGGTAGAGGCCAACAAGCCTGGAATGTTGCCAATTATTACCGCCGAGATGTTAGGTTGGGTGAGGTTAGGCTATATTACGTTATTGATGTATATAAAGGTCCCACGGAGACGCAGAGGCCAACTCGCCAGGAATGTTGTCAAATATTACCGCCGAGATGTTAGGTTGGGTTAGGTTAGGTTATATTACGTTCTTGATGTATATAAAGGTCCCACGCAGACGTAGAGGCCAACCCTCCAGGAATGTTGTCAAATATTACCGCCGAGATGATAGGTTGGGTTAGGTTAGGTTATATTTCGTTATTGATGTATATGAAGGTCCCACGGAGACGTAGAGGACAACTCGCCATGAATGTTGTCAAATATTACAGCCGCGATGTTAGATTGGGTAGGTTAGGTTATATTACGTTATTGATGTATATGAAGGACCTACGTAGACGTAGGGGCCATCTCGTCAAGAATATTGTCAAATATTACCGCCGAGATGATAGGTTGGATTAGGTTAGGTTATATTACGTTATTGATGTATATGAAGGACCCACGTAGACGTAGGAGCCATCTCGTCAAGAATATTGTCAAATATTACCGCCGAGATGATAGGTTGGATTAGATTAGGTTATATTACGTTATTGATGTATATAAAGGTCGCTACAAGGTTGGTAGAGGCCAACAAGCCAGGAATGTTGCCAATTATTACCGCCGAGATGTTAGGTTGGCTTAGGTTAGGTTATATTACGTTCTTGATGTATATAAAGGTCCCACGCAGACGTAGAGGCCAACCCTCCAGGAATGTTGTCAAATATTACCGCCGAGATGATAGGTTGGGTTAGGTTAGGTTATATTTCGTTATTGATGTATATGAAGGTCCCACGGAGACGTAGAGGACAACTCGCCATGAATGTTGTCAAATATTACAGCCGCGATGTTAGATTGGGTAGGTTAGGTTATATTACGTTATTGATGTATATGAAGGACCTACGTAGACGTAGGGGCCATCTCGTCAAGAATATTGTCAAATATTACCGCCGAGATGATAGGTTGGATTAGGTTAGGTTATATTACGTTATTGATGTATATGAAGGACCCACGTAGACGTAGGGATCCATCTCGTCAAGATTATTGTCAAATATTACCGCCGAGATGATAGGTTGGATTAGATTAGGTTATATTACGTTATTGATGTATATAAAGGTCTCTACAAGGTTGGTAGAGGCCAACAAGCCAGGAATGTTGCCAATTATTACCGCCGAGATGTTAGGTTGGCTTAGGTTAGGTTATATTACGTTCTTGATGTATATAAAGGTCCCACGCAGACGTAGAGGCCAACCCTCCAGGAATGTTGTCAAATATTACCGCCGAGATGATAGGTTGGGTTAGGTTAGGTTATATTTCGTTATTGATGTATATAAAGGTCCCACGCAGACGTAGAGGCCAACCCTCCAGGAATGTTGTCACATATTACCGCCGAGATGATAGGTTGGGTTAGGTTAGGTTATATTACGTTATTGATGTATATGAAGGACCTACGTAGACGTAGGGGCCATCTCGTCAAGAATATTGTCAAATATTACCGCCGAGATGATAGGTTGGATTAGGTTAGGTTATATTACGTTATTGATGTATATGAAGGACCCACGTAGACGTAGGGGCCATCTCGTCAAGAATATTGTCAAATATTACCGCCGAGATGATAGGTTGGATTAGATTAGGTTATATTACGTTATTGATGTATATAAAGGTCTCTACAAGGTTGGTAGAGGCCAACAAGCCAGGAATGTTGCCAATTATTACCGCCGAGATGTTAGGTTGGCTTAGGTTAGGTTATATTACGTTCTTGATGTATATAAAGGTCCCACGCAGACGTAGAGGCCAACCCTCCAGGAATGTTGTCAAATATTACCGCCGAGATGATAGGTTGGGTTAGGTTAGGTTATATTTCGTTATTGATGTATATGAAGGTCCCACGGAGACGTAGAGTCCAACTCGCCATGAATGTTGTCAAATATTACAGCCGCGATGTTAGATTGGGTTAGGTTAGGTTATATTACGTTATTGTAGTATATAAAGGTCCCACGGAGACGCAGAGGCCAACTCGCCAGGAATGTTGCCAAATATTACCGCCGAGATGATAGGTTGGGTTAGGTTAGGTTATATTACGTTATTGATGTATATGAAGGACCCACGTAGACGTAGGGGCCATCTCGTCAAGAATATTGTCAAACATTACCGCCGAGATGATAGGTTGGATTAGATTAGGTTATATTACGTTATTGATGTATATAAAGGTCTCTACAAGGTTGGTAGAGGCCAACAAGCCAGGAATGTTGCCAATTATTACCGCCGAGATGTTAGGTTGGGTTAGGTTAGGCTATATTACGTTATTGATGTATATAAAGGTCCCACGGAGACGTAGAGGCCAACTCGCCAGGAATGTTGTCAGATATTACCGCCGAGATGTTAGGTTGGGTTAGGTTAGGTTATATTTCGTTATTGATGTATATAAAGGTCCCACGCAGACGTAGAGGCCAACCCTCCAGGAATGTTGTCAAATATTACCGCCGAGATGATAGGTTGGGTTAGGTTAGGTTATATTTCGTTATTGATGTATATGAAGGTCCCACGGAGACGTAGAGGCCAACTCGCCAGGTATATTGTCAAATATTACTGCCGCGATGTTAGATTGGGTTAGGTTAGGTTATATTACGTTATTGATGTATATGAAGGACCCACGTAGGCGTAGGGGCCATCTCGCCAGGGATGTTGCCAAATATTACCGCCGAGATGATAGGTTGGGTTAGGTTAGGTTATATTACGTTATTGATGTATATGAAGGACCCACGTAGACGTAGGGGCCATCTCGTCAAGAATATTGTCAAATATTACCGCCGAGATGATAGGTTGGATTAGATTAGGTTATATTACGTTATTGATGTATATAAAGGTCTCTACAATGTTGGTAGAGGCCAACAAGCCAGGAATGTTGCCAATTATTACCGCCGAGATGTTAGGTTGGGTTAGGTTAGGCTATATTACGTTATTGATGTATATAAAGGTCCCACGGAGACGTAGAGGCCAACTCGCCAGGAATGTTGTCAAATATTACCGCCGAGATGTTAGGTTGGGTTAGGTTAGGTTATATTACGTTCTTGATGTATATAAAGGTCCCACGCAGACGTAGAGGCTAACCCTCCAGGAATGTTGTCAAATATTACCGCCGAGATGATAGGTTGGGTTAGGTTAGGTTATGTTTCGTTATTGATGTATATGAAGGTCCCACGGAGACGTAGAGGCCAACTCCCCAGGTATGTTGTCAAATATTACAGCCGCGATGTTAGATTGGGTTAGGTTAGGTTATATTACGTTATTGTTGTATATAAAGGTCCCACGGAGACGCAGAGGCCAACTCGCCAGGAATGTTGCCAAATATTACCGCCGAGATGATAGGTTGGGTTAGGTAAGGTTATATTACGTTATTGATGTATATGAAGGGCCCACGTAGACGTAGGGGCCATCTCGTCAAGAATATTGTCAAATATTACCGCCGAGATGATAGGTTGGATTAGGTTAGGTTATATTACGTTATTGATGTATATGAAGATCCCACGGAGACGTAGAGGCCAACGCGCCAGGTATTTGGTCAAATATTACCGCCGAGATAATAGGTTGGGTTAGGTTTGGTTATAATTCGTTATTGATGTATATGAAGGTCTCACGGAGACGTAGAGGCCAACATGCCAGGAATGTTGCCAAATATTACCGCCGAGGTGATAGGTTGGGTTAGGTTAGGTTATATTTCGTTATTGATGAATATGAAGGACCCACGTAGACGTAGGGGCCATCTCGTCAAGAATATTGTCAAATAATAGCGCCGAGAGGTTAGGTTGGGTCAGGTTAGGTTATATTACGTTATTGATGTATATCAAGATCCCACGGAGACGTAGAGGCCAACTCGCCAGGAATGTTGTCAGATATTACCGCCGAGATGTTAGGTTGGGTTAGGTTAGGTTATATTTCGTTATTGATGTATATAAAGGTCCCACGCAGACGTAGAGGCCAACCCTCCAGGAATGTTGTCAAATATTACCGCCGAGATGATAGGTTGGGTTAGGTTAGGTTATATTTCGTTATTGATGTTTATGAAGGACCCACGTAGACGTAGGGGCCAACTCGTCAGGAATATTGTCAAATATTACCGCCGAGATGATAGGTTGGGTTAGGTTAGGTTATATTACGTTATTGATGTATATAAATATCCCAGGGAGGCGTAGAGGCCAACAAGCCAGGTATGTTGTCAAATATTACAGCCGCGATGATAGGTTGGGTTAGGTTAGGTGATATTACGTTCTTGATGTATATAAAGGTCCCACGCAGACGTAGAGGCTAACCCTCCAGGAATGTTGTCAAATATTACCGACGAGATGATAGGTTGGGTTAGGTTAGGTTATATTTCGTTATTGATGTATATGAAGGTCCCACGGAGACGTAGAAGCCAACTCGCCAGGTATATTGTCAAATATTACTGCCGCGATGTTAGATTGGGTTAGGTTAGGTTATATTACGTTATTGATGTATATGAAGGACCCACGTAGGCGTAGGGGCCATCTCGCCAGGGATGTTGCCAAATATTACCGCCGAGATGATAGGTTGGGTTAGGTTAGGTTATATTACGTTATTGATGTATATGAAGGACCCACGTAGACGTAGGGGCCATCTCGTCAAGAATATTGTCAAATATTACCGCCGAGATGATAGGTTGGACTAGATTAGGTTATATTACGTTATTGATGTATATAAAGGTCTCTACAATGTTGGTAGAGGCCAACAAGCCAGGAATGTTGCCAATTATTACCGCCGAGATGTTAGGTTGGGTTAGGTTAGGCTATATTACGTTATTGATGTATATAAAGGTCCCACGGAGACGTAGAGGCCAACTCGCCAGGAATGTTGTCAAATATTACCGCCGAGATGTTAGGTTGGGTTAGGTTAGGTTATATTACGTTCTTGATGTATATAAAGGTCCCACGCAGACGTAGAGGCTAACCCTCCAGGAATGTTGTCAAATATTACCGCCGAGATGATAGGTTGGGTTAGGTTAGGTTATGTTTCGTTATTGATGTATATGAAGGTCCCACGGAGACGTAGAGGCCAACTCCCCAGGTATGTTGTCAAATATTACAGCCGCGATGTTAGATTGGGTTAGGTTAGGTTATATTACGTTATTGTTGTATATAAAGGTCCCACGGAGACGCAGAGGCCAACTCGCCAGGAATGTTGCCAAATATTACCGCCGAGATGATAGGTTGGGTTAGGTAAGGTTATATTACGTTATTGATGTATATGAAGGACCCACGTAGACGTAGGGGCCATCTCGTCAAGAATATTGTCAAATATTACCGCCGAGATGATAGGTTGGATTAGATTAGGTTATATTACGTTATTGATGTATATAAAGGTCTCTACAAGGTTGGTAGAGGCCAACAAGCCAGGAATGTTGCCAATTATTACCGCCGAGATGTTAGGTTGGGTTAGGTTAGGCTATATTACGTTATTGATGTATATAAAGGTCCCACGGAGACGTAGAGGCCAACTCGCCAGGAATGTTGTCAAATATTACCGCCGAGATGTTAGGTTGGGTTAGGTTAGGTTATATTACGTTCTTGATGTATATAAAGGTCCCACGCAGACGTAGAGGCCAACCCTCCAGGAATGTTGTCAAATATTACCGCCGAGATGATAGGTTGGGTTAGGTTAGGTTATATTTCGTTATTGATGTATATGAAGGTCCCACGGAGACGTAGAGGCCAACTCGCCATGAATGTTGTAAAATATTACAGCCGCGATGTTAGATTGGGATAGGTTAGGTTATATTACGTTATTAATGTATATGAAGGACCCACGTAGACGTAGGGGCCATCTCGTCAAGAATATTGTCAAATATTACCGCCGAGATGATAGGTTGGATTAGGTTAGGTTATATTACGTTATTGATGTATATGAAGATCCCACGGAGACGTAGAGGCCAACGCGCCAGGTATTTGGTCAAATATTACCGCCGAGATAATAGGTTGGGTTAGGTTTGGTTATAATTCGTTATTGATGTATATGAAGGTCTCACGGAGTCGTAGAGGCCAACATGCCAGGAATGTTGGCAAATATTACCGCCGAGGTGATAGGTTGGGTTAGGTTAGGTTATATTTCGTTATTGATGAATATGAAGGACCCACGTAGACGTAGGGGCCATCTCGTCAAGAATATTGTCAAATAATAGCGCCGAGAGGTTAGGTTGGGTCAGGTTAGGTTATATTACGTTATTGATGTATATCAAGATCCCACGGAGACGTAGAGGCCAACTCGCCAGGTATGTGGTCAAATATTACCGCCGAGATGATAGGTAGGGTTAGGTTAGGTTATATTACGTTCTTGATGTATATAAAGGTCCCACGCAGACGTAGAGGCCAACCCTCCAGGAATGTTGTCAAATATTACCGCCGAGATGATAGGTTGGGTTAGGTTAGGTTATATTTCGTTATTGATGTATATGAAGGTCCCACGGAGACGTAGAGGCCAACTCGCCAGGAATGTTGTCAAATATTACAGCCGCGATGTTAGATTGGGTTAGGTTAGGTTATATTACGTTAATGTTGTATATAAAGGTCCCACGGAGACGCAGAGGCCAACTCGCCAGGAATGTTGCCAAATATTACCGCCGAGATGATAGGTTGGGTTAGGTAAGGTTATATTACGTTATTGATGTATATGAAGGACCCACGTAGACGTAGGGGCCATCTCGTCAAGAATATTCTCAAATATTACCGCCGAGATGATAGGTTGGATTAGATTAGGTTATATTACGTTATTGATGTATATCAAGGTCTCTACAAGGTTGGTAGAGGCCAACAAGCCTGGAATGTTGCCAATTATTACCGCCGAGATGTTAGGTTGGGTGAGCTTAGGCTATATTACGTTATTGATGTATATAAAGGTCCCACGGAGACGTAGAGGCCAACTCGCCAGGAATGTTGTCAAATATTACCGCCGAGATGTTAGGTTGGGTTAGGTTAGGTTATATTACGTTCTTGATGTATATAAAGGTCCCACGCAGACGTAGAGGCCAACCCTCCAGGAATGTTGTCAAATATTACCGCCGAGATGATAGGTTGGGTTAGGTTAGGTTATATTTCGTTATTGATGTATATGAAGGTCCCACGGAGACGTAGAGGACAACTCGCCATGAATGTTGTCAAATATTACAGCCGCGATGTTAGATTGGGTAGGTTAGGTTATATTACGTTATTGATGTATATGAAGGACCTACGTAGACGTAGGGGCCATCTCGTCAAGAATATTGTCAAATATTACCGCCGAGATGATAGGTTGGGTTAGGTAAGGTTATATTACGTTATTGATGTATATGAAGGACCCACGTAGACGTAGGGGCCATCTCGTCAAGAATATTCTCAAATATTACCGCCGAGATGATAGGTTGGATTAGATTAGGTTATATTACGTTATTGATGTATATCAAGGTCTCTACAAGGTTGGTAGAGGCCAACAAGCCTGGAATGTTGCCAATTATTACCGCCGAGATGTTAGGTTGGGTGAGGTTAGGCTATATTACGTTATTGATGTATATAAAGGTCCCACGGAGACGTAGAGGCCAACTCGCCAGGAATGTTGTCAAATATTACCGCCGAGATGTTAGGTTGGGTTAGGTTAGGTTATATTACGTTCTTGATGTATATAAAGGTCCCACGCAGACGTAGAGGCCAACCCTCCAGGAATGTTGTCAAATATTACCGCCGAGATGATAGGTTGGGTTAGGTTAGGTTATATTTCGTTATTGATGTATATGAAGGTCCCACGGAGACGTAGAGGACAACTCGCCATGAATGTTGTCAAATATTACAGCCGCGATGTTAGATTGGGTAGGTTAGGTTATATTACGTTATTGATGTATATGAAGGACCTACGTAGACGTAGGGGCCATCTCGTCAAGAATATTGTCAAATATTACCGCCGAGACGATAGGTTGGATTAGGTTAGGTTATATTACGTTATTGATGTATATGAAGGACCCACGTAGACGTAGGGGCCATCTCGTCAAGAATATTGTCAAATATTACCGCCGAGATGATAGGTTGGATTAGATTAGGTTATATTACGTTATTGATGTATATAAAGGTCTCCACAAGGTTGGTAGAGGCCAACAAGCCAGGAATGTTGCCAATTATTACCGCCGAGATGTTAGGTTGGCTTAGGTTAGGTTATATTACGTTCTTGATGTATATAAAGGTCCCACGCAGACGTAGAGGCCAACCCTCCAGGAATGTTGTCAAATATTACCGCCGAGATGATAGGTTGGGTTAGGTTAGGTTATATTTCGTTATTGATGTATATGAAGGTCCCACGGAGACGTAGAGGACAACTCGCCATGAATGTTGTCAAATATTACAGCCGCGATGTTAGATTGGGTAGGTTAGGTTATATTACGTTATTGATGTATATGAAGGACCTACGTAGACGTAGGGGCCATCTCGTCAAGAATATTGTCAAATATTACCGCCGAGATGATAGGTTGGATTAGGTTAGGTTATATTACGTTATTGATGTATATGAAGGACCCACGTAGACGTAGGGGCCATCTCGTCAAGATTATTGTCAAATATTACCGCCGAGATGATAGGTTGGATTAGATTAGGTTATATTACGTTATTGATGTATATAAAGGTCTCTACAAGGTTGGTAGAGGCCAACAAGCCAGGAATGTTGCCAATTATTACCGCCGAGATGTTAGGTTGGGTTAGGTTAGGCTATATTACGTTATTGATGTATATAAAGGTCCCACGGAGACGTAGAGGCCAACTCGCCAGGAATGTTGTCAAATATTACCGCCGAGATGTTAGATTGGGATAGGTTAGGTTATATTACGTTATTAATGTATATGAAGGACCCACGTAGACGTAGGGGCCATCTCGTCAAGAATATTGTCAAATATTACCGCCGAGATGATAGGTTGGATTAGGTTAGGTTATATTACGTTATTGATGTATATGAAGGACCCACGTAGACGTAGGGGCCATCTCGTCAAGAATATTGTCAAATATTACCGCCGAGATGATAGGTTGGATTAGATTAGGTTATATTACGTTATTGATGTATATAAAGGTCTCTACAAGGTTGGTAGAGGCCAACAAGCCAGGAATGTTGCCAATTATTACCGCCGAGATGTTAGGTTGGCTTAGGTTAGGTTATATTACGTTCTTGATGTATATAAAGGTCCCACGCAGACGTAGAGGCCAACCCTCCAGGAATGTTGTCAAATATTACCGCCGAGATGATAGGTTGGGTTAGGTTAGGTTATATTTCGTTATTGATGTATATGAAGGTCCCACGGAGACGTAGAGGACAACTCGCCATGAATGTTGTCAAATATTACAGCCGCGATGTTAGATTGGGTAGGTTAGGTTATATTACGTTATTGATGTATATGAAGGACCTACGTAGACGTAGGGGCCATCTCGTCAAGAATATTGTCAAATATTACCGCCGAGATGATAGGTTGGATTAGGTTAGGTTATATTACGTTATTGATGTATATGAAGGACCCACGTAGACGTAGGGGCCATCTCGTCAAGATTATTGTCAAATATTACCGCCGAGATGATAGGTTGGATTAGATTAGGTTATATTACGTTATTGATGTATATAAAGGTCTCTACAAGGTTGGTAGAGGCCAACAAGCCAGGAATGTTGCCAATTATTACCGCCTAGATGTTAGGTTGGCTTAGGTTAGGTTATATTACGTTCTTGATGTATATAAAGGTCCCACGCAGACGTAGAGGCCAACCCTCCAGGAATGTTGTCAAATATTACCGCCGAGATGATAGGTTGGGTTAGGTTAGGTTATATTTCGTTATTGATGTATATGAAGGTCCCACGGAGACGTAGAGGACAACTCGCCATGAATGTTGTCAAATATTACAGCCGCGATGTTAGATTGGGTAGGTTAGGTTATATTACGTTATTGATGTATATGAAGGACCTACGTAGACGTAGGGGCCATCTCGTCAAGAATATTGTCAAATATTACCGCCGAGATGATAGGTTGGATTAGGTTAGGTTATATTACGTTATTGATGTATATGAAGGACCCACGTAGACGTAGGGGCCATCTCGTCAAGATTATTGTCAAATATTACCGCCGAGATGATAGGTTGGATTAGATTAGGTTATATTACGTTATTGATGTATATAAAGGTCTCTACAAGGTTGGTAGAGGCCAACAAGCCAGGAATGTTGCCAATTATTACCGCCTAGATGTTAGGTTGGCTTAGGTTAGGTTATATTACGTTCTTGATGTATATAAAGGTCCCACGCAGACGTAGAGGCCAACCCTCCAGGAATGTTGTCAAATATTACCGCCGAGATGATAGGTTGGGTTAGGTTAGGTTATATTTCGTTATTGATGTATATAAAGGTCCCGCGCAGACGTAGAGGCCAACCCTCCAGGAATGTTGTCACATATTACCGCCGAGATGATAGGTTGGGTTAGGTTAGGTTATATTACGTTATTGATGTATATAAAGGTCCCACGGAGACGTAGAGGCCAACAAGCCAGGAATGTTGCCAATTATTACCGCCGAGATGTTAGGTTGGATTAGGTTAGGTTATATTACGTTATTGTAGTATATAAAGGTCCCACGGAGACGCAGAGGCCAACTCGCCAGGAATGTTGCCAAATATTACCGCCGAGATGATAGGTTGGATTAGATTAGGTTATATTACGTTATTGATGTATATAAAGGTCTCTACAAGGTTGGTAGAGGCCAACAAGCCATGAATGTTGCCAATTATTACCGCCGAGATGTTAGGTTGGGTTAGGTTAGGCTATATTACGTTATTGATGTATATAAAGGTCCCACGGAGACGTAGAGGCCAACTCGCCAGGAATGTTGTCAGATATTACCGCCGAGATGTTAGGTTGGGTTAGGTTAGGTTATATTTCGTTATTGATGTATATAAAGGTCCCACGCAGACGTAGAGGCCAACCCTCCAGGAATGTTGTCAAATATTACCGCCGAGATGATAGGTTGGGTTAGGTTAGGTTATATTTCGTTATTGATGTTTATGAAGGACCCACGTAGACGTAGGGGCCAACTCGTCAGGAATATTGTCAAATATTACCGCCGAGATGATAGGTTGGGTTAGGTTAGGTTATATTACGTTATTGATGTATATAAATGTCCCAGGGAGGCGTAGAGGCCAACAAGCCAGGTATGTTGTCAAATGTTACAGCCGCGATGATAGGTTGGGTTAGGTTAGGTGATATTACGTTCTTGATGTATATAAAGGTCCCACGCAGACGTAGAGGCTAACCCTCCAGGAATGTTGTCAAATATTACCGACGAGATGATAGGTTGGGTTAGGTTAGGTTATATTTCGTTATTGATGTATATGAAGGTCCCACGGAGACGTAGAGGCCAACTCGCCAGGTATATTGTCAAATATTACTGCCGCGATGTTAGATTGGGTTAGGTTAGGTTATATTACGTTATTGATGTATATGAAGGACCCACGTAGGCGTAGGGGCCATCTCGCCAGGGATGTTGCCAAATATTACCGCCGAGATGATAGGTTGGGTTAGGTTAGGTTATATTACGTTATTGATGTATATGAAGGTCCCACGGAGACGTAGAGGCCAACTCGCCATGAATGTTGTCAAATATTACAGCCGCGATGTTAGATTGGGTTAGGTTAGGTTATATTACGTTATTGTAGTATATAAAGGTCCCACGGAGACGCAGAGGCCAACTCGCCAGGAATGTTGCCAAATATTACCGCCGAGATGATAGGTTGGGTTAGGTTAGGTTATATTACGTTATTGATGTATATGAAGGACCCACGTAGACGTAGGGGCCATCTCGTCAAGAATATTGTCAAATATTACCGCCGAGATGATAGGTTGGATTAGATTAGGTTATATTACGTTATTGATGTATATAAAGGTCTCTACAAGGTTGGTAGAGGCCAACAAGCCAGGAATGTTGCCAATTATTACCGCCGAGATGTTAGGTTGGGTTAGGTTAGGCTATATTACGTTATTGATGTATATAAAGGTCCCACGGAGACGTAGAGGCCAACTCGCCAGGAATGTTGTCAGATATTACCGCCGAGATGTTAGGTTGGGTTAGGTTAGGTTATATTTCGTTATTGATGTATATAAAGGTCCCACGCAGACGTAGAGGCCAACCCTCCAGGAATGTTGTCAAATATTACCGCCGAGATGATAGGTTGGGTTAGGTTAGGTTATATTTCGTTATTGATGTTTATGAAGGACCCACGTAGACGTAGGGGCCAACTCGTCAGGAATATTGTCAAATATTACCGCCGAGATGATAGGTATGTTAGGTTAGGTTATATTACGTTATTGATGTATATAAATGTCCCAGGGAGGCGTAGAGGTCAACAAGCCAGGTATGTTGTCAAATATTACAGCCGCGATGATAGGTTGGGTTAGGTTAGGTGATATTACGTTCTTGATGTATATAAAGGTCCCACGCAGACGTAGAGGCTAACCCTCCAGGAATGTTGTCAAATATTACCGACGAGATGATAGGTTGGGTTAGGTTAGGTTATATTTCGTTATTGATGTATATGAAGGTCCCACGGAGACGTAGAGGCCAACTCGCCAGGAATGTTGTCAAATATTACAGCCGCGATGTTAGATTGGGTTAGGTTAGGTTATATTACGTTAATGTTGTATATAAAGGTCTCACGGAGACGCAGAGGCCAACTCGCCAGGAATGTTGCCAAGTATTACCGCCGAGATGATAGGTTGGGTTAGGTAAGGTTATATTACGTTATTGATGTATATGAAGGACCCACGTAGACGTAGGGGCCATCTCGTCAAGAATATTCTCAAATATTACCGCCGAGATGATAGGTTGGATTAGATTAGGTTATATTACGTTATTGATGTATATCAAGGTCTCTACAAGGTTGGTAGAGGCCAACAAGCCTGGAATGTTGCCAATTATTACCGCCGAGATGTTAGGTTGGGTGAGGTTAGGCTATATTACGTTATTGATGTATATAAAGGTCCCACGGAGACGTAGAGGCCAACTCGCCAGGAATGTTGTCAAATATTACCGCCGAGATGTTAGGTTGGGTTAGGTTAGGTTATATTACGTTCTTGATGTATATAAAGGTCCCACGCAGACGTAGAGGCCAACCCTCCAGGAATGTTGTCAAATATTACCGCCGAGATGATAGGTTGGGTTAGGTTAGGTTATATTTCGTTACTGATGTATATGAAGGTCCCACGGAGACGTAGAGGACAACTCGCCATGAATGTTGTCAAATATTACAGCCGCGATGTTAGATTGGGTTAGGTTAGGTTATATTACGTTATTGGTGTATATGAAGGACCTACGTAGACGTAGGGGCCATCTCGTCAAGAATATTGTCAAATATTACCGCCGAGATGATAGGTTGGATTAGGTTAGGTTATATTACGTTATTGATGTATATAAAGGTCTCTACAAGGTTGGTAGAGGCCAACAAGCCAGGAATGTTGCCAATTATTACCGCCGAGATGTTAGGTTGGCTTAGGTTAGGTTATATTACGTTCTTGATGTATATAAAGGTCCCACGCAGACGTAGAGGCCAACCCTCCAGGAATGTTGTCAAATATTACCGCCGAGATGATAGGTTGGGTTAGGTTAGGTTATATTTCGTTATTGATGTATATGAAGGTCCCACGGAGACGCAGAGGCCAACTCGCCAGGAATGTTGCCAAATATTACCGCCGAGATGATAGGTTGGGTTAGGTTAGGTTATATTACGTTATTGATGTATATGAAGGACCCACGTAGACGTAGGGGCCATCTCGTCAAGAATACTGTCAAATATTACCGCCGAGATGATAGGTTGGATTAGATTAGGTTATATTACGTTATTGATGTATATAAAGGTCTCTACAAGGTTGGTAGAGGCCAACAAGCCAGGAATGTTGCCAATTATTACCGCCGAGATGTTAGGTTGGGTTAGGTTAGGCTATATTACGTTATTGATGTATATAAAGGTCCCACGGAGACGTAGAGGCCAACTCGCCAGGAATGTTGTCAGATATTACCGCCGAGATGTTAGGTTGGGTTAGGTTAGGTTATATTTCGTTATTGATGTATATAAAGGTCCCACGCAGACGTAGAGGCCAACCCTCCAGGAATGTTGTCAAATATTACCGCCGAGATGATAGGTTGGGTTAGGTTAGGTTATATTTCGTTATTGATGTATATGAAGGTCCCACGGAGACGTAGAGGCCAACTCGCCAGGAATGTTGCCAAATATTACCGCCGAGATGATAGGTTGGGTTAGGTTAGGTTATATTACGTTATTGATGTATATGAAGGACCCACGTAGACGTAGGGGCCATCTCGCCAAGAATATTGTCAAATATTACCGCCGAGATGATAGGTTGGATTAGATTAGGTTATATTACGTTATTGATGTATATAAAGGTCTCTACAAGGTTGGTAGAGGCCAACAAGCCAGGAATGTTGCCAATTATTACCGCCGAGATGTTAGGTTGGGTTAGGTTAGGCTATATTACGTTATTGATGTATATAAAGGTCCCACGGAGACGTAGAGGCCAACTCGCCATGAATGTTGTAAAATATTACAGCCGCGATGTTAGATTGGGTTAGGTTAGGTTATATTACGTTATTAATGTATATGAAGGACCCACGTAGACGTAGGGGCCATCTCGTCAAGAATATTGTCAAATATTACCCCCGAGATGATAGGTTGGATTAGGTTAGGTTATATTACGTTATTGATGTATATGAAGATCCCACGGAGACGTAGAGGCCAACGCGCCAGGTATTTGGTCAAATATTACCGCCGAGATAATAGGTTTGGTTAGGTTTGGTTATAATTCGTTATTGATGTATATGAAGGTCTCACGGAGACGTAGAGGCCAACATGCCAGGAATGTTGCCAAATATTACCGCCGAGGTGATAGGTTGGGTTAGGTTAGGTTATATTTCGTTATTGATGTATATCAAGGTCCCACGGAGACGTAGATGCCAACTCGCCAGAAATGTTGTCAAATAATAGCGCCGAGAGGTTAGGTTGGGTCAGGTTAGGTTATATTACGTTATTGATGTATATCAAGATCCCACGGAGACGTAGAGGCCAACTCGCCATGTATGTTGCCAAATATTACCGCCGAGTTGTTAGGTTGGGGAAGGTTAGGTTATATTACGTTCTTGATGTATATAAAGGTCCCACGCAGACGTCGAAGACAACTCGCCA
Organism: Xylocopa violacea; assembly: GCA_963969225.1. NCBI lineage: Eukaryota > Metazoa > Arthropoda > Insecta > Hymenoptera > Apidae > Xylocopa > Xylocopa violacea. The sequence goes on along the minus strand of CAXAJV010000016.1, from coordinate 8,477,526 downwards.
GGAATTTTCTGAAATATGACCGCCGACATGACATATTGGGTTAGGTTAGGTTATATTACGTTATTGATGTATATAAAAGTCCCACGGGGACGTAGAGGCCAACAAGCCAGGAATGTTACCAAATATTACCGCTGAGATGTTAGGTTGGGTAAGGTTAGGTTATATTACGTTGTTGATGTATATGAAGGACCCACGTATACGTAGGGGCCATCTCGTCAAGAATATTGTCAAATATTACCGCCGAGATGATAGGTTGGATTAGATTAGGTTATATTACGTTATTGATGTATATAAAGGTCTCTACAAGGTTGGTAGAGGCCAACAAGCCAGGAATGTTGCCAATTATTACCGCCGAGATGTTAGGTTGGGTTAGGTTAGGCTATATTACGTTATTGATGTATATAAAGGTCCCACGGAGACGTAGAGGCCAACTCGCCAGGAATGTTGTCAAATATTACCGCCGAGATGTTAGGTTGGGTTAGGTTAGGTTATATTACGTTCTTGATGTATATAAAGGTCCCACGCAGACGTAGAGGCTAACCCTCCAGGAATGTTGTCATATATTACCGCCGAGATGATAGGTTGGGTTAGGTTAGGTTATGTTTCGTTATTGATGTATATGAAGGTCCCACGGAGACGTAGAGGCCAACTCCCCAGGTATGTTGTCAAATATTACAGCCGCGATGTTAGATTGGGTTAGGTTAGGTTATATTACGTTATTGTTGTATATAAAGGTCCCACGGAGACGCAGAGGCCAACTCGCCAGGAATGTTGCCAAATATTACCGCCGAGATGATAGGTTGGGTTAGGTAAGGTTATATTACGTTATTGATGTATCTGAAGGACCCACGTAGACGTAGGGGCCATCTCGTCAAGAATATTGTCAAATATTACCGCCGAGATGATAGGATGGATTAGATTAGGTTATATTACGTTATTGATGTATATAAAGGTCTCTACAAGGTTGGTAGAGGCCAACAAGCCAGGAATGTTGCCAACTATTACCGCCGAGATGTTAGGTTGGGTTAGGTTAGGCTATATTACGTTATTGATGTATATAAAGGTCCCACGGAGACGTAGAGGCCAACTCGCCAGGAATGTTGTCAAATATTACCGCCGAGATGTTAGGTTGGGTTAGGTTAGGTTATATTACGTTCTTGATGTATATAAAGGTCCCACGCAGACGTCGAAGCCAACTCGCCAGGAATTTTCTGAAATATGACCGCCGACATGACAGATTGGGTTAGGTTAGGTTATATTACGTTATTGGTGTATCTAAAAGTCCCACGGGGACGTAGAGGCCAACAAGCCAGGAATGTTGCCAAATATTACCGCCGAGATAATAGGTTGGGTTAGCTTTGTTTATAATTCGTTATTGATGTATATGAAGATCCCACGGAGACGTAGAGGCCAACTCGCCAGGTTTGTGGTCAAATATTACCGCCGAGATGATAGGTTGGGTTAGGTTAGGTTATATTACGTTATTGAGGTTTATGAAGGACCCACGTAGACGTAGGGGCCAACTCGCCAGGAATATTGTCAAATATTACCGCCGAGATGATAGGTTGGGTTAGGTTAGGTTATATTACGTTATTGATGTATATAAATGTCCCACGGAGGCGTAGAGGCCAACAAGCCAGGTACGTTGTCAAATATTACAGCCGCGATGATAGGTTGGGTTAGGTTAGGTGATATTACGTTCTTGATGTATATAAAGGTCCCACGCAGACGTAGAGGCTAACCCTCCTGGAATGTTGTCAAATATTACCGACGAGATGATAGGTTGGGTTAGGTTAGGTTATATTTCGTTATTGATGTATATGAAGGTCCCACGGAGACGTAGAGGCCAACTCGCCAGGTATATTGTCAAATATTACAGCCGCGATGTTAGATTGGGTTAGGTTAGGTTATATTACGTTATTGATGTTTATGAAGGACCCACGTAGGCGTAGGGGCCATCTCGTCAAGAATATTGTCAAATATTACCGCCGAGATGATAGGTTGGATTAGGTTAGGTTATATTACGTTATTGATGTATATGAAGATCCCACGGAGACGTAGAGGCTAACTCGCCAGGTATTTGGTCAAATATTACCGCCGAGATAATAGGTTGGGTTAGGTTTGGTTACAATTCGTTATTGATGTATATGAAAGTCTCACGGAGACGTAGAGGCCAACATGCCAGGAATGTTGCCAAATATTACCGCCGAGGTGATAGGTTGGGTTAGGTTAGGTTATATTTCGTTATTGATGTATATGAAGGTCCCACGGAGACGTAGATGCCAACTCGCCAGAAATGTTGTCAAATAATAGCGCCGAGAGGTTAGGTTGGGTCAGGTTAGGTTATATTGCGTTATTGATGTATATCAAGATCCCACGGAGACGTAGAGGCCAACTCGCCATGTATGTTGCCAAATATTACCGCCGAGTCGTTAGGTTGGGGTAGGTTAGGTTATATTACGTTCTTGATGTATATAAAGGTCCCACGCAGACGTCGAAGCCAACTCGCCAGGAATTTTCTGAAATATGACCGCCGACGTGACAGATTGGGTTAGGTTAGGTTATATTACGTTATTGATGTATATAAAAGTCCCACGGGGACGTAGAGGCCAACAAGCCAGGAATGTTGCCAAATATTACCGCCGAGATGTTAGGTTGGGTAAGGTTAGGTTATATTACGTTATTGATGTATATGAAGTTCCCACGGAGACGTAGAAGCCAACTCGCCAGGTTTGTGGTCAAATATTACCGCCGAGATGTTAGGTTGGGTTAGGTTAGGTTATATTACGTTATTGAGGTTTTTGAAGGTCCCACGTAGACGTAGGGGCCAACTCGCCAGGAATATTGTCAAATATTACCGCCGCGATGTTAGATTGGGTTAGGTTAGGTTATGTTTCGTTATTGATGTATATGAAGGTCCCACCGAGACGTAGAGGCCAACTCGCCAGGAATGTTGTCAAATATTACAGCCGCGATGTTAGATTTGGTTAGGTTAGGTTATATTACGTTATTGTTGTATATAAAGGTCCCACAGAGACGCAGAGGCCAACTAGCCAGGGATGTTGCCAAATATTACCGCCGAGATGATAGGTTGGGTTAGGTTAGGTTATATTACGTTATTGATGTATATGAAGGACCCACGTAGACGTAGGGGCCATCTCGTGAAGAATATTGTCAAATATTACCGCCGAGATGATAGGTTGGATTAGATTAGGTTATATTTCGTTATTGATGTATATAAAGGTCTCTACAATGTTGGTAGAGGCCAACAAGCCAGGAATGTTGCCAATTATTACCGCCGAGATGTTAGGTTGGGTTAGGTTAGGCTATATTACGTTATTGATGTATATAAAGGTCCCACGGAGACGTAGAGGCCAACTCGCCAGGAATGTTGTCAAATATTACCGCCGAGATGTTAGGTTGGGTTAGGTTAGGTTATATTACGTTCTTGATGTATATAAAGGTCCCACGCAGACGTAGAGGCTAACCCTCCAGGAATGTTGTCAAATATTACCGCCGAGATGATAGGTTGGGTTAGGTTAGGTTATGTTTCGTTATTGATGTATATGAAGGTCCCACGGAGACGTAGAGGCCAACTCCCCAGGTATGTTGTCAAATATTACAGCCGCGATGTTAGATTGGGTTAGGTTAGGTTATATTACGTTATTGTTGTATATAAAGGTCCCACGGAGACGCAGAGGCCAACTCGCCAGGAATGTTGCCAAATATTACCGCCGAGATGATAGGTTGGGTTAGGTAAGGTTATATTACGTTATTGATGTATATGAAGGACCCACGTAGACGTAGGGGCCATCTCGTCAAGAATATTGTCAAATATTACCGCCGAGATGTTAGGTTGGGTTAGGTTAGGCTATATTACGTTATTGATGTATATAAAGGTCCCACGGAGACGTAGGGGCCATCTCGTCAAGAATATTGTCAAATATTACCGCCGAGATGTTAGGTTGGGTTAGGTTAGGTTATATTACGTTCTTGATGTATATAAAGGTCCCACGCAGATGTAGAGGCCAACCCTCCAGGAATGTTGTCAAATATTACCGCCGAGATGATAGGTTGGGTTAGGTTAAGTTATATTTCGTTATTGATGTATATGAAAGACCCACGTAGACGTAAGGGCCATCTCGTCAAGAATATTGTCAAATATTACCGCCGAGATGATAGGTTGGATTAGGTTAGGTTATATTACGTTATTGATGTATATAAAGGTCCCACGGTGACGTAGATGCCAACATGCCAGGAATGTTGTCAAATATTACAGCCGCGATGTTAGATTAGGTTAGGTTAGGTTATATTACGTTATTGATGTTTACAAAGGAACCACGGAGACGTAGAAGCCAACAAGCCAGGAATGTTGCCAAATATTACCGCCGAGTTGTTAGGTTGGGGTAGGTTAGGTTATATTACGTTCTTGATGTATATAAAGGTCCCACGCAGACGTCGAAGCCAACTCGCCAGGAATTTTCTGAAATATGACCGCCGACATGACAGATTGGGTTAGGTTAGGTTATATTACGTTATTGGTGTATCTAAAAGTCCCACGGGGACGTAGAGGCCAACAAGCCAGGAATGTTGCCAAATATTACCGCCGAGATAATAGGTTGGGTTAGCTTTGTTTATAATTCGTTATTGATGTATATGAAGATCCCACGGAGACGTAGAGGCCAACTCGCCAGGTTTGTGGTCAAATATTACCGCCGAGATCATAGGTTGGGTTAGGTTAGGTTATATTACGTTATTGAGGTTTATGAAGGACCCACGTAGACGTAGGGGCCAACTCGCCAGGAATATTGTCAAATATTACCGCCGAGATGATAGGTTGGGTTAGGTTATGTTATATTACGTTATTGATGTATATAAATGTCCCAGGGAGGCGTAGAGGCCAACAAGCCAGGTATGTTGTCAAATATTACAGCCGCGATGATAGGTTGGGTTAGGTTATGTGTTATTACGTTCTTGATGTATATAAAGGTCCCACGCAGACGTAGAGGCTAACCCTCCTGGAATGTTGTCAAATATTACCGACGAGATGATAGGTTGGGTTAGGTTAGGTTATATTTCGTTATTGATGTATATGAAGGTCCCACGGAGACGTAGAGGCCAACTCGCCAGGTATATTGTCAAATATTACAGCCGCGATGTTAGATTGGGTTAGGTTAGGTTATATTACGTTATTGATGTTTATGAAGGACCCACGTAGGCGTAGGGGCCATCTCGTCAAGAATATTGTCAAATATTACCGCCGAGATGATAGGTTGGATTAGGTTAGGTTATATTACGTTATTGATGTATATGAAGATCCCACGGAGACGTAGAGGCTAACTCGCCAGGTATTTGGTCAAATATTACCGCCGAGATAATAGGTTGGGTTAGGTTTGGTTACAATTCGTTATTGATGTATATGAAAGTCTCACGGAGACGTAGAGGCCAACATGCCAGGAATGTTGCCAAATATTACCGCCGAGGTGATAGGTTGGGTTAGGTTAGGTTATATTTCGTTATTGATGTATATGAAGGTCCCACGGAGACGTAGATGCCAACTCGCCAGAAATGTTGTCAAATAATAGCGCCGAGAGGTTAGGTTGGGTCAGGTTAGGTTATATTGCGTTATTGATGTATATCAAGATCCCACGGAGACGTAGAGGCCAACTCGCCATGTATGTTGCCAAATATTACCGCCGAGTCGTTAGGTTGGGGTAGGTTAGGTTATATTACGTTCTTGATGTATATAAAGGTCCCACGCAGACGTCGAAGCCAACTCGCCAGGAATTTTCTGAAATATGACCGCCGACGTGACAGATTGGGTTAGGTTAGGTTATATTACGTTATTGATGTATATAAAAGTCCCACGGGGACGTAGAGGCCAACTCGCCAGGAATGTTGTCAGATATTACCGCCGAGATGTTAGGTTGGGTTAGGTTAGGTTATATTACGTTCTTGATGTATATAAAGGTCCCACGCAGACGTAGAGGCTAACCCTCCAGGAATGTTGTCAAATATTACCGCCGAGATGATAGGTTGGGTTAGGTTAGGTTATGTTTCGTTATTGATGTATATGAAGGTCCCACGGAGACGTAGAGGCCAACTCCCCAGGTATGTTGTCAAATATTACAGCCGCGATGTTAGATTGGGTTAGGTTAGGTTATATTACGTTATTGTTGTATATAAAGGTCCCACGGAGACGCAGAGGCCAACTCGCCAGGAATGTTGCCAAATATTACCGCCGAGATGATAGGTTGGGTTAGGTAAGGTTATATTACGTTATTGATGTATATGAAGGACCCACGTAGACGTAGGGGCCATCTCGTCAAGAATATTGTCAAATATTACCGCCGAGATGATAGGTTGGATTAGATTAGGTTATATTACGTTATTGATGTATATAAAGGTCTCTACAAGGTTGGTAGAGGCTAACAAGCCAGGAATGTTGCCAATTATTACCGCCGAGATGTTAGGTTGGCTTAGGTTAGGTTATATTACGTTCTTGATGTATATAAAGGTCCCACGCAGACGTAGAGGCCAACCCTCCAGGAATGTTGTCAAATATTACCGCCGAGATGATAGGTTGGGTTAGGTTAGGTTATATTACGTTATTGATGTATATAAAGGTCTCTACAAGGTTGGTAGAGGCCAACAAGCCAGGAATGTTGCCAATTATTACCGCCGAGATGTTAGGTTGGGTTAGGTTAGTTTATATTACGTTATTGATGTATATGAAGGACCCACGTAGACGTAGGGGCCATCTCGTCAAGAATATTGTCAAATATTACCGCCGAGATGATAGGTTGGATTAGATTAGGTTATATTACGTTATTGATGTATATAAAGGTCTCTACAATGTTGGTAGAGGCCAGCAAGCCAGGAATGTTGCAAATTATTACCGCCGAGATGTTAGGTTGGGTTAGGTTAGGCTATATTACGTTATTGATGTATATAAAGGTCCCACGGAGACGTAGAGGCCAACTCGCCAGGAATGTTGTCAAATATTACCGCCGAGATGTTAGGTTGGGTTAGGCTAGGTTATATTACGTTCTTGATGTATATAAAGGTCTCACGCAGACGTAGAGGCTAACCCTCCAGGAATCTTGTCAAATATTACCGCCGAGATGATAGGTTGGGTTAGGTTAGGTTATGTTTCGTTATTGATGTATATGAAGGTCCCACGGAGACGTAGAGGCCAACTCCCCAGGTATGTTGTCAAATATTACAGCCGCGATGTTAGATTGGGTTAGGTTAGGTTATATTACGTTATTGTTGTATATAAAGGTCCCACGGGGACGTAGAGGCCAACAAGCCAGGAATGTTGCCAAATATTACCGCCGAGATGTTAGGTTGGGTAAGGTTAGGTTATATTACGTTATTGATGTATATGAAGTTTCCACGGAGACGTAGAAGCCAACTCGCCAGGTTTGTGGTCAAATATTACCGCCGAGATGTTAGGTTGGGTTAGGTTAGGTTATATTACGTTATTGAGGTTTTTGAAGGTCCCACGTAGACGTAGGGGCCAACTCGCCAGGAATATTGTCAAATATTACCGCCGCGATGTTAGATTGGGTTAGGTTAGGTTATGTTTCGTTATTGATGTATATGAAGGTCCCACCGAGACGTAGAGGCCAACTCCCCAGGTATGTTGTCAAATATTACCGCCGAGATGATAGGTTGGGTTAGGTTAGGTTATATTACGTTATTGATGTATATAAAGGTCTCTACAAGGTTGGTAGAGGCCAACAAGCCAGGAATGTTGCCAATTATTACCGCCGAGATGTTAGGTTGGGTTAGGTTAGTTTATATTACGTTATTGATGTATATGAAGGACCCACGTAGACGTAGGGGCCATCTCGTCAAGAATATTGTCAAATATTACCGCCGAGATGATAGGTTGGATTAGATTAGGTTATATTACGTTATTGATGTATATAAAGGTCTCTACAATGTTGGTAGAGGCCAGCAAGCCAGGAATGTTGCAAATTATTACCGCCGAGATGTTAGGTTGGGTTAGGTTAGGCTATATTACGTTATTGATGTATATAAAGGTCCCACGGAGACGTAGAGGCCAACTCGCCAGGAATGTTGTCAAATATTACCGCCGAGATGTTAGGTTGGGTTAGGCTAGGTTATATTACGTTCTTGATGTATATAAAGGTCTCACGCAGACGTAGAGGCTAACCCTCCAGGAATCTTGTCAAATATTACCGCCGAGATGATAGGTTGGGTTAGGTTAGGTTATGTTTCGTTATTGATGTATATGAAGGTCCCACGGAGACGTAGAGGCCAACTCCCCAGGTATGTTGTCAAATATTACAGCCGCGATGTTAGATTGGGTTAGGTTAGGTTATATTACGTTATTGTTGTATATAAAGGTCCCACGGGGACGTAGAGGCCAACAAGCCAGGAATGTTGCCAAATATTACCGCCGAGATGTTAGGTTGGGTAAGGTTAGGTTATATTACGTTATTGATGTATATGAAGTTTCCACGGAGACGTAGAAGCCAACTCGCCAGGTTTGTGGTCAAATATTACCGCCGAGATGTTAGGTTGGGTTAGGTTAGGTTATATTACGTTATTGAGGTTTTTGAAGGTCCCACGTAGACGTAGGGGCCAACTCGCCAGGAATATTGTCAAATATTACCGCCGCGATGTTAGATTGGGTTAGGTTAGGTTATGTTTCGTTATTGATGTATATGAAGGTCCCACCGAGACGTAGAGGCCAACTCCCCAGGTATGTTGTCAAATATTACAGCCGCGATGTTAGATTTGGTTAGGTTAGGTTATATTACGTTATTGTTGTATATAAAGGTCCCACGGAGACGCAGAGGCCAACTCGCCAGGAATGTTGCCAAATATTACCGCCGAGATGATAGGTTGGGTTAGGTAAGGTTATATTACGTTATTGATGTATATGAAGGACCCACGTAGACGTAGGGGCCATCTCGTCAAGAATATTGTCAAATATTACCGCCGAGATGATAGGTTGGATTAGATTAGGTTATATTACGTTATTGATGTATATAAAGGTCTCTACAAGGTTGGTAGAGGCTAACAAGCCAGGAATGTTGCCAATTATTACCGCCGAGATGTTAGGTTGGCTTAGGTTAGGTTATATTACGTTCTTGATGTATATAAAGGTCCCACGCAGACGTAGAGGCCAACCCTCCAGGAATGTTGTCAAATATTACCGCCGAGATGATAGGTTGGGTTAGGTTAGGTTATATTTCGTTATTGATGTATATGAAGGTCCCACGGGGACGTAGAGGCCAACTCGCCATGAATGTTGTCAAATATTACAGCCGCGATGTTAGATTGGGTTAGGTTAGGTTATATTACGTTATTATAGTATATAAAGGTCCCACGGAGACGCAGAGGCCAACTCGCCAGGAATGTTGCCAAATATTACCGCCGAGATGATAGGTTGGGTTAGGTTAGGTTATATTACGTTATTGATGTATATGAAGGACCCACGTAGACGTAGGGTCCTTCTCGTCAAGAATATTGTCAAATATTACCGCCGAGATGACAGGTTGGATTAGATTAGGTTATATTACGTTATTGATGTATATACAGGTCTCTACAAGGTTGGTAGAGGCCAACAAGCCAGGAATGTTGCCAATTATTACCGCCGAGATGTTAGGTTGGGTTAGGTTAGGCTATATTATGTTATTGATGTATATAAAGGTCCCACGGAGACGTAGAGGCCAACTCGCCAGGAATGTTGTCAGATATTACCGCCGAGATGTTAGGTTGGGTTAGGTTAGGTTATATTTCGTTATTGATGTATATAAAGGTGCCACGCACACGTAGAGGCCAACCCTCCAGGAATGTTGTCAAATATTACCGCCGAGATGATAGGTTGGGTTAGGTTAGGTTATAATTCGTTATTGATGTATATGAAGGTCTCACGGAGACGTAGAGGCCAACATGCCAGGAATGTTGCCAAATATTACCGCCGAGGTGATAGGTTGGGTTAGGTTAGGTTATATTTCGTTATTGATGTATATGAAGGTCCCACGGAGACGTAGATGCCAACTCGCCAGAAATGTTGTCAAATAATAGCGCCGAGAGGTTAGGTTGGGTCAGGTTAGGTTATATTGCGTTATTGATGTATATCAAGATCCCACGGAGACGTAGAGGCCAACTCGCCATGTATGTTGCCAAATATTACCGCCGAGTCGTTAGGTTGGGGTAGGTTAGGTTATATTACGTTCTTGATGTATATAAAGGTCCCACGCAGACGTCGAAGCCAACTCGCCAGGAATTTTCTGAAATATGACCGCCGACGTGACAGATTGGGTTAGGTTAGGTTATATTACGTTATTGATGTATATAAAAGTCCCACGGGGACGTAGAGGCCAACAAGCCAGGAATGTTGCCAAATATTACCGCCGAGATGTTAGGTTGGGTAAGGTTAGGTTATATTACGTTATTGATGTATATGAAGTTCCCACGGAGACGTAGAAGCCAACTCGCCAGGTTTGTGGTCAAATATTACCGCCGAGATGTTAGGTTGGGTTAGGTTAGGTTATATTACGTTATTGAGGTTTTTGAAGGTCCCACGTAGACGTAGGGGCCAACTCGCCAGGAATATTGTCAAATATTACCGCCGCGATGTTAGATTGGGTTAGGTTAGGTTATGTTTCGTTATTGATGTATATGAAGGTCCCACCGAGACGTAGAGGCCAACTCGCCAGGAATGTTGTCAAATATTACAGCCGCGATGTTAGATTTGGTTAGGTTAGGTTATATTACGTTATTGTTGTATATAAAGGTCCCACGGAGACGCAGAGGCCAACTAGCCAGGGATGTTGCCAAATATTACCGCCGAGATGATAGGTTGGGTTAGGTTAGGTTATATTACGTTATTGATGTATATGAAGGACCCACGTAGACGTAGGGGCCATCTCGTCAAGAATATTGTCAAATATTACCGCCGAGATGATAGGTTGGATTAGATTAGGTTATATTACGTTATTGATGTATATAAAGGTCTCTACAATGTTGGTAGAGGCCAACAAGCCAGGAATGTTGCCAATTATTACCGCCGAGATGTTAGGTTGGGTTAGGTTAGGCTATATTACGTTATTGATGTATATAAAGGTCCCACGGAGACGTAGAGGCCAACTCGCCAGGAATGTTGTCAAATATTACCGCCGAGATGTTAGGTTGGGTTAGGTTAGGTTATATTACGTTCTTGATGTATATAAAGGTCCCACGCAGACGTAGAGGCTAACCCTCCAGGAATGTTGTCAAATATTACCGCCGAGATGATAGGTTGGGTTAGGTTAGGTTATGTTTCGTTATTGATGTATATGAAGGTCCCACGGAGACGTAGAGGCCAACTCCCCAGGTATGTTGTCAAATATTACAGCCGCGATGTTAGATTGGGTTAGGTTAGGTTATATTACGTTATTGTTGTATATAAAGGTCCCACGGAGACGCAGAGGCCAACTCGCCAGGAATGTTGCCAAATATTACCGCCGAGATGATAGGTTGGGTTAGGTAAGGTTATATTACGTTATTGATGTATATGAAGGACCCACGTAGACGTAGGGGCCATCTCGTCAAGAATATTGTCAAATATTACCGCCGAGATGATAGGTTGGATTAGATTAGGTTATATTACGTTATTGATGTATATAAAGGTCTCTACAAGGTTGGTAGAGGCTAACAAGCCAGGAATGTTGCCAATTATTACCGCCGAGATGTTAGGTTGGCTTAGGTTAGGTTATATTACGTTCTTGATGTATATAAAGGTCCCACGCAGACGTAGAGGCCAACCCTCCAGGAATGTTGTCAAATATTACCGCCGAGATGATAGGTTGGATTAGATTAGGTTATATTACGTTATTGATGTATATAAAGGTCTCTACAAGGTTGGTAGAGGCTAACAAGCCAGGAATGTTGCCAATTATTACCGCCGAGATGTTAGGTTGGCTTAGGTTAGGTTATATTACGTTCTTGATGTATATAAAGGTCCCACGCAGACGTAGAGGCCAACCCTCCAGGAATGTTGTCAAATATTACCGCCGAGATGATAGGTTGGGTTAGGTTAGGTTATATTTCGTTATTGATGTATATGAAGGTCCCACGGGGACGTAGAGGCCAACTCGCCATGAATGTTGTCAAATATTACAGCCGCGATGTTAGATTGGGTTAGGTTAGGTTATATTACGTTATTGTAGTATATAAAGGTCCCACGGAGACGCAGAGGCCAACTCGCCAGGAATGTTGCCAAATATTACCGCCGAGATGATAGGTTGGGTTAGGTTAGGTTATATTACGTTATTGATGTATATGAAGGACCCACGTAGACGTAGGGTCCTTCTCGTCAAGAATATTGTCAAATATTACCGCCGAGATGATAGGTTGGATTAGATTAGGTTATATTACGTTATTGATGTATATAAAGGTCTCTACAAGGTTGGTAGAGGCCAACAAGCCAGGAATGTTGCCAATTATTACCGCCGAGATGTTAGGTTGGGTTAGGTTAGGCTATATTATGTTATTGATGTATATAAAGGTCCCACGGAGACGTAGAGGCCAACTCGCCAGGAATGTTGTCAGATATTACCGCCGAGATGTTAGGTTGGGTTAGGTTAGGTTATATTTCGTTATTGATGTATATGAAGGTCCCACCGAGACGTAGAGGCCAACTCGCCAGGAATGTTGTCAAATATTACAGCCGCGATGTTAGATTTGGTTAGGTTAGGTTATATTACGTTATTGTTGTATATAAAGGTCCCACGGAGACGCAGAGGCCAACTAGCCAGGGATGTTGCCAAATATTACCGCCGAGATGATAGGTTGGGTTAGGTTAGGTTATATTACGTTATTGATGTATATGAAGGACCCACGTAGACGTAGGGGCCATCTCGTCAAGAATATTGTCAAATATTACCGCCGAGATGATAGGTTGGATTAGATTAGGTTATATTACGTTATTGATGTATATAAAGGTCTCTACAATGTTGGTAGAGGCCAGCAAGCCAGGAATGTTGCCAATTATTACCGCCGAGATGTTAGGTTGGGTTAGGTTAGGCTATATTACGTTATTGATGTATATAAAGGTCCCACGGAGACGTAGAGGCCAACTCGCCAGGAATGTTGTCAAATATTACCGCCGAGATGTTAGGTTGGGTTAGGCTAGGTTATATTACGTTCTTGATGTATATAAAGGTCCCACGCAGACGTAGAGGCTAACCCTCCAGGAATGTTGTCAAATATTACCGCCGAGATGATAGGTTGGGTTAGGTTAGGTTATGTTTCGTTATTGATGTATATGAAGGTCCCACGGAGACGTAGAGGCCAACTCCCCAGGTATGTTGTCAAATATTACAGCCGCGATGTTAGATTGGGTTAGGTTAGGTTATATTACGTTATTGTTGTATATAAAGGTCCCACGGGGACGTAGAGGCCAACAAGCCAGGAATGTTGCCAAATATTACCGCCGAGATGTTAGGTTGGGTAAGGTTAGGTTATATTACGTTATTGATGTATATGAAGTTTCCACGGAGACGTAGAAGCCAACTCGCCAGGTTTGTGGTCAAATATTACCGCCGAGATGTTAGGTTGGGTTAGGTTAGGTTATATTACGTTATTGAGGTTTTTGAAGGTCCCACGTAGACGTAGGGGCCAACTCGCCAGGAATATTGTCAAATATTACCGCCGCGATGTTAGATTGGGTTAGGTTAGGTTATGTTTCGTTATTGATGTATATGAAGGTCCCACCGAGACGTAGAGGCCAACTCCCCAGGTATGTTGTCAAATATTACAGCCGCGATGTTAGATTTGGTTAGGTTAGGTTATATTACGTTATTGTTGTATATAAAGGTCCCACGGAGACGCAGAGGCCAACTCGCCAGGAATGTTGCCAAATATTACCGCCGAGATGATAGGTTGGGTTAGGTAAGGTTATATTACGTTATTGATGTATATGAAGGACCCACGTAGACGTAGGGGCCATCTCGTCAAGAATATTGTCAAATATTACCGCCGAGATGATAGGTTGGATTAGATTAGGTTATATTACGTTATTGATGTATATAAAGGTCTCTACAAGGTTGGTAGAGGCTAACAAGCCAGGAATGTTGCCAATTATTACCGCCGAGATGTTAGGTTGGCTTAGGTTAGGTTATATTACGTTCTTGATGTATATAAAGGTCCCACGCAGACGTAGAGGCCAACCCTCCAGGAATGTTGTCAAATATTACCGCCGAGATGATAGGTTGGGTTAGGTTAGGTTATATTTCGTTATTGATGTATATGAAGGTCCCACGGGGACGTAGAGGCCAACTCGCCATGAATGTTGTCAAATATTACAGCCGCGATGTTAGATTGGGTTAGGTTAGGTTATATTACGTTATTGTAGTATATAAAGGTCCCACGGAGACGCAGAGGCCAACTCGCCAGGAATGTTGCCAAATATTACCGCCGAGATGATAGGTTGGGTTAGGTTAGGTTATATTACGTTATTGATGTATATGAAGGACCCACGTAGACGTAGGGTCCTTCTCGTCAAGAATATTGTCAAATATTACCGCCGAGATGATAGGTTGGATTAGATTAGGTTATATTACGTTATTGATGTATATACAGGTCTCTACAAGGTTGGTAGAGGCCAACAAGCCAGGAATGTTGCCAATTATTACCGCCGAGATGTTAGGTTGGGTTAGGTTAGGCTATATTATGTTATTGATGTATATAAATGTCCCACGGAGACGTAGAGGCCAACTCGCCAGGAATGTTGTCAGATATTACCGCCGAGATGTTAGGTTGGGTTAGGTTAGGTTATATTTCGTTATTGATGTATATAAAGGTGCCACGCACACGTAGAGGCCAACCCTCCAGGAATGTTGTCAAATATTACCGCCGAGATGATAGGTTGGGTTAGGTTAGGTTATATTTCGTTATTGATGTATATGAAGGTCCCACGGAGACGTAGAGGCCAACGCGCCAGGTATTTGGTCAAATATTACCGCCGAGATAATAGGTTGGGTTAGGTTTGGTTATAATTCGTTATTGATGTATATGAAGGTCTCACGGAGACGTAGAGGCCAACATGCCAGGAATGTTGCCAAATATTACCGCCGAGGTGATAGGTTGGGTTAGGTTAGGTTATATTTCGTTATTGATGTATATGAAGGTCCCACGGAGACGTAGATGCCAACTCGCCAGAAATGTTGTCAAATAATAGCGCCGAGAGGTTAGGTTGGGTCAGGTTAGGTTATATTGCGTTATTGATGTATATCAAGATCCCACGGAGACGTAGAGGCCAACTCGCCATGTATGTTGCCAAATATTACCGCCGAGTCGTTAGGTTGGGGTAGGTTAGGTTATATTACGTTCTTGATGTATATAAAGGTCCCACGCAGACGTCGAAGCCAACTCGCCAGGAATTTTCTGAAATATGACCGCCGACGTGACAGATTGGGTTAGGTTAGGTTATATTACGTTATTGATGTATATAAAAGTCCCACGGGGACGTAGAGGCCAACAAGCCAGGAATGTTGCCAAATATTACCGCCGAGATGTTAGGTTGGGTAAGGTTAGGTTATATTACGTTATTGATGTATATGAAGTTCCCACGGAGACGTAGAAGCCAACTCGCCAGGTTTGTGGTCAAATATTACCGCCGAGATGTTAGGTTGGGTTAGGTTAGGTTATATTACGTTATTGAGGTTTTTGAAGGTCCCACGTAGACGTAGGGGCCAACTCGCCAGGAATATTGTCAAATATTACCGCCGCGATGTTAGATTGGGTTAGGTTAGGTTATGTTTCGTTATTGATGTATATGAAGGTCCCACCGAGACGTAGAGGCCAACTCGCCAGGAATGTTGTCAAATATTACAGCCGCGATGTTAGATTTGGTTAGGTTAGGTTATATTACGTTATTGTTGTATATAAAGGTCCCACGGAGACGCAGAGGCCAACTAGCCAGGGATGTTGCCAAATATTACCGCCGAGATGATAGGTTGGGTTAGGTTAGGTTATATTACGTTATTGATGTATATGAAGGACCCACGTAGACGTAGGGGCCATCTCGTCAAGAATATTGTCAAATATTACCGCCGAGATGATAGGTTGGATTAGATTAGGTTATATTACGTTATTGATGTATATAAAGGTCTCTACAATGTTGGTAGAGGCCAACAAGCCAGGAATGTTGCCAATTATTACCGCCGAGATGTTAGGTTGGGTTAGGTTAGGCTATATTACGTTATTGATGTATATAAAGGTCCCACGGAGACGTAGAGGCCAACTCGCCAGGAATGTTGTCAAATATTACCGCCGAGATGTTAGGTTGGGTTAGGTTAGGTTATATTACGTTCTTGATGTATATAAAGGTCCCACGCAGACGTAGAGGCTAACCCTCCAGGAATGTTGTCAAATACTACCGCCGAGATGATAGGTTGGGATAGGTTAGGTTATGTTTCGTTATTGATGTATATGAAGGTCCCACGGAGACGTAGAGGCCAACTCCCCAGGTATGTTGTCAAATATTACAGCCGCGATGTTAGATTGGGTTAGGTTAGGTTATATTACGTTATTGTTGTATATAAAGGTCCCACGGAGACGCAGAGGCCAACTCGCCAGGAATGTTGCCAAATATTACCGCCGAGATGATAGGTTGGGTTAGGTAAGGTTATATTACGTTATTGATGTATATGAAGGACCCACGTAGACGTAGGGGCCATCTCGTCAAGAATATTGTCAAATATTACCGCCGAGATGATAGGTTGGATTAGATTAGGTTATATTACGTTATTGATGTATATAAAGGTCTCTACAAGGTTGGTAGAGGCTAACAAGCCAGGAATGTTGCCAATTATTACCGCCGAGATGTTAGGTTGGCTTAGGTTAGGTTATATTACGTTCTTGATTTATATAAAGGTCCCACGCAGACGTAGAGGCCAACCCTCCAGGAATGTTGTCAAATATTACCGCCGAGATGATAGGTTGGATTAGATTAGGTTATATTACGTTATTGATGTATATAAAGGTCTCTACAAGGTTGGTAGAGGCTAACAAGCCAGGAATGTTGCCAATTATTACCGCCGAGATGTTAGGTTGGCTTAGGTTAGGTTATATTACGTTCTTGATGTATATAAAGGTCCCACGCAGACGTAGAGGCCAACCCTCCAGGAATGTTGTCAAATATTACCGCCGAGATGATAGGTTGGGTTAGGTTAGGTTATATTTCGTTATTGATGTATATGAAGGTCCCACGGGGACGTAGAGGCCAACTCGCCATGAATGTTGTCAAATATTACAGCCGCGATGTTAGATTGGGTTAGGTTAGGTTATATTACGTTATTGTAGTATATAAAGGTCCCACGGAGACGCAGAGGCCAACTCGCCAGGAATGTTGCCAAATATTACCGCCGAGATGATAGGTTGGGTTAGGTTAGGTTATATTACGTTATTGATGTATATAAAGGTCTCTACAAGGTTGGTAGAGGCCAACACGCCAGGAATGTTGCCAATTATTACCGCCGAGATGTTAGGTTGGGTTAGGTTAGGCTATATTATGTTATTGATGTATATAAAGGTCCCACGGAGACGTAGAGGCCAACTCGCCAGGAATGTTGTCAGATATTACCGCCGAGATGTTAGGTTGGGTTAGGTTAGGTTATATTTCGTTATTGATGTATATGAAGGTCCCACCGAGACGTAGAGGCCAACTCGCCAGGAATGTTGTCAAATATTACAGCCGCGATGTTAGATTTGGTTAGGTTAGGTTATATTACGTTATTGTTGTATATAAAGGTCCCACGGAGACGCAGAGGCCAACTAGCCAGGGATGTTGCCAAATATTACCGCCGAGATGATAGGTTGGGTTAGGTTAGGTTATATTACGTTATTGATGTATATGAAGGACCCACGTAGACGTAGGGGCCATCTCGTCAAGAATATTGTCAAATATTACCGCCGAGATGATAGGTTGGATTAGATTAGGTTATATTACGTTATTGATGTATATAAAGGTCTCTACAATGTTGGTAGAGGCCAGCAAGCCAGGAATGTTGCCAATTATTACCGCCGAGATGTTAGGTTGGGTTAGGTTAGGCTATATTACGTTATTGATGTATATAAAGGTCCCACGGAGACGTAGAGGCCAACTCGCCAGGAATGTTGTCAAATATTACCGCCGAGATGTTAGGTTGGGTTAGGCTAGGTTATATTACGTTCTTGATGTATATAAAGGTCCCACGCAGACGTAGAGGCTAACCCTCCAGGAATGTTGTCAAATATTACCGCCGAGATGATAGGTTGGGTTAGGTTAGGTTATGTTTCGTTATTGATGTATATGAAGGTCCCACGGAGACGTAGAGGCCAACTCCCCAGGTATGTTGTCAAATATTACAGCCGCGATGTTAGATTGGGTTAGGTTAGGTTATATTACGTTATTGTTGTATATAAAGGTCCCACGGAGACGCAGAGGCCAACTCGCCAGGAATGTTGCCAAATATTACCGCCGAGATGATAGGTTGGGTTAGGTAAGGTTATATTACGTTATTGATGTATATGAAGGACCCACGTAGACGTAGGGGCCATCTCGTCAAGAATATTGTCAAATATTACCGCCGAGATGATAGGTTGGATTAGATTAGGTTATATTACGTTATTGATGCATATAAAGGTCTCTACAAGGTTGGTAGAGGCTAACAAGCCAGGAATGTTGCCAATTATTACCGCCGAAATGTTAGGTTGGCTTAGGTTAGTTTATATTACGTTCTTGATGTATATAAAGGTCCCACGCAGACGTAGAGGCCAACCCTCCAGGAATGTTGTCAAATATTACCGCCGAGATGATAGGTTGGGTTAGGTTAGGTTATATTTCGTTATTGATGTATATGAAGGTCCCACGGGGACGTAGAGGCCAACTCGCCATGAATGATGTCAAATATTACAGCCGCGATGTTAGATTGGGTTAGGTTAGGTTATATTACGTTATTGTAGTATATAAAGGTCCCACGGAGACGCAGAGGCCAACTCGCCAGGAATGTTGCCAAATATTACCGCCGAGATGATAGGTTGGGTTAGGTTAGGCTATATTATGTTATTGATGTATATAAAGGTCCCACGGAGACGTAGAGGCCAACTCGCCAGGAATGTTGTCAGATATTACCGCCGAGATGTTAGGTTGGGTTAGGTTAGGTTATATTTCGTTATTGATGTATATAAAGGTCCCACGCACACGTAGAGGCCAACCCTGCAGGAATGTTGTCAAATATTACCGCCGAGATGATAGGTTGGGTTAGGTTAGGTTATATTTCGTTATTGATGTATATGAAGGTCCCACGGAGACGTAGAGGCCAACGCGCCAGGTATTTGGTCAAATATTACCGCCGAGATAATAGGTTGGGTTAGGTTTGGTTATAATTCGTTATTGATGTATATGAAGGTCTCACGGAGACGTAGAGGCCAACATGCCAGGAATGTTGCCAAATATTACCGCCGAGGTGATAGGTTGGGTTAGGTTAGGTTATATTTCGTTATTGATGTATATCAAGGTCCCACGGAGACGTAGATGCCAACTCGCCAGAAATGTTGTCAAATAATAGCGCCGAGAGGTTAGGTTGGGTCAGGTTAGGTTATATTACGTTTTTGATGTATATCAAGATCCCACGGAGACGTAGAGGCCAACTCGCCATGTATGTTGCCAAATATTACCGCCGAGTTGTTAGGTTGGGGAAGGTTAGGTTATATTACGTTCTTGATGTATATAAAGGTCCCACGCAGATGTCGAAGCCAACTCGCCAGGAATTTTCTGAAATATGACCGCCGACATGACAGATTGGGTTAGGTTAGGTTATATTACGTTATTGATGTATATAAAAGTCCCACGGGGACGTAGAGGCCAACAAACCAGGAATGTTACCAAATATTACCGCTGAGATGTTAGGTTGGGTAAGGTTAGGTTATATTACGTTATTGATGTATATGAAGATCCCACGGAGACGTAGAGGCCAACTCGCCAGGTTTGTGTTCAAATATTACCGCCGAGATGATAGGTTGGGTTAGGTTAGGTTATATTACGTTATTGAGGTTTATGAAGGACCCACGTAGACGTAGGGGCCATCTCGTCAAGAATATTGTCAAATATTACCGCCGAGATGATAGGATTGATTAGATTAGGTTATATTACGTTATTGATGTATATAAAGGTCTCTACAAGGTTGGTAGAGGCCAACAAGCCAGGAATGTTGCCAATTATTACCGCCGAGATGTTAGGTTGGGTTAGGTTAGGCTATATTACGTTATTGATGTATATAAAGGTCCCACGGAGACGTAGAGGCCAACTCGCCAGGAATGTTGTCAGATATTACCGCCGAGATGTTAGGTTGGGTTAGGTTAGGTTATATTACGTTCTTGATGTATATAATGGTCCCACGCAGACGTAGAGGCCAACCCTCCAGGAATGTTGTCAAATATTACCGCCGAGATGATAGGTTGGGTTAGGTTAGGTTATATTTCGTTATTGATGTATATGAAGGTCCCACGGAGACGTAGAGGACAACTCGCATTGAATGTTGTCAAATATTACAGCCGCGATGTTAGATTGGGTTAAGTTAGGTTATATTTCGTTATTGATGTATATGAAGGACCTACGTAGACGTAGGGGCCATCTCGTCAAGAATATTGTCAAATATTACCGCCGAGATGATAGGTTGGATTAGGTTAGGTTATATTACGTTATTGATGTATATGAAGGACCCACGTAGACGTAGGGGCCATCTCGTCAAGAATATTGTCAAATATTACCGCCGAGATGATAGGTTGGATTAGATTAGGTTATATTACGTTATTGATGTATATAAAGGTCTCTACAAGGTTGGTAGAGGCCAACAAGCCAGGAATGTTGCCAATTATTACCGCCGAGATGTTAGGTTGGCTTAGGTTAGGTTATATTACGTTCTTGATGTATATAAAGGTCCCACGCAGACGTAGAGGCCAACCCTCCAGGAATGTTGTCAAATATTACCGCCGTGATGATAGGTTGGGTTAGGTTAGGTTATATTTCGTTATTGATGTATATAAAGGTCCCACGCAGACGTAGAGGCCAACCCTCCAGGAATGTTGTCAAATATTACCGCCGAGATGATAGGTTGGGTTAGGTTAGGTTATATTTCGTTATTGATGTATATGAAGGTCCCACGGAGACGTAGAGGACAACTCGCATTGAATGTTGTCAAATATTACAGCCGCGATGTTAGATTGGGTTAGGTTAGGTTATATTACGTTATTGATGTATATGAAGGACCTACGTAGACGTAGGGGCCATCTCGTCAAGAATATTGTCAAATATTACCGCCGAGATGATAGGTTGGATTATGTTAGGTTATATTACGTTATTGATGTATATGAAGGACCCACGTAGACGTAGGGGCCATCTCGTCAAGAATATTGTCAAATATTACCGCCGAGATGATAGGTTGGATTAGATTAGGTTATATTACGTTATTGATGTATATAAATGTCTCTACAAGGTTGGTAGAGGCCAACAAGCCAGGAATGTTGCCAATTATTACCGCCGAGATGTTAGGTTGGCTTAGGTTAGGTTATATTACGTTCTTGATGTATATAAAGGTCCCACGCAGACGTAGAGGCCAACCCTCCAGGAATGTTGTCAAATATTACCGCCGAGATGATAGGTTGGGTTAGGTTAGGTTATATTTCGTTATTGATGTATATAAAGGTCCCACGCAGACGTAGAGGCCAACCCTCCAGGAATGTTGTCAAATATTACCGCCGAGATGATAGGTTGGGTTAGGTTAGGTTATATTTCGTTATTGATGTATATGAAGGTCCCACGGAGACGTAGAGGACAACTCGCCATGAATGTTGTCAAATATTACAGCCGCGATGTTAGATTGGGTTAGGTTAGGTTATATTACGTTATTGATGTATATGAAGGACCTACGTAGACGTAGGGGCCATCTCGTCAAGAATATTGTCAAATATTACCGCCGAGATGATAGGTTGGATTATGTTAGGTTATATTACGTTATTGATGTATATGAAGGACCCACGTAGACGTAGGGGCCACCTCGTCAAGAATATTGTCAAATATTACCGCCGAGATGATAGGTTGGATTAGATTAGGTTATATTACGTTATTGATGTATATAAATGTCTCTACAAGGTTGGTAGAGGCCAACAAGCCAGGAATGTTGCCAATTATTACCGCCGAGATGTTAGGTTGGCTTAGGTTAGGTTATATTACGTTCTTGATGTATATAAAGGTCCCACGCAGACGTAGAGGCCAACCCTCCAGGAATGTTGTCAAATATTACCGCCGAGATGATAGGTTGGGTTAGGTTAGGTTATATTTCGTTATTGATGTATATAAAGGTCCCACGCAGACGTAGAGGCCAACCCTCCAGGAATGTTGTCAAATATTACCGCCGAGATGATAGGTTGGGTTAGGTTAGGTTATATTTCGTTATTGATGTATATGAAGGTCCCACGGAGACGTAGAGGACAACTCGCCATGAATGTTGTCAAATATTACAGCCGCGATGTTAGATTGGGTTAGGTTAGGTTATATTACGTTATTGATGTATATGAAGGACCCACGTAGACGTAGGGGCCATCTCGTCAAGAATATTGTCAAATATTACCGCCGAGATGATAGGTTGGATTAGATTAGGTTATATTACGTTATTGATGTATATGAAGGACCCACGTAGACGTAGGGGCCACCTCGTCAAGAATATTGTCAAATATTACCGCCGAGATGATAGGTTGGATTAGATTAGGTTATATTACGTTATTGATGTATATAAATGTCTCTACAAGGTTGGTAGAGGCCGACTCGCCATGAATGTTGTCAAATATTACAGCCGCGATGTTAGATTGGGTTAGGTTAGGTTATATTACGTTATTGTAGTATATAAAGGTCCCACGGAGACGCAGAGGCCAACTCGCCAGGAATGTTGCCAAATATTATCGCCGAGATGATAGGTTGGGTTAGGTTAGGTTATATTACGTTATTGATGTACATGAAGGACCCACGTAGACGTAGGGGCCATCTCGTCAAGAGTATTGTCAAATATTACCGCCGAGATGATAGGTTGGATTAGATTAGGTTATATTACGTTATTGATGTATATAAAGGTCTCTACAAGGTTGGTAGAGGCCAACAAGCCAGGAATGTTGCCAATTATTACCGCCGAGATGTTAGGTTGGGTTAGGTTAGGCTATATTACGTTATTGATGTATATAAAGGTCCCACGGAGACGTAGAGGCCAACTCGCCAGGAATGTTGTCAGATATTACCGCCGAGATGTTAGGTTGGGTTAGGTTAGGTTATATTACGTTATTGAGGTTTATGAAGGACCCACGTAGACGTAGGGGCCATCTCGTCAAGAATATTGTCAAATATTACCGCCGAGATGATAGGATGGATTAGATTAGGTTATATTACGTTATTGATGTATATAAAGGTCTCTACAAGGTTGGTAGAGGCCAACAAGCCAGGAATGTTGCCAATTATTACCGCCGAGATGTTAGGTTGGGTTAGGTTAGGCTATATTACGTTATTGATGTATATAAAGGTCCCACGCA
This sequence comes from Xylocopa violacea, assembly GCA_963969225.1. Classification (NCBI taxonomy): domain Eukaryota; kingdom Metazoa; phylum Arthropoda; class Insecta; order Hymenoptera; family Apidae; genus Xylocopa; species Xylocopa violacea. Next base: position 8,453,943 of record CAXAJV010000016.1, on the reverse strand, counting down.
GACGTAGAGGCCAACCCTCCAGGAATGTTGTCAAATATTACCGCCGTGATGATAGGTTGGGTTAGGTCAGGTTATATTTCGTTATTGATGTATACAAAGGTCCCACGCAGACGTAGAGGCCAACCCTCCAGGAATGTTGTCAAATATTACCGCCGAGATGATAGGTTGGGTTAGGTTAGGTTATATTTCGTTATTGATGTATATGAAGGTCCCACGGAGACGTAGAGGACAACTCGCCATGAATGTTGTCAAATATTACAGCCGCGATGTTAGATTGGGTTAGGTTAGGTTATATTACGTTATTGATGTATATGAAGGACCTACGTAGACGTAGGGGCCATCTCGTCAAGAATATTGTCAAATATTACCGCCGAGATGATAGGTTGGATTATGTTAGGTTATATTACGTTATTGATGTATATGAAGGACCCACGTAGACGTAGGGGCCATCTCGTCAAGAATATTGTCAAATATTACCGCCGAGATGATAGGTTGGATTAGATTAGGTTATATTACGTTATTGATGTATATAAAGGTCTCTACAAGGTTGGTAGAGGCCAACTCGCCAGGAATGTTGTCAAATATTACCGCCGAGATGTTAGGTTGGGTTAGGTTAGGTTATATTACGTTCTTGATGTATATAAAGGTCCCACGCAGACGTAGAGGCCAACCCTCCAGGAATGTTGTCAAATATTACCGCCGAGATGATAGGTTGGGTTAGATTAGGTTATATTTCGTTATTGATGTATATGGAGGTCCCACGGAGACGCAGAGGCCAACTCGCCAGGAATTTTGTCAAATATTACCGCCGAGATGATAGGTTGGGTTAGGTTAGGTTATATTACGTTATTGTTGTATATAAAGGTCCCACGGAGACACAGAGGCCAACCCTCCAGGAATGTTGTCAAATATTACCGCCGAGACGATAGGTTGGGTTAGGTTAGGTTATATTTCGTTATTGATGTATATGAAGGTCCCACGGAGACGTAGAGGACAACTCGCCATGAATGTTGTCAAATATTACAGCCGCGATGTTAGATTGGGTTAGGTTAGGTTATATTACGTTATTGATGTATATGAAGGACCTACGTAGACGTAGGGGCCATCTCGTCAAGAATATTGTCAAATATTACCGCCGAGATGATAGGTTGGATTATGTTAGGTTATATTACGTTATTGATGTATATGAAGGACCCACGTAGACGTAGGGGCCATCTTGTCAAGAATATTGTCAAATATTACCGCCGAGATGATAGGTTGGATTAGATTAGGTTATATTACGTTATTGATGCATATAAAGGTCTCTACAAGTTTGGTAGAGGCCAACAAGCCAGGAATGTTGCCAATTATTACCGCCGAGATGTTAGGTTGGCTTAGGTTAGGTTATATTACGTTCCTGATGTATATAAAGGTCCCACGCAGACGTAGAGGCCAACCCTCCAGGAATGTTGTCAAATATTACCGCCGAGATGTTAGGTTGGGTTAGGTTAGGTTATATTACGTTCTTGATGTATATAAAGGTCCCACGCAGACGTAGAGGCCAACCCTCCAGGAATGTTGTCAAATATTACCGCCGAGATGATAGGTTGGGTTAGGTTAGGTTATATTTCGTTATTGATGTATATGAAGGTCCCACGGAGACGTAGAGGCCAACTCGCCATGAATGTTGTAAAATATTACAGCCGCGATGTTAGATTGGGTTAGGTTAGGTTATATTACGTTATTAATGTATATGAAGGACCCACGTAGACGTAGGGGCCATCTCGTCAAGAATATTGTCAAATATTACCGCCGAGATGATAGGTTGGATTAGGTTAGGTTATATTACGTTATTGATGTATATGAAGATCCCACGGAGACGTAGAGGCCAACGCGCCAGGTATTTGGTCAAATATTACCGCCGAGATAATAGGTTGGGTTAGGTTTGGTTATAATTCGTTATTGATGTATATGAAGGTCTCACGGAGACGTAGAGGCCAACATGCCAGGAATGTTGCCAAATATTACCGCCGAGGTGATAGGTTGGGTTAGGTTAGGTTATATTTCGTTATTGATGAATATGAAGGACCCACGTAGACGTAGGGGCCATCTCGTCAAGAATATTGTCAAATAATAGCGCCGAGAGGTTAGGTTGGGTCAGGTTAGGTTATATTACGTTATTGATGTATATCAAGATCCCACGGAGACGTAGAGGCCAACTCGCCAGGTATGTGGTCAAATATTACCGCCGAGATGATAGGTAGGGTTAGGTTAGGTTATATTACGTTCTTGATGTATATAAAGGTCCCACGCAGACGTAGAGGCCAACCCTCCAGGAATGTTGTCAAATATTACCGCCGAGATGATAGGTTGGGTTAGGTTAGGTTATATTTCGTTATTGATGTATATGAAGGTCCCACGCAGACGTAGAGGCCAACCCTCCAGGAATGTTGTCAAATATTACCGCCGAGATGATAGGTTGGGTTAGGTTAGGTTATATTTCGTTATTGATGTATATGAAGGTCCCACGGAGACGTAGAGGACAACTCGCCATGAATGTTGTCAAATATTACAGCCGCGATGTTAGATTGGGTTAGGTTAGGTTATATTACGTTATTGATGTATATGAAGGACCTACGTAGACGTGGGGGCCATCTCGTCAAGAATATTGTCAAATATTACCGCCGAGATGATAGGTTGGATTATGTTAGGTTATATTACGTTATTGATGTATATGAAGGACCCACGTAGACGTAGGGGCCACCTCGTCAAGAATATTGTCAAATATTACCGCCGAGATGATAGGTTGGATTAGATTAGGTTATATTACGTTATTGATGTATATAAATGTCTCTACAAGGTTGGTAGAGGCCAACAAGCCAGGAATGTTGCCAATTATTACCGCCGAGATGTTAGGTTGGCTTAGGTTAGGTTATATTACGTTCTTGATGTATATAAAGGTCCCACGCAGACGTAGAGGCCAACCCTCCAGGAATGTTGTCAAATATTACCGCCGAGATGATAGGTTGGGTTAGGTTAGGTTATATTTCGTTATTGATGTATATGAAGGTCCCACGCAGACGTAGAGGCCAACCCTCCAGGAATGTTGTCAAATATTACCGCCGAGATGATAGGTTGGGTTAGGTTAGGTTATATTTCGTTATTGATGTATATGAAGGTCCCACGGAGACGTAGAGGACAACTCGCCATGAATGTTGTCAAATATTACAGCCGCGATGTTAGATTGGGTTAGGTTAGGTTATATTACGTTATTGATGTATATGAAGGACCTACGTAGACGTAGGGGCCATCTCGTCAAGAATATTGTCAAATATTACCGCCGAGATGATAGGTTGGATTATGTTAGGTTATATTACGTTATTGATGTATATGAAGGACCCACGTAGACGTAGGGGCCACCTCGTCAAGAATATTGTCAAATATTACCGCCGAGATGATAGGTTGGATTAGATTAGGTTATATTACGTTATTGATGTATATAAATGTCTCTACAAGGTTGGTAGAGGCCAACAAGCCAGGAATGTTGCCAATTATTACCGCCGAGATGTTAGGTTGGCTTAGGTTAGGTTATATTACGTTCTTGATGTATATAAAGGTCCCACGCAGACGTAGAGGCCAACCCTCCAGGAATGTTGTCAAATATTACCGCCGAGATGATAGGTTGGGTTAGGTTAGGTTATATTTCGTTATTGATGTATATAAAGGTCCCACGCAGACGTAGAGGCCAACCCTCCAGGAATGTTGTCAAATATTACCGCCGAGATGATAGGTTGGGTTAGGTTAGGTTATATTTCGTTATTGATGTATATGAAGGTCCCACGGAGACGTAGAGGACAACTCGCCATGAATGTTGTCAAATATTACAGCCGCGATGTTAGATTGGGTTAGGTTAGGTTATATTACGTTATTGATGTATATGAAGGACCCACGTAGACGTAGGGGCCATCTCGTCAAGAATATTGTCAAATATTACCGCCGAGATGATAGGTTGGATTAGATTAGGTTATATTACGTTATTGATGTATATGAAGGACCCACGTAGACGTAGGGGCCACCTCGTCAAGAATATTGTCAAATATTACCGCCGAGATGATAGGTTGGATTAGATTAGGTTATATTACGTTATTGATGTATATAAATGTCTCTACAAGGTTGGTAGAGGCCAACTCGCCATGAATGTTGTCAAATATTACAGCCGCGATGTTAGATTGGGTTAGGTTAGGTTATATTACGTTATTGTAGTATATAAAGGTCCCACGGAGACGCAGAGGCCAACTCGCCAGGAATGTTGCCAAATATTATCGCCGAGATGATAGGTTGGGTTAGGTTAGGTTATATTACGTTATTGATGTACATGAAGGACCCACGTAGACGTAGGGGCCATCTCGTCAAGAGTATTGTCAAATATTACCGCCGAGATGATAGGTTGGATTAGATTAGGTTATATTACGTTATTGATGTATATAAAGGTCTCTACAAGGTTGGTAGAGGCCAACAAGCCAGGAATGTTGCCAATTATTACCGCCGAGATGTTAGGTTGGGTTAGGTTAGGCTATATTACGTTATTGATGTATATAAAGGTCCCACGGAGACGTAGAGGCCAACTCGCCAGGAATGTTGTCAAATATTACCGCCGAGATGATAGGTTGGGTTAGATTAGGTTATATTTCGTTATTGATGTATATGGAGGTCCCACGGAGACGCAGAGGCCAACTCGCCAGGAATTTTGTCAAATATTACCGCCGAGATGATAGGTTGGGTTAGGTTAGGTTATATTACGTTATTGTTGTATATAAAGGTCCCACGGAGACACAGAGGCCAACCCTCCAGGAATGTTGTCAAATATTACCGCCGAGACGATAGGTTGGGTTAGGTTAGGTTATATTTCGTTATTGATGTATATGAAGGTCCCACGGAGACGTAGAGGACAACTCGCCATGAATGTTGTCAAATATTACAGCCGCGATGTTAGATTGGGTTAGGTTAGGTTATATTACGTTATTGATGTATATGAAGGACCTACGTAGACGTAGGGGCCATCTCGTCAAGAATATTGTCAAATATTACCGCCGAGATGATAGGTTGGATTATGTTAGGTTATATTACGTTATTGATGTATATGAAGGACCCACGTAGACGTAGGGGCCATCTTGTCAAGAATATTGTCAAATATTACCGCCGAGATGATAGGTTGGATTAGATTAGGTTATATTACGTTATTGATGCATATAAAGGTCTCTACAAGTTTGGTAGAGGCCAACAAGCCAGGAATGTTGCCAATTATTACCGCCGAGATGTTAGGTTGGCTTAGGTTAGGTTATATTACGTTCCTGATGTATATAAAGGTCCCACGCAGACGTAGAGGCCAACCCTCCAGGAATGTTGTCAAATATTACCGCCGAGATGTTAGGTTGGGTTAGGTTAGGTTATATTACGTTCTTGATGTATATAAAGGTCCCACGCAGACGTAGAGGCCAACCCTCCAGGAATGTTGTCAAATATTACCGCCGAGATGATAGGTTGGGTTAGGTTAGGTTATATTTCGTTATTGATGTATATGAAGGTCCCACGGAGACGTAGAGGCCAACTCGCCATGAATGTTGTAAAATATTACAGCCGCGATGTTAGATTGGGTTAGGTTAGGTTATATTACGTTATTAATGTATATGAAGGACCCACGTATACGTAGGGGCCATCTCGTCAAGAATATTGTCAAATATTACCGCCGAGATGATAGGTTGGATTAGGTTAGGTTATATTACGTTATTGATGTATATGAAGATCCCACGGAGACGTAGAGGCCAACGCGCCAGGTATTTGGTCAAATATTACCGCCGAGATAATAGGTTGGGTTAGGTTTGGTTATAATTCGTTATTGATGTATATGAAGGTCTCACGGAGACGTAGAGGCCAACATGCCAGGAATGTTGCCAAATATTACCGCCGAGGTGATAGGTTGGGTTAGGTTAGGTTATATTTCGTTATTGATGAATATGAAGGACCCACGTAGACGTAGGGGCCATCTCGTCAAGAATATTGTCAAATAATAGCGCCGAGAGGTTAGGTTGGGTCAGGTTAGGTTATATTACGTTATTGATGTATATCAAGATCCCACGGAGACGTAGAGGCCAACTCGCCAGGTATGTGGTCAAATATTACCGCCGAGATGATAGGTAGGGTTAGGTTAGGTTATATTACGTTCTTGATGTATATAAAGGTCCCACGCAGACGTAGAGGCCAACCCTCCAGGAATGTTGTCAAATATTACCGCCGAGATGATAGGTTGGGTTAGGTTAGGTTATATTTCGTTATTGATGTATATGAAGGTCCCACGCAGACGTAGAGGCCAACCCTCCAGGAATGTTGTCAAATATTACCGCCGAGATGATAGGTTGGGTTAGGTTAGGTTATATTTCGTTACTGATGTATATGAAGGTCCCACGGAGACGTAGAGGACAACTCGCCATGAATGTTGTCAAATATTACAGCCGCGATGTTAGATTGGGTTAGGTTAGGTTATATTACGTTATTGGTGTATATGAAGGACCTACGTAGACGTAGGGGCCATCTCGTCAAGAATATTGTCAAATATTACCGCCGAGATGATAGGTTGGATTAGGTTAGGTTATATTACGTTATTGATGTATATGAAGGACCCACGTAGACGTAGGGGCCATCTCGTCAAGAATATTGTCAAATATTACCGCCGAGATGATAGGTTGGATTAGATTAGGTTATATTACGTTATTGATGTATATAAAGGTCTCTACAAGGTTGGTAGAGGCCAACAAGCCAGGAATGTTGCCAATTATTACCGCCGAGATGTTAGGTTGGCTTAGGTTAGGTTATATTACGTTCTTGATGTATATAAAGGTCCCACGCAGACGTAGAGGCCAACCCTCCAGGAATGTTGTCAAATATTACCGCCGAGATGATAGGTTGGGTTAGGTTAGGTTATATTTCGTTATTGATGTATATGAAGGTCCCACGGAGACGTAGAGGCCAACTCGCCATGAATGTTGTCAAATATTACAGCCGCGATGTTAGATTGGGTTAGGTTAGGTTATATTACGTTATTGTAGTATATAAAGGTCCCACGGAGACGCAGAGGCCAACTCGCCAGGAATGTTGCCAAATATTACCGCCGAGATGATAGGTTGGGTTAGGTTAGGTTATATTACGTTATTGATGTATATGAAGGACCCACGTAGACATAGGGGCCATCTCGTCAAGAATATTGTCAAATATTACCGCCGAGATGATAGGTTGGATTAGATTAGGTTATATTACGTTATTGATGTATATAAAGGTCTCTACAAGGTTGGTAGAGGCCAACAAGCCAGGAATGTTGCCAATTATTACTGCCGAGATGTTAGGTTGGGTTAGGTTAGGCTATATTACGTTATTGATGTATATAAAGGTCCCACGGAGACGTAGAGGCCAACTCGCCAGGAATGTTGTCAAATATTACCGCCGAGATGTTAGGTTGGGTTAGGTTAGGTTATATTACGTTATTGTTGTATATAAAGGTCCCACGGAGACACAGAGGCCAACCCTCCAGGAATGTTGTCAAATATTACCGCCGAGACGATAGGTTGGGTTAGGTTAGGTTATATTTCGTTATTGATGTATATGAAGGTCCCACGGAGACGTAGAGGACAACTCGCCATGAATGTTGTCAAATATTACAGCCGCGATGTTAGATTGGGTTAGGTTAGGTTATATTACGTTATTGATGTATATGAAGGACCTACGTAGACGTAGGGGCCATCTCGTCAAGAATATTGTCAAATATTACCGCCGAGATGATAGGTTGGATTATGTTAGGTTATATTACGTTATTGATGTATATGAAGGACCCACGTAGACGTAGGGGCCATCTTGTCAAGAATATTGTCAAATATTACCGCCGAGATGATAGGTTGGATTAGATTAGGTTATATTACGTTATTGATGCATATAAAGGTCTCTACAAGTTTGGTAGAGGCCAACAAGCCAGGAATGTTGCCAATTATTACCGCCGAGATGTTAGGTTGGCTTAGGTTAGGTTATATTACGTTCCTGATGTATATAAAGGTCCCACGCAGACGTAGAGGCCAACCCTCCAGGAATGTTGTCAAATATTACCGCCGAGATGTTAGGTTGGGTTAGGTTAGGTTATATTACGTTCTTGATGTATATAAAGGTCCCACGCAGACGTAGAGGCCAACCCTCCAGGAATGTTGTCAAATATTACCGCCGAGATGATAGGTTGGGTTAGGTTAGGTTATATTTCGTTATTGATGTATATGAAGGTCCCACGGAGACGTAGAGGCCAACTCGCCATGAATGTTGTAAAATATTACAGCCGCGATGTTAGATTGGGTTAGGTTAGGTTATATTACGTTATTAATGTATATGAAGGACCCACGTAGACGTAGGGGCCATCTCGTCAAGAATATTGTCAAATATTACCGCCGAGATGATAGGTTGGATTAGGTTAGGTTATATTACGTTATTGATGTATATGAAGATCCCACGGAGACGTAGAGGCCAACGCGCCAGGTATTTGGTCAAATATTACCGCCGAGATAATAGGTTGGGTTAGGTTTGGTTATAATTCGTTATTGATGTATATGAAGGTCTCACGGAGACGTAGAGGCCAACATGCCAGGAATGTTGCCAAATATTACCGCCGAGGTGATAGGTTGGGTTAGGTTAGGTTATATTTCGTTATTGATGAATATGAAGGACCCACGTAGACGTAGGGGCCATCTCGTCAAGAATATTGTCAAATAATAGCGCCGAGAGGTTAGGTTGGGTCAGGTTAGGTTATATTACGTTATTGATGTATATCAAGATCCCACGGAGACGTAGAGGCCAACTCGCCAGGTATGTGGTCAAATATTACCGCCGAGATGATAGGTAGGGTTAGGTTAGGTTATATTACGTTCTTGATGTATATAAAGGTCCCACGCAGACGTAGAGGCCAACCCTCCAGGAATGTTGTCAAATATTACCGCCGAGATGATAGGTTGGGTTAGGTTAGGTTATATTTCGTTATTGATGTATATGAAGGTCCCACGCAGACGTAGAGGCCAACCCTCCAGGAATGTTGTCAAATATTACCGCCGAGATGATAGGTTGGGTTAGGTTAGGTTATATTTCGTTACTGATGTATATGAAGGTCCCACGGAGACGTAGAGGACAACTCGCCATGAATGTTGTCAAATATTACAGCCGCGATGTTAGATTGGGTTAGGTTAGGTTATATTACGTTATTGGTGTATATGAAGGACCTACGTAGACGTAGGGGCCATCTCGTCAAGAATATTGTCAAATATTACCGCCGAGATGATAGGTTGGATTAGGTTAGGTTATATTACGTTATTGATGTATATGAAGGACCCACGTAGACGTAGGGGCCATCTCGTCAAGAATATTGTCAAATATTACCGCCGAGATGATAGGTTGGATTAGATTAGGTTATATTACGTTATTGATGTATATAAAGGTCTCTACAAGGTTGGTAGAGGCCAACAAGCCAGGAATGTTGCCAATTATTACCGCCGAGATGTTAGGTTGGCTTAGGTTAGGTTATATTACGTTCTTGATGTATATAAAGGTCCCACGCAGACGTAGAGGCCAACCCTCCAGGAATGTTGTCAAATATTACCGCCGAGATGATAGGTTGGGTTAGGTTAGGTTATATTTCGTTATTGATGTATATGAAGGTCCCACGGAGACGTAGAGGCCAACTCGCCATGAATGTTGTCAAATATTACAGCCGCGATGTTAGATTGGGTTAGGTTAGGTTATATTACGTTATTGTAGTATATAAAGGTCCCACGGAGACGCAGAGGCCAACTCGCCAGGAATGTTGCCAAATATTACCGCCGAGATGATAGGTTGGGTTAGGTTAGGTTATATTACGTTATTGATGTACATGAAGGACCCACGTAGACGTAGGGGCCATCTCGTCAAGAGTATTGTCAAATATTACCGCCGAGATGATAGGTTGGATTAGATTAGGTTATATTACGTTATTGATGTATATAAAGGTCTCTACAAGGTTGGTAGAGGCCAACAAGCCAGGAATGTTGCCAATTATTACCGCCGAGATGTTAGGTTGGGTTAGGTTAGGCTATATTACGTTATTGATGTATATAAAGGTCCCACGGAGACGTAGAGGCCAACTCGCCAGGAATTTTGTCAAATATTACCGCCGAGATGATAGGTTGGGTTAGGTTAGGTTATATTACGTTATTGTTGTATATAAAGGTCCCACGGAGACACAGAGGCCAACCCTCCAGGAATGTTGTCAAATATTACCGCCGAGACGATAGGTTGGGTTAGGTTAGGTTATATTTCGTTATTGATGTATATGAAGGTCCCACGGAGACGTAGAGGACAACTCGCCATGAATGTTGTCAAATATTACAGCCGCGATGTTAGATTGGGTTAGGTTAGGTTATATTACGTTATTGATGTATATGAAGGACCTACGTAGACGTAGGGGCCATCTCGTCAAGAATATTGTCAAATATTACCGCCGAGATGATAGGTTGGATTATGTTAGGTTATATTACGTTATTGATGTATATGAAGGACCCACGTAGACGTAGGGGCCATCTTGTCAAGAATATTGTCAAATATTACCGCCGAGATGATAGGTTGGGTTAGGTTAGGTTATATTTCGTTATTGATGTATATGAAGGTCCCACGGAGACGTAGAGGACAACTCGCCATGAATGTTGTCAAATATTACAGCCGCGATGTTAGATTGGGTTAGGTTAGGTTATATTACGTTATTGATGTATATGAAGGACCTACGTAGACGTAGGGGCCATCTCGTCAAGAATATTGTCAAATATTACCGCCGAGATGATAGGTTGGATTATGTTAGGTTATATTACGTTATTGATGTATATGAAGGACCCACGTAGACGTAGGGGCCATCTTGTCAAGAATATTGTCAAATATTACCGCCGAGATGATAGGTTGGATTAGATTAGGTTATATTACGTTATTGATGCATATAAAGGTCTCTACAAGTTTGGTAGAGGCCAACAAGCCAGGAATGTTGCCAATTATTACCGCCGAGATGTTAGGTTGGCTTAGGTTAGGTTATATTACGTTCCTGATGTATATAAAGGTCCCACGCAGACGTAGAGGCCAACCCTCCAGGAATGTTGTCAAATATTACCGCCGAGATGTTAGGTTGGGTTAGGTTAGGTTATATTACGTTCTTGATGTATATAAAGGTCCCACGCAGACGTAGAGGCCAACCCTCCAGGAATGTTGTCAAATATTACCGCCGAGATGATAGGTTGGGTTAGGTTAGGTTATATTTCGTTATTGATGTATATGAAGGTCCCACGGAGACGTAGAGGCCAACTCGCCATGAATGTTGTAAAATATTACAGCCGCGATGTTAGATTGGGTTAGGTTAGGTTATATTACGTTATTAATGTATATGAAGGACCCACGTAGACGTAGGGGCCATCTCGTCAAGAATATTGTCAAATATTACCGCCGAGATGATAGGTTGGATTAGGTTAGGTTATATTACGTTATTGATGTATATGAAGATCCCACGGAGACGTAGAGGCCAACGCGCCAGGTATTTGGTCAAATATTACCGCCGAGATAATAGGTTGGGTTAGGTTTGGTTATAATTCGTTATTGATGTATATGAAGGTCTCACGGAGACGTAGAGGCCAACATGCCAGGAATGTTGCCAAATATTACCGCCGAGGTGATAGGTTGGGTTAGGTTAGGTTATATTTCGTTATTGATGAATATGAAGGACCCACGTAGACGTAGGGGCCATCTCGTCAAGAATATTGTCAAATAATAGCGCCGAGAGGTTAGGTTGGGTCAGGTTAGGTTATATTACGTTATTGATGTATATCAAGATCCCACGGAGACGTAGAGGCCAACTCGCCAGGTATGTGGTCAAATATTACCGCCGAGATGATAGGTAGGGTTAGGTTAGGTTATATTACGTTCTTGATGTATATAAAGGTCCCACGCAGACGTAGAGGCCAACCCTCCAGGAATGTTGTCAAATATTACCGCCGAGATGATAGGTTGGGTTAGGTTAGGTTATATTTCGTTATTGATGTATATGAAGGTCCCACGCAGACGTAGAGGCCAACCCTCCAGGAATGTTGTCAAATATTACCGCCGAGATGATAGGTTGGGTTAGGTTAGGTTATATTTCGTTACTGATGTATATGAAGGTCCCACGGAGACGTAGAGGACAACTCGCCATGAATGTTGTCAAATATTACAGCCGCGATGTTAGATTGGGTTAGGTTAGGTTATATTACGTTATTGGTGTATATGAAGGACCTACGTAGACGTAGGGGCCATCTCGTCAAGAATATTGTCAAATATTACCGCCGAGATGATAGGTTGGATTAGGTTAGGTTATATTACGTTATTGATGTATATGAAGGACCCACGTAGACGTAGGGGCCATCTCGTCAAGAATATTGTCAAATATTACCGCCGAGATGATAGGTTGGATTAGATTAGGTTATATTACGTTATTGATGTATATAAAGGTCTCTACAAGGTTGGTAGAGGCCAACAAGCCAGGAATGTTGCCAATTATTACCGCCGAGATGTTAGGTTGGCTTAGGTTAGGTTATATTACGTTCTTGATGTATATAAAGGTCCCACGCAGACGTAGAGGCCAACCCTCCAGGAATGTTGTCAAATATTACCGCCGAGATGATAGGTTGGGTTAGGTTAGGTTATATTTCGTTATTGATGTATATGAAGGTCCCACGGAGACGTAGAGGCCAACTCGCCATGAATGTTGTCAAATATTACAGCCGCGATGTTAGATTGGGTTAGGTTAGGTTATATTACGTTATTGTAGTATATAAAGGTCCCACGGAGACGCAGAGGCCAACTCGCCAGGAATGTTGCCAAATATTACCGCCGAGATGATAGGTTGGGTTAGGTTAGGTTATATTACGTTATTGATGTATATGAAGGACCCACGTAGACATAGGGGCCATCTCGTCAAGAATATTGTCAAATATTACCGCCGAGATGATAGGTTGGATTAGATTAGGTTATATTACGTTATTGATGTATATAAAGGTCTCTACAAGGTTGGTAGAGGCCAACAAGCCAGGAATGTTGCCAATTATTACTGCCGAGATGTTAGGTTGGGTTAGGTTAGGCTATATTACGTTATTGATGTATATAAAGGTCCCACGGAGACGTAGAGGCCAACTCGCCAGGAATGTTGTCAAATATTACCGCCGAGATGTTAGGTTGGGTTAGGTTAGGTTATATTACGTTATTGATGTACATGAAGGACCCACGTAGACGTAGGGGCCATCTCGTCAAGAGTATTGTCAAATATTACCGCCGAGATGATAGGTTGGATTAGATTAGGTTATATTACGTTATTGATGTATATAAAGGTCTCTACAAGGTTGGTAGAGGCCAACAAGCCAGGAATGTTGCCAATTATTACCGCCGAGATGTTAGGTTGGGTTAGGTTAGGCTATATTACGTTATTGATGTATATAAAGGTCCCACGGAGACGTAGAGGCCAACTCGCCAGGAATGTTGTCAAATATTACCGCCGAGATGATAGGTTGGGTTAGATTAGGTTATATTTCGTTATTGATGTATATGGAGGTCCCACGGAGACGTAGAGGCCAACTCGCCAGGAATGTTGTCAAATATTACCGCCGAGATGTTAGGTTGGGTTAGGTTAGGTTATATTACGTTCTTGATGTATATAAAGGTCCCACGCAGACGTAGAGGCCAACCCTCCAGGAATGTTGTCAAATATTACCGCCGAGATGATAGGTTGGGTTAGGTTAGGTTATATTTCGTTATTGATGTATATGAAGGTCCCACGGAGACGTAGAGGCCAACTCGCCATGAATGTTGTAAAATATTACAGCCGCGATGTTAGATTGGGTTAGGTTAGGTTATATTACGTTATTAATGTATATGAAGGACCCACGTAGTCGTAGGGGCCATCTCGTCAAGAATATTGTCAAATATTACCCCCGAGATGATAGGTTGGATTAGGTTAGGTTATATTACGTTATTGATGTATATGAAGATCCCACGGAGACGTAGAGGCCAACGCGCCAGGTATTTGGTCAAATATTACCGCCGAGATAATAGGTTGGGTTAGGTTTGGTTATAATTCGTTATTGATGTATATGAAGGTCTCACGGAGACGTAGAGGCCAACATGCCAGGAATGTTGCCAAATATTACCGCCGAGGTGATAGGTTGGGTTAGGTTAGGTTATATTTCGTTATTGATGTATATCAAGGTCCCACGGAGACGTAGATGCCAACTCGCCAGAAATGTTGTCAAATAATAGCGCCGAGAGGTTAGGTTGGGTCAGGTTAGGTTATATTACGTTATTGATGTATATCAAGATCCCACGGAGACGTAGAGGCCAACTCGCCATGTATGTTGCCAAATATTACCGCCGAGTTGTTAGGTTGGGGAAGGTTAGGTTATATTACGTTCTTGATGTATATAAAGGTCCCACGCAGACGTCGAAGACAACTCGCCAGGAATTTTCTGAAATATGACCGCCGACATGACATATTGGGTTAGGTTAGGTTATATTACGTTATTGATGTATATAAAAGTCCCACGGGGACGTAGAGGCCAACAAGCCAGGAATGTTACCAAATATTACCGCTGAGATGTTAGGTTGGGTAAGGTTAGGTTATATTACGTTGTTGATGTATATGAAGATCCCACGGAGACGTAGAGGCCAACTCGCCAGGTTTGTGGTCAAATATTACCGCCGAGATGATAGGTTGGGTTAGGTTAGGTTATATTACGTTATTGAGGTTTATGAAGGACCCACGTAGACGTAGGGGCCATCTCGTCAAGAATATTGTCAAATATTACCGCCGAGATGATAGGTTGGGTTAGGTTAGGTTATATTACGTTATTGAGGTTTATGAAGGACCCACGTAGACGTAGGTGCCAACTCGCCAGGAATATTGTCAAATATTACCGCCGAGATGATAGGTTGGGTTAGGTTAGGTTATATTACGTTATTGATGTATATAAATGTCCCAGGGAGGCGTAGAGGCCAACAAGCCAGGTATGTTGTCAAATATTACAGCCGCGATGATAGGTTGGGTTAGGTTAGGTGATATTACGTTCTTGATGTATATAAAGGTCCCACGCAGACGTAGAGGCTAACCCTCCTGGAATGTTGTCAAATATTACCGACGAGATGATAGGTTGGGTTAGGTTAGGTTATATTTCGTTATGGATGTATATGAAGGTCCCACGGAGACGTAGAGGCCAACTCGCCAGGTATATTGTCAAATATTACAGCCGCGATGTTAGATTGGGTTAGGTTAGGTTATATTACGTTATTGATGTTTATGAAGGACCCACGTAGGCGTAGGGGCCATCTCGTCAAGAATATTGTCAAATATTACCGCCGAGATGATAGGTTGGATTAGATTAGGTTATATTACGTTATTGATGTATATAAAGGTCTCTACAATGTTGGTAGAGGCCAACAAGCCAGGAATGTTGCCAATTATTACCGCCGAGATGTTAGGTTGGGTTAGGTTAGGCTATATTACGTTATTGATGTATATAAAGGTCCCACGGAGACGTAGAGGCCAACTCGCCAGGAATGTTGTCAAATATTACCGCCGAGATGTTAGGTTGGGTTAGGTTAGGTTATATTACGTTCTTGATGTATATAAAGGTCCCACGCAGACGTAGAGGCTAACCCTCCAGGAATGTTGTCAAATATTACGGCCGAGATGATAGGTTGGGTTAGGTTAAGTTATGTTTCGTTATTGATGTATATGAAAGACCCACGTAGACGTAGGGGCCATCTCGTCAAGAATATTGTCAAATATTACCGCCGAGATGATAGGTTGGATTAGGTTAGGTTATATTACGTTATTGATGTATATAAAGGTCCCACGGAGACGTAGATGCCAACATGCCAGGAATGTTGTCAAATATTACAGCCGCGATGTTAGATTAGGTTAGGTTAGGTTATATTACGTTATTGATGTTTACAAAGGAACCACGGAGACGTAGAAGCCAACAAGCCAGGAATGTTGCCAAATATTACCGCCGAGTTGTTAGGTTGGGGTAGGTTAGGTTATATTACGTTCTTGATGTATATAAAGGTCCCACGCAGACGTCGAAGCCAACTCGCCAGGAATTTTCTGAAATATGACCGCCGACATGACAGATTGGGTTAGGTTAGGTTATATTACGTTATTGGTGTATCTAAAAGTCCCACGGGGACGTAGAGGCCAACAAGCCAGGAATGTTGCCAAATATTACCGCCGAGATAATAGGTTGGGTTAGCTTTGTTTATAATTCGTTATTGATGTATATGAAGATCCCACGGAGACGTAGAGGCCAACTCGCCAGGTTTGTGGTCAAATATTACCGCCGAGATGATAGGTTGGGTTAGGTTAGGTTATATTACGTTATTGAGGTTTATGAAGGACCCACGTAGACGTAGGTGCCAACTCGCCAGGAATATTGTCAAATATTACCGCCGAGATGATAGGTTGGGTTAGGTTAGGTTATATTACGTTATTGATGTATATAAATGTCCCAGGGAGGCGTAGAGGCCAACAAGCCAGGTATGTTGTCAAATATTACAGCCGCGATGATAGGTTGGGTTAGGTTAGGTGATATTACGTTCTTGATGTATATAAATGTCCCACGCAGACGTAGAGGCTAACCCTCCTGGAATGTTGTCAAATATTACCGACGAGATGATAGGTTGGGTTAGGTTAGGTTATATTTCGTTATGGATGTATATGAAGGTCCCACGGAGACGTAGAGGCCAACTCGCCAGGTATATTGTCAAATATTACAGCCGCGATGTTAGATTGGGTTAGGTTAGGTTATATTACGTTATTGATGTTTATGAAGGACCCACGTAGGCGTAGGGGCCATCTCGTCAAGAATATTGTCAAATATTACCGCCGAGATGATAGGTTGGATTAGATTAGGTTATATTACGTTATTGATGTATATAAAGGTCTCTACAATGTTGGTAGAGGCCAACAAGCCAGGAATGTTGCCAATTATTACCGCCGAGATGTTAGGTTGGGTTAGGTTAGGCTATATTACGTTATTGATGTATATAAAGGTCCCACGGAGACGTAGAGGCCAACTCGCCAGGAATGTTGTCAAATATTACCGCCGAGATGTTAGGTTGGGTTAGGTTAGGTTATATTACGTTCTTGATGTATATAAAGGTCCCACGCAGACGTAGAGGCTAACCCTCCAGGAATGTTGTCAAATATTACCGCCGAGATGATAGGTTGGGTTAGGTTAAGTTATGTTTCGTTATTGATGTATATGAAAGACCCACGTAGACGTAGGGGCCATCTCGTCAAGAATATTGTCAAATATTACCGCCGAGATGATAGGTTGGATTAGGTTAGGTTATATTACGTTATTGATGTATATAAAGGTCCCACGGAGACGTAGATGCCAACATGCCAGGAATGTTGTCAAATATTACAGCCGCGATGTTAGATTAGGTTAGGTTAGGTTATATTACGTTATTGATGTTTACAAAGGAACCACGGAGACGTAGAAGCCAACAAGCCAGGAATGTTGCCAAATATTACCGCCGAGTTGTTAGGTTGGGGTAGGTTAGGTTATATTACGTTCTTGATGTATATAAAGGTCCCACGCAGACGTCGAAGCCAACTCGCCAGGAATTTTCTGAAATATGACCGCCGACATGACAGATTGGGTTAGGTTAGGTTATATTACGTTATTGGTGTATCTAAAAGTCCCACGGGGACGTAGAGGCCAACAAGCCAGGAATGTTGCCAAATATTACCGCCGAGATAATAGGTTGGGTTAGCTTTGTTTATAATTCGTTATTGATGTATATGAAGATCCCACGGAGACGTAGAGGCCAACTCGCCAGGTTTGTGGTCAAATATTACCGCCGAGGTGATAGGTTGGGTTAGGTTAGGTTATATTACGTTATTGAGGTTTATGAAGGACCCACGTAGACGTAGGGGCCAACTCGCCAGGAATATTGTCAAATATTACCGCCGAGATGATAGGTTGGGTTAGGTTAGGTTATATTACGTTATTGATGTATATAAATGTCCCAGGGAGGCGTAGAGGCCAACAAGCCAGGTATGTTGTCAAATATTACAGCCGCGATGATAGGTTGGGTTAGGTTAGGTGATATTACGTTCTTGATGTATATAAAGGTCCCACGCAGACGTAGAGGCTAACCCTCCTGGAATGTTGTCAAATATTACCGACGAGATGATAGGTTGGGTTAGGTTAGGTTATATTTCGTTATTGATGTATATGAAGGTCCCACGGAGACGTAGAGGCCAACTCGCCAGGTATATTGTCAAATATTACAGCCGCGATGTTAGATTGGGTTAGGTTAGGTTATATTACGTTATAGATGTTTATGAAGGACCCACGTAGGCGTAGGGGCCATCTCGTCAAGAATATTGTCAAATATTACCCCCGAGATGATAGGTTGGATTAGGTTAGGTTATATTACGTTATTGATGTATATGAAGGACCTACGTAGACGTAGGGGCCATCTCGTCAAGAATATTGTCAAATATTACCGCCGAGATGATAGGTTGGATTATGTTAGGTTATATTACGTTATTGATGTATATGAAGGACCCACGTAGACGTAGGGGCCATCTTGTCAAGAATATTGTCAAATATTACCGCCGAGATGATAGGTTGGATTAGATTAGGTTATATTACGTTATTGATGCATATAAAGGTCTCTACAAGTTTGGTAGAGGCCAACAAGCCAGGAATGTTGCCAATTATTACCGCCGAGATGTTAGGTTGGCTTAGGTTAGGTTATATTACGTTCCTGATGTATATAAAGGTCCCACGCAGACGTAGAGGCCAACCCTCCAGGAATGTTGTCAAATATTACCGCCGAGATGTTAGGTTGGGTTAGGTTAGGTTATATTACGTTCTTGATGTATATAAAGGTCCCACGCAGACGTAGAGGCCAACCCTCCAGGAATGTTGTCAAATATTACCGCCGAGATGATAGGTTGGGTTAGGTTAGGTTATATTACGTTATTGTAGTATATAAAGGTCCCACGGAGACGCAGAGGCCAACTCGCCAGGAATGTTGCCAAATATTACCGCCGAGATGATAGGTTGGGTTATGTTAGGTTATATTACGTTATTGATGTATATGAAGGACCCACGTAGACATAGGGGCCATCTCGTCAAGAATATTGTCAAATATTACCGCCGAGATGATAGGTTGGATTAGATTAGGTTATATTACGTTATTGATGTATATAAAGGTCTCTACAAGGTTGGTAGAGGCCAACAAGCCAGGAATGTTGCCAATTATTACTGCCGAGATGTTAGGTTGGGTTAGGTTAGGCTATATTACGTTATTGATGTATATAAAGGTCCCACGGAGACGTAGAGGCCAACTCGCCAGGAATGTTGTCAAATATTACCGCCGAGATGTTAGGTTGGGTTAGGTTAGGTTATATTACGTTCTTGATGTATATAAAGGTCCCACGCAGACGTAGAGGCCAACCCTCCAGGAATGTTGTCAAATATTACCGCCGAGATGATAGGTTGGGTTAGGTTAGGTTATATTTCGTTATTGATGTATATGAAGGTCCCACGGAGACGTAGAGGCCAACTCGCCATGAATGTTGTAAAATATTACAGCCGCGATGTTAGATTGGGTTAGGTTAGGTTATATTACGTTATTAATGTATATGAAGGACCCACGTAGTCGTAGGGGCCATCTCGTCAAGAATATTGTCAAATATTACCCCCGAGATGATAGGTTGGATTAGGTTAGGTTATATTACGTTATTGATGTATATGAAGATCCCACGGAGACGTAGAGGCCAACGCGCCAGGTATTTGGTCAAATATTACCGCCGAGATAATAGGTTGGGTTAGGTTTGGTTATAATTCGTTATTGATGTATATGAAGGTCTCACGGAGACGTAGAGGCCAACATGCCAGGAATGTTGCCAAATATTACCGCCGAGGTGATAGGTTGGGTTAGGTTAGGTTATATTTCGTTATTGATGTATATCAAGGTCCCACGGAGACGTAGATGCCAACTCGCCAGAAATGTTGTCAAATAATAGCGCCGAGAGGTTAGGTTGGGTCAGGTTAGGTTATATTACGTTATTGATGTATATCAAGATCCCACGGAGACGTAGAGGCCAACTCGCCATGTATGTTGCCAAATATTACCGCCGAGTTGTTAGGTTGGGGAAGGTTAGGTTATATTACGTTCTTGATGTATATAAAGGTCCCACGCAGACGTCGAAGACAACTCGCCAGGAATTTTCTGAAATATGACCGCCGACATGACATATTGGGTTAGGTTAGGTTATATTACGTTATTGATGTATATAAAGGTCTCTACAAGGTTGGTAGAGGCCAACAAGCCAGGAATGTTGCCAATTATTACTGCCGAGATGTTAGGTTGGGTTAGGTTAGGCTATATTACGTTCTTGATGTATATAAAGGTCCCACGGAGACGTAGAGGCCAACTCGCCAGGAATGTTGTCAAATATTACCGCCGAGATGATAGGTTGGGTTAGGTTAGGTTATATTTCGTTATTGATGTATATGAAGGTCCCACGGAGACGTAGAGGCCAACTCGCCATGAATGTTGTAAAATATTACAGCCGCGATGTTAGATTGGGTTAGGTTAGGTTATATTACGTTATTAATGTATATGAAGGACCCACGTAGTCGTAGGGGCCATCTCGTCAAGAATATTGTCAAATATTACCCCCGAGATGATAGGTTGGATTAGGTTAGGTTATATTACGTTATTGATGTATATGAAGATCCCACGGAGACGTAGAGGCCAACGCGCCAGGTATTTGGTCAAATATTACCGCCGAGATAATAGGTTGGGTTAGGTTTGGTTATAATTCGTTATTGATGTATATGAAGGTCTCACGGAGACGTAGAGGCCAACATGCCAGGAATGTTGCCAAATATTACCGCCGAGGTGATAGGTTGGGTTAGGTTAGGTTATATTTCGTTATTGATGTATATCAAGGTCCCACGGAGACGTAGATGCCAACTCGCCAGAAATGTTGTCAAATAATAGCGCCGAGAGGTTAGGTTGGGTCAGGTTAGGTTATATTACGTTATTGATGTATATCAAGATCCCACGGAGACGTAGAGGCCAACTCGCCATGTATGTTGCCAAATATTACCGCCGAGTTGTTAGGTTGGGGAAGGTTAGGTTATATTACGTTCTTGATGTATATAAAGGTCCCACGCAGACGTCGAAGACAACTCGCCAGGAATTTTCTGAAATATGACCGCCGACATGACATATTGGGTTAGGTTAGGTTATATTACGTTATTGATGTATATAAAAGTCCCACGGGGACGTAGAGGCCAACAAGCCAGGAATGTTACCAAATATTACCGCTGAGATGTTAGGTTGGGTAAGGTTAGGTTATATTACGTTGTTGATGTATATGAAGATCCCACGGAGACGTAGAGGCCAACTCGCCAGGTTTGTGGTCAAATATTACCGCCGAGATGATAGGTTGGGTTAGGTTAGGTTATATTACGTTATTGAGGTTTATGAAGGACCCACGTAGACGTAGGGGCCATCTCGTCAAGAATATTGTCAAATATTACCGCCGAGATGATAGGTTGGGTTAGGTTAGGTTATATTACGTTATTGAGGTTTATGAAGGACCCACGTAGACGTAGGTGCCAACTCGCCAGGAATATTGTCAAATATTACCGCCGAGATGATAGGTTGGGTTAGGTTAGGTTATATTACGTTATTGATGTATATAAATGTCCCAGGGAGGCGTAGAGGCCAACAAGCCAGGTATGTTGTCAAATATTACAGCCGCGATGATAGGTTGGGTTAGGTTAGGTGATATTACGTTCTTGATGTATATAAAGGTCCCACGCAGACGTAGAGGCTAACCCTCCTGGAATGTTGTCAAATATTACCGACGAGATGATAGGTTGGGTTAGGTTAGGTTATATTTCGTTATGGATGTATATGAAGGTCCCACGGAGACGTAGAGGCCAACTCGCCAGGTATATTGTCAAATATTACAGCCGCGATGTTAGATTGGGTTAGGTTAGGTTATATTACGTTATTAATGTATATGAAGGACCCACGTAGACGTAGGGGCCATCTCGTCAAGAATATTGTCAAATATTACCGCCGAGATGATAGGTTGGATTAGGTTAGGTTATATTACGTTATTGATGTATATGAAGATCCCACGGAGACGTAGAGGCCAACGCGCCAGGTATTTGGTCAAATATTACCGCCGAGATAATAGGTTGGGTTAGGTTTGGTTATAATTCGTTATTGATGTATATGAAGGTCTCACGGAGACGTAGAGGCCAACATGCCAGGAATGTTGCCAAATATTACCGCCGAGGTGATAGGTTGGGTTAGGTTAGGTTATATTTCGTTATTGATGAATATGAAGGACCCACGTAGACGTAGGGGCCATCTCGTCAAGAATATTGTCAAATAATAGCGCCGAGAGGTTAGGTTGGGTCAGGTTAGGTTATATTACGTTATTGATGTATATCAAGATCCCACGGAGACGTAGAGGCCAACTCGCCAGGTATGTGGTCAAATATTACCGCCGAGATGATAGGTAGGGTTAGGTTAGGTTATATTACGTTCTTGATGTATATAAAGGTCCCACGCAGACGTAGAGGCCAACCCTCCAGGAATGTTGTCAAATATTACCGCCGAGATGATAGGTTGGGTTAGGTTAGGTTATATTTCGTTATTGATGTATATGAAGGTCCCACGCAGACGTAGAGGCCAACCCTCCAGGAATGTTGTCAAATATTACCGCCGAGATGATAGGTTGGGTTAGGTTAGGTTATATTTCGTTACTGATGTATATGAAGGTCCCACGGAGACGTAGAGGACAACTCGCCATGAATGTTGTCAAATATTACAGCCGCGATGTTAGATTGGGTTAGGTTAGGTTATATTACGTTATTGGTGTATATGAAGGACCTACGTAGACGTAGGGGCCATCTCGTGAAGAATATTGTCAAATATTACCGCCGAGATGATAGGTTGGATTAGGTTAGGTTATATTACGTTATTGATGTATATGAAGGACCCACGTAGACGTAGGGGCCATCTCGTCAAGAATATTGTCAAATATTACCGCCGAGATGATAGGCTGGATTAGATTAGGTTATATTACGTTATTGATGTATATAAAGGTCTCTACAAGGTTGGTAGAGGCCAACAAGCCAGGAATGTTGCCAATTATTACCGCCGAGATGTTAGGTTGGCTTAGGTTAGGTTATATTACGTTCTTGATGTATATAAAGGTCCCACGCAGACGTAGAGGCCAACCCTCCAGGAATGTTGTCAAATATTACCGCCGAGATGATAGGTTGGGTTAGGTTAGGTTATATTTCGTTATTGATGTATATGAAGGTCCCACGGAGACGTAGAGGCCAACTCGCCATGAATGTTGTCAAATATTACAGCCGCGATGTTAGATTGGGTTAGGTTAGGTTATATTACGTTATTGTAGTATATAAAGGTCCCACGGAGACGCAGAGGCCAACTCGCCAGGAATGTTGCCAAATATTACCGCCGAGATGATAGGTTGGGTTAGGTTAGGTTATATTACGTTATTGATGTATATGAAGGACCCACGTAGACATAGGGGCCATCTCGTCAAGAATATTGTCAAATATTACCGCCGAGATGATAGGTTGGATTAGATTAGGTTATATTACGTTATTGATGTATATAAAGGTCTCTACAAGGTTGGTAGAGGCCAACAAGCCAGGAATGTTGCCAATTATTACTGCCGAGATGTTAGGTTGGGTTAGGTTAGGCTATATTACGTTATTGATGTATATAAAGGTCCCACGGAGACGTAGAGGCCAACTCGCCAGGAATGTTGTCAAATATTACCGCCGAGATGTTAGGTTGGGTTAGGTTAGGTTATATTACGTTCTTGATGTATATAAAGGTCCCACGCAGACGTAGAGGCCAACCCTCCAGGAATGTTGTCAAATATTACCGCCGAGATGATAGGTTGGGTTAGGTTAGGTTATATTTCGTTATTGATGTATATGAAGGTCCCACGGAGACGTAGAGGCCAACTCGCCATGAATGTTGTAAAATATTACAGCCGCGATGTTAGATTGGGTTAGGTTAGGTTATATTACGTTATTAATGTATATGAAGGACCCACGTAGTCGTAGGGGCCATCTCGTCAAGAATATTGTCAAATATTACCCCCGAGATGATAGGTTGGATTAGGTTAGGTTATATTACGTTATTGATGTATATGAAGATCCCACGGAGACGTAGAGGCCAACGCGCCAGGTATTTGGTCAAATATTACCGCCGAGATAATAGGTTGGGTTAGGTTTGGTTATAATTCGTTATTGATGTATATGAAGGTCTCACGGAGACGTAGAGGCCAACATGCCAGGAATGTTGCCAAATATTACCGCCGAGGTGATAGGTTGGGTTAGGTTAGGTTATATTTCGTTATTGATGTATATCAAGGTCCCACGGAGACGTAGATGCCAACTCGCCAGAAATGTTGTCAAATAATAGCGCCGAGAGGTTAGGTTGGGTCAGGTTAGGTTATATTACGTTATTGATGTATATCAAGATCCCACGGAGACGTAGAGGCCAACTCGCCATGTATGTTGCCAAATATTACCGCCGAGTTGTTAGGTTGGGGAAGGTTAGGTTATATTACGTTCTTGATGTATATAAAGGTCCCACGCAGACGTCGAAGACAACTCGCCAGGAATTTTCTGAAATATGACCGCCGACATGACATATTGGGTTAGGTTAGGTTATATTACGTTATTGATGTATATAAAAGTCCCACGGGGACGTAGAGGCCAACAAGCCAGGAATGTTACCAAATATTACCGCTGAGATGTTAGGTTGGGTAAGGTTAGGTTATATTACGTTGTTGATGTATATGAAGATCCCACGGAGACGTAGAGGCCAACTCGCCAGGTTTGTGGTCAAATATTACCGCCGAGATGATAGGTTGGGTTAGGTTAGGTTATATTACGTTATTGAGGTTTATGAAGGACCCACGTAGACGTAGGGGCCATCTCGTCAAGAATATTGTCAAATATTACCGCCGAGATGATAGGTTGGGTTAGGTTAGGTTATATTACGTTATTGAGGTTTATGAAGGACCCACGTAGACGTAGGTGCCAACTCGCCAGGAATATTGTCAAATATTACCGCCGAGATGATAGGTTGGGTTAGGTTAGGTTATATTACGTTATTGATGTATATAAATGTCCCAGGGAGGCGTAGAGGCCAACAAGCCAGGTATGTTGTCAAATATTACAGCCGCGATGATAGGTTGGGTTAGGTTAGGTGATATTACGTTCTTGATGTATATAAAGGTCCCACGCAGACGTAGAGGCTAACCCTCCTGGAATGTTGTCAAATATTACCGACGAGATGATAGGTTGGGTTAGGTTAGGTTATATTTCGTTATGGATGTATATGAAGGTCCCACGGAGACGTAGAGGCCAACTCGCCAGGTATATTGTCAAATATTACAGCCGCGATGTTAGATTGGGTTAGGTTAGGTTATATTACGTTATTGATGTTTATGAAGGACCCACGTAGGCGTAGGGGCCATCTCGTCAAGAATATTGTCAAATATTACCGCCGAGATGATAGGTTGGATTAGATTAGGTTATATTACGTTATTGATGTATATAAAGGTCTCTACAATGTTGGTAGAGGCCAACAAGCCAGGAATGTTGCCAATTATTACCGCCGAGATGTTAGGTTGGGTTAGGTTAGGCTATATTACGTTATTGATGTATATAAAGGTCCCACGGAGACGTAGAGGCCAACTCGCCAGGAATGTTGTCAAATATTACCGCCGAGATGATAGGTTGGGTTAGGTTAAGTTATGTTTCGTTATTGATGTATATGAAAGACCCACGTAGACGTAGGGGCCATCTCGTCAAGAATATTGTCAAATATTACCGCCGAGATGATAGGTTGGATTAGGTTAGGTTATATTACGTTATTGATGTATATAAAGGTCCCACGGAGACGTAGATGCCAACATGCCAGGAATGTTGTCAAATATTACAGCCGCGATGTTAGATTAGGTTAGGTTAGGTTATATTACGTTATTGATGTTTACAAAGGAACCACGGAGACGTAGAAGCCAACAAGCCAGGAATGTTGCCAAATATTACCGCCGAGTTGTTAGGTTGGGGTAGGTTAGGTTATATTACGTTCTTGATGTATATAAAGGTCCCACGCAGACGTCGAAGCCAACTCGCCAGGAATTTTCTGAAATATGACCGCCGACATGACAGATTGGGTTAGGTTAGGTTATATTACGTTATTGGTGTATCTAAAAGTCCCACGGGGACGTAGAGGCCAACAAGCCAGGAATGTTGCCAAATATTACCGCCGAGATAATAGGTTGGGTTAGCTTTGTTTATAATTCGTTATTGATGTATATGAAGATCCCACGGAGACGTAGAGGCCAACTCGCCAGGTTTGTGGTCAAATATTACCGCCGAGGTGATAGGTTGGGTTAGGTTAGGTTATATTACGTTATTGAGGTTTATGAAGGACCCACGTAGACGTAGGGGCCAACTCGCCAGGAATATTGTCAAATATTACCGCCGAGATGATAGGTTGGGTTAGGTTAGGTTATATTACGTTATTGATGTATATAAATGTCCCAGGGAGGCGTAGAGGCCAACAAGCCAGGTATGTTGTCAAATATTACAGCCGCGATGATAGGTTGGGTTAGGTTAGGTGATATTACGTTCTTGATGTATATAAAGGTCCCACGCAGACGTAGAGGCTAACCCTCCTGGAATGTTGTCAAATATTACCGACGAGATGATAGGTTGGGTTAGGTTAGGTTATATTTCGTTATTGATGTATATGAAGGTCCCACGGAGACGTAGAGGCCAACTCGCCAGGTATATTGTCAAATATTACAGCCGCGATGTTAGATTGGGTTAGGTTAGGTTATATTACGTTATAGATGTTTATGAAGGACCCACGTAGGCGTAGGGGCCATCTCGTCAAGAATATTGTCAAATATTACCCCCGAGATGATAGGTTGGATTAGGTTAGGTTATATTACGTTATTGATGTATATGAAGGACCTACGTAGACGTAGGGGCCATCTCGTCAAGAATATTGTCAAATATTACCGCCGAGATGATAGGTTGGATTATGTTAGGTTATATTACGTTATTGATGTATATGAAGGACCCACGTAGACGTAGGGGCCATCTTGTCAAGAATATTGTCAAATATTACCGCCGAGATGATAGGTTGGATTAGATTAGGTTATATTACGTTATTGATGCATATAAAGGTCTCTACAAGTTTGGTAGAGGCCAACAAGCCAGGAATGTTGCCAATTATTACCGCCGAGATGTTAGGTTGGCTTAGGTTAGGTTATATTACGTTCCTGATGTATATAAAGGTCCCACGCAGACGTAGAGGACAACCCTCCAGGAATGTTGTCAAATATTACCGCCGAGATGTTAGGTTGGGTTAGGTTAGGTTATATTACGTTCTTGATGTATATAAAGGTCCCACGCAGACGTAGAGGCCAACCCTCCAGGAATGTTGTCAAATATTACCGCCGAGATGATAGGTTGGGTTAGGTTAGGTTATATTACGTTATTGTAGTATATAAAGGTCCCACGGAGACGCAGAGGCCAACTCGCCAGGAATGTTGCCAAATATTACCGCCGAGATGATAGGTTGGGTTAGGTTAGGTTATATTACGTTATTGATGTATATGAAGGACCCACGTAGACATAGGGGCCATCTCGTCAAGAATATTGTCAAATATTACCGCCGAGATGATAGGTTGGATTAGATTAGGTTATATTACGTTATTGATGTATATAAAGGTCTCTACAAGGTTGGTAGAGGCCAACAAGCCAGGAATGTTGCCAATTATTACTGCCGAGATGTTAGGTTGGGTTAGGTTAGGCTATATTACGTTATTGATGTATATAAAGGTCCCACGGAGACGTAGAGGCCAACTCGCCAGGAATGTTGTCAAATATTACCGCCGAGATGTTAGGTTGGGTTAAGATAGGTTATATTACGTTCTTGATGTATATAAAGGTCCCACGCAGACGTAGAGGCCAACCCTCCAGGAATGTTGTCAAATATTACCGCCGAGATGATAGGTTGGGTTAGGTTAGGTTATATTTCGTTATTGATGTATATGAAGGTCCCACGGAGACGTAGAGGCCAACTCGCCATGAATGTTGTAAAATATTACAGCCGCGATGTTAGATTGGGTTAGGTTAGGTTATATTACGTTATTAATGTATATGAAGGACCCACGTAGTCGTAGGGGCCATCTCGTCAAGAATATTGTCAAATATTACCCCCGAGATGATAGGTTGGATTAGGTTAGGTTATATTACGTTATTGATGTATATGAAGATCCCACGGAGACGTAGAGGCCAACGCGCCAGGTATTTGGTCAAATATTACCGCCGAGATAATAGGTTGGGTTAGGTTTGGTTATAATTCGTTATTGATGTATATGAAGGTCTCACGGAGACGTAGAGGCCAACATGCCAGGAATGTTGCCAAATATTACCGCCGAGGTGATAGGTTGGGTTAGGTTAGGTTATATTTCGTTATTGATGTATATCAAGGTCCCACGGAGACGTAGATGCCAACTCGCCAGAAATGTTGTCAAATAATAGCGCCGAGAGGTTAGGTTGGGTCAGGTTAGGTTATATTACGTTATTGATGTATATCAAGATCCCACGGAGACGTAGAGGCCAACTCGCCATGTATGTTGCCAAATATTACCGCCGAGTTGTTAGGTTGGGGAAGGTTAGGTTATATTACGTTCTTGATGTATATAAGGGTCCCACGCAGACGTCGAAGACAACTCGCCAGGAATTTTCTGAAATATGACCGCCGACATGACATATTGGGTTAGGTTAGGTTATATTACGTTATTGATGTATATAAAAGTCCCACGGGGACGTAGAGGCCAACAAGCCAGGAATGTTACCAAATATTACCGCTGAGATGTTAGGTTGGGTAAGGTTAGGTTATATTACGTTGTTGATGTATATGAAGATCCCACGGAGACGTAGAGGCCAATTCGCCAGGTTTGTGGTCAAATATTGCCGCCGAGATGATAGGTTGGGTTAGGTTAGGTTATATTACGTTATTGAGGTTTATGAAGGACCCACGTAGACGTAGGGGCCATCTCGTCAAGAATATTGTCAAATATTACCGCCGAGATGATAGGTTGGGTTAGGTTAGGTTATATTACGTTATTGAGGTTTATGAAGGACCCACGTAGACGTAGGTGCCAACTCGCCAGGAATATTGTCAAATATTACCGCCGAGATGATAGGTTGGGTTAGGTTAGGTTATATTACGTTATTGATGTATATAAATGTCCCAGGGAGGCGTAGAGGCCAACAAGCCAGGTATGTTGTCAAATATTACAGCCGCGATGATAGGTTGGGTTAGGTTAGGTGATATTACGTTCTTGATGTATATAAAGGTCCCACGCAGACGTAGAGGCTAACCCTCCTGGAATGTTGTCAAATATTACCGACGAGATGATAGGTTGGGTTAGGTTAGGTTATATTTCGTTATGGATGTATATGAAGGTCCCACGGAGACGTAGAGGCCAACTCGCCAGGTATATTGTCAAATATTACAGCCGCGATGTTAGATTGGGTTAGGTTAGGTTATATTACGTTATTGATGTTTATGAAGGACCCACGTAGGCGTAGGGGCCATCTCGTCAAGAATATTGTCAAATATTACCGCCGAGATGATAGGTTGGATTAGATTAGGTTATATTACGTTATTGATGTATATAAAGGTCTCTACAATGTTGGTAGAGGCCAACAAGCCAGGAATGTTGCCAATTATTACCGCCGAGATGTTAGGTTGGGTTAGGTTAGGCTATATTACGTTATTGATGTATATAAAGGTCCCACGGAGACGTAGAGGCCAACTCGCCAGGAATGTTGTCAAATATTACCGCCGAGATGTTAGGTTGGGTTAGGTTAGGTTATATTACGTTCTTGATGTATATAAAGGTCCCACGCAGACGTAGAGGCTAACCCTCCAGGAATGTTGTCAAATATTACCGCCGAGATGATAGGTTGGGTTAGGTTAAGTTATGTTTCGTTATTGATGTATATGAAAGACCCACGTAGACGTAGGGGCCATCTCGTCAAGAATATTGTCAAATATTACCGCCGAGATGATAGGTTGGATTAGGTTAGGTTATAT
This sequence comes from Xylocopa violacea, assembly GCA_963969225.1. Lineage (NCBI taxonomy): Eukaryota > Metazoa > Arthropoda > Insecta > Hymenoptera > Apidae > Xylocopa > Xylocopa violacea. The sequence continues at coordinate 8,423,619 of CAXAJV010000016.1, read as the reverse complement.
TACGTTATTGATGTATATAAAGGTCCCACGGAGACGTAGATGCCAACATGCCAGGAATGTTGTCAAATATTACAGCCGCGATGTTAGATTAGGTTAGGTTAGGTTATATTACGTTATTGATGTTTACAAAGGAACCACGGAGACGTAGAAGCCAACAAGCCAGGAATGTTGCCAAATATTACCGCCGAGTTGTTAGGTTGGGGTAGGTTAGGTTATATTACGTTCTTGATGTATATAAAGGTCCCACGCAGACGTCGAAGCCAACTCGCCAGGAATTTTCTGAAATATGACCGCCGACATGACAGATTGGGTTAGGTTAGGTTATATTACGTTATTGGTGTATCTAAAAGTCCCACGGGGACGTAGAGGCCAACAAGCCAGGAATGTTGCCAAATATTACCGCCGAGATAATAGGTTGGGTTAGCTTTGTTTATAATTCGTTATTGATGTATATGAAGATCCCACGGAGACGTAGAGGCCAACTCGCCAGGTTTGTGGTCAAATATTACCGCCGAGATGATAGGTTGGGTTAGGTTAGGTTATATTACGTTATTGAGGTTTATGAAGGACCCACGTAGACGTAGGTGCCAACTCGCCAGGAATATTGTCAAATATTACCGCCGAGATGATAGGTTGGGTTAGGTTAGGTTATATTACGTTATTGATGTATATAAATGTCCCAGGGAGGCGTAGAGGCCAACAAGCCAGGTATGTTGTCAAATATTACAGCCGCGATGATAGGTTGGGTTAGGTTAGGTGATATTACGTTCTTGATGTATATAAAGGTCCCACGCAGACGTAGAGGCTAACCCTCCTGGAATGTTGTCAAATATTACCGACGAGATGATAGGTTGGGTTAGGTTAGGTTATATTTCGTTATGGATGTATATGAAGGTCCCACGGAGACGTAGAGGCCAACTCGCCAGGTATATTGTCAAATATTACAGCCGCGATGTTAGATTGGGTTAGGTTAGGTTATATTACGTTATTGATGTTTATGAAGGACCCACGTAGGCGTAGGGGCCATCTCGTCAAGAATATTGTCAAATATTACCGCCGAGATGATAGGTTGGATTAGATTAGGTTATATTACGTTATTGATGTATATAAAGGTCTCTACAATGTTGGTAGAGGCCAACAAGCCAGGAATGTTGCCAATTATTACCGCCGAGATGTTAGGTTGGGTTAGGTTAGGCTATATTACGTTATTGATGTATATAAAGGTCCCACGGAGACGTAGAGGCCAACTCGCCAGGAATGTTGTCAAATATTACCGCCGAGATGTTAGGTTGGGTTAGGTTAGGTTATATTACGTTCTTGATGTATATAAAGGTCCCACGCAGACGTAGAGGCTAACCCTCCAGGAATGTTGTCAAATATTACCGCCGAGATGATAGGTTGGGTTAGGTTAAGTTATGTTTCGTTATTGATGTATATGAAAGACCCACGTAGACGTAGGGGCCATCTCGTCAAGAATATTGTCAAATATTACCGCCGAGATGATAGGTTGGATTAGGTTAGGTTATATTACGTTATTGATGTATATAAAGGTCCCACGGAGACGTACATGCCAACATGCCAGGAATGTTGTCAAATATTACAGCCGCGATGTTAGATTAGGTTAGGTTAGGTTATATTACGTTATTGATGTTTACAAAGGAACCACGGAGACGTAGAAGCCAACATGCCAGGAATGTTGCCAAATATTACCGCCGAGTTGTTAGGTTGGGGTAGGTTAGGTTATATTACGTTCTTGATGTATATAAAGGTCCCACGCAGACGTCGAAGCCAACTCGCCAGGAATTTTCTGAAATATGACCGCCGACATGACAGATTGGGTTAGGTTAGGTTATATTACGTTATTGGTGTATCTAAAAGTCCCACGGGGACGTAGAGGCCAACAAGCCAGGAATGTTGCCAAATATTACCGCCGAGATAATAGGTTGGGTTAGCTTTGTTTATAATTCGTTATTGATGTATATGAAGATCCCACGGAGACGTAGAGGCCAACTCGCCAGGTTTGTGGTCAAATATTACCGCCGAGGTGATAGGTTGGGTTAGGTTAGGTTATATTACGTTATTGAGGTTTATGAAGGACCCACGTAGACGTAGGGGCCAACTCGCCAGGAATATTGTCAAATATTACCGCCGAGATGATAGGTTGGGTTAGGTTAGGTTATATTACGTTATTGATGTATATAAATGTCCCAGGGAGGCGTAGAGGCCAACAAGCCAGGTATGTTGTCAAATATTACAGCCGCGATGATAGGTTGGGTTAGGTTAGGTGATATTACGTTCTTGATGTATATAAAGGTCCCACGCAGACGTAGAGGCTAACCCTCCTGGAATGTTGTCAAATATTACCGACGAGATGATAGGTTGGGTTAGGTTAGGTTATATTTCGTTATTGATGTATATGAAGGTCCCACGGAGACGTAGAGGCCAACTCGCCAGGTATATTGTCAAATATTACAGCCGCGATGTTAGATTGGGTTAGGTTAGGTTATATTACGTTATAGATGTTTATGAAGGACCCACGTAGGCGTAGGGGCCATCTCGTCAAGAATATTGTCAAATATTACCGCCGAGATGATAGGTTGGATTAGATTAGGTTATATTACGTTATTGATGTATATAAAGGTCTCTACAAGGTTGGTAGAGGCCAACAAGCCAGGAATGTTGCCAATTATTACCGCCGAGATGTTAGGTTGGGTTAGGTTAGGCTATATTACGTTATTGATGTATATAAAGGTCCCACGGAGACGTAGAGGCCAACTCGCCAGGAATGTTGTCAGATATTACCGCCGAGATGTTAGGTTGGGTTAGGTTAGGTTATATTTCGTTATTGATGTATATAAAGGTCCCACGCAGACGTAGAGGCCAACCCTCCAGGAATGTTGTCAAATATTACCGCCGAGATGATAGGTTGGGTTAGGTTAGGTTATATTTCGTTATTGATGTATATGAAGGTCCCACGGAGACGTAGAGGCCAACTCGCCAGGAATGTTGCCAAATATTACCGCCGAGATGATAGGTTGGGTTAGGTTAGGTTATATTACGTTATTGATGTATATGAAGGACCCACGTAGACGTAGGGGCCATCTCGTCAAGAATATTGTCAAATATTACCGCCGAGATGATAGGTTGGATTAGATTAGGTTATATTACGTTATTGATGTATATAAAGGTCTCTACAAGGTTGGTAGAGGCCAACAAGCCAGGAATGTTGCCAATTATTACTGCCGAGATGTTAGGTTGGGTTAGGTTAGGCTATATTACGTTATTGATGTATATAAAGGTCCCACGGAGACGTAGAGGCCAACTCGCCAGGAATGTTGTCAAATATTACCGCCGACATGTTAGGTTGGGTTAGGTTAGGTTATATTACGTTCTTGATGTATATAAAGGTCCCACGCAGACGTAGAGGCCATCCCTCCAGGAATGTTGTCAAATATTACCGCCGAGATGATAGGTTGGGTTAGGTTAGGTTATATTTCGTTATTGATGTATATGAAGGTCCCACGGAGACGTAGAGGCCAACTCGCCATGAATGTTGTAAAATATTACAGCCGCGATGTTAGATTGGGTTAGGTTAGGTTATATTACGTTATTAATGTATATGAAGGACCCACGTAGTCGTAGGGGCCATCTCGTCAAGAATATTGTCAAATATTACCCCCGAGATGATAGGTTGGATTAGGTTAGGTTATATTACGTTATTGATGTATATTAAGATCCCACGGAGACGTAGAGGCCAACGCGCCAGGTATTTGGTCAAATATTACCGCCGAGATAATAGGTTGGGTTAGGTTAGGTTATATTACGTTATTGATGTATATAAAAGTCCCACGGGGACGTAGAGGCCAACAAGCCAGGAATGTTACCAAATATTACCGCTGAGATGTTAGGTTGGGTAAGGTTAGGTTATATTACGTTGTTGATGTATATGAAGATCCCACGGAGACGTAGAGGCCAACTCGCCAGGTTTGTGGTCAAATATTACCGCCGAGATGATAGGTTGGGTTAGGTTAGGTTATATTACGTTATTGAGGTTTATGAAGGACCCACGTAGACGTAGGGGCCATCTCGTCAAGAATATTGTCAAATATTACCGCCGAGATGATAGGTTGGGTTAGGTTAGGTTATATTACGTTATTGAGGTTTATGAAGGACCCACGTAGACGTAGGTGCCAACTCGCCAGGAATATTGTCAAATATTACCGCCGAGATGATAGGTTGGGTTAGGTTAGGTTATATTACGTTATTGATGTATATAAATGTCCCAGGGAGGCGTAGAGGCCAACAAGCCAGGTATGTTGTCAAATATTACAGCCGCGATGATAGGTTGGGTTAGGTTAGGTGATATTACGTTCTTGATGTATATAAAGGTCCCACGCAGACGTAGAGGCTAACCCTCCTGGAATGTTGTCAAATATTACCGACGAGATGATAGGTTGGGTTAGGTTAGGTTATATTTCGTTATGGATGTATATGAAGGTCCCACGGAGACGTAGAGGCCAACTCGCCAGGTATATTGTCAAATATTACAGCCGCGATGTTAGATTGGGTTAGGTTAGGTTATATTACGTTATTGATGTTTATGAAGGACCCACGTAGGCGTAGGGGCCATCTCGTCAAGAATATTGTCAAATATTACCGCCGAGATGATAGGTTGGATTAGATTAGGTTATATTACGTTATTGATGTATATAAAGGTCTCTACAATGTTGGTAGAGGCCAACAAGCCAGGAATGTTGCCAATTATTACCGCCGAGATGTTAGGTTGGGTTAGGTTAGGCTATATTACGTTATTGATGTATATAAAGGTCCCACGGAGACGTAGAGGCCAACTCGCCAGGAATGTTGTCAAATATTACCGCCGAGATGTTAGGTTGGGTTAGGTTAGGTTATATTACGTTCTTGATGTATATAAAGGTCCCACGCAGACGTAGAGGCTAACCCTCCAGGAATGTTGTCAAATATTACCGCCGAGATGATAGGTTGGGTTAGGTTAAGTTATGTTTCGTTATTGATGTATATGAAAGACCCACGTAGACGTAGGGGCCATCTCGTCAAGAATATTGTCAAATATTACCGCCGAGATGATAGGTTGGATTAGGTTAGGTTATATTACGTTATTGATGTATATAAAGGTCCCACGGAGACGTACATGCCAACATGCCAGGAATGTTGTCAAATATTACAGCCGCGATGTTAGATTAGGTTAGGTTAGGTTATATTACGTTATTGATGTTTACAAAGGAACCACGGAGACGTAGAAGCCAACATGCCAGGAATGTTGCCAAATATTACCGCCGAGTTGTTAGGTTGGGGTAGGTTAGGTTATATTACGTTCTTGATGTATATAAAGGTCCCACGCAGACGTCGAAGCCAACTCGCCAGGAATTTTCTGAAATATGACCGCCGACATGACAGATTGGGTTAGGTTAGGTTATATTACGTTATTGGTGTATCTAAAAGTCCCACGGGGACGTAGAGGCCAACAAGCCAGGAATGTTGCCAAATATTACCGCCGAGATAATAGGTTGGGTTAGCTTTGTTTATAATTCGTTATTGATGTATATGAAGATCCCACGGAGACGTAGAGGCCAACTCGCCAGGTTTGTGGTCAAATATTACCGCCGAGGTGATAGGTTGGGTTAGGTTAGGTTATATTACGTTATTGAGGTTTATGAAGGACCCACGTAGACGTAGGGGCCAACTCGCCAGGAATATTGTCAAATATTACCGCCGAGATGATAGGTTGGGTTAGGTTAGGTTATATTACGTTATTGATGTATATAAATGTCCCAGGGAGGCGTAGAGGCCAACAAGCCAGGTATGTTGTCAAATATTACAGCCGCGATGATAGGTTGGGTTAGGTTAGGTGATATTACGTTCTTGATGTATATAAAGGTCCCACGCAGACGTAGAGGCTAACCCTCCTGGAATGTTGTCAAATATTACCGACGAGATGATAGGTTGGGTTAGGTTAGGTTATATTTCGTTATTGATGTATATGAAGGTCCCACGGAGACGTAGAGGCCAACTCGCCAGGTATATTGTCAAATATTACAGCCGCGATGTTAGATTGGGTTAGGTTAGGTTATATTACGTTATAGATGTTTATGAAGGACCCACGTAGGCGTAGGGGCCATCTCGTCAAGAATATTGTCAAATATTACCGCCGAGATGATAGGTTGGATTAGATTAGGTTATATTACGTTATTGATGTATATAAAGGTCTCTACAAGGTTGGTAGAGGCCAACAAGCCAGGAATGTTGCCAATTATTACCGCCGAGATGTTAGGTTGGGTTAGGTTAGGCTATATTACGTTATTGATGTATATAAAGGTCCCACGGAGACGTAGAGGCCAACTCGCCAGGAATGTTGTCAGATATTACCGCCGAGATGTTAGGTTGGGTTAGGTTAGGTTATATTTCGTTATTGATGTATATAAAGGTCCCACGCAGACGTAGAGGCCAACCCTCCAGGAATGTTGTCAAATATTACCGCCGAGATGATAGGTTGGGTTAGGTTAGGTTATATTTCGTTATTGATGTATATGAAGGTCCCACGGAGACGTAGAGGCCAACTCGCCAGGAATGTTGCCAAATATTACCGCCGAGATGATAGGTTGGGTTAGGTTAGGTTATATTACGTTATTGATGTATATGAAGGACCCACGTAGACGTAGGGGCCATCTCGTCAAGAATATTGTCAAATATTACCGCCGAGATGATAGGTTGGATTAGATTAGGTTATATTACGTTATTGATGTATATAAAGGTCTCTACAAGGTTGGTAGAGGCCAACAAGCCAGGAATGTTGCCAATTATTACTGCCGAGATGTTAGGTTGGGTTAGGTTAGGCTATATTACGTTATTGATGTATATAAAGGTCCCACGGAGACGTAGAGGCCAACTCGCCAGGAATGTTGTCAAATATTACCGCCGACATGTTAGGTTGGGTTAGGTTAGGTTATATTACGTTCTTGATGTATATAAAGGTCCCACGCAGACGTAGAGGCCATCCCTCCAGGAATGTTGTCAAATATTACCGCCGAGATGATAGGTTGGGTTAGGTTAGGTTATATTTCGTTATTGATGTATATGAAGGTCCCACGGAGACGTAGAGGCCAACTCGCCATGAATGTTGTAAAATATTACAGCCGCGATGTTAGATTGGGTTAGGTTAGGTTATATTACGTTATTAATGTATATGAAGGACCCACGTAGTCGTAGGGGCCATCTCGTCAAGAATATTGTCAAATATTACCCCCGAGATGATAGGTTGGATTAGGTTAGGTTATATTACGTTATTGATGTATATTAAGATCCCACGGAGACGTAGAGGCCAACGCGCCAGGTATTTGGTCAAATATTACCGCCGAGATAATAGGTTGGGTTAGGTTAGGTTATATTACGTTATTGATGTATATAAAAGTCCCACGGGGACGTAGAGGCCAACAAGCCAGGAATGTTACCAAATATTACCGCTGAGATGTTAGGTTGGGTAAGGTTAGGTTATATTACGTTGTTGATGTATATGAAGATCCCACGGAGACGTAGAGGCCAACTCGCCAGGTTTGTGGTCAAATATTACCGCCGAGATGATAGGTTGGGTTAGGTTAGGTTATATTACGTTATTGAGGTTTATGAAGGACCCACGTAGACGTAGGGGCCATCTCGTCAAGAATATTGTCAAATATTACCGCCGAGATGATAGGTTGGGTTAGGTTAGGTTATATTACGTTATTGAGGTTTATGAAGGACCCACGTAGACGTAGGTGCCAACTCGCCAGGAATATTGTCAAATATTACCGCCGAGATGATAGGTTGGGTTAGGTTAGGTTATATTACGTTATTGATGTATATAAATGTCCCAGGGAGGCGTAGAGGCCAACAAGCCAGGTATGTTGTCAAATATTACAGCCGCGATGATAGGTTGGGTTAGGTTAGGTGATATTACGTTCTTGATGTATATAAAGGTCCCACGCAGACGTAGAGGCTAACCCTCCTGGAATGTTGTCAAATATTACCGACGAGATGATAGGTTGGGTTAGGTTAGGTTATATTTCGTTATGGATGTATATGAAGGTCCCACGGAGACGTAGAGGCCAACTCGCCAGGTATATTGTCAAATATTACAGCCGCGATGTTAGATTGGGTTAGGTTAGGTTATATTACGTTATTGATGTTTATGAAGGACCCACGTAGGCGTAGGGGCCATCTCGTCAAGAATATTGTCAAATATTACCGCCGAGATGATAGGTTGGATTAGATTAGGTTATATTACGTTATTGATGTATATAAAGGTCTCTACAATGTTGGTAGAGGCCAACAAGCCAGGAATGTTGCCAATTATTACCGCCGAGATGTTAGGTTGGGTTAGGTTAGGCTATATTACGTTATTGATGTATATAAAGGTCCCACGGAGACGTAGAGGCCAACTCGCCAGGAATGTTGTCAAATATTACCGCCGAGATGTTAGGTTGGGTTAGGTTAGGTTATATTACGTTCTTGATGTATATAAAGGTCCCACGCAGACGTAGAGGCTAACCCTCCAGGAATGTTGTCAAATATTACCGCCGAGATGATAGGTTGGGTTAGGTTAAGTTATGTTTCGTTATTGATGTATATGAAAGACCCACGTAGACGTAGGGGCCATCTCGTCAAGAATATTGTCAAATATTACCGCCGAGATGATAGGTTGGATTAGGTTAGGTTATATTACGTTATTGATGTATATAAAGGTCCCACGGAGACGTAGATGCCAACATGCCAGGAATGTTGTGAAATATTACAGCCGCGATGTTAGATTAGGTTAGGTTAGGTTATATTACGTTATTGATGTTTACAAAGGAACCACGGAGACGTAGAAGCCAACAAGCCAGGAATGTTGCCAAATATTACCGCCGAGTTGTTAGGTTGGGGTAGGTTAGGTTATATTACGTTCTTGATGTATATAAAGGTCCCACGCAGACGTCGAAGCCAACTCGCCAGGAATTTTCTGAAATATGACCGCCGACATGACAGATTGGGTTAGGTTAGGTTATATTACGTTATTGGTGTATCTAAAAGTCCCACGGGGACGTAGAGGCCAACAAGCCAGGAATGTTGCCAAATATTACCGCCGAGATAATAGGTTGGGTTAGCTTTGTTTATAATTCGTTATTGATGTATATGAAGATCCCACGGAGACGTAGAGGCCAACTCGCCAGGTTTGTGGTCAAATATTACCGCCGAGGTGATAGGTTGGGTTAGGTTAGGTTATATTACGTTATTGAGGTTTATGAAGGACCCACGTAGACGTAGGGGCCAACTCGCCAGGAATATTGTCAAATATTACCGCCGAGATGATAGGTTGGGTTAGGTTAGGTTATATTACGTTATTGATGTATATAAATGTCCCAGGGAGGCGTAGAGGCCAACAAGCCAGGTATGTTGTCAAATATTACAGCCGCGATGATAGGTTGGGTTAGGTTAGGTGATATTACGTTCTTGATGTATATAAAGGTCCCACGCAGACGTAGAGGCTAACCCTCCTGGAATGTTGTCAAATATTACCGACGAGATGATAGGTTGGGTTAGGTTAGGTTATATTTCGTTATTGATGTATATGAAGGTCCCACGGAGACGTAGAGGCCAACTCGCCAGGTATATTGTCAAATATTACAGCCGCGATGTTAGATTGGGTTAGGTTAGGTTATATTACGTTATAGATGTTTATGAAGGACCCACGTAGGCGTAGGGGCCATCTCGTCAAGAATATTGTCAAATATTACCGCCGAGATGATAGGTTGGATTAGGTTAGGTTATATTACGTTATTGATGTATATGAAGATCCCACGGAGACGTAGAGGCTAACTCGCCAGGTATTTGGTCAAATATTACCGCCGAGATAATAGGTTGGGTTAGGTTTGGTTACAATTCGTTATTGATGTATATGAAAGTCTCACGGAGACGTAGAGGCCAACATGCCAGGAATGTTGCCAAATATTACCGCCGAGGTGATAGGTTGGGTTAGGTTAGGTTATATTTCGTTATTGATGTATATGAAGGTCCCACGGAGACGTAGAGGCCAACGCGCCAGGTATTTGGTCAAATATTACCGCCGAGATAATAGGTTGGGTTAGGTTTGGTTATAATTCGTTATTGATGTATATGAAGGTCTCACGGAGACGTAGAGGCCAACATGCCAGGAATGTTGCCAAATATTACCGCCGAGGTGATAGGTTGGGTTAGGTTAGGTTATATTTCGTTATTGATGTATATGAAGGTCCCACGGAGACGTAGATGCCAACTCGCCAGAAATGTTGTCAAATAATAGCGCCGAGAGGTTAGGTTGGGTTAGGTTAGGTTATATTACGTTATTGAGGTTTTTGAAGGTCCCACGTAGACGTAGGGGCCAACTCGCCAGGAATATTGTCAAATATTACCGCCGCGATGTTAGATTGGGTTAGGTTAGGTTATGTTTCGTTATTGATGTATATCAAGATCCCACGGAGACGTAGAGGCCAACTCGCCAGGTATGTGGTCAAATATTACCGCCGAGATGATAGGTAGGGTTAGGTTAGGTTATATTACGTTCTTGATGTATATAAAGGTCCCACGCAGACGTAGAGGCCAACCCTCCAGGAATGTTGTCAAATATTACCGCCGAGATGATAGGTTGGGTTAGGTTAGGTTATATTTCGTTATTGATGTATATGAAGGTCCCACGGAGACGTAGAGGCCAACTCGCCAGGAATGTTGTCAAATATTACAGCCGCGATGTTAGATTGGGTTAGGTTAGGTTATATTACGTTAATGTTGTATATAAAGGTCTCACGGAGACGCAGAGGCCAACTCGCCAGGAATGTTGCCAAATATTACCGCCGAGATGATAGGTTGGGTTAGGTAAGGTTATATTACGTTATTGATGTATATGAAGGACCCACGTAGACGTAGGGGCCATCTCGTCAAGAATATTCTCAAATATTACCGCCGAGATGATAGGTTGGATTAGATTAGGTTATATTACGTTATTGATGTATATCAAGGTCTCTACAAGGTTGGTAGAGGCCAACAAGCCTGGAATGTTGCCAATTATTACCGCCGAGATGTTAGGTTGGGTGAGGTTAGGCTATATTACGTTATTGATGTATATAAAGGTCCCACGGAGACGTAGAGGCCAACTCGCCAGGAATGTTGTCAAATATTACCGCCGAGATGTTAGGTTGGGTTAGGTTAGGTTATATTACGTTCTTGATGTATATAAAGGTCCCACGCAGACGTAGAGGCCAACCCTCCAGGAATGTTGTCAAATATTACCGCCGAGATGATAGGTTGGGTTAGGTTAGGTTATATTTCGTTACTGATGTATATGAAGGTCCCACGGAGACGTAGAGGACAACTCGCCATGAATGTTGTCAAATATTACAGCCGCGATGTTAGATTGGGTTAGGTTAGGTTATATTACGTTATTGGTGTATATGAAGGACCTACGTAGACGTAGGGGCCATCTCGTCAAGAATATTGTCAAATATTACCGCCGAGATGATAGGTTGGATTAGGTTAGGTTATATTACGTTATTGATGTATATGAAGGACCCACGTAGACGTAGGGGCCATCTCGTCAAGAATATTGTCAAATATTACCGCCGAGATGATAGGTTGGATTAGATTAGGTTATATTACGTTATTGATGTATATAAAGGTCTCTACAAGGTTGGTAGAGGCCAACAAGCCAGGAATGTTGCCAATTATTACCGCCGAGATGTTAGGTTGGCTTAGGTTAGGTTATATTACGTTCTTGATGTATATAAAGGTCCCACGCAGACGTAGAGGCCAACCCTCCAGGAATGTTGTCAAATATTACCGCCGAGATGATAGGTTGGGTTAGGTTAGGTTATATTTCGTTATTGATGTATATGAAGGTCCCACGGAGACGTAGAGGCCAACTCGCCATGAATGTTGTCAAATATTACATCCGCGATGTTAGATTGGGTTAGGTTAGGTTATATTACGTTATTGTAGTATATAAAGGTCCCACGGAGACGCAGAGGCCAACTCGCCAGGAATGTTGCCAAATATTACCGCCGAGATGATAGGTTGGGTTAGGTTAGGTTATATTACGTTATTGATGTATATGAAGGACCCACGTAGACGTAGGGGCCATCTCGTCAAGAATATTGTCAAATATTACCGCCGAGATGATAGGTTGGATTAGATTAGGTTATATTACGTTATTGATGTATATAAAGGTCTCTACAAGGTTGGTAGAGGCCAACAAGCCAGGAATGTTGCCAATTATTACCGCCGAGATGTTAGGTTGGGTTAGGTTAGGCTATATTACGTTATTGATGTATATAAAGGTCCCACGGAGACGTAGAGGCCAACTCGCCAGGAATGTTGTCAGATATTACCGCCGAGATGTTAGGTTGGGTTAGGTTAGGTTATATTTCGTTATTGATGTATATAAAGGTCCCACGCAGACGTAGAGGCCAACCCTCCAGGAATGTTGTCAAATATTACCGCCGAGATGATAGGTTGGGTTAGGTTAGGTTATATTTCGTTATTGATGTATATGAAGGTCCCACGGAGACGTAGAGGCCAACTCGCCAGGAATGTTGTCAAATATTACCGCCGAGATGTTAGGTTGGGTTAGGTTAGGTTATATTACGTTCTTGATGTATATAAAGGTCCCACGCAGACGTAGAGGCCAACCCTCCAGGAATGTTGTCAAATATTACCGCCGAGATGATAGGTTGGGTTAGGTTAGGTTATATTTCGTTATTGATGTATATGAAGGTTCCACGGAGACGTAGAGGCCAACTCGCCATGAATGTTGTAAAATATTACAGCCGCGATGTTAGATTGGGTTAGGTTAGGTTATATTACGTTATTAATGTATATGAAGGACCCACGTAGTCGTAGGGGCCATCTCGTCAAGAATATTGTCAAATATTACCCCCGAGATGATAGGTTGGATTAGGTTAGGTTATATTACGTTATTGATGTATATGAAGATCCCACGGAGACGTAGAGGCCAACGCGCCAGGTATTTGGTCAAATATTACCGCCGAGATAATAGGTTGGGTTTGGTTTGGTTATAATTCGTTATTGATGTATATGAAGGTCTCACGGAGACGTAGAGGCCAACATGCCAGGAATGTTGCCAAATATTACCGCCGAGGTGATAGGTTGGGTTAGGTTAGGTTATATTTCGTTATTGATGTATATCAAGGTCCCACGGAGACGTAGATGCCAACTCGCCAGAAATGTTGTCAAATAATAGCGCCGAGAGGTTAGGTTGGGTCAGGTTAGGTTATATTACGTTATTGATGTATATCAAGATCCCACGGAGACGTAGAGGCCAACTCGCCATGTATGTTGCCAAATATTACCGCCGAGTTGTTAGGTTGGGGAAGGTTAGGTTATATTACGTTCTTGATGTATATAAAGGTCCCACGCAGACGTCGAAGACAACTCGCCAGGAATTTTCTGAAATATGACCGCCGACATGACATATTGGGTTAGGTTAGGTTATATTACGTTATTGATGTATATAAAAGTCCCACGGGGACGTAGAGGCCAACAAGCCAGGAATGTTACCAAATATTACCGCTGAGATGTTAGGTTGGGTAAGGTTAGGTTATATTACGTTGTTGATGTATATGAAGATCCCACGGAGACGTAGAGGCCAACTCGCCAGGTTTGTGGTCAAATATTACCGCCGAGATGATAGGTTGGGTTAGGTTAGGTTATATTACGTTATTGAGGTTTATGAAGGACCCACGTAGACGTAGGGGCCATCTCGTCAAGAATATTGTCAAATATTACCGCCGAGATGATAGGTTGGGTTAGGTTAGGTTATATTACGTTATTGAGGTTTATGAAGGACCCACGTAGACGTAGGTGCCAACTCGCCAGGAATATTGTCAAATATTACCGCCGAGATGATAGGTTGGGTTAGGTTAGGTTATATTACGTTATTGATGTATATAAATGTCCCAGGGAGGCGTAGAGGCCAACAAGCCAGGTATGTTGTCAAATATTACAGCCGCGATGATAGGTTGGGTTAGGTTAGGTGATATTACGTTCTTGATGTATATAAAGGTCCCACGCAGACGTAGAGGCTAACCCTCCTGGAATGTTGTCAAATATTACCGACGAGATGATAGGTTGGGTTAGGTTAGGTTATATTTCGTTATGGATGTATATGAAGGTCCCACGGAGACGTAGAGGCCAACTCGCCAGGTATATTGTCAAATATTACAGCCGCGATGTTAGATTGGGTTAGGTTAGGTTATATTACGTTATTGATGTTTATGAAGGACCCACGTAGGCGTAGGGGCCATCTCGTCAAGAATATTGTCAAATATTACCGCCGAGATGATAGGTTCAATTAGATTAGGTTATATTACGTTATTGATGTATATAAAGGTCTCTACAATGTTGGTAGAGGCCAACAAGCCAGGAATGTTGCCAATTATTACCGCCGAGATGTTAGGTTGGGTTAGGTTAGGCTATATTACGTTATTGATGTATATAAAGGTCCCACGGAGACGTAGAGGCCAACTCGCCAGGAATGTTGTCAAATATTACCGCCGAGATGTTAGGTTGGGTTAGGTTAGGTTATATTACGTTCTTGATGTATATAAAGGTCCCACGCAGACGTAGAGGCTAACCCTCCAGGAATGTTGTCATATATTACCGCCGAGATGATAGGTTGGGTTAGGTTAGGTTATGTTTCGTTATTGATGTATATGAAGGTCCCACGGAGACGTAGAGGCCAACTCCCCAGGTATGTTGTCAAATATTACCGCCGAGTTGTTAGGTTGGGGAAGGTTAGGTTATATTACGTTCTTGATGTATATAAAGGTCCCACGCAGACGTCGAAGACAACTCGCCAGGAATTTTCTGAAATATGACCGCCGACATGACATATTGGGTTAGGTTAGGTTATATTACGTTATTGATGTATATAAAAGTCCCACGGGGACGTAGAGGCCAACAAGCCAGGAATGTTACCAAATATTACCGCTGAGATGTTAGGTTGGGTAAGGTTAGGTTATATTACGTTGTTGATGTATATGAAGATCCCACGGAGACGTAGAGGCCAACTCGCCAGGTTTGTGGTCAAATATTACCGCCGAGATGATAGGTTGGGTTAGGTTAGGTTATATTACGTTATTGAGGTTTATGAAGGACCCACGTAGACGTAGGGGCCATCTCGTCAAGAATATTGTCAAATATTACCGCCGAGATGATAGGTTGGGTTAGGTTAGGTTATATTACGTTATTGAGGTTTATGAAGGACCCACGTAGACGTAGGTGCCAACTCGCCAGGAATATTGTCAAATATTACCGCCGAGATGATAGGTTGGGTTAGGTTAGGTTATATTACGTTATTGATGTATATAAATGTCCCAGGGAGGCGTAGAGGCCAACAAGCCAGGTATGTTGTCAAATATTACAGCCGCGATGATAGGTTGGGTTAGGTTAGGTGATATTACGTTCTTGATGTATATAAAGGTCCCACGCAGACGTAGAGGCTAACCCTCCTGGAATGTTGTCAAATATTACCGACGAGATGATAGGTTGGGTTAGGTTAGGTTATATTTCGTTATGGATGTATATGAAGGTCCCACGGAGACGTAGAGGCCAACTCGCCAGGTATATTGTCAAATATTACAGCCGCGATGTTAGATTGGGTTAGGTTAGGTTATATTACGTTATTGATGTTTATGAAGGACCCACGTAGGCGTAGGGGCCATCTCGTCAAGAATATTGTCAAATATTACCGCCGAGATGATAGGTTCAATTAGATTAGGTTATATTACGTTATTGATGTATATAAAGGTCTCTACAATGTTGGTAGAGGCCAACAAGCCAGGAATGTTGCCAATTATTACCGCCGAGATGTTAGGTTGGGTTAGGTTAGGCTATATTACGTTATTGATGTATATAAAGGTCCCACGGAGACGTAGAGGCCAACTCGCCAGGAATGTTGTCAAATATTACCGCCGAGATGTTAGGTTGGGTTAGGTTAGGTTATATTACGTTCTTGATGTATATAAAGGTCCCACGCAGACGTAGAGGCTAACCCTCCAGGAATGTTGTCATATATTACCGCCGAGATGATAGGTTGGGTTAGGTTAGGTTATGTTTCGTTATTGATGTATATGAAGGTCCCACGGAGACGTAGAGGCCAACTCCCCAGGTATGTTGTCAAATATTACAGCCGCGATGTTAGATTGGGTTAGGTTAGGTTATATTACGTTATTGTTGTATATAAAGGTCCCACGGAGACGCAGAGGCCAACTCGCCAGGAATGTTGCCAAATATTACCGCCGAGATGATAGGTTGGGTTAGGTAAGGTTATATTACGTTATTGATGTATATGAAGGACCCACGTAGACGTAGGGGCCATCTCGTCAAGAATATTGTCAAATATTACCGCCGAGATGATAGGTTGGGTTAGGTTAGGTTATATTACGTTATTGAGGTTTATGAAGGACCCACGTAGACGTAGGGGCCATCTCGTCAAGAATATTGTCAAATATTACCGCCGAGATGATAGGATGGATTAGATTAGGTTATATTACGTTATTGATGTATATAAAGGTCTCTACAAGGCTGGTAGAGGCCAACAAGCCAGGAATGTTGCCAATTATTACCGCCGAGATGTTAGGTTGGGTTAGGTTAGGCTATATTACGTTATTGATGTATATAAAGGTCCCACGGAGACGTAGAGGCCAACTCGCCAGGAATGTTGTCAAATATTACCGCCGAGATGTTAGGTTGGGTTAGGTTAGGTTATATTACGTTCTTGATGTATATAAAGGTCCCACGCAGATGTAGAGGCCAACCCTCCAGGAATGTTGTCAAATATTACCGCCGAGATGATAGGTTGGGTTAGGTTAAGTTATGTTTCGTTATTGATGTATATGAAAGACCCACGTAGACGTAGGGGCCATCTCGTCAAGAATATTGTCAAATATTACCGCCGAGATGATAGGTTGGATTAGGTTAGGTTATATTACGTTATTGATGTATATAAAGGTCCCACGGAGACGTAGATGCCAACATGCCAGGAATGTTGTCAAATATTACAGCCGCGATGTTAGATTAGGTTAGGTTAGGTTATATTACGTTATTGATGTTTACAAAGGAACCACGGAGACGTAGAAGCCAACAAGCCAGGAATGTTGCCAAATATTACCGCCGAGTTGTTAGGTTGGGGTAGGTTAGGTTATATTACGTTCTTGAAGTATATAAAGGTCCCACGCAGACGTCGAAGCCAACTCGCCAGGAATTTTCTGAAATATGACCGCCGACATGACAGATTGGGTTAGGTTAGGTTATATTACGTTATTGGTGTATCTAAAAGTCCCACGGGGACGTAGAGGCCAACAAGCCAGGAATGTTGCCAAATATTACCGCCGAGATAATAGGTTGGGTTAGCTTTGTTTATAATTCGTTATTGATGTATATGAAGATCCCACGGAGACGTAGAGGCCGACTCGCCAGGTTTGTGGTCAAATATTACCGCCGAGGTGATAGGTTGGGTTAGGTTAGGTTATATTACGTTATTGAGGTTTATGAAGGACCCACGTAGACGTAGGGGCCAACTCGCCAGGAATATTGTCAAATATTACCGCCGAGATGATAGGTTGGGTTAGGTTAGGTTATATTACGTTATTGATGTATATAAATGTCCCAGGGAGGCGTAGAGGCCAACAAGCCAGGTATGTTGTCAAATATTACAGCCGCGATGATAGGTTGGGTTAGGTTAGGTGATATTACGTTCTTGATGTATATAAAGGTCCCACGCAGACGTAGAGGCTAACCCTCCTGGAATGTTGTCAAATATTACCGACGAGATGATAGGTTGGGTTAGGTTAGGTTATATTTCGTTATTGATGTATATGAAGGTCCCACGGAGACGTAGAGGCCAACTCGCCAGGTATATTGTCAAATATTACAGCCGCGATGTTAGATTGGGTTAGGTTAGGTTATATTACGTTATAGATGTTTATGAAGGACCCACGTAGGCGTAGGGGCCATCTCGTCAAGAATATTGTCAAATATTACCGCCGAGATGATAGGTTGGATTAGGTTAGGTTATATTACGTTATTGATGTATATGAAGATCCCACGGAGACGTAGAGGCTAACTCGCCAGGTATTTGGTCAAATATTACCGCCGAGATAATAGGTTGGGTTAGGTTTGGTTACAATTCGTTATTGATGTATATGAAAGTCTCACGGAGACGTAGAGGCCAACATGCCAGGAATGTTGCCAAATATTACCGCCGAGGTGATAGGTTGGGTTAGGTTAGGTTATATTTCGTTATTGATGTATATGAAGGTCCCACGGAGACGTAGAGGCCAACGCGCCAGGTATTTGGTCAAATATTACCGCCGAGATAATAGGTTGGGTTAGGTTTGGTTATAATTCGTTATTGATGTATATGAAGGTCTCACGGAGACGTAGAGGCCAACATGCCAGGAATGTTGCCAAATATTACCGCCGAGGTGATAGGTTGGGTTAGGTTAGGTTATATTTCGTTATTGATGTATATGAAGGTCCCACGGAGACGTAGATGCCAACTCGCCAGAAATGTTGTCAAATAATAGCGCCGAGAGGTTAGGTTGGGTCAGGTTAGGTTATATTGCGTTATTGATGTATATCAAGATCCCACGGAGACGTAGAGGCCAACTCGCCATGTATGTTGCCAAATATTACCGCCGAGTCGTTAGGTTGGGGTAGGTTAGGTTATATTACGTTCTTGATGTATATAAAGGTCCCACGCAGACGTCGAAGCCAACTCGCCAGGAATTTTCTGAAATATGACCGCCGACGTGACAGATTGGGTTAGGTTAGGTTATATTACGTTATTGATGTATATAAAAGTCCCACGGGGACGTAGAGGCCAACAAGCCAGGAATGTTGCCAAATATTACCGCCGAGATGTTAGGTTGGGTAAGGTTAGGTTATATTACGTTATTGATGTATATGAAGTTCCCACGGAGACGTAGAAGCCAACTCGCCAGGTTTGTGGTCAAATATTACCGCCGAGATGTTAGGTTGGGTTAGGTTAGGTTATATTACGTTATTGAGGTTTTTGAAGGTCCCACGTAGACGTAGGGGCCAACTCGCCAGGAATATTGTCAAATATTACCGCCGAGATGATAGGTTGGGTTAGGTTAGGTTATGTTTCGTTATTGATGTATATGAAGGTCCCACGGAGACGTAGAGGCCAACTCCCCAGGTATGTTGTCAAATATTACAGCCGCGATGTTAGATTGGGTTAGGTTAGGTTATATTACGTTATTGTTGTATATAAAGGTCCCACGGAGACGCAGAGGCCAACTCGCCAGGAATGTTGCCAAATATTACCGCCGAGATGATAGGTTGGGTTAGGTAAGGTTATATTACGTTATTGATGTATATGAAGGACCCACGTAGACGTAGGGGCCATCTCGTCAAGAATATTGTCAAATATTACCGCCGAGATGATAGGTTGGGTTAGGTTAGGTTATATTACGTTATTGAGGTTTATGAAGGACCCACGTAAACGTAGGGGCCATCTCGTCAAGAATATTGTCAAATATTACCGCCGAGATGATAGGATGTATTAGATTAGGTTATATTACGTTATTGATGTATATAAAGGTCTCTACAAGGTTAGTAGAGGCCAACAAGCCAGGAATGTTGCCAATTATTACCGCCGAGATGTTAGGTTGGGTTAGGTTAGGCTATATTACGTTATTGATGTATATAAAGGTCCCACGGAGACGTAGAGGCCAACTCGCCAGGAATGTTGTCAAATATTACCGCCGAGATGTTAGGTTGGGTTAGGTTAGGTTATATTACGTTCTTGATGTATATAAAGGTCCCACGCAGATGTAGAGGCCAACCCTCCAGGAATGTTGTCAAATATTACCGCCGAGATGATAGGTTGGGTTAGGTTAAGTTATGTTTCGTTATTGATGTATATGAAAGACCCACGTAGACGTAGGGGCCATGTCGTCAAGAATATTGTCAAATATTACCGCCGAGATGATAGGTTGGATTAGGTTAGGTTATATTACGTTATTGATGTATATAAAGGTCCCACGGAGACGTAGATGCCAACATGCCAGGAATGTTGTCAAATATTACAGCCGCGATGTTAGATTAGGTTAGGTTAGGTTATATTACGTTATTGATGTTTACAAAGGAACCACGGAGACGTAGAAGCCAACAAGCCAGGAATGTTGCCAAATATTACCGCCGAGTTGTTAGGTTGGGGTAGGTTAGGTTATATTACGTTCTTGATGTATATAAAGGTCCCACGCAGACGTCGAAGCCAACTCGCCAGGAATTTTCTGAAATATGACCGCCGACATGACAGATTGGGTTAGGTTAGGTTATATTACGTTATTGGTGTATCTAAAAGTCCCACGGGGACGTAGAGGCCAACAAGCCAGGAATGTTGCCAAATATTACCGCCGAGATAATAGGTTGGGTTAGCTTTGTTTATAATTCGTTATTGATGTATATGAAGATCCCACGGAGACGTAGAGGCCAACTCGCCAGGTTTGTGGTCAAATATTACCGCCGAGATGATAGGTTGGGTTAGGTTAGGTTATATTACGTTATTGAGGTTTATGAAGGACCCACGTAGACGTAGGGGCCAACTCGCCAGGAATATTGTCAAATATTACCGCCGAGATGATAGGTTGGGTTAGGTTAGGTTATATTACGTTATTGATGTATATAAATGTCCCAGGGAGGCGTAGAGGCCAACAAGCCAGGTATGTTGTCAAATATTACAGCCGCGATGATAGGTTGGGTTAGGTTAGGTGATATTACGTTCTTGATGTATATAAAGGTCCCACGCAGACGTAGAGGCTAACCCTCCTGGAATGTTGTCAAATATTACCGACGAGATGATAGGTTGGGTTAGGTTAGGTTATATTTCGTTATTGATGTATATGAAGGTCCCACGGAGACGTAGAGGCCAACTCGCCAGGTATATTGTCAAATATTACAGCCGCGATGTTAGATTGGGTTAGGTTAGGTTATATTACGTTATAGATGTTTATGAAGGACCCACGTAGGCGTAGGGGCCATCTCGTCAAGAATATTGTCAAATATTACCGCCGAGATGATAGGTTGGATTAGGTTAGGTAATATTACGTTATTGATGTATATGAAGATCCCACGGAGACGTAGAGGCTAACTCGCCAGGTATTTGGTCAAATATTACCGCCGAGATAATAGGTTGGGTTAGGTTTGGTTACAATTCGTTATTGATGTATATGAAAGTCTCACGGAGACGTAGAGGCCAACATGCCAGGAATGTTGCCAAATATTACCGCCGAGGTGATAGGTTGGGTTAGGTTAGGTTATATTTCGTTATTGATGTATATGAAGGTCCCACGGAGACGTAGATGCCAACTCGCCAGAAATGGTGTCAAATAATAGCGCCGAGAGGTTAGGTTGGGTCAGGTTAGGTTATATTGCGTTATTGATGTATATCAAGATCCCACGGAGACGTAGAGGCCAACTCGCCATGTATGTTGCCAAATATTACCGCCGAGTCGTTAGGTTGGGGTAGGTTAGGTTATATTACGTTCTTGATGTATATAAAGGTCCCACGCAGACGTCGAAGCCAACTCGCCAGGAATTTTCTGAAATATGACCGCCGACGTGACAGATTGGGTTAGGTTAGGTTATATTACGTTATTGATGTATATAAAAGTCCCACGGGGACGTAGAGGCCAACAAGCCAGGAATGTTGCCAAATATTACCGCCGAGATGTTAGGTTGGGTAAGGTTAGGTTATATTACGTTATTGATGTATATGAAGTTCCCACGGAGACGTAGAAGCCAACTCGCCAGGTTTGTGGTCAAATATTACCGCCGAGATGTTAGGTTGGGTTAGGTTAGGTTATATTACGTTATTGAGGTTTTTGAAGGTCCCACGTAGACGTAGGGGCCAACTCGCCAGGAATATTGTCAAATATTACCGCCGCGATGTTAGATTGGGTTAGGTTAGGTTATGTTTCGTTATTGATGTATATGAAGGTCCCACCGAGACGTAGAGGCCAACTCGCCAGGAATGTTGTCAAATATTACAGCCGCGATGTTAGATTTGGTTAGGTTAGGTTATATTACGTTATTGTTGTATATAAAGGTCCCACGGAGACGCAGAGGCCAACTAGCCAGGGATGTTGCCAAATATTACCGCCGAGATGATAGGTTGGGTTAGGTTAGGTTATATTACGTTATTGATGTATATGAAGGACCCACGTAGACGTAGGGGCCATCTCGTCAAGAATATTGTCAAATATTACCGCCGAGATGATAGGTTGGATTAGATTAGGTTATATTACGTTATTGATGTATATAAAGGTCTCTACAATGTTGGTAGAGGCCAACAAGCCAGGAATGTTGCCAATTATTACCGCCGAGATGTTAGGTTGGGTTAGGTTAGGCTATATTACATTATTGATGTATATAAAGGTCCCACGGAGACGTAGAGGCCAACTCGCCAGGAATGTTGTCAAATATTACCGCCGAGATGTTAGGTTGGGTTAGGTTAGGTTATATTACGTTCTTGATTTATATAAAGGTCCCACGCAGACGTAGAGGCCAACCCTCCAGGAATGTTGTCAAATATTACCGCCGAGATGATAGGTTGGGTTAGGTTAGGTTATATTTCGTTATTGATGTATATGAAGGTCCCACGGGGACGTAGAGGCCAACTCGCCATGAATGTTGTCAAATATTACAGCCGCGATGATAGATTGGGTTAGGTTAGGTTATATTACGTTATTGTAGTATATAAAGGTCCCACGGAGACGCAGAGGCCAACTCGCCAGGAATGTTGCCAAATATTACCGCCGAGATGATAGGTTGGGTTAGGTTAGGTTATATTACGTTATTGATGTATATGAAGGACCCACGTAGACGTAGGGTCCTTCTCGTCAAGAATATTGTCAAATATTACCGCCGAGATGATAGGTTGGATTAGATTAGGTTATATTACGTTATTGATGTATATAAAGGTCTCTACAAGGTTGGTAGAGGCCAACAAGCCAGGAATGTTGCCAATTATTACCGCCGAGATGTTAGGTTGGGTTAGGTTAGGCTATATTATGTTATTGATGTATATAAAGGTCCCACGGAGACGTAGAGGCCAACTCGCCAGGAATGTTGTCAGATATTACCGCCGAGATGTTAGGTTGGGTTAGGTTAGGTTATATTTCGTTATTGATGTATATGAAGGTCCCACCGAGACGTAGAGGCCAACTCGCCAGGAATGTTGTCAAATATTACAGCCGCGATGTTAGATTTGGTTAGGTTAGGTTATATTACGTTATTGTTGTATATAAAGGTCCCACGGAGACGCAGAGGCCAACTAGCCAGGGATGTTGCCAAATATTACCGCCGAGATGATAGGTTGGGTTAGGTTAGGTTATATTACGTTATTGATGTATATGAAGGACCCACGTAGACGTAGGGGCCATCTCGTCAAGAATATTGTCAAATATTACCGCCGAGATGATAGGTTGGATTAGATTAGGTTATATTACGTTATTGATGTATATAAAGGTCTCTACAATGTTGGTAGAGGCCAGCAAGCCAGGAATGTTGCCAATTATTACCGCCGAGATGTTAGGTTGGGTTAGGTTAGGCTATATTACGTTATTGTAGTATATAAAGGTCCCACGGAGACGTAGAGGCCAACTCGCCAGGAATGTTGTCAAATATTACCGCCGAGATGTTAGGTTGGGTTAGGTTAGGTTATATTACGTTCTTGATGTATATAAAGGTCCCACGCAGACGTAGAGGCTAACCCTCCAGGAATGTTGTCATATATTACCGCCGAGATGATAGGTTGGGTTAGGTTAGGTTATGTTTCGTTATTGATGTATATGAAGGTCCCACGGAGACGTAGAGGCCAACTCCCCAGGTATGTTGTCAAATATTACCGCCGAGTTGTTAGGTTGGGGAAGGTTAGGTTATATTACGTTCTTGATGTATATAAAGGTCCCACGCAGACGTCGAAGACAACTCGCCAGGAATTTTCTGAAATATGACCGCCGACATGACATATTGGGTTAGGTTAGGTTATATTACGTTATTGATGTATATAAAAGTCCCACGGGGACGTAGAGGCCAACAAGCCAGGAATGTTACCAAATATTACCGCTGAGATGTTAGGTTGGGTAAGGTTAGGTTATATTACGTTGTTGATGTATATGAAGATCCCACGGAGACGTAGAGGCCAACTCGCCAGGTTTGTGGTCAAATATTACCGCCGAGATGATAGGTTGGGTTAGGTTAGGTTATATTACGTTATTGAGGTTTATGAAGGACCCACGTAGACGTAGGGGCCATCTCGTCAAGAATATTGTCAAATATTACCGCCGAGATGATAGGTTGGGTTAGGTTAGGTTATATTACGTTATTGAGGTTTATGAAGGACCCACGTAGACGTAGGTGCCAACTCGCCAGGAATATTGTCAAATATTACCGCCGAGATGATAGGTTGGGTTAGGTTAGGTTATATTACGTTATTGATGTATATAAATGTCCCAGGGAGGCGTAGAGGCCAACAAGCCAGGTATGTTGTCAAATATTACAGCCGCGATGATAGGTTGGGTTAGGTTAGGTGATATTACGTTCTTGATGTATATAAAGGTCCCACGCAGACGTAGAGGCTAACCCTCCTGGAATGTTGTCAAATATTACCGACGAGATGATAGGTTGGGTTAGGTTAGGTTATATTTCGTTATGGATGTATATGAAGGTCCCACGGAGACGTAGAGGCCAACTCGCCAGGTATATTGTCAAATATTACAGCCGCGATGTTAGATTGGGTTAGGTTAGGTTATATTACGTTATTGATGTTTATGAAGGACCCACGTAGGCGTAGGGGCCATCTCGTCAAGAATATTGTCAAATATTACCGCCGAGATGATAGGTTCAATTAGATTAGGTTATATTACGTTATTGATGTATATAAAGGTCTCTACAATGTTGGTAGAGGCCAACAAGCCAGGAATGTTGCCAATTATTACCGCCGAGATGTTAGGTTGGGTTAGGTTAGGCTATATTACGTTATTGATGTATATAAAGGTCCCACGGAGACGTAGAGGCCAACTCGCCAGGAATGTTGTCAAATATTACCGCCGAGATGTTAGGTTGGGTTAGGTTAGGTTATATTACGTTCTTGATGTATATAAAGGTCCCACGCAGACGTAGAGGCTAACCCTCCAGGAATGTTGTCATATATTACCGCCGAGATGATAGGTTGGGTTAGGTTAGGTTATGTTTCGTTATTGATGTATATGAAGGTCCCACGGAGACGTAGAGGCCAACTCCCCAGGTATGTTGTCAAATATTACAGCCGCGATGTTAGATTGGGTTAGGTTAGGTTATATTACGTTATTGTTGTATATAAAGGTCCCACGGAGACGCAGAGGCCAACTCGCCAGGAATGTTGCCAAATATTACCGCCGAGATGATAGGTTGGGTTAGGTAAGGTTATATTACGTTATTGATGTATATGAAGGACCCACGTAGACGTAGGGGCCATCTCGTCAAGAATATTGTCAAATATTACCGCCGAGATGATAGGTTGGGTTAGGTTAGGTTATATTACGTTATTGAGGTTTATGAAGGACCCACGTAGACGTAGGGGCCATCTCGTCAAGAATATTGTCAAATATTACCGCCGAGATGATAGGTTCAATTAGATTAGGTTATATTACGTTATTGATGTATATAAAGGTCTCTACAATGTTGGTAGAGGCCAACAAGCCAGGAATGTTGCCAATTATTACCGCCGAGATGTTAGGTTGGGTTAGGTTAGGCTATATTACGTTATTGATGTATATAAAGGTCCCACGGAGACGTAGAGGCCAACTCGCCAGGAATGTTGTCAAATATTACCGCCGAGATGTTAGGTTGGGTTAGGTTAGGTTATATTACGTTCTTGATGTATATAAAGGTCCCACGCAGACGTAGAGGCTAACCCTCCAGGAATGTTGTCATATATTACCGCCGAGATGATAGGTTGGGTTAGGTTAGGTTATGTTTCGTTATTGATGTATATGAAGGTCCCACGGAGACGTAGAGGCCAACTCCCCAGGTATGTTGTCAAATATTACAGCCGCGATGTTAGATTGGGTTAGGTTAGGTTATATTACGTTATTGTTGTATATAAAGGTCCCACGGAGACGCAGAGGCCAACTCGCCAGGAATGTTGCCAAATATTACCGCCGAGATGATAGGTTGGGTTAGGTAAGGTTATATTACGTTATTGATGTATATGAAGGACCCACGTAGACGTAGGGGCCATCTCGTCAAGAATATTGTCAAATATTACCGCCGAGATGATAGGTTGGGTTAGGTTAGGTTATATTACGTTATTGAGGTTTATGAAGGACCCACGTAGACGTAGGGGCCATCTCGTCAAGAATATTGTCAAATATTACCGCCGAGATGATAGGATGGATTAGATTAGGTTATATTACGTTATTGATGTATATAAAGGTCTCTACAAGGCTGGTAGAGGCCAACAAGCCAGGAATGTTGCCAATTATTACCGCCGAGATGTTAGGTTGGGTTAGGTTAGGCTATATTACGTTATTGATGTATATAAAGGTCCCACGGAGACGTAGAGGCCAACTCGCCAGGAATGTTGTCAAATATTACCGCCGAGATGTTAGGTTGGGTTAGGTTAGGTTATATTACGTTCTTGATGTATATAAAGGTCCCACGCAGATGTAGAGGCCAACCCTCCAGGAATGTTGTCAAATATTACCGCCGAGATGATAGGTTGGGTTAGGTTAAGTTATGTTTCGTTATTGATGTATATGAAAGACCCACGTAGACGTAGGGGCCATCTCGTCAAGAATATTGTCAAATATTACCGCCGAGATGATAGGTTGGATTAGGTTAGGTTATATTACGTTATTGATGTATATAAAGGTCCCACGGAGACGTAGATGCCAACATGCCAGGAATGTTGTCAAATATTACAGCCGCGATGTTAGATTAGGTTAGGTTAGGTTATATTACGTTATTGATGTTTACAAAGGAACCACGGAGACGTAGAAGCCAACAAGCCAGGAATGTTGCCAAATATTACCGCCGAGTTGTTAGGTTGGGGTAGGTTAGGTTATATTACGTTCTTGAAGTATATAAAGGTCCCACGCAGACGTCGAAGCCAACTCGCCAGGAATTTTCTGAAATATGACCGCCGACATGACAGATTGGGTTAGGTTAGGTTATATTACGTTATTGGTGTATCTAAAAGTCCCACGGGGACGTAGAGGCCAACAAGCCAGGAATGTTGCCAAATATTACCGCCGAGATAATAGGTTGGGTTAGCTTTGTTTATAATTCGTTATTGATGTATATGAAGATCCCACGGAGACGTAGAGGCCAACTCGCCAGGTTTGTGGTCAAATATTACCGCCGAGGTGATAGGTTGGGTTAGGTTAGGTTATATTACGTTATTGAGGTTTATGAAGGACCCACGTAGACGTAGGGGCCAACTCGCCAGGAATATTGTCAAATATTACCGCCGAGATGATAGGTTGGGTTAGGTTAGGTTATATTACGTTATTGATGTATATAAATGTCCCAGGGAGGCGTAGAGGCCAACAAGCCAGGTATGTTGTCAAATATTACAGCCGCGATGATAGGTTGGGTTAGGTTAGGTGATATTACGTTCTTGATGTATATAAAGGTCCCACGCAGACGTAGAGGCTAACCCTCCTGGAATGTTGTCAAATATTACCGACGAGATGATAGGTTGGGTTAGGTTAGGTTATATTTCGTTATTGATGTATATGAAGGTCCCACGGAGACGTAGAGGCCAACTCGCCAGGTATATTGTCAAATATTACAGCCGCGATGTTAGATTGGGTTAGGTTAGGTTATATTACGTTATAGATGTTTATGAAGGACCCACGTAGGCGTAGGGGCCATCTCGTCAAGAATATTGTCAAATATTACCGCCGAGATGATAGGTTGGATTAGGTTAGGTTATATTACGTTATTGATGTATATGAAGATCCCACGGAGACGTAGAGGCTAACTCGCCAGGTATTTGGTCAAATATTACCGCCGAGATAATAGGTTGGGTTAGGTTTGGTTACAATTCGTTATTGATGTATATGAAAGTCTCACGGAGACGTAGAGGCCAACATGCCAGGAATGTTGCCAAATATTACCGCCGAGGTGATAGGTTGGGTTAGGTTAGGTTATATTTCGTTATTGATGTATATGAAGGTACCACGGAGACGTAGAGGCCAACGCGCCAGGTATTTGGTCAAATATTACCGCCGAGATAATAGGTTGGGTTAGGTTTGGTTATAATTCGTTATTGATGTATATGAAGGTCTCACGGAGACGTAGAGGCCAACATGCCAGGAATGTTGCCAAATATTACCGCCGAGGTGATAGGTTGGGTTAGGTTAGGTTATATTTCGTTATTGATGTATATGAAGGTCCCACGGAGACGTAGATGCCAACTCGCCAGAAATGTTGTCAAATAATAGCGCCGAGAGGTTAGGTTGGGTCAGGTTAGGTAATATTGCGTTATTGATGTATATCAAGATCCCACGGAGACGTAGAGGCCAACTCGCCATGTATGTTGCCAAATATTACCGCCGAGTCGTTAGGTTGGGGTAGGTTAGGTTATATTACGTTCTTGATGTATATAAAGGTCCCACGCAGACGTCGAAGCCAACTCGCCAGGAATTTTCTGAAATATGACCGCCGACGTGACAGATTGGGTTAGGTTAGGTTATATTACGTTATTGATGTATATAAAAGTCCCACGGGGACGTAGAGGCCAACAAGCCAGGAATGTTGCCAAATATTACCGCCGAGATGTTAGGTTGGGTAAGGTTAGGTTATATTACGTTATTGATGTATATGAAGTTCCCACGGAGACGTAGAAGCCAACTCGCCAGGTTTGTGGTCAAATATTACCGCCGAGATGTTAGGTTGGGTTAGGTTAGGTTATATTACGTTATTGAGGTTTTTGAAGGTCCCACGTAGACGTAGGGGCCAACTCGCCAGGAATATTGTCAAATATTACCGCCGAGATGATAGGTTGGGTTAGGTTAGGTTATGTTTCGTTATTGATGTATATGAAGGTCCCACGGAGACGTAGAGGCCAACTCCCCAGGTATGTTGTCAAATATTACAGCCGCGATGTTAGATTGGGTTAGGTTAGGTTATATTACGTTATTGTTGTATATAAAGGTCCCACGGAGACGCAGAGGCCAACTCGCCAGGAATGTTGCCAAATATTACCGCCGAGATGATAGGTTGGGTTAGGTAAGGTTATATTACGTTATTGATGTATATGAAGGACCCACGTAGACGTAGGGGCCATCTCGTCAAGAATATTGTCAAATATTACCGCCGAGATGATAGGTTGGGTTAGGTTAGGTTATATTACGTTATTGAGGTTTATGAAGGACCCACGTAAACGTAGGGGCCATCTCGTCAAGAATATTGTCAAATATTACCGCCGAGATGA
This sequence comes from Xylocopa violacea, assembly GCA_963969225.1. Taxonomy (NCBI): domain Eukaryota; kingdom Metazoa; phylum Arthropoda; class Insecta; order Hymenoptera; family Apidae; genus Xylocopa; species Xylocopa violacea. The sequence goes on along the minus strand of CAXAJV010000016.1, from coordinate 8,394,065 downwards.
TAGGATGTATTAGATTAGGTTATATTACGTTATTGATGTATATAAAGGTCTCTACAAGGTTAGTAGAGGCCAACAAGCCAGGAATGTTGCCAATTATTACCGCCGAGATGTTAGGTTGGGTTAGGTTAGGCTATATTACGTTATTGATGTATATAAAGGTCCCACGGAGACGTAGAGGCCAACTCGCCAGGAATGTTGTCAAATATTACCGCCGAGATGTTAGGTTGGGTTAGGTTAGGTTATATTACGTTCTTGATGTATATAAAGGTCCCACGCAGATGTAGAGGCCAACCCTCCAGGAATGTTGTCAAATATTACCGCCGAGATGATAGGTTGGGTTAGGTTAAGTTATGTTTCGTTATTGATGTATATGAAAGACCCACGTAGACGTAGGGGCCATGTCGTCAAGAATATTGTCAAATATTACCGCCGAGATGATAGGTTGGATTAGGTTAGGTTATATTACGTTATTGATGTATATAAAGGTCCCACGGAGACGTAGATGCCAACATGCCAGGAATGTTGTCAAATATTACAGCCGCGATGTTAGATTAGGTTAGGTTAGGTTATATTACGTTATTGATGTTTACAAAGGAACCACGGAGACGTAGAAGCCAACAAGCCAGGAATGTTGCCAAATATTACCGCCGAGTTGTTAGGTTGGGGTAGGTTAGGTTATATTACGTTCTTGATGTATATAAAGGTCCCACGCAGACGTCGAAGCCAACTCGCCAGGAATTTTCTGAAATATGACCGCCGACATGACAGATTGGGTTAGGTTAGGTTATATTACGTTATTGGTGTATCTAAAAGTCCCACGGGGACGTAGAGGCCAACAAGCCAGGAATGTTGCCAAATATTACCGCCGAGATAATAGGTTGGGTTAGCTTTGTTTATAATTCGTTATTGATGTATATGAAGATCCCACGGAGACGTAGAGGCCAACTCGCCAGGTTTGTGGTCAAATATTACCGCCGAGATGATAGGTTGGGTTAGGTTAGGTTATATTACGTTATTGAGGTTTATGAAGGACCCACGTAGACGTAGGGGCCAACTCGCCAGGAATATTGTCAAATATTACCGCCGAGATGATAGGTTGGGTTAGGTTAGGTTATATTACGTTATTGATGTATATAAATGTCCCAGGGAGGCGTAGAGGCCAACAAGCCAGGTATGTTGTCAAATATTACAGCCGCGATGATAGGTTGGGTTAGGTTAGGTGATATTACGTTCTTGATGTATATAAAGGTCCCACGCAGACGTAGAGGCTAACCCTCCTGGAATGTTGTCAAATATTACCGACGAGATGATAGGTTGGGTTAGGTTAGGTTATATTTCGTTATTGATGTATATGAAGGTCCCACGGAGACGTAGAGGCCAACTCGCCAGGTATATTGTCAAATATTACAGCCGCGATGTTAGATTGGGTTAGGTTAGGTTATATTACGTTATAGATGTTTATGAAGGACCCACGTAGGCGTAGGGGCCATCTCGTCAAGAATATTGTCAAATATTACCGCCGAGATGATAGGTTGGATTAGGTTAGGTTATATTACGTTATTGATGTATATGAAGATCCCACGGAGACGTAGAGGCTAACTCGCCAGGTATTTGGTCAAATATTACCGCCGAGATAATAGGTTGGGTTAGGTTTGGTTACAATTCGTTATTGATGTATATGAAAGTCTCACGGAGACGTAGAGGCCAACATGCCAGGAATGTTGCCAAATATTACCGCCGAGGTGATAGGTTGGGTTAGGTTAGGTTATATTTCGTTATTGATGTATATGAAGGTCCCACGGAGACGTAGAGGCCAACGCGCCAGGTATTTGGTCAAATATTACCGCCGAGACAATAGGTTGGGTTAGGTTTGGTTATAATTCGTTATTGATGTATATGAAGGTCTCACGGAGACGTAGAGGCCAACATGCCAGGAATGTTGCCAAATATTACCGCCGAGGTGATAGGTTGGGTTAGGTTAGGTTATATTTCGTTATTGATGTATATGAAGGTCCCACGGAGACGTAGATGCCAACTCGCCAGAAATGTTGTCAAATAATAGCGCCGAGAGGTTAGGTTGGGTCAGGTTAGGTAATATTGCGTTATTGATGTATATCAAGATCCCACGGAGACGTAGAGGCCAACTCGCCATGTATGTTGCCAAATATTACCGCCGAGTCGTTAGGTTGGGGTAGGTTAGGTTATATTACGTTCTTGATGTATATAAAGGTCCCACGCAGACGTCGAAGCCAACTCGCCAGGAATTTTCTGAAATATGACCGCCGACGTGACAGATTGGGTTAGGTTAGGTTATATTACGTTATTGATGTATATAAAAGTCCCACGGGGACGTAGAGGCCAACAAGCCAGGAATGTTGCCAAATATTACCGCCGAGATGTTAGGTTGGGTAAGGTTAGGTTATATTACGTTATTGATGTATATGAAGTTCCCACGGAGACGTAGAAGCCAACTCGCCAGGTTTGTGGTCAAATATTACCGCCGAGATGTTAGGTTGGGTTAGGTTAGGTTATATTACGTTATTGAGGTTTTTGAAGGTCCCACGTAGACGTAGGGGCCAACTCGCCAGGAATATTGTCAAATATTACCGCCGAGATGATAGGTTGGGTTAGGTTAGGTTATGTTTCGTTATTGATGTATATGAAGGTCCCACGGAGACGTAGAGGCCAACTCCCCAGGTATGTTGTCAAATATTACAGCCGCGATGTTAGATTGGGTTAGGTTAGGTTATATTACGTTATTGTTGTATATAAAGGTCCCACGGAGACGCAGAGGCCAACTCGCCAGGAATGTTGCCAAATATTACCGCCGAGATGATAGGTTGGGTTAGGTAAGGTTATATTACGTTATTGATGTATATGAAGGACCCACGTAGACGTAGGGGCCATCTCGTCAAGAATATTGTCAAATATTACCGCCGAGATGATAGGTTGGGTTAGGTTAGGTTATATTACGTTATTGAGGTTTATGAAGGACCCACGTAAACGTAGGGGCCATCTCGTCAAGAATATTGTCAAATATTACCGCCGAGATGATAGGATGTATTAGATTAGGTTATATTACGTTATTGATGTATATAAAGGTCTCTACAAGGTTAGTAGAGGCCAACAAGCCAGGAATGTTGCCAATTATTACCGCCGAGATGTTAGGTTGGGTTAGGTTAGGCTATATTACGTTATTGATGTATATAAAGGTCCCACGGAGACGTAGAGGCCAACTCGCCAGGAATGTTGTCAAATATTACCGCCGAGATGTTAGGTTGGGTTAGGTTAGGTTATATTACGTTCTTGATGTATATAAAGGTCCCACGCAGATGTAGAGGCCAACCCTCCAGGAATGTTGTCAAATATTACCGCCGAGATGATAGGTTGGGTTAGGTTAAGTTATGTTTCGTTATTGATGTATATGAAAGACCCACGTAGACGTAGGGGCCATGTCGTCAAGAATATTGTCAAATATTACCGCCGAGATGATAGGTTGGATTAGGTTAGGTTATATTACGTTATTGATGTATATAAAGGTCCCACGGAGACGTAGATGCCAACATGCCAGGAATGTTGTCAAATATTACAGCCGCGATGTTAGATTAGGTTAGGTTAGGTTATATTACGTTATTGATGTTTACAAAGGAACCACGGAGACGTAGAAGCCAACAAGCCAGGAATGTTGCCAAATATTACCGCCGAGTTGTTAGGTTGGGGTAGGTTAGGTTATATTACGTTCTTGATGTATATAAAGGTCCCACGCAGACGTCGAAGCCAACTCGCCAGGAATTTTCTGAAATATGACCGCCGACATGACAGATTGGGTTAGGTTAGGTTATATTACGTTATTGGTGTATCTAAAAGTCCCACGGGGACGTAGAGGCCAACAAGCCAGGAATGTTGCCAAATATTACCGCCGAGATAATAGGTTGGGTTAGCTTTGTTTATAATTCGTTATTGATGTATATGAAGATCCCACGGAGACGTAGAGGCCAACTCGCCAGGTTTGTGGTCAAATATTACCGCCGAGATGATAGGTTGGGTTAGGTTAGGTTATATTACGTTATTGAGGTTTATGAAGGACCCACGTAGACGTAGGGGCCAACTCGCCAGGAATATTGTCAAATATTACCGCCGAGATGATAGGTTGGGTTAGGTTAGGTTATATTACGTTATTGATGTATATAAATGTCCCAGGGAGGCGTAGAGGCCAACAAGCCAGGTATGTTGTCAAATATTACAGCCGCGATGATAGGTTGGGTTAGGTTAGGTGATATTACGTTCTTGATGTATATAAAGGTCCCACGCAGACGTAGAGGCTAACCCTCCTGGAATGTTGCCAAATATTACCGCCGAGATGTTAGGTTGGGTAAGGTTAGGTTATATTACGTTATTGATGTATATGAAGTTCCCACGGAGACGTAGAAGCCAACTCGCCAGGTTTGTGGTCAAATATTACCGCCGAGATGTTAGGTTGGGTTAGGTTAGGTTATATTACGTTATTGAGGTTTTTGAAGGTCCCACGTAGACGTAGGGGCCAACTCGCCAGGAATATTGTCAAATATTACCGCCGAGATGATAGGTTGGGTTAGGTTAGGTTATGTTTCGTTATTGATGTATATGAAGGTCCCACGGAGACGTAGAGGCCAACTCCCCAGGTATGTTGTCAAATATTACAGCCGCGATGTTAGATTGGGTTAGGTTAGGTTATATTACGTTATTGTTGTATATAAAGGTCCCACGGAGACGCAGAGGCCAACTCGCCAGGAATGTTGCCAAATATTACCGCCGAGATGATAGGTTGGGTTAGGTAAGGTTATATTACGTTATTGATGTATATGAAGGACCCACGTAGACGTAGGGGCCATCTCGTCAAGAATATTGTCAAATATTACCGCCGAGATGATAGGTTGGGTTAGGTTAGGTTATATTACGTTATTGAGGTTTATGAAGGACCCACGTAAACGTAGGGGCCATCTCGTCAAGAATATTGTCAAATATTACCGCCGAGATGATAGGATGTATTAGATTAGGTTATATTACGTTATTGATGTATATAAAGGTCTCTACAAGGTTAGTAGAGGCCAACAAGCCAGGAATGTTGCCAATTATTACCGCCGAGATGTTAGGTTGGGTTAGGTTAGGCTATATTACGTTATTGATGTATATAAAGGTCCCACGGAGACGTAGAGGCCAACTCGCCAGGAATGTTGTCAAATATTACCGCCGAGATGTTAGGTTGGGTTAGGTTAGGTTATATTACGTTCTTGATGTATATAAAGGTCCCACGCAGATGTAGAGGCCAACCCTCCAGGAATGTTGTCAAATATTACCGCCGAGATGATAGGTTGGGTTAGGTTAAGTTATGTTTCGTTATTGATGTATATGAAAGACCCACGTAGACGTAGGGGCCATGTCGTCAAGAATATTGTCAAATATTACCGCCGAGATGATAGGTTGGATTAGGTTAGGTTATATTACGTTATTGATGTATATAAAGGTCCCACGGAGACGTAGATGCCAACATGCCAGGAATGTTGTCAAATATTACAGCCGCGATGTTAGATTAGGTTAGGTTAGGTTATATTACGTTATTGATGTTTACAAAGGAACCACGGAGACGTAGAAGCCAACAAGCCAGGAATGTTGCCAAATATTACCGCCGAGTTGTTAGGTTGGGGTAGGTTAGGTTATATTACGTTCTTGATGTATATAAAGGTCCCACGCAGACGTCGAAGCCAACTCGCCAGGAATTTTCTGAAATATGACCGCCGACATGACAGATTGGGTTAGGTTAGGTTATATTACGTTATTGGTGTATCTAAAAGTCCCACGGGGACGTAGAGGCCAACAAGCCAGGAATGTTGCCAAATATTACCGCCGAGATAATAGGTTGGGTTAGCTTTGTTTATAATTCGTTATTGATGTATATGAAGATCCCACGGAGACGTAGAGGCCAACTCGCCAGGTTTGTGGTCAAATATTACCGCCGAGATGATAGGTTGGGTTAGGTTAGGTTATATTACGTTATTGAGGTTTATGAAGGACCCACGTAGACGTAGGGGCCAACTCGCCAGGAATATTGTCAAATATTACCGCCGAGATGATAGGTTGGGTTAGGTTAGGTTATATTACGTTATTGATGTATATAAATGTCCCAGGGAGGCGTAGAGGCCAACAAGCCAGGTATGTTGTCAAATATTACAGCCGCGATGATAGGTTGGGTTAGGTTAGGTGATATTACGTTCTTGATGTATATAAAGGTCCCACGCAGACGTAGAGGCTAACCCTCCTGGAATGTTGTCAAATATTACCGACGAGATGATAGGTTGGGTTAGGTTAGGTTATATTTCGTTATTGATGTATATGAAGGTCCCACGGAGACGTAGAGGCCAACTCGCCAGGTATATTGTCAAATATTACAGCCGCGATGTTAGATTGGGTTAGGTTAGGTTATATTACGTTATAGATGTTTATGAAGGACCCACGTAGGCGTAGGGGCCATCTCGTCAAGAATATTGTCAAATATTACCGCCGAGATGATAGGTTGGATTAGGTTAGGTAATATTACGTTATTGATGTATATGAAGATCCCACGGAGACGTAGAGGCTAACTCGCCAGGTATTTGGTCAAATATTACCGCCGAGATAATAGGTTGGGTTAGGTTTGGTTACAATTCGTTATTGATGTATATGAAAGTCTCACGGAGACGTAGAGGCCAACATGCCAGGAATGTTGCCAAATATTACCGCCGAGGTGATAGGTTGGGTTAGGTTAGGTTATATTTCGTTATTGATGTATATGAAGGTCCCACGGAGACGTAGAGGCCAACGCGCCAGGTATTTGGTCAAATATTACCGCCGAGATAATAGGTTGGGTTAGGTTTGGTTATAATTCGTTATTGATGTATATGAAGGTCTCACGGAGACGTAGAGGCCAACATGCCAGGAATGTTGCCAAATATTACCGCCGAGGTGATAGGTTGGGTTAGGTTAGGTTATATTTCGTTATTGATGTATATGAAGGTCCCACGGAGACGTAGATGCCAACTCGCCAGAAATGGTGTCAAATAATAGCGCCGAGAGGTTAGGTTGGGTCAGGTTAGGTTATATTGCGTTATTGATGTATATCAAGATCCCACGGAGACGTAGAGGCCAACTCGCCATGTATGTTGCCAAATATTACCGCCGAGTCGTTAGGTTGGGGTAGGTTAGGTTATATTACGTTCTTGATGTATATAAAGGTCCCACGCAGACGTCGAAGCCAACTCGCCAGGAATTTTCTGAAATATGACCGCCGACGTGACAGATTGGGTTAGGTTAGGTTATATTACGTTATTGATGTATATAAAAGTCCCACGGGGACGTAGAGGCCAACAAGCCAGGAATGTTGCCAAATATTACCGCCGAGATGTTAGGTTGGGTAAGGTTAGGTTATATTACGTTATTGATGTATATGAAGTTCCCACGGAGACGTAGAAGCCAACTCGCCAGGTTTGTGGTCAAATATTACCGCCGAGATGTTAGGTTGGGTTAGGTTAGGTTATATTACGTTATTGAGGTTTTTGAAGGTCCCACGTAGACGTAGGGGCCAACTCGCCAGGAATATTGTCAAATATTACCGCCGCGATGTTAGATTGGGTTAGGTTAGGTTATGTTTCGTTATTGATGTATATGAAGGTCCCACCGAGACGTAGAGGCCAACTCGCCAGGAATGTTGTCAAATATTACAGCCGCGATGTTAGATTTGGTTAGGTTAGGTTATATTACGTTATTGTTGTATATAAAGGTCCCACGGAGACGCAGAGGCCAACTAGCCAGGGATGTTGCCAAATATTACCGCCGAGATGATAGGTTGGGTTAGGTTAGGTTATATTACGTTATTGATGTATATGAAGGACCCACGTAGACGTAGGGGCCATCTCGTCAAGAATATTGTCAAATATTACCGCCGAGATGATAGGTTGGATTAGATTAGGTTATATTACGTTATTGATGTATATAAAGGTCTCTACAATGTTGGTAGAGGCCAACAAGCCAGGAATGTTGCCAATTATTACCGCCGAGATGTTAGGTTGGGTTAGGTTAGGCTATATTACATTATTGATGTATATAAAGGTCCCACGGAGACGTAGAGGCCAACTCGCCAGGAATGTTGTCAAATATTACCGCCGAGATGTTAGGTTGGGTTAGGTTAGGTTATATTACGTTCTTGATTTATATAAAGGTCCCACGCAGACGTAGAGGCTAACCCTCCAGGAATGTTGTCAAATATTACCGCCGAGATGATAGGTTGGGTTAGGTTAGGTTATGTTTCGTTATTGATGTATATGAAGGTCCCACGGAGACGTAGAGGCCAACTCCCCAGGTATGTTGTCAAATATTACAGCCGCGATGTTAGATTGGGTTAGGTTAGGTTATATTACGTTATTGTTGTATATAAAGGTCCCACGGAGACGCAGAGGCCAACTCGCCAGGAATGTTGCCAAATATTACCGCCGAGATGATAGGTTGGGTTAGGTAAGGTTATATTACGTTATTGATGTATATGAAGGACCCACGTAGACGTAGGGGCCATCTCGTCAAGAATATTGTCAAATATTACCGCCGAGATGATAGGTTGGATTAGATTAGGTTATATTACGTTATTGATGTATATAAAGGTCTCTACAAGGTTGGTAGAGGCTAACAAGCCAGGAATGTTGCCAAATATTACCGCCGAGATGATAGGTTGGGTTAGGTTAGGTTATATTACGTTATTGATGTATATGAAGGACCCACGTAGACGTAGGGTCCTTCTCGTCAAGAATATTGTCAAATATTACCGCCGAGATGATAGGTTGGATTAGATTAGGTTATATTACGTTATTGATGTATATAAAGGTCTCTACAAGGTTGGTAGAGGCCAACAAGCCAGGAATGTTGCCAATTATTACCGCCGAGATGTTAGGTTGGGTTAGGTTAGGCTATATTATGTTATTGATGTATATAAAGGTCCCACGGAGACGTAGAGGCCAACTCGCCAGGAATGTTGTCAGATATTACCGCCGAGATGTTAGGTTGGGTTAGGTTAGGTTATATTTCGTTATTGATGTATATGAAGGTCCCACCGAGACGTAGAGGCCAACTCGCCAGGAATGTTGTCAAATATTACAGCCGCGATGTTAGATTTGGTTAGGTTAGGTTATATTACGTTATTGTTGTATATAAAGGTCCCACGGAGACGCAGAGGCCAACTAGCCAGGGATGTTGCCAAATATTACCGCCGAGATGATAGGTTGGGTTAGGTTAGGTTATATTACGTTATTGATGTATATGAAGGACCCACGTAGACGTAGGGGCCATCTCGTCAAGAATATTGTCAAATATTACCGCCGAGATGATAGGTTGGATTAGATTAGGTTATATTACGTTATTGATGTATATAAAGGTCTCTACAATGTTGGTAGAGGCCAGCAAGCCAGGAATGTTGCCAATTATTACCGCCGAGATGTTAGGTTGGGTTAGGTTAGGCTATATTACGTTATTGATGTATATAAAGGTCCCACGGAGACGTAGAGGCCAACTCGCCAGGAATGTTGTCAAATATTACCGCCGAGATGTTAGGTTGGGTTAGGTTAGGTTATATTACGTTCTTGATTTATATAAAGGTCCCACGCAGACGTAGAGGCTAACCCTCCAGGAATGTTGTCAAATATTACCGCCGAGATGATAGGTTGGGTTAGGTTAGGTTATGTTTCGTTATTGATGTATATGAAGGTCCCACGGAGACGTAGAGGCCAACTCCCCAGGTATGTTGTCAAATATTACAGCCGCGATGTTAGATTGGGTTAGGTTAGGTTATATTACGTTATTGTTGTATATAAAGGTCCCACGGAGACGCAGAGGCCAACTCGCCAGGAATGTTGCCAAATATTACCGCCGAGATGATAGGTTGGGTTAGGTAAGGTTATATTACGTTATTGATGTATATGAAGGACCCACGTAGACGTAGAGGCCATCTCGTCAAGAATATTGTCAAATATTACCGCCGAGATGATAGGTTGGATTAGATTAGGTTATATTACGTTATTGATGTATATAAAGGTCTCTACAAGGTTGGTAGAGGCTAACAAGCCAGGAATGTTGCCAATTATTACCGCCGAGATGTTAGGTTGGCTTAGGTTAGGTTATATTACGTTCTTGATGTATATAAAGGTCCCACGCAGACGTAGAGGCCAACCCTCCAGGAATGTTGTCAAATATTACCGCCGAGATGATAGGTTGGGTTAGGTTAGGTTATATTTCGTTATTGATGTATATGAAGGTCCCACGGGGACGTAGAGGCCAACTCGCCATGAATGTTGTCAAATATTACAGCCGCGATGATAGATTGGGTTAGGTTAGGTTATATTACGTTATTGTAGTATATAAAGGTCCCACGGAGACGCAGAGGCCAACTCGCCAGGAATGTTGCCAAATATTACCGCCGAGATGATAGGTTGGGTTAGGTTAGGTTATATTACGTTATTGATGTATATGAAGGACCCACGTAGACGTAGGGTCCTTCTCGTCAAGAATATTGTCAAATATTACCGCCGAGATGATAGGTTGGATTAGATTAGGTTATATTACGTTATTGATGTATATAAAGGTCTCTACAAGGTTGGTAGAGGCCAACAAGCCAGGAATGTTGCCAATTATTACCGCCGAGATGTTAGGTTGGGTTAGGTTAGGCTATATTATGTTATTGATGTATATAAAGGTCCCACGGAGACGTAGAGGCCAACTCGCCAGGAATGTTGTCAGATATTACCGCCGAGATGTTAGGTTGGGTTAGGTTAGGTTATATTTCGTTATTGATGTATATGAAGGTCCCACCGAGACGTAGAGGCCAACTCGCCAGGAATGTTGTCAAATATTACAGCCGCGATGTTAGATTTGGTTAGGTTAGGTTATATTACGTTATTGTTGTATATAAAGGTCCCACGGAGACGCAGAGGCCAACTAGCCAGGGATGTTGCCAAATATTACCGCCGAGATGATAGGTTGGGTTAGGTTAGGTTATATTACGTTATTGATGTATATAAAGGACCCACGTAGACGTAGGGGCCATCTCGTCAAGAATATTGTCAAATATTACCGCCGAGATGATAGGTTGGATTAGATTAGGTTATATTACGTTATTGATGTATATAAAGGTCTCTACAATGTTGGTAGAGGCCAGCAAGCCAGGAATGTTGCCAATTATTACCGCCGAGATGTTAGGTTGGGTTAGGTTAGGCTATATTACGTTATTGATGTATATAAAGGTCCCACGGAGACGTAGAGGCCAACTCGCCAGGAATGTTGTCAAATATTACCGCCGAGATGTTAGGTTGGGTTAGGCTAGGTTATATTACGTTCTTGATGTATATAAAGGTCCCACGCAGACGTAGAGGCTAACCCTCCAGGAATGTTGTCAAATATTACCGCCGAGATGATAGGTTGGGTTAGGTTAGGTTATGTTTCGTTATTGATGTATATGAAGGTCCCACGGAGACGTAGAGGCCAACTCCCCAGGTATGTTGTCAAATATTACAGCCGCGATGTTAGATTGGGTTAGGTTAGGTTATATTACGTTCTTGATTTATATAAAGGTCCCACGCAGACGTAGAGGCTAACCCTCCAGGAATGTTGTCAAATATTACCGCCGAGATGATAGGTTGGGTTAGGTTAGGTTATGTTTCGTTATTGATGTATATGAAGGTCCCACGGAGACGTAGAGGCCAACTCCCCAGGTATGTTGTCAAATATTACAGCCGCGATGTTAGATTGGGTTAGGTTAGGTTATATTACGTTATTGTTGTATATAAAGGTCCCACGGAGACGCAGAGGCCAACTCGCCAGGAATGTTGCCAAATATTACCGCCGAGATGATAGGTTGGGTTAGGTAAGGTTATATTACGTTATTGATGTATATGAAGGACCCACGTAGACGTAGGGGCCATCTCGTCAAGAATATTGTCAAATATTACCGCCGAGATGATAGGTTGGATTAGATTAGGTTATATTACGTTATTGATGTATATAAAGGTCTCTACAAGGTTGGTAGAGGCTAACAAGCCAGGAATGTTGCCAATTATTACCGCCGAGATGTTAGGTTGGCTTAGGTTAGGTTATATTACGTTCTTGATGTATATAAAGGTCCCACGCAGACGTAGAGGCCAACCCTCCAGGAATGTTGTCAAATATTACCGCCGAGATGATAGGTTGGGTTAGGTTAGGTTATATTTCGTTATTGATGTATATGAAGGTCCCACGGGGACGTAGAGGCCAACTCGCCATGAATGTTGTCAAATATTACAGCCGCGATGATAGATTGGGTTAGGTTAGGTTATATTACGTTATTGTAGTATATAAAGGTCCCACGGAGACGCAGAGGCCAACTCGCCAGGAATGTTGCCAAATATTACCGCCGAGATGATAGGTTGGGTTAGGTTAGGTTATATTACGTTATTGATGTATATGAAGGACCCACGTAGACGTAGGGTCCTTCTCGTCAAGAATATTGTCAAATATTACCGCCGAGATGATAGGTTGGATTAGATTAGGTTATATTACGTTATTGATGTATATAAAGGTCTCTACAAGGTTGGTAGAGGCCAACAAGCCAGGAATGTTGCCAATTATTACCGCCGAGATGTTAGGTTGGGTTAGGTTAGGCTATATTATGTTATTGATGTATATAAAGGTCCCACGGAGACGTAGAGGCCAACTCGCCAGGAATGTTGTCAGATATTACCGCCGAGATGTTAGGTTGGGTTAGGTTAGGTTATATTTCGTTATTGATGTATATGAAGGTCCCACCGAGACGTAGAGGCCAACTCGCCAGGAATGTTGTCAAATATTACAGCCGCGATGTTAGATTTGGTTAGGTTAGGTTATATTACGTTATTGTTGTATATAAAGGTCCCACGGAGACGCAGAGGCCAACTAGCCAGGGATGTTGCCAAATATTACCGCCGAGATGATAGGTTGGGTTAGGTTAGGTTATATTACGTTATTGATGTATATGAAGGACCCACGTAGACGTAGGGGCCATCTCGTCAAGAATATTGTCAAATATTACCGCCGAGATGATAGGTTGGATTAGATTAGGTTATATTACGTTATTGATGTATATAAAGGTCTCTACAATGTTGGTAGAGGCCAGCAAGCCAGGAATGTTGCCAATTATTACCGCCGAGATGTTAGGTTGGGTTAGGTTAGGCTATATTACGTTATTGATGTATATAAAGGTCCCACGGAGACGTAGAGGCCAACTCGCCAGGAATGTTGTCAAATATTACCGCCGAGATGTTAGGTTGGGTTAGGCTAGGTTATATTACGTTCTTGATGTATATAAAGGTCCCACGCAGACGTAGAGGCTAACCCTCCAGGAATGTTGTCAAATATTACCGCCGAGATGATAGGTTGGGTTAGGTTAGGTTATGTTTCGTTATTGATGTATATGAAGGTCCCACGGAGACGTAGAGGCCAACTCCCCAGGTATGTTGTCAAATATTACAGCCGCGATGTTAGATTGGGTTAGGTTAGGTTATATTACGTTATTGTTGTATATAAAGGTCCCACGGAGACGCAGAGGCCAACTCGCCAGGAATGTTGCCAAATATTACCGCCGAGATGATAGGTTGGGTTAGGTAAGGTTATATTACGTTATTGATGTATATGAAGGACCCACGTAGACGTAGGGGCCATCTCGTCAAGAATATTGTCAAATATTACCGCCGAGATGATAGGTTGGATTAGATTAGGTTATATTACGTTATTGATGTATATAAAGGTCTCTACAAGGTTGGTAGAGGCTAACAAGCCAGGAATGTTGCCAATTATTACCGCCGAAATGTTAGGTTGGCTTAGGTTAGGTTATATTACGTTCTTGATGTATATAAAGGTCCCACGCAGACGTAGAGGCCAACCCTCCAGGAATGTTGTCAAATATTACCGCCGAGATGATAGGTTGGGTTAGGTTAGGTTATATTTCGTTATTGATGTATATGAAGGTCCCACGGGGACGTAGAGGCCAACTCGCCATGAATGTTGTCAAATATTACAGCCGCGATGTTAGATTGGGTTAGGTTAGGTTATATTACGTTATTGTAGTATATAAAGGTCCCACGGAGACGCAGAGGCCAACTCGCCAGGAATGTTGCCAAATATTACCGCCGAGATGATAGGTTGGGTTAGGTTAGGTTATATTACGTTATTGATGTATATGAAGGACCCACGTAGACGTAGGGTCCATCTCGTCAAGAATATTGTCAAATATTACCGCCGAGATGATAGGTTGGATTAGATTAGGTTATATTACGTTATTGATGTATATAAAGGTCTCTACAAGGTTGGTAGAGGCCAACAAGCCAGGAATGTTGCCAATTATTACCGCCGAGATGTTAGGTTGGGTTAGGTTAGGCTATATTATGTTATTGATGTATATAAAGGTCCCACGGAGACGTAGAGGCCAACTCGCCAGGAATGTTGTCAGATATTACCGCCGAGATGTTAGGTTGGGTTAGGTTAGGTTATATTTCGTTATTGATGTATATAAAGGTCCCACGCACACGTAGAGGCCAACCCTCCAGGAATGTTGTCAAATATTACCGCCGAGATGATAGGTTGGGTTAGGTTAGGTTATATTTCGTTATTGATGTATATGAACGTCCCACGGAGACGTAGAGGCCAACGCGCCAGGTATTTGGACAAACATTACCGCCGAGATAATAGGTTGGGTTAGGTTTGGTTATAATTCGTTATTGATGTATATGAAGGTCTCACGGAGACGTAGAGGCCAACATGCCAGGAATGTTGCCAAATATTACCGCCGAGGTGATAGGTTGGGTTAGGTTAGGTTATATTTCGTTATTGATGTATATCAAGGTCCCACGGAGACGTAGATGCCAACTCGCCAGAAATGTTGTCAAATAATAGCGCCGAGAGGTTAGGTTGGGTCAGGTTAGGTTATATTACGTTATTGATGTATATCAAGATCCCACGGAGACGTAGAGGCCAACTCGCCATGTATGTTGCCAAATATTACCGCCGAGTTGTTAGGTTGGGGAAGGTTATGTTATATTACGTTCTTGATGTATATAAAGGTCCCACGCAGACGTCGAAGCCAACTCGCCAGGAATTTTCTGAAATATGACCGACGACATGACAGATTGGGTTAGGTTAGGTTATATTACGTTATTGATGTATATAAAAGTCCCACGGGGACGTAGAGGCCAACAAGCCAGGAATGTTACCAAATATTACCGCTGAGATGTTAGGTTGGGTAAGGTTAGGTTATATTACGTTATTGATGTATATGAAGATCCCACGGAGACGTAGAGGCCAACTCGCCAGGTTTGTGGTCAAATATTACCGCCGAGATGATAGGTTGGGTTAGGTTAGGTTATATTACGTTATTGAGGTTTATGAAGGACCCACGTAGACGTAGGGGCCATCTCGTCAAGAATATTGTCAAATATTACCGCCGAGATGATAGGATTGATTAGATTAGGTTATATTACGTTATTGATGTATATAAAGGTCTCTACAAGGTTGGTAGAGGCCAACAAGCCAGGAATGTTGCCAATTATTACCGCCGAGATGTTAGGTTGGGTTAGGTTAGGCTATATTACGTTATTGATGTATATAAAGGTCCCACGGAGACGTAGAGGCCAACTCGCCAGGAATGTTGTCAAATATTACCGCCGAGATGTTAGGTTGGGTTAGGTTAGGTTATATTACGTTCTTGATGTATATAAAGGTCCCACGCAGACGTAGAGGCCAACCCTCCAGGAATGTTGTCAAATATTACCGCCGAGATGATAGGTTGGGTTAGGTTAGGTTATATTTCGTTATTGATGTATATGAAGGTCCCACGGAGACGTAGAGGACAACTAGCCATGAATGTTGTCAAATATTACAGCCGCGATGTTAGATTGGGTTAGGTTAGGTTATATTACGTTATTGATGTATATGAAGGACCTACGTAGACGTAGGGGCCATCTCGTCAAGAATATTGTCAAATATTACCGCCGAGATGATAGGTTGGATTAGGTTAGGTTATATTACGTTATTGATGTATATGAAGGACCCACGTAGACGTAGGGGCCATCTCGTCAAGAATATTGTCAAATATTACCGCCGAGATGATAGGTTGGATTAGATTAGGTTATATTACGTTATTGATGTATATAAAGGTCTCTACAAGGTTGGTAGAGGCCAACAAGCCAGGAATGTTGCCAATTATTACCGCCGAGATGTTAGGTTGGGTTAGGTTAGGCTATATTACGTTATTGATGTATATAAAGGTCCCACGCAGACGTAGAGGCCAACCCTCCAGGAATGTTGTCAAATATTACCGCCGAGATGATAGGTTGGGTTAGGTTAGGTTATATTTCGTTATTGATGTATATAAAGGTCCCACGCAGACGTAGAGGCCAACCCTCCAGGAATGTTGTCAAATATTACCGCCGAGATGATAGGTTGGGTTAGGTTAGGTTATATTTCGTTATTGATGTATATGAAGGTCCCACGGAGACGTAGAGGACAACTCGCATTGAATGTTGTCAAATATTACAGCCGCGATGTTAGATTGGGTTAAGTTAGGTTATATTTCGTTATTGATGTATATGAAGGACCTACGTAGACGTAGGGGCCATCTCGTCAAGAATATTGTCAAATATTACCGCCGAGATGATAGGTTGGATTAGGTTAGGTTATATTACGTTATTGATGTATATGAAGGACCCACGTAGACGTAGGGGCCATCTCGTCAAGAATATTGTCAAATATTACCGCCGAGATGATAGGTTGGATTAGATTAGGTTATATTACGTTATTGATGTATATAAAGGTCTCTACAAGGTTGGTAGAGGCCAACAAGCCAGGAATGTTGCCAATTATTACCGCCGAGATGTTAGGTTGGCTTAGGTTAGGTTATATTACGTTCTTGATGTATATAAAGGTCCCACGCAGACGTAGAGGCCAACCCTCCAGGAATGTTGTCAAATATTACCGCCGTGATGATAGGTTGGGTTAGGTTAGGTTATATTTCGTTATTGATGTATATAAAGGTCCCACGCAGACGTAGAGGCCAACCCTCCAGGAATGTTGTCAAATATTACCGCCGAGATGATAGGTTGGGTTAGGTTAGGTTATATTTCGTTATTGATGTATATGAAGGTCCCACGGAGACGTAGAGGACAACTCGTCATGAATGTTGTCAAATATTACAGCCGCGATGTTAGATTGGGTTAGGTTAGGTTATATTACGTTATTGATGTATATGAAGGACCTACGTAGACGTAGGGGCCATCTCGTCAAGAATATTGTCAAATATTACCGCCGAGATGATAGGTTGGATTATGTTAGGTTATATTACGTTATTGATGTATATGAAGGACCCACGTAGACGTAGGGGCCATCTCGTCAAGAATATTGTCAAATATTACCGCCGAGATGATAGGTTGGATTAGATTAGGTTATATTACGTTATTGATGTATATAAATGTCTCTACAAGGTTGGTAGAGGCCAACAAGCCAGGAATGTTGCCAATTATTACCGCCGAGATGTTAGGTTGGCTTAGGTTAGGTTATATTACGTTCTTGATGTATATAAAGGTCCCACGCAGACGTAGAGGCCAACCCTCCAGGAATGTTGTCAAATATTACCGCCGAGATGATAGGTTGGGTTAGGTTAGGTTATATTTCGTTATTGATGTATATAAAGGTCCCACGCAGACGTAGAGGCCAACCCTCCAGGAATGTTGTCAAATATTACCGCCGAGATGATAGGTTGGGTTAGGTTAGGTTATATTTCGTTATTGATGTATATGAAGGTCCCACGGAGACGTAGAGGACAACTCGCCATGAATGTTGTCAAATATTACAGCCGCGATGTTAGATTGGGTTAGGTTAGGTTATATTACGTTATTGATGTATATGAAGGACCTACGTAGACGTAGGGGCCATCTCGTCAAGAATATTGTCAAATATTACCGCCGAGATGATAGGTTGGATTATGTTAGGTTATATTACGTTATTGATGTATATGAAGGACCCACGTAGACGTAGGGGCCATCTCGTCAAGAATATTGTCAAATATTACCGCCGAGATGATAGGTTGGATTAGATTAGGTTATATTACGTTATTGATGTATATAAATATCTCTACAAGGTTGGTAGAGGCCAACAAGCCAGGAATGTTGCCAATTATTACCGCCGAGATGTTAGGTTGGCTTAGGTTAGGTTATATTACGTTCTTGATGTATATAAAGGTCCCACGCAGACGTAGAGGCCAACCCTCCAGGAATGTTGTCAAATATTACCGCCGAGATGATAGGTTGGGTTAGGTTACGTTATATTTCGTTATTGTAGTATATAAAGGTCCCACGGAGACGCAGAGGCCAACTCGCCAGGAATGTTGCCAAATATTACCGCCGAGATGATAGGTTGGATTATGTTAGGTTATATTACGTTATTGATGTATATGAAGAACCCACGTAGACGTAGGGGCCATCTCGTCAAGAATATTGTCAAATATTACCGCCGAGATGATAGGTTGGATTAGATTAGGTTATATTACGTTATTGATGTATATAAAGGTCCCTACAAGGTTGGTAGAGGCCAACAAGCCAGGAATGTTGCCAATTATTACCGCCGAGATGTTAGGTTGGCTTAGGTTAGGTTATATTACGTTCTTGATGTATATAAAGGTCCCACGCAGACGTAGAGGCCAATCCTCCAAAAATGTTGTCAAATATTACCGCCGAGATGATAGGTTGGGTTAGGTTAGGTTATATTTCGTTATTGATGTATATGAAGGTCCCACGGAGACGTAGAGGCCAACTCGCCATGAATGTTGTCAAATATTACAGCCGCGATGTTAGATTGGGTTAGGTTAGGTTATATTACGTTATTGTAGTATATAAAGGACCCACGGAGACGCAGAGGCCAACTCGCCAGGAATGTTGCCAAATATTACCGCCGAGATGATAGGTTGGGTTAGGTTAGGTTATATTACGTTATTGATGTACATGAAGGACCCACGTAGACGTAGGGGCCATCTCGTCAAGAGTATTGTCAAATATTACCGCCGAGATGATAGGTTGGATTAGATTAGGTTATATTACGTTATTGATGTATATAAAGGTCTCTACGAGGTTGGTAGAGGCCAACAAGCCAGGAATGTTGCCAATTATTACCGCCGAGATGTTAGGTTGGGTTAGGTTAGGCTATATTACGTTATTGATTTATATAAAGGTCCCACGGAGACGTAGAGGCCAACTCGCCAGGAATGTTGTCAGATATTACCGCCGAGATGTTAGGTTGGGTTAGGTTAGGTTATATTACGTTATTGAGGTTTATGAAGGACCCACGTAGACGTAGGGGCCATCTCGTCAAGAATATTGTCAAATATTACCGCCGAGATGATAGGATGGATTAGATTAGGTTATATTACGTTATTGATGTATATAAAGGTCTCTACAAGGTTGGTAGAGGCCAACAAGCCAGGAATGTTGCCAATTATTACCGCCGAGATGTTAGGTTGGGTTAGGTTAAGCTATATTACGTTATTGATGTATACAAAGGTCCCACGGAGACGTAGAGGCCAACTCGCCAGGAATGTTGTCAGATATTACCGCCGAGATGTTAGGTTGGGTTAGGTTAGGTTATATTTCGTTATTGATGTATATGAAGGTCCCACCGAGACGTAGAGGCCAACTCGCCAGGAATGTTGTCAAATATTACAGCCGCGATGTTAGATTTGGTTAGGTTAGGTTATATTACGTTATTGTTGTATATAAAGGTCCCACGGAGACGCAGAGGCCAACTAGCCAGGGATGTTGCCAAATATTACCGCCGAGATGATAGGTTGGGTTAGGTTAGGTTATATTACGTTATTGATGTATATGAAGGACCCACGTAGACGTAGGGGCCATCTCGTCAAGAATATTGTCAAATATTACCGCCGAGATGATAGGTTGGATTAGATTAGGTTATATTACGTTATTGATGTATATAAAGGTCTCTACAAGGTTGGTAGAGGCCAACAAGCCAGGAATGTTGCCAATTATTACCGCCGAGATGTTAGGTTGGGTTAGGTTAGGCTATATTACGTTATTGATGTATATAAAGGTCCCACGGAGACGTAGAGGCCAACTCGCCAGGAATGTTGTCAGATATTACCGCCGAGATGTTAGGTTGGGTTAGGTTAGGTTATATTACGTTCTTGATGTATATAATGGTCCCACGCAGACGTAGAGGCCAACCCTCCAGGAATGTTGTCAAATATTACCGCCGAGATGATAGGTTGGGTTAGGTTAGGTTATATTTCGTTATTGATGTATATGAAGGTCCCACGGAGACGTAGAGGACAACTCGCATTGAATGTTGTCAAATATTACAGCCGCGATGTTAGATTGGGTTAAGTTAGGTTATATTTCGTTATTGATGTATATGAAGGACCTACGTAGACGTAGGGGCCATCTCGTCAAGAATATTGTCAAATATTACCGCCGAGATGATAGGTTGGATTAGGTTAGGTTATATTACGTTATTGATGTATATGAAGGACCCACGTAGACGTAGGGGCCATCTCGTCAAGAATATTGTCAAATATTACCGCCGAGATGATAGGTTGGATTAGATTAGGTTATATTACGTTATTGATGTATATAAAGGTCTCTACAAGGTTGGTAGAGGCCAACAAGCCAGGAATGTTGCCAATTATTACCGCCGAGATGTTAGGTTGGCTTAGGTTAGGTTATATTACGTTCTTGATGTATATAAATGTCCCACGCAGACGTAGAGGCCAACCCTCCAGGAATGTTGTCAAATATTACCGCCGTGATGATAGGTTGGGTTAGGTTAGGTTATATTTCGTTATTGATGTATATAAAGGTCCCACGCAGACGTAGAGGCCAACCCTCCAGGAATGTTGTCAAATATTACCGCCGAGATGATAGGTTGGGTTAGGCTAGGTTATATTTCGTTATTGATGTATATGAAGGTCCCACGGAGACGTAGAGGACAACTCGTCATGAATGTTGTCAAATATTACAGCCGCGATGTTAGATTGGGTTAGGTTAGGTTATATTACGTTATTGATGTATATGAAGGACCTACGTAGACGTAGGGGCCATCTCGTCAAGAATATTGTCAAATATTACCGCCGAGATGATAGGATGGATTATGTTAGGTTATATTACGTTATTGATGTATATGAAGGACCCACGTAGACGTAGGGGCCATCTCGTCAAGAATATTGTCAAATATTACCGCCGAGATGATAGGTTGGATTAGATTAGGTTATATTACGTTATTGATGTATATAAATGTCTCTACAAGGTTGGTAGAGGCCAACAAGCCAGGAATGTTGCCAATTATTACCGCCGAGATGTTAGGTTGGCTTAGGTTAGGTTATATTACGTTCTTGATGTATATAAAGGTCCCACGCAGACGTAGAGGCCAACCCTCCAGGAATGTTGTCAAATATTACCGCCGAGATGATAGGTTGGGTTAGGTTAGGTTATATTTCGTTATTGATGTATATAAAGGTCCCACGCAGACGTAGAGGCCAACCCTCCAGGAATGTTGTCAAATATTACCGCCGAGATGATAGGTTGGGTTAGGTTAGGTTATATTTCGTTATTGATGTATATGAAGGTCCCACGGAGACGTAGAGGACAACTCGCCATGAATGTTGTCAAATATTACAGCCGCGATGTTAGATTGGGTTAGGTTAGGTTATATTACGTTATTGATGTATATGAAGGACCTACGTAGACGTAGGGGCCATCTCGTCAAGAATATTGTCAAATATTACCGCCGAGATGATAGGTTGGATTATGTTAGGTTATATTACGTTATTGATGTATATGAAGGACCCACGTAGACGTAGGGGCCATCTCGTCAAGAATATTGTCAAATATTACCGCCGAGATGATAGGTTGGATTAGATTAGGTTATATTACGTTATTGATGTATATAAATATCTCTACAAGGTTGGTAGAGGCCAACAAGCCAGGAATGTTGCCAATTATTACCGCCGAGATGTTAGGTTGGCTTAGGTTAGGTTATATTACGTTCTTGATGTATATAAAGGTCCCACGCAGACGTAGAGGCCAACCCTCCAGGAATGTTGTCAAATATTACCGCCGAGATGATAGGTTGGGTTAGGTTACGTTATATTTCGTTATTGTAGTATATAAAGGTCCCACGGAGACGCAGAGGCCAACTCGCCAGGAATGTTGCCAAATATTACCGCCGAGATGATAGGTTGGATTATGTTATGTTATATTACGTTATTGATGTATATGAAGAACCCACGTAGACGTAGGGGCCATCTCGTCAAGAATATTGTCAAATATTACCGCCGAGATGATAGGTTGGATTAGATTAGGTTATATTACGTTATTGATGTATATAAAGGTCCCTACAAGGTTGGTAGAGGCCAACAAGCCAGGAATGTTGCCAATTATTACCGCCGAGATGTTAGGTTGGCTTAGGTTAGGTTATATTACGTTCTTGATGTATATAAAGGTCCCACGCAGACGTAGAGGCCAATCCTCCAAAAATGTTGTCAAATATTACCGCCGAGATGATAGGTTGGGTTAGGTTAGGTTATATTTCGTTATTGATGTATATGAAGGTCCCACGGAGACGTAGAGGCCAACTCGCCATGAATGTTGTCAAATATTACAGCCGCGATGTTAGATTGGGTTAGGTTAGGTTATATTACGTTATTGTAGTATATAAAGGTCCCACGGAGACGCAGAGGCCAACTCGCCAGGAATGTTGCCAAATATTACCGCCGAGATGATAGGTTGGGTTAGGTTAGGTTATATTACGTTATTGATGTACATGAAGGACCCACGTAGACGTAGGGGCCATCTCGTCAAGAGTATTGTCAAATATTACCGCCGAGATGATAGGTTGGATTAGATTAGGTTATATTACGTTATTGATGTATATAAAGGTCTCTACGAGGTTGGTAGAGGCCAACAAGCCAGGAATGTTGCCAATTATTACCGCCGAGATGTTAGGTTGGGTTAGGTTAGGCTATATTACGTTATTGACGTATATAAAGGTCCCACGGAGACGTAGAGGCCAACTCGCCAGGAATGTTGTCAGATATTACCGCCGAGATGTTAGGTTGGCTTAGGTTAGGTTATATTACGTTCTTGATGTATATAATGGTCCCACGCAGACGTAGAGGCCAACCCTCCAGGAATGTTGTCAAATATTACCGCCGAGATGATAGGTTGGGTTAGGTTAGGTTATATTTCGTTATTGATGTATATGAAGGTCCCACGGAGACGTAGAGGACAACTCGCATTGAATGTTGTCAAATATTACAGCCGCGATGTTAGATTGGGTTAAGTTAGGTTATATTTCGTTATTGATGTATATGAAGGACCTACGTAGACGTAGGGGCCATCTCGTCAAGAATATTGTCAAATATTACCGCCGAGATGATAGGTTGGATTAGGTTAGGTTATATTACGTTATTGATGTATATGAAGGACCCACGTAGACGTAGGGGCCATCTCGTCAAGAATATTGTCAAATATTACCGCCGAGATGATAGGTTGGATTAGATTAGGTTATATTACGTTATTGATGTATATAAAGGTCTCTACAAGGTTGGTAGAGGCCAACAAGCCAGGAATGTTGCCAATTATTACCGCCGAGATGTTAGGTTGGGTTAGGTTAGGCTATATTACGTTATTGATGTATATAAAGGTCCCACGGAGACGCAGAGGCCAACTCGCCAGGAATGTTGTCAGATATTACCGCCGAGATGTTAGGTTGGGTTAGGTTAGGTTATATTACGTTCTTGATGTATATAATGGTCCCACGCAGACGTAGAGGCCAACCCTCCAGGAATGTTGTCAAATATTACCGCCGAGATGATAGGTTGGGTTAGGTTAGGTTATATTTCGTTATTGATGTATATGAAGGTCCCACGGAGACGTAGAGGACAACTCGCATTGAATGTTGTCAAATATTACAGCCGCGATGTTAGATTGGGTTAAGTTAGGTTATATTTCGTTATTGATGTATATGAAGGACCTACGTAGACGTAGGGGCCATCTCGTCAAGAATATTGTCAAATATTACCGCCGAGATGATAGGTTGGATTATGTTAGGTTATATTACGTTATTGATGTATATGAAGGACCCACGTAGACGTAGGGGCCATCTCGTCAAGAATATTGTCAAATATTACCGCCGAGATGATAGGTTGGATTAGATTAGGTTATATTACGTTATTGATGTATATAAATGTCTCTACAAGGTTGGTAGAGGCCAACAAGCCAGGAATGTTGCCAATTATTACCGCCGAGATGTTAGGTTGGCTTAGGTTAGGTTATATTACGTTCTTGATGTATATAAAGGTCCCACGCAGACGTAGAGGCCAACCCTCCAGGAATGTTGTCAAATATTACCGCCGAGATGATAGGTTGGGTTAGGTTAGGTTATATTTCGTTATTGATGTATATAAAGGTCCCACGCAGACGTAGAGGCCAACCCTCCAGGAATGTTGTCAAATATTACCGCCGAGATGATAGGTTGCGTTAGGTTAGGTTATATTTCGTTATTGATGTATATGAAGAACCCACGTAGACGTAGGGGCCATCTCGTCAAGAATATTGTCAAATATTACCGCCGAGATGATAGGTTGGATTAGATTAGGTTATATTACGTTATTGATGTATATAAAGGTCCCTACAAGGTTGGTAGAGGCCAACAAGCCAGGAATGTTGCCAATTATTACCGCCGAGATGTTAGGTTGGCTTAGGTTAGGTTATATTACGTTCTTGATGTATATAAAGGTCCCACGCAGACGTAGAGGCCAATCCTCCAAAAATGTTGTCAAATATTACCGCCGAGATGATAGGTTGGGTTAGGTTAGGTTATATTTCGTTATTGATGTATATGAAGGTCCCACGGAGACGTAGAGGCCAACTCGCCATGAATGTTGTCAAATATTACAGCCGCGATGTTAGATTGGGTTAGGTTAGGTTATATTACGTTATTGTAGTATATAAAGGTCCCACGGAGACGCAGAGGCCAACTCGCCAGGAATGTTGCCAAATATTACCGCCGAGATGATAGGTTGGGTTAGGTTAGGTTATATTACGTTATTGATGTACATGAAGGACCCACGTAGACGTAGGGGCCATCTCGTCAAGAGTATTGTCAAATATTACCGCCGAGATGATAGGTTGGATTAGATTAGGTTATATTACGTTATTGATGTATATAAAGGTCTCTACGAGGTTGGTAGAGGCCAACAAGCCAGGAATGTTGCCAATTATTACCGCCGAGATGTTAGGTTGGGTTAGGTTAGGCTATATTACGTTATTGACGTATATAAAGGTCCCACGGAGACGTAGAGGCCAACTCGCCAGGAATGTTGTCAGATATTACCGCCGAGATGTTAGGTTGGGTTAGGTTAGGTTATATTACGTTCTTGATGTATATAATGGTCCCACGCAGACGTAGAGGCCAACCCTCCAGGAATGTTGTCAAATATTACCGCCGAGATGATAGGTTGGGTTAGGTTAGGTTATATTTCGTTATTGATGTATATGAAGGTCCCACGGAGACGTAGAGGACAACTCGCATTGAATGTTGTCAAATATTACAGCCGCGATGTTAGATTGGGTTAAGTTAGGTTATATTTCGTTATTGATGTATATGAAGGACCTACGTAGACGTAGGGGCCATCTCGTCAAGAATATTGTCAAATATTACCGCCGAGATGATAGGTTGGATTAGGTTAGGTTATATTACGTTATTGATGTATATAAAGGTCTCTACAAGGTTGGTAGAGGCCAACAAGCCAGGAATGTTGCCAATTATTACCGCCGAGATGTTAGGTTGGCTTAGGTTAGGTTATATTACGTTCTTGATGTATATAAAGGTCCCACGCAGACGTAGAGGCCAACCCTCCAGGAATGTTGTCAAATATTACCGCCGTGATGATAGGTTGGGTTAGGTTAGGTTATATTTCGTTATTTATGTATATAAAGGTCCCACGCAGACGTAGAGGCCAACCCTCCAGGAATGTTGTCAAATATTACCGCCGAGATGATAGGTTGGGTTAGGTTAGGTTATATTTCGTTATTGATGTATATGAAGGTCCCACGGAGACGTAGAGGACAACTCGTCATGAATGTTGTCAAATATTACAGCCGCGATGTTAGATTGGGTTAGGTTAGGTTATATTACGTTATTGATGTATATGAAGGACCTACGTAGACGTAGGGGCCATCTCGTCAAGAATATTGTCAAATATTACCGCCGAGATGATAGGTTGGATTATGTTCGGTTATATTACGTTATTGATGTATATGAAGGACCCACGTAGACGTAGGGGCCATCTCGTCAAGAATATTGTCAAATATTACCGCCGAGATGATAGGTTGGATTAGATTAGGTTATATTACGTTATTGATGTATATAAATGTCTCTACAAGGTTGGTAGAGGCCAACAAGCCAGGAATGTTGCCAATTATTACCGCCGAGATGTTAGGTTGGCTTAGGTTAGGTTATATTACGTTCTTGATGTATATAAAGGTCCCACGCAGACGTAGAGGCCAACCCTCCAGGAATGTTGTCAAATATTACCGCCGAGATGATAGGTTGGGTTAGGTTAGGTTATATTTCGTTATTGATGTATATAAAGGTCCCACGCAGACGTAGAGGCCAACCCTCCAGGAATGTTGTCAAATATTACCGCCGAGATGATAGGTTGGGTTAGGTTAGGTTATATTTCGTTATTGATGTATATGAAGGTCCCACGGAGACGTAGAGGACAACTCGCCATGAATGTTGTCAAATATTACAGCCGCGATGTTAGATTGGGTTAGGTTAGGTTATATTACGTTATTGATGTATATGAAGGACCTACGTAGACGTAGGGGCCATCTCGTCAAGAATATTGTCAAATATTACCGCCGAGATGATAGGTTGGATTATGTTAGGTTATATTACGTTATTGATGTATATGAAGGACCCACGTAGACGTAGGGGCCACCTCGTCAAGAATATTGTCAAATATTACCGCCGAGATGATAGGTTGGATTAGATTAGGTTATATTACGTTATTGATGTATATAAATGTCTCTACAAGGTTGGTAGAGGCCAACAAGCCAGGAATGTTGCCAATTATTACCGCCGAGATGTTAGGTTGGCTTAGGTTAGGTTATATTACGTTCTTGATGTATATAAAGGTCCCACGCAGACGTAGAGGCCAACCCTCCAGGAATGTTGTCAAATATTACCGCCGAGATGATAGGTTGGGTTAGGTTAGGTTATATTTCGTTATTGATGTATATAAAGGTCCCACGCAGACGTAGAGGCCAACCCTCCAGGAATGTTGTCAAATATTACCGCCGAGATGATAGGTTGGGTTAGGTTAGGTTATATTTCGTTATTGATGTATATGAAGGTCCCACGGAGACGTAGAGGACAACTCGCCATGAATGTTGTCAAATATTACAGCCGCGATGTTAGATTGGGTTAGGTTAGGTTATATTACGTTATTGATGTATATGAAGGACCTACGTAGACGTAGGGGCCATCTCGTCAAGAATATTGTCAAATATTACCGCCGAGATGATAGGTTGGATTATGTTAGGTTATATTACGTTATTGATGTATATGAAGGACCCACGTAGACGTAGGGGCCACCTCGTCAAGAATATTGTCAAATATTACCGCCGAGATGATAGGTTGGATTAGATTAGGTTATATTACGTTATTGATGTATATAAATGTCTCTACAAGGTTGGTAGAGGCCAACAAGCCAGGAATGTTGCCAATTATTACCGCCGAGATGTTAGGTTGGCTTAGGTTAGGTTATATTACGTTCTTGATGTATATAAAGGTCCCACGCAGACGTAGAGGCCAACCCTCCAGGAATGTTGTCAAATATTACCGCCGAGATGATAGGTTGGGTTAGGTTACGTTATATTTCGTTATTGATGTATATGAAGGTCCCACGGAGACGTAGAGGCCAACTCGCCATGAATGTTGTCAAATATTACAGCCGCGATGTTAGATTGGGTTAGGTTAGGTTATATTACGTTATTGTAGTATATAAAGGTCCCACGGAGACGCAGAGGCCAACTCGCCAGGAATGTTGCCAAATATTATCGCCGAGATGATAGGTTGGGTTAGGTTAGGTTATATTACGTTATTGATGTACATGAAGGACCCACGTAGACGTAGGGGCCATCTCGTCAAGAGTATTGTCAAATATTACCGCCGAGATGATAGGTTGGATTAGATTAGGTTATATTACGTTATTGATGTATATAAAGGTCTCTACAAGGTTGGTAGAGGCCAACAAGCCAGGAATGTTGCCAATTATTACCGCCGAGATGTTAGGTTGGGTTAGGTTAGGCTATATTACGTTATTGATGTATATAAAGGTCCCACGGAGACGTAGAGGCCAACTCGCCAGGAATGTTGTCAAATATTACCGCCGAGATGTTAGGTTGGGTTAGGTTAGGTTATATTACGTTCTTGATGTATATAAAGGTCCCACGCAGACGTAGAGGCCAACCCTCCAGGAATGTTGTCAAATATTACCGCCGAGATGATAGGTTGGGTTAGGTTAGGTTATATTACGTTATTGATGTATATAAAGGTCTCTACAAGGTTGGTAGAGGCCAACAAGCCAGGAATGTTGCCAATTATTACCGCCGAGATGTTAGGTTGGGTTAGGTTAGGCTATATTACGTTATTGATGTATATAAAGATCCCACGGAGACGTAGAGGCCAACTCGCCAGGAATGTTGTCAAATATTACCGCCGAGATGTTAGGTTGGGTTAGGTTAGGTTATATTACGTTCTTGATGTATATAAAGGTCCCACGCAGACGTAGAGGCCAACCCTCCAGGAATGTTGTCAAATATTACCGCCGAGATGATAGGTTGGGTTAGGTTAGGTTATATTTCGTTATTGATGTATATGAACGTCCCACGGAGACGTAGAGGACAACTCGCCATGAATGTTGTCAAATATTACAGCCGCGATGTTAGATTGGGTTAGGTTAGGTTATATTACGTTATTGATGTATATGAAGGACCTACGTAGACGTAGGGGCCATCTCGTCAAGAATATTGTCAAATATTACCGCCGAGATAATAGGTTGGATTAGGTTAGGTTATATTACGTTATTGATGTATATGAAGGACCCACGTAGACGTAGGGGCCATCTCGTCAAGAATATTGTCAAATATTACCGCCGAGACGATAGGTTGGATTAGATTAGGTTATATTACGTTATTGATGTATATAAAGGTCTCTACAAGGTTGGTAGAGGCCAACAAGCCAGGAATGTTGCCAATTATTACCGCCGAGATGTTAGGTTGGCTTAGGTTAGGTTATATTACGTTCTTGATGTATATAAAGGTCCCACGCAGACGTAGAGGCCAACCCTCCAGGAATGTTGTCAAATATTACCGCCGTGATGATAGGTTGGGTTAGGTTAGGTTATATTTCGTTATTGATGTATATAAAGGTCCCACGCAGACGTAGAGGCCAACCCTCCAGGAATGTTGTCAAATATTACCGCCGAGATGATAGGTTGGGTTAGGTTAGGTTATATTTCGTTATTGATGTATATGAAGGTCCCACGGAGACGTAGAGGACAACTCGCCATGAATGTTGTCAAATATTACAGCCGCGATGTTAGATTGGTTTAGGTTAGGTTATATTACGTTATTGATGTATATGAAGGACCTACGTAGACGGAGGGGCCATCTCGTCTAGAATATTGTCAAATATTACCGCCGAGATGATAGGTTGGATTATGTTAGGTTATATTACGTTATTGATGTATATGAAGGACCCACGTAGACGTAGGGGCCATCTCGTCAAGAATATTGTCAAATATTACCGCCGAGATGATAGGTTGGATTAGATTAGGTTATATTACGTTATTGATGTATATAAAGGTCTCTACAAGGTTGGTAGAGGCCAACAAGCCAGGAATGTTGCCAATTATTACCGCCGAGATGTTAGGTTGGGTTAGGTTAGGCTATATTACGTTATTGATGTATATAAAGGTCCCACGGAGACGTAGAGGCCAACTCGCCAGGAATGTTGTCAGATATTACCGCCGAGATGTTAGGTTGGGTTAGGTTAGGTTATATTACGTTCTTGATGTATATAAAGGTCCCACGCAGACGTAGAGGCCAACCCTCCAGGAATGTTGTCAAATATTACCGCCGAGATGATAGGTTGGGTTAGGTTAGGTTATATTTCGTTATTGATGTATATGAACGTCCCACGGAGACGTAGAGGACAACTCGCCATGAATGTTGTCAAATATTACAGCCGCGATGTTAGATTGGGTTAGGTTAGGTTATATTACGTTATTGATGTATATGAAGGACCTACGTAGACGTAGGGGCCATCTCGTCAAGAATATTGTCAAATATTACCGCCGAGATAATAGGTTGGATTAGGTTAGGTTATATTACGTTATTGATGTATATAAATGTCTCTACAAGGTTGGTAGAGGCCAACAAGCCAGGAATGTTGCCAATTATTACCGCCGAGATGTTAGGTTGGCTTAGGTTAGGTTATATTACGTTCTTGATGTATATAAAGGTCCCACGCAGACGTAGAGGCCAACCCTCCAGGAATGTTGTCAAATATTACCGCCGAGATGATAGGTTGGGTTAGGTTACGTTATATTTCGTTATTGATGTATATGAAGGTCCCACGGAGACGTAGAGGCCAACTCGCCATGAATGTTGTCAAATATTACAGCCGCGATGTTAGATTGGGTTAGGTTAGGTTATATTACGTTATTGTAGTATATAAAGGTCCCACGGAGACGCAGAGGCCAACTCGCCAGGAATGTTGCCAAATATTATCGCCGAGATGATAGGTTGGGTTAGGTTAGGTTATATTACGTTATTGATGTACATGAAGGACCCACGTAGACGTAGGGGCCATCTCGTCAAGAGTATTGTCAAATATTACCGCCGAGATGATAGGTTGGATTAGATTAGGTTATATTACGTTATTGATGTATATAAAGGTCTCTACAAGGTTGGTAGAGGCCAACAAGCCAGGAATGTTGCCAATTATTACCGCCGAGATGTTAGGTTGGGTTAGGTTAGGCTATATTACGTTATTGATGTATATAAAGGTCCCACGGAGACGTAGAGGCCAACTCGCCAGGAATGTTGTCAGATATTACCGCCGAGATGTTAGGTTGGGTTAGGTTAGGTTATATTACGTTATTGAGGTTTATGAAGGACCCACGTAGACGTAGGGGCCATCTCGTCAAGAATATTGTCAAATATTACCGCCGAGATGATAGGATGGATTAGATTAGGTTATATTACGTTATTGATGTATATAAAGGTCTCTACAAGGTTGGTAGAGGCCAACAAGCCAGGAATGCTGCCAATTATTACCGCCGAGATGTTAGGTTGGGTTAGGTTAGGCTATATTACGTTATTGATGTATATAAAGGTCCCACGGAGACGTAGAGGCCAACTCGCCAGGAATGTTGTCAAATATTACCGCCGAGATGTTAGGTTGGGTTAGGTTAGGTTATATTACGTTCTTGATGTATATAAAGGTCCCACGCAGACGTAGAGGCCAACCCTCCAGGAATGTTGCCAATTATTACCGCCGAGATGTTAGGTTGGCTTAGGTTAGGTTATATTACGTTCTTGATGTATATAAAGGTCCCACGCAGACGTAGAGGCCAACCCTCCAGGAATGTTGTCAAATATTACCGCCGAGATGATAGGTTGGGTTAGGTTAGGTTATATTTCGTTATTGATGTATATAAAGGTCCCACGCAGACGTAGAGGCCAACCCTCCAGGAATGTTGTCAAATATTACCGCCGAGATGATAGGTTGCGTTAGGTTAGGTTATATTTCGTTATTGATGTATATGAAGAACCCACGTAGACGTAGGGGCCATCTCGTCAAGAATATTGTCAAATATTACCGCCGAGATGATAGGTTGGATTAGATTAGGTTATATTACGTTATTGATGTATATAAAGGTCCCTACAAGGTTGGTAGAGGCCAACAAGCCAGGAATGTTGCCAATTATTACCGCCGAGATGTTAGGTTGGCTTAGGTTAGGTTATATTACGTTCTTGATGTATATAAAGGTCCCACGCAGACGTAGAGGCCAATCCTCCAAAAATGTTGTCAAATATTACCGCCGAGATGATAGGTTGGGTTAGGTTAGGTTATATTTCGTTATTGATGTATATGAAGGTCCCACGGAGACGTAGAGGCCAACTCGCCATGAATGTTGTCAAATATTACAGCCGCGATGTTAGATTGGGTTAGGTTAGGTTATATTACGTTATTGTAGTATATAAAGGTCCCACGGAGACGCAGAGGCCAACTCGCCAGGAATGTTGCCAAATATTACCGCCGAGATGATAGGTTGGGTTAGGTTAGGTTATATTACGTTATTGATGTACATGAAGGACCCACGTAGACGTAGGGGCCATCTCGTCAAGAGTATTGTCAAATATTACCGCCGAGATGATAGGTTGGATTAGATTAGGTTATATTACGTTATTGATGTATATAAAGGTCTCTACGAGGTTGGTAGAGGCCAACAAGCCAGGAATGTTGCCAATTATTACCGCCGAGATGTTAGGTTGGGTTAGGTTAGGCTATATTACGTTATTGACGTATATAAAGGTCCCACGGAGACGTAGAGGCCAACTCGCCAGGAATGTTGTCAGATATTACCGCCGAGATGTTAGGTTGGGTTAGGTTAGGTTATATTACGTTCTTGATGTATATAATGGTCCCACGCAGACGTAGAGGCCAACCCTCCAGGAATGTTGTCAAATATTACCGCCGAGATGATAGGTTGGGTTAGGTTAGGTTATATTTCGTTATTGATGTATATGAAGGTCCCACGGAGACGTAGAGGACAACTCGCATTGAATGTTGTCAAATATTACAGCCGCGATGTTAGATTGGGTTAAGTTAGGTTATATTTCGTTATTGATGTATATGAAGGACCTACGTAGACGTAGGGGCCATCTCGTCAAGAATATTGTCAAATATTACCGCCGAGATGATAGGTTGGATTAGGTTAGGTTATATTACGTTATTGATGTATATAAAGGTCTCTACAAGGTTGGTAGAGGCCAACAAGCCAGGAATGTTGCCAATTATTACCGCCGAGATGTTAGGTTGGCTTAGGTTAGGTTATATTACGTTCTTGATGTATATAAAGGTCCCACGCAGACGTAGAGGCCAACCCTCCAGGAATGTTGTCAAATATTACCGCCGTGATGATAGGTTGGGTTAGGTTAGGTTATATTTCGTTATTGATGTATATAAAGGTCCCACGCAGACGTAGAGGCCAACCCTCCAGGAATGTTGTCAAATATTACCGCCGAGATGATAGGTTGGGTTAGGTTAGGTTATATTTCGTTATTGATGTATATGAAGGTCCCACGGAGACGTAGAGGACAACTCGTCATGAATGTTGTCAAATATTACAGCCGCGATGTTAGATTGGGTTAGGTTAGGTTATATTACGTTATTGATGTATATGAAGGACCTACGTAGACGTAGGGGCCATCTCGTCAAGAATATTGTCAAATATTACCGCCGAGATGATAGGTTGGATTATGTTCGGTTATATTACGTTATTGATGTATATGAAGGACCCACGTAGACGTAGGGGCCATCTCGTCAAGAATATTGTCAAATATTACCGCCGAGATGATAGGTTGGATTAGATTAGGTTATATTACGTTATTGATGTATATAAATGTCTCTACAAGGTTGGTAGAGGCCAACAAGCCAGGAATGTTGCCAATTATTACCGCCGAGATGTTAGGTTGGCTTAGGTTAGGTTATATTACGTTCTTGATGTATATAAAGGTCCCACGCAGACGTAGAGGCCAACCCTCCAGGAATGTTGTCAAATATTACCGCCGAGATGATAGGTTGGGTTAGGTTAGGTTATATTTCGTTATTGATGTATATAAAGGTCCCACGCAGACGTAGAGGCCAACCCTCCAGGAATGTTGTCAAATATTACCGCCGAGATGATAGGTTGGGTTAGGTTAGGTTATATTTCGTTATTGATGTATATGAAGGTCCCACGGAGACGTAGAGGACAACTCGCCATGAATGTTGTCAAATATTACAGCCGCGATGTTAGATTGGGTTAGGTTAGGTTATATTACGTTATTGATGTATATGAAGGACCTACGTAGACGTAGGGGCCATCTCGTCAAGAATATTGTCAAATATTACCGCCGAGATGATAGGTTGGATTATGTTAGGTTATATTACGTTATTGATGTATATGAAGGACCCACGTAGACGTAGGGGCCACCTCGTCAAGAATATTGTCAAATATTACCGCCGAGATGATAGGTTGGATTAGATTAGGTTATATTACGTTATTGATGTATATAAATGTCTCTACAAGGTTGGTAGAGGCCAACAAGCCAGGAATGTTGCCAATTATTACCGCCGAGATGTTAGGTTGGCTTAGGTTAGGTTATATTACGTTCTTGATGTATATAAAGGTCCCACGCAGACGTAGAGGCCAACCCTCCAGGAATGTTGTCAAATATTACCGCCGAGATGATAGGTTGGGTTAGGTTACGTTATATTTCGTTATTGATGTATATGAAGGTCCCACGGAGACGTAGAGGCCAACTCGCCATGAATGTTGTCAAATATTACAGCCGCGATGTTAGATTGGGTTAGGTTAGGTTATATTACGTTATTGTAGTATATAAAGGTCCCACGGAGACGCAGAGGCCAACTCGCCAGGAATGTTGCCAAATATTATCGCCGAGATGATAGGTTGGGTTAGGTTAGGTTATATTACGTTATTGATGTACATGAAGGACCCACGTAGACGTAGGGGCCATCTCGTCAAGAGTATTGTCAAATATTACCGCCGAGATGATAGGTTGGATTAGATTAGGTTATATTACGTTATTGATGTATATAAAGGTCTCTACAAGGTTGGTAGAGGCCAACAAGCCAGGAATGTTGCCAATTATTACCGCCGAGATGTTAGGTTGGGTTAGGTTAGGCTATATTACGTTATTGATGTATATAAAGGTCCCACGGAGACGTAGAGGCCAACTCGCCAGGAATGTTGTCAGATATTACCGCCGAGATGTTAGGTTGGGTTAGGTTAGGTTATATTACGTTATTGATGTACATGAAGGACCCACGTAGACGTAGGGGCCATCTCGTCAAGAGTATTGTCAAATATTACCGCCGAGATGATAGGTTGGATTAGATTAGGTTATATTACGTTATTGATGTATATAAAGGTCTCTACAAGGTTGGTAGAGGCCAACAAGCCAGGAATGTTGCCAATTATTACCGCCGAGATGTTAGGTTGGGTTAGGTTAGGCTATATTACGTTATTGATGTATATAAAGGTCCCACGGAGACGTAGAGGCCAACTCGCCAGGAATGTTGTCAAATATTACCGCCGAGATGTTAGGTTGGGTTAGGTTAGGTTATATTACGTTCTTGATGTATATAAAGGTCCCACGCAGACGTAGAGGCCAACCCTCCAGGAATGTTGTCAAATATTACCGCCGAGATGATAGGTTGGGTTAGGTTAGGTTATATTTCGTTATTGATGTATATGAACGTCCCACGGAGACGTAGAGGACAACTCGCCATGAATGTTGTCAAATATTACAGCCGCGATGTTAGATTGGGTTAGGTTAGGTTATATTACGTTATTGATGTATATGAAGGACCTACGTAGACGTAGGGGCCATCTCGTCAAGAATATTGTCAAATATTACCGCCGAGATAATAGGTTGGATTAGGTTAGGTTATATTACGTTATTGATGTATATGAAGGACCCACGTAGACGTAGGGGCCATCTCGTCAAGAATATTGTCAAATATTACCGCCGAGACGATAGGTTGGATTAGATTAGGTTATATTACGTTATTGATGTATATAAAGGTCTCTACAAGGTTGGTAGAGGCCAACAAGCCAGGAATGTTGCCAATTATTACCGCCGAGATGTTAGGTTGGCTTAGGTTAGGTTATATTACGTTCTTGATGTATATAAAGGTCCCACGCAGACGTAGAGGCCAACCCTCCAGGAATGTTGTCAAATATTACCGCCGTGATGATAGGTTGGGTTAGGTTAGGTTATATTTCGTTATTGATGTATATAAAGGTCCCACGCAGACGTAGAGGCCAACCCTCCAGGAATGTTGTCAAATATTACCGCCGAGATGATAGGTTGGGTTAGGTTAGGTTATATTTCGTTATTGATGTATATGAAGGTCCCACGGAGACGTAGAGGACAACTCGCCATGAATGTTGTCAAATATTACAGCCGCGATGTTAGATTGGTTTAGGTTAGGTTATATTACGTTATTGATGTATATGAAGGACCTACGTAGACGGAGGGGCCATCTCGTCTAGAATATTGTCAAATATTACCGCCGAGATGATAGGTTGGATTATGTTAGGTTATATTACGTTATTGATGTATATGAAGGACCCACGTAGACGTAGGGGCCATCTCGTCAAGAATATTGTCAAATATTACCGCCGAGATGATAGGTTGGATTAGATTAGGTTATATTACGTTATTGATGTATATAAAGGTCTCTACAAGGTTGGTAGAGGCCAACAAGCCAGGAATGTTGCCAATTATTACCGCCGAGATGTTAGGTTGGGTTAGGTTAGGCTATATTACGTTATTGATGTATATAAAGGTCCCACGGAGACGTAGAGGCCAACTCGCCAGGAATGTTGTCAGATATTACCGCCGAGATGTTAGGTTGGGTTAGGTTAGGTTATATTACGTTCTTGATGTATATAAAGGTCCCACGCAGACGTAGAGGCCAACCCTCCAGGAATGTTGTCAAATATTACCGCCGAGATGATAGGTTGGGTTAGGTTAGGTTATATTTCGTTATTGATGTATATGAACGTCCCACGGAGACGTAGAGGACAACTCGCCATGAATGTTGTCAAATATTACAGCCGCGATGTTAGATTGGGTTAGGTTAGGTTATATTACGTTATTGATGTATATGAAGGACCTACGTAGACGTAGGGGCCATCTCGTCAAGAATATTGTCAAATATTACCGCCGAGATAATAGGTTGGATTAGGTTAGGTTATATTACGTTATTGATGTATATAAATGTCTCTACAAGGTTGGTAGAGGCCAACAAGCCAGGAATGTTGCCAATTATTACCGCCGAGATGTTAGGTTGGCTTAGGTTAGGTTATATTACGTTCTTGATGTATATAAAGGTCCCACGCAGACGTAGAGGCCAACCCTCCAGGAATGTTGTCAAATATTACCGCCGAGATGATAGGTTGGGTTAGGTTACGTTATATTTCGTTATTGATGTATATGAAGGTCCCACGGAGACGTAGAGGCCAACTCGCCATGAATGTTGTCAAATATTACAGCCGCGATGTTAGATTGGGTTAGGTTAGGTTATATTACGTTATTGTAGTATATAAAGGTCCCACGGAGACGCAGAGGCCAACTCGCCAGGAATGTTGCCAAATATTATCGCCGAGATGATAGGTTGGGTTAGGTTAGGTTATATTACGTTATTGATGTACATGAAGGACCCACGTAGACGTAGGGGCCATCTCGTCAAGAGTATTGTCAAATATTACCGCCGAGATGATAGGTTGGATTAGATTAGGTTATATTACGTTATTGATGTATATAAAGGTCTCTACAAGGTTGGTAGAGGCCAACAAGCCAGGAATGTTGCCAATTATTACCGCCGAGATGTTAGGTTGGGTTAGGTTAGGCTATATTACGTTATTGATGTATATAAAGGTCCCACGGAGACGTAGAGGCCAACTCGCCAGGAATGTTGTCAGATATTACCGCCGAGATGTTAGGTTGGGTTAGGTTAGGTTATATTACGTTATTGAGGTTTATGAAGGACCCACGTAGACGTAGGGGCCATCTCGTCAAGAATATTGTCAAATATTACCGCCGAGATGATAGGATGGATTAGATTAGGTTATATTACGTTATTGATGTATATAAAGGTCTCTACAAGGTTGGTAGAGGCCAACAAGCCAGGAATGTTGCCAATTATTACCGCCGAGATGTTAGGTTGGGTTAGGTTAGGCTATATTACGTTATTGATGTATATAAAGGTCCCACGGAGACGTAGAGGCCAACTCGCCAGGAATGTTGTCAAATATTACCGCCGAGATGTTAGGTTGGGTTAGGTTAGGTTATATTACGTTCTTGATGTATATAAAGGTCCCACGCAGACGTAGAGGCCAACCCTCCAGGAATGTTGTCAAATATTACCGCCGAGATGATAGGTTGGGTTAGGTTAGGTTATATTTCGTTATTGATGTATATGAACGTCCCACGGAGACGTAGAGGACAACTCGCCATGAATGTTGTCAAATATTACAGCCGCGATGTTAGATTGGGTTAGGTTAGGTTATATTACGTTATTGATGTATATGAAGGACCTACGTAGACGTAGGGGCCATCTCGTCAAGAATATTGTCAAATATTACCGCCGAGATAATAGGTTGGATTAGGTTAGGTTATATTACGTTATTGATGTATATGAAGGACCCACGTAGACGTAGGGGCCATCTCGTCAAGAATATTGTCAAATATTACCGCCGAGATGATAGGTTGGATTAGATTAGGTTATATTACGTTATTGATGTATATAAATGTCTCTACAAGGTTGGTAGAGGCCAACAAGCCAGGAATGTTGCCAATTATTACCGCCGAGATGTTAGGTTGGCTTAGGTTAGGTTATATTACGTTCTTGATGTATATAAAGGTCCCACGCAGACGTAGAGGCCAACCCTCCAGGAATGTTGTCAAATATTACCGCCGTGATGATAGGTTGGGTTAGGTTAGGTTATATTTCGTTATTGATGTATATAAAGGTCCCACGCAGACGTAGAGGCCAACCCTCCAGGAATGTTGTCAAATATTACCGCCGAGATGATAGGTTGGGTTAGGTTAGGTTATATTTCGTTATTGATGTATATGAAGGTCCCACGGAGACGTAGAGGACAACTCGCCATGAATGTTGTCAAATATTACAGCCGCGATGTTAGATTGGTTTAGGTTAGGTTATATTACGTTATTGATGTATATGAAGGACCTACGTAGACGGAGGGGCCATCTCGTCTAGAATATTGTCAAATATTACCGCCGAGATGATAGGTTGGATTATGTTAGGTTATATTACGTT
Organism: Xylocopa violacea; assembly: GCA_963969225.1. Taxonomy (NCBI): domain Eukaryota; kingdom Metazoa; phylum Arthropoda; class Insecta; order Hymenoptera; family Apidae; genus Xylocopa; species Xylocopa violacea. Next base: position 8,354,789 of record CAXAJV010000016.1, on the reverse strand, counting down.
ATTGATGTATATGAAGGACCCACGTAGACGTAGGGGCCATCTCGTCAAGAATATTGTCAAATATTACCGCCGAGATGATAGGTTGGATTAGATTAGGTTATATTACGTTATTGATGTATATAAAGGTCTCTACAAGGTTGGTAGAGGCCAACAAGCCAGGAATGTTGCCAATTATTACCGCCGAGATGTTAGGTTGGGTTAGGTTAGGCTATATTACGTTATTGATGTATATAAAGGTCCCACGGAGACGTAGAGGCCAACTCGCCAGGAATGTTGTCAGATATTACCGCCGAGATGTTAGGTTGGGTTAGGTTAGGTTATATTACGTTCTTGATGTATATAATGGTCCCACGCAGACGTAGAGGCCAACCCTCCAGGAATGTTGTCAAATATTACCGCCGAGATGATAGGTTGGGTTAGGTTAGGTTATATTTCGTTATTGATGTATATGAAGGTCCCACGGAGACGTAGAGGCCAACTCGCCATGAATGTTGTCAAATATTACAGCCGCGATGTTAGATTGGGTTAGGTTAGGTTATATTACGTTATTGTAGTATATAAAGGTCCCACGGAGACGCAGAGGCCAACTCGCCAGGAATGTTGCCAAATATTACCGCCGAGATGATAGGTTGGGTTAGGTTAGGTTATATTACGTTATTGATGTACATGAAGGACCCACGTAGACGTAGGGGCCATCTCGTCAAGAGTATTGTCAAATATTACCGCCGAGATGATAGGTTGGATTAGATTAGGTTATATTACGTTATTGATGTATATAAAGGTCTCTACGAGGTTGGTAGAGGCCAACAAGCCAGGAATGTTGCCAATTATTACCGCCGAGATGTTAGGTTGGGTTAGGTTAGGCTATATTACGTTATTGACGTATATAAAGGTCCCACGGAGACGTAGAGGCCAACTCGCCAGGAATGTTGTCAGATATTACCGCCGAGATGTTAGGTTGGGTTAGGTTAGGTTATATTACGTTCTTGATGTATATAATGGTCCCACGCAGACGTAGAGGCCAACCCTCCAGGAATGTTGTCAAATATTACCGCCGAGATGATAGGTTGGGTTAGGTTAGGTTATATTTCGTTATTGATGTATATGAAGGTCCCACGGAGACGTAGAGGACAACTCGCATTGAATGTTGTCAAATATTACAGCCGCGAAGTTAGATTGGGTTAAGTTAGGTTATATTTCGTTATTGATGTATATGAAGGACCTACGTAGACGTAGGGGCCATCTCGTCAAGAATATTGTCAAATATTACCGCCGAGATGATAGGTTGGATTAGGTTAGGTTATATTACGTTATTGATGTATATGAAGGACCCACGTAGACGTAGGGGCCATCTCGTCAAGAATATTGTCAAATATTACCGCCGAGATGATAGGTTGGATTAGATTAGGTTATATTACGTTATTGATGTATATAAAGGTCTCTACAAGGTTGGTAGAGGCCAACAAGCCAGGAATGTTGCCAATTATTACCGCCGAGATGTTAGGTTGGCTTAGGTTAGGTTATATTACGTTCTTGATGTATATAAAGGTCCCACGCAGACGTAGAGGCCAACCCTCCAGGAATGTTGTCAAATATTACCGCCGTGATGATAGGTTGGGTTAGGTTAGGTTATATTTCGTTATTGATGTATATAAAGGTCCCACGCAGACGTAGAGGCCAACCCTCCAGGAATGTTGTCAAATATTACCGCCGAGATGTTAGGTTGGATTAGGTTAGGTTATATTACGTTATTGATGTATATCAAGATCCCATGGAGACGTAGAGGCCAACTCGCCATATATGTTGTCAAATGTTACCGTCGAGATGTTAGGTTGGGTTAGGTTAGGTTATATTACGTTATTGATGTATATAAAGGTCCCACGGAGATGGAGAAGCCAACTCGCCAGGAATGTTGTTAAATATTACCGCTGAGATGTCAGGTTGGCTTAGGTTAGGTTATATTACGTTATTGACGTATATAAAGGTCCCACGGCGACGTAGAGGCCAAATCGCCAGGAATGTTGTCAAAAATTACCGCCGAGATGTAAGATTGGGTTAGGTGATGTTATATTACGTTATTGATGTATATAAAGTTCCCACGGAGACGTAGAGTTCAACTCGCCAGGAATGTTGTCAAATATTAGCGCCGAGATGATAGGTTGGGTTAGGTTACGTTATATTACGTTATTGATGTATATGAAGGTCAAACGGAGACGTAGAGGCCAACAAGCCAGGTATGTTGTCAAATATTACCGCCGAGATGTTAGGTTGGGTTAGGTTGGGTTATATTTCGTTATTGATGTATATGAAGGTCCCACGGAGACGTAGAGGACAACTCGTCATGAATGTTGTCAAATATTACAGCCGCGATGTTAGATTGGGTTAGGTTAGGTTATATTACGTTATTGATGTATATGAAGGACCTACGTAGACGTAGGGGCCATCTCGTCAAGAATATTGTCAAATATTACCGCCGAGATGATAGGTTGGATTATGTTAGGTTATATTACGTTATTGATGTATATGAAGGACCCACGTAGACGTAGGGGCCATCTCGTCAAGAATATTGTCAAATATTACCGCCGAGATGATAGGTTGGATTAGATTAGGTTATATTACGTTATTGATGTATATAAATGTCTCTACAAGGTTGGTAGAGGCCAACAAGCCAGGAATGTTGCCAATTATTACCGCCGAGATGTTAGGTTGGCTTAGGTTAGGTTATATTACGTTCTTGATGTATATAAAGGTCCCACGCAGACGTAGAGGCCAACCCTCCAGGAATGTTGTCAAATATTACCGCCGAGATGATAGGTTGGGTTAGGTTAGGTTATATTTCGTTATTGATGTATATAAAGGTCCCACGCAGACGTAGAGGCCAACCCTCCAGGAATGTTGTCAAATATTACCGCCGAGATGATAGGTTGGGTTAGGTTAGGTTATATTTCGTTATTGATGTATATGAAGGTCCCACGGAGACGTAGAGGACAACTCGCCATGAATGTTGTCAAATATTACAGCCGCGATGTTAGATTGGGTTAGGTTAGGTTATATTACGTTATTGATGTATATGAAGGACCTACGTAGACGTAGGAGCCATCTCGTCAAGAATATTGTCAAATATTACCGCCGAGATGATAGGTTGGATTATGTTAGGTTATATTACGTTATTGATGTATATGAAGGACCCACGTAGACGTAGGGGCCACCTCGTCAAGAATATTGTCAAATATTACCGCCGAGATGATAGGTTGGATTAGATTAGGTTATATTACGTTATTGATGTATATAAATGTCTCTACAAGGTTGGTAGAGGCCAACAAGCCAGGAATGTTGCCAATTATTACCGCCGAGATGTTAGGTTGGCTTAGGTTAGGTTATATTACGTTCTTGATGTATATAAAGGTCCCACGAAGACGTAGAGGCCAACCCTCCAGGAATGTTGTCAAATATTACCGCCGAGATGATAGGTTGGGTTAGGTTACGTTATATTTCGTTATTGATGTATATGAAGGTCCCACGGAGACGTAGAGGCCAACTCGCCATGAATGTTGTCAAATATTACAGCCGCGATGTTAGATTGGGTTAGGTTAGGTTATATTACGTTATTGTAGTATATAAAGGTCCCACGGAGACGCAGAGGCCAACTCGCCAGGAATGTTGCCAAATATTATCGCCGAGATGATAGGTTGGGTTAGGTTAGGTTATATTTCGTTATTGATGTATATGAAGGTCCCACGGAGACGTAGAGGACAACTCGCCATGAATGTTGTCAAATATTACAGCCGCGATGTTAGATTGGGTTAGGTTAGGTTATATTACGTTATTGATGTATATGAAGGACCTACGTAGACGTAGGGGCCATCTCGTCAAGAATATTGTCAAATATTACCGCCGAGATGATAGGTTGGATTATGTTAGGTTATATTACGTTATTGATGTATATGAAGGACCCACGTAGACGTAGGGGCCACCTCGTCAAGAATATTGTCAAATATTACCGCCGAGATGATAGGTTGGATTAGATTAGGTTATATTACGTTATTGATGTATATAAATGTCTCTACAAGGTTGGTAGAGGCCAACAAGCCAGGAATGTTGCCAATTATTACCGCCGAGATGTTAGGTTGGCTTAGGTTAGGTTATATTACGTTCTTGATGTATATAAAGGTCCCACGCAGACGTAGAGGCCAACCCTCCAGGAATGTTGTCAAATATTACCGCCGAGATGATAGGTTGGGTTAGGTTACGTTATATTTCGTTATTGATGTATATGAAGGTCCCACGGAGACGTAGAGGCCAACTCGCCATGAATGTTGTCAAATATTACAGCCGCGATGTTAGATTGGGTTAGGTTAGGTTATATTACGTTATTGTAGTATATAAAGGTCCCACGGAGACGCAGAGGCCAACTCGCCAGGAATGTTGCCAAATATTATCGCCGAGATGATAGGTTGGGTTAGGTTAGGTTATATTACGTTATTGATGTACATGAAGGACCCACGTAGACGTAGGGGCCATCTCGTCAAGAGTATTGTCAAATATTACCGCCGAGATGATAGGTTGGATTAGATTAGGTTATATTACGTTATTGATGTATATAAAGGTCTCTACAAGGTTGGTAGAGGCCAACAAGCCAGGAATGTTGCCAATTATTACCGCCGAGATGTTAGGTTGGGTTAGGTTAGGCTATATTACGTTATTGATGTATATAAAGGTCCCACGGAGACGTAGAGGCCAACTCGCCAGGAATGTTGTCAGATATTACAGCCGCGATGTTAGATTGGGTTAGGTTAGGTTATATTACGTTATTGATGTATATGAAGGACCTACGTAGACGTAGGGGCCATCTCGTCAAGAATATTGTCAAATATTACCGCCGAGATGATAGGTTGGATTATGTTAGGTTATATTACATTATTGATGTATATGAAGGACCCACGTAGACGTAGGGGCCATCTCGTCAAGAATATTGTCAAATATTACCTCCGAGATGATAGGTTGGATTAGATTAGGTTATATTACGTTATTGATGTATATAAATATCTCTACAAGGTTGGTAGAGGCCAACAAGCCAGGAATGTTGCCAATTATTACCGCCGAGATGTTAGGTTGGCTTAGGTTAGGTTATATTACGTTCTTGATGTATATAAAGGTCCCACGCAGACGTAGAGGCCAACCCTCCAGGAATGTTGTCAAATATTACCGCCGAAATGATAGGTTGGGTTAGGTTACGTTATATTTCGTTATTGTAGTATATAAAGGTCCCACGGAGACGCAGAGGCCAACTCGCCAGGAATGTTGCCAAATATTACCGCCGAGATGATAGGTTGGATTATGTTAGGTTATATTACGTTATTGATGTATATGAAGAACCCACGTAGACGTAGGGGCCATCTCGTCAAGAATATTGTCAAATATTGCCGCCGAGATGATAGGTTGGATTAGATTAGGTTATATTACGTTATTGATGTATATAACGGTCCCTACAAGGTTGGTAGAGGCCAACAGGCCAGGAATGTTGCCAATTATTACCGCCGAGATGTTAGGTTGGCTTAGGTTAGGTTATATTACGTTCTTGATGTATATAAAGGTCCCACGGAGACGTAGAGGACAACTCGCCATGAATGTTGTCAAATATTACAGCCGCGATGTTAGATTGGGTTAGGTTAGGTTATATTACGTTATTGATGTATATGAAGGACCTACGTAGACGTAGGGGCCATCTCGTCAAGAATATTGTCAAATATTACCGCCGAGATAATAGGTTGGATTAGGTTAGGTTATATTACGTTATTGATGTATATGAAGGACCCACGTAGACGTAGGGGCCATCTCGTCAAGAATATTGTCAAATATTACCGCCGAGACGATAGGTTGGATTAGATTAGGTTATATTACGTTATTGATGTATATAAAGGTCTCTACAAGGTTGGTAGAGGCCAACAAGCCAGGAATGTTGCCAATTATTACCGCCGAGATGTTAGGTTGGCTTAGGTTAGGTTATATTACGTTCTTGATGTATATAAAGGTCCCACGCAGACGTAGAGGCCAACCCTCCAGGAATGTTGTCAAATATTACCGCCGTGATGATAGGTTGGGTTAGGTTAGGTTATATTTCGTTATTGATGTATATAAAGGTCCCACGCAGACGTAGAGGCCAACCCTCCAGGAATGTTGTCAAATATTACCGCCGAGATGATAGGTTGGGTTAGGTTAGGTTATATTTCGGTATTGATGTATATGAAGGTCCCACGGAGACGTAGAGGACAACTCGCCATGAATGTTGTCAAATATTACAGCCGCGATGTTAGATTGGGTTAGGTTAGGTTATATTACGTTATTGATGTATATGAAGGACCTACGTAGACGTAGGGGCCATCTCGTCTAGAATATTGTCAAATATTACCGCCGAGATGATAGGTTGGATTATGTTAGGTTATATTACGTTATTGATGTATATGAAGGACCCACGTAGACGTAGGGGCCATCTCGTCAAGAATATTGTCAAATATTACCGCCGAGATGATAGGTTGGATTAGATTAGGTTATATTACGTTATTGATGTATATAAAGGTCTCTACAAGTTTGGTAGAGGCCAACAAGCCAGGAATGTTGCCAATTATTACCGCCGAGATGTTAGGTTGGCTTAGGTTAGGTTATATTACGTTCTTGATGTATATAAAGGTCCCACGCAGACGTAGAGGCCAACCCTCCAGGAATGTTGTCAAATATTACCGCCGAGATGATAGGTTGGGTTAGGTTAGGTTATATTTCGTTATTGTAGTATATAAAGGTCCCACGGAGACGCAGAGGCCAACTCGCCAGGAATGTTGCCAAATATTACCGCCGAGATGATAGGTTGGATTAGGTTAGGTTATATTACGTTATTGATGTATATGAAGATCCCACGGAGACGTAGAGGCCAACGCGCCAGGTATTTGGTCAAATATTACCGCCGAGATAATAGGTTGGGTTAGGTTTGGTTATAATTCGTTATTGATGTATATGAAGGTCTCACGGAGACGTAGAGGCCAACATGCCAGGAATGTTGCCAAATATTACCGCCGAGATGTTAGGTTGGGTTAGGTTAGGCTATATTACGTTATTGATGTATATAAAGGTCCCACGCAAACGTAGAGGCCAACCCTCCAGGAATGTTGTCAAATATTACCGCCGAGATGAAAGGTTGGGTTAGGTTAGGTTATATTTCGTTATTGATGTATATGAAGGTCCCACAGAGACGTAGAGGACAACTCGCCATGAATGTTGTCAAATATTACAGCCGCGATGTTAGATTGGGTTAGGTTAGGTTATATTACGTTATTGATGTATATGAAGGACCTACGTAGACGTAGGGGCCATCTCGTCAAGAATATTGTCAAATATTACCGCCGAGATGATAGGTTGGATTAGGTTAGGTTATATTACGTTATTGATGTATATGAAGGACCCACGTAGACGTAGGGGCCATCTCGTCAAGAATATTGTCAAATATTACCGCCGAGATGATAGGTTGGATTAGATTAGGTTATATTACGTTATTGATGTATATAAAGGTCTCTACAAGGTTGGTAGAGGCCAACTCGCCAGGAATGTTGTCAAATATTACCGCCGAGATGTTAGGTTGGGTTAGGTTAGGTTATATTACGTTCTTGATGTATATAAAGGTCCCACGCAGACGTAGAGGCCAACCCTCCAGGAATGTTGTCAAATATTACCGCCGAGATGATAGGTTGGGTTAGGTTAGGTTATATTTCGTTATTGATGTATATGGAGGTCCCACGGAGACGCAGAGGCCAACTCGCCAGGAATTTTGTCAAATATTACCGCCGAGATGATAGGTTGGGTTAGGTTAGGTTATATTACGTTATTGTTGTATATAAAGGTTCCACGGAGACACAGAGGACAACTCGCATTGAATGTTGTCAAATATTACAGCCGCGATGTTAGATTGGGTTAAGTTAGGTTATATTTCGTTATTGATGTATATGAAGGACCTACGTAGACGTAGGGGCCATCTCGTCAAGAATATTGTCAAATATTACCGCCGAAATGATAGGTTGGATTAGGTTAGGTTATATTACGTTATTGATGTATATGAAGGACCCACGTAGACGTAGGGGCCATCTCGTCAAGAATATTGTCAAATATTACCGCCGAGATGATAGGTTGGATTAGATTAGGTTATATTACGTTATTGATGTATATAAAGGTCTCTACAAGGTTGGTAGAGGCCAACAAGCCAGGAATGTTGCCAATTATTACCGCCGAGATGTTAGGTTGGCTTAGGTTAGGTTATATTACGTTCTTGATGTATATAAAGGTCCCACGCAGACGTAGAGGCCAACCCTCCAGGAATGTTGTCAAATATTACCGCCGTGATGATAGGTTGGGTTAGGTTAGGTTATATTTCGTTATTGATGTATATAAAGGTCCCACGCAGACGTAGAGGCCAACCCTCCAGGAATGTTGTCAAATATTACCGCCGAGATGATAGGTTGGGTTAGGTTAGGTTATATTTCGTTATTGATGTATATGAAGGTCCCACGGAGACGTAGAGGACAACTCGCCATGAATGTTGTCAAATATTACAGCCGCGATGTTAGATTGGGTTAGGTTAGGTTATATTACGTTATTGATGTATATGAAGGACCTACGTATACGTAGGGGCCATCTCGTCAAGAATATTGTCAAATATTACCGCCGAGATGATAGGTTGGATTAGGTTAGGTTATATTACGTTATTGATGTATATGAAGGACCCACGTAGACGTAGGGGCCATCTCGTCAAGAATATTGTCAAATATTACCGCCGAGATGATAGGTTGGATTAGATTAGGTTATATTACGTTATTGATGTATATAAAGGTCTCTACAAGGTTGGTAGAGGCCAACTCGCCAGGAATGTTGTCAAATATTACCGCCGAGATGTTAGGTTGGGTTAGGTTAGGTTATATTACGTTCTTGATGTATATAAAGGTCCCACGCAGACGTAGAGGCCAACCCTCCAGGAATGTTGTCAAATATTACCGCCGAGATGATAGGTTGGGTTAGGTTAGGTTATATTTCGTTATTGATGTATATGGAGGTCCCACGGAGACGCAGAGGCCAACTCGCCAGGAATTTTGTCAAATATTACCGCCGAGATGATAGGTTGGGTTAGGTTAGGTTATATTACGTTATTGTTGTATATAAAGGTCCCACGGAGACACAGAGGCCAACCCTCCAGGAATGTTGTCAAATATTACCGCCGAGACGATAGGTTGGGTTAGGTTAGGTTATATTTCGTTATTGATGTATATGAAGGTCCCACGGAGACGTAGAGGACAACTCGCCATGAATGTTGTCAAATATTACAGCCGCGATGTTAGATTGGGTTAGGTTAGGTTATATTACGTTATTGATGTATATGAAGGACCTACGTAGACGTAGGGGCCATCTCGTCAAGAATATTGTCAAATATTACCGCCGAGATGATAGGTTGGATTATGTTAGGTTATATTACGTTATTGATGTATATGAAGGACCCACGTAGACGTAGGGGCCATCTTGTCAAGAATATTGTCAAATATTACCGCCGAGATGATAGGTTGGATTAGATTAGGTTATATTACGTTATTGATGCATATAAAGGTCTCTACAAGTTTGGTAGAGGCCAACAAGCCAGGAATGTTGCCAATTATTACCGCCGAGATGTTAGGTTGGCTTAGGTTAGGTTATATTACGTTATTGATGTATATAAAGGTCCCACGGAGACGTAGAGGCCAACTCGCCAGGAATGTTGTCAGATATTACCGCCGAGATGTTAGGTTGGTTTAGGTTAGGTTATATTTCGTTATTGATGTATATAAAGGTCCCACGCAGACGTAGAGGCCAACCCTCCAGGAATGTTGTCAAATATTACCGCCGAGATGATAGGTTGGGTTAGGTTAGGTTATATTTCGTTATTGATGTATATGAAGGTCCCACGGAGACGTAGAGGACAACTCGTCATGAATGTTGTCAAATATTACAGCCGCGATGTTAGATTGGGTTAGGTTAGGTTATATTACGTTATTGATGTATATGAAGGACCTACGTAGACGTAGGGGCCATCTCGTCAAGAATATTGTCAAATATTACCGCCGAGATGATAGGTTGGATTATGTTAGGTTATATTACGTTATTGATGTATATGAAGGACCCACGTAGACGTAGGGGCCATCTCGTCAAGAATATTGTCAAATATTACCGCCGAGATGATAGGTTGGATTAGATTAGGTTATATTACGTTATTGATGTATATAAATGTCTCTACAAGGTTGGTAGAGGCCAACAAGCCAGGAATGTTGCCAATTATTACCGCCGAGATGTTAGGTTGGCTTAGGTTAGGTTATATTACGTTCCTGATGTATATAAAGGTCCCACGCAGACGTAGAGGCCAACCCTCCAGGAATGTTGTCAAATATTACCGCCGAGATGATAGGTTGGGTTAGGTTAGGTTATATTTCGTTATTGTAGTATATAAAGGTCCCACGGAGAAGCAGAGGCCAACTCGCCAGGAATGTTGCCAAATATTACCGCCGAGATGATAGGTTGGGTTAGGTTAGGTTATATTACGTTATTGATGTATATGAAGGACCCACGTAGACGTAGGGGCCATCTCGTCAAGAATATTGTCAAATATTACCGCCGAGATGATAGGTTGGATTAGATTAGGTTATATTACGTTATTGATGTATATAAAGGTCTCTACAAGGTTGGTAGAGGCCAACAAGCCAGAAATGTTGCCAATTATTACCGCCGAGATGTTAGGTTGGCTTAGGTTAGGTTATATTACGTTCTTGATATATATAAAGGTCCCACGCAGACGTAGAGGCCAACCCTCCAGGAATGTTGTCAAATATTACCGCCGAGATGATAGGTTGGGTTAGGTTAGGTTATATTTCGTTATTGATGTATATGAAGGTCCCACGGAGACGTAGAGGACAACTCGCCATGAATGTTGTCAAATATTACAGCCGCGATGTTAGATTGGGTTAGGTTAGGTTATATTACGTTATTGATGTATATGAAGGACCTACGTAGACGTAGGGGCCATCTCGTCAAGAATATTGTCAAATATTACCGCCGAGATGATAGGTTGGATTAGGTTAGGTTATATTACGTTATTGATGTATATGAAGGACCCACGTAGACGTAGGGGCCATCTCGTCAAGAATATTGTCAAATATTACCGCCGAGATGATAGGTTGGATTAGATTAGGTTATATTACGTTATTGATGTATATACAGGTCTCTACAAGGTTGGTAGAGGCCAACTCGCCAGGAATGTTATCAAATATTACCGCCGAGATGTTAGGTTGGGTTAGGTTAGGTTATATTACGTTCTTGATGTATATAAAGGTCCCACGCAGACGTAGAGGCCAACCCTCCAGGAATGTTGTCAAATATTACCGCCGAGATGATAGGTTGGGTTAGGTTAGGTTATATTTCGTTATTGATGTATATGGAGGTCCCACGGAGACGCAGAGGCCAACTCGCCAGGAATTTTGTCAAATATTACCGCCGAGATGATAGGTTGGGTTAGGTTAGGTTATATTACGTTATTGTTGTATATAAAGGTCCCACGGAGACACAGAGGCCAACCCTCCAGGAATGTTGTCAAATATTACCGCCGAGACGATAGGTTGGGTTAGGTTAGGTTATATTTCGTTATTGATGTATATGAAGGTCCCACGGAGACGTAGAGGACAACTCGCCATGAATGTTGTCAAATATTACTGCCGCGATGTTAGATTGGGTTAGGTTAGGTTATATTACGTTATTGATGTATATGAAGGACCTACGTAGACGTAGGGGCCATCACGTCAAGAATATTGTCAAATATTACCGCCGAGATGATAGGTTGGATTATGTTAGGTTATATTACGTTATTGATGTATATGAAGGACCCACGTAGACGTAGGGGCCATCTTGTCAAGAATATTGTCAAATATTACCGCCGAGATGATAGGTTGGATTAGATTAGGTTATATTACGTTATTGATGCATATAAAGGTCTCTACAAGTTTGGTAGAGGCCAACAAGCCAGGAATGTTGCCAATTATTACCGCCGAGATGTTAGGTTGGCTTAGGTTAGGTTATATTACGTTATTGATGTATATAAAGGTCCCACGGAGACGTAGAGGCCAACTCGCCAGGAATGTTGTCAGATATTACCGCCGAGATGTTAGGTTGGGTTAGGTTAGGTTATATTACGTTCTTGATGTATATAATGGTCCCACGCAGACGTAGAGGCCAACCCTCCAGGAATGTTGTCAAATATTACCGCCGAGATGATAGGTTGGGTTAGGTTAGGTTATATTTCGTTATTGATGTATATGAAGGTCCCACGGAGACGTAGAGGGCAACTCGCATTGAATGTTGTCAAATATTACAGCCGCGATGTTAGATTGGGTTAAGTTAGGTTATATTTCGTTATTGATGTATATGAAGGACCTACGTAGACGTAGGGGCCATCTCGTCAAGAATATTGTCAAATATTACCGCCGAGATGATAGGTTGGATTAGGTTAGGTTATATTACGTTATTGATGTATATGAAGGACCCACGTAGACGTAGGGGCCATCTCGTCAAGAATATTGTCAAATATTACCGCCGAGATGATAGGTTGGATTAGATTAGGTTATATTACGTTATTGATGTATATAAAGGTCTCTACAAGGTTGGTAGAGGCCAACAAGCCAGGAATGTTGCCAATTATTACCGCCGAGATGTTAGGTTGGCTTAGGTTAGGTTATATTACGTTCTTGATGTATATAAAGGTCCCACGCAGACGTAGAGGCCAACCCTCCAGGAATGTTGTCAAATATTACCGCCGAGATGATAGGTTGGGTTAGGTTAGGTTATATTACGTTATTGTTGTATATAAAGGTCCCACGGAGACACAGAGGCCAACCCTCCAGGAATGTTGTCAAATATTACCGCCGAGACGATAGGTTGGGTTAGGTTAGGTTATATTTCGTTATTGATGTATATGAAGGTCCCACGGAGACGTAGAGGACAACTCGCCATGAATGTTGTCAAATATTACAGCCGCGATGTTAGATTGGGTTAGGTTAGGTTATATTACGTTATTGATGTATATGAAGGACCTACGTAGACGTAGGGGCCATCTCGTCAAGAATATTGTCAAATATTACCGCCGAGATGATAGGTTGGATTATGTTAGGTTATATTACGTTATTGATGTATATGAAGGACCCACGTAGACGTAGGGGCCATCTTGTCAAGAATATTGTCAAATATTACCGCCGAGATGATAGGTTGGATTAGATTAGGTTATATTACGTTATTGATGCATATAAAGGTCTCTACAAGTTTGGTAGAGGCCAACAAGTCAGGAATGTTGCCAATTATTACCGCCGAGATGTTAGGTTGGCTTAGGTTAGGTTATATTACGTTCCTGATGTATATAAAGGTCCCACGCAGACGTAGAGGCCAACCCTCCAGGAATGTTGTCAAATATTACCGCCGAGATGATAGGTTGGGTTAGGTTAGGTTATATTTCGTTATTGTAGTATATAAAGGTCCCACGGAGAAGCAGAGGCCAACTCGCCAGGAATGTTGCCAAATATTACCGCCGAGATGATAGGTTGGGTTAGGTTAGGTTATATTACGTTATTGATGTATATGAAGGACCCACGTAGACGTAGGGGCCATCTCGTCAAGAATATTGTCAAATATTACCGCCGAGATGATAGGTTGGATTAGATTAGGTTATATTACGTTATTGATGTATATAAAGGTCTCTACAAGGTTGGTAGAGGCCAACAAGCCAGAAATGTTGCCAATTATTACCGCCGAGATGTTAGGTTGGCTTAGGTTAGGTTATATTACGTTCTTGATGTATATAAAGGTCCCACGCAGACGTAGAGGCCAACCCTCCAGGAATGTTGTCAAATATTACCGCCGAGATGATAGGTTGGGTTAGGTTAGGTTATATTTCGTTATTGATGTATATGAAGGTCCCACGGAGACGTAGAGGCCAACTCGCCATGAATGTTGTCAAATATTACAGCCGCGATGTTAGATTGGGTTAGGTTAGGTTATATTACGTTATTGTAGTATATAAAGGTCCCACGGAGACGCAGAGGCCAACTCGCCAGGAATGTTGTCAAATATTACCGCCGAGATGATAGGTTGGGTTAGGTTAGGTTATATTACGTTATTGATGTACATGAAGGACCCACGTAGACGTAGGGGCCATCTCGTCAAGAATATTGTCAAATATTACCGCCGAGATGATAGGTTGGATTAGGTTAGGTTATATTACGTTATTGATGTATATGAAGATCCCACGGAGACGTAGAGGCCAACGCGCCAGGTATTTGGTCAAATATTACCGCCTAGATAATAGGTTGGGTTAGGTTTGGTTATAATTCGTTATTGATGTATATGAAGGTCTCACGGAGACGTAGAGGACAACATGCCAGGAATGTTGCCAAATATTACCGCCGAGATGTTAGGTTGGGTTAGGTTAGGCTATATTACGTTATTGATGTATATAAAGGTCCCACGGAGACGTAGAGGCCAACTCGCCAGGAATGTTGTCAGATATTACCGCCGAGATGTTAGGTTGGGTTAGGTTAGGTTATATTACGTTCTTGATGTATATAATGGTCCCACGCAGACGTAGAGGCCAACCCTCCAGGAATGTTGTCAAATATTACCGCCGAGATGATAGGTTGGGTTAGGTTAGGTTATATTACGTTATTGATGTATATAAAGGTCCCACGCAGACGTAGAGGCCAACTCGCCAGGAATGTTGTCAGATATTACCGCCGAGATGTTAGGTTGGGTTAGGTTAGGTTATATTACGTTCTTGATGTATATAAAGGTCCCACGCAGACGTAGAGGCCAACCCTCCAGGAATGTTGTCAAATATTACCGCCGAGATGATAGGTTGGGTTAGGTTAGGTTATATTTCGTTATTGATGTATATGAAGGTCCCACGGAGACGTAGAGGCCAACTCGCCATGAATGTTGTCAAATATTACAGCCGCGATGTTAGATTGGGTTAGGTATGGTTATATTACGTTATTGATGTATATAAAGGTCTCTACAAGGTTGGTAGAGGCCAACAAGCCAGGAATGTTGCCAATTATTACCGCCGAGATGTTAGGTTGGCTTAGGTTAGGTTATATTACGTTCTTGATGTATATAAAGGTCCCACGCAGACGTAGAGGCCAACCCTCCAGGAATGTTGTCAAATATTACCGCCGAGATGATAGGTTGGGTTAGGTTAGATTATATTTCGTTATTGATGTATATGAAGGTCCCACGGAGACGTAGAGGCCAACTCGCCATGAATGTTGTCAAATATTACAGCCGCGATGTTAGATTGGGTTAGGTTAGGTTATATTACGTTATTGTAGTATATAAAGGTCCCACGGAGACGCAGAGGCCAACTCGCCAGGAATGTTGCCAAATATTACCGCCGAGATGATAGGTTGGGTTAGGTTAGGTTATATTACGTTATTGATGTATATAAAGGTCCCACGGAGACGTAGAGGCCAACTCGCCAGGAATGATGTCAGATATTACCGCCGAGATGTTAGGTTGGGTTAGGTTAGGTTATATTACGTTCTTGATGTATATAAAGGTCCCACGCAGACGTAGAGGCCAACCCTCCAGGAATGTTGTCAAATATTACCGCCGAGATGATAGGTTGGGTTAGGTTAGGTTATATTTCGTTATTGATGTATATGAAGGTCCCACGGAGACGTAGAGGACAACTCGCCATGAATGTTGTCAAATATTACAGCCGCGATGTTAGATTGGGTTAGGTTAGGTTATATTACGTTATTGATGTATATGAAGGACCTACGTAGACGTAGGGGCCATCTCGTCAAGAATATTGTCAAATATTACCGCCGAGATGATAGGTTGGATTAGGTTAGGTTATATTACGTTATTGATGTATATGAAGGACCCACGTAGACGTAGGGGCCATCTCGTCAAGAATATTGTCAAATATTACCGCCGAGATGATAGGTTGGATTATATTAGGTTATATTACGTTATTGATGCATATAAAGTTCTCTACAAGTTTGGTAGAGGCCAACAAGCCAGGAATGTTGCCAATTATTACCGCCGAGATGTTAGGTTGGCTTAGGTTAGGTTATATTACGTTCCTGATGTATATAAAGGTCCCACGCAGACGTAGAGGCCAACCCTCCAGGAATGTTGTCAAATATTACCGCCGAGATGATAGGTTGGGTTAGGTTAGGTTATATTTCGTTATTGTAGTATATAAAGGTCCCACGGAGAAGCAGAGGCCAACTCGCCAGGAATGTTGCCAAATATTACCGCCGAGATGATAGGTTGGGTTAGGTTAGGTTATATTACGTTATTGTTGTATATAAAGGTCCCACGGAGACACAGAGGACAACTCGCATTGAATGTTGTCAAATATTACAGCCGCGATGTTAGATTGGGTTAAGTTAGGTTATATTTCGTTATTGATGTATATGAAGGACCTACGTAGACGTAGGGGCCATCTCGTCAAGAATATTGTCAAATATTACCGCCGAGATGATAGGTTGGATTAGGTTAGGTTATATTACGTTATTGATGTATATGAAGGACCCACGTAGACGTAGGGGCCATCTCGTCAAGAATATTGTCAAATATTACCGCCGAGATGATAGGTTGGATTAGATTAGGTTATATTACGTTATTGATGTATATAAAGGTCTCTACAAGGTTGGTAGAGGCCAACAAGCCAGGAATGTTGCCAATTATTACCGCCGAGATGTTAGGTTGGCTTAGGTTAGGTTATATTACGTTCTTGATGTATATAAAGGTCCCACGCAGACGTAGAGGCCAACCCTCCAGGAATGTTGTCAAATATTACCGCCGTGATGATAGGTTGGGTTAGGGTAGGTTATATTTCGTTATTGATGTATATAAAGGTCCCACGCAGACGTAGAGGCCAACCCTCCAGGAATGTTGTCAAATATTACCGCCGAGATGATAGGTTGGGTTAGGTTAGGTTATATTTCGTTATTGATGTATATGAAGGTCCCACGGAGACGTAGAGGACAACTCGCCATGAATGTTGTCAAATATTACAGCCGCGATGTTAGATTGGGTTAGGTTAGGTTATATTACGTTATTGATGTATATGAAGGACCTACGTAGACGTAGGGGCCATCTCGTCAAGAATATTGTCAAATATTACCGCCGAGATGATAGGTTGGATTAGGTTAGGTTATATTACGTTATTGATGTATATGAAGGACCCACGTAGACGTAGGGGCCATCTCGTCAAGAATATTGTCAAATATTACCGCCGAGATGATAGGTTGGATTAGATTAGGTTATATTACGTTATTGATGTATATAAAGGTCTCTACAAGGTTGGTAGAGGCCAACTCGCCAGGAATGTTGTCAAATATTACCGCCGAGATGTTAGGTTGGGTTAGGTTAGGTTATATTACGTTCTTGATGTATATAAAGGTCCCACGCAGACGTTGAGGCCAACCCTCCAGGAATGTTGTCAAATATTACCGCCGAGATGATAGGTTGGGTTAGGTTAGGTTATATTTCGTTATT
Source organism: Xylocopa violacea (assembly GCA_963969225.1). Taxonomy (NCBI): domain Eukaryota; kingdom Metazoa; phylum Arthropoda; class Insecta; order Hymenoptera; family Apidae; genus Xylocopa; species Xylocopa violacea. The sequence goes on along the minus strand of CAXAJV010000016.1, from coordinate 8,337,185 downwards.
GATGTATATGGAGGTCCCACGGAGACGCAGAGGCCAACTCGCCAGGAATTTTGTCAAATATTACCGCCGAGATGATAGGTTGGGTTAGGTTAGGTTATATTACGTTATTGTTGTATATAAAGGTCCCACGGAGACACAGAGGCCAACCCTCCAGGAATGTTGTCAAATATTACCGCCGAGACGATAGGTTGGGTTAGGTTAGGTTATATTTCGTTATTGATGTATATGAAGGTCCCACGGAGACGTAGAGGACAACTCGCCATGAATGTTGTCAAATATTACAGCCGCGATGTTAGATTGGGTTAGGTTAGGTTATATTACGTTATTGATGTATATGAAGGACCTACGTAGACGTAGGGGCCATCTCGTCAAGAATATTGTCAAATATTACCGCCGAGATGATAGGTTGGATTATGTTAGGTTATATTACGTTATTGATGTATATGAAGGACCCACGTAGACGTAGGGGCCATCTTGTCAAGAATATTGTCAAATATTTCGGCCGAGATGATACGTTGGATTAGATTAGGTTATATTACGTTATTGATGCATATAAAGGTCTCTACAAGTTTGGTAGAGGCCAACAAGCCAGGAATGTTGCCAATTATTACCGCCGAGATGTTAGGTTGGCTTAGGTTAGGTTATATTACGTTATTGATGTATATAAAGGTCCCACGGAGACGTAGAGGCCAACTCGCCAGGAATGTTGTCAGATATTACCGCCGAGATGTTAGGTTGGGTTAGGTTAGGTTATATTACGTTCTTGATGTATATAATGGTCCCACGCAGACGTAGAGGCCAACCCTCCAGGAATGTTGTCAAATATTACCGCCGAGATGATAGGTTGGGTTAGGTTAGGTTATATTTCGTTATTGATGTATATGAAGGTCCCACGGAGACGTAGAGGACAACTCGCATTGAATGTTGTCAAATATTACAGCCGCGATGTTAGATTGGGTTAAGTTAGGTTATATTTCGTTATTGATGTATATGAAGGACCTACGTAGACGTAGGGGCCATCTCGTCAAGAATATTGTCAAATATTACCGCCGAGATGATAGGTTGGATTAGGTTAGGTTATATTATGTTATGGATATATATGAAGGACCCACGTAGACGTAGGGGCCATCTCGTCAAGAATATTGTCAAATATTACCGCCGAGATGATAGGTTGGATTAGATTAGGTTATATTACGTTATTGATGTATATAAAGGTCTCTACAAGGTTGGTAGAGGCCAACAAGCCAGGAATGTTGCCAATTATTACCGCCGAGATGTTAGGTTGGCTTAGGTTAGGTTATATTACGTTCTTGATGTATATAAAGGTCCCACGCAGACGTAGAGGCCAACCCTCCAGGAATGTTGTCAAATATTACCGCCGAGATGATAGGTTGGGTTAGGTTAGGTTATATTTCGTTATTGTAGTATATAAAGGTCCCACGGAGACGCAGAGGCCAACTCGCCAGGAATGTTGCCAAATATTACCGCCGAGATGATAGGTTGGATTAGATTAGGTTATATTACGTTATTGATGTATATAAAGGTCTCTACAAGGTTGGTAGAGGCCAACAAGCCAGGAATGTTGCCAATTATTACCGCCGAGCTGTTAGGTTGGCTTAGGTTAGGTTATATTACGTTCTTGATGTATATAAAAGTCCCACGCAGACGTAGAGGCCAACCCTCCAGGAATGATGTCAAATATTACCGCCGAGATGATAGGTTGGGTTAGGTTAGGTTATATTTCGTTATTGATGTATATGAAGGTCCCACGGAGACGTAGAGGCCAACTCGCCATGAATGTTGTCAAATATTACAGCCGCGATGTTAGATTGGTTTAGGTTAGGTTATATTACGTTATTGTAGTATATAAAGGTCCCACGGAGACGCAGAGGCCAACTCGCCAGGAATGTTGTCAAATATTACCGCCGAGATGATAGGTTGGGTTAGGTTAGGTTATATTACGTTATTGATGTACATGAAGGACCCACGTAGACGTAGGGGCCATCTCGTCAAGAATATTGTCAAATATTACCGCCGAGATGATAGGTTGGATTAGGTTAGGTTATATTACGTTATTGATGTATATGAAGATCCCACGGAGACGCAGAGGCCAACGCGCCAGGTATTTGGTCAAATATTACCGCCGAGATAATAGGTTGGGTTAGGTTTGGTTATAATTCGTTATTGATGTATATGAAGGTCTCACGGAGACGTAGAGGCCAACATGCCAGGAATGTTGCCAAATATTACCGCCGAGATGTTAGGTTGGGTTAGGTTAGGCTATATTACGTTATTGATGTATATAAAGGTCCCACGGAGACGTAGAGGCCAACTCGCCAGGAATGTTGTCAGATATTACCGCCGAGATGTTAGGTTGGGTTAGGTTAGGTTATATTACGTTCTTGATGTATATAATGGTCCCACGCAGACGTAGAGGCCAACCCTCCAGGAATGTTGTCAAATATTACCGCCGAGATGTTAGGTTGGGTTAGGTTAGGTTATATTACGTTCTTGATGTATATAATGGTCCCACGCAGACGTAGAGGCCAACCCTCCAGGAATGTTGTCAAATATTACCGCCGAGATGATAGGTTGGGTTAGGTTAGGTTATATTACGTTATTGATGTATATAAAGGTCCCACGGAGACGTAGAGGCCAACTCGCCAGGAATGATGTCAGATATTACCGCCGAGATGTTAGGTTGGGTTAGGTTAGGTTATATTACGTCCTTGATGTATATAAAGGTCCCACGCAGACGTAGAGGCCAACCCTCCAGGAATGTTGTCAAATATTACCGCCGAGATGATAGGTTGGGTTAGGTTAGGTTATATTTCGTTATTGATGTATATGAAGGTCCCACGGAGACGTAGAGGACAACTCGCCATGAATGTTGTCAAATATTACAGCCGCGATGTTAGATTGGGTTAGGTTAGGTTATATTACGTTATTGATGTATATGAAGGACCTACGTAGACGTAGGGGCCATCTCGTCAAGAATATTGTCAAATATTACCGCCGAGATGATAGGTTGGATTAGGTTAGGTTATATTACGTTATTGATGTATATGAAGGACCCACGTAGACGTAGGGGCCATCTCGTCAAGAATATTGTCAAATATTACCGCCGAGATGATAGGTTGGATTAGATTAGGTTATATTACGTTATTGATGTATATAAAGGTCTCTACAAGGTTGGTAGAGGCCAACTCGCCAGGAATGTTGTCAAATATTACCGCCGAGATGTTAGGTTGGGTTAGGTTAGGTTATATTACGTTCTTGATGTATATAAAGGTCCCACGCAGACGTAGAGGCCAACCCTCCAGGAATGTTGTCAAATATTACCGCCGTGATGATAGGTTGGGTTAGGTTAGGTTATATTTCGTTATTGATGTATATAAAGGTCCCACGCAGACGTAGAGGCCAACCCTCCAGGAATGTTGTCAAATATTACCGCCGAGATGATAGGTTGGGTTAGGTTAGGTTATATTTCGTTATTGATGTATATGAAGGTCCCACGGAGACGTAGAGGACAACTCGCCATGAATGTTGTCAAATATTACAGCCGCGATGTTAGATTGGGTTAGGTTAGGTTATATTACGTTATTGATGTATATGAAGGACCTACGTAGACGTAGGGGCCATCTCGTCAAGAATATTGTCAAATATTACCGCCGAGATGATAGGTTGGATTAGGTTAGGTTATATTACGTTATTGATGTATATGAAGGACCCACGTAGACGTAGGGGCCATCTCGTCAAGAATATTGTCAAATATTACCGCCGAGATGATAGGTTGGATTAGATTAGGTTATATTACGTTATTGATGTATATAAAGGTCTCTACAAGGTTGGTAGAGGCCAACTCGCCAGGAATGTTGTCAAATATTACCGCCGAGATGTTAGGTTGGGTTAGGTTAGGTTATATTACGTTCTTGATGTATATAAAGGTCCCACGCAGACGTTGAGGCCAACCCTCCAGGAATGTTGTCAAATATTACCGCCGAGATGATAGGTTGGGTTAGGTTAGGTTATATTTCGTTATTGATGTATATGGAGGTCCCACGGAGACGCAGAGGCCAACTCGCCAGGAATTTTGTCAAATATTACCGCCGAGATGATAGGTTGGGTTAGGTTAGGTTATATTACGTTATTGTTGTATATAAAGGTCCCACGGAGACACAGAGGCCAACCCTCCAGGAATGTTGTCAAATATTACCGCCGAGACGATAGGTTGGGTTAGGTTAGGTTATATTTCGTTATTGATGTATATGAAGGTCCCACGGAGACGTAGAGGACAACTCGCCATGAATGTTGTCAAATATTACAGCCGCGATGTTAGATTGGGTTAGGTTAGGTTATATTACGTTATTGATGTATATGAAGGACCTACGTAGACGTAGGGGCCATCTCGTCAAGAATATTGTCAAATATTACCGCCGAGATGATAGGTTGGATTATGTTAGGTTATATTACGTTATTGATGTATATGAAGGACCCACGTAGACGTAGGGGCCATCTTGTCAAGAATATTGTCAAATATTTCCGCCGAGATGATACGTTGGATTAGATTAGGTTATATTACGTTATTGATGCATATAAAGGTCTCTACAAGTTTGGTAGAGGCCAACAAGCCAGGAATGTTGCCAATTATTACCGCCGAGATGTTAGGTTGGCTTAGGTTAGGTTATATTACGTTATTGATGTATATAAAGGTCCCACGGAGACGTAGAGGCCAACTCGCCAGGAATGTTGTCAGATATTACCGCCGAGATGTTAGGTTGGGTTAGGTTAGGTTATATTACGTTCTTGATGTATATAATGGTCCCACGCAGACGTAGAGGCCAACCCTCCAGGAATGTTGTCAAATATTACCGCCGAGATGATAGGTTGGGTTAGGTTAGGTTATATTTCGTTATTGATGTATATGAAGGTCCCACGGAGACGTAGAGGACAACTCGCATTGAATGTTGTCAAATATTACAGCCGCGATGTTAGATTGGGTTAAGTTAGGTTATATTTCGTTATTGATGTATATGAAGGACCTACGTAGACGTAGGGGCCATCTCGTCAAGAATATTGTCAAATATTACCGCCGAGATGATAGGTTGGATTAGGTTAGGTTATATTATGTTATGGATATATATGAAGGACCCACGTAGACGTAGGGGCCATCTCGTCAAGAATATTGTCAAATATTACCGCCGAGATGATAGGTTGGATTAGATTAGGTTATATTACGTTATTGATGTATATAAAGGTCTCTACAAGGTTGGTAGAGGCCAACAAGCCAGGAATGTTGCCAATTATTACCGCCGAGATGTTAGGTTGGCTTAGGTTAGGTTATATTACGTTCTTGATGTATATAAAGGTCCCACGCAGACGTAGAGGCCAACCCTCCAGGAATGTTGTCAAATATTACCGCCGAGATGATAGGTTGGGTTAGGTTAGGTTATATTTCGTTATTGTAGTATATAAAGGTCCCACGGAGACGCAGAGGCCAACTCGCCAGGAATGTTGCCAAATATTACCGCCGAGATGATAGGTTGGATTAGATTAGGTTATATTACGTTATTGATGTATATAAAGGTCTCTACAAGGTTGGTAGAGGCCAACAAGCCAGGAATGTTGCCAATTATTACCGCCGAGCTGTTAGGTTGGCTTAGGTTAGGTTATATTACGTTCTTGATGTATATAAAAGTCCCACGCAGACGTAGAGGCCAACCCTCCAGGAATGATGTCAAATATTACCGCCGAGATGATAGGTTGGGTTAGGTTAGGTTATATTTCGTTATTGATGTATATGAAGGTCCCACGGAGACGTAGAGGCCAACTCGCCATGAATGTTGTCAAATATTACAGCCGCGATGTTAGATTGGTTTAGGTTAGGTTATATTACGTTATTGTAGTATATAAAGGTCCCACGGAGACGCAGAGGCCAACTCGCCAGGAATGTTGTCAAATATTACCGCCGAGATGATAGGTTGGGTTAGGTTAGGTTATATTACGTTATTGATGTACATGAAGGACCCACGTAGACGTAGGGGCCATCTCGTCAAGAATATTGTCAAATATTACCGCCGAGATGATAGGTTGGATTAGGTTAGGTTATATTACGTTATTGATGTATATGAAGGACCCACGTAGACGTAGGGGCCATCTCGTCAAGAATATTGTCAAATATTACCGCCGAGATGATAGGTTGGATTAGATTAGGTTATATTACGTTATTGATGTATATAAAGGTCTCTACAAGGTTGGTAGAGGCCAACTCGCCAGGAATGTTGTCAAATATTACCGCCGAGATGTTAGGTTGGGTTAGGTTAGGTTATATTACGTTCTTGATGTATATAAAGGTCCCACGCAGACGTTGAGGCCAACCCTCCAGGAATGTTGTCAAATATTACCGCCGAGATGATAGGTTGGGTTAGGTTAGGTTATATTTCGTTATTGATGTATATGGAGGTCCCACGGAGACGCAGAGGCCAACTCGCCAGGAATTTTGTCAAATATTACCGCCGAGATGATAGGTTGGGTTAGGTTAGGTTATATTACGTTATTGTTGTATATAAAGGTCCCACGGAGACACAGAGGCCAACCCTCCAGGAATGTTGTCAAATATTACCGCCGAGACGATAGGTTGGGTTAGGTTAGGTTATATTTCGTTATTGATGTATATGAAGGTCCCACGGAGACGTAGAGGACAACTCGCCATGAATGTTGTCAAATATTACAGCCGCGATGTTAGATTGGGTTAGGTTAGGTTATATTACGTTATTGATGTATATGAAGGACCTACGTAGACGTAGGGGCCATCTCGTCAAGAATATTGTCAAATATTACCGCCGAGATGATAGGTTGGATTATGTTAGGTTATATTACGTTATTGATGTATATGAAGGACCCACGTAGACGTAGGGGCCATCTTGTCAAGAATATTGTCAAATATTTCCGCCGAGATGATACGTTGGATTAGATTAGGTTATATTACGTTATTGATGCATATAAAGGTCTCTACAAGTTTGGTAGAGGCCAACAAGCCAGGAATGTTGCCAATTATTACCGCCGAGATGTTAGGTTGGCTTAGGTTAGGTTATATTACGTTATTGATGTATATAAAGGTCCCACGGAGACGTAGAGGCCAACTCGCCAGGAATGTTGTCAGATATTACCGCCGAGATGTTAGGTTGGGTTAGGTTAGGTTATATTACGTTCTTGATGTATATAATGGTCCCACGCAGACGTAGAGGCCAACCCTCCAGGAATGTTGTCAAATATTACCGCCGAGATGATAGGTTGGGTTAGGTTAGGTTATATTTCGTTATTGATGTATATGAAGGTCCCACGGAGACGTAGAGGACAACTCGCATTGAATGTTGTCAAATATTACAGCCGCGATGTTAGATTGGGTTAAGTTAGGTTATATTTCGTTATTGATGTATATGAAGGACCTACGTAGACGTAGGGGCCATCTCGTCAAGAATATTGTCAAATATTACCGCCGAGATGATAGGTTGGATTAGGTTAGGTTATATTATGTTATGGATATATATGAAGGACCCACGTAGACGTAGGGGCCATCTCGTCAAGAATATTGTCAAATATTACCGCCGAGATGATAGGTTGGATTAGATTAGGTTATATTACGTTATTGATGTATATAAAGGTCTCTACAAGGTTGGTAGAGGCCAACAAGCCAGGAATGTTGCCAATTATTACCGCCGAGATGTTAGGTTGGCTTAGGTTAGGTTATATTACGTTCTTGATGTATATAAAGGTCCCACGCAGACGTAGAGGCCAACCCTCCAGGAATGTTGTCAAATATTACCGCCGAGATGATAGGTTGGGTTAGGTTAGGTTATATTTCGTTATTGTAGTATATAAAGGTCCCACGGAGACGCAGAGGCCAACTCGCCAGGAATGTTGCCAAATATTACCGCCGAGATGATAGGTTGGATTAGATTAGGTTATATTACGTTATTGATGTATATAAAGGTCTCTACAAGGTTGGTAGAGGCCAACAAGCCAGGAATGTTGCCAATTATTACCGCCGAGCTGTTAGGTTGGCTTAGGTTAGGTTATATTACGTTCTTGATGTATATAAAAGTCCCACGCAGACGTAGAGGCCAACCCTCCAGGAATGATGTCAAATATTACCGCCGAGATGATAGGTTGGGTTAGGTTAGGTTATATTTCGTTATTGATGTATATGAAGGTCCCACGGAGACGTAGAGGCCAACTCGCCATGAATGTTGTCAAATATTACAGCCGCGATGTTAGATTGGTTTAGGTTAGGTTATATTACGTTATTGTAGTATATAAAGGTCCCACGGAGACGCAGAGGCCAACTCGCCAGGAATGTTGTCAAATATTACCGCCGAGATGATAGGTTGGGTTAGGTTAGGTTATATTACGTTATTGATGTACATGAAGGACCCACGTAGACGTAGGGGCCATCTCGTCAAGAATATTGTCAAATATTACCGCCGAGATGATAGGTTGGATTAGGTTAGGTTATATTACGTTATTGATGTATATGAAGATCCCACGGAGACGCAGAGGCCAACGCGCCAGGTATTTGGTCAAATATTACCGCCGAGATAATAGGTTGGGTTAGGTTTGGTTATAATTCGTTATTGATGTATATGAAGGTCTCACGGAGACGTAGAGGCCAACATGCCAGGAATGTTGCCAAATATTACCGCCGAGATGTTAGGTTGGGTTAGGTTAGGCTATATTACGTTATTGATGTATATAAAGGTCCCACGGAGACGTAGAGGCCAACTCGCCAGGAATGTTGTCAGATATTACCGCCGAGATGTTAGGTTGGGTTAGGTTAGGTTATATTACGTTCTTGATGTATATAATGGTCCCACGCAGACGTAGAGGCCAACCCTCCAGGAATGTTGTCAAATATTACCGCCGAGATGTTAGGTTGGGTTAGGTTAGGTTATATTACGTTCTTGATGTATATAATGGTCCCACGCAGACGTAGAGGCCAACCCTCCAGGAATGTTGTCAAATATTACCGCCGAGATGATAGGTTGGGTTAGGTTAGGTTATATTACGTTATTGATGTATATAAAGGTCCCACGGAGACGTAGAGGCCAACTCGCCAGGAATGATGTCAGATATTACCGCCGAGATGTTAGGTTGGGTTAGGTTAGGTTATATTACGTCCTTGATGTATATAAAGGTCCCACGCAGACGTAGAGGCCAACCCTCCAGGAATGTTGTCAAATATTACCGCCGAGATGATAGGTTGGGTTAGGTTAGGTTATATTTCGTTATTGATGTATATGAAGGTCCCACGGAGACGTAGAGGACAACTCGCCATGAATGTTGTCAAATATTACAGCCGCGATGTTAGATTGGGTTAGGTTAGGTTATATTACGTTATTGATGTATATGAAGGACCTACGTAGACGTAGGGGCCATCTCGTCAAGAATATTGTCAAATATTACCGCCGAGATGATAGGTTGGATTAGGTTAGGTTATATTACGTTATTGATGTATATGAAGGACCCACGTAGACGTAGGGGCCATCTCGTCAAGAATATTGTCAAATATTACCGCCGAGATGATAGGTTGGATTAGATTAGGTTATATTACGTTATTGATGTATATAAAGGTCTCTACAAGGTTGGTAGAGGCCAACTCGCCAGGAATGTTGTCAAATATTACCGCCGAGATGTTAGGTTGGGTTAGGTTAGGTTATATTACGTTCTTGATGTATATAAAGGTCCCACGCAGACGTAGAGGCCAACCCTCCAGGAATGTTGTCAAATATTACCGCCGTGATGATAGGTTGGGTTAGGTTAGGTTATATTTCGTTATTGATGTATATAAAGGTCCCACGCAGACGTAGAGGCCAACCCTCCAGGAATGTTGTCAAATATTACCGCCGAGATGATAGGTTGGGTTAGGTTAGGTTATATTTCGTTATTGATGTATATGAAGGTCCCACGGAGACGTAGAGGACAACTCGCCATGAATGTTGTCAAATATTACAGCCGCGATGTTAGATTGGGTTAGGTTAGGTTATATTACGTTATTGATGTATATGAAGGACCTACGTAGACGTAGGGGCCATCTCGTCAAGAATATTGTCAAATATTACCGCCGAGATGATAGGTTGGATTAGGTTAGGTTATATTACGTTATTGATGTATATGAAGGACCCACGTAGACGTAGGGGCCATCTCGTCAAGAATATTGTCAAATATTACCGCCGAGATGATAGGTTGGATTAGATTAGGTTATATTACGTTATTGATGTATATAAAGGTCTCTACAAGGTTGGTAGAGGCCAACTCGCCAGGAATGTTGTCAAATATTACCGCCGAGATGTTAGGTTGGGTTAGGTTAGGTTATATTACGTTCTTGATGTATATAAAGGTCCCACGCAGACGTAGAGGCCAACCCTCCAGGAATGTTGTCAAATATTACCGCCGAGATGATAGGTTGGGTTAGGTTAGGTTATATTTCGTTATTGATGTATATGGAGGTCCCACGGAGACGCAGAGGCCAACTCGCCAGGAATTTTGTCAAATATTACCGCCGAGATGATAGGTTGGGTTAGGTTAGGTTATATTACGTGATTGTTGTATATAAAGGTCCCACGGAGACACAGAGGCCAACCCTCCAGGAATGTTGTCAAATATTACCGCCGAGACGATAGGTTGGGTTAGGTTAGGTTATATTTCGTTATTGATGTATATGAAGGTCCCACGGAGACGTAGAGGACAACTCGCCATGAATGTTGTCAAATATTACAGCCGCGATGTTAGATTGGGTTAGGTTAGGTTATATTACGTTATTGATGTATATGAAGGACCTACGTAGACGTAGGGGCCATCTCGTCAAGAATATTGTCAAATATTACCGCCGAGATGATAGGTTGGATTAGGTTAGGTTATATTACGTTATTGATGTATATGAAGGACCCACGTAGACGTAGGGGCCATCTCGTCAAGAATATTGTCAAATATTACCGCCGAGATGATAGGTTGGATTAGATTAGGTTATATTACGTTATTGATGTATATAAAGGTCTCTACAAGGTTGGTAGAGGCCAACTCGCCAGGAATGTTGTCAAATATTACCGCCGAGATGTTAGGTTGGGTTAGGTTAGGTTATATTACGTTCTTGATGTATATAAAGGTTCCACGCAGACGTAGAGGCCAACCCTCCAGGAATGTTGTCAAATATTACCGCCGTGATGATAGGTTGGGTTAGGTTAGGTTATATTTCGTTATTGATGTATATAAAGGTCCCACGCAGACGTAGAGGCCAACCCTCCAGGAATGTTGTCAAATATTACCGCCGAGATGATAGGTTGGGTTAGGTTAGGTTATATTTCGTTATTGATGTATATGAAGGTCCCACGGAGACGTAGAGGACAACTCGCCATGAATGTTGTCAAATATTACAGCCGCGATGTTAGATTGGGTTAGGTTAGGTTATATTACGTTATTGATGTATATGAAGGACCTACGTAGACGTAGGGGCCATCTCGTCAAGAATATTGTCAAATATTACCGCCGAGATGATAGGTTGGATTAGGTTAGGTTATATTACGTTATTGATGTATATGAAGGACCCACGTAGACGTAGGGGCCATCTCGTCAAGAATATTGTCAAATATTACCGCCGAGATGATAGGTTGGATTAGATTAGGTTATATTACGTTATTGATGTATATAAAGGTCTCTACAAGGTTGGTAGAGGCCAACTCGCCAGGAATGTTGTCAAATATTACCGCCGAGATGTTAGGTTGGGTTAGGTTAGGTTATATTACGTTCTTGATGTATATAAAGGTCCCACGCAGACGTAGAGGCCAACCCTCCAGGAATGTAGTCAAATATTACCGCCGAGATGATAGGTTGGGTTAGGTTAGGTTATATTTCGTTATTGATGTATATGGAGGTCCCACGGAGACGCAGAGGCCAACTCGCCAGGAATTTTGTCAAATATTACCGCCGAGATGATAGGTTGGGTTAGGTTAGGTTATATTACGTGATTGTTGTATATAAAGGTCCCACGGAGACACAGAGGCCAACCCTCCAGGAATGTTGTCAAATATTACCGCCGAGACGATAGGTTGGGTTAGGTTAGGTTATATTTCGTTATTGATGTATATGAAGGTCCCACGGAGACGTAGAGGACAACTCGCCATGAATGTTGTCAAATATTACAGCCGCGATGTTAGATTGGGTTAGGTTAGGTTATATTACGTTATTGATGTATATGAAGGACCTACGTAGACGTAGGGGCCATCTCGTCAAGAATATTGTCAAATATTACCGCCGAGATGATAGGTTGGATTATGTTAGGTTATATTACGTTATTGATGTATATGAAGGACCCACGTAGACGTAGGGGCCATCTTGTCAAGAATATTGTCAAATATTACCGCCGAGATGATAGGTTGGATTAGATTAGGTTATATTACGTTATTGATGCATATAAAGGTATCTACAAGTTTGGTAGAGGCCAACAAGCCAGGAATGTTGCCAATTATTACCGCCGAGATGTTAGATTGGCTTAGGTTAGGTTATATTACGTTCCTGATGTATATAAAGGTCCCACGCAGACGTAGAGGCCAACCCTCCAGGAATGTTGTCAAATATTACCGCCGAGATGATAGGTTGGGTTAGGTTAGGTTATATTTCGTTATTGTAGTATATAAAGGTCCCACGGAGAAGCAGAGGCCAACTCGCCAGGAATGTTGCCAAATATTACCGCCGAGATGATAGGTTGGGTTAGGTTAGGTTATATTACGTTATTGATGTATATGAAGGACCCACGTAGACGTAGGGGCCATCTCGTCAAGAATATTGTCAAATATTACCGCCGAGATGATAGGTTGGATTAGATTAGGTTATATTACGTTATTGATGTATATAAAGGTCTCTACAAGGTTGGTAGAGGCCAACAAGACAGAAATGTTGCCAATTATTACCGCCGAGATGTTAGGTTGGCTTAGGTTAGGTTATATTACGTTCTTGATGTATATAAAGGTCCCACGCAGACGTAGAGGCCAACCCTCCAGGAATGTTGTCAAATATTACCGCCGAGATGATAGGTTGGGTTAGGTTAGGTTATATTTCGTTATTGATGTATATGAAGGTCCCACGGAGACGTAGAGGCCAACTCGCCATGAATGTTGTCAAATATTACAGCCGCGATGTTAGATTGGGTTAGGTTAGGTTATATTACGTTATTGTAGTATATAAAGGTCCCACGGAGACGCAGAGGCCAACTCGCCAGGAATGTTGTCAAATATTACCGCCGAGATGATAGGTTGGGTTAGGTTAGGTTATATTACGTTATTGATGTACATGAAGGACCCACGTAGACGTAGGGGCCATCTCGTCAAGAATATTGTCAAATATTACCGCCGAGATGATAGGTTGGATTAGGTTAGGTTATATTACGTTATTGATGTATATGAAGATCCCACGGAGACGTAGAGGCCAACGCGCCAGGTATTTGGTCAAATATTACCGCCGAGATAATAGGTTGGGTTAGGTTTGGTTATAATTCGTTATTGATGTATATGAAGGTCTCACGGAGACGTAGAGGCCAACATGCCAGGAATGTTGCCAAATATTACCGCCGAGATGTTAGGTTGGGTTAGGTTAGGCTATATTACGTTATTGATGTATATAAAGGTCCCACGGAGACGTAGAGGCCAACTCGCCAGGAATGTTGTCAGATATTACCGCCGAGATGTTAGGTTGGGTTAGGTTAGGTTATATTACGTTCTTGATGTATATAATGGTCCCACGCAGACGTAGAGGCCAACCCTCCAGGAATGTTGTCAAATATTACCGCCGAGATGATAGGTTGGGTTAGGTTAGGTTATATTACGTTATTGATGTATATAAAGGTCCCACGCAGACGTAGAGGCCAACTCGCCAGGAATGTTGTCAGATATTACCGCCGAGATGTTAGGTTGGGTTAGGTTAGGTTATATTACGTTATTGAGGTTTATGAAGGACCCACGTAGACGTAGGGGCCATCTCGTCAGGAATATTGTCAAATATTACCGCCGAGATGATAGGATGGATTAGATTAGGTTATATTACGTTATTGATGTATATAAAGGTCTCTACAAGGTTGGTAGAGGCCAACAAGACAGAAATGTTGCCAATTATTACCGCCGAGATGTTAGGTTGGCTTAGGTTAGGTTATATTACGTTCTTGATGTATATAAAGGTCCCACGCAGACGTAGAGGCCAACCCTCCAGGAATGTTGTCAAATATTACCGCCGAGATGATAGGTTGGGTTAGGTTAGGTTATATTTCGTTATTGATGTATATGAAGGTCCCACGGAGACGTAGAGGCCAACTCGCCATGAATGTTGTCAAATATTACAGCCGCGATGTTAGATTGGGTTAGGTTAGGTTATATTACGTTATTGTAGTATATAAAGGTCCCACGGAGACGCAGAGGCCAACTCGCCAGGAATGTTGTCAAATATTACCGCCGAGATGATAGGTTGGGTTAGGTTAGGTTATATTACGTTATTGATGTACATGAAGGACCCACGTAGACGTAGGGGCCATCTCGTCAAGAATATTGTCAAATATTACCGCCGAGATGATAGGTTGGATTAGGTTAGGTTATATTACGTTATTGATGTATATGAAGATCCCACGGAGACGTAGAGGCCAACGCGCCAGGTATTTGGTCAAATATTACCGCCGAGATAATAGGTTGGGTTAGGTTTGGTTATAATTCGTTATTGATGTATATGAAGGTCTCACGGAGACGTAGAGGCCAACATGCCAGGAATGTTGCCAAATATTACCGCCGAGATGTTAGGTTGGGTTAGGTTAGGCTATATTACGTTATTGATGTATATAAAGGTCCCACGGAGACGTAGAGGCCAACTCGCCAGGAATGTTGTCAGATATTACCGCCGAGATGTTAGGTTGGGTTAGGTTAGGTTATATTACGTTCTTGATGTATATAATGGTCCCACGCAGACGTAGAGGCCAACCCTCCAGGAATGTTGTCAAATATTACCGCCGAGATGATAGGTTGGGTTAGGTTAGGTTATATTACGTTATTGATGTATATAAAGGTCCCACGCAGACGTAGAGGCCAACTCGCCAGGAATGTTGTCAGATATTACCGCCGAGATGTTAGGTTGGGTTAGGTTAGGTTATATTACGTTATTGAGGTTTATGAAGGACCCACGTAGACGTAGGGGCCATCTCGTCAGGAATATTGTCAAATATTACCGCCGAGATGATAGGATGGATTAGATTAGGTTATATTACGTTATTGATGTATATAAAGGTCTCTACAAGGTTGGTAGAGGCCAACAAGCCAGGAATGTTGCCAATTATTACCGCCGAGATGTTAGGTTGGGTTAGGTTAGGCTATATTACGTTATTGATGTATATAAAGGTCCCACGCAGACGTAGGGGCCATCTCGTCAAGAATATTGTTAAATATTACCGCCGAGTTGATAGGTTGGATTAGGTTTGGTTATATTACGTTCTTGATGTATATAAAGGTCCCACGCAGACGTAGAGGCCAACCCTCCAGGAATGTTGTCAAATATTACCGCCGTGATGATAGGTTGGGTTAGGTTAGGTTATATTTCGTTATTGATGTATATAAAGGTCCCACGCAGACGTAGAGGCCAACCCTCCAGGAATGTTGTCAAATATTACCGCCGAGATGATAGGTTGGGTTAGGTTAGGTTATATTTCGTTATTGATGTATATGGAGGTCCCACGGAGACGTAGAGGCCAAGTCGCCATGAATGTTGTCAAATATTACAGCCGCGATGTTAGATTGGGTTAGGTTAGGTTATATTACGTTATTGCAGTATATAAAGGTCCCACGGAGACGCAGAGGCCAACTCGCCAGGAATGTTGTCAAATATTACCGCCGAGATGATAGGTTGGGTTAGGTCAGGTTATATTACGTTATTGATGTATATGGAGGACCCACGTAGACGTAGGGGCCATCTCGTCAAGAATATTGTTAAATATTACCGCCGAGATGATAGGTTGGATTAGGTTTGGTTATATTTCGTTATTGATGTATATGGAGGTCCCGCGGAGACGCAGAGGCCAACTCGCCAGGAATTTTGTCAAATATTACCGCCGAGATGATAGGTTGGGTTAGGTTAGGTTATATTACGTTATTGTTGTATATAAAGGTCCCACGGAGACACAGAGGCCAACCGTCCAGGAATGTTGTCGAATATTACCGCCGAGATGATAGGTTGGGTTAGGTTAGGTTATATTTCGTTATTGATGTATATGAAGGTCCCACGGAGACGTAGAGGACAACTCGCCATGAATGTTGTCAAATATTACAGCCGCGATGTTAGATTGGGTTAGGTTAGGTTATATTACGTTATTGATGTATATGAAGGACCTACGTAGACGTAGGGGCCATCTCGTCAAGAATATTGTCAAATATTACCGCCGAGATGATAGGTTGGATTATGTTAGGTTATATTACGTTATTGATGTATATGAAGGACCCACGTAGACGTAGGGGCCATCTTGTCAAGAATATTGTCAAATATTACCGCCGAGATGATAGGTTGGATTAGATTAGGTTATATTACGTTATTGATGCATATAAAGGTCTCTACAAGTTTGGTAGAGGCCAACAAGCCAGGAATGTTGCCAATTATTACCGCCGAGATGTTAGGTTGGCTTAGGTTAGGTTATATTACGTTCCTGATGTATATAAAGGTCCCACGCAGACGTAGAGGCCAACCCTCCAGGAATGTTGTCAAATATTACCGCCGAGATGATAGGTTGGGTTAGGTTAGGTTATATTTCGTTATTGTAGTATATAAAGGTCCCACGGAGAAGCAGAGGCCAACTCGCCAGGAATGTTGCCAAATATTACCGCCGAGATGATAGGTTGGGTTAGGTTAGGTTATATTACGTTATTGATGTATATGAAGGACCCACGTAGACGTAGGGGCCATCTCGTCAAGAATATTGTCAAATATTACCGCCGAGATGATAGGTTGGATTAGATTAGGTTATATTACGTTATTGATGTATATAAAGGTCTCTACAAGGTTGGTAGAGGCCAACAAGCCAGAAATGTTGCCAATTATTACCGCCGAGATGTTAGGTTGGCTTAGGTTAGGTTATATTACGTTCTTGATGTATATAAAGGTCCCACGCAGACGTAGAGGCCAACCCTCCAGGAATGTTGTCAAATATTACCGCCGAGATGATAGGTTGGGTTAGGTTAGGTTATATTTCGTTATTGATGTATATGAAGGTCCCACGGAGACGTAGAGGCCAACTCGCCATGAATGTTGTCAAATATTACAGCCGCGATGTTAGATTGGGTTAGGTTAGGTTATATTACGTTATTGTAGTATATAAAGGTCCCACGGAGACGCAGAGGCCAACTCGCCAGGAATGTTGTCAAATATTACCGCCGAGATGATAGGTTGGGTTAGGTTAGGTTATATTACGTTATTGATGTACATGAAGGACCCACGTAGACGTAGGGGCCATCTCGTCAAGAATATTGTCAAATATTACCGCCGAGATGATAGGTTGGATTAGGTTAGGTTATATTACGTTATTGATGTATATGAAGATCCCACGGAGACGTAGAGGCCAACGCGCCAGGTATTTGGTCAAATATTACCGCCGAGATAATAGGTTGGGTTAGGTTTGGTTATAATTCGTTATTGATGTATATGAAGGTCTCACGGAGACGTAGAGGCCAACATGCCAGGAATGTTGCCAAATATTACCGCCGAGATGTTAGGTTGGGTTAGGTTAGGCTATATTACGTTATTGATGTATATAAAGGTCCCACGGAGACGTAGAGGCCAACTCGCCAGGAATGTTGTCAGATATTACCGCCGAGATGTTAGGTTGGGTTAGGTTAGGTTATATTACGTTCTTGATGTATATAATGGTCCCACGCAGACGTAGAGGCCAACCCTCCAGGAATGTTGTCAAATATTACCGCCGAGGTGATAGGTTGGGTTAGGTTAGGTTATATTACGTTATTGATGTATATAAAGGTCCCACGCAGACGTAGAGGCCAACTCGCCAGGAATGTTGTCAGATATTACCGCCGAGATGTTAGGCTGGGTTAGGTTAGGTTATATTACGTTCTTGATGTATATAAAGGTCCCACGCAGACGTAGAGGCCAACCCTCCAGGAATGTTGTCAAATATTACCGCCGAGATGATAGGTTGGGTTAGGTTAGGTTATATTTCGTTATTGATGTATATGAAGGTCCCACGGAGACGTAGAGGCCAACTCGCCATGAATGTTGTCAAATATTACAGCCGCGATGTTAGATTGGGGGAGGTATGGTTATATTACGTTATTGATGTATATAAAGGTCTCTACAAGGTTGGTAGAGGCCAACAAGCCAGGAATGTTGCCAATTATTACCGCCGAGATGTTAGGTTGGCTTAGGTTAGGTTATATTACGTTCTTGATGTATATAAAGGTCCCACGCAGACGTAGAGGCCAACCCTCCAGGAATGTTGTCAAATATTACCGCCGAGATGATAGGTTGGGTTAGGTTAGGTTATATTTCGTTATTGATGTATATGAAGTCCCACGGAGACGTAGAGGCCAACTCGCCATGAATGTTGTCAAATATTACAGCCGCGATGTTAGATTGGGTTAGGTTAGGTTATATTACGTTATTGTAGTATATAAAGGTCCCACGGAGACGCAGAGGCCAACTCGCCAGGAATGTTGCCAAATATTACCGCCGAGATGATAGGTTGGGTTAGGTTAGTTTATATTACGTTATTGATGTACATGAAGGACCCACGTAGACGTAGGGGCCATCTCGTCAAGAATATTGTCAAATATTACCGCCGAGATGATAGGATGGATTAGATTAGGTTATATTACGTTATTGATGTATATAAAGGTCTCTACAAGGTTGGTAGAGGCCAACAAGCCAGGAATGTTGCCAATTATTACCGCCGAGATGTTAGGTTGGGTTAGGTTAGGCTATATTACGTTATTGATGTATATGAAGGACCCACGTAGACGTAGGGGCCATCTCGTCAAGAATATTGTCAAATATTACCGCCGAGATGATAGGTTGGATTAGATTAGGTTATATTACGTTATTGATGTATATAAAGGTCTCTACAAGGTTGGTAGAGGCCAACAAGCCAGAAATGTTGCCAATTATTACCGCCGAGATGTTAGGTTGGCTTAGGTTAGGTTATATTACGTTCTTGATGTATATAAAGGTCCCACGCAGACGTAGAGGCCAACCCTCCAGGAATGTTGTCAAATATTACCGCCGAGATGATAGGTTGGGTTAGGTTAGGTTATATTTCGTTATTGATGTATATGAAGGTCCCACGGAGACGTAGAGGCCAACTCGCCATGAATGTTGTCAAATATTACAGCCGCGATGTTAGATTGGGTTAGGTTAGGTTATATTACGTTATTGTAGTATATAAAGGTCCCACGGAGACGCAGAGGCCAACTCGCCAGGAATGTTGTCAAATATTACCGCCGAGATGATAGGTTGGGTTAGGTTAGGTTATATTACGTTATTGATGTACATGAAGGACCCACGTAGACGTAGGGGCCATCTCGTCAAGAATATTGTCAAATATTACCGCCGAGATGATAGGTTGGATTAGGTTAGGTTATATTACGTTATTGATGTATATGAAGATCCCACGGAGACGTAGAGGCCAACGCGCCAGGGATTTGGTCAAATATTACCGCCGAGATAATAGGTTGGGTTAGGTTTGGTTATAATTCGTTATTGATGTATATGAAGGTCTCACGGAGACGTAGAGGCCAACATGCCAGGAATGTTGCCAAATATTACCGCCGAGATGTTAGGTTGGGTTAGGTTAGGCTATATTACGTTATTGATGTATATAAAGGTCCCACGGAGACGTAGAGGCCAACTCGCCAGGAATGTTGTCAGATATTACCGCCGAGATGTTAGGTTGGGTTAGGTTAGGTTATATTACGTTCTTGATGTATATAATGGTCCCACGCAGACGTAGAGGCCAACCCTCCAGGAATGTTGTCAAATATTACCGCCGAGATGATAGGTTGGGTTAGGTTAGGTTATATTACGTTATTGATGTATATAAAGGTCCCACGCAGACGTAGAGGCCAACTCGCCAGGAATGTTGTCAGATATTACCGCCGAGATGTTAGGCTGGGTTAGGTTAGGTTATATTACGTTCTTGATGTATATAAAGGTCCCACGCAGACGTAGAGGCCAACCCTCCAGGAATGTTGTCAAATATTACCGCCGAGATGATAGGTTGGGTTAGGTTAGGTTATATTTCGTTATTGATGTATATGAAGGTCCCACGGAGACGTAGAGGCCAACTCGCCATGAATGTTGTCAAATATTACAGCCGCGATGTTAGATTGGGGGAGGTATGGTTATATTACGTTATTGATGTATATAAAGGTCTCTACAAGGTTGGTAGAGGCCAACAAGCCAGGAATGTTGCCAATTATTACCGCCGAGATGTTAGGTTGGCTTAGGTTAGGTTATATTACGTTCTTGATGTATATAAAGGTCCCACGCAGACGTAGAGGCCAACCCTCCAGGAATGTTGTCAAATATTACCGCCGAGATGATAGGTTGGGTTAGGTTAGGTTATATTTCGTTATTGATGTATATGAAGTCCCACGGAGACGTAGAGGCCAACTCGCCATGAATGTTGTCAAATATTACAGCCGCGATGTTAGATTGGGTTAGGTTAGGTTATATTACGTTATTGTAGTATATAAAGGTCCCACGGAGACGCAGAGGCCAACTCGCCAGGAATGTTGCCAAATATTACCGCCGAGATGATAGGTTGGGTTAGGTTAGTTTATATTACGTTATTGATGTACATGAAGGACCCACGTAGACGTAGGGGCCATCTCGTCAAGAATATTGTCAAATATTACCGCCGAGATGATAGGATGGATTAGATTAGGTTATATTACGTTATTGATGTATATAAAGGTCTCTACAAGGTTGGTAGAGGCCAACAAGCCAGGAATGTTGCCAATTATTACCGCCGAGATGTTAGGTTGGGTTAGGTTAGGCTATATTACGTTATTGATGTATATAAAGGTCCCACGCAGACGTAGGGGCCATCTCGTCAAGAATATTGTTAAATATTACCGCCGAGTTGATAGGTTGGATTAGGTTTGGTTATATTACGCTCTTGATGTATATAAAGGTCCCACGCAGACGTAGAGGCCAACCCTCCAGGAATGTTGTCAAATATTACCGCCGTGATGATAGGTTGGGTTAGGTTAGGTTATATTTCGTTATTGATGTATATAAAGGTCCCACGCAGACGTAGAGGCCAACCCTCCAGGAATGTTGTCAAATATTACCGCCGAGATGATAGGTTGGGTTAGGTTAGGTTATATTTCGTTATTGATGTATATAAAGGTCTCTACAAGGTTGGTAGAGGCCAACAAGCCAGGAATGTTGCCAATTATTACCGCCGAGATGTTAGGTTGGCTTAGGTTAGGTTATATTACGTTCTTGATGTATATAAAGGTCCCACGCAGACGTAGAGGCCAACCCTCCAGGAATGTTGTCAAATATTACCGCCGAGATGATAGGTTGGGTTAGGTTAGGTTATATTTCGTTATTGATGTATATGAAGGTCCCACGGAGACGTAGAGGCCAACTCGCCATGAATGTTGTCAAATATTACAGCCGCGATGTTAGATTGGGTTAGGTTAGGTTATATTACGTTATTGTAGTATATAAAGGTCCCACGGAGACGCAGAGGCCAACTCGCCAGGAATGTTGTCAAATATTACCGCCGAGATGATAGGTTGGGTTAGGTTAGGTTATATTACGTTATTGATTTACATGAAGGACCCACGTAGACGTAGGCGCCATCTCGTCAAGAATATTGTCAAATATTACCGCCGAGATGATAGGTTGGATTAGGTTAGGTTATATTACGTTATTGATGTACATGAAGGACCCACGTAGACGTAGGGGCCATCTCGTCAAGAGTATTGTCAAATATTACCGCCGAGATGATAGGTTGGATTAGATTAGGTTATATTACGTTATTGATGTATATAAAGGTCTCTACGAGGTTGGTAGAGGCCAACAAGCCAGGAATGTTGCCAATTATTACCGCCGAGATGTTAGGTTGGGTTAGGTTAGGCTATATTACGTTATTGACGTATATAAAGGTCCCACGGAGACGTAGAGGCCAACTCGCCAGGAATGTTGTCAGATATTACCGCCGAGATGTTAGGTTGGGTTAGGTTAGGTTATATTACGTTATTGAGGTTTATGAAGGACCCACGTAGACGTAGGGGCCATCTCGTCAAGAATATTGTCAAATATTACCGCCGAGATGATAGGATGGATTAGATTAGGTTATATTACGTTATTGATGTATATAAAGGTCTCTACAAGGTTGGTAGAGGCCAACAAGCCAGGAATGTTGCCAATTATTACCGCCGAGATGTTAGGTTGGGTTAGGTTAGGCTATATTACGTTATTGATGTATATAAAGGTCCCACGCAGACGTAGGGGCCATCTCGTCAAGAATATTGTTAAATATTACCGCCGAGTTGATAGGTTGGATTAGGTTTGGTTATATTACGTTCTTGATGTATATAAAGGTCCCACGCAGACGTAGAGGCCAACCCTCCAGGAATGTTGTCAAATATTACCGCCGTGATGATAGGTTGGGTTAGGTTAGGTTATATTTCGTTATTGATGTATATAAAGGTCCCACGCAGACGTAGAGGCCAACCCTCCAGGAATGTTGTCAAATATTACCGCCGAGATGATAGGTTGGGTTAGGTTAGGTTATATTTCGTTATTGATGTATATGGAGGTCCCACGGAGACGTAGAGGCCAAGTCGCCATGAATGTTGTCAAATATTACAGCCGCGATGTTAGATTGGGTTAGGTTAGGTTATATTACGTTATTGCAGTATATAAAGGTCCCACGGAGACGCAGAGGCCAACTCGCCAGGAATGTTGTCAAATATTACCGCCGAGATGATAGGTTGGGTTAGGTTAGGTTATATTACGTTATTGATGTATATGGAGGACCCACGTAGACGTAGGGGCCATCTCGTCAAGAATATTGTTAAATATTACCGCCGAGATGATAGGTTGGATTAGGTTTGGTTATATTTCGTTATTGATGTATATGGAGGTCCCGCGGAGACGCAGAGGCCAACTCGCCAGGAATTTTGTCAAATATTACCGCCGAGATGATAGGTTGGGTTAGGTTAGGTTATATTACGTTATTGTTGTATATAAAGGTCCCACGGAGACACAGAGGCCAACCGTCCAGGAATGTTGTCGAATATTACCGCCGAGATGATAGGTTGGGTTAGGTTAGGTTATATTTCGTTATTGATGTATATGAAGGTCCCACGGAGACGTAGAGGACAACTCGCCATGAATGTTGTCAAATATTACAGCCGCGATGTTAGATTGGGTTAGGTTAGGTTATATTACGTTATTGATGTATATGAAGGACCTACGTAGACGTAGGGGCCATCTCGTCAAGAATATTGTCAAATATTACCGCCGAGATGATAGGTTGGATTATGTTAGGTTATATTACGTTATTGATGTATATGAAGGACCCACGTAGACGTAGGGGCCATCTTGTCAAGAATATTGTCAAATATTACCGCCGAGATGATAGGTTGGATTAGATTAGGTTATATTACGTTATTGATGCATATAAAGGTCTCTACAAGTTTCGTAGAGGCCAACAAGCCAGGAATGTTGCCAATTATTACCGCCGAGATGTTAGGTTGGCTTAGGTTAGGTTATATTACGTTCCTGATGTATATAAAGGTCCCACGCAGACGTAGAGGCCAACCCTCCAGGAATGTTGTCAAATATTACCGCCGAGATGATAGGTTGGGTTAGGTTAGGTTATATTTCGTTATTGTAGTATATAAAGGTCCCACGGAGAAGCAGAGGCCAACTCGCCAGGAATGTTGCCAAATATTACCGCCGAGATGATAGGTTGGGTTAGGTTAGGTTATATTACGTTATTGATGTATATGAAGGACCCACGTAGACGTAGGGGCCATCTCGTCAAGAATATTGTCAAATATTACCGCCGAGATGATAGGTTGGATTAGATTAGGTTATATTACGTTATTGATGTATATAAAGGTCTCTACAAGGTTGGTAGAGGCCAACAAGCCAGAAATGTTGCCAATTATTACCGCCGAGATGTTAGGTTGGCTTAGGTTAGGTTATATTACGTTCTTGATGTATATAAAGGTCCCACGCAGACGTAGAGGCCAACCCTCCAGGAATGTTGTCAAATATTACCGCCGAGATGATAGGTTGGGTTAGGTTAGGTTATATTTCGTTATTGATGTATATGAAGGTCCCACGGAGACGTAGAGGCCAACTCGCCATGAATGTTGTCAAATATTACAGCCGCGATGTTAGATTGGGTTAGGTTAGGTTATATTACGTTATTGTAGTATATAAAGGTCCCACGGAGACGCAGAGGCCAACTCGCCAGGAATGTTGTCAAATATTACCGCCGAGATGATAGGTTGGGTTAGGTTAGGTTATATTACGTTATTGATGTACATGAAGGACCCACGTAGACGTAGGGGCCATCTCGTCAAGAATATTGTCAAATATTACCGCCGAGATGATAGGTTGGATTAGGTTAGGTTATATTACGTTATTGATGTATATGAAGATCCCACGGAGACGTAGAGGCCAACGCGCCAGGTATTTGGTCAAATATTACCGCCGAGATAATAGGTTGGGTTAGGTTTGGTTATAATTCGTTATTGATGTATATGAAGGTCTCACGGAGACGTAGAGGCCAACATGCCAGGAATGTTGCCAAATATTACCGCCGAGATGTTAGGTTGGGTTAGGTTAGGCTATATTACGTTATTGATGTATATAAAGGTCCCACGGAGACGTAGAGGCCAACTCGCCAGGAATGTTGTCAGATATTACCGCCGAGATGTTAGGTTGGGTTAGGTTAGGTTATATTACGTTCTTGATGTATATAATGGTCCCACGCAGACGTAGAGGCCAACCCTCCAGGAATGTTGTCAAATATTACCGCCGAGATGATAGGTTGGGTTAGGTTAGGTTATATTACGTTATTGATGTATATAAAGGTCCCACGCAGACGTAGAGGCCAACTCGCCAGGAATGTTGTCAGATATTACCGCCGAGATGTTAGGCTGGGTTAGGTTAGGTTATATTACGTTCTTGATGTATATAAAGGTCCCACGCAGACGTAGAGGCCAACCCTCCAGGAATGTTGTCAAATATTACCGCCGAGATGATAGGTTGGGTTAGGTTAGGTTATATTTCGTTATTGATGTATATGAAGGTCCCACGGAGACGTAGAGGCCAACTCGCCATGAATGTTGTCAAATATTACAGCCGCGATGTTAGATTGGGGGAGGTATGGTTATATTACGTTATTGATGTATATAAAGGTCTCTACAAGGTTGGTAGAGGCCAACAAGCCAGGAATGTTGCCAATTATTACCGCCGAGATGTTAGGTTGGCTTAGGTTAGGTTATATTACGTTCTTGATGTATATAAAGGTCCCACGCAGACGTAGAGGCCAACCCTCCAGGAATGTTGTCAAATATTACCGCCGAGATGATAGGTTGGGTTAGGTTAGGTTATATTTCGTTATTGATGTATATGAAGTCCCACGGAGACGTAGAGGCCAACTCGCCATGAATGTTGTCAAATATTACAGCCGCGATGTTAGATTGGGTTAGGTTAGGTTATATTACGTTATTGTAGTATATAAAGGTCCCACGGAGACGCAGAGGCCAACTCGCCAGGAATGTTGCCAAATATTACCGCCGAGATGATAGGTTGGGTTAGGTTAGTTTATATTACGTTATTGATGTACATGAAGGACCCACGTAGACGTAGGGGCCATCTCGTCAAGAATATTGTCAAATATTACCGCCGAGATGATAGGTTGGATTAGGTTAGGTTATATTACGTTATTGATGTATATGAAGATCCCACGGAGACGTAGAGGCCAACGCGCCAGGTATTTGGTCAAATATTACCGCCGAGATAATAGGTTGGGTTAGGTTTGGTTATAATTCGTTATTGATGTATATGAAGGTCTCACGGAGACGTAGAGGCCAACATGCCAGGAATGTTGCCAAATATTACCGCCGAGATGTTAGGTTGGGTTAGGTTAGGCTATATTACGTTATTGATGTATATAAAGGTCCCACGGAGACGTAGAGGCCAACTCGCCAGGAATGTTGTCAGATATTACCGCCGAGATGTTAGGTTGGGTTAGGTTAGGTTATATTACGTTCTTGATGTATATAATGGTCCCACGCAGACGTAGAGGCCAACCCTCCAGGAATGTTGTCAAATATTACCGCCGAGATGATAGGTTGGGTTAGGTTAGGTTATATTACGTTATTGATGTATATAAAGGTCCCACGCAGACGTAGAGGCCAACTCGCCAGGAATGTTGTCAGATATTACCGCCGAGATGTTAGGCTGGGTTAGGTTAGGTTATATTACGTTCTTGATGTATATAAAGGTCCCACGCAGACGTAGAGGCCAACCCTCCAGGAATGTTGTCAAATATTACCGCCGAGATGATAGGTTGGGTTAGGTTAGGTTATATTTCGTTATTGATGTATATGAAGGTCCCACGGAGACGTAGAGGCCAACTCGCCATGAATGTTGTCAAATATTACAGCCGCGATGTTAGATTGGGGGAGGTATGGTTATATTACGTTATTGATGTATATAAAGGTCTCTACAAGGTTGGTAGAGGCCAACAAGCCAGGAATGTTGCCAATTATTACCGCCGAGATGTTAGGTTGGCTTAGGTTAGGTTATATTACGTTCTTGATGTATATAAAGGTCCCACGCAGACGTAGAGGCCAACCCTCCAGGAATGTTGTCAAATATTACCGCCGAGATGATAGGTTGGGTTAGGTTAGGTTATATTTCGTTATTGATGTATATGAAGTCCCACGGAGACGTAGAGGCCAACTCGCCATGAATGTTGTCAAATATTACAGCCGCGATGTTAGATTGGGTTAGGTTAGGTTATATTACGTTATTGTAGTATATAAAGGTCCCACGGAGACGCAGAGGCCAACTCGCCAGGAATGTTGCCAAATATTACCGCCGAGATGATAGGTTGGGTTAGGTTAGTTTATATTACGTTATTGATGTACATGAAGGACCCACGTAGACGTAGGGGCCATCTCGTCAAGAATATTGTCAAATATTACCGCCGAGATGATAGGATGGATTAGATTAGGTTATATTACGTTATTGATGTATATAAAGGTCTCTACAAGGTTGGTAGAGGCCAACAAGACAGGAATGTTGCCAATTATTACCGCCGAGATGTTAGGTTGGGTTAGGTTAGGCTATATTACGTTATTGATGTATATAAAGGTCCCACGCAGACGTAGGGGCCATCTCGTCAAGAATATTGTTAAATATTACCGCCGAGTTGATAGGTTGGATTAGGTTTGGTTATATTACGCTCTTGATGTATATAAAGGTCCCACGCAGACGTAGAGGCCAACCCTCCAGGAATGTTGTCAAATATTACCGCCGTGATGATAGGTTGGGTTAGGTTAGGTTATATTTCGTTATTGATGTATATAAAGGTCCCACGCAGACGTAGAGGCCAACCCTCCAGGAATGTTGTCAAATATTACCGCCGAGATGATAGGTTGGGTTAGGTTAGGTTATATTTCGTTATTGATGTATATAAAGGTCTCTACAAGGTTGGTAGAGGCCAACAAGCCAGGAATGTTGCCAATTATTACCGCCGAGATGTTAGGTTGGCTTAGGTTAGGTTATATTACGTTCTTGATGTATATAAAGGTCCCACGCAGACGTAGAGGCCAACCCTCCAGGAATGTTGTCAAATATTACCGCCGAGATGATAGGTTGGGTTAGGTTAGGTTATATTTCGTTATTGATGTATATGAAGGTCCCACGGAGACGTAGAGGCCAACTCGCCATGAATGTTGTCAAATATTACAGCCGCGATGTTAGATTGGGTTAGGTTAGGTTATATTACGTTATTGTAGTATATAAAGGTCCCACGGAGACGCAGAGGCCAACTCGCCAGGAATGTTGTCAAATATTACCGCCGAGATGATAGGTTGGGTTAGGTTAGGTTATATTACGTTATTGATGTACATGAAGGACCCACGTAGACGTAGGCGCCATCTCGTCAAGAATATTGTCAAATATTACCGCCGAGATGATAGGTTGGATTAG
Organism: Xylocopa violacea; assembly: GCA_963969225.1. NCBI lineage: Eukaryota > Metazoa > Arthropoda > Insecta > Hymenoptera > Apidae > Xylocopa > Xylocopa violacea. The sequence continues at coordinate 8,308,907 of CAXAJV010000016.1, read as the reverse complement.
GTTAGGTTATATTACGTTATTGATGTATATGAAGATCCCACGGAGACGTAGAGGCCAACGCGCCAGGTATTTGGTCAAATATTACCGCCGAGATAATAGGTTGGGTTAGGTTTGGTTATAATTCGTTATTGATGTATATGAAGGTCTCACGGAGACGTAGAGGCCAACATGCCAGGAATGTTGCCAAATATTACCGCCGAGATGTTAGGTTGGGTTAGGTTAGGTTATATTTCGTTACTGATGTATATGAAGGTCCCACGGAGACGTAGAGGCCAACTCGCCATGAATGTTGTCAAATATTACAGCCGCGATGTTAGATTGGGTTAGGTTAGGTTATATTACGTTATTGTAGTATATAAAGTTCCCACGGAGACGCAGAGGCCAACTCGCCAGGAATGTTGCCAAATATTATCGCCGAGATGATAGGTTGGGTTAGGTTAGGTTATATTACGTTATTGATGTACATGAAGGACCCACGTAGACGTAGGGGCCATCTCGTCAAGAGTATTGTCAAATATTACCGCCGAGATGATAGGTTGGATTAGATTAGGTTATATTACGTTATTGATGTATATAAAGGTCTCTACAAGGTTGGTAGAGGCCAACAAGCCAGGAATGTTGCCAATTATTACCGCCGAGATGTTAGGTTGGGTTAGGTTAGGCTATATTACGTTATTGATGTATATAAAGGTCCCACGGAGACGTAGAGGCCAACTCGCCAGGAATGTTGTCAGATATTACCGCCGAGATGTTAGGTTGGGTTAGGTTAGGTTATATTACGTTATTGAGGTTTATGAAGGACCCACGTAGACGTAGGGGCCATCTCGTCAAGAATATTGTCAAATATTACCGCCGAGATGATAGGATGGATTAGATTAGGTTATATTACGTTATTGATGTATATAAAGGTCTCTACAAGGTTGGTAGAGGCCAACAAGCCGGGAATGTTGCCAATTATTACCGCCGAGATGTTAGGTTGGGTTAGGTTAGGCTATATTACGTTATTGATGTATATAAAGGTCCCACGGAGACGTAGAGGCCAACTCGCCAGGAATGTTGTCAAATATTACCGCCGAGATGTTAGGTTGGGTTAGGTTAGGTTATATTACGTTCTTGATGTATATAAAGGTCCCACGCAGACGTAGAGGCCAACCCTCCAGGAATGTTGTCAAATATTACCGCCGAGATGATAGGTTGGGTTAGGTTAGGTTATATTTCGTTATTGATGTATATGAAGGTCCCACGGAGACGTAGAGGACAACTCGCCATGAATGTTGTCAAATATTACAGCCGCGATGTTAGATTGGGTTAGGTTAGGTTATATTACGTTATTGATGTATATGAAGGACCTACGTAGACGTAGGGGCCATCTCGTCAAGAATATTGTCAAATATTACCGCCGAGATAATAGGTTGGATTAGGTTAGGTTATATTACGTTATTGATGTATATGAAGGACCCACGTAGACGTAGGGGCCATCTCGTCAAGAATATTGTCAAATATTACCGCCGAGACGATAGGTTGGATTAGATTAGGTTATATTACGTTATTGATGTATATAAAGGTCTCTACAAGGTTGGTAGAGGCCAACAAGCCAGGAATGTTGCCAATTATTACCGCCGAGATGTTAGGTTGGCTTAGGTTAGGTTATATTACGTTCTTGATGTATATAAAGGTCCCACGCAGACGTAGAGGCCAACCCTCCAGGAATGTTGTCAAATATTACCGCCGTGATGATAGGTTGGGTTAGGTTAGGTTATATTTCGTTATTGATGTATATAAAGGTCCCACGCAGACGTAGAGGCCAACCCTCCAGGAATGTTGTCAAATATTACCGCCGAGATGATAGGTTGGGTTAGGTTAGGTTATATTTCGTTATTGATGTATATGAAGGTCCCACGGAGACGTAGAGGACAACTCGCCATGAATGTTGTCAAATATTACAGCCGCGATGTTAGATTGGGTTAGGTTAGGTTATATTACGTTATTGATGTATATGAAGGACCTACGTAGACGTAGGGGCCATCTCGTCTAGAATATTGTCAAATATTACCGCCGAGATGATAGGTTGGATTATGTTAGGTTATATTACGTTATTGATGTATATGAAGGACCCACGTAGACGTAGGGGCCATCTCGTCAAGAATATTGTCAAATATTACCGCCGAGATGATAGGTTGGATTAGATTAGGTTATATTACGTTATTGATGTATATAAAGGTCTCTACAAGGTTGGTAGAGGCCAACAAGCCAGGAATGTTGCCAATTATTACCGCCGAGATGTTAGGTTGGGTTAGGTTAGGCTATATTACGTTATTGATGTATATAAAGGTCCCACGGAGACGTAGAGGCCAACTCGCCAGGAATGTTGTCAGATATTACCGCCGAGATGTTAGGTTGGGTTAGGTTAGGTTATATTACGTTCTTGATGTATATAATGGTCCCACGCAGACGTAGAGGCCAACCCTCCAGGAATGTTGTCAAATATTACCGCCGAGATGATAGGTTGGGTTAGGTTAGGTTATATTTCGTTATTGATGTATATGAAGGTCCCACGGAGACGTAGAGGACAACTCGCATTGAATGTTGTCAAATATTACAGCCGCGATGTAAGATTGGGTTAAGTTAGGTTATATTTCGTTATTGATGTATATGAAGGACCTACGTAGACGTAGGGGCCATCTCGTCAAGAATATTGTCAAATATTACCGCCGAGATGATAGGTTGGATTAGGTTAGGTTATATTACGTTATTGATGTATATGAAGGACCCACGTAGACGTAGGGGCCATCTCGTCAAGAATATTGTCAAATATTACCGCCGAGATGATAGGTTGGATTAGATTAGGTTATATTACGTTATTGATGTATATAAAGGTCTCTACAAGGTTGGTAGAGGCCAACAAGCCAGGAATGTTGCCAATTATTACCGCCGAGATGTTAGGTTGGCTTAGGTTAGGTTATATTACGTTCTTGATGTATATAAAGGTCCCACGCAGACGTAGAGGCCAACCCTCCAGGAATGTTGTCAAATATTACCGCCGTGATGATAGGTTGGGTTAGGTTAGGTTATATTTCGTTATTGATGTATATGGAGGTCCCACGGAGACGCAGAGGCCAACTCGCCAGGAATTTTGTCAAATATTACCGCCGAGATGATAGGTTGGGTTAGGTTAGGTTATATTACGTTATTGTTGTATATAAAGGTCCCACGGAGACACAGAGGCCAACCCTCCAGGAATGTTGTCAAATATTACCGCCGAGACGATAGGTTGGGTTAGGTTAGGTTATATTTCGTTATTGATGTATATGAAGGTCCCACGGAGACGTAGAGGACAACTCGCATTGAATGTTGTCAAATATTACAGCCGCGATGTTAGATTGGGTTAAGTTAGGTTATATTTCGTTATTGATGTATATGAAGGACCTACGTAGACGTAGGGGCCATCTCGTCAAGAATATTGTCAAATATTACCGCCGAGATGATAGGTTGGATTAGGTTAGGTTATATTACGTTATTGATGTATATGAAGGACCCACGTAGACGTAGGGGCCATCTCGTCAAGAATATTGTCAAATATTACCGCCGAGATGATAGGTTGGATTAGATTAGGTTATATTACGTTATTGATGTATATAAAGGTCTCTACAAGGTTGGTAGAGGCCAACAAGCCAGGAATGTTGCCAATTATTGCCGCCGAGATGTTAGGTTGGCTTAGGTTAGGTTATATTACGTTCTTGATGTATATAAAGGTCCCACGCAGACGTAGAGGCCAACCCTCCAGGAATGTTGTCAAATATTACCGCCGTGATTGTAGGTTGGGTTAGGTTAGGTTATATTTCGTTATTGATGTATATAAAGGTCCCACGCAGACGTAGAGGCCAACCCTCCAGGAATGTTGTCAAATATTACCGCCGAGATGATAGGTTGGGTTAGGTTAGGTTATATTTCGTTATTGATGTATATGAAGGTCCCACGGAGACGTAGAGGACAACTCGCCATGAATGTTGTCAAATATTACAGCCGCGATGTTAGATTGGGTTAGGTTAGGTTATATTACGTTATTGATGTATGTGAAGGACCTACGTAGACGTAGGGGCCATCTCGTCAAGAATATTGTCAAATATTACCGCCGAGATGATAGGTTGGATTAGGTTAGGTTATATTACGTTATTGATGTATATGAAGGACCCACGTAGACGTAGGGGCCATCTCGTCAAGAATATTGTCAAATATTACCGCCGAGATGATAGGTTGGATTAGATTAGGTTATATTACGTTATTGATGTATATAAAGGTCTCTACAAGGTTGGTAGAGGCCAACTCGCCAGGAATGTTGTCAAATATTACCGCCGAGATGTTAGGTTGGGTTAGGTTAGGTTATATTACGTTCTTGATGTATATAAAGGTCCCACGCAGACGTAGAGGCCAACCCTCCAGGAATGTTGTCAAATATTACCGCCGAGATGATAGGTTGGGTTAGGTTAGGTTATATTTCGTTATTGATGTATATGAAGGTCCCACGGAGACGTAGAGGACAACTCGCCATGAATGTTGTCAAATATTACAGCCGCGATGTTAGATTGGGTTAGGTTAGGTTATATTACGTTATTGATGTATATGAAGGACTTACGTAGACGTAGGGGCCATCTCGTCAAGAATATTGTCAAATATTACCGCCGAGATGATAGGTTGGATTATGTTAGGTTATATTACGTTATTGATGTATATGAAGGACCCACGTAGACGTAGGGGCCATCTTGTCAAGAATATAGTCAAATATTACCGCCGAGATGATAGGTTGGATTAGATTAGGTTATATTACGTTATTGATGCATATAAAGGTCTCTACAAGTTTGGTAGAGGCCAACAAGCCAGGAATGTTGCCAATTATTACCGCCGAGATGTTAGGTTGGCTTAGGTTAGGTTATATTACGTTCCTGATGTATATAAAGGTCCCACGCAGACGTAGAGGCCAACCCTCCAGGAATGTTGTCAAATATTACCGCCGAGATGATAGGTTGGGTTAGGTTAGGTTATATTTCGTTATTGTAGTATATAAAGGTCCCACGGAGAAGCAGAGGCCAACTCGCCAGGAATGTTGCCAAATATTACCGCCGAGATGATAGGTTGGGTTAGGTTAGGTTATATTACGTTATTGATGTATATGAAGGACCCACGTAGACGTAGGGGCCATCTCGTCAAGAATATTGTCAAATATTACCGCCGAGATGATAGGTTGGATTAGATTAGGTTATATTACGTTATTGATGTATATAAAGGTCTCTACAAGGTTGGTAGAGGCCAACAAGCCAGAAATGTTGCCAATTATTACCGCCGAGATGTTAGGTTGGCTTAGGTTAGGTTATATTACGTTCTTGATGTATATAAAGGTCCCACGCAGACGTAGAGGCCAACCCTCCAGGAATGTTGTCAAATATTACCGCCGAGATGATAGGTTGGGTTAGGTTAGGTTATATTTCGTTATTGATGTATATGAAGGTCCCACGGAGACGTAGAGGCCAACTCGCCATGAATGTTGTCAAATATTACAGCCGCGATGTTAGATTGGGTTAGGTTAGGTTATATTACGTTATTGTAGTATATAAAGGTCCCACGGAGACGCAGAGGCCAACTCGCCAGGAATGTTGTCAAATATTACCGCCGAGATGATAGGTTGGGTTAGGTTAGGTTATATTACGTTATTGATGTACATGAAGGACCCACGTAGACGTAGGGGCCATCTCGTCAAGAATATTGTCAAATATTACCGCCGAGATGATAGGTTGGATTAGGTTAGGTTATATTACGTTATTGATGTATATGAAGATCCCACGGAGACGTAGAGGCCAACGCGCCAGGTATTTGGTCAAATATTACCGCCGAGATAATAGGTTGGGTTAGGTTTGGTTATAATTCGTTATTGATGTATATGAAGGTCTCACGGAGACGTAGAGGCCAACATGCCAGGAATGTTGCCAAATATTACCGCCGAGATGTTAGGTTGGGTTAGGTTAGGCTATATTACGTTATTGATGTATATAAAGGTCCCACGGAGGCGTAGAGGCCAACTCGCCAGGAATGTTGTCAGATATTACCGCCGAGATGTTAGGTTGGGTTAGGTTAGGTTATATTACGTTCTTGATGTATATAATGGTCCCACGCAGACGTAGAGGCCAACCCTCCAGGAATGTTGTCAAATATTACCGCCGAGATGATAGGTTGGGTTAGGTTAGGTTATATTACGTTATTGATGTATATAAAGGTCCCACGGAGACGTAGAGGCCAACTCGCCAGGAATGTTGTCAGATATTACCGCCGAGATGTTAGGTTGGGTTAGGTTAGGTTATATTACGTTCTTGATGTATATAAAGGTCCCACGCAGACGTAGAGGCCAACCCTCCAGGAATGTTGTCAAATATTACCGCCGAGATGATAGGTTGGGTTAGGTTAGGTTATATTTCGTTATTGATGTATATGAAGGTCCCACGGAGACGTAGAGGCCAACTCGCCATGAATGTTGTCAAATATTACAGCCGCGATGTTAGATTGGGTTAGGTATGGTTATATTACGTTATTGATGTATATAAAGGTCTCTACAAGGTTGGTAGAGGCCAACAAGCCAGGAATGTTGCCAATTATTACCGCCGAGATGTTAGGTTGGCTTAGGTTAGGTTATATTACGTTCTTGATGTATATAAAGGTCCCACGCAGACGTAGAGGCCAACCCTCCAGGAATGTTGTCAAATATTACCGCCGAGATGATAGGTTGGGTTAGGTTAGGTTATATTTCGTTATTGATGTATATGAAGGTCCCACGGAGACGTAGAGGCCAACTCGCCATGAATGTTGTCAAATATTACAGCCGCGATGTTAGATTGGGTTAGGTTAGGTTATATTACGTTATTGTAGTATATAAAGGTCCCACGGAGACGCAGAGGCCAACTCGCCAGGAATGTTGCCAAATATTACCGCCGAGATGATAGGTTGGGTTAGGTTAGTTTATATTACGTTATTGATGTACATGAAGGACCCACGTAGACGTAGGGGCCATCTCGTCAAGAATATTGTCAAATATTACCGCCGAGATGATAGGTTGGATTAGATTAGGTTATATTACGCTATTGATGTATATAAAGGTCTCTACAAGGTTGGTAGAGGCCAACAAGCCAGGAATGTTGCCAATTATTACCGCCGAGATGTTAGGTTGGGTTAGGTTAGGCTATATTACGTTATTGATGTATATAAAGGTCCCACGGAGACGTAGAGGCCAACTCGCCAGGAATGTTGTCAGATATTACCGCCGAGATGTTAGGTTGGGTTAGGTTAGGTTATATTACGTTATTGAGGTTTATGAAGGACCCACGTAGACGTAGGGTCCATCTCGTCAAGAATATTGTCAAATATTACCGCCGAGATGATAGGATGGATTAGATTAGGTTATATTACGTTATTGATGTATATAAAGGTCTCTACAAGGTTGGTAGAGGCCAACAAGCCAGGAATGTTGCCAATTATTACCGCCGAGATGTTAGGTTGGGTTAGGTTAGGCTATATTACGTTATTGATGTATATAAAGGTCCCACGCAGACGTAGGGGCCATCTCGTCAAGAATATTGTCAAATATTACCGCCGAGATGATAGGTTGGATTAGATTAGGTTATATTACGTTATTGATGTATATAAAGGTCTCTACAAGGTTGGTAGAGGCCAACTCGCCAGGAATGTTGTCAAATATTACCGCCGAGATGTTAGGTTGGGTTAGGTTAGGTTATATTACGTTCTTGATGTATATAAAGGTCCCACGCAGACGTAGAGGCCAACCCTCCAGGAATGTTGTCAAATATTACCGCCGAGATGATAGGTTGGGTTAGGTTAGGTTATATTTCGTTATTGATGTATATGGAGGTCCCACGGAGACGCAGAGGCCAACTCGCCAGGAATTTGGTCAAATATTACCGCCGAGATGATAGGTTGGGTTAGGTTAGGTTATATTACGTTATTGTTGTATATAAAGGTCCCACGGAGACACAGAGGCCAACCCTCCAGGAATGTTGTCAAATATTACCGCCGAGACGATAGGTTGGGTTAGGTTAGGTTATATTTCGTTATTGATGTATATGAAGGTCCCACGGAGACGTAGAGGACAACTCGCCATGAATGTTGTCAAATATTACAGCCGCGATGTTAGATTGGGTTAGGTTAGGTTATATTACGTTATTGATGTATATGAAGGACTTACGTAGACGTAGGGGCCATCTCGTCAAGAATATTGTCAAATATTACCGCCGAGATGATAGGTTGGATTATGTTAGGTTATATTACGTTATTGATGTATATGAAGGACCCACGTAGACGTAGGGGCCATCTTGTCAAGAATATAGTCAAATATTACCGCCGAGATGATAGGTTGGATTAGATTAGGTTATATTACGTTATTGATGCATATAAAGGTCTCTACAAGTTTGGTAGAGGCCAACAAGCCAGGAATGTTGCCAATTATTACCGCCGAGATGTTAGGTTGGCTTAGGTTAGGTTATATTACGTTCCTGATGTATATAAAGGTCCCACGCAGACGTAGAGGCCAACCCTCCAGGAATGTTGTCAAATATTACCGCCGAGATGATAGGTTGGGTTAGGTTAGGTTATATTTCGTTATTGTAGTATATAAAGGTCCCACGGAGAAGCAGAGGCCAACTCGCCAGGAATGTTGCCAAATATTACCGCCGAGATGATAGGTTGGGTTAGGTTAGGTTATATTACGTTATTGATGTATATGAAGGACCCACGTAGACGTAGGGGCCATCTCGTCAAGAATATTGTCAAATATTACCGCCGAGATGATAGGTTGGATTAGATTAGGTTATATTACGTTATTGATGTATATGAAGGTCTCTACAAGGTTGGTAGAGGCCAACAAGCCAGAAATGTTGCCAATTATTACCGCCGAGATGTTAGGTTGGCTTAGGTTAGGTTATATTACGTTCTTGATGTATATAAAGGTCCCACGCAGACGTAGAGGCCAACCCTCCAGGAATGTTGTCAAATATTACCGCCGAGATGATAGGTTGGGTTAGGTTAGGTTATATTTCGTTATTGATGTATATGAAGGTCCCACGGAGACGTAGAGGCCAACTCGCCATGAATGTTGTCAAATATTACAGCCGCGATGTTAGATTGGGTTAGGTTAGGTTATATTACGTTATTGTAGTATATAAAGGTCCCACGGAGACGCAGAGGCCAACTCGCCAGGAATGTTGTCAAATATTACCGCCGAGATGATAGGTTGGGTTAGGTTAGGTTATATTACGTTATTGATGTACATGAAGGACCCACGTAGACGTAGGGGCCATCTCGTCAAGAATATTGTCAAATATTACCGCCGAGATGATAGGTTGGGTTAGGTTAGGTTATATTACGTTATTGTTGTATATAAAGGTCCCACGGAGACACAGAGGCCAACCCTCCAGGAATGTTGTCGAATATTACCGCCGAGATGATAGGTTGGGTTAGGTTAGGTTATATTTCGTTATTGATGTATATGAAGGTCCCACGGAGACGTAGAGGACAACTCGCCATGAATGTTGTCAAATATTACAGCCGCGATGTTAGATTGGGTTAGGTTAGGTTATATTACGTTATTGATGTATATGAAGGACCTACGTAGACGTAGGGGCCATCTCGTCAAGAATATTGTCAAATATTACCGCCGAGATGATAGGTTGGATTATGTTAGGTTATATTACGTTATTGATGTATATGAAGGACCCACGTAGACGTAGGGGCCATCTCGTCAAGAATATTGTCAAATATTACCGCCGAGATGATAGGTTGGATTAGATTAGGTTATATTACGTTATTGATGCATATAAAGGTCTCTACAAGTTTGGTAGAGGCCAACAAGCCAGGAATGTTGCCAATTATTACCGCCGAGATGTTAGGTTGGCTTAGGTTAGGTTATATTACGTTCTTGATGTATATAAAGGTCCCACGCAGACGTAGAGGCCAACCCTCCAGGAATGTTGTCAAATATTACCGCCGAGATGATAGGTTGGGTTAGGTTAGGTTATATTTCGTTATTGATGTATATGAAGGTCCCACGGAGACGCAGAGGCCAACTCGCCAGGAATGTTGCCAAATATTACCGCCGAGATGATAGGTTGGGTTAGGTTAGGTTATATTACGTTATTGATGTATGTGAAGGACCCACGTAGACGTAGGGGCCATCTCGTCAAGAATATTGTCAAATATTACCGCCGAGATGATAGGTTGGATTAGATTAGGTTATATTACGTTATTGATGTATATAAAGGTCTCTACAAGGTTGGTAGAGGCCAACAAGCCAGGAATGTTGCCAATTATTACCGCCGAGATGTTAGGTTGGCTTAGGTTAGGTTATATTACGTTCTTGATGTATATAAAGGTCCCACGCAGACGTAGAGGCCAACCCTCCAGGAATGTTGTCAAATATTACCGCCGAGATGATAGGTTGGGTTAGGTTAGGTTATATTTCGTTATTGATGTATATGAAGGTCCCACGGAGACGTAGAGGCCAACTCGCCATGAATGTTGTCAAATATTACAGCCGCGATGTTAGATTGGGTTAGGTTAGGTTATATTACGTTATTGTAGTATATAAAGGTCCCACGGAGACGTAGAGGCCAACTCGCCAGGAATGTTGTCAGATATTACCGCCGAGATGTTAGGTTGGGTTAGGTTAGGTTATATTATGTTCTTGATGTATATAATGGTCCCACGCAGACGTAGAGGCCAACCCTCCAGGAATGTTGTCAAATATTACCGCCGAGATGTTAGGTTGGGTTAGGTTAGGTTATATTACGTTCTTGATGTATATAATGGTCCCACGCAGACGTAGAGGCCAACCCTCCAGGAATGTTGTCAAATATTACCGCCGAGATGATAGGTTGGGTTAGGTTAGGTTATATTTCGTTATTGATGTATATGAAGGTCCCACGGAGACGTAGAGGACAACTCGCCATGAATGTTGTCAAATATTACAGCCGCGATGTTAGATTGGGTTAGGTTAGTTTATATTACGTTATTGATGTATATGAAGGACCTACGTAGACGTAGGGGCCATCTCGTCAAGAATATTGTCAAATATTACCGCCGAGATGATAGGTTGGATTAGGTTAGGTTATATTACGTTATTGATGTATATGAAGGACCCACGTAGACGTAGGGGCCATCTCGTCAAGAATATTGTCAAATATTACCGCCGAGATGATAGGTTGGATTAGATTGGGTTATATTACGTTATTGATGTATATAAAGGTCTCTACAAGGTTGGTAGAGGCCAACTCGCCAGGAATGTTGTCAAATATTACCGCCGAGATGTTAGGTTGGGTTAGGTTAGGTTATATTACGTTCTTGATGTATATAAAGGTCCCACGCAGACGTAGAGGCCAACCCTCCAGGAATGTTGTCAAATATTACCGCCGAGATGATAGGTTGGGTTAGGTTAGGTTATATTTCGTTATTGATGTATATGGAGGTCCCACGGAGACGCAGAGGCCAACTCGCCAGGAATTTTGTCAAATATTACCGCCGAGATGATAGGTTGGGTTAGGTTAGGTTATATTACGTTATTGTTGTATATAAAGGTCCCACGGAGACACAGAGGCCAACCCTCCAGGAATGTTGTCAAATATTACCGCCGAGACGATAGGTTGGGTTAGGTTAGGTTATATTTCGTTATTGATGTATATGAAGGTCCCACGGAGACGTAGAGGACAACTCGCATTGAATGTTGTCAAATATTACAGCCGCGATGTTAGATTGGGTTAAGTTAGGTTATATTTCGTTATTGATGTATATGAAGGACCTACGTAGACGTAGGGGCCATCTCGTCAAGAATATTGTCAAATATTACCGCCGAGATGATAGGTTGGATTAGGTTAGGTTATATTACGTTATTGATGTATATGAAGGACCCACGTAGACGTAGGGGCCATCTCGTCAAGAATATTGTCAAATATTACCGCCGAGATGATAGGTTGGATTAGATTAGGTTATATTACGTTATTGATGTATATAAAGGTCTCTACAAGGTTGGTAGAGGCCAACAAGCCAGGAATGTTGCCAATTATTACCGCCGAGATGTTAGGTTGGCTTAGGTTAGGTTATATTACGTTCTTGATGTATATAAAGGTCCCACGCAGACGTAGAGGCCAACCCTCCAGGAATGTTGTCAAATATTACCGCCGTGATTGTAGGTTGGGTTAGGTTAGGTTATATTTCGTTATTGATGTATATAAAGGTCCCACGCAGACGTAGAGGCCAACCCTCCAGGAATGTTGTCAAATATTACCGCCGAGATGATAGGTTGGGTTAGGTTAGGTTATATTTCGTTATTGATGTATATGAAGGTCCCACGGAGACGTAGAGGACAACTCGCCATGAATGTTGTCAAATATTACAGCCGCGATGTTAGATTGGGTTAGGTTAGGTTATATTACGTTATTGATGTATGTGAAGGACCTACGTAGACGTAGGGGCCATCTCGTCAAGAATATTGTCAAATATTACCGCCGAGATGATAGGTTGGATTAGGTTAGGTTATATTACGTTATTGATGTATATGAAGGACCCACGTAGACGTAGGGGCCATCTCGTCAAGAATATTGTCAAATATTACCGCCGAGATGATAGGTTGGATTAGATTAGGTTATATTACGTTATTGATGTATATAAAGGTCTCTACAAGGTTGGTAGAGGCCAACTCGCCAGGAATGTTGTCAAATATTACCGCCGAGATGTTAGGTTGGGTTAGGTTAGGTTATATTACGTTCTTGATGTATATAAAGGTCCCACGCAGACGTAGAGGCCAACCCTCCAGGAATGTTGTCAAATATTACCGCCGAGATGATAGGTTGGGTTAGGTTAGGTTATATTTCGTTATTGATGTATATGAAGGTCCCACGGAGACGTAGAGGACAACTCGCCATGAATGTTGTCAAATATTACAGCCGCGATGTTAGATTGGGTTAGGTTAGGTTATATTACGTTATTGATGTATATGAAGGACTTACGTAGACGTAGGGGCCATCTCGTCAAGAATATTGTCAAATATTACCGCCGAGATGATAGGTTGGATTATGTTAGGTTATATTACGTTATTGATGTATATGAAGGACCCACGTAGACGTAGGGGCCATCTTGTCAAGAATATAGTCAAATATTACCGCCGAGATGATAGGTTGGATTAGATTAGGTTATATTACGTTATTGATGCATATAAAGGTCTCTACAAGTTTGGTAGAGGCCAACAAGCCAGGAATGTTGCCAATTATTACCGCCGAGATGTTAGGTTGGCTTAGGTTAGGTTATATTACGTTCCTGATGTATATAAAGGTCCCACGCAGACGTAGAGGCCAACCCTCCAGGAATGTTGTCAAATATTACCGCCGAGATGATAGGTTGGGTTAGGTTAGGTTATATTTCGTTATTGTAGTATATAAAGGTCCCACGGAGAAGCAGAGGCCAACTCGCCAGGAATGTTGCCAAATATTACCGCCGAGATGATAGGTTGGGTTAGGTTAGGTTATATTACGTTATTGATGTATATGAAGGACCCACGTAGACGTAGGGGCCATCTCGTCAAGAATATTGTCAAATATTACCGCCGAGATGATAGGTTGGATTAGATTAGGTTATATTACGTTATTGATGTATATAAAGGTCTCTACAAGGTTGGTAGAGGCCAACAAGCCAGAAATGTTGCCAATTATTACCGCCGAGATGTTAGGTTGGCTTAGGTTAGGTTATATTACGTTCTTGATGTATATAAAGGTCCCACGCAGACGTAGAGGCCAACCCTCCAGGAATGTTGTCAAATATTACCGCCGAGATGATAGGTTGGGTTAGGTTAGGTTATATTTCGTTATTGATGTATATGAAGGTCCCACGGAGACGTAGAGGCCAACTCGCCATGAATGTTGTCAAATATTACAGCCGCGATGTTAGATTGGGTTAGGTTAGGTTATATTACGTTATTGTAGTATATAAAGGTCCCACGGAGACGCAGAGGCCAACTCGCCAGGAATGTTGTCAAATATTACCGCCGAGATGATAGGTTGGGTTAGGTTAGGTTATATTACGTTATTGATGTACATGAAGGACCCACGTAGACGTAGGGGCCATCTCGTCAAGAATATTGTCAAATATTACCGCCGAGATGATAGGTTGGATTAGGTTAGGTTATATTACGTTATTGATGTATATGAAGATCCCACGGAGACGTAGAGGCCAACGCGCCAGGTATTTGGTCAAATATTACCGCCGAGATAATAGGTTGGGTTAGGTTTGGTTATAATTCGTTATTGATGTATATGAAGGTCTCACGGAGACGTAGAGGCCAACATGCCAGGAATGTTGCCAAATATTACCGCCGAGATGTTAGGTTGGGTTAGGTTAGGCTATATTACGTTATTGATGTATATAAAGGTCCCACGGAGGCGTAGAGGCCAACTCGCCAGGAATGTTGTCAGATATTACCGCCGAGATGTTAGGTTGGGTTAGGTTAGGTTATATTACGTTCTTGATGTATATAATGGTCCCACGCAGACGTAGAGGCCAACCCTCCAGGAATGTTGTCAAATATTACCGCCGAGATGATAGGTTGGGTTAGGTTAGGTTATATTACGTTATTGATGTATATAAAGGTCCCACGGAGACGTAGAGGCCAACTCGCCAGGAATGTTGTCAGATATTACCGCCGAGATGTTAGGTTGGGTTAGGTTAGGTTATATTACGTTCTTGATGTATATAAAGGTCCCACGCAGACGTAGAGGCCAACCCTCCAGGAATGTTGTCAAATATTACCGCCGAGATGATAGGTTGGGTTAGGTTAGGTTATATTTCGTTATTGATGTATATGAAGGTCCCACGGAGACGTAGAGGCCAACTCGCCATGAATGTTGTCAAATATTACAGCCGCGATGTTAGATTGGGTTAGGTATGGTTATATTACGTTATTGATGTATATAAAGGTCTCTACAAGGTTGGTAGAGGCCAACAAGCCAGGAATGTTGCCAATTATTACCGCCGAGATGTTAGGTTGGCTTTGGTTAGGTTATATTACGTTCTTGATGTATATAAAGGTCCCACGCAGACGTAGAGGCCAACCCTCCAGGAATGTTGTCAAATATTACCGCCGAGATGATAGGTTGGGTTAGGTTAGGTTATATTTCGTTATTGATGTATATGAAGGTCCCACGGAGACGTAGAGGCCAACTCGCCATGAATGTTGTCAAATATTACAGCCGCGATGTTAGATTGGGTTAGGTTAGGTTATATTACGTTATTGTAGTATATAAAGGTCCCACGGAGACGCAGAGGCCAACTCGCCAGGAATGTTGCCAAATATTACCGCCGAGATGATAGGTTGGGTTAGGTTAGTTTATATTACGTTATTGATGTACATGAAGGACCCACGTAGACGTAGGGGCCATCTCGTCAAGAATATTGTCAAATATTACCGCCGAGATGATAGGTTGGATTAGATTAGGTTATATTACGCTATTGATGTATATAAAGGTCTCTACAAGGTTGGTAGAGGCCAACAAGCCAGGAATGTTGCCAATTATTCCCGCCGAGATGTTAGGTTGGGTTAGGTTAGGCTATATTACGTTATTGATGTATATAAAGGTCCCACGGAGACGTAGAGGCCAACTCGCCAGGAATGTTGTCAGATATTACCGCCGAGATGTTAGGTTGGGTTAGGTTAGGTTATATTACGTTATTGAGGTTTATGAAGGACCCACGTAGACGTAGGGTCCATCTCGTCAAGAATATTGTCAAATATTACCGCCGAGATGATAGGATGGATTAGATTAGGTTATATTACGTTATTGATGTATATAAAGGTCTCTACAAGGTTGGTAGAGGCCAACAAGCCAGGAATGTTGCCAATTATTACCGCCGAGATGTTAGGTTGGGTTAGGTTAGGCTATATTACGTTATTGATGTATATAAAGGTCCCACGCAGACGTAGGGGCCATCTCGTCAAGAATATTGTCAAATATTACCGCCGAGATGATAGGTTGGATTAGATTAGGTTATATTACGTTATTGATGTATATAAAGGTCTCTACAAGGTTGGTAGAGGCCAACTCGCCAGGAATGTTGTCAAATATTACCGCCGAGATGTTAGGTTGGGTTAGGTTAGGTTATATTACGTTCTTGATGTATATAAAGGTCCCACGCAGACGTAGAGGCCAACCCTCCAGGAATGTTGTCAAATATTACCGCCGAGATGATAGGTTGGGTTAGGTTAGGTTATATTTCGTTATTGATGTATATGGAGGTCCCACGGAGACGCAGAGGCCAACTCGCCAGGAATTTGGTCAAATATTACCGCCGAGATGATAGGTTGGGTTAGGTTAGGTTATATTACGTTATTGTTGTATATAAAGGTCCCACGGAGACACAGAGGCCAACCCTCCAGGAATGTTGTCAAATATTACCGCCGAGACGATAGGTTGGGTTAGGTTAGGTTATATTTCGTTATTGATGTATATGAAGGTCCCACGGAGACGTAGAGGACAACTCGCCATGAATGTTGTCAAATATTACAGCCGCGATGTTAGATTGGGTTAGGTTAGGTTATATTACGTTATTGATGTATATGAAGGACTTACGTAGACGTAGGGGCCATCTCGTCAAGAATATTGTCAAATATTACCGCCGAGATGATAGGTTGGATTATGTTAGGTTATATTACGTTATTGATGTATATGAAGGACCCACGTAGACGTAGGGGCCATCTTGTCAAGAATATAGTCAAATATTACCGCCGAGATGATAGGTTGGATTAGATTAGGTTATATTACGTTATTGATGCATATAAAGGTCTCTACAAGTTTGGTAGAGGCCAACAAGCCAGGAATGTTGCCAATTATTACCGCCGAGATGTTAGGTTGGCTTAGGTTAGGTTATATTACGTTCCTGATGTATATAAAGGTCCCACGCAGACGTAGAGGCCAACCCTCCAGGAATGTTGTCAAATATTACCGCCGAGATGATAGGTTGGGTTAGGTTAGGTTATATTTCGTTATTGTAGTATATAAAGGTCCCACGGAGAAGCAGAGGCCAACTCGCCAGGAATGTTGCCAAATATTACCGCCGAGATGATAGGTTGGGTTAGGTTAGGTTATATTACGTTATTGATGTATATGAAGGACCCACGTAGACGTAGGGGCCATCTCGTCAAGAATATTGTCAAATATTACCGCCGAGATGATAGGTTGGATTAGATTAGGTTATATTACGTTATTGATGTATATGAAGGTCTCTACAAGGTTGGTAGAGGCCAACAAGCCAGAAATGTTGCCAATTATTACCGCCGAGATGTTAGGTTGGCTTAGGTTAGGTTATATTACGTTCTTGATGTATATAAAGGTCCCACGCAGACGTAGAGGCCAACCCTCCAGGAATGTTGTCAAATATTACCGCCGAGATGATAGGTTGGGTTAGGTTAGGTTATATTTCGTTATTGATGTATATGAAGGTCCCACGGAGACGTAGAGGCCAACTCGCCATGAATGTTGTCAAATATTACAGCCGCGATGTTAGATTGGGTTAGGTTAGGTTATATTACGTTATTGTAGTATATAAAGGTCCCACGGAGACGCAGAGGCCAACTCGCCAGGAATGTTGTCAAATATTACCGCCGAGATGATAGGTTGGGTTAGGTTAGGTTATATTACGTTATTGATGTACATGAAGGACCCACGTAGACGTAGGGGCCATCTCGTCAAGAATATTGTCAAATATTACCGCCGAGATGATAGGTTGGGTTAGGTTAGGTTATATTACGTTATTGTTGTATATAAAGGTCCCACGGAGACACAGAGGCCAACCCTCCAGGAATGTTGTCGAATATTACCGCCGAGATGATAGGTTGGGTTAGGTTAGGTTATATTTCGTTATTGATGTATATGAAGGTCCCACGGAGACGTAGAGGACAACTCGCCATGAATGTTGTCAAATATTACAGCCGCGATGTTAGATTGGGTTAGGTTAGGTTATATTACGTTATTGATGTATATGAAGGACCTACGTAGACGTAGGGGCCATCTCGTCAAGAATATTGTCAAATATTACCGCCGAGATGATAGGTTGGATTATGTTAGGTTATATTACGTTATTGATGTATATGAAGGACCCACGTAGACGTAGGGGCCATCTCGTCAAGAATATTGTCAAATATTACCGCCGAGATGATAGGTTGGATTAGATTAGGTTATATTACGTTATTGATGCATATAAAGGTCTCTACAAGTTTGGTAGAGGCCAACAAGCCAGGAATGTTGCCAATTATTACCGCCGAGATGTTAGGTTGGCTTAGGTTAGGTTATATTACGTTCTTGATGTATATAAAGGTCCCACGCAGACGTAGAGGCCAACCCTCCAGGAATGTTGTCAAATATTACCGCCGAGATGATAGGTTGGGTTAGGTTAGGTTATATTTCGTTATTGATGTATATGAAGGTCCCACGGAGACGCAGAGGCCAACTCGCCAGGAATGTTGCCAAATATTACCGCCGAGATGATAGGTTGGGTTAGGTTAGGTTATATTACGTTATTGATGTATGTGAAGGACCCACGTAGACGTAGGGGCCATCTCGTCAAGAATATTGTCAAATATTACCGCCGAGATGATAGGTTGGATTAGATTAGGTTATATTACGTTATTGATGTATATAAAGGTCTCTACAAGGTTGGTAGAGGCCAACAAGCCAGGAATGTTGCCAATTATTACCGCCGAGATGTTAGGTTGGCTTAGGTTAGGTTATATTACGTTCTTGATGTATATAAAGGTCCCACGCAGACGTAGAGGCCAACCCTCCAGGAATGTTGTCAAATATTACCGCCGAGATGATAGGTTGGGTTAGGTTAGGTTATATTTCGTTATTGATGTATATGAAGGTCCCACGGAGACGTAGAGGCCAACTCGCCATGAATGTTGTCAAATATTACAGCCGCGATGTTAGATTGGGTTAGGTTAGGTTATATTACGTTATTGTAGTATATAAAGGTCCCACGGAGACGCAGAGGCCAACTCGCCAGGAATGTTGTCAAATATTACCGCCGAGATGATAGGTTGGGTTAGGTTAGGTTATATTACGTTATTGATGTACATGAAGGACCCACGTAGACGTAGGGGCCATCTCGTCAAGAATATTGTCAAATATTACCGCCGAGATGATAGGTTGGATTAGGTTAGGTTATATTACGTTATTGATGTATATGAAGATCCCACGGAGACGTAGAGGCCAACGCGCCAGGTATTTGGTCAAATATTACCGCCGGGATAATAGGTTGGGTTAGGTTTGGTTATAATTCGTTATTGATGTATATGAAGGTCTCACGGAGACGTAGAGGCCAACATGCCAGGAATGTTGCCAAATATTACCGCCGAGATGTTAGGTTGGGTTAGGTTAGGCTATATTACGTTATTGATGTATATAAAGGTCCCACGGAGACGTAGAGGCCAACTCGCCAGGAATGTTGTCAGATATTACCGCCGAGATGTTAGGTTGGGTTAGGTTAGGTTATATTACGTTCTTGATGTATATAATGGTCCCACGCAGACGTAGAGGCCAACCCTCCAGGAATGTTGTCAAATATTACCGCCGAGATGATAGGTTGGGTTAGGTTAGGTTATATTTCGTTATTGATGTATATGAAGGTCCCACGGAGACGTAGAGGCCAACTCGCCATGAATGTTGTCAAATATTACAGCCGCGATGTTAGATTGGGTTAGGTTAGGTTATATTACGTTATTGATGTATATAAAGGTCTCTACAAGGTTGGTAGAGGCCAACAAGCCAGGAATGTTGCCAATTATTACCGCCGAGATGTTAGGTTGGCTTAGGTTAGGTTATATTACGTTCTTGATGTATATAAAGGTCCCACGCAGACGTAGAGGCCAACCCTCCAGGAATGTTGTCAAATATTACCGCCGAGATGATAGGTTGGGTTAGGTTAGGTTATATTTCGCTACTGATGTATATGAAGGTCCCACGGAGACGTAGAGGCCAACTCGCCATGAATGTTGTCAAATATTACAGCCGCGATGTTAGATTGGGTTAGGTTAGGTTATATTACATTATTGTAGTATATAAAGGTCCCACGGAGACGCAGAGGCCAACTCGCCAGGAATGTTGCCAAATATTACCGCCGAGATGATAGGTTGGGTTAGGTTAGTTTATATTACGTTATTGATGTACATGAAGGACCCACGTAGACGTAGGGGCCATCTCGTCAAGAATATTGTCAAATATTACCGCCGAGATGATAGGTTGGATTAGATTAGGTTATATTACGTTATTGATGTATATAAAGGTCTCTACAAGGTTGGTAGAGGCCAACAAGCCAGGAATGTTGCCAATTATTACCGCCGAGATGTTAGGTTGGGTTAGGTTAGGCTATATTACGTTATTGATGTATATAAAGGTCCCACGGAGACGTAGAGGCCAACTCGCCAGGAATGTTGTCAGATATTACCGCCGAGATGTTAGGTTGGGTTAGGTTAGGTTATATTACGTTATTGAGGTTTATGAAGGACCCACGTAGACGTAGGGGCCATCTCGTCAAGAATATTGTCAAATATTACCGCCGAGATGATAGGATGGATTAGATTAGGTTATATTACGTTATTGATGTATATAAAGGTCTCTACAAGGTTGGTAGAGGCCAACAAGCCAGGAATGTTGCCAATTATTACCGCCGAGATGTTAGGTTGGGTTAGGTTAGGCTATATTACGTTATTGATGTATATAAAGGTCCCACGCAGACGTAGGGGCCATCTCGTCAAGAATATTGTTAAATATTACCGCCGAGTTGATAGGTTGGATTAGGTTTGGTTATATTTCGTTATTGATGTATATGGAGGTCCCGCGGAGACGCAGAGGCCAACTCGCCAGGAATTTTGTCAAATATTACCGCCGAGATGATAGGTTGGCTTAGGTTAGGTTATATTACGTTCTTGATGTATATAAAGGTCCCACGCAGACGTAGAGGCCAACCCTCCAGGAATGTTGTCAAATATTACCGCCGTGATGATAGGTTGGGTTAGGTTAGGTTATCCTTCGTTATTGATGTATATAAAGGTCCCACGCAGACGTAGAGGCCAACCCTCCAGGAATGTTGTCAAATATTACCGCCGAGATGATAGGTTGGGTTAGGTTAGGTTATATTTCGTTATTGATGTATATGGAGGTCCCACGGAGACGTAGAGGCCAAGTCGCCATGAATGTTGTCAAATATTACAGCCGCGATGTTAGATTGGGTTAGGTTAGGTTATATTACGTTATTGCATTATATAAAGGTCCCACGGAGACGCAGAGGCCAACTCGCCAGGAATGTTGTCAAATATTACCGCCGAGATGATAGGTTGGGTTAGGTTAGGTTATATTACGTTATTGATGTATATGAAGGACCCACGTAGACGTAGGGGCCATCTCGTCAAGAATATTGTCAAATATTACCGCCGAGATGATAGGTTGGATTAGGTTTGGTTATATTTCGTTATTGATGTATATGGAGGACCCACGTAGACGTAGGGGCCATCTCGTCAAGAATATTGTTAAATATTACCGCCGAGATGATAGGTTGGATTAGGTTTGGTTATATTTCGTTATTGATGTATATGGAGGTCCCGCGGAGACGCAGAGGCCAACTCGCGAGGAATTTTGTCAAATATTACCGCCGAGATGATAGGTTGGGTTAGGTTAGGTTATATTACGTTATTGTTGTATATAAAGGTCCCACGGAGACACAGAGGCCAACCCTCCAGGAATGTTGTCAAATATTACCGCCGAGATGATAGGTTGGGTTAGGTTAGGTTATATTTCGTTATTGATGTATATGAAGGTCCCACGGAGACGTAGAGGACAACTCGCATTGAATGTTGTCAAATATTACAGCCGCGATGTTAGATTGGGTTAAGTTAGGTTATATTTCGTTATTGATGTATATGAAGGACCTACGTAGACGTAGGGGCCATCTCGTCAAGAATATTGTCAAATATTACCGCCGAGATGATAGGTTGGATTAGGTTAGGTTATATTACGTTATTGATGTATATAAAGGTCTCTACAAGGTTGGTAGAGGCCAACAAGCCAGGAATGTTGCCAATTATTACCGCCGAGATGTTAGGTTGGCTTAGGTTAGGTTATATTACGTTCTTGATGTATATAAAGGTCCCACGCAGACGTAGAGGCCAACCCTCCAGGAATGTTGTCAAATATTACCGCCGTGATGATAGGTTGGGTTAGGTTAGGTTATATTTCGTTATTGATGTATATAAAGGTCCCACGCAGACGTAGAGGCCAACCCTCCAGGAATGTTGTCAAATATTACCGCCGAGATGACAGGTTGGGTTAGGTTAGGTTATATTTCGTTATTGATGTATATGAAGGTCCCACGGAGACGTAGAGGACAACTCGCCATGAATGTTGTCAAATATTACAGCCGCGATGTTAGATTGGGTTAGGTTAGGTTATATTACGTTATTGATGTATATGAAGGACCTACGTAGACGTAGGGGCCATCTCGTCAAGAATATTGTCAAATATTACCGCCGAGATGATAGGTTGGATTATGTTAGGTTATATTACGTTATTGATGTATATGAAGGACCCACGTAGACGTAGGGGCCATCTCGTCAAGAATATTGTCAAATATTACCGCCGAGATGATAGGTTGGATTAGATTAGGTTATATTACGTTATTGATGCATATAAAGGTCTCTAGAAATTTGGTAGAGGCCAACAAGCCAGGAATGTTGCCAATTATTACCGCCGAGATGTTAGGTTGGCTTAGGTTAGGTTATATTACGTTCTTGATGTATATAAAGGTCCCACGCAGACGTAGAGGCCAACCCTCCAGGAATGTTGTCAAATATTACCGCCGAGATGATAGGTTGGGTTAGGTTAGGTTATATTTCGTTATTGATGTATATGGAGGTCCCACGGAGACGCAGAGGCCAACTCGCCAGGAATTTGGTCAAATATTACCGCCGAGATGATAGGTTGGGTTAGGTTAGGTTATATTACGTTATTGTTGTATATAAAGGTCCCACGGAGACACAGATGCCAACCCTCCAGGAATGTTGTCAAATATTACCGCCGAGACGATAGGTTGGGTTAGGTTAGGTTATATTTCGTTATTGATGTATATGAAGGTCCCACGGAGACGTAGAGGACAACTCGCCATGAATGTTGTCAAATATTACAGCCGCGATGTTAGATTGGGTTAGGTTAGGTTATATTACGTTATTGATGTATATGAAGGACTTACGTAGACGTAGGGGCCATCTCGTCAAGAATATTGTCAAATATTACCGCCGAGATGATAGGTTGGATTATGTTAGGTTATATTACGTTATTGATGTATATGAAGGACCCACGTAGACGTAGGGGCCATCTTGTCAAGAATATAGTCAAATATTACCGCCGAGATGATAGGTTGGATTAGATTAGGTTATATTACGTTATTGATGCATATAAAGGTCTCTACAAGTTTGGTAGAGGCCAACAAGCCAGGAATGTTGTCAGATATTACCGCCGAGATGTTAGGTTGGGTTAGGTTAGGTTATATTACGTTCTTGATGTATATAATGGTCCCACGCAGACGTAGAGGCCAACCCTCCAGGAATGTTGTCAAATATTACCGCCGAGATGATAGGTTGGGTTAGGTTAGGTTATATTTCGTTATTGATGTATATGAAGGTCCCACGGAGACGTAGAGGCCAACTCGCCATGAATGTTGTCAAATATTACAGCCGCGATGTTAGATTGGGTTAGGTTAGGTTATATTACGTTATTGATGTATATAAAGGTCTCTACAAGGTTGGTAGAGGCCAACAAGCCAGGAATGTTGCCAATTATTACCGCCGAGATGTTAGGTTGGCTTAGGTTAGGTTATATTACGTTCTTGATGTATATAAAGGTCCCACGCAGACGTAGAGGCCAACCCTCCAGGAATGTTGTCAAATATTACCGCCGAGATGATAGGTTGGGTTAGGTTAGGTTATATTTCGCTACTGATGTATATGAAGGTCCCACGGAGACGTAGAGGCCAACTCGCCATGAATGTTGTCAAATATTACAGCCGCGATGTTAGATTGGGTTAGGTTAGGTTATATTACATTATTGTAGTATATAAAGGTCCCACGGAGACGCAGAGGCCAACTCGCCAGGAATGTTGCCAAATATTACCGCCGAGATGATAGGTTGGGTTAGGTTAGTTTATATTACGTTATTGATGTACATGAAGGACCCACGTAGACGTAGGGGCCATCTCGTCAAGAATATTGTCAAATATTACCGCCGAGATGATAGGTTGGGTTAGGTTAGGTTATATTACGTTATAGATGTATATAAAGGTCCCACGGAGACGTAGAGGCCAACAAGCCAGGAATGTTGCCAATTATTACCGCCGAGATGTTAGGTTGGGTTAGGTTAGGCTATATTACGTTATTGATGTATATAAAGGTCCCACGGAGACGTAGAGGCCAACTCGCCAGGAATGTTGTCAGATATTACCGCCGAGATGTTAGGTTGGGTTAGGTTAGGTTATATTACGTTATTGAGGTTTATGAAGGACCCACGTAGACGTAGGGGCCATCTCGTCAAGAATATTGTCAAATATTACCGCCGAGATGATAGGATGGATTAGATTAGGTTATATTACGCTATTGATGTATATAAAGGTCTCTACAAGGTTGGTAGAGGCCAACAAGCCAGGAATGTTGCCAATTATTACCGCCGAGATGTTAGGTTGGGTTAGGTTAGGCTATATTACGTTATTGATGTATATAAAGGTCCCACGCAGACGTAGGGGCCATCTCGTCAAGAATATTGTTAAATATTACCGCCGAGTTGATAGGTTGGATTAGGTTTGGTTATATTTCGTTATTGATGTATATGGAGGTCCCGCGGAGACGCAGAGGCCAACTCGCCAGGAATTTTGTCAAATATTACCGCCGAGATGATAGGTTGGCTTAGGTTAGGTTATATTACGTTCTTGATGTATATAAAGGTCCCACGCAGACGTAGAGGCCAACCCTCCAGGAATGTTGTCAAATATTACCGCCGTGATGATAGGTTGGGTTAGGTTAGGTTATCCTTCGTTATTGATGTATATAAAGGTCCCACGCAGACGTAGAGGCCAACCCTCCAGGAATGTTGTCAAATATTACCGCCGAGATGATAGGTTGGGTTAGGTTAGGTTATATTTCGTTATTGATGTATATGGAGGTCCCACGGAGACGTAGAGGCCAAGTCGCCATGAATGTTGTCAAATATTACAGCCGCGATGTTAGATTGGGTTAGGTTAGGTTATATTACGTTATTGCATTATATAAAGGTCCCACGGAGACGCAGAGGCCAACTCGCCAGGAATGTTGTCAAATATTACCGCCGAGATGATAGGTTGGGTTAGGTTAGGTTATATTACGTTATTGATGTATATGAAGGACCCACGTAGACGTAGGGGCCATCTCGTCAAGAATATTGTCAAATATTACCGCCGAGATGATAGGTTGGATTAGGTTTGGTTATATTTCGTTATTGATGTATATGGAGGACCCACGTAGACGTAGGGGCCATCTCGTCAAGAATATTGTTAAATATTACCGCCGAGATGATAGGTTGGATTAGGTTTGGTTATATTTCGTTATTGATGTATATGGAGGTCCCGCGGAGACGCAGAGGCCAACTCGCGAGGAATTTTGTCAAATATTACCGCCGAGATGATAGGTTGGGTTAGGTTAGGTTATATTACGTTATTGTTGTATATAAAGGTCCCACGGAGACACAGAGGCCAACCCTCCAGGAATGTTGTCAAATATTACCGCCGAGATGATAGGTTGGGTTAGGTTAGGTTATATTTCGTTATTGATGTATATGAAGGTCCCACGGAGACGTAGAGGACAACTCGCCATGAATGTTGTCAAATATTACAGCCGCGATGTTAGATTGGGTTAGGTTAGGTTATATTACGTTATTGATGTATATGAAGGACCCACGTAGACGTAGGGGCCATCTCGTCAAGAATATTGTCAAATATTACCGCCGAGATGATAGGTTGGATTAGATTAGGTTATATTACGTTATTGATGCATATAAAGGTCTCTAGAAATTTGGTAGAGGCCAACAAGCCAGGAATGTTGCCAATTATTACCGCCGAGATGTTAGGTTGGCTTAGGTTAGGTTATATTACGTTCTTGATGTATATAAAGGTCCCACGCAGACGTAGAGGCCAACCCTCCAGGAATGTTGTCAAATATTACCGCCGAGATGATAGGTTGGGTTAGGTTAGGTTATATTTCGTTATTGATGTATATGGAGGTCCCACGGAGACGCAGAGGCCAACTCGCCAGGAATTTGGTCAAATATTACCGCCGAGATGATAGGTTGGGTTAGGTTAGGTTATATTACGTTATTGTTGTATATAAAGGTCCCACGGAGACACAGAGGCCAACCCTCCAGGAATGTTGTCAAATATTACCGCCGAGACGATAGGTTGGGTTAGGTTAGGTTATATTTCGTTATTGATGTATATGAAGGTCCCACGGAGACGTAGAGGACAACTCGCCATGAATGTTGTCAAATATTACAGCCGCGATGTTAGATTGGGTTAGGTTAGGTTATATTACGTTATTGATGTATATGAAGGACTTACGTAGACGTAGGGGCCATCTCGTCAAGAATATTGTCAAATATTACCGCCGAGATGATAGGTTGGATTATGTTAGGTTATATTACGTTATTGATGTATATGAAGGACCCACGTAGACGTAGGGGCCATCTTGTCAAGAATATAGTCAAATATTACCGCCGAGATGATAGGTTGGATTAGATTAGGTTATATTACGTTATTGATGCATATAAAGGTCTCTACAAGTTTGGTAGAGGCCAACAAGCCAGGAATGTTGCCAATTATTATCGCCGAGATGTTAGGTTGGCTTAGGTTAGGTTATATTACGTTCCTGATGTATATAAAGGTCCCACGCAGACGTAGAGGCCAACCCTCCAGGAATGTTGTCAAATATTACCGCCGAGATGATAGGTTGGATTAGATTAGGTTATATTACGTTACTGATGTATATAAAGGTCTCTACAAGGTTGGTAGGGGCCAACAAGCCAGGAATGTTGCCAATTATTACCGCCGAGATGTTAGGTTGGGTTAGGTTAGGCTATATTACGTTATTGATGTATATAAAGGTCCCACGGAGACGTAGAGGCCAACTCGCCAGGAATGTTGTCAAATATTACCGCCGAGATGTTAGGTTGGGTTAGGTTAGGTTATATTACGTTCTTGATGTATATAAAGGTCCCACGCAGACGTAGAGGCCAACCCTCCAGGAATGTTGTCAAATATTACCGCCGAGATGATAGGTTGGGTTAGGTTAGGTTATATTTCGTTATTGATGTATATGAAGGTCCCACGGAGACGTAGAGGACAACTCGCCATGAATGTTGTCAAATATTACAGCCGCGATGTTAGATTGGGCTAGGTTAGGTTATATTACGTTATTGATGTATATGAAGGACCTACGTAGACGTAAGGGCCATCTCGTCAAGAATATTGTCAAATATTACCGCCGAGATGATAGGTTGGATTAGGTTAGGTTATATTACGTTATTGATGTATATGAAGGACCCACGTAGACGTAGGGGCCATCTCGTCAAGAATATTGTCAAATATTACCGCCGAGATGATAGGTTGGATTAGATTAGGTTATATTACGTTATTGATGTATATAAAGGTCTCTACAAGGTTGGTAGAGGCCAACTCGCCAGGAATGTTGTCAAATATTACCGGCGAGATGTTAGGTTGGGTTAGGTTAGGTTATATTACGTTCTTGATGTATATAAAGGTCCCACGCAGACGTAGAGGCCAACCCTCCAGGAATGTTGTCAAATATTACCGCCGAGATGATAGGTTGGGTTAGGTTAGGTTATATTTCGTTATTGATGTATATGAAGGTCCCACGGAGACGTAGAGGACAACTCGCCATGAATGTTGTCAAATATTACAGCCGCGATGTTAGATTGGGTTAGGTTAGGTTATATTACGTTATTGATGTATATAAAGGTCTCTACAAGGTTGGTAGGGGCCAACAAGCCAGGAATGTTGCCAATTATTACCGCCGAGATGTTAGGTTGGGTTAGGTTAGGTTATATTACGTTCTTGATGTATATAATGGTCCCACGCAGACGTAGAGGCCAACCCTCCAGGAATGTTGTCAAATATTACCGCCGAGATGATAGGTTGGGTTAGGTTAGGTTATATTTCGTTATTGATGTATATGAAGGTCCCACGGAGACGTAGAGGACAACTCGCATTGAATGTTGTCAAATATTAGAGCCGCGATGTTAGATTGGGTTAAGTTAGGTTATATTTCGTTATTGCTGTATATGAAGGACCTACGTAGACGTAGGGGCCATCTCGTCAAGAATATTGTCAAATATTACCGCCGAGATGATAGGTTGGATTATGTTAGGTTATATTACGTTATTGATGTATATGAAGGACCCACGTAGACGTAGGGGCCATCTCGTCAAGAATATTGTCAAATATTACCGCCGAGATGATAGGTTGGATTAGATTAGGTTATATTACGTTATTGATGTATATAAAGGTCTCTACAAGGTTGGTAGAGGCCAACAAGCCAGGAATGTTGCCAATTATTACCGCCGAGATGTTAGGTTGGCTTAGGTTAGGTTATATTACGTTCTTGATGTATATAAAGGTCCCACGCAGACGTAGAGGCCAACCCTCCAGGAGTGTTGTCAAATATTACCGCCGAGATGATAGGTTGGGTTAGGTTAGGTTATATTACGTTATTGTAGTATATAAAGGTCCCACGGGGACGCAGAGGCCAACTCGCCAGGAATGTTGCCAAATATTACCGCCGAGATGATAGGTTGGGTTAGGTTAGGTTATATTACGTTATTGATGTACATGAAGGACCCACGTAGACGTAGGGGCCATCTCGTCAAGAATATTGTCAAATATTACCGCCGAGATGATAGGTTGGATTAGATTAGGTTATATTACGTTATTGATGTATATAAAGGTCTCTACAAGGTTGGTAGAGGCCAACAAGCCAGGAATGTTGCCAATTATTACCGCCGAGATGTTAGGTTGGGTTAGGTTAGGCTATATTACGTTATTGATGTATATAAAGGTCCCACGGAGACGTAGAGGCCAACTCGCCAGGAATGTTGTCAGATATTACCGCCGAGATGTTAGGTTGGGTTAGGTTAGGTTATATTACGTTATTGAGGTTTATGAAGGACCCACGTAGACGTAGGGGCCATCTCGTCAAGAATATTTTCAAATATTACCGCCGAGATGATAGGATGGATTAGATTAGGTTATATTACGTTATTGATGTATATAAAGGTCTCTACAAGGTTGATAGGGGCCAACAAGCCAGGAATGTTGCCAATTATTACCGCCGAGATGTTAGGTTGGGTTAGGTTAGGCTATATTACGTTATTGATGTATATAAAGGTCCCACGGAGACGTAGAGGCCAACTCGCCAGGAATGTTGTCAGATATTACCGCCGAGATGTTAGGTTGGGTTAGGTTAGGTTATATTACGTTATTGAGGTTTATGAAGGACCCACGTAGACGTAGGGGCCATCTCGTCAAGAATATTTTCAAATATTACCGCCGAGATGATAGGATGGATTAGATTAGGTTATATTACGTTATTGATGTATATAAAGGTCTCTACAAGGTTGATAGGGGCCAACAAGCCAGGAATGTTGCCAATTATTACCGCCGAGATGTTAGGTTGGGTTAGGTTAGGCTATATTACGTTATTGATGTATATAAAGGTCCCACGGAGACGTAGAGGCCAACTCGCCAGGAATTTTGTCAAATATTACCGCCGAGATGTTAGGTTGGGTTAGGTTAGGTTATATTACGTTCTTGATGTATATAAATGTCCCACGCAGACGTAGAGGCCAACCCTCCAGGAATGTTGTCAAATATTACCGCCGAGATGATAGGTTGGATTAGATTAGGTTATATTATGTTATTGATGTATATAAAGGTGTCTACAAGGTTGGTAGAGGCCAACAAGCCAGGAATGTTGCCAATTATTACCGCCGAGATGTTAGGTTGGGTTAGGTTAGGCTATATTACGTTATTGATGTATATAAAGGTCCCACGGAGACGTAGAGGCCAACAAGCTAGGAATGTTGCCAATTATTACCGCCGAGATGTTAGGTTGGCTTAGGTTAGGTTATATTTCGTTATTGATGTATATGAAGGTCCCACGGAGACGTAGAGGACAACTCGCATTGAATGTTGTCAAATATTACAGCCGCGATGTTAGATTGGGTTAAGTTAGGTTATATTTCGTTATTGCTGTATATGAAGGACCTACGTAGACGTAGGGGCCATCTCGTCAAGAATATTGTCAAATATTACCCCCGAGATGATAGGTTGGATTATGTTAGGTTATATTACGTTATTGATGTATATGAAGGACCCACGTAGACGTAGGGGCCATCTCGTCAAGAATATTGTCAAATATTACCGCCGAGATGATAGGTTGGATTAGATTAGGTTATATTACGTTATTGATGTATATAAAGGTCTCTACAAGGTTGGTAGAGGCCAACAAGCCAGGAATGTTGCCAATTATTACCGCCGAGATGTTAGGTTGGCTTAGGTTAGGTTATATTACGTTCTTGATGTATATAAAGGTCCCACGCAGACGTAGAGGCCAACCCTCCAGGAATGTTGTCAAATATTACCGCCGAGATGATAGGTTGGGTTAGGTTAGGTTATATTTCGTTATTGATGTATATGAAGGTCCCACGGAGACGTAGAGGCCAACTCGCCATGAATGTTGTCAAATATTACAGCCGCGATGTTAGATTAGGTTAGGTTAGGTTATATTACGTTATTGTAGTATATAAAGGTCCCACGGAGACGCAGAGGCCAACTCGCCAGGAATGTTGCCAAATATTACCGCCGAGATGATAGGTTGGGTTAGGTTAGGTTATATTACGTTATTGATGTACATGAAGGACCCACGTAGACGTAGGGGCCATCTCGTCAAGAATATTGTCAAATATTACCGCCGAGATGATAGGTTGGATTAGATTAGGTTATATTACGTTATTGATGTATATAAAGGTCTCTACAAGGTTGGTAGAGGCCAACAAGCCAGGAATGTTGCCAATTATTACCGCCGAGATGTTAGGTTGGGTTAGGTTAGGCTATATTACGTTATTGATGTATATAAAGGTCCCACGGAGACGTAGAGGCCAACTCGCCAGGAATGTTGTCAGATATTACCGCCGAGATGTTAGGTTGGGTTAGGTTAGGTTATATTACGTTATTGAGGTTTATGAAGGACCCACGTAGACGTAGGGGCCATCTCGTCAAGAATATTTTCAAATATTACCGCCGAGATGATAGGATGGATTAGATTAGGTTATATTACGTTATTGATGTATATAAAGGTCTCTACAAGGTTGATAGGGGCCAACAAGCCAGGAATGTTGCCAATTATTACCGCCGAGATGTTAGGTTGGGTTAGGTTAGGCTATATTACGTTATTGATGTATATAAAGGTCCCACGGAGACGTAGAGGCCAACTCGCCAGGAATGTTGTCAAATATTACCGCCGAGATGTTAGGTTGGGTTAGGTTAGGTTATATTACGTTCTTGATGTATATAAAGGTCCCACGCAGACGTAGAGGCCAACCCTCCAGGAATGTTGTCAAATATTACCGCCGAGATGATAGGTTGGGTTAGGTTAGGTTATATTTCGTTAATGATGTATATGAAGGTCCCACGGAGACGTAGAGGACAACTCGCCATGAATGTTGTCAAATATTACAGCCGCGATGTTAGATTGGGTTAGGTTAGGTTATATTACGTTATTGATGTATATGAAGGACCTACGTAGACGTAGGGGCCATCTCGTCAAGAATATTGTCAAATATTACCGCCGAGATGATAGGTTGAATTAGGTCAGGTTATATTACGTTATTGATGTATATGAAGGACCCACGTAGACGTAGGGGCCATCTCGTCAAGAATATTGTCAAATATTACCGCCGAGATGATAGGTTGGATTAGATTAGGTTATATTACGTTATTGATGTATATAAAGGTCTCTACAAGGTTGGTAGAGGCCAACTCGCCAGGAATGTTGTCAAATATTACCGCCGAGATGTTAGGTTGGGTTAGGTTAGGTTATATTACGTTATTGTTGTATATAAAGGTCCCACGGAGACACAGAGGCCAACTCGCCAGGAATGTTGCCAAATATTACCGCCGAGATGATAGGTTGGGTTAGGTTAGGTTATATTACGTTATTGATGTATATGAAGGACCCACGTAGACGTAGGGGCCATCTCGACAAGAATATTCTCAAATATTACCGCCGAGATGATAGGTTGGATTAGATTAGGTTATATTACGTTATTGATGTATATAAAGGTGTCTACAAGGTTGGTAGAGGCCAACAAGCCAGGAATGTTGCCAATTATTACCGCCGAGATGTTAGGTTGGCTTAGGTTAGGTTATATTACGTTCTTGATGTATATAAAGGTCCCACGCAGACGTAGAGGCCAACCCTCCAGGAATGTTGTCAAATATTACCGCCGTGATGATAGGTTGGGTTAGGTTAGGTTATATTTCGTTATTGATGTATATAAAGGTCCCACGCAGACGTAGAGGCCAACCCTCCAGGAATGTTGTCAAATATTACCGCCGAGATGATAGGTTGGGTTAGGTTAGGTTATATTTCGTTATTGATGTATATGAAGGTCCCACGGAGACGTAGAGGACAACTCGCCATGAATGTTGTCAAATATTACAGCCGCGATGTTAGATTGGGTTAGGTTAGGTTATATTACGTTATTGATGTATATGAAGGACCTACGTAGACGTAGGGGCCATCTGGTCAAGAATATTGTCAAATATTACCGCCGAGATGATAGGTTGGATTATGTTAGGTTATATTACGTTATTGATGTATATGAAGGACCCACGTAGACGTAGGGGCCATCTCGTCAAGAATATTGTCAAATATTACCGCCGAGATGATAGGTTGGATTAGATTAGGTTATATTACGTTATTGATGTATATAAAGGTCTCTAC
The DNA here is from genome assembly GCA_963969225.1 of Xylocopa violacea. Classification (NCBI taxonomy): domain Eukaryota; kingdom Metazoa; phylum Arthropoda; class Insecta; order Hymenoptera; family Apidae; genus Xylocopa; species Xylocopa violacea. The sequence goes on along the minus strand of CAXAJV010000016.1, from coordinate 8,275,732 downwards.
AAGGTTGGTAGAGGCCAACAAGCCAGGAATGTTGCCAATTATTACCGCCGAGATGTTAGGTTGGCTTACGTTAGGTTATATTACGTTCTTGATGTATATAAAGGTCCCACGCAGACGTAGAGGACAACCCTCCAGGAATGTTGTCAAATATTACCGCCGAGATGATAGGTTGGGTTAGGTTAGGTTATATTTCGTTATTGTAGTATATAAAGGTCCCACGGAGACGCAGAGGCCAACCCTCCAGGAATGTTGTCAAATATTACCGCCGAGATGATAGGTTGGGTTACGTTAGGTTATATTTCGTTATTGATGTATATGAAGGTCCCACGGAGACGTAGAGGCCAACTCGCCATGAATGTTGTCAAATATTACAGCCGCGATATTAGATTGGGTTAGGTTAGGTTATATTACGTTATTGTAGTATATAAAGGTCCCACGGAGACGCAGAGGCCAACTCGCCAGGAATGTTGCCAAATATTACCGCCGAGATGATAGGTTGGGTTAGGTTAGGTTATATTACGTTATTGATGTATATGAAGGACCCACGTAGACGTAGGGGCCATCTCGACAAGAATATTGTCAAATATTACCGCCGAGATGATAGGTTGGATTAGATTAGGTTATATTACGTTATTGATGTATATAAAGGTCTCTACAAGGTTGGTAGAGGCCAACAAGCCAGGAATGTTGCCAATTATTACCGCCGAGATGTTAGGTTGGGTTAGGTTAGGTTATATTACGTTATTGATGTATATGAAGGACCTACGTAGACGTAGGGGCCATCTCGTCAAGAATATTGTCAAATATTACCGCCGAGATGATAGGTTGGATTATGTTAGGTTATATTACGTTATTGATGTATATGAAGGACCCACGTAGACGTAGGGGCCATCTCGTCAAGAATATGGTCAAATATTACCGCCGAGATGATAGGTTGGATTAGATTAGGTTATATTACGTTATTGATGTATATAAAGGTCTCTACAAGGTTGGTAGAGGCCAACAAGCCAGGAATGTTGCCAATTATTACCGCCGAGATGTTAGGTTGGCTTAGGTTAGGTTATATTACGTTCTTGATGTATATAAAGGTCCCACGCAGACGTAGAGGCCAACCCTCCAGGAATGTTGTCAAATATTACCGCCGAGATGATAGGTTGGGTTAGGTTAGGTTATATTTCGTTATTGTAGTATATAAAGGTCCCACGGAGACGCAGAGGCCAACTCGCCAGGAATGTTGCCAAATATTACCGCCGAGATGATAGGTTGGGTTAGGTTAGGTTATATTACGTTACTGATGTATATGAAGGACCCACGTAGACGTAGGGGCCATCTCGTCAAGAATATTGTCAAATATTACCGCCGAGATGATAGGTTGGATTAGATTAGGTTATATTACGTTATTGATGTATATAAAGGTCTCTACAAGGTTGGTAGAGGCCAACAAGCCAGGAATGTTGCCAATTATTACCGCCGAGATGTTAGGTTGGCTTACGTTAGGTTATATTACGTTCTTGATGTATATAAAGGTCCCACGGAGACGTAGAGGCCAACTCGCCAGGAATGTTGTCAGATATTACCGCCGAGATGTTAGGTTGGGTTAGGTTAGGTTATATTACGTTATTGAGGTTTATGAAGGACCCACGTAGACGTAGGGGCCATCTCGTCAAGAATATTGTCAAATATTACCGCCGAGATGATAGGATGGATTAGATTAGGTTATATTACGTTACTGATGTATATAAAGGTCTCTACAAGGTTGGTAGGGGCCAACAAGCCAGGAATGTTGCCAATTATTACCGCCGAGATGTTAGGTTGGGTTAGGTTAGGCTATATTACGTTATTGATGTATATAAATGTCCCACGGAGACGTAGAGGCCAACTCGCCAGGAATGTTGTCAAATATTACCGCCGAGATGTTAGGTTGGGTTAGGTTAGGTTATATTACGTTCTTGATGTATATAAAGGTCCCACGCAGACGTAGAGGCCAACCCTCCAGGAATGTTGTCAAATATTACCGCCGAGATGATAGGTTGGGTTACGTTAGGTTATATTTCGTTATTGATGTATATGAAGGTCCCACGGAGACGTAGAGGACAACTCGCCATGAATGTTGTCAAATATTACAGCCGCGATGTTAGATTGGGCTAGGTTAGGTTATATTACGTTATTGATGTATATGAAGGACCTACGTAGACGTAAGGGCCATCTCGTCAAGAATATTGTCAAATATTACCGCCGAGATGATAGGTTGGATTAGGTTAGGTTATATTACGTTATTGATGTATATGAAGGACCCACGTAGACGTAGGGGCCATCTCGTCAAGAATATTGTCAAATATTACCGCCGAGATGATAGGTTGGATTAGATTAGGTTATATTACGTTATTGATGTATATAAAGGTCTCTACAAGGTTGGTAGAGGCCAACTCGCCAGGAATGTTGTCAAATATTACCGGCGAGATGTTAGGTTGGGTTAGGTTAGGTTATATTACGTTCTTGATGTATATAAAGGTCCCACGCAGACGTAGAGGCCAACCCTCCAGGAATGTTGTCAAATATTACCGCCGAGATGATAGGTTGGGTTAGGTTAGGTTATATTTCGTTATTGATGTATATGAAGGTCCCACGGAGACGTAGAGGACAACTCGCCATGAATGTTGTCAAATATTACAGCCGCGATGTTAGATTGGGTTAGGTTAGGTTATATTACGTTATTGATGTATATAAAGGTCTCTACAAGGTTGGTAGGGGCCAACAAGCCAGGAATGTTGCCAATTATTACCGCCGAGATGTTAGGTTGGGTTAGGTTAGGTTATATTACGTTCTTGATGTATATAATGGTCCCACGCAGACGTAGAGGCCAACCCTCCAGGAATGTTGTCAAATATTACCGCCGAGATGATAGGTTGGGTTAGGTTAGGTTATATTTCGTTATTGATGTATATGAAGGTCCCACGGAGACGTAGAGGACAACTCGCATTGAATGTTGTCAAATATTAGAGCCGCGATGTTAGATTGGGTTAAGTTAGGTTATATTTCGTTATTGCTGTATATGAAGGACCTACGTAGACGTAGGGGGCATCTCGTCAAGAATATTGTCAAATATTACCGCCGAGATGATAGGTTGGATTATGTTAGGTTATATTACGTTATTGATGTATATGAAGGACCCACGTAGACGTAGGGGCCATCTCGTCAAGAATATTGTCAAATATTACCGCCGAGATGATAGGTTGGATTAGATTAGGTTATATTACGTTATTGATGTATATAAAGGTCTCTACAAGGTTGGTAGAGGCCAACAAGCCAGGAATGTTGCCAATTATTACCGCCGAGATGTTAGGTTGGCTTAGGTTAGGTTATATTACGTTCTTGATGTATATAAAGGTCCCACGCAGACGTAGAGGCCAACCCTCCAGGAGTGTTGTCAAATATTACCGCCGAGATGATAGGTTGGGTTAGGTTAGGTTATATTTCGTTATTGTAGTATATAAAGTTCCCACGGAGACGCAGAGGCCAACTCGCCAGGAATGTTGCCAAATATTACCGCCGAGATGATAGGTTGGGTTAGGTTAGGTTATATTACGTTATTGATGTATATGAAGGACCCACGTAGACGTAGGGGCCATCTCGTCAAGAATATTGTCAAATATTACCGCCGAGATGATAGGTTGGATTAGATTAGGTTATATTACGTTATTGATGTATATAAAGGTCTCTACAAGGTTGGTAGAGGCCAAAAAGCCAGGAATGTTGCCAATTATTACCGCCGAGATGTTAGGTTGGCTTAGGTTAGGTTATATTACGTTCTTGATGTATATAAAGGTCCCACGAAGACGTAGAGGCCAACCCTCCAGGAATGTTGTCAAATATTACCGCCGAGATGATAGGTTGGGTTAGGTTAGGTTATATTTCGTTATTGATGTATATGAAGGTCCCACGGAGACGTAGAGGCCAACTCGCCATGAATGTTGTCAAATATTACAGCCGCGATGTTAGATTGGGTTAGGTTAGGTTATATTACGTTATTGTAGTATATAAAGGTCCCACGGAGACGCAGAGGCCAACTCGCCAGGAATGTTGCCAAATATTACCGCCGAGATGATAGGTTGGGTTAGGTTAGGTTATATTACGTTATTGATGTACATGAAGGACCCACGTAGACGTAGGGGCCATCTCGTCAAGAATATTGTCAAATATTACCGCCGAGATGATAGGTTGGATTAGATTAGGTTATATTACGTTATTGATGTATATAAAGGTCTCTACAAGGTTGGTAGAGGCCAACAAGCCAGGAATGTTGCCAATTATTACCGCCGAGATGTTAGGTTGGGTTAGGTTAGGCTATATTACGTTATTGATGTATATAAAGGTCCCACGGAGACGTAGAGGCCAACTCGCCAGGAATGTTGTCAGATATTACCGCCGAGATGTTAGGTTGGGTTAGGTTAGGTTATATTACGTTATTGAGGTTTATGAAGGACCCACGTAGACGTAGGGGCCATCTCGTCAAGAATATTTTCAAATATTACCGCCGAGATGATAGGATGGATTAGATTAGGTTATATTACGTTATTGATGTATATAAAGGTCTCTACAAGGTTGATAGGGGCCAACAAGCCAGGAATGTTGCCAATTATTACCGCCGAGATGTTAGGTTGGGTTAGGTTAGGCTATATTACGTTATTGATGTATATAAAGGTCCCACGGAGACGTAGAGGCCAACTCGCCAGGAATGTTGTCAGATATTACCGCCGAGATGTTAGGTTGGGTTAGGTTAGGTTATATTACGTTATTGAGGTTTATGAAGGACCCACGTAGACGTAGGGGCCATCTCGTCAAGAATATTTTCAAATATTACCGCCGAGATGATAGGATGGATTAGATTAGGTTATATTACGTTATTGATGTATATAAAGGTCTCTACAAGGTTGATAGGGGCCAACAAGCCAGGAATGTTGCCAATTATTACCGCCGAGATGTTAGGTTGGGTTAGGTTAGGCTATATTACGTTATTGATGTATATAAAGGTCCCACGGAGACGTAGAGGCCAACTCGCCAGGAATTTTGTCAAATATTACCGCCGAGATGTTAGGTTGGGTTAGGTTAGGTTATATTACGTTCTTGATGTATATAAATGTCCCACGCAGACGTAGAGGCCAACCCTCCAGGAATGTTGTCAAATATTACCGCCGAGATGATAGGTTGGATTAGATTAGGTTATATTATGTTATTGATGTATATAAAGGTGTCTACAAGGTTGGTAGAGGCCAACAAGCCAGGAATGTTGCCAATTATTACCGCCGAGATGTTAGGTTGGGTTAGGTTAGGCTATATTACGTTATTGATGTATATAAAGGTCCCACGGAGACGTAGAGGCCAACAAGCTAGGAATGTTGCCAATTATTACCGCCGAGATGTTAGGTTGGCTTAGGTTAGGTTATATTTCGTTATTGATGTATATGAAGGTCCCACGGAGACGTAGAGGACAACTCGCATTGAATGTTGTCAAATATTACAGCCGCGATGTTAGATTGGGTTAAGTTAGGTTATATTTCGTTATTGCTGTATATGAAGGACCTACGTAGACGTAGGGGCCATCTCGTCAAGAATATTGTCAAATATTACCCCCGAGATGATAGGTTGGATTATGTTAGGTTATATTACGTTATTGATGTATATGAAGGACCCACGTAGACGTAGGGGCCATCTCGTCAAGAATATTGTCAAATATTACCGCCGAGATGATAGGTTGGATTAGATTAGGTTATATTACGTTATTGATGTATATAAAGGTCTCTACAAGGTTGGTAGAGGCCAACAAGCCAGGAATGTTGCCAATTATTACCGCCGAGATGTTAGGTTGGCTTAGGTTAGGTTATATTACGTTCTTGATGTATATAAAGGTCCCACGCAGACGTAGAGGCCAACCCTCCAGGAATGTTGTCAAATATTACCGCCGAGATGATAGGTTGGGTTAGGTTAGGTTATATTTCGTTATTGATGTATATGAAGGTCCCACGGAGACGTAGAGGCCAACTCGCCATGAATGTTGTCAAATATTACAGCCGCGATGTTAGATTAGGTTAGGTTAGGTTATATTACGTTATTGTAGTATATAAAGGTCCCACGGAGACGCAGAGGCCAACTCGCCAGGAATGTTGCCAAATATTACCGCCGAGATGATAGGTTGGGTTAGGTTAGGTTATATTACGTTATTGATGTACATGAAGGACCCACGTAGACGTAGGGGCCATCTCGTCAAGAATATTGTCAAATATTACCGCCGAGATGATAGGTTGGATTAGATTAGGTTATATTACGTTATTGATGTATATAAAGGTCTCTACAAGGTTGGTAGAGGCCAACAAGCCAGGAATGTTGCCAATTATTACCGCCGAGATGTTAGGTTGGGTTAGGTTAGGCTATATTACGTTATTGATGTATATAAAGGTCCCACGGAGACGTAGAGGCCAACTCGCCAGGAATGTTGTCAGATATTACCGCCGAGATGTTAGGTTGGGTTAGGTTAGGTTATATTACGTTATTGAGGTTTATGAAGGACCCACGTAGACGTAGGGGCCATCTCGTCAAGAATATTTTCAAATATTACCGCCGAGATGATAGGATGGATTAGATTAGGTTATATTACGTTATTGATGTATATAAAGGTCTCTACAAGGTTGATAGGGGCCAACAAGCCAGGAATGTTGCCAATTATTACCGCCGAGATGTTAGGTTGGGTTAGGTTAGGCTATATTACGTTATTGATGTATATAAAGGTCCCACGGAGACGTAGAGGCCAACTCGCCAGGAATGTTGTCAAATATTACCGCCGAGATGTTAGGTTGGGTTAGGTTAGGTTATATTACGTTCTTGATGTATATAAAGGTCCCACGCAGACGTAGAGGCCAACCCTCCAGGAATGTTGTCAAATATTACCGCCGAGATGATAGGTTGGGTTAGGTTAGGTTATATTTCGTTAATGATGTATATGAAGGTCCCACGGAGACGTAGAGGACAACTCGCCATGAATGTTGTCAAATATTACAGCCGCGATGTTAGATTGGGTTAGGTTAGGTTATATTACGTTATTGATGTATATGAAGGACCTACGTAGACGTAGGGGCCATCTCGTCAAGAATATTGTCAAATATTACCGCCGAGATGATAGGTTGAATTAGGTCAGGTTATATTACGTTATTGATGTATATGAAGGACCCACGTAGACGTAGGGGCCATCTCGTCAAGAATATTGTCAAATATTACCGCCGAGATGATAGGTTGGATTAGATTAGGTTATATTACGTTATTGATGTATATAAAGGTCTCTACAAGGTTGGTAGAGGCCAACTCGCCAGGAATGTTGTCAAATATTACCGCCGAGATGTTAGGTTGGGTTAGGTTAGGTTATATTACGTTATTGTTGTATATAAAGGTCCCACGGAGACACAGAGGCCAACTCGCCAGGAATGTTGCCAAATATTACCGCCGAGATGATAGGTTGGGTTAGGTTAGGTTATATTACGTTATTGATGTATATGAAGGACCCACGTAGACGTAGGAGCCATCTCGACAAGAATATTCTCAAATATTACCGCCGAGATGATAGGTTGGATTAGATTAGGTTATATTACGTTATTGATGTATATAAAGGTGTCTACAAGGTTGGTAGAGGCCAACAAGCCAGGAATGTTGCCAATTATTACCGCCGAGATGTTAGGTTGGCTTAGGTTAGGTTATATTACGTTCTTGATGTATATAAAGGTCCCACGCAGACGTAGAGGCCAACCCTCCAGGAATGTTGTCAAATATTACCGCCGTGATGATAGGTTGGGTTAGGTTAGGTTATATTTCGTTATTGATGTATATAAAGGTCCCACGCAGACGTAGAGGCCAACCCTCCAGGAATGTTGTCAAATATTACCGCCGAGATGATAGGTTGGGTTAGGTTAGGTTATATTTCGTTATTGTAGTATATAAAGGTCCCACGGAGACGCAGAGGCCAACTCGCCAGGAATGTTGCCAAATATTACCGCCGAGATGATAGGTTGGGTTAGGTTAGGTTATATTACGTTACTGATGTATATGAAGGACCCACGTAGACGTAGGGGCCATCTCGTCAAGAATATTGTCAAATATTACCGCCGAGATGATAGGTTGGATTAGATTAGGTTATATTACGTTATTGATGTATATAAAGGTGTCTACAAGGTTGGTAGAGGCCAACAAGCCAGGAATGTTGCCAATTATTACCGCCGAGATGTTAGGTTGGGTTAGGTTAGGCTATATTACGTTATTGATGTATATAAAGGTCCCACGGAGACGTAGAGGCCAACTCGCCAGGAATGTTGTCAAATATTACCGCCGAGATGTTAGGTTGGGTTAGGTTAGGTTATATTACGTTCTTGATGTATATAAAGGTCCCACGCAGACGTAGAGGCCAACCCTCCAGGAATGTTGTCAAATATTACCGCCGAGATGATAGGTTGGGTTAGGTTAGGTTATATTTCGTTATTGATGTATATGAAGGTCCCACGGAGACGTAGAGGACAACTCGCCATGAATGTTGTCAAATATTACAGCCGCGATGTTAGATTGGGTTAGGTTAGGTTATATTACGTTATTGATGTATATGAAGGACCTACGTAGACGTAGGGGCCATCTCGTCAAGAATATTGTCAAATATTACCGCCGAGATGATAGGTTGGATTAGATTAGGTTATATTACGTTATTGATGTATATAAAGGTCTCTACAAGGTTGGTAGAGGCCAACAAGCCAGGAATGTTGCCAATTATTACCGCCGAGATGTTAGGTTGGGTTAGGTTAGGCTATATTACGTTATTGATGTATATAAAGGTCCCACGGAGACGTAGAGGCCAACTCGCCAGGAATGTTGTCAGATATTACCGCCGAGATGTTAGGTTGGGTTAGGTTAGGTTATATTACGTTATTGAGGTTTATGAAGGACCCTCGTAGACGTAGGGGCCATCTCGTCAAGAATATTTTCAAATATTACCGCCGAGATGATAGGATGGATTAGATTAGGTTATATTACGTTATTGATGTATATAAAGGTCTCTACAAGGTTGGTAGAGGCCAACAAGCCAGGAATGTTGCCAATTATTACCGCCGAGATGTTAGGTTGGGTTAGGTTAGGCTATATTACGTTATTGATGTATATAAAGGTCCCACGGAGACGTAGAGGCCAACTCGCCAGGAATGTTGTCAAATATTACCGCCGAGATGTTAGGTTGGGTTAGGTTAGGTTATATTACGTTCTTGATGTATATAAAGGTCCCACGCAGACGTAGAGGCCAACCCTCCAGGAATGTTGTCAAATATTACCGCCGAGATGATAGGTTGGGTTAGGTTAGGTTATATTTCGTTAATGATGTATATGAAGGTCCCACGGAGACGTAGAGGACAACTCGCCATGAATGTTGTCAAATATTACAGCCGCGATGTTAGATTGGGTTAGGTTAGGTTATATTACGTTATTGATGTATATGAAGGACCTACGTAGACGTAGGGGCCATCTCGTCAAGAATATTGTCAAATATTACCGCCGAGATGATAGGTTGAATTAGGTCAGGTTATATTACGTTATTGATGTATATGAAGGACCCACGTAGACGTAGGGGCCATCTCGTCAAGAATATTGTCAAATATTACCGCCGAGATGATAGGTTGGATTAGATTAGGTTATATTACGTTATTGATGTATATAAAGGTCTCTACAAGGTTGGTAGAGGCCAACTCGCCAGGAATGTTGTCAAATATTACCGCCGAGATGTTAGGTTGGGTTAGGTTAGGTTATATTACGTTATTGTTGTATATAAAGGTCCCACGGAGACACAGAGGCCAACTCGCCAGGAATGTTGCCAAATATTACCGCCGAGATGATAGGTTGGGTTAGGTTAGGTTATATTACGTTATTGATGTATATGAAGGACCCACGTAGACGTAGGGGCCATCTCGACAAGAATATTCTCAAATATTTCGCCGAGATGATAGGTTGGATTAGATTAGGTTATATTACGTTATTGATGTATATAAAGGTGTCTACAAGGTTGGTAGAGGCCAACAAGCCAGGAATGTTGCCAATTATTACCGCCGAGATGTTAGGTTGGCTTAGGTTAGGTTATATTACGTTCTTGATGTATATAAAGGTCCCACGCAGACGTAGAGGCCAACCCTCCAGGAATGTTGTCAAATATTACCGCCGTGATGATAGGTTGGGTTAGGTTAGGTTATATTTCGTTATTGATGTATATAAAGGTCCCACGGAGACGCAGAGGCCAACCCTCCAGGAATGTTGTCAAATATTACCGCCGAGATGATAGGTTGGGTTACGTTAGGTTATATTTCGTTATTGATGTATATGAAGGTCCCACGGAGACGTAGAGGCCAACTCGCCATGAATGTTGTCAAATATTACAGCCGCGATATTAGATTGGGTTAGGTTAGGTTATATTACGTTATTGTAGTATATAAAGGTCCCACGGAGACGCAGAGGCCAACTCGCCAGGAATGTTGCCAAATATTACCGCCGAGATGATAGGTTGGGTTAGGTTAGGTTATATTACGTTATTGATGTATATGAAGGACCCACGTAGACGTAGGGGCCATCTCGACAAGAATATTGTCAAATATTACCGCCGAGATGATAGGTTGGATTAGATTAGGTTATATTACGTTATTGATGTATATAAAGGTCTCTACAAGGTTGGTAGAGGCCAACAAGCCAGGAATGTTGCCAATTATTACCGCCGAGATGTTAGGTTGGGTTAGGTTAGGTTATATTACGTTATTGATGTATATGAAGGACCTACGTAGACGTAGGGGCCATCTCGTCAAGAATATTGTCAAATATTACCGCCGAGATGATAGGTTGGATTATGTTAGGTTATATTACGTTATTGATGTATATGAAGGACCCACGTAGACGTAGGGGCCATCTCGTCAAGAATATGGTCAAATATTACCGCCGAGATGATAGGTTGGATTAGATTAGGTTATATTACGTTATTGATGTATATAAAGGTCTCTACAAGGTTGGTAGAGGCCAACAAGCCAGGAATGTTGCCAATTATTACCGCCGAGATGTTAGGTTGGCTTAGGTTAGGTTATATTACGTTCTTGATGTATATAAAGGTCCCACGCAGACGTAGAGGCCAACCCTCCAGGAATGTTGTCAAATATTACCGCCGAGATGATAGGTTGGGTTAGGTTAGGTTATATTTCGTTATTGTAGTATATAAAGGTCCCACGGAGACGCAGAGGCCAACTCGCCAGGAATGTTGCCAAATATTACCGCCGAGATGATAGGTTGGGTTAGGTTAGGTTATATTACGTTACTGATGTATATGAAGGACCCACGTAGACGTAGGGGCCATCTCGTCAAGAATATTGTCAAATATTACCGCCGAGATGATAGGTTGGATTAGATTAGGTTATATTACGTTATTGATGTATATAAAGGTCTCTACAAGGTTGGTAGAGGCCAACAAGCCAGGAATGTTGCCAATTATTACCGCCGAGATGTTAGGTTGGCTTAGGTTAGGTTATATTACGTTCTTGATGTATATAAAGGTCCCACGCAGACGTAGAGGCCAACCCTCCAGGAATGTTGTCAAATATTACCGCCGAGATGATAGGTTGGGTTAGGTTAGGTTATATTTCGTTATTGATGTATATGAAGGTCCCACGGAGACGTAGAGGCCAACTCGCCATGAATGTTGTCAAATATTACAGCCGCGATGTTAGATTGGGTTAGGTTAGGTTATATTACGTTATTGTAGTATATAAAGGTCCCACGGAGACGCAGAGGCCAACTCGCCAGGAATGTTGCCAAATATTACCGCCGAGATGATAGGTTGGGTTAGGTTAGGTTATATTACGTTATTGATGTACATGAAGGACCCACGTAGACGTAGGGGCCATCTCGTCAAGAATATTGTCAAATATTACCGCCGAGATGATAGGTTGGATTAGATTAGGTTATATTACGTTATTGATGTATATAAAGGTCTCTACAAGGTTGGTAGAGGCCAACAAGCCAGAAATGTTGCCAATTATTACCGCCGAGATGTTAGGTTGGGTTAGGTCAGGCTATATTACGTTATTGATGTATATAAAGGTCCCACGGAGACGTAGAGGCCAACTCGCCAGGAATGTTGTCAGATATTACCGCCGAGATGTTAGGTTGGGTTAGGTTAGGTTATATTACGTTATTGAGGTTTATGAAGGACCCACGTAGACGTAGGGGCCATCTCGTCAAGAATATTGTCAAATATTACCGCCGAGATGATAGGATGGATTAGATTAGGTTATATTACGTTATTGATGTATATAAAGGTCTCTACAAGGTTGGTAGAGGCCAACAAGCCAGGAATGTTGCCAATTATTACCGCCGAGATGTTAGGTTGGGTTAGGTTAGGTTATATTACGTTATTGATGTATATGAAGGACCTACGTAGACGTAGGGGCCATCTCGTCAAGAATACTGTCAAATATTACCGCCGAGATGATAGGTTGGATTATGTTAGGTTATATTACGTTATTGATGTATATGAAGGTCTCTACAAGGTTGGTAGAGGCCAACAAGCCAGGAATGTTGCCAATTATTACCGCCGAGATGTTAGGTTGGCTTAGGTTAGGTTATATTACGTTCTTGATGTATATAAAGGTCCCACGCAGACGTAGAGGCCAACCCTCCAGGAATGTTGTCAAATATTACCGCCGAGATGATAGGTTGGGTTAGGTTAGGTTATATTTCGTTATTGTAGTATATAAAGGTCCCACGGAGACGCAGAGGCCAACTCGCCAGGAATGTTGCCAAATATTACCGCCGAGATGATAGGTTGGGTTAGGTTAGGTTATATTACGTTACTGATGTATATGAAGGACCCACGTAGACGTAGGGGCCATCTCGTCAAGAATATTGTCAAATATTACCGCCGAGATGATAGGTTGGATTAGATTAGGTTATATTACGTTATTGATGTATATAAAGGTCTCTACAAGGTTGGTAGAGGCCAACAAGCCAGGAATGTTGCCAATTATTACCGCCGAGATGTTAGGTTGGCTTAGGTTAGGTTATATTACGTTCTTGATGTATATAAAGGTCCCACGCAGACGTAGAGGCCAACCCTCCAGGAATGTTGTCAAATATTACCGCCGAGATGATAGGTTGGGTTAGGTTAGGTTATATTTCGTTATTGTAGTATATAAAGGTCCCACGGAGACGCAGAGGCCAACTCGCCAGGAATGTTGCCAAATATTACCGCCGAGATGATAGGTTGGGTTAGGTTAGGTTATATTACGTTACTGATGTATATGAAGGACCCACGTAGACGTAGGGGCCATCTCGTCAAGAATATTGTCAAATATTACCGCCGAGATGATAGGTTGGATTAGATTAGGTTATATTACGTTATTGATGTATATAAAGGTCTCTACAAGGTTGGTAGAGGCCAACAAGCCAGGAATGTTGTCAAATATTACCGCCGAGATGATAGGTTGGGTTAGGTTATGTTATATTTCGTTATTAATGTATATGAAGGACCCACGGAGACGTAGAGGCCAACTCGCCATGAATGTTGTCAAATATTACAGCCGCGATGTTAGATTGTGTTAGGTTAGGTTATATTACGTTATTGTAGTATATAAAGGTCCCACGGAGACGCAGAGGCCAACTCGCCAGGAATGTTGTCAAATATTACCGCCGAGATGTTAGGTTGGGTTAGGTTAGGTTATATTACCTTCTTGATGTATATAAAGGTCCCACGCAGACGTAGAGGCCAACCCTCCAGGAATGTTGTCAAATATTACCGCCGAGATGATAGGTTGGGTTAGGTTATGTTATATTTCGTTATTAATGTATATGAAGGTCCCACGGAGACGTAGAGGCCAACTCGCCATGAATGTTGTCAAATATTACAGCCGCGATGTTGGATTGTGTTAGGTTAGGTTATATTACGTTATTGTAGTATATAAAGGTCCCACGGAGACGCAGAGGCCAACTCGCCAGGAATGTTGTCAAATATTACCGCCGAGATGATAGGTTGGGTTAGGTTAGGTTATATTACGTTATTGATGTACATGAAGGACCCACGTAGACGTAGGGGCCATCTCGTCAATAATATTGTCAAATATTACCGCCGAGATGATAGGTTGGATTAGGTTAGGTTATATTACGTTATTGATGTATATGAAGATCCCACGGAGACGTAGATGCCAACTCGCCAGGAATTTGGTCAAATATTACCGCCGAGATAATAGGTTGGGTTAGGTTTGGTTATAATTCGCTATTGATGTATATGAAGGTCTCACGGAGACGTAGAGGCCAACATGCCAGGAATGTTGCCAAATATTACCGCCGAGGTGATAGGTTGGGTTAGGTTAGGTTATATTTCGTTATTGATGTATATGAAGGTCCCACGGAGACGTAAATGCCAACTCGCCAGAAATGTTGTCAAATAATAGCGCCGAGAGGTTAGGTTGGGTTAGGTTAGGTTATATTACGTTATTGAGGTTTATGAAGGACCCACGTAGACGTAGGGGCCATCTCGTCAACAATATTGTCAAATATTACCGCCGAGATGATAGGTTGGATTAGGTTAGGTTATATTACGTTATTGATGTATATGAAGGACCCACGTAGACGTAGGGGCCATCTCGTCAAGAATATTGTCAAATATTACCGCCGAGATGATAGGATGGATTAGATTAGGTTATATTACGTTATTGATGTATATAAAGGTCTCTACAAGGTTGGTAGAGGCCAACAAGCCAGGAATGTTGCCAATTATTACCGCCGAGATGTTAGGTTGGGTTAGGTTAGGCTATATTACGTTATTGATGTATATAAAGTTCCCACGGAGACGTAGAGGCCAACTCGCCAGGAATGTTGTCAAATATTACCGCCGAGATGTTAGGTTGGGTTAGGTTAGGTTATATTACGTTCTTGATGTATATAAAGGTCCCACGCAGACGTAGAGGCCAACCCTCCAGGAATGTTGTCAAATATTACCGCCGAGATGATAGGTTGGGTTAGGTTAGGTTATATTTCGTTATTGATGTATATGGAGGTCGCACGGAGACGTAGAGGCCAACTCGCCAGGCATGTTGTCAAATATTACAGCCGCGATGTTAGATTGGGTTAGGTTAGGTTATATTACGTTATTGTTGTATATAAATGTCCCACAGAGACGCAGAGGCCAACTCGCCAGGAATGTTGTCAAATATTACCGCCGAGATGATAGGTTGGGTTAGGTTAGGCTATATTACGTTATTGATGTATATAAAGGTCCCACGGAGACGTAGAGGCCAACTCGCCAGGAATGTTGTCAAATATTACCGCCGAGATGTTATGTTGGTTTAGGTTAGGTTATATTACGTTCTTGATGTATATAAAGGTCCCACGCAGACGTAGAGGCCAACCCTCCAGGAATGTTGTCAAATATTACCGCCGAGATGATAGGTTGGGTTAGGTTATGTTATATTTCGTTATTAATGTATATGAAGGTCCCACGGAGACGTAGAGGCCAACTCGCCATGAATGTTGTCAAATATTACAGCCGCGATGTTAGATTGTGTTAGGTTAGGTTATATTACGTTATTGTAGTATATAAAGGTCCCACGGAGACGCAGAGGCCAACTCGCCAGGAATGTTGTCAAATATTACCGCCGAGATGATAGGTTGGGTTAGGTTAGGTTATATTACGTTATTGATGTACATGAAGGACCCACGTAGACGTAGGGGCCATCTCGTCAATAATATTGTCAAATATTACCGCCGAGATGATAGGTTGGATTAGGTTAGGTTATATTACGTTATTGATGTATATGAAGATCCCACGGAGACGTAGATGCCAACTCGCCAGGTATTTGGTCAAATATTACCGCCGAGATAATAGGTTGGGTTAGGTTTGGTTATAATTCGTTATTGATGTATATGAAGGTCTCACGGAGACGTAGAGGCCAACATGCCAGGAATGTTGCCAAATATTACCGCCGAGGTGATAGGTTGGGTCAGGTTAGGTTATATTTCGTTATTGATGTATATGAAGGTCCCACGGAGACGTAAATGCCAACTCGCCAGAAATGTTGTCAAATAATAGCGCCGAGAGGTTAGGTTGGGTTAGGTTAGGTTATATTACGTTATTGAGGTTTATGAAGGACCCACGTAGACGTAGGGGCCATCTCGTCAAGAATATTGTCAAATATTACCGCCGAGATGATAGGTTGGATTAGGTTAGGTTATATTACGTTATTGATGTATATGAAGGACCCACGTAGACGTAGGGGCCATCTCGTCAAGAATATTGTCAAATATTACCGCCGAGATGATAGGATGGATTAGATTAGGTTATATTACGTTATTGATGTATATAAAGGTTTCTACAAGGTTGGTAGAGGCCAACAAGCCAGGAATGTTGCCAATTATTACCGCCGAGATGTTAGGTTGGGTTAGGTTAGGCTATATTACGTTATTGATGTATATAAAGGTCCCACGGAGACGTAGAGGCCAACTCGCCAGGAATGTTGTCAAATATTACCGCCGAGATGTTAGGTTGGGTTAGGTTAGGTTATATTACGTTCTTGATGTATATAAAGGTCCCACGCAGACGTAGAGGCCAACCCTCCAGGAATGTTGTCAAATATTACCGCCGAGATGATAGGTTGGGTTAGGTTAGGTTATATTTCGTTATTGATGTATATGGAGGTCCCACGGATACGTAGAGGCCAACTCGCCAGGCATGTTGTCAAATATTACAGCCGCGATGTTAGATTGGGTTAGGTTAGGTTATATTACGTTATTGTTGTATATAAATGTCCCACGGAGACGCAGAGGCCAACTCGCCAGGAATGTTGTCAAATATTACCGCCCAGATGATAGGTTGGGTTAGGTTAGGTTATATTACGTTATTGATGTATATGAAGGACCCACGTAGACGTAGGGGCCATCTCGTCAAGAATATTGTCAAATAATAGCGCCGAGAGGTTAGGTTGGGTCAGGTTAGGTTATATTACGTTATTGATGTATATCAAGATCCCACGGAGACGTAGAGGCCAACTCGCCAGGTATGTGGCCAAATATTACCGCCGAGATGATAGGTAGGGTTAGGTTAGGTTATATTACGTTCTTGATGTATATAAAGGTCCCACGCAGACGTAGAGGCCAACCCCCCAGGAATGTTGTCAAATATTACCGCCGAGATGTTAGGTTGGGTTAGGTTAGGTTATATTTCGTTATTGATGTATATGAAGGTCCCACGGAGACGTAGAGGCCAACTCGCCACGAATGTTGTCAAATATTACAGCCGCGATGTTAGATTGGGTTAGGTTAGGTTATATTACGTTATTGTTGTATATAAAGGTCCCACGGAGACGCAGAGGCCAACAAGCCAGGAATGTTGTCAAATATTACCGCCGAGATGTTAGGTTGGGTTAGGTGAGGCTATATTACGTTATTGATGTATATAAAGGTCCCACGCAGACGTAGAGGCCAACCCTCCAGGAATGTTGTCAAATATTACCGCCGAGATGATAGGTTGGGTTAGGTTAGGTTATATTTCGTTATTGATGTATATGAAGGTCCCACGGAGACGTAGAGGACAACTCGCCATGAATGTTGTCAAATATTACAGCCGCGATGTTAGATTGGGTTAGGTTAGGTTATATTACGTTATTGTTGTATATAAATGTCCCACGGAGACGAAGAGGCCAACTCGCCAGGAATGTTGTCAAATATTACCGCCGAGATGATAGGTTGGGTTAGGTTAGGTTATATTACGTTATTGATGTATATGAAGGACCCACGTAGACGTAGGGGCCATCTCGTCAAGAATATTGTCAAATAATAGCGCCGAGAGGTTAGGTTGGGTCAGGTTAGGTTATATTACGTTATTGATGTATATCAAGATCCCACGGAGACGTAGATGCCAACTCGCCAGGTATGTGGTCAAATATTACCGCCGAGATGATAGGTAGGGTTAGGTTAGGTTATATTACGTTCTTAATGTATATAAAGGTACCACGCAGACGTAGAGGCCAACTCGCCAGAAATGTTGTCAAATAATAGCGCCGAGAGGTTAGGTTGGGTTAGGTTAGGTTATATTACGTTATTGATGTATATCAAGATCCCACGGAGACGTAGAGGCCAACTCGCCATGTATGTTGCCAAATAATACCGCCGAGTTGTTAGGTTGGGGTAGGTTAGGTTATATTACGTTCTTGATGTATATAAAGGTCCCACGCAGACGTCGAAGCCAACTCGCCAGGAATTTTCTGAAATATGACCGCCGACATGACAGATTGGGTTAGGTTAGGTTATATTACGTTATTGAGGTATATAAAAGTCCCACGGGGACGTAGAGGCCACCAAGCCAGGAATGTTGCCAAATATTACCGCCGAGATGTTAGGTTGGGTAAGGTTAGGTTATATTACGTTATTGATGTATATGAAGATCCCACGGAGACGTAGAGGCCAACTCGCCAGGTTTGTGGTCAAATATTACCGCCGAGATGATAGGTTGGGTTAGGTTAGGTTATATTACGTTATTGAGGTTTATGAAGGACCCACGTAGACGTAGGGGCCAACTCGCCAGGAATATTGTCAAATATTACCGCCGCGATGTTAGATTGGGTTAGGTTAGGTTATGTTTCGTAATTGATGTATATGAAGGTACCACGGAGACGTAGAGGCCAACTCGCCAGGAATGTTGTCAAATATTACAGCCGCGATGTTAGATTGTGTTAGGTTAGGTTATATTACGTTATTGTAGTATATAAAGGTCCCACGGAGACGCAGAGGCCAACTCGCCAGGAATGTTGTCAAATATTACCGCCGAGATGATAGGTTGGGTTAGGTTAGGTTATATTACGTTATTGATGTACATGAAGGACCCACGTAGACGTAGGGGCCATCTCGTCAATAATATTGTCAAATATTACCGCCGAGATGATAGGTTGGATTAGGTTAGGTTATATTACGTTATTGATGTATATGAAGATCCCACGGAGACGTAGATGCCAACTCGCCAGGTATTTGGTCAAATATTACCGCCGAGATAATAGGTTGGGTTAGGTTTGGTTATAATTCGTTATTGATGTATATGAAGGTCTCACGGAGACGTAGAGGCCAACATGCCAGGAATGTTGCCAAATATTACCGCCGAGGTGATAGGTTGGGTTAGGTTAGGTTATATTTCGTTATTGATGTATATGAAGGTCCCACGGAGACGTAAATGCCAACTCGCCAGAAATGTTGTCAAATAATAGCGCCGAGAGGTTAGGTTGGGTTAGGTTAGGTTATATTACGTTATTGAGGTTTATGAAGGACCCACGTAGACGTAGGGGCCATGTCGTCAAGAATATTGTCAAATATTACCGCCGAGATGATAGGTTGGATTAGGTTAGGTTATATTACGTTATTGATGTATATGAAGGACCCACGTAGACGTAGGGGCCATCTCGTCAAGAATATTGTCAAATATTACCGCCGAGATGATAGGATGGATTAGATTAGGTTATATTACGTTATTGATGTATATAAAGGTTTCTACAAGGTTGGTAGAGGCCAACAAGCCAGGAATGTTGCCAATTATTACCGCCGAGATGTTAGGTTGGGTTAGGTTAGGCTATATTACGTTATTGATGTATATAAAGGTCCCACGGAGACGTAGAGGCCAACTCGCCAGGAATGTTGTCAAATATTACCGCCGAGATGTTAGGTTGGGTTAGGTTAGGTTATATTACGTTCTTGATGTATATAAAGGTCCCACGCAGACGTAGAGGCCAACCCTCCAGGAATGTTGTCAAATATTACCGCCGAGATGATAGGTTGGGTTAGGTTAGGTTATATTTCGTTATTGATGTATATGGAGGTCCCACGGATACGTAGAGGCCAACTCGCCAGGCATGTTGTCAAATATTACAGCCGCGATGTTAGATTGGGTTAGGTTAGGTTATATTACGTTATTGTTGTATATAAATGTCCCACGGAGACGCAGAGGCCAACTCGCCAGGAATGTTGTCAAATATTACCGCCCAGATGATAGGTTGGGTTAGGTTAGGTTATATTACGTTATTGATGTATATGAAGGACCCACGTAGACGTAGGGGCCATCTCGTCAAGAATATTGTCAAATAATAGCGCCGAGAGGTTAGGTTGGGTCAGGTTAGGTTATATTACGTTATTGATGTATATCAAGATCCCACGGAGACGTAGAGGCCAACTCGCCAGGTATGTGGCCAAATATTACCGCCGAGATGATAGGTAGGGTTAGGTTAGGTTATATTACGTTCTTGATGTATATAAAGGTCCCACGCAGACGTAGAGGCCAACCCTCCAGGAATGTTGTCAAATATTACCGCCGAGATGTTAGGTTGGGTTAGGTTAGGTTATATTTCGTTATTGATGTATATGAAGGTCCCACGGAGACGTAGAGGCCAACTCGCCACGAATGTTGTCAAATATTACAGCCGCGATGTTAGATTGGGTTAGGTTAGGTTATATTACGTTATTGTTGTATATAAAGGTCCCACGGAGACGCAGAGGCCAACAAGCCAGGAATGTTGTCAAATATTACCGCCGAGATGTTAGGTTGGGTTAGGTGAGGCTATATTACGTTATTGATGTATATAAAGGTCCCACGCAGACGTAGAGGCCAACCCTCCAGGAATGTTGTCAAATATTACCGCCGAGATGATAGGTTGGGTTAGGTTAGGTTATATTTCGTTATTGATGTATATGAAGGTCCCACGGAGACGTAGAGGACAACTCGCCATGAATGTTGTCAAATATTACAGCCGCGATGTTAGATTGGGTTAGGTTAGGTTATATTACGTTATTGTTGTATATAAATGTCCCACGGAGACGCAGAGGCCAACTCGCCAGGAATGTTGTCAAATATTACCGCCGAGATAATAGGTTGGGTTAGGTTAGGTTATATTTCGTTATTGATGTATATGAAGGTCCCACGGAGACGTAGATGCCAACTCGCCAGAAATGTTGTCAAATAATAGCGCCGAGAGGTTAGGTTGGGTCAGGTTAGGTTATATTACGTTATTGATGTATATCAAGATCCCACGGAAACGTAGAGGCCAACTCGCCATGTATGTTGCCAAATATTACCGCCGAGTTGTTAGGTTGGGGTAGGTTAGGTTATATTACGTTCTTGATGTATATAAAGGTCCCACGCAGACGTCGAAGCCAACTCGCCAGGAATTTTCTGAAATATGACCGCCGACATGACAGATTGGGTTAGGTTAGGTTATATTACGTTATTGATGTATATAAAGGTCTCTACAAGGTTGGTAGAGGCCAACAAGCCAGGAATGTTGCCAATTATTACCGCCGAGATGTTAGGTTGGGTTAGGTTAGGTTATATTACGTTCTTGATGTATATAAAGGTCCCACGCAGACGTAGAGGCCAACCCTCCAGGAATGTTGTCAAATATTACCGCCGCGATGTTAGATTGGGTTAGGTTAGGTTATGTTTCGTTATTGATGTATATGAAGGCCCCACGGACACGTAGAGGCCAACCCGCCAGGAATGATGTCAAATATTACAGCCGCGATGTTAGATTGGGTTAGGTTAGGTTATATTACGTTATTGTTGTATATAAAGGTCCCACGGAGACGCAGAGGCCAACTCGCCAGGTTTGTGGTCAAATATTACAGCCGAGATGATAGGTTGGGTTAGGTTAGGTTATATTACGTTATTGAGGTTTATGAAGGACCCACGTAGACGTAGGGGCCAACTCGCCAGGAATATTGTCAAATATTACCGCCGCGATGTTAGATTGGGTTAGGTTAGGTTATGTTTCGTAATTGATGTATATGAAGGTCCCACGGAGACGTAGAGGCCAACTCGCCAGGAATATTGTCAAATATTACCGCCGCGATGTTAGATTGGGTTAGGTTAGGTTATGTTTCGTAATTGATGTATATGAAGGTCCCACGGAGACGTAGAGGCCAACTCGCCAGGAATGTTGTCAAATATTACAGCCGCGATGTTAGATTGGGTTAGGTTAGGTTATATTACATTATTGTTGTATATAAAGGTCCCACGGAGACGCAGAGGCCAACTCGCCAGGAATGTTGTCAAATATTACCGCCGAGATGATAGGTTGGGTTAGGTTAGGTTATATTACGTTATTGATGTATATAAAGGTCTCTACAAGGTTGGTAGAGGCCAACAAGCCAGGAATGTTGCCAATTATTACCGCCGAGATGTTAGGTTGGGTTAGGTTAGGCTATATTACGTTATTGATGTATATAAAGGTCCCACGGAGACGTAGAGGCCAACTCGCCAGGAATGTTGTCAAATATTACCGCCGAGATGTTAAGTTGGGTTAGGTTAGGTTATATTACGTTCTTGATGTATATAAAGGTCCCACGCAGACGTCGAGGCCAACCCTCCAGGAATGTTGTCAAATATTACCGCCGAGATGATAGGTTGGGTTAGGTTAGGTTATATTACGTTATTGATGTATATGAAGGACCCACGTAGACGTAGGGGCCATCTCGTCAAGAATATTCTCAAATATTACCGCCGAGATGATGGGTTGGATCAGATTAGGTTATATTACGTTATTGATGTATATAATGGTGTCTACAAGGTTGGTAGAGGCCAACAAGCCAGAAATGTTGCCAATTATTACCGCCGAGATGTTAGGTTGGGTTAGGTTAGGCTATATTACGTTATTGATGTATATAAAGGTCCCACGGAGACGTAGAGGCCAACTCGCCAGGAATGTTGTCAAATATTACCGCCGAGATGATAGGTTGGGTTAGGTTAGGTTATATTACGTTATTGATGTATATGGAGGTCCCGCGGAGACGCAGAGGCCAACTCGCCAGGAATTTTGTCAAATATTACCGCCGAGATGATAGGTTGGGTTAGGTTAGGTTATATTTCGTTATTGATGTATATGAAGGTCCCACGGAGACGTAGAGGCCAACTCGCCAGGAATGTTGTCAAATATTACAGTCGCGATGTTAGATTGGGTTAGGTTAGGTTATATTACGTTATTGTTGTATATAAAGGTCCCACGGAGACGCAGAGGCCAAGTCGCCAGGAATGTTGTCAAATATTACCTTCGAGATGATAGGTTGGGTTAGGTTAGGTTATATTACGTTATTGATGTATATGAAGGACCCACGTAGACGTAGGGGCCATCTCGTCAAGAATATTGTGAAATATTACCGCCGATATGATAGTTTGGATTAGGTTAGGTTATATTACGTTATTGATGTATATGAAGATCCCACGGAGACGTAGAGGCCAACTCGCCAGGTATGTGGTCAAATATTACCGCCGAGATAATAGGTAGGGTTAGGTTAGGTTATATTTCGTTATTGATGTATATGAAGGTCCCACGGAGACGTAGATGCCAACTCGCTAGAAATGCTGTCAAATAATAGCGCCGAGAGGTTAGGTTGGGTCAGGTTAGGTTATATTACGTTATTGATGTATATCAAGATCCCACGGAAACGTAGAGGCCAACTCGCCATGTATGTTGCCAAATATTACCGCCGAGTTGTTAGGTTGGGGTAGGTTAGGTTATATTACGTTCTTGATGTATATAAAGGTCCCACGCAGACGTCGAAGCCAACTCGCCAGGAATTTTCTGAAAACGCGCTATCTCAGAGTAGATTGGGTTAGGTTAGGTTATATTACGTTATTGATGTATATAAGAGTCCCACGGGGACGTAGAGGCCACCAAGCAGGAATGTTGCCAAATATTACCGCCGAGATGTTAGGTTGGGTAAGGTTCAGGTTATATTACGTTATTGATGTATATGAAGATCCCACGGAGACGTTAGAGGCCAACTCGCCAGGTTTGTGGTCAAATATTACCGCCGAGATGATAGGTTGGGTTAGGTTAGGTTATATTACGTTATTGATGTATATGAAGGTCCCACGGAGACGTAGGGGCCAACTCGCCAGGAATGTTGTCAAATATTACAGCCGCGATGTTAGATTGGGTTAGGTTAGGTTATATTACATTATTGTTGTATATAAAGGTCCCACGGAGACGCAGAGGCCAACTCGCCAGGAATGTTGTCAAATATTACCGCCGAGATGATAGGTTGGGTTAGGTTAGGTTATATTACGTTATTGAGTATATGAAGGACCCACGTAGACGTAGGGGCCATCTCGTCAAGAATATTGTCAAATATTACCGCCGAGATGATAGGTTGGATTAGATTAGGTTATATAACGTTATTGATGTATATAAAGGTCTCTACAAGGTTGGTAGAGGCCAACAAGCCAGGAATGTTGCCAATTATTAACGCCGAGATGTTAGGTTGGGTTAGGTTAGGTTATATTACGTTCTTGATGTATATAAAGGTCCCACGCAGACGTAGAGGCCAACCCTCCAGGAATGTTGTCAAATATTACCGCCGAGATGATAGGTTGGGTTAGGTTAGGTTATATTTCGTTATTGATGTATATGAAGGTCCCACGGAGACGTAGAGGCCAAGTCGCCATGAATGTTGTCAAATATTACAGCCGCGATGTTAGATTGGGTTAGGTTAGGTTACATTACGTTATTGATGTATATGAAGGACCCACGTAGACGTAGGGGCCATCTCGTCAAGAATATTGTCAAATATTACCGCCGAGATGATAGGTTGGATTAGGTTTGGTTATATTTCGTTATTCATGTATATGGAGGTCCCGCGGAGACGCAGAGGCCAACTCGCCAGGAATTTTGTCAAATATTACCGCCGAGATGATAGGTTGGGTTAGGTTAGGTTATGTTTCGTTATTGATGTATATGAAGGTCCCACGCAGACGTAGAGGCCAACTCGCCAGGTATGTTGTCAAATATTACAGCCGCGATGTTAGATTGGGTTAGGATAGGTTATATTACGTTATTGTTGTATATAAATGTCCCACGGAGACGCAGAGGCCAACTCGCCAGGTATGTTGTCAAATATTACAGCCGCGATGTTAGATTGGGTTGGGATAGGCTATATTACGTTATTGTTGTATATAAATGTCCCACGGAGACGCAGAGGCCAACTCGCCAGGAATGTTGTCAAATATTACCGCCGAGATGATAGGTTGGGTTAGGTTAGGTTATATTTCGTTATTGATGTATATGAAGGTCCCACGGAGACGTAGATGCCAACTCGCCAGAAATGTTGTCAAATAATAGCGCCGAGAGGTTAGGTTGGGTCAGGTTAGGTTATATTACGTTATTGATGTATATCAAGATCCCACGGAGACGTAGAGGCCAACTCGCCATGTATGTTGCCAAATATTACCGCCGAGTTGTTAGGTTGGGGTAGGTTAGGTTATATTACGTTCTTGATGTATATAAAGGTCCCACGCAGACGTCGAAGCCAACTCGCCAGGAATTTTCTGAAATATGACCGCCGACATGACAGATTGGGTTGGGTTAGGTTATATTACGTTATTGATGTATATAAGAGTCCCACGGGGACGTAGAGGCCACCAAGCCAGGAATGTTGCCAAATATTACCGCCGAGATGTTAGGTTGTGTAAGGTTAGGTTATATTACGTTATTGATGTATATGAAGATCCCACGGAGACGTAGAGGCCAACTCGCCAGGTTTGTGGTCAAATATTACCGCCGAGATGATAGGTTGGGTTAGGTTAGGTTATATTACGTTATTGATGTATATGAAGGTCCCACGGAGACGTAGAGGCCAACTCGCCAGGAATGTTGTCAAATATTACAGCCGCGATGTTAGATTGGGTTAGGTTAGGTTATATTACATTATTGTTGTATATAAAGGTCCCACGGAGACGCAGAGGCCAACTCGCCAGGAATGTTGTCAAATACTACCGCCGAGATGATAGGTTGGGTTAGGTTAGGTTATATTACGTTATTGATGTATATGAAGGACCCACGTAGACGTAGGGGCCATCTCGTCAAGAATATTGTCAAATAATAGCGCCGAGAGGTTAGGTTGGGTCAGGTTAGGTTATATTACGTTATTGATGTATATCAAGATCCCACGGAGACGTAGAGGCCAACTCGCCATGTATGTTGCCAAATATTACCGCCGAGTTGTTAGGTTGGGGTAGGTTAGGTTATATTACGTTCTTGATGTATATAAAGGTCCCACGCAGACGTCGAAGCCAACTCGCCAGGAATTTTCTGAAATATGACCGCCGACATGACAGATTGGGTTAGGTTAGGTTATATTACGTTATTGATGTATATAAAAGTCTCTACAAGGTTGGTAGAGTCCAACAAGCCAGGAATGTTGCCAATTATTACCGCCGAGATGTTAGGTTGGGTTAGGTTAGGTTATATTACGTTCTTGATGTATATAAAGGTCCCACGCAGACGTAGAGGCCAACCCTCCAGGAATGTTGTCAAATATTACCGCCGCGATGTTAGATTGGGTTAGGTTAGGTTATGTTTCGTTATTGATGTATATGAAGGCCCCACGGAGACGTAGATGCCAACCCGCCAGGAATGATGTCAAATATTACAGCCGCGATGTTAGATTGGGTTAGGTTAGGTTATATTACGTTATTGTTGTATAGAAAGGTCCCACGGAGACGCAGAGGCCAACTCGCCAGGAATGTTGTCAAATATTACCGCCGAGATGATAGGTTGGGTTAGGTTAGGTTATATTACGTTATTGATGTATATGAAGATCCCACGGAGACGTAGAGGCCAACTCGCCAGGTTTGTGGTCAAATATTACAGCCGAGATGATAGGTTGGGTTTGGTTAGGTTATATTACGTTATTGAGGTTTATGAAGGACCCACGTAGACGTAGGGGCCAACTCGCCAGGAATATTGTCAAATATTACCGCCGCGATGTTAGATTGGGTTAGGTTAGGTTATGTTTCGTAATTGATGTATATGAAGGTCCCACGGAGACGTAGAGGCCAACTCGCCAGGAATGTTGTCAAATATTACAGCCGCGATGTTAGATTGGGTTAGGTTAGGTTATATTACATTATTGTTGTATATAAAGGTCCCACGGAGACGCAGAGGCCAACTCGCCAGGAATGTTGTCAAATATTACCGCCGAGATGATAGGTTGGGTTAGGTTAGGTTATATTACGTTATTGATGTATATGAAGGACCCACGTAGACGTAGGGGCCATCTCGTCAAGAATATTGTGAAATATTACCGCCGATATGATAGTTTGGATTAGGTTAGGTTATATTACGTTATTGATGTATATGAAGATCCCACGGAGACGTAGAGGCCAACTCGCCAGGTATGTGGTCAAATATTACCGCCGAGATAATAGGTTGGGTTAGGTTAGGTTATATTTCGTTATTGATGTATATGAAGGTCCCACGGAGACGTAGATGCCAACTCGCCAGAAATGTTGTCAAATAATAGCGCCGAGAGGTTAGGTTGGGTCAGGTTAGGTTATATTACGTTATTGATGTATATCAAGATCCCACGGAAACGTAGAGGCCAACTCGCCATGTATGTTGCCAAATATTACCGCCGAGTTGTTAGGTTGGGGTAGGTTAGGTTATATTACGTTCTTGATGTATATAAAAGTCCCACGCAGACGTCGAAGCCAACTCGCCAGGAATTTTCTGAAATATGACCGCCGACATGACAGATTGGGTTAGGTTAGGTTATATTACGTTATTGATGTATATAAGAGTCCCACGGGGACGTAGAGGCCACCAAGCCAGGAATGTTGCCAAATATTACCGCCGAGATGTTAGGTTGGGTAAGGTTAGGTTATATTACGTTATTGATGTATATGAAGATCCCACGGAGACGTAGAGGCCAACTCGCCAGGTTTGTGGTCAAATATTACCGCCGAGATGATAGGTTGGGTTAGGTTAGGTTATATTACGTTATTGATGTATATGAAGGTCCCACGGAGACGTAGGGGCCAACTCGCCAGGAATATTGTCAAATATTACCGCCGAGATGATAGGTTGGATTAGGTTAGGTTATATTACGTTATTGATGTATATGAAGGACCCACGTAGACGTAGGGGCCATCTCGTCAAGAATATTGTCAAATATTACCGCCGAGATGATAGGTTGGATTATGTTAGGTTATATTACGTTATTGATGTATATGAAGGACCCACGTAGACGTAGGGGCCATCTCGTCAAGAATATTGTCAAATATTACCGCCGAGATGATAGGTTGGATTAGATTAGGTTATATTACGTTATTGATGTATATAAAGGTCTCTACAAGGTTGGTAGAGGCCAACAAGCCAGGAATGTTGCCAATTATTACCGCCGAGATGTTAGGTTGGGTTAGGTTAGGTTATATTACGTTCTTGATGTATATAAAGGTCCCACGCAGACGTAGAGGCCAACCCTCCAGGAATGTTGTCAAATATTACCGCCGAGATGTTAGGTTGGGTTAGGTTAGGTTATATTACGTTCTTGATGTATATAAAGGTCCCACGCAGACGTAGAGGCCAACCCTCCAGGAATGTTGTCAAATATTACCGCCGAGATGATAGGTTGTGTTAGGTTAGGTTATATTTCGTTATTGATGTATATGAAGGTCCCACGGAGACGTAGAGGCCAAGTCGCCATGAATGTTGTCAAATATTACAGCCGCGATGTTAGATTGGGTTAGGTTAGGTTATATTACGTTATTGCAGTATATAAAGGTCCCACGGAGACGCAGAGGCCAACTCGCCAGGAATGTTGTCAAATATTACCGCCGAGATGATAGGTTGGGTTAGGTTAGGTTATATTACGTTATTGATGTATATGAAGGTCCCACGCAGACGTAGAGGCCAACTCGCCAGGTATGTTGTCAAATATTACAGCCGCGATGTTAGATTGGGTTAGGATAGGTTATATTACGTTATTGATGTATATGAAGGACCCACGTAGACGTAGGGGCCATCTCGTCAAGAATATTGTCAAATATTACCGCCGAGATGATAGGTTGGATTAGGTTTGGTTATATTTCGTTATTGATGTATATGGAGGTCCCGCGGAGACGCAGAGGCCAACTCGCCAGGAATTTTGTCAAATATTACCGCCGAGATGATAGGTTGGGTCAGGTTAGGTTATGTTTCGTTATTGATGTATATGAAGGTCCCACGCAGACGTAGAGGCCAACTCGCCAGGTATGTTGTCAAATATTACAGCCGCGATGTTAGATTGGGTTAGGATAGGTTATATTACGTTATTGTTGTATATAAATGTCCCACGGAGACGCAGAGGCCAACTCGCCAGGTATGTTGTCAAATATTACAGCCGCGATGTTAGATTGGGTTAGGATAGGTTATATTACGTTATTGTTGTATATAAATGTCCCACGGAGACGCAGAGGCCAACTCGCCAGGAATGTTGTGAAATATTACCGCCGAGATGATAGGTTGGGTTAGGTTAGGTTATATTTCGTTATTGATGTATATGAAGGTCCCACGGAGACGTAGATGCCAACTCGCCAGAAATGTTGTCAAATAATAGCGCCGAGAGGTTAGGTTGGGTCAGGTTAGGTTATATTACGTTATTGATGTATATCAAGATCCCACGGAGACGTAGAGGCCAACTCGCCATGTATGTTGCCAAATATTACCGCCGAGTTGTTAGGTTGGGGTCGGTTAGGTTATATTACGTTCTTGATGTATATAAAGGTCCCACGCAGACGTCGAAGCCAACTCGCCAGGAATTTTCTGAAATATGACCGCCGACATGACAGATTGGGTTAGGTTAGGTTATATTACGTTATTGATGTATATAAAGGTCTCTACAAGGTTGGTAGAGGCCAACAAGCCAGGAATGTTGCCAATTATTACCGCCGAGATGTTAGGTTGGTTTAGGTTAGGTTATATTACGTTCTTGATGTATAAAAATATCCCACGGAGACGTAGAGGCCAACTCGCCAGGTATGTGGTCAAATATTACCGCCGAGATAATAGGTTGGGTTAGGTTAGGTTATATTTCGTTATTGATGTATATGAAGGTCCCACGGAGACGTAGATGCCAACTCGCCAGAAATGTTGTCAAATAATAGCGCCGAGAGGTTAGGTTGGGTCAGGTTAGGTTATATTACGTTATTGATGTATATCAAGATCCCACGGAAACGTAGAGGCCAACTCGCCATGTATGTTGCCAAATATTACCGCCGAGTTGTTAGGTTGGGGTAGGTTAGGTTATATTACGTTCTAGATGTATATAAAAGTCCCACGCAGACGTCGAAGCCAACTCGCCAGGAATTTTCTGAAATATGACCGCCGACATGACAGATTGGGTTAGGTTAGGTTATATTACGTTATTGATGTATATAAGAGTCCCACGGGGACGTAGAGGCCACCAAGCCAGGAATGTTGCCAAATATTACCGCCGAGATGTTAGGTTGGGTAAGGTTAGGTTATATTACGTTATTGATGTATATGAAGATCCCACGGAGACGTAGAGGCCAACTCGCCAGGTTTGTGGTCAAATATTACCGCCGAGATGATAGGTTGGGTTAGGTTAGGTTATATTACGTTATTGATGTATATGAAGGTCCCACGGAGACGTAGGGGCCAACTCGCCAGGAATATTGTCAAATATTACCGCCGAGATGATAGGTTGGATTAGGTTAGGTTATATTACGTTATTGATGTATATGAAGGACCCACGTAGACGTAGGGGCCATCTCGTCAAGAATATTGTCAAATATTACCGCCGAGATGATAGGTTGGATTATGTTAGGTTATATTACGTTATTGATGTATATGAAGGACCCACGTAGACGTAGGGGCCATCTCGTCAAGAATATTGTCAAATATTACCGCCGAGATGATAGGTTGGATTAGATTAGGTTATATTACGTTATTGATGTATATAAAGGTCTCTACAAGGTTTGTAGAGGCCAACAAGCCAGGAATGTTGCCAATTATTACCGCCGAGATGTTAGGTTGGGTTAGGTTAGGTTATATTACGTTCTTGATGTATATAAAGGTCCCACGCAGACGTAGAGGCCAACCCTCCAGGAATGTTGTCAAATATTACCGCCGAGATGTTAGGTTGGGTTAGGTTAGGTTATATTACGTTCTTGATGTATATAAAGGTCCCACGCAGACGTAGAGGCCAACCCTCCAGGAATGTTGTCAAATATTACCGCCGAGATGATAGGTTGTGTTAGGTTAGGTTATATTTCGTTATTGATGTATATGAAGGTCCCACGGAGACGTAGAGGCCAAGTCGCCATGAATGTTGTCAAATATTACAGCCGCGATGTTAGATTGGGTTAGGTTAGGTTATATTACGTTATTGATGTATATGAAGGTCCCACGCAGACGTAGAGGCCAACTCGCCAGGTATGTTGTCAAATATTACAGCCGCGATGTTAGATTGGGTTAGGATAGGTTATATTACGTTATTGTTGTATATAAATGTCCCACGGAGACGCAGAGGCCAACTCGCCAGGTATGTTGTCAAATATTACAGCCGCGATGTTAGATTGGGTTAGGATAGGTTATATTACGTTATTGTTGTATATAAATGTCCCACGGAGACGCAGAGGCCAACTCGCCAGGAATGTTGTGAAATATTACCGCCGAGATGATAGGTTGGGTTAGGTTAGGTTATATTTCGTTATTGATGTATATGAAGGTCCCACGGAGACGTAGATGCCAACTCGCCAGAAATGTTGTCAAATAATAGCGCCGAGAGGTTAGGTTGGGTCAGGTTAGGTTATATTACGTTATTGATGTATATCAAGATCCCACGGAGACGTAGGGGCCAACTCGCCATGTATGTTGCCAAATATTACCGCCGAGTTGTTAGGTTGGGGTAGGTTAGGTTATATTACGTTCTTGATGTATATAAAGGTCCCACGCAGACGTCGAAGCCAACTCGCCAGGAATTTTCTGAAATATGACCGCCGACATGACAGATTGGGTTAGGTTAGGTTATATTACGTTATTGATGTATATAAAGGTCTCTACAAGGTTGGTAGAGGCCAACAAGCCAGGAATGTTGCCAATTATTACCGCCGAGATGTTAGGTTGGTTTAGGTTAGGTTATATTACGTTCTTGATGTATAAAAATATCCCACGCAGACGTAGAGGCCAACCCTCCAGGAATGTTGTCAAATATTACCGCCGCGATGTTAGATTGGGTTAGGTTAGGTTATGTTTCGTTATTGATGTATATGAAGGCCCCACGGAGACGTAGAGGCCAACTCGCCAGGAATGATGTCAAATATTACAGCCGCGATGTTAGATTGGGTTAGGTTAGGTTATATTACGTTATTGTTGTATATAAAGGTCCCACGGAGACGCAGAGGCCAAATCGCCAGGAATGTTGTCAAATATTACCGCCGAGATGATAGGTTGGGTTAGGTTAGGTTATATTACGTTATTGATGTATATGAAGGGCCCACGTAGACGTAGGGGCCATCTCGTCAAGAATATTGTCAAATAATAGCGCCGAGAGGTTAGGTTGGGTCAGGTTAGGTTATATTACGTTATTGATGTATATCAAGATCCCACGGAGACGTAGAGGCCAACTCGCCAGGTATGTGGTCAAATATTACCGCCGAGATGATAGGTAGGGTTAGGTTAGGTTATATTACGTTCTTGATGTATATAAAGGTCCCACGCAGACGTAGAGGCCAACCCTCCAGGAATGTTGTCAAATATTACCGCCGAGATGATAGGTTGGGTTAGGTTAGGTTATATTTCGTTATTGATGTATATGAAGGTCCCACGGAGACGTAGATGCCAACTCGCCAGAAATGTTGTCAAATAATAGCGCCGAAAGGTTAGGTTGGGTCAGGTTAGGTTATATTACGTTATTGATGTATATCAAGATCCCACGGAGACGTAGAGGCCAACTCGCCATGTATGTTGCCAAATATTACCGCCGAGTTGTTAGGTTGGGGTAGGTTAGGTTATATTACGTTCTTGATGTATATAAAGGTCCCACGCAGACGTCGAAGCCAACTCGCCAGGAATTTTCTGAAATATGACCGCCGACATGACAGATTGGGTTAGGTTAGGTTATATTACATTATTGATGTATATAAAAGTCCCACGGGGACGTAGAGGCCACCAAGCCAGGAATGTTGCCAAATATTACCGCCGAGATGTTAGGTTGGGTAAGGTTAGGTTATATTACGTTATTGATGTATATGAAGATCCCACGGAGACGTAGAGGCCAACTCGCCAGGTTTGTGGTCAAATATTACCGCCGAGATGATAGGTTGGGTTAGGTTAGGTTATATTACGTTACTGAGGTTTATGAAGGACCCACGTAGACGTAGGGGCCAACTCGCCAGGAATATTGTCAAATATTACCGCCGCGATGTTAGATTGGGTTAGGTTAGGTTATGTTTCGTTATTGATGTATATGAAGGTCCCACGGAGACGTAGAGGCCAACTCGCCAGGAATGTTGTCAAATATTACAGCCGCGATGTTAGATTGGGTTAGGTTAGGTTATATTACATTATTGTTGTATATAAAGGTCCCACGGAGACGCAGAGGCCAACTCGCCAGGAATGTTGTCAAATATTACCGCCGAGATGATAGGTTGGGTTAGGTTAGGTTATATTACGTTATTGATGTATATGAAGGACCCACGTAGACGTAGGGGCCATCTCGTCAAGAATATTGTGAAATATTACCGCCGATATGATAGTTTGGATTAGGTTAGGTTATATTACGTTATTGATGTATATGAAGATCCCACGGAGACGTAGAGGCCAACTCGCCAGGTATGTGGTCAAATATTACCGCCGAGATAATAGGTTGGGTTAGGTTAGGTTATATTTCGTTATTGATGTATATGAAGGTCCCACGGAGACGTAGATGCCAACTCGCCAGAAATGTTGTCAAATAATAGCGCCGAGAGGTTAGGTTGGGTCAGGTTAGGTTATATTACGTTATTGATGTATATCAAGATCCCACGGAAACGTAGAGGCCAACTCGCCATGTATGTTGCCAAATATTACCGCCGAGTTGTTAGGTTGGGGTAGGTTAGGTTATATTACGTTCTTGATGTATATAAAAGTCCCACGCAGACGTCGAAGCCAACTCGCCAGGAATTTTCTGAAATATGACCGCCGACATGACAGATTGGGTTAGGTTAGGTTATATTACGTTATTGATGTATATAAGAGTCCCACGGGGACGTAGAGGCCACCAAGCCAGGAATGTTGCCAAATATTACCGCCGAGATGTTAGGTTGGGTAAGGTTAGGTTATATTACGTTATTGATGTATATGAAGATCCCACGGAGACGTAGAGGCCAACTCGCCAGGTTTGTGGTCAAATATTACCGCCGAGATGATAGGTTGGGTTAGGTTAGGTTATATTACGTTATTGATGTATATGAAGGTCCCACGGAGACGTAGGGGCCAACTCGCCAGGAATATTGTCAAATATTACCGCCGAGATGATAGGTTGGATTAGGTTAGGTTATATTACGTTATTGATGTATATGAAGGACCCACGTAGACGTAGGGGCCATCTCGTCAAGAATATTGTCAAATATTACCGCCGAGATGATAGGTTGGATTATGTTAGGTTATATTACGTTATTGATGTATATGAAGGACCCACGTAGACGTAGGGGCCATCTCGTCAAGAATATTGTCAAATATTACCGCCGAGATGATAGGTTGGATTAGATTAGGTTATATTACGTTATTGATGTATATAAAGGTCTCTACAAGGTTGGTAGAGGCCAACAAGCCAGGAATGTTGCCAATTATTACCGCCGAGATGTTAGGTTGGGTTAGGTTAGGTTATATTACGTTCTTGATGTATATAAAGGTCCCACGCAGACGTAGAGGCCAACCCTCCAGGAATGTTGTCAAATATTACCGCCGAGATGTTAGGTTGGGTTAGGTTAGGTTATATTACGTTCTTGATGTATATAAAGGTCCCACGCAGACGTAGAGGCCAACCCTCCAGGAATGTTGTCAAATATTACCGCCGAGATGATAGGTTGTGTTAGGTTAGGTTATATTTCGTTATTGATGTATATGAAGGTCCCACGGAGACGTAGAGGCCAAGTCGCCATGAATGTTGTCAAATATTACAGCCGCGATGTTAGATTGGGTTAGGTTAGGTTATATTACGTTATTGCAGTATATAAAGGTCCCACGGAGACGCAGAGGCCAACTCGCCAGGAATGTTGTCAAATATTACCGCCGAGATGATAGGTTGGGTTAGGTTAGGTTATATTACGTTATTGATGTATATGGAGGTCCCGCGGAGACGCAGAGGCCAACTCGCCAGGAATTTTGTCAAATATTACCGCCGAGATGATAGGTTGGGTTAGGTTAGGTTATATTTCGTTATTGATGTATATGAAGGTCCCACGGAGACGTAGAGGCCAACTCGCCAGGAATGTTGTCAAATATTACAGTCGCGATGTTAGATTGGGTTAGGTTAGGTTATATTACGTTATTGTTGTATATAAAGGTCCCACGGAGACGCAGAGGCCAAGTCGCCAGGAATGTTGTCAAATATTACCGCCGAGATGATAGGTTGGGTTAGGTTAGGTTATATTACGTTATTGATGTATATGAAGGACCCACGTAGACGTAGGGGCCATCTCGTCAAGAATATTGTGAAATATTACCGCCGATATGATAGTTTGGATTAGGTTAGGTTATATTACGTTATTGATGTATATGAAGATCCCACGGAGACGTAGAGGCCAACTCGCCAGGTATGTGGTCAAATATTACCGCCGAGATAATAGGTAGGGTTAGGTTAGGTTATATTTCGTTATTGATGTATATGAAGGTCCCACGGAGACGTAGATGCCAACTCGCTAGAAATGTTGTCAAATAATAGCGCCGAGAGGTTAGGTTGGGTCAGGTTAGGTTATATTACGTTATTGATGTATATCAAGATCCCACGGAAACGTAGAGGCCAACTCGCCATGTATGTTGCCAAATATTACCGCCGAGTTGTTAGGTTGGGGTAGGTTAGGTTATATTACGTTCTTGATGTATATAAAGGTCCCACGCAGACGTCGAAGCCAACTCGCCAGGAATTTTCTGAAATATGACCGCCGACATGACAGATTGGGTTAGGTTAGGTTATATTACGTTATTGATGTATATAAGAGTCCCACGGGGACGTAGAGGCCACCAAGCCAGGAATGTTGCCAAATATTACCGCCGAGATGTTAGGTTGGGTAAGGTTAGGTTATATTACGTTATTGATGTATATGAAGATCCCACGGAGACGTAGAGGCCAACTCGCCAGGTTTGTGGTCAAATATTACCGCCGAGATGATAGGTTGGGTTAGGTTAGGTTATATTACGTTATTGATGTATATGAAGGTCCCACGGAGACGTAGGGGCCAACTCGCCAGGAATGTTGTCAAATATTACAGCCGCGATGTTAGATTGGGTTAGGTTAGGTTATATTACATTATTGTTGTATATAAAGGTCCCACGGAGACGCAGAGGCCAACTCGCCAGGAATGTTGTCAAATATTACCGCCGAGATGATAGGTTGGGTTAGGTTAGGTTATATTACGTTATTGATGTATATGAAGGACCCACGTAGACGTAGGGGCCATCTCGTCAAGAATATTGTCAAATATTACCGCCGAGATGATAGGTTGGATTAGATTAGGTTATATAACGTTATTGATGTATATAAAGGTCTCTACAAGGTTGGTAGAGGCCAACAAGCCAGGAATGTTGCCAATTATTAACGCCGAGATGTTAGGTTGGGTTAGGTTAGGTTATATTACGTTCTTGATGTATATAAAGGTCCCACGCAGACGTAGAGGCCAACCCTCCAGGAATGTTGTCAAATATTACCGCCGAGATGATAGGTTGGGTTAGGTTAGGTTATATTTCGTTATTGATGTATATGAAGGTCCCACGGAGACGTAGAGGCCAAGTCGCCATGAATGTTGTCAAATATTACAGCCGCGATGTTAGATTGGGTTAGGTTAGGTTACATTACGTTATTGATGTATATGAAGGACCCACGTAGACGTAGGGGCCATCTCGTCAAGAATATTGTCAAATATTACCGCCGAGATGATAGGTTGGATTAGGTTTGGTTATATTTCGTTATTCATGTATATGGAGGTCCCGCGGAGACGCAGAGGCCAACTCGCCAGGAATTTTGTCAAATATTACCGCCGAGATGATAGGTTGGGTTAGGTTAGGTTATGTTTCGTTATTGATGTATATGAAGGTCCCACGCAGACGTAGAGGCCAACTCGCCAGGTATGTTGTCAAATATTACAGCCGCGATGTTAGATTGGGTTAGGATAGGTTATATTACGTTATTGTTGTATATAAATGTCCCACGGAGACGCAGAGGCCAACTCGCCAGGTATGTTGTCAAATATTACAGCCGCGATGTTAGATTGGGTTGGGATAGGCTATATTACGTTATTGTTGTATATAAATGTCCCACGGAGACGCAGAGGCCAACTCGCCAGGAATGTTGTCAAATATTACCGCCGAGATGATAGGTTGGGTTAGGTTAGGTTATATTTCGTTATTGATGTATATGAAGGTCCCACGGAGACGTAGATGCCAACTCGCCAGAAATGTTGTCAAATAATAGCGCCGAGAGGTTAGGTTGGGTCAGGTTAGGTTATATTACGTTATTGATGTATATCAAGATCCCACGGAGACGTAGAGGCCAACTCGCCATGTATGTTGCCAAATATTACCGCCGAGTTGTTAGG
Organism: Xylocopa violacea; assembly: GCA_963969225.1. Classification (NCBI taxonomy): domain Eukaryota; kingdom Metazoa; phylum Arthropoda; class Insecta; order Hymenoptera; family Apidae; genus Xylocopa; species Xylocopa violacea. The sequence continues at coordinate 8,238,090 of CAXAJV010000016.1, read as the reverse complement.
TTGGGGTAGGTTAGGTTATATTACGTTCTTGATGTATATAAAGGTCCCACGCAGACGTCGAAGCCAACTCGCCAGGAATTTTCTGAAATATGACCGCCGACATGACAGATTGGGTTGGGTTAGGTTATATTACGTTATTGATGTATATAAGAGTCCCACGGGGACGTAGAGGCCACCAAGCCAGGAATGTTGCCAAATATTACCGCCGAGATGTTAGGTTGTGTAAGGTTAGGTTATATTACGTTATTGATGTATATGAAGATCCCACGGAGACGTAGAGGCCAACTCGCCAGGTTTGTGGTCAAATATTACCGCCGAGATGATAGGTTGGGTTAGGTTAGGTTATATTACGTTATTGATGTATATGAAGGTCCCACGGAGACGTAGAGGCCAACTCGCCAGGAATGTTGTCAAATATTACAGCCGCGATGTTAGATTGGGTTAGGTTAGGTTATATTACATTATTGTTGTATATAAAGGTCCCACGGAGACGCAGAGGCCAACTCGCCAGGAATGTTGTCAAATACTACCGCCGAGATGATAGGTTGGGTTAGGTTAGGTTATATTACGTTATTGATGTATATGAAGGACCCACGTAGACGTAGGGGCCATCTCGTCAAGAATATTGTCAAATAATAGCGCCGAGAGGTTAGGTTGGGTCAGGTTAGGTTATATTACGTTATTGATGTATATCAAGATCCCACGGAGACGTAGAGGCCAACTCGCCATGTATGTTGCCAAATATTACCGCCGAGTTGTTAGGTTGGGGTAGGTTAGGTTATATTACGTTCTTGATGTATATAAAGGTCCCACGCAGACGTCGAAGCCAACTCGCCAGGAATTTTCTGAAATATGACCGCCGACATGACAGATTGGGTTAGGTTAGGTTATATTACGTTATTGATGTATATAAAAGTCTCTACAAGGTTGGTAGAGTCCAACAAGCCAGGAATGTTGCCAATTATTACCGCCGAGATGTTAGGTTGGGTTAGGTTAGGTTATATTACGTTCTTGATGTATATAAAGGTCCCACGCAGACGTAGAGGCCAACCCTCCAGGAATGTTGTCAAATATTACCGCCGCGATGTTAGATTGGGTTAGGTTAGGTTATGTTTCGTTATTGATGTATATGAAGGCCCCACGGAGACGTAGATGCCAACCCGCCAGGAATGATGTCAAATATTACAGCCGCGATGTTAGATTGGGTTAGGATAGGTTATATTACGTTATTGTTGTATATAAATGTCCCACGGAGACGCAGAGGCCAACTCGCCAGGTATGTTGTCAAATATTACAGCCGCGATGTTAGATTGGGTTGGGATAGGCTATATTACGTTATTGTTGTATATAAATGTCCCACGGAGACGCAGAGGCCAACTCGCCAGGAATGTTGTCAAATATTACCGCCGAGATGATAGGTTGGGTTAGGTTAGGTTATATTTCGTTATTGATGTATATGAAGGTCCCACGGAGACGTAGATGCCAACTCGCCAGAAATGTTGTCAAATAATAGCGCCGAGAGGTTAGGTTGGGTCAGGTTAGGTTATATTACGTTATTGATGTATATCAAGATCCCACGGAGACGTAGAGGCCAACTCGCCATGTATGTTGCCAAATATTACCGCCGAGTTGTTAGGTTGGGGTAGGTTAGGTTATATTACTTTCTTGATGTATATAAAGGTCCCACGCAGACGTCGAAGCCAACTCGCCAGGAATTTTCTGAAATATGACCGCCGACATGACAGATTGGGTTGGGTTAGGTTATATTACGTTATTGATGTATATAAGAGTCCCACGGGGACGTAGAGGCCACCAAGCCAGGAATGTTGCCAAATATTACCGCCGAGATGTTAGGTTGTGTAAGGTTAGGTTATATTACGTTATTGATGTATATGAAGATCCCACGGAGACGTAGAGGCCAACTCGCCAGGTTTGTGGTCAAATATTACCGCCGAGATGATAGGTTGGGTTAGGTTAGGTTATATTACGTTATTGATGTATATGAAGGTCCCACGGAGACGTAGAGGCCAACTCGCCAGGAATGTTGTCAAATATTACAGCCGCGATGTTAGATTGGGTTAGGTTAGGTTATATTACATTATTGTTGTATATAAAGGTCCCACGGAGACGCAGAGGCCAACTCGCCAGGAATGTTGTCAAATACTACCGCCGAGATGATAGGTTGGGTTAGGTTAGGTTATATTACGTTATTGATGTATATGAAGGACCCACGTAGACGTAGGGGCCATCTCGTCAAGAATATTGTCAAATAATAGCGCCGAGAGGTTAGGTTGGGTCAGGTTAGGTTATATTACGTTATTGATGTATATCAAGATCCCACGGAGACGTAGAGGCCAACTCGCCATGTATGTTGCCAAATATTACCGCCGAGTTGTTAGGTTGGGGTAGGTTAGGTTATATTACGTTCTTGATGTATATAAAGGTCCCACGCAGACGTCGAAGCCAACTCGCCAGGAATTTTCTGAAATATGACCGCCGACATGACAGATTGGGTTAGGTTAGGTTATATTACGTTATTGATGTATATAAAAGTCTCTACAAGGTTGGTAGAGTCCAACAAGCCAGGAATGTTGCCAATTATTACCGCCGAGATGTTAGGTTGGGTTAGGTTAGGTTATATTACGTTCTTGATGTATATAAAGGTCCCACGCAGACGTAGAGGCCAACCCTCCAGGAATGTTGTCAAATATTACCGCCGCGATGTTAGATTGGGTTAGGTTAGGTTATGTTTCGTTATTGATGTATATGAAGGCCCCACGGAGACGTAGATGCCAACCCGCCAGGAATGATGTCAAATATTACAGCCGCGATGTTAGATTGGGTTAGGTTAGGTTATATTACGTTATTGTTGTATAGAAAGGTCCCACGGAGACGCAGAGGCCAACTCGCCAGGAATGTTGTCAAATATTACCGCCGAGATGATAGGTTGGGTTAGGTTAGGTTATATTACGTTATTGATGTATATGAAGATCCCACGGAGACGTAGAGGCCAACTCGCCAGGTTTGTGGTCAAATATTACAGCCGAGATGATAGGTTGGGTTTGGTTAGGTTATATTACGTTATTGAGGTTTATGAAGGACCCACGTAGACGTAGGGGCCAACTCGCCAGGAATATTGTCAAATATTACCGCCGCGATGTTAGATTGGGTTAGGTTAGGTTATGTTTCGTAATTGATGTATATGAAGGTCCCACGGAGACGTAGAGGCCAACTCGCCAGGAATGTTGTCAAATATTACAGCCGCGATGTTAGATTGGGTTAGGTTAGGTTATATTACATTATTGTTGTATATAAAGGTCCCACGGAGACGCAGAGGCCAACTCGCCAGGAATGTTGTCAAATATTACCGCCGAGATGATAGGTTGGGTTAGGTTAGGTTATATTACGTTATTGATGTATATGAAGGACCCACGTAGACGTAGGGGCCATCTCGTCAAGAATATTGTGAAATATTACCGCCGATATGATAGTTTGGATTAGGTTAGGTTATATTACGTTATTGATGTATATGAAGATCCCACGGAGACGTAGAGGCCAACTCGCCAGGTATGTGGTCAAATATTACCGCCGAGATAATAGGTTGGGTTAGGTTAGGTTATATTTCGTTATTGATGTATATGAAGGTCCCACGGAGACGTAGATGCCAACTCGCCAGAAATGTTGTCAAATAATAGCGCCGAGAGGTTAGGTTGGGTCAGGTTAGGTTATATTACGTTATTGATGTATATCAAGATCCCACGGAAACGTAGAGGCCAACTCGCCATGTATGTTGCCAAATATTACCGCCGAGTTGTTAGGTTGGGGTAGGTTAGGTTATATTACGTTCTTGATGTATATAAAAGTCCCACGCAGACGTCGAAGCCAACTCGCCAGGAATTTTCTGAAATATGACCGCCGACATGACAGATTGGGTTAGGTTAGGTTATATTACGTTATTGATGTATATAAGAGTCCCACGGGGACGTAGAGGCCACCAAGCCAGGAATGTTGCCAAATATTACCGCCGAGATGTTAGGTTGGGTAAGGTTAGGTTATATTACGTTATTGATGTATATGAAGATCCCACGGAGACGTAGAGGCCAACTCGCCAGGTTTGTGGTCAAATATTACCGCCGAGATGATAGGTTGGGTTAGGTTAGGTTATATTACGTTATTGATGTATATGAAGGTCCCACGGAGACGTAGGGGCCAACTCGCCAGGAATATTGTCAAATATTACCGCCGAGATGATAGGTTGGATTAGGTTAGGTTATATTACGTTATTGATGTATATGAAGGACCCACGTAGACGTAGGGGCCATCTCGTCAAGAATATTGTCAAATATTACCGCCGAGATGATAGGTTGGATTATGTTAGGTTATATTACGTTATTGATGTATATGAAGGACCCACGTAGACGTAGGGGCCATCTCGTCAAGAATATTGTCAAATATTACCGCCGAGATGATAGGTTGGATTAGATTAGGTTATATTACGTTATTGATGTATATAAAGGTCTCTACAAGGTTGGTAGAGGCCAACAAGCCAGGAATGTTGCCAATTATTACCGCCGAGATGTTAGGTTGGGTTAGGTTAGGTTATATTACGTTCTTGATGTATATAAAGGTCCCACGCAGACGTAGAGGCCAACCCTCCAGGAATGTTGTCAAATATTACCGCCGAGATGTTAGGTTGGGTTAGGTTAGGTTATATTACGTTCTTGATGTATATAAAGGTCCCACGCAGACGTAGAGGCCAACCCTCCAGGAATGTTGTCAAATATTACCGCCGAGATGATAGGTTGTGTTAGGTTAGGTTATATTTCGTTATTGATGTATATGAAGGTCCCACGGAGACGTAGAGGCCAAGTCGCCATGAATGTTGTCAAATATTACAGCCGCGATGTTAGATTGGGTTAGGTTAGGTTATATTACGTTATTGCAGTATATAAAGGTCCCACGGAGACGCAGAGGCCAACTCGCCAGGAATGTTGTCAAATATTACCGCCGAGATGATAGGTTGGGTTAGGTTAGGTTATATTACGTTATTGATGTATATGAAGGTCCCACGCAGACGTAGAGGCCAACTCGCCAGGTATGTTGTCAAATATTACAGCCGCGATGTTAGATTGGGTTAGGATAGGTTATATTACGTTATTGATGTATATGAAGGACCCACGTAGACGTAGGGGCCATCTCGTCAAGAATATTGTCAAATATTACCGCCGAGATGATAGGTTGGATTAGGTTTGGTTATATTTCGTTATTGATGTATATGGAGGTCCCGCGGAGACGCAGAGGCCAACTCGCCAGGAATTTTGTCAAATATTACCGCCGAGATGATAGGTTGGGTCAGGTTAGGTTATGTTTCGTTATTGATGTATATGAAGGTCCCACGCAGACGTAGAGGCCAACTCGCCAGGTATGTTGTCAAATATTACAGCCGCGATGTTAGATTGGGTTAGGATAGGTTATATTACGTTATTGTTGTATATAAATGTCCCACGGAGACGCAGAGGCCAACTCGCCAGGTATGTTGTCAAATATTACAGCCGCGATGTTAGATTGGGTTAGGATAGGTTATATTACGTTATTGTTGTATATAAATGTCCCACGGAGACGCAGAGGCCAACTCGCCAGGAATGTTGTGAAATATTACCGCCGAGATGATAGGTTGGGTTAGGTTAGGTTATATTTCGTTATTGATGTATATGAAGGTCCCACGGAGACGTAGATGCCAACTCGCCAGAAATGTTGTCAAATAATAGCGCCGAGAGGTTAGGTTGGGTCAGGTTAGGTTATATTACGTTATTGATGTATATCAAGATCCCACGGAGACGTAGAGGCCAACTCGCCATGTATGTTGCCAAATATTACCGCCGAGTTGTTAGGTTGGGGTAGGTTAGGTTATATTACGTTCTTGATGTATATAAAGGTCCCACGCAGACGTCGAAGCCAACTCGCCAGGAATTTTCTGAAATATGACCGCCGACATGACAGATTGGGTTAGGTTAGGTTATATTACGTTATTGATGTATATAAAGGTCTCTACAAGGTTGGTAGAGGCCAACAAGCCAGGAATGTTGCCAATTATTACCGCCGAGATGTTAGGTTGGTTTAGGTTAGGTTATATTACGTTCTTGATGTATAAAAATATCCCACGGAGACGTAGAGGCCAACTCGCCAGGTATGTGGTCAAATATTACCGCCGAGATAATAGGTTGGGTTAGGTTAGGTTATATTTCGTTATTGATGTATATGAAGGTCCCACGGAGACGTAGATGCCAACTCGCCAGAAATGTTGTCAAATAATAGCGCCGAGAGGTTAGGTTGGGTCAGGTTAGGTTATATTACGTTATTGATGTATATCAAGATCCCACGGAAACGTAGAGGCCAACTCGCCATGTATGTTGCCAAATATTACCGCCGAGTTGTTAGGTTGGGGTAGGTTAGGTTATATTACGTTCTAGATGTATATAAAAGTCCCACGCAGACGTCGAAGCCAACTCGCCAGGAATTTTCTGAAATATGACCGCCGACATGACAGATTGGGTTAGGTTAGGTTATATTACGTTATTGATGTATATAAGAGTCCCACGGGGACGTAGAGGCCACCAAGCCAGGAATGTTGCCAAATATTACCGCCGAGATGTTAGGTTGGGTAAGGTTAGGTTATATTACGTTATTGATGTATATGAAGATCCCACGGAGACGTAGAGGCCAACTCGCCAGGTTTGTGGTCAAATATTACCGCCGAGATGATAGGTTGGGTTAGGTTAGGTTATATTACGTTATTGATGTATATGAAGGTCCCACGGAGACGTAGGGGCCAACTCGCCAGGAATATTGTCAAATATTACCGCCGAGATGATAGGTTGGATTAGGTTAGGTTATATTACGTTATTGATGTATATGAAGGACCCACGTAGACGTAGGGGCCATCTCGTCAAGAATATTGTCAAATATTACCGCCGAGATGATAGGTTGGATTATGTTAGGTTATATTACGTTATTGATGTATATGAAGGACCCACGTAGACGTAGGGGCCATCTCGTCAAGAATATTGTCAAATATTACCGCCGAGATGATAGGTTGGATTAGATTAGGTTATATTACGTTATTGATGTATATAAAGGTCTCTACAAGGTTTGTAGAGGCCAACAAGCCAGGAATGTTGCCAATTATTACCGCCGAGATGTTAGGTTGGGTTAGGTTAGGTTATATTACGTTCTTGATGTATATAAAGGTCCCACGCAGACGTAGAGGCCAACCCTCCAGGAATGTTGTCAAATATTACCGCCGAGATGTTAGGTTGGGTTAGGTTAGGTTATATTACGTTCTTGATGTATATAAAGGTCCCACGCAGACGTAGAGGCCAACCCTCCAGGAATGTTGTCAAATATTACCGCCGAGATGATAGGTTGTGTTAGGTTAGGTTATATTTCGTTATTGATGTATATGAAGGTCCCACGGAGACGTAGAGGCCAAGTCGCCATGAATGTTGTCAAATATTACAGCCGCGATGTTAGATTGGGTTAGGTTAGGTTATATTACGTTATTGATGTATATGAAGGTCCCACGCAGACGTAGAGGCCAACTCGCCAGGTATGTTGTCAAATATTACAGCCGCGATGTTAGATTGGGTTAGGATAGGTTATATTACGTTATTGTTGTATATAAATGTCCCACGGAGACGCAGAGGCCAACTCGCCAGGTATGTTGTCAAATATTACAGCCGCGATGTTAGATTGGGTTAGGATAGGTTATATTACGTTATTGTTGTATATAAATGTCCCACGGAGACGCAGAGGCCAACTCGCCAGGAATGTTGTGAAATATTACCGCCGAGATGATAGGTTGGGTTAGGTTAGGTTATATTTCGTTATTGATGTATATGAAGGTCCCACGGAGACGTAGATGCCAACTCGCCAGAAATGTTGTCAAATAATAGCGCCGAGAGGTTAGGTTGGGTCAGGTTAGGTTATATTACGTTATTGATGTATATCAAGATCCCACGGAGACGTAGGGGCCAACTCGCCATGTATGTTGCCAAATATTACCGCCGAGTTGTTAGGTTGGGGTAGGTTAGGTTATATTACGTTCTTGATGTATATAAAGGTCCCACGCAGACGTCGAAGCCAACTCGCCAGGAATTTTCTGAAATATGACCGCCGACATGACAGATTGGGTTAGGTTAGGTTATATTACGTTATTGATGTATATAAAGGTCTCTACAAGGTTGGTAGAGGCCAACAAGCCAGGAATGTTGCCAATTATTACCGCCGAGATGTTAGGTTGGTTTAGGTTAGGTTATATTACGTTCTTGATGTATAAAAATATCCCACGCAGACGTAGAGGCCAACCCTCCAGGAATGTTGTCAAATATTACCGCCGCGATGTTAGATTGGGTTAGGTTAGGTTATGTTTCGTTATTGATGTATATGAAGGCCCCACGGAGACGTAGAGGCCAACTCGCCAGGAATGATGTCAAATATTACAGCCGCGATGTTAGATTGGGTTAGGTTAGGTTATATTACGTTATTGATGTATATGAAGGACCCACGTAGACGTAGGGGCCATCTCGTCAAGAATATTGTGAAATATTACCGCCGATATGATAGTTTGGATTAGGTTAGGTTATATTACGTTATTGATGTATATGAAGATCCCACGGAGACGTAGAGGCCAACTCGCCAGGTATGTGGTCAAATATTACCGCCGAGATAATAGGTTGGGTTAGGTTAGGTTATATTTCGTTATTGATGTATATGAAGGTCCCACGGAGACGTAGATGCCAACTCGCCAGAAATGTTGTCAAATAATAGCGCCGAGAGGTTAGGTTGGGTCAGGTTAGGTTATATTACGTTATTGATGTATATCAAGATCCCACGGAAACGTAGAGGCCAACTCGCCATGTATGTTGCCAAATATTACCGCCGAGTTGTTAGGTTGGGGTAGGTTAGGTTATATTACGTTCTTGATGTATATAAAAGTCCCACGCAGACGTCGAAGCCAACTCGCCAGGAATTTTCTGAAATATGACCGCCGACATGACAGATTGGGTTAGGTTAGGTTATATTACGTTATTGATGTATATAAGAGTCCCACGGGGACGTAGAGGCCACCAAGCCAGGAATGTTGCCAAATATTACCGCCGAGATGTTAGGTTGGGTAAGGTTAGGTTATATTACGTTATTGATGTATATGAAGATCCCACGGAGACGTAGAGGCCAACTCGCCAGGTTTGTGGTCAAATATTACCGCCGAGATGATAGGTTGGGTTAGGTTAGGTTATATTACGTTATTGATGTATATGAAGGTCCCACGGAGACGTAGGGGCCAACTCGCCAGGAATATTGTCAAATATTACCGCCGAGATGATAGGTTGGATTAGGTTAGGTTATATTACGTTATTGATGTATATGAAGGACCCACGTAGACGTAGGGGCCATCTCGTCAAGAATATTGTCAAATATTACCGCCGAGATGATAGGTTGGATTATGTTAGGTTATATTACGTTATTGATGTATATGAAGGACCCACGTAGACGTAGGGGCCATCTCGTCAAGAATATTGTCAAATATTACCGCCGAGATGATAGGTTGGATTAGATTAGGTTATATTACGTTATTGATGTATATAAAGGTCTCTACAAGGTTGGTAGAGGCCAACAAGCCAGGAATGTTGCCAATTATTACCGCCGAGATGTTAGGTTGGGTTAGGTTAGGTTATATTACGTTCTTGATGTATATAAAGGTCCCACGCAGACGTAGAGGCCAACCCTCCAGGAATGTTGTCAAATATTACCGCCGAGATGTTAGGTTGGGTTAGGTTAGGTTATATTACGTTCTTGATGTATATAAAGGTCCCACGCAGACGTAGAGGCCAACCCTCCAGGAATGTTGTCAAATATTACCGCCGAGATGATAGGTTGTGTTAGGTTAGGTTATATTTCGTTATTGATGTATATGAAGGTCCCACGGAGACGTAGAGGCCAAGTCGCCATGAATGTTGTCAAATATTACAGCCGCGATGTTAGATTGGGTTAGGTTAGGTTATATTACGTTATTGCAGTATATAAAGGTCCCACGGAGACGCAGAGGCCAACTCGCCAGGAATGTTGTCAAATATTACCGCCGAGATGATAGGTTGGGTTAGGTTAGGTTATATTACGTTATTGATGTATATGAAGGTCCCACGCAGACGTAGAGGCCAACTCGCCAGGTATGTTGTCAAATATTACAGCCGCGATGTTAGATTGGGTTAGGATAGGTTATATTACGTTATTGATGTATATGAAGGACCCACGTAGACGTAGGGGCCATCTCGTCAAGAATATTGTCAAATATTACCGCCGAGATGATAGGTTGGATTAGGTTTGGTTATATTTCGTTATTGATGTATATGGAGGTCCCGCGGAGACGCAGAGGCCAACTCGCCAGGAATTTTGTCAAATATTACCGCCGAGATGATAGGTTGGGTCAGGTTAGGTTATGTTTCGTTATTGATGTATATGAAGGTCCCACGCAGACGTAGAGGCCAACTCGCCAGGTATGTTGTCAAATATTACAGCCGCGATGTTAGATTGGGTTAGGATAGGTTATATTACGTTATTGTTGTATATAAATGTCCCACGGAGACGCAGAGGCCAACTCGCCAGGTATGTTGTCAAATATTACAGCCGCGATGTTAGATTGGGTTAGGATAGGTTATATTACGTTATTGTTGTATATAAATGTCCCACGGAGACGCAGAGGCCAACTCGGCATGTATGTTGCCAAATATTACCGCCGAGTTGTTAGGTTGGGGTAGGTTAGGTTATATTACGTTCTAGATGTATATAGAGGTCCCACGCAGACGTCGAAGCCAACTCGCCAGGAATTTTTTTAAATATGACCGCCGACATGACAGATTGGGTTAGGTTAGGTTATATTACGTTATTGATGTATATAAAAGTCCCACGGGGACGTAGAGGCCACCAAGCCAGGAATGTTGCCAAATATTACCGCCGAGATGTTAGGTTGGGTAAGGTTAGGTTATATTACGTTATTGATGTATATGAAGATCCCACGGAGACGTAGAGGCCAACTCGCCAGGTTTGTGGTCAAATATTACCGCCGAGATGATAGGTTGGGTTAGGTTAGGTTATATTACGTTACTGAGGTTTATGAAGGACCCACGTAGACGTAGGGGCCAACTCGCCAGGAATATTGTCAAATATTACCGCCGCGATGTTAGATTGGGTTAGGTTAGGTTATGTTTCGTTATTGATGTATATGAAGGTCCCACGGAGACGTAGAGGCCAACTCGCCAGGAATGTTGTCAAATATTACAGCCGCGATGTTAGATTGGGTTAGGTTAGGTTATATTACATTATTGTTGTATATAAAGGTCCCACGGAGACGCAGAGGCCAACTCGCCAGGAATGTTGTCAAATATTACCGCCGAGATGATAGGTTGGGTTAGGTTAGGTTATATTACGTTATTGATGTATATGAAGGACCCACGTAGACGTAGGGGCCATCTCGTCAAGAATATTGTCAAATATTACCGCCGAGATGATAGGTTGGATTAGGTTAGGTTATATTACGTTATTGATGTATATGAAGGACCCACGTAGACGTAGGGGCCATCTCGTCAAGAATATTGTCAAATATTACCGCCGAGATGATAGGTTGGATTAGATTAGGTTATATTACGTTATTGATGTATATAAAGGTCTCTACAAGGTTGGTAGAGGCCAACAAGCCAGGAATGTTGCCAATTATTACCGCCGAGATGTTAGGTTGGGTTAGGTTAGGTTATATTACGTTCTTGATGTATATAAAGGTCCCACGCAGACGTAGAGGCCAACCCTCCAGGAATGTTGTCAAATATTACCGCCGAGATGTTAGGTTGGGTTAGGTTAGGTTATATTACGTTCTTGATGTATATAAAGGTCCCACGCAGACGTAGAGGCCAACCCTCCAGGAATGTTGTCAAATATTACCGCCGAGATGATAGGTTGGGTTAGGTTAGGTTATATTTCGTTATTGATGTATATGAAGGTCCCACGGAGACGTAGAGGCCAAGTCGCCATGAATGTTGTCAAATATTACAGCCGCGATGTTAGATTGGGTTAGGTTAGGTTATATTACGTTATTGCAGTATATAAAGGTCCCACGGAGACGCAGATGCCAACTCGCCAGGAATGTTGTCAAATATTACCGCCGAGATGATAGGTTGGGTTAGGTTAGGTTATATTACGTTATTGATGTATATGAAGGACCCACGTAGACGTAGGGGCCATCTCGTCAAGAATATTGTCAAATATTACCGCCGAGATGATAGGTTGGATTAGGTTTGGTTATATTTCGTTATTGATGTATATGGAGGTCCCGCGGAGACGTAGAGGCCAACTCGCCAGGTATGTTGTCAAATATTACAGCCGCGATGTTAGATTGGGTTAGGATAGTTTATATTACGTTATTGTTGTATATAAATGTCCCACGGAGACGCAGAGGCCAACTCGCCAGGTATGTTGTCAAATATTACAGCCGCGATGTTAGATTGGGTTAGGATAGGTTATATTACGTTATTGTTGTATATAAATGTCCCACGGAGACGCAGAGGCCAACTCGCCAGGAATGTTGTCAAATATTACCGCCGAGATGATAGGTTGGGTTAGGTTAAGTTATATTTCGTTATTGATGTATATGAAGGTCCCACGGAGACGTAGATGCCAACTCTCCAGAAATGTTGTCAAATAATAGCGCCGAGAGGTTAGGTTGGGTCAGGTTAGGTTATATTACGTTATTGATGTATATCAAGATCCCACGGAGACGTAGAGGCCAACTCGCCATGTATGTTGCCAAATATTACCGCCGAGTTGTTAGGTTGGGGTAGGTTAGGTTATATTACGTTCTAGATGTATATAGAGGTCCCACGCAGACGTCGAAGCCAACTCGCCAGGAATTTTTTTAAATATGACCGCCGACATGACAGATTGGGTTAGGTTAGGTTATATTACGTTATTGATGTATATAAAGGTCTCTACAAGGTTGGTAGAGGCCAACAAGCCAGGAATGTTGCCAATTATTACCGCCGAGATGTTAGGTTGGGTTAGATTAGGTTATATTACGTTCTTGATGTATATAAAGGTCCCACGCAGACGTAGAGGCCAACCCTCCAGGAATGTTGTCAAATATTACCGCCGCGATGTTAGATTGGGTTAGGTTAGGTTATGTTTCGTTATTGATGTATATGAAGGTCCCACGGAGACGTAGAGGCCAACATGCCAGGAATGTTGTCAAATATTACCGCCGAGATGATAGGTTGGGTTAGGTTAGGTTATATTTCGTTATTGATGTATATGAAGGTCCCACGGAGACGTAGATGCCAACTCGCCAGAAATGTTTTCAAATAATAGCGCCGAGAGGTTAGGTTGGGTCAGGTTAGGTTATATTACGTTATTGATGTATATCAAGATCCCACGGAGACGTAGAGGCCAAGTCGCCATGTATGTTGCCAAATATTACCGCCGAGATGATAGGTTGGGTTAGGTTAGGTTATGTTTCGTTATTGATGTATATGAAGGTCCCACGCAGACGTAGAGGCCAACTCGCCAGGTATGTTGTCAAATATTACAGCCGCGATGTTAGATTGGGTTAGGATAGGTTATATTACGTTATTGTTGTATATAAATGTCCCACGGAGACGCAGAGGCCAACTCGCCAGGTATGTTGTCAAATATTACAGCCGCGATGTTAGATTGGGTTAGGATAGGTTATATTACGTTATTGTTGTATATAAATGTCCCACGGAGACGCAGAGGCCAACTCGCCAGGTATGTTGTCAAATATTACAGCCGCGATGTTAGATTGGGTTAGGATAGGTTATATTACGTTATTGTTGTATATAAATGTCCCACGGAGACGCAGAGGCCAACTCGCCAGGAATGTTGTGAAATATTACCGCCGAGATGATAGGTTGGATTAGGTTAGGTTATGTTTCGTTATTGATGTATATGAAGGTCCCACGCAGACGTAGAGGCCAACTCGCCAGGTATGTTGTCAAATATTACAGCCGCGATGTTAGATTGGGTTAGGATAGGTTATATTACGTTATTGTTGTATATAAATGTCCCACGGAGACGCAGAGGCCAACTCGCCAGGTATGTTGTCAAATATTACAGCCGCGATGTTAGATTGGGTTGGGATAGGTTATATTACGTTATTGTTGTATATAAATGTCCCACGGAGACGCAGAGGCCAACTCGCCAGGAATGTTGTCAAATATTACCGCCGAGATGATAGGTTGGGTTAGGTTAGGTTATATTTCGTTATTGAAGTATATGAAGGTCCCACGGAGACGTAGATGCCAACTCGCCAGAAATGTTGTCAAATAATAGCGCCGAAAGGTTAGGTTGGGTCAGGTTAGGTTATATTACGTTATTGATGTATATCAAGATCCCACGGAAACGTAGAGGCCAACTCGCCATGTATGTTGCCAAATATTACCGCCGAGTTGTTAGGTTGGGGTAGGTTAGGTTATATTACGTTCTTGATGTATATAAAGGTCCCACGCAGACGTCGAAGCCAACTCGCCAGGAATTTTCTGAAATATGACCGCCGACATGACAGATTGGGTTAGGTTAGGTTATATTACGTTATTGATGTATATAAGAGTCCCACGGGGACGTAGAGGCCACCAAGCCAGGAATGTTGCCAAATATTACCGCCGAGATGTTAGGTTGGGTAAGGTTAGGTTATATTACGTTATTGATGTATATGAAGATCCCACGGAGACGTAGAGGCCAACTCGCCAGGTTTGTGGTCAAATATTACCGCCGAGATGATAGGTTGGGTTAGGTTAGGTTATATTACGTTATTGATGTATATGAAGGTCCCACGGAGACGTAGGGGCCAACTCGCCAGGAATGTTGTCAAATATTACAGCCGCGATGTTAGATTGGGTTAGGTTAGGTTATATTACATTATTGTTGTATATAAAGGTCCCACGGAGACGCAGAGGCCAACTCGCCAGGAATGTTGTCAAATATTACCGCCGAGATGATAGGTTGGGTTAGGTTAGGTTATATTACGTTATTGATGTATATGAAGGACCCACGTAGACGTAGGGGCCATCTCGTCAAGAATATTGTCAAATATTACCGCCGAGATGATAGGTTGGATTAGATTAGGTTATATAACGTTATTGATGTATATAAAGGTCTCTACAAGGTTGGTAGAGGCCAACAAGCCAGGAATGTTGCCAATTATTAACGCCGAGATGTTAGGTTGGGTTAGGTTAGGTTATATTACGTTCTTGATGTATATAAAGGTCCCACGCAGACGTAGAGGCCAACCCTCCAGGAATGTTGTCAAATATTACCGCCGAGATGATAGGTTGGGTTAGGTTAGGTTATATTTCGTTATTGATGTATATGAAGGTCCCACGGAGACGTAGAGGCCAAGTCCCCATGAATGTTGTCAAATATTACAGCCGCGATGTTAGATTGGGTTAGGTTAGGTTACATTACGTTATTGATGTATATGAAGGACCCACGTAGACGTAGGGGCCATCTCGTCAAGAATATTGTCAAATATTACCGCCGAGATGATAGGTTGGATTAGGTTTGGTTATATTTCGTTATTCATGTATATGGAGGTCCCGCGGAGACGCAGAGGCCAACTCGCCAGGAATTTTGTCAAATATTACCGCCGAGATGATAGGTTGGATTAGGTTAGGTTATGTTTCGTTATTGATGTATATGAAGGTCCCACGCAGACGTAGAGGCCAACTCGCCAGGTATGTTGTCAAATATTACAGCCGCGATGTTAGATTGGGTTAGGATAGGTTATATTACGTTATTGTTGTATATAAATGTCCCACGGAGACGCAGAGGCCAACTCGCCAGGTATGTTGTCAAATATTACAGCCGCGATGTTAGATTGGGTTGGGATAGGTTATATTACGTTATTGTTGTATATAAATGTCCCACGGAGACGCAGAGGCCAACTCGCCAGGAATGTTGTCAAATATTACCGCCGAGATGATAGGTTGGGTTAGGTTAGGTTATATTTCGTTATTGATGTATATGAAGGTCCCACGGAGACGTAGATGCCAACTTGCCAGAAATGTTGTCAAATAATAGCGCCGAGAGGTTAGGTTGGGTCAGGTTAGGTTATATTACGTTATTGATGTATATCAAGATCCCACGGAGACGTAGAGGCCAACTCGCCATGTATGTTGCCAAATATTACCGCCGAGTTGTTAGGTTGGGTTAGGTTAGGTTATATTATGTTATTGATGTATATAAAAGTCTCTACAAGGTTGGTAGAGTCCAACAAGCCAGGAATGTTGCCAATTATTACCGCCGAGATGTTAGGTTGGGTTAGGTTAGGTTATATTACGTTCTTGATGTATATAAAGGTCCCACGCAGACGTAGAGGCCAACCCTCCAGGAATGTTGTCAAATATTACCGCCGCGATGTTAGATTGGGTTAGGTTAGGTTATGTTTCGTTATTGATGTATATGAAGGCCCCACGGAGACGCAGAGGCCAACTCGCCAGGAATGTTGTCAAATATTACCGCCGAGATGACAGGTTGGGTTAGGTTAGGTTATATTACGTTATTGATGTATATGAAGGACCCACGTAGACGTAGGGGCCATCTCGTCAAGAATATTGTGAAATATTACCGCCGATATGATAGTTTGGATTAGGTTAGGTTATATTACGTTATTGATGTATATGAAGATCCCACGGAGACGTAGAGGCCAACTCGCCAGGTATGTGGTCAAATATTACCGCCGAGATAATAGGTTGGGTTAGGTTAGGTTATATTTCGTTATTGATGTATATGAAGGTCCCACGGAGACGTAGATGCCAACTCGCCAGAAATGTTGTCAAATAATAGCGCCGAGAGGTTAGGTTGGGTCAGGTTAGGTTATATTACGTTATTGATGTATATCAAGATCCCACGGAAACGTAGAGGCCAACTCGCCATGTATGTTGCCAAATATTACCGCCGAGTTGTTAGGTTGGGGTAGGTTAGGTTATATTACGTTCTTGATGTATATAAAAGTCCCACGCAGACGTCGAAGCCAACTCGCCAGGAATTTTCTGAAATATGACCGCCGACATGACAGATTGGGTTAGGTTAGGTTATATTACGTTATTGATGTATATAAGAGTCCCACGGGGACGTAGAGGCCACCAAGCCAGGAATGTTGCCAAATATTACCGCCGAGATGTTAGGTTGGGTAAGGTTAGGTTATATTACGTTATTGATGTATATGAAGATCCCACGGAGACGTAGAGGCCAACTCGCCAGGTTTGTGGTCAAATATTACCGCCAAGATGATAGGTTGGGTTAGGTTAGGTTATATTACGTTATTGATGTATATGAAGGTCCCACGGAGACGTAGGGGCCAACTCGCCAGGAATATTGTCAAATATTACCGCCGAGATGATAGGTTGGATTAGATTAGGTTATATTACGTTATTGATGTATATAAAGGTCTCTACAAGGTTGGTAGAGGCCAACAAGCCAGGAATGTTGCCAATTATTACCGCCGAGATGTTAGGTTGGGTTAGGTTAGGTTATATTACGTTCTTGATGTATATAAAGGTCCCACGCAGACGTAGAGGCCAACCCTCCAGGAATGTTGTCAAATATTACCGCCGAGATGTTAGGTTGGGTTAGGTTAGGTTATATTACGTTCTTGATGTATATAAAGGTCCCACGCAGACGTAGAGGCCAACCCTCCAGGAATGTTGTCAAATATTACCGCCGAGATGATAGGTTGGGTTAGGTTAGGTTATATTTCGTTATTGATGTATATGAAGGTCCCACGGAGACGTAGAGGCCAAGTCGCCATGAATGTTGTCAAATATTACAGCCGCGATGTTAGATTGGGTTAGGTTAGGTTATATTACGTTATTGCAGTATATAAAGGTCCCACGGAGACGCAGATGCCAACTCGCCAGGAATGTTGTCAAATATTACCGCCGAGATGATAGGTTGGGTTAGGTTAGGTTATATTACGTTATTGATGTATATGAAGGACCCACGTAGACGTAGGGGCCATCTCGTCAAGAATATTGTCAAATATTACCGCCGAGATGATAGGTTGGATTAGGTTTGGTTATATTTCGTTATTGATGTATATGGAGGTCCCGCGGAGACGTAGAGGCCAACTCGCCAGGTATGTTGTCAAATATTACAGCCGCGATGTTAGATTGGGTTAGGATAGTTTATATTACGTTATTGTTGTATATAAATGTCCCACGGAGACGCAGAGGCCAACTCGCCAGGTATGTTGTCAAATATTACAGCCGCGATGTTAGATTGGGTTAGGATAGGTTATATTACGTTATTGTTGTATATAAATGTCCCACGGAGACGCAGAGGCCAACTCGCCAGGAATGTTGTCAAATATTACCGCCGAGATGATAGGTTGGGTTAGGTTAAGTTATATTTCGTTATTGATGTATATGAAGGTCCCACGGAGACGTAGATGCCAACTCTCCAGAAATGTTGTCAAATAATAGCGCCGAGAGGTTAGGTTGGGTCAGGTTAGGTTATATTACGTTATTGATGTATATCAAGATCCCACGGAGACGTAGAGGCCAACTCGCCATGTATGTTGCCAAATATTACCGCCGAGTTGTTAGGTTGGGGTAGGTTAGGTTATATTACGTTCTAGATGTATATAGAGGTCCCACGCAGACGTCGAAGCCAACTCGCCAGGAATTTTTTTAAATATGACCGCCGACATGACAGATTGGGTTAGGTTAGGTTATATTACGTTATTGATGTATATAAAGGTCTCTACAAGGTTGGTAGAGGCCAACAAGCCAGGAATGTTGCCAATTATTACCGCCGAGATGTTAGGTTGGGTTAGATTAGGTTATATTACGTTCTTGATGTATATAAAGGTCCCACGCAGACGTAGAGGCCAACCCTCCAGGAATGTTGTCAAATATTACCGCCGCGATGTTAGATTGGGTTAGGTTAGGTTATGTTTCGTTATTGATGTATATGAAGGTCCCACGGAGACGTAGAGGCCAACATGCCAGGAATGTTGTCAAATATTACCGCCGAGATGATAGGTTGGGTTAGGTTAGGTTATATTTCGTTATTGATGTATATGAAGGTCCCACGGAGACGTAGATGCCAACTCGCCAGAAATGTTTTCAAATAATAGCGCCGAGAGGTTAGGTTGGGTCAGGTTAGGTTATATTACGTTATTGATGTATATCAAGATCCCACGGAGACGTAGAGGCCAAGTCGCCATGTATGTTGCCAAATATTACCGCCGAGATGATAGGTTGGGTTAGGTTAGGTTATGTTTCGTTATTGATGTATATGAAGGTCCCACGCAGACGTAGAGGCCAACTCGCCAGGTATGTTGTCAAATATTACAGCCGCGATGTTAGATTGGGTTAGGATAGGTTATATTACGTTATTGTTGTATATAAATGTCCCACGGAGACGCAGAGGCCAACTCGCCAGGTATGTTGTCAAATATTACAGCCGCGATGTTAGATTGGGTTAGGATAGGTTATATTACGTTATTGTTGTATATAAATGTCCCACGGAGACGCAGAGGCCAACTCGCCAGGTATGTTGTCAAATATTACAGCCGCGATGTTAGATTGGGTTAGGATAGGTTATATTACGTTATTGTTGTATATAAATGTCCCACGGAGACGCAGAGGCCAACTCGCCAGGAATGTTGTGAAATATTACCGCCGAGATGATAGGTTGGATTAGGTTAGGTTATGTTTCGTTATTGATGTATATGAAGGTCCCACGCAGACGTAGAGGCCAACTCGCCAGGTATGTTGTCAAATATTACAGCCGCGATGTTAGATTGGGTTAGGATAGGTTATATTACGTTATTGTTGTATATAAATGTCCCACGGAGACGCAGAGGCCAACTCGCCAGGTATGTTGTCAAATATTACAGCCGCGATGTTAGATTGGGTTGGGATAGGTTATATTACGTTATTGTTGTATATAAATGTCCCACGGAGACGCAGAGGCCAACTCGCCAGGAATGTTGTCAAATATTACCGCCGAGATGATAGGTTGGGTTAGGTTAGGTTATATTTCGTTATTGAAGTATATGAAGGTCCCACGGAGACGTAGATGCCAACTCGCCAGAAATGTTGTCAAATAATAGCGCCGAAAGGTTAGGTTGGGTCAGGTTAGGTTATATTACGTTATTGATGTATATCAAGATCCCACGGAAACGTAGAGGCCAACTCGCCATGTATGTTGCCAAATATTACCGCCGAGTTGTTAGGTTGGGGTAGGTTAGGTTATATTACGTTCTTGATGTATATAAAGGTCCCACGCAGACGTCGAAGCCAACTCGCCAGGAATTTTCTGAAATATGACCGCCGACATGACAGATTGGGTTAGGTTAGGTTATATTACGTTATTGATGTATATAAGAGTCCCACGGGGACGTAGAGGCCACCAAGCCAGGAATGTTGCCAAATATTACCGCCGAGATGTTAGGTTGGGTAAGGTTAGGTTATATTACGTTATTGATGTATATGAAGATTCCACGGAGACGTAGAGGCCAACTCGCCAGGTTTGTGGTCAAATATTACCGCCGAGATGATAGGTTGGGTTAGGTTAGGTTATATTACGTTATTGATGTATATGAAGGTCCCACGGAGACGTAGGGGCCAACTCGCCAGGAATGTTGTCAAATATTACAGCCGCGATGTTAGATTGGGTTAGGTTAGGTTATATTACATTATTGTTGTATATAAAGGTCCCACGGAGACGCAGAGGCCAACTCGCCAGGAATGTTGTCAAATATTACCGCCGAGATGATAGGTTGGGTTAGGTTAGGTTATATTACGTTATTGATGTATATGAAGGACCCACGTAGACGTAGGGGCCATCTCGTCAAGAATATTGTCAAATATTACCGCCGAGATGATAGGTTGGATTAGATTAGGTTATATAACGTTATTGATGTATATAAAGGTCTCTACAAGGTTGGTAGAGGCCAACAAGCCAGGAATGTTGCCAATTATTAACGCCGAGATGTTAGGTTGGGTTAGGTTAGGTTATATTACGTTCTTGATGTATATAAAGGTCCCACGCAGACGTAGAGGCCAACCCTCCAGGAATGTTGTCAAATATTACCGCCGAGATGATAGGTTGGGTTAGGTTAGGTTATATTTCGTTATTGATGTATATGAAGGTCCCACGGAGACGTAGAGGCCAAGTCCCCATGAATGTTGTCAAATATTACAGCCGCGATGTTAGATTGGGTTAGGTTAGGTTACATTACGTTATTGATGTATATGAAGGACCCACGTAGACGTAGGGGCCATCTCGTCAAGAATATTGTCAAATATTACCGCCGAGATGATAGGTTGGATTAGGTTTGGTTATATTTCGTTATTCATGTATATGGAGGTCCCGCGGAGACGCAGAGGCCAACTCGCCAGGAATTTTGTCAAATATTACCGCCGAGATGATAGGTTGGATTAGGTTAGGTTATGTTTCGTTATTGATGTATATGAAGGTCCCACGCAGACGTAGAGGCCAACTCGCCAGGTATGTTGTCAAATATTACAGCCGCGATGTTAGATTGGGTTAGGATAGGTTATATTACGTTATTGTTGTATATAAATGTCCCACGGAGACGCAGAGGCCAACTCGCCAGGTATGTTGTCAAATATTACAGCCGCGATGTTAGATTGGGTTGGGATAGGTTATATTACGTTATTGTTGTATATAAATGTCCCACGGAGACGCAGAGGCCAACTCGCCAGGAATGTTGTCAAATATTACCGCCGAGATGATAGGTTGGGTTAGGTTAGGTTATATTTCGTTATTGATGTATATGAAGGTCCCACGGAGACGTAGATGCCAACTTGCCAGAAATGTTGTCAAATAATAGCGCCGAGAGGTTAGGTTGGGTCAGGTTAGGTTATATTACGTTATTGATGTATATCAAGATCCCACGGAGACGTAGAGGCCAACTCGCCATGTATGTTGCCAAATATTACCGCCGAGTTGTTAGGTTGGGTTAGGTTAGGTTATATTACGTTATTGATGTATATAAAAGTCTCTACAAGGTTGGTAGAGTCCAACAAGCCAGGAATGTTGCCAATTATTACCGCCGAGATGTTAGGTTGGGTTAGGTTAGGTTATATTACGTTCTTGATGTATATAAAGGTCCCACGCAGACGTAGAGGCCAACCCTCCAGGAATGTTGTCAAATATTACCGCCGCGATGTTAGATTGGGTTAGGTTAGGTTATGTTTCGTTATTGATGTATATGAAGGCCCCACGGAGACGCAGAGGCCAACTCGCCAGGAATGTTGTCAAATATTACCGCCGAGATGACAGGTTGGGTTAGGTTAGGTTATATTACGTTATTGATGTATATGAAGGACCCACGTAGACGTAGGGGCCATCTCGTCAAGAATATTGTGAAATATTACCGCCGATATGATAGTTTGGATTAGGTTAGGTTATATTACGTTATTGATGTATATGAAGATCCCACGGAGACGTAGAGGCCAACTCGCCAGGTATGTGGTCAAATATTACCGCCGAGATAATAGGTTGGGTTAGGTTAGGTTATATTTCGTTATTGATGTATATGAAGGTCCCACGGAGACGTAGATGCCAACTCGCCAGAAATGTTGTCAAATAATAGCGCCGAGAGGTTAGGTTGGGTCAGGTTAGGTTATATTACGTTATTGATGTATATCAAGATCCCACGGAAACGTAGAGGCCAACTCGCCATGTATGTTGCCAAATATTACCGCCGAGTTGTTAGGTTGGGGTAGGTTAGGTTATATTACGTTCTTGATGTATATAAAAGTCCCACGCAGACGTCGAAGCCAACTCGCCAGGAATTTTCTGAAATATGACCGCCGACATGACAGATTGGGTTAGGTTAGGTTATATTACGTTATTGATGTATATAAGAGTCCCACGGGGACGTAGAGGCCACCAAGCCAGGAATGTTGCCAAATATTACCGCCGAGATGTTAGGTTGGGTAAGGTTAGGTTATATTACGTTATTGATGTATATGAAGATCCCACGGAGACGTAGAGGCCAACTCGCCAGGTTTGTGGTCAAATATTACCGCCGAGATGATAGGTTGGGTTAGGTTAGGTTATATTACGTTATTGATGTATATGAAGGTCCCACGGAGACGTAGGGGCCAACTCGCCAGGAATATTGTCAAATATTACCGCCGAGATGATAGGTTGGATTAGGTTAGGTTATATTACGTTATTGATGTATATGAAGGACCCACGTAGACGTAGGGGCCATCTCGTCAAGAATATTGTCAAATATTACCGCCGAGATGATAGGTTGGATTATGTTAGGTTATATTACGTTATTGATGTATATGAAGGACCCACGTAGACGTAGGGGCCATCTCGTCAAGAATATTGTCAAATATTACCGCCGAGATGATAGGTTGGATTAGATTAGGTTATATTACGTTATTGATGTATATA
The DNA here is from genome assembly GCA_963969225.1 of Xylocopa violacea. NCBI lineage: Eukaryota > Metazoa > Arthropoda > Insecta > Hymenoptera > Apidae > Xylocopa > Xylocopa violacea. The sequence continues at coordinate 8,214,585 of CAXAJV010000016.1, read as the reverse complement.
AAGGTCTCTACAAGGTTGGTAGAGGCCAACAAGCCAGGAATGTTGCCAATTATTACCGCCGAGATGTTAGGTTGGGTTAGGTTAGGTTATATTACGTTCTTGATGTATATAAAGGTCCCACGCAGACGTAGAGGCCAACCCTCCAGGAATGTTGTCAAATATTACCGCCGAGATGTTAGGTTGGGTTAGGTTAGGTTATATTACGTTCTTGATGTATATAAAGGTCCCACGCAGACGTAGAGGCCAACCCTCCAGGAATGTTGTCAAATATTACCGCCGAGATGTTAGGTTGGGTTAGGTTAGGTTATATTACGTTCTTGATGTATATAAAGGTCCCACGCAGACGTAGAGGCCAACCCTCCAGGAATGTTGTCAAATATTACCGCCGAGATGATAGGTTGTGTTAGGTTAGGTTATATTTCGTTATTGATGTATATGAAGGTCCCACGGAGACGTAGAGGCCAAGTCGCCATGAATGTTGTCAAATATTACAGCCGCGATGTTAGATTGGGTTAGGTTAGGTTATATTACGTTATTGATGTATATGAAGGTCCCACGGAGACGTAGAGGCCAAGTCGCCATGAATGTTGTCAAATATTACAGCCGCGATGTTAGATTGGGTTAGGTTAGGTTATATTACGTTATTGCAGTATATAAAGGTCCCACGGAGACGCAGAGGCCAACTCGCCAGGAATGTTGTCAAATATTACCGCCGAGATGATAGGTTGGGTTAGGTTAGGTTATATTACGTTATTGATGTATATGAAGGTCCCACGCAGACGTAGAGGCCAACTCGCCAGGTATGTTGTCAAATATTACAGCCGCGATGTTAGATTGGGTTAGGATAGGTTATATTACGTTATTGATGTATATGAAGGACCCACGTAGACGTAGGGGCCATCTCGTCAAGAATATTGTCAAATATTACCGCCGAGATGATAGGTTGGATTAGGTTTGGTTATATTTCGTTATTGATGTATATGGAGGTCCCGCGGAGACGCAGAGGCCAACTCGCCAGGAATTTTGTCAAATATTACCGCCGAGATGATAGGTTGGGTCAGGTTAGGTTATGTTTCGTTATTGATGTATATGAAGGTCCCACGCAGACGTAGAGGCCAACTCGCCAGGTATGTTGTCAAATATTACAGCCGCGATGTTAGATTGGGTTAGGATAGGTTATATTACGTTATTGTTGTATATAAATGTCCCACGGAGACGCAGAGGCCAACTCGCCAGGTATGTTGTCAAATTTTACAGCCGCGATGTTAGATTGGGTTAGGATAGGTTATATTACGTTATTGTTGTATATAAATGTCCCACGGAGACGCAGAGGCCAACTCGCCAGGAATGTTGTGAAATATTACCGCCGAGATGATAGGTTGGGTTAGGTTAGGTTATATTTCGTTATTGATGTATATGAAGGTCCCACGGAGACGTAGATGCCAACTCGCCAGAAATGTTGTCAAATAATAGCGCCGAGAGGTTAGGTTGGGTCAGGTTAGGTTATATTACGTTATTGATGTATATCAAGATCCCACGGAGACGTAGAGGCCAACTCGCCATGTATGTTGCCAAATATTACCGCCGAGTTGTTAGGTTGGGGTAGGTTAGGTTATATTACGTTCTTGATGTATATAAAGGTCCCACGCAGACGTCGAAGCCAACTCGCCAGGAATTTTCTGAAATATGACTGCCGACATGACAGATTGGGTTAGGTTAGGTTATATTACGTTATTGATGTATATAAAGGTCTCTACAAGGTTGGTAGAGGCCAACAAGCCAGGAATGTTGCCAATTATTACCGCCGAGATGTTAGGTTGGTTTAGGTTAGGTTATATTACGTTCTTGATGTATAAAAATATCCCACGCAGACGTAGAGGCCAACCCTCCAGGAATGTTGTCAAATATTACCGCCGCGATGTTAGATTGGGTTAGGTTAGGTTATGTTTCGTTATTGATGTATATGAAGGCCCCACGGAGACGTAGAGGCCAACTCGCCAGGAATGATGTCAAATATTACAGCCGCGATGTTAGATTGGGTTAGGTTAGGTTATATTACGTTATTGTTGTATATAAAGGTCCCACGGAGACGCAGAGGCCAAATCGCCAGGAATGTTGTCAAATATTACCGCCGAGATGATAGGTTGGGTTAGGTTAGGTTATATTACGTTATTGATGTATATGAAGGGCCCACGTAGACGTAGGGGCCATCTCGTCAAGAATATTGTCAAATAATAGCGCCGAGAGGTTAGGTTGGGTCAGGTTAGGTTATATTACGTTATTGATGTATATCAAGATCCCACGGAGACGTAGAGGCCAACTCGCCAGGTATGTGGTCAAATATTACCGCCGAGATGATAGGTAGGGTTAGGTTAGGTTATATTACGTTCTTGATGTATATAAAGGTCCCACGCAGACGTAGAGGCCAACCCTCCAGGAATGTTGTCAAATATTACCGCCGAGATGATAGGTTGGGTTAGGTTAGGTTATATTTCGTTATTGATGTATATGAAGGTCCCACGGAGACGTAGATGCCAACTCGCCAGAAATGTTGTCAAATAATAGCGCCGAAAGGTTAGGTTGGGTCAGGTTAGGTTATATTACGTTATTGATGTATATCAAGATCCCACGGAGACGTAGAGGCCAACTCGCCATGTATGTTGCCAAATATTACCGCCGAGTTGTTAGGTTGGGGTAGGTTAGGTTATATTACGTTCTTGATGTATATAAAGGTCCCACGCAGACGTCGAAGCCAACTCGCCAGGAATTTTCTGAAATATGTCCGCCGACATGACAGATTGGGTTAGGTTAGGTTATATTACGTTATTGATGTATATAAAAGTCCCACGGGGACGTAGAGGCCACCAAGCCAGGAATGTTGCCAAATATTACCGCCGAGATGTTAGGTTGGGTAAGGTTAGGTTATATTACGTTATTGATGTATATGAAGATCCCACGGAGACGTAGAGGCCAACTCGCCAGGTTTGTGGTCAAATATTACCGCCGAGATGATAGGTTGGGTTAGGTTAGGTTATATTACGTTACTGAGGTTTATGAAGGACCCACGTAGACGTAGGGGCCAACTCGCCAGGAATATTGTCAAATATTACCGCCGCGATGTTAGATTGGGTTAGGTTAGGTTATGTTTCGTTATTGATGTATATGAAGGTCCCACGGAGACGTAGAGGCCAACTCGCCAGGAATGTTGTCAAATATTACAGCCGCGATGTTAGATTGGGTTAGGTTAGGTTATATTACATTATTGTTGTATATAAAGGTCCCACGGAGACGCAGAGGCCAACTCGCCAGGAATGTTGTCAAATATTACCGCCGAGATGATAGGTTGGGTTAGGTTAGGTTATATTACGTTATTGATGTATATGAAGGACCCACGTAGACGTAGGGGCCATCTCGTCAAGAATATTGTCAAATATTACCGCCGAGATGATAGGTTGGATTAGGTTAGGTTATATTACGTTATTGATGTATATGAAGGACCCACGTAGACGTAGGGGCCATCTCGTCAAGAATATTGTCAAATATTACCGCCGAGATGATAGGTTGGATTAGATTAGGTTATATTACGTTATTGATGTATATAAAGGTCTCTACAAGGTTGGTAGAGGCCAACAAGCCAGGAATGTTGCCAATTATTACCGCCGAGATGTTAGGTTGGGTTAGGTTAGGTTATATTACGTTCTTGATGTATATAAAGGTCCCACGCAGACGTAGAGGCCAACCCTCCAGGAATGTTGTCAAATATTACCGCCGAGATGTTAGGTTGGGTTAGGTTAGGTTATATTACGTTCTTGATGTATATAAAGGTCCCACGCAGACGTAGAGGCCAACCCTCCAGGAATGTTGTCAAATATTACCGCCGAGATGATAGGTTGGGTTAGGTTAGGTTATATTTCGTTATTGATGTATATGAAGGTCCCACGGAGACGTAGAGGCCAAGTCGCCATGAATGTTGTCAAATATTACAGCCGCGATGTTAGATTGGGTTAGGTTAGGTTATATTACGTTATTGCAGTATATAAAGGTCCCACGGAGACGCAGATGCCAACTCGCCAGGAATGTTGTCAAATATTACCACCGAGATGATAGGTTGGGTTAGGTTAGGTTATATTACGTTATTGATGTATATGAAGGACCCACGTAGACGTAGGGGCCATCTCGTCAAGAATATTGTCAAATATTACCGCCGAGATGATAGGTTGGATTAGGTTTGGTTATATTTCGTTATTGATGTATATGGAGGTCCCGCGGAGACGCAGAGGCCAACTCGCCAGGAATTTTGTCAAATATTACCGCCGAGATGATAGGTTGGGTTAGGTTAGGTTATGTTTCGTTATTGATGTATATGAAGGTCCCACGCAGACGTAGAGGCCAACTCGCCAGGTATGTTGTCAAATATTACAGCCGCGATGTTAGATTGGGTTAGGATAGGTTATATTACGTTATTGATGTATATGAAGGACCCACGTAGACGTAGGGGCCATCTCGTCAAGAATATTGTCAAATATTACCGCCGAGATGATAGGTTGGATTAGGTTTGGTTATATTTCGTTATTGATGTATATGGAGGTCCCGCGGAGACGCAGAGGCCAACTCGCCAGGAATTTTGTCAAATATTACCGCCGAGATGATAGGTTGGGTCAGGTTAGGTTATGTTTCGTTATTGATGTATATGAAGGTCCCACGCAGACGTAGAGGCCAACTCGCCAGGTATGTTGTCAAATATTACAGCCGCGATGTTAGATTGGGTTAGGATAGTTTATATTACGTTATTGTTGTATATAAATGTCCCACGGAGACGCAGAGGCCAACTCGCCAGGTATGTTGTCAAATATTACAGCCGCGATGTTAGATTGGGTTAGGATAGGATATATTACGTTATTGTTGTATATAAATGTCCCACGGAGACGCAGAGGCCAACTCGCCAGGAATGTTGTCAAATATTACCGCCGAGATGATAGGTTGGGTTAGGTTAGGTTATATTTCGTTATTGATGTATATGAAGGTCCCACGGAGACGTAGATGCCAACTCTCCAGAAATGTTGTCAAATAATAGCGCCGAGAGGTTAGGTTGGGTCAGGTTAGGTTATATTACGTTATTGATGTATATCAAGATCCCACGGAGACGTAGAGGCCAACTCGCCATGTATGTTGCCAAATATTACCGCCGAGTTGTTAGGTTGGGGTAGGTTAGGTTATATTACGTTCTAGATGTATATAGAGGTCCCACGCAGACGTCGAAGCCAACTCGCCAGGAATTTTTTTAAATATGACCGCCGACATGACAGATTGGGTTAGGTTAGGTTATATTACGTTATTGATGTATATAAAGGTCTCTACAAGGTTGGTAGAGGCCAACAAGCCAGGAATGTTGCCAATTATTACCGCCGAGATGATAGGTTGGGTTAGATTAGGTTATATTACGTTCTTGATGTATATAAAGGTCCCACGCAGACGTAGAGGCCAACCCTCCAGGAATGTTGTCAAATATTACCGCCGCGATGTTAGATTGGGTTAGGTTAGGTTATGTTTCGTTATTGATGTATATGAAGGCCCCACGGAGACGTGGAGGCCCACTCGCCAGGAATGATGTCAAATATTACAGCCGCGATGTTAGATTGGGTTAGGTTAGGTTATATTACGTTATTGTTGTATATAAAGGTCCCACGGAGACGCAGAGGCCAACTCGCCAGGAATGTTGTCAAATATTACCGCCGAGATGATAGGTTGGGTTAGGTTAGGTTATATTACGTTATTGATGTATATGAAGGACCCTCGTAGACGTAGGGGCCATCTCGCCAAGAATATTGTCAAATAATAGCGCCGAGAGGTTAGGTTGGGTCAGGTTATGTTATATTACGTTATTGATGTATATCAAGATCCCACGGAGACGTAGAGGCCAACTCGCCAGGTATGTGGTCAAATATTACCGCCGAGATGATAGGTAGGGTTAGGTTAGGTTATATTACGTTCTTGATGTATATAAAGGTCCCACGCAGACGTAGAGGCCAACCCTCCAGGAATGTTGTCAAATATTACCGCCGAGATGATAGGTTGGGTTAGGTTAGGTTATATTTCGTTATTGATGTATATGAAGGTCCCACGGAGACGTAGAGGCCAACATGCCAGGAATGTTGCCAAATATTACCGCCGAGGTGATAGGTTGGGTTAGGTTAGGTTATATTTCGTTATTGATGTATATGAAGGTCCCACGGAGACGTAGATGCCAACTCGCCAGAAATGTTTTCAAATAATAGCGCCGAGAGGTTAGGTTGGGTCAGGTTAGGTTATATTACGTTATTGATGTATATCAAGATCCCACGGAGACGTAGAGGCCAAGTCGCCATGTATGTTGCCAAATATTACCGCCGAGATGATAGGTTGGGTTAGGTTAGGTTATGTTTCGTTATTGATGTATATGAAGGTCCCACGCAGACGTAGAGGCCAACTCGCCAGGTATGTTGTCAAATATTACAGCCGCGATGTTAGATTGGGTTAGGATAGGTTATATTACGTTATTGTTGTATATAAATGTCCCACGGAGACGCAGAGGCCAACTCGCCAGGTATGTTGTCAAATATTACAGCCGCGATGTTAGATTGGGTTAGGATAGGTTATATTACGTTATTGTTGTATATAAATGTCCCACGGAGACGCAGAGGCCAACTCGCCAGGAATGTTGTCAAATATTACCGCCGAGATGATAGGTTGGGTTAGGTTAGGTTATATTTCGTTATTGATGTATATGAAGGTCCCACGGAGACGTAGATGCCAACTCGCCAGAAATGTTGTCAAATAATAGCGCCGAGAGGTTAGGTTGGGTTAGGTTAGGTTATATTACGTTCTTGATGTATATAAAGGTCTCACGCAGACGTAGAGGCCAACCCTCCAGGAATGTTGTCAAATATTACCGCCGAGATGTTAGGTTGGGTTAGGTTAGGTTATATTACGTTCTTGATGTATATAAAGGTCCCACGCAGACGTAGAGGCCAACCCTCCAGGAATGTTGCGAAATATTACCGCCGAGATGATAGTTTGGGTTAGGTTAGGTTATATTTCGTTATTGATGTATATGAAGGTCCCACGGAGACGCAGAGGCCAAGTCGCCATGAATGTTGTCAAATATTACAGCCGCGATGTTAGATTGGGTTAGGTTAGGTTATATTACGTTATTGCAGTATATAAAGGTCCCACGGAGACGCAGATGCCAACTCGCCAGGAATGTTGTCAAATATTACCGCCGAGATGATAGGTTGGGTTAGGTTAGGTTATATTACGTTATTGATGTATATGAAGGACCCACGTAGACGTAGGGGCCATCTCGTCAAGAATATTGTCAAATATTACCGCCGAGATGATAGGTTGGATTAGGTTTGGTTATATTTCGTTATTGATGTATATGGAGGTCCCGCGGAGACGCAGAGGCCAACTCGCCAGGAATTTTGTCAAATATTACCGCCGAGATGATAGGTTGGGTTAGGTTAGGTTATGTTTCGTTATTGATGTATATGAAGGTCCCACGCAGACGTAGAGGCCAACTCGCCAGGTATGTTGTCAAATATTACAGCCGCGATGTTAGATTGGGTTAGGATAGGTTATATTACGTTATTGATGTATATGAAGGACCCACGTAGACGTAGGGGCCATCTCGTCAAGAATATTGTCAAATATTACCGCCGAGATGATAGGTTGGATTAGGTTTGGTTATATTTCGTTATTGATGTATATGGAGGTCCCGCGGAGACGCAGAGGCCAACTCGCCAGGAATTTTGTCAAATATTACCCCCGAGATGATAGGTTGGGTCAGGTTAGGTTATGTTTCGTTATTGATGTATATGAAGGTCCCACGCAGACGTAGAGGCCAACTCGCCAGGTATGTTGTCAAATATTACAGCCGAGATGTTAGATTGGGTTAGGATAGTTTATATTACGTTATTGTTGTATATAAATGTCCCACGGAGACGCAGAGGCCAACTCGCCAGGTATGTTGTCAAATATTACAGCCGCGATGTTAGATTGGGTTAGGATAGGTTATATTACGTTATTGTTGTATATAAATGTCCCACGGAGACGCAGAGGCCAACTCGCCAGGAATGTTGTCAAATATTACCGCCGAGATGATAGGTTGGGTTAGGTTAGGTTATATTACGTTCTTGATGTATATAAAGGTCCCACGCAGACGTAGAGGCCAACCCTCCAGGAATGTTGTCAAATATTACCGCCGCGATGTTAGATTGGGTTAGGTTAGGTTATGTTTCGTTATTGATGTATATGAAGGCCCCACGGAGACGTGGAGGCCCACTCGCCAGGAATGATGTCAAATATTACAGCCGCGATGTTAGATTGGGTTAGGTTAGGTTATATTACGTTATTGTTGTATATAAAGGTCCCACGGAGACGCAGAGGCCAACTCGCCAGGAATGTTGTCAAATATTACCGCCGAGATGATAGGTTGGGTTAGGTTAGGTTATATTACGTTATTGATGTATATGAAGGACCCACGTAGACGTAGGGGCCATCTCGCCAAGAATATTGTCAAATAATAGCGCCGAGAGGTTAGGTTGGGTCAGGTTATGTTATATTACGTTATTGATGTATATCAAGATCCCACGGAGACGTAGAGGCCAACTCGCCAGGTATGTGGTCAAATATTACCGCCGAGATGATAGGTAGGGTTAGGTTAGGTTATATTACGTTCTTGATGTATATAAAGGTCCCACGCAGACGTAGAGGCCAACCCTCCAGGAATGTTGTCAAATATTACCGCCGAGATGATAGGTTGGGTTAGGTTAGGTTATATTTCGTTATTGATGTATATGGATGTCCCACGGAGACGTAGAGGCCAACATGCCAGGAATGTTGCCAAATATTACCGCCGAGGTGATAGGTTGGGTTAGGTTAGGTTATATTTCGTTATTGATGTATATGAAGGTCCCACGGAGACGTAGATGCCAACTCGCCAGAAATGTTTTCAAATAATAGCGCCGAGAGGTTAGGTTGGGTCAGGTTAGGTTATATTACGTTATTGATGTATATCAAGATCCCACGGAGACGTAGAGGCCAAGTCGCCATGTATGTTGCCAAATATTACCGCCGAGATGATAGGTTGGGTTAGGTTAGGTTATGTTTCGTTATTGATGTATATGAAGGTCCCACGCAGACGTAGAGGCCAACTCGCCAGGTATGTTGTCAAATATTACAGCCGCGATGTTAGATTGGGTTAGGATAGGTTATATTACGTTATTGTTGTATATAAATGTCCCACGGAGACGCAGAGGCCAACTCGCCAGGTATGTTGTCAAATATTACAGCCGCGATGTTAGATTGGGTTAGGATAGGTTATATTACGTTATTGTTGTATATAAATGTCCCACGGAGACGCAGAGGCCAACTCGCCAGGAATGTTGTCAAATATTACCGCCGAGATGATAGGTTGGGTTAGGTTAGGTTATATTTCGTTATTGATGTATATGAAGGTCCCACGGAGACGTAGATGCCAACTCGAGAGAAATGTTGTCAAATAATAGCGCCGAGAGGTTAGGTTGGGTCAGGTTAGGTTATATTACGTTATTGATGTATATCAAGATCCCACGGAGACGTAGAGGCCAACTCGCCATGTATGTTGCCAAATATTACCGCCGAGTTGTTAGGTTGGGGTAGGTTAGGTTATATTACGTTCTTGATGTATATAAAGGTCCCACGCAGACGTCGAAGCCAACTCGCCAGGAATTTTCTGAAATATGACCGCCGACATGACAGATTGGGTTGGGTTAGGTTATATTACGTTATTGATGTATATAAGAGTCCCACGGGGACGTAGAGGCCACCAAGCCAGGAATGTTGCCAAATATTACCGCCGAGATGTTAGGTTGTGTAAGGTTAGGTTATATTACGTTATTGATGTATATGAAGATCCCACGGAGACGTAGAGGCCAACTCGCCAGGTTTGTGGTCAAATATTACCGCCGAGATGATAGGTTGGGTTAGGTTAGGTTATATTACGTTATTGATGTATATGAAGGTCCCACGGAGACGTAGAGGCCAACTCGCCAGGAATGTTGTCAAATATTACAGCCGCGATGTTAGATTGGGTTAGGTTAGGTTATATTACATTATTGTTGTATATAAAGGTCCCACGGAGACGCAGAGGCCAACTCGCCAGGTTTGTGGTCAAATATTACCGCCGAGATGATAGGTTGGGTTAGGTTAGGTTATATTACGTTATTGATGTATATGAAGGTCCCACGGAGACGTAGGGGCCAACTCGCCAGGAATATTGTCAAATATTACCGCCGAGATGATAGGTTGGATTAGGTTAGGTTATATTACGTTATTGATGTATATGAAGGACCCACGTAGACGTAGGGGCCATCTCGTCAAGAATATTGTCAAATATTACCGCCGAGATGATAGGTTGGATTAGGTTAGGTTATATGACGTTATTGATGTATATGAAGGACCCACGTAGACGTAGGGGCCATCTCGTCAAGAATATTGTCAAATATTACCGCCGAGATGATAGGTTGGATTAGATTAGGTTATATTACGTTATTGATGTATATAAAGGTCTCTACAAGGTTGGTAGAGGCCAACAAGCCAGGAATGTTGCCAATTATTACCGCCGAGATGTTAGGTTGGGTTAGGTTAGGTTATATTACGTTCTTGATGTATATAAAGGTCCCACGCAGACGTAGAGGCCAACCCTCCAGGAATGTTGTCAAGTATTACCGCCGAGATGTTAGGTTGGGTTAGGTTAGGTTATATTAGGTTCTTGATGTATATAAAGGTCCCACGCAGACGTAGAGGCCAACCCTCCAGGAATGTTGTCAAATATTACCGCCGAGATGATAGGTTGTGTTAGGTTAGGTTATATTTCGTTATTGATGTATATGAAGGTCCCACGGAGACGTAGAGGCCAAGTCGCCATGAATGTTGTCAAATATTACAGCCGCGATGTTAGATTGGGTTAGGTTAGGTTATATTACGTTATTGCAGTATATAAAGGTCCCACGGAGACGCAGAGGCCAACTCGCCAGGAATGTTGTCAAATATTACCGCCGAGATGATAGGTTGGATTAGGTTTGGTTATATTTCGTTATTGATGTATATGGAGGTCCCGCGGAGACGCAGAGGCCAACTCGCCAGGAATTTTGTCAAATATTACAGCCGCGATGTTAGATTGGGTTAGGTTAGGTTATATTACGTTATTGCAGTATATAAAGGTCCCACGGAGACGCAGAGGCCAACTCGCCAGGAATGTTGTCAAATATTACCGCCGAGATGATAGGTAGGGTTAGGTTAGGTTATATTACGTTCTTGATGTATATAAAGGTCCCACGCAGACGTAGAGGCCAACCCTCCAGGAATGTTGTCAAATATTACCGCCGAGATGATAGGTTGGGTTAGGTTAGGTTATATTTCGTTATTGATGTATATGAAGGTCCCACGGAGACGTAGAGGCCAACTCGCCAGGTTTGTGGTCAAATATTACCGCCGAGATGATAGGTTGGGTTAGGTTAGGTTATATTACGTTACTGAGGTTTATGAAGGACCCACGTAGACGTAGGGGCCAACTCGCCAGGAATATTGTCAAATATTACCGCCGCGATGTTAGATTGGGTTAGGTTAGGTTATGTTTCGTTATTGATGTATATGAAGGTCCCACGGAGACGTAGAGGCCAACTCGCCAGGAATGTTGTCAAATATTACAGCCGCGATGTTAGATTGGGTTAGGTTAGGTTATATTACATTATTGTTGTATATAAAGGTCCCACGGAGACGCAGAGGCCAACTCGCCAGGAATGTTGTCAAATATTACCGCCGAGATGATAGGTTGGGTTAGGTTAGGTTATATTACGTTATTGATGTATATGAAGGACCCACGTAGACGTAGGGGCCATCTCGTCAAGAATATTGTCAAATATTACCGCCGAGATGATAGGTTGGATTAGGTTAGGTTATATTACGTTATTGATGTATATGAAGGACCCACGTAGACGTAAGGGCCATCTCGTCAAGAATATTGTCAAATATTACCGCCGAGATGATAGGATGGATTAGATTAGGTTATATTACGTTATTGATGTATATAAAGGTCTCTACAAGGTTGGTAGAGGCCAACAAGCCAGGAATGTTGCCAATTATTACCGCCGAGATGTTAGGTTGGGTTAGGTTAGGTTATATTACGTTCTTGATGTATATAAAGGTCCCACGCAGACGTAGAGGCCAACCCTCCAGGAATGTTGTCAAATATTACCGCCGCGATGTTAGATTGGGTTAGGTAAGGTTATGTTTCGTTATTGATCTATATGAAGGCCCCACGGAGACGCAGATGCCAACTCGCCAGGTATGTTGTCAAATATTACAGCCGCGATGTTAGATTGGGTTAGGATAGGTTATATTACGTTATTGTTGTATATAAATGTCCCGCGGAGACGCAGAGGCCAACTCGCCAGGAATGTTGTCAAATATTACCGCCGAGATGATAGGTTGGGTTAGGTTAGGTTATATTTCGTTATTGATGTATATGAAGGTCCCACGGAGACGTAGAGGCCAACATGCCAGGAATGTTGCCAAATATTACCGCCGAGGTGATAGGTTGGGTTAGGTTAGGTTATATCACGTTATTGATGTATATGAAGATCCCACGGAGACGTAGAGGCCAACTCGCCAGGTTTGTGGTCAAATATTACCGCCGAGATGATAGGTTGGGTTAGGTTAGGTTATATTACGTTATTGAGGTTTATGAAGGACCCACGTAGACGTAGGGGCCAACTCGCCAGGAATATTGTCAAATATTACCGCCGCGATGTTAGATTGGGTTAGGTTAGGTTATGTTTCGTAATTGATGTATATGAAGGTCCCACGGAGACGTAGAGGCCAACTCGCCAGGAATGTTGTCAAATATTACAGCCGCGATGTTAGATTGGGTTAGGTTAGGTTATATTACATTATTGTTGTATATAAAGGTCCCACGGAGACGCAGAGGCCAACTCGCCAGGAATGTTGTCAAATATTACCGCCGAGATGATAGGTTGGATTAGGTTAGGTTATATTACGTTATTGATGTATATGAAGGACCCACGTAGACGTAGGGGCCATCTCGTCAAGAATATTGTCAAATATTACCGCCGAGATGATAGGTTGGATTAGATTAGGTTATATTACGTTATTGATGTATATAAAGGTCTCTACAAGGTTGGTAGAGGCCAACAAGCCAGGAATGTTGCCAATTATTACCGCCGAGATGTTAGGTTGGGTTAGGTTAGGTTATATTACGTTCTTGATGTATATAAAGGTCCCACGCAGACGTAGAGGCCAACCCTCCAGGAATGTTGTCAAATATTACCGCCGAGATGTTAGGTTGGGTTAGGTTAGGTTATATTACGTTCTTGATGTATATAAAGGTCCCACGCAGACGTAGAGGCCAACCCTCCAGGAATGTTGTCAAATATTACCGCCGAGATGATAGGTTGGGTTAGGTTAGGTTATATTTCGTTATTGATGTATATGAAGGTCCCACGGAGACGTAGAGGCCAAGTCGCCATGAATGTTGTCAAATATTACAGCCGCGATGTTAGATTGGGTTAGGTTAGGTTATATTACGTTATTGCAGTATATAAAGGTCCCACGGAGACGCAGATGCCAACTCGCCAGGAATGTTGTCAAATATTACCGCCGAGATGATAGGTTGGGTTAGGTTAGGTTATATTACGTTATTGATGTATATGAAGGACCCACAGAGAAGTAGGGGCCATCTCGTCAAGAATATTGTCAAATATTACCGCCGAGATGATAGGTTGGATTAGGTTTGGTTATATTTCGTTATTGATGTATATGGAGGTCCCGCGGAGACGCAGAGGCCAACTCGCCAGGAATTTTGTCAAATATTACCGCCGAGATGATAGGTTGGGTTAGGTTAGGTTATGTTTCGTTATTGATGTATATGAAGGTCCCACGCAGACGTAGATGCCAACTCGCCAGGTATGTTGTCAAATATTACAGCCGCGATGTTAGATTGGGTTAGGATAGGTTATATTACGTTATTGATGTATATGAAGGACCCACGTAGACGTAGGGGCCATCTCGTCAAGAATATTGTCAAATATTACCGCCGAGATGATAGGTTGGATTAGGTTTGGTTATATTTCGTTATTGATGTATATGGAGGTCCCGCGGAGACGCAGAGGCCAACTCGCCAGGAATTTTGTCAAATATTACCGCCGAGATGATAGGTTGGGTCAGGTTAGGTTATGTTTCGTTATTGATGTATATGAAGGTCCCACGCAGACGTAGAGACCAACTCGCCAGGTATGTTGTCAAATATTACAGCCGCGATGTTAGATTGGGTTAGGATAGTTTATATTACGTTATTGTTGTATATAAATGTCCCACGGAGACGCAGAGGCCAACTCGCCAGGTATGTTGTCAAATATTACAGCCGCGATGTTAGATTGGGTTAGGATAGGTTATATTACGTTATTGTTGTATATAAATGTCCCACGGAGACGCAGAGGCCAACTCGCCAGTAATGTTGTCAAATATTACCGCCGAGATGATAGGTTGGGTTAGGTTAGGTTATATTTCGTTATTGATGTATATGAAGGTCCCACGGAGACGTAGATGCCAACTCGCCAGAAATGTTGTCAAATAATAGCGCCGAGAGGTTAGGTTGGGTCAGGTTAGGTTATATTACGTTATTGATGTATATCAAGATCCCACGGAGACGTAGAGGCCAACTCGCCATGTATGTTGCCAAATATTACCGCCGAGTTGTTAGGTTGGGGTAGGTTAGGTTATATTACGTTCTAGATGTATATAGAGGTCCCACGCAGACGTCGAAGCCAACTCGCCAGGAATTTTTTTAAATATGACCGCCGACATGACAGATTGGGTTAGGTTAGGTTATATTACGTTATTGATGTATATAAAGGTATCTACAAGGTTGGTAGAGGCCAACAAGCCAGGAATGTTGCCAATTATTACCGCCGAGATGTTAGGTTGGGTTAGGTTAGGTTATATTACGTTCTTGATGTATATAAAGGTCCCACGCAGACGTAGAGGCCAACCCTCCAGGAATGTTGTCAAATATTACCGCCGAGATGTTAGGTTGGGTTAGGTTAGGTTATATTACGTTCTTGATGTATATAAAGGTCCCACGCAGACGTAGAGGCCAACCCTCCAGGAATGTTGTCAAATATTACCGCCGAGATGATAGGTTGGGTTAGGTTAGGTTATATTTCGTTATTGATGTATATGAAGGTCCCACGGAGACGTAGAGGCCAAGTCGCCATGAATGTTGTCAAATATTACAGCCGCGATGTTAGATTGGGTTAGGTTAGGTTATATTACGTTATTGCAGTATATAAAGGTCCCACGGAGACGCAGATGCCAACTCGCCAGGAATGTTGTCAAATATTACCGCCGAGATGATAGGTTGGGTTAGGTTAGGTTATATTACGTTATTGATGTATATGAAGGACCCACAGAGAAGTAGGGGCCATCTCGTCAAGAATATTGTCAAATATTACCGCCGAGATGATAGGTTGGATTAGGTTTGGTTATATTTCGTTATTGATGTATATGGAGGTCCCGCGGAGACGCAGAGGCCAACTCGCCAGGAATTTTGTCAAATATTACCGCCGAGATGATAGGTTGGGTTAGGTTAGGTTATGTTTCGTTATTGATGTATATGAAGGTCCCACGCAGACGTAGATGCCAACTCGCCAGGTATGTTGTCAAATATTACAGCCGCGATGTTAGATTGGGTTAGGATAGGTTATATTACGTTATTGATGTATATGAAGGACCCACGTAGACGTAGGGGCCATCTCGTCAAGAATATTGTCAAATATTACCGCCGAGATGATAGGTTGGATTAGGTTTGGTTATATTTCGTTATTGATGTATATGGAGGTCCCGCGGAGACGCAGAGGCCAACTCGCCAGGAATTTTGTCAAATATTACCGCCGAGATGATAGGTTGGGTCAGGTTAGGTTATGTTTCGTTATTGATGTATATGAAGGTCCCACGCAGACGTAGAGACCAACTCGCCAGGTATGTTGTCAAATATTACAGCCGCGATGTTAGATTGGGTTAGGATAGTTTATATTACGTTATTGTTGTATATAAATGTCCCACGGAGACGCAGAGGCCAACTCGCCAGGTATGTTGTCAAATATTACAGCCGCGATGTTAGATTGGGTTAGGATAGGTTATATTACGTTATTGTTGTATATAAATGTCCCACGGAGACGCAGAGGCCAACTCGCCAGGAATGTTGTCAAATATTACCGCCGAGATGATAGGTTGGGTTAGGTTAGGTTATATTTCGTTATTGATGTATATGAAGGTCCCACGGAGACGTAGATGCCAACTCGCCAGAAATGTTGTCAAATAATAGCGCCGAGAGGTTAGGTTGGGTCAGGTTAGGTTATATTACGTTATTGATGTATATCAAGATCCCACGGAGACGTAGAGGCCAACTCGCCATGTATGTTGCCAAATATTACCGCCGAGTTGTTAGGTTGGGGTAGGTTAGGTTATATTACGTTCTAGATGTATATAGAGGTCCCACGCAGACGTCGAAGCCAACTCGCCAGGAATTTTTTTAAATATGACCGCCGACATGACAGATTGGGTTAGGTTAGGTTATATTACGTTATTGATGTATATAAAGGTATCTACAAGGTTGGTAGAGGCCAACAAGCCAGGAATGTTGCCAATTATTACCGCCGAGATGTTAGGTTGGGTTAGATTAGGTTATATTACGTTCTTGATGTATATAAAGGTCCCACGCAGACGTAGAGGCCAACCCTCCAGGAATGTTGTCAAATATTACCGCCGCGATGTTAGATTGGGTTAGGTTAGGTTATGTTTCGTTATTGATGTATATGAAGGCCCCACGGAGACGTGGAGGCCCACTCGCCAGGAATGATGTCAAATATTACAGCCGCGATGTTAGATTGGGTTAGGCTAGGTTATATTACGTTATTGTTGTATATAAAGGTCCCACGGAGACGCAGAGGCCAACTCGCCAGGAATGTTGTCAAATATTACCGCCGAGATGATAGGTTGGGTTAGGTTAGGTTATATTACGTTATTGATGTATATGAAGGACCCACGTAGACGTAGGGGCCATCTCGCCAAGAATATTGTCAAATAATAGCGCCGAGAGGTTAGGTTGGGTCAGGTTAGGTTATATTACGTTATTGATGTATATCAAGATCCCACGGAGACGTAGAGGCCAACTCGCCAGGTATGTGGTCAAATATTACCGCCGAGATGATAGGTAGGGTTAGGTTAGGTTATATTACGTTCTTGATGTATATAAAGGTCCCACGCAGACGTAGAGGCCAACCCTCCAGGAATGTTGTCAAATATTACCGCCGAGATGATAGGTTGGGTTAGGTTAGGTTATATTTCGTTATTGATGTATATGAAGGTCCCACGGAGACGTAGAGGCCAACATGCCAGGAATGTTGCCAAATATTACCGCCGAGGTGATAGGTTGGGTTAGGTTAGGTTATATTTCGTTATTGATGTATATGAAGGTCCCACGGAGACGTAGATGCCAACTCGCCAGAAACGTTTTCAAATAATAGCGCCGAGAGGTTAGGTTGGGTCAGGTTAGGTTATATTACGTTATTGATGTATATCAAGATCCCACGGAGACGTAGAGGCCAAGTCGCCATGTATGTTGCCAAATATTACCGCCGAGATGATAGGTTGGGTTAGGTTAGGCTATGTTTCGTTATTGATGTATATGAAGGTCCCACGCAGACGTAGAGGCCATCTCGCCAGGTATGTTGTCAAATATTACAGCCGCGATGTTAGATTGGGTTAGGATAGGTTATATTACGTTATTGTTGTATATAAATGTCCCACGGAGACGCAGAGGCCAACTCGCCAGGTATGTTGTCAAATATTACAGCCGCGATGTTAGATTGGGTTAGGATAGGTTATATTACGTTATTGTTGTATATAAATGTCCCACGGAGACGCAGAGGCCAACTCGCCAGGAATGTTGTCAAATATTACCGCCGAGATGATAGGTTGGGTTAGGTTAGGTTATATTTCGTTATTGATGTATATGAAGGTCCCACGGAGACGTAGATGCCAACTCGCCAGAAATGTTGTCAAATAATAGCGCCGAGAGGTTAGGTTGGGTCAGGTTAGGTTATATTACGTTATTGATGTATATCAAGATCCCACGGAGACGTAGAGGCCAACTCGCCATGTATGTTGCCAAATATTACCGCCGAGTTGTTAGGTTGGGGTAGGTTAGGTTATATTACGTTCTTGATGTATATAAAGGTCCCACGCAGACGTCGAAGCCAACTCGCCAGGAATTTTCTGAAATATGACCGCCGACATGACAGATTGGGTTGGGTTAGGTTATATTACGTTATTGATGTATATAAGAGTCCCACGGGGACGTAGAGGCCACCAAGCCAGGAATGTTGCCAAATATTACCGCCGAGATGTTAGGTTGTGTAAGGTTAGGTTATATTACGTTATTGATGTATATGAAGATCCCACGGAGACGTAGAGGCCAACTCGCCAGGTTTGTGGTCAAATATTACCGCCGAGATGATAGGTTGGGTTAGGTTAGGTTATATTACGTTATTGATGTATATGAAGGTCCCACGGAGACGTAGAGGCCAACTCGCCAGGAATGTTGTCAAATATTACAGCCGCGATGTTAGATTGGGTTAGGTTAGGTTATATTACATTATTGTTGTATATAAAGGTCCCACGGAGACGCAGAGGCCAACTCGCCAGGAATGTTGTCAAATATTACCGCCGAGATGATAGGTTGGGTTAGGTTAGGTTATATTACGTTATTGATGTATATGAAGGACCCACGTAGACGTAGGGGCCATCTCGTCAAGAATATTGTCAAATAATAGCGCCGAGAGGTTAGGTTGGGTCAGGTTAGGTTATATTACGTTATTGATGTATATCAAGATCCCACGGAGACGTAGAGGCCAACTCGCCATGTATGTTGCCAAATATTACCGCCGAGTTGTTAGGTTGGGGTAGGTTAGGTTATATTACGTTCTTGATGTATATAAAGGTCCCACGCAGACGTCGAAGCCAACTCGCCAGGAATTTTCTGAAATATGACCGCCGACATGACAGATTGGGTTAGGTTAGGTTATATTACGTTATTGATGTATATAAAAGTCTCTACAAGGTTGGTAGAGGCCAACAAGTCAGGAATGTTGCCAATTATTACCGCCGAGATGTTAGGTTGGGTTAGGTTAGGTTATATTACGTTCTTGATGTATATAAAGGTCCCACGCAGACGTAGAGGCCAACCCTCCAGGAATGTTGTCACATATTACCGCCGCGATGTTAGATTGGGTTAGGTTAGGTTATGTTTCGTTATTGATGTATATGAAGGCCCCACGGAGACGTAGAGGCCAACCCGCCAGGAATGATGTCAAATATTACAGCCGCGATGTTAGATTGGGTTAGGTTAGGTTATATTACGTTATTGTTGTATAGAAAGGTCCCACGGAGACGCAGAGGCCAACTCGCCAGGAATGTTGTCAAATATTACCGCCGAGATGATAGGTTGGGTTAGGTTAGGTTATATTACGTTATTGATGTATATGAAGATCCCACGGAGACGTAGAGGCCAACTCGCCATGTTTGTGGTCAAATATTACAGCCGAGATGATAGGTTGGGTTAGGTTAGGTTATATTACGTTATTGAGGTTTATGAAGTACCCACGTAGACGTAGGGGCCAACTCGCCAGGAATATTGTCAAATATTACCGCCGCGATGTTAGATTGGGTTAGGTTAGGTTATGTTTCGTAATTGATGTATATGAAGGTCCCACGGAGACGTAGAGGCCAACTCGCCAGGAATGTTGTCAAATATTACAGCCGCGATGTTAGATTGGGTTAGGTTAGGTTATATTACATTATTGTTGTATATAAAGGTCCCACGGAGACGCAGAGGCCAACTCGCCAGGAATGTTGTCAAATATTACCGCCGAGATGATAGGTTGGGTTAGGTTAGGTTATATTACGTTATTGATGTATATAAAGGTCTCTACAAGGTTGGTAGAGGCCAACAAGCCAGGAATGTTGCCAATTATTACCGCCGAGATGTTAGGTTGGGTTAGGTTAGGCTATATTACGTTATTGATGTATATAAAGGTCCCACGGAGACGTAGAGGCCAACTCGCCAGGAATGTTGTCAAATATTACCGCCGAGATGTTAGGTTGGGTTAGGTTAGGTTATATTACGTTCTTGATGTATATAAAGGTCCCACGCAGACGTCGAGGCCAACCCTCCAGGAATGTTGTCAAATATTACCGCCGAGATGATAGGTTGGGTTAGGTTAGGTTATATTACGTTATTGATGTATATGAAGGACCCACGTAGACGTAGGGGCCATCTCGTCAAGAATATTCTCAAATATTACCGCCGAGATGATAGGTTGGATCAGATTAGGTTATATTACGTTATTGATGTATATAATGGTGTCTACAAGGTTGGTAGAGGCCAACAAGCCAGAAATGTTGCCAATTATTACCGCCGAGATGTTAGGTTGGGTTAGGTTAGGCTATATTACGTTATTGATGTATATAAAGGTCCCACGGAGACGTAGAGGCCAACTCGCCAGGTTTGTGTTCAAATATTACCGCCGAGATGATAGGTTGGGTTAGGTTAGGTTATATTACGTTATTGATGTATATGAAGGTCCCACGGAGACGTAGAGGCCAACTCGCCAGGAATGTTGTCAAATATTACAGCCGCGATGTTAGATTGGGTTAGGTTAGGTTATATTACATTATTGTTGTATATAAAGGTCCCACGGAGACGCAGAGGCCAACTCGCCAGGAATGTTGTCAAATATTACCGCCGAGATGATAGGTTGGGTTAGGTTAGGTTATATTACGTTATTGATGTATATAAAGGTCTCTACAAGGTTGGTAGAGGCCAACAAGCCAGGAATGTTGCCAATTATTACCGCCGAGATGTTAGGTTGGGTTAGATTAGGTTATATTACGTTCTTGATGTATATAAAGGTCCCACGCAGACGTAGAGGCCAACCCTGCAGGAATGTTGTCAAATATTACCGCCGCGATGTTAGATTGGGTTAGGTTAGGTTATGTTTCGTTATTGATGTATATGAAGGCCCCACGGAGACGTGGAGGCCCACTCGCCAGGAATGATGTCAAATATTACAGCCGCGATGTTAGATTGGGTTAGGTTAGGTTATATTACGTTATTGTTGTATATAAAGGTCCCACGGAGCCGCAGAGGCCAACTCGCCAGGAATGTTGTCAAATATTACCGCCGAGATGATAGGTTGGGTTAGGTTAGGTTATATTACGTTATTGATGTATATGAAGGACCCACGTAGACGTAGGGGCCATCTCGTCAAGAATATTGTCAAATATTACCGCCGAGATGATAGGTTGGATTAGATTAGGTTATATTACGTTATTGATGTATATAAAGGTCTCTACAAGGTTGGTAGAGGCCAACAAGCCAGGAATGTTGCCAATTATTACCGCCGAGATGTTAGGTTGGGTTAGGTTAGGTTATATTTCGTTATTGATGTATATGAAGGTCCCACGGAGACGTAGAGGCCAACATGCCAGGAATGTTGCCAAATATTACCGCCGAGGTGATAGGTTGGGTTAGGTTAGGTTATATTTCGTTATTGATGTATATGAAGGTCCCACGGAGACGTAGATGCCAACTCGCCAGTAATGTTTTCAAATAATAGCGCCGAGAGGTTAGGTTGGGTCAGGTTAGGTTATATTACGTTATTGATGTATATCAAGATCCCACGGAGACGTAGAGGCCAAGTCGCCATGTATGTTGCCAAATATTACCGCCGAGATGATAGGTTGGGTTAGGTTAGGTTATGTTTCGTTATTGATGTATATGAAGGTCCCACGCAGACGTAGAGGCCAACTCGCCAGGTATGTTGTCAAATATTACAGCCACGATGTTAGATTGGGTTAGGATAGGTTATATTACGTTATTGTTGTATATAAATGTCCCACGGAGACGCAGAGGCCAACTCGCCAGGTATGTTGTCAAATATTACAGCCGCGATGTTAGATTGGGTTAGGATAGGTTATATTACGTTATTGTTGTATATAAATGTCCCACGGAGACGCAGAGGCCAACTCGCCAGGAATGTTGTCAAATATTACCGCCGAGATGATAGGTTGGGTTAGGTTAGGTTATATTTCGTTATTGATGTATATGAAGGTCCCACGGAGACGTAGATGCCAACTCGCCAGAAATGTTGTCAAATAATAGCGCCGAGAGGTTAGGTTGGGTCAGGTTAGGTTATATTACGTTATTGATGTATATCAAGATCCCACGGAGACGTAGAGGCCAACTCGCCATGTATGTTGCCAAATATTACCGCCGAGTTGTTAGGTTGGGGTAGGTTAGGTTATATTACGTTCTTGATGTATATAAAGGTCCCACGCAGACGTCGAAGCCAACTCGCCAGGAATTTTCTGAAATATGACCGCCGACATGACAGATTGGGTTGGGTTAGGTTATATTACGTTATTGATGTATATAAGAGTCCCACGGGGACGTAGAGGCCACCAAGCCAGGAATGTTGCCAAATATTACCGCCGAGATGTTAGGTTGTGTAAGGTTAGGTTATATTACGTTATTGATGTATATGAAGATCCCACGGAGACGTAGAGGCCAACTCGCCAGGAATGTTGTCAAATATTACCGCCGAGATGATAGGTTGGGTTAGGTTAGG
Source organism: Xylocopa violacea (assembly GCA_963969225.1). NCBI lineage: Eukaryota > Metazoa > Arthropoda > Insecta > Hymenoptera > Apidae > Xylocopa > Xylocopa violacea. Next base: position 8,191,801 of record CAXAJV010000016.1, on the reverse strand, counting down.
TTATATTTCGTTATTGATGTATATGAAGGTCCCACGGAGACGTAGAGGCCAACATGCCAGGAATGTTGCCAAATATTACCGCCGAGGTGATAGGTTGGGTTAGGTTAGGTTATATTACGTTATTGATGTATATGAAGATCCCACGGAGACGTAGAGGCCAACTCGCCAGGTTTGTGGTCAAATATTACCGCCGAGATGATAGGTTGGGTTAGGTTAGGTTATATTACGTTATTGAGGTTTATGAAGGACCCACGTAGACGTAGGGGCCAACTCGCCAGGAATATTGTCAAATATTACCGCCGCGATGTTAGATTGGGTTAGGTTAGGTTATGTTTCGTAATTGATGTATATGAAGGTCCCACGGAGACGTAGAGGCCAACTCGCCAGGAATGTTGTCAAATATTACAGCCGCGATGTTAGATTGGGTTAGGTTAGGTTATATTACATTATTGTTGTATATAAAGGTCCCACGGAGACGCAGAGGCCAACTCGCCAGGAATGTTGTCAAATATTACCGCCGAGATGATAGGTTGGATTAGGTTAGGTTATATTACGTTATTGATGTATATGAAGGACCCACGTAGACGTAGGGGCCATCTCGTCAAGAATATTGTCAAATATTACCGCCGAGATGATAGGTTGGATTAGATTAGGTTATATTACGTTATTGATGTATATAAAGGTCTCTACAAGGTTGGTAGAGGCCAACAAGCCAGGAATGTTGCCAATTATTACCGCCGAGATGTTAGGTTGGGTTAGGTTAGGTTATATTACGTTCTTGATGTATATAAAGGTCCCACGCAGACGTAGAGGCCAACCCTCCAGGAATGTTGTCAAATATTACCGCCGAGATGTTAGGTTGGGTTAGGTTAGGTTATATTACGTTCTTGATGTATATAAAGGTCCCACGCAGACGTAGAGGCCAACCCTCCAGGAATGTTGTCAAATATTACCGCCGAGATGATAGGTTGGGTTAGGTTAGGTTATATTTCGTTATTGATGTATATGAAGGTCCCACGGAGACGTAGAGGCCAAGTCGCCATGAATGTTGTCAAATATTACAGCCGCGATGTTAGATTGGGTTAGGTTAGGTTATATTACGTTATTGCAGTATATAAAGGTCCCACGGAGACGCAGATGCCAACTCGCCAGGAATGTTGTCAAATATTACCGCCGAGATGATAGGTTGGGTTAGGTTAGGTTATATTACGTTATTGATGTATATGAAGGACCCACAGAGAAGTAGGGGCCATCTCGTCAAGAATATTGTCAAATATTACCGCCGAGATGATAGGTTGGATTAGGTTTGGTTATATTTCGTTATTGATGTATATGGAGGTCCCGCGGAGACGCAGAGGCCAACTCGCCAGGAATTTTGTCAAATATTACCGCCGAGATGATAGGTTGGGTTAGGTTAGGTTATGTTTCGTTATTGATGTATATGAAGGTCCCACGCAGACGTAGATGCCAACTCGCCAGGTATGTTGTCAAATATTACAGCCGCGATGTTAGATTGGGTTAGGATAGGTTATATTACGTTATTGATGTATATGAAGGACCCACGTAGACGTAGGGGCCATCTCGTCAAGAATATTGTCAAATATTACCGCCGAGATGATAGGTTGGATTAGGTTTGGTTATATTTCGTTATTGATGTATATGGAGGTCCCGCGGAGACGCAGAGGCCAACTCGCCAGGAATTTTGTCAAATATTACCGCCGAGATGATAGGTTGGGTCAGGTTAGGTTATGTTTCGTTATTGATGTATATGAAGGTCCCACGCAGACGTAGAGACCAACTCGCCAGGTATGTTGTCAAATATTACAGCCGCGATGTTAGATTGGGTTAGGATAGTTTATATTACGTTATTGTTGTATATAAATGTCCCACGGAGACGCAGAGGCCAACTCGCCAGGTATGTTGTCAAATATTACAGCCGCGATGTTAGATTGGGTTAGGATAGGTTATATTACGTTATTGTTGTATATAAATGTCCCACGGAGACGCAGAGGCCAACTCGCCAGTAATGTTGTCAAATATTACCGCCGAGATGATAGGTTGGGTTAGGTTAGGTTATATTTCGTTATTGATGTATATGAAGGTCCCACGGAGACGTAGATGCCAACTCGCCAGAAATGTTGTCAAATAATAGCGCCGAGAGGTTAGGTTGGGTCAGGTTAGGTTATATTACGTTATTGATGTATATCAAGATCCCACGGAGACGTAGAGGCCAACTCGCCATGTATGTTGCCAAATATTACCGCCGAGTTGTTAGGTTGGGGTAGGTTAGGTTATATTACGTTCTAGATGTATATAGAGGTCCCACGCAGACGTCGAAGCCAACTCGCCAGGAATTTTTTTAAATATGACCGCCGACATGACAGATTGGGTTAGGTTAGGTTATATTACGTTATTGATGTATATAAAGGTATCTACAAGGTTGGTAGAGGCCAACAAGCCAGGAATGTTGCCAATTATTACCGCCGAGATGTTAGGTTGGGTTAGGTTAGGTTATATTACGTTCTTGATGTATATAAAGGTCCCACGCAGACGTAGAGGCCAACCCTCCAGGAATGTTGTCAAATATTACCGCCGAGATGTTAGGTTGGGTTAGGTTAGGTTATATTACGTTCTTGATGTATATAAAGGTCCCACGCAGACGTAGAGGCCAACCCTCCAGGAATGTTGTCAAATATTACCGCCGAGATGATAGGTTGGGTTAGGTTAGGTTATATTTCGTTATTGATGTATATGAAGGTCCCACGGAGACGTAGAGGCCAAGTCGCCATGAATGTTGTCAAATATTACAGCCGCGATGTTAGATTGGGTTAGGTTAGGTTATATTACGTTATTGCAGTATATAAAGGTCCCACGGAGACGCAGATGCCAACTCGCCAGGAATGTTGTCAAATATTACCGCCGAGATGATAGGTTGGGTTAGGTTAGGTTATATTACGTTATTGATGTATATGAAGGACCCACAGAGAAGTAGGGGCCATCTCGTCAAGAATATTGTCAAATATTACCGCCGAGATGATAGGTTGGATTAGGTTTGGTTATATTTCGTTATTGATGTATATGGAGGTCCCGCGGAGACGCAGAGGCCAACTCGCCAGGAATTTTGTCAAATATTACCGCCGAGATGATAGGTTGGGTTAGGTTAGGTTATGTTTCGTTATTGATGTATATGAAGGTCCCACGCAGACGTAGATGCCAACTCGCCAGGTATGTTGTCAAATATTACAGCCGCGATGTTAGATTGGGTTAGGATAGGTTATATTACGTTATTGATGTATATGAAGGACCCACGTAGACGTAGGGGCCATCTCGTCAAGAATATTGTCAAATATTACCGCCGAGATGATAGGTTGGATTAGGTTTGGTTATATTTCGTTATTGATGTATATGGAGGTCCCGCGGAGACGCAGAGGCCAACTCGCCAGGAATTTTGTCAAATATTACCGCCGAGATGATAGGTTGGGTCAGGTTAGGTTATGTTTCGTTATTGATGTATATGAAGGTCCCACGCAGACGTAGAGACCAACTCGCCAGGTATGTTGTCAAATATTACAGCCGCGATGTTAGATTGGGTTAGGATAGTTTATATTACGTTATTGTTGTATATAAATGTCCCACGGAGACGCAGAGGCCAACTCGCCAGGTATGTTGTCAAATATTACAGCCGCGATGTTAGATTGGGTTAGGATAGGTTATATTACGTTATTGTTGTATATAAATGTCCCACGGAGACGCAGAGGCCAACTCGCCAGGAATGTTGTCAAATATTACCGCCGAGATGATAGGTTGGGTTAGGTTAGGTTATATTTCGTTATTGATGTATATGAAGGTCCCACGGAGACGTAGATGCCAACTCGCCAGAAATGTTGTCAAATAATAGCGCCGAGAGGTTAGGTTGGGTCAGGTTAGGTTATATTACGTTATTGATGTATATCAAGATCCCACGGAGACGTAGAGGCCAACTCGCCATGTATGTTGCCAAATATTACCGCCGAGTTGTTAGGTTGGGGTAGGTTAGGTTATATTACGTTCTAGATGTATATAGAGGTCCCACGCAGACGTCGAAGCCAACTCGCCAGGAATTTTTTTAAATATGACCGCCGACATGACAGATTGGGTTAGGTTAGGTTATATTACGTTATTGATGTATATAAAGGTATCTACAAGGTTGGTAGAGGCCAACAAGCCAGGAATGTTGCCAATTATTACCGCCGAGATGTTAGGTTGGGTTAGATTAGGTTATATTACGTTCTTGATGTATATAAAGGTCCCACGCAGACGTAGAGGCCAACCCTCCAGGAATGTTGTCAAATATTACCGCCGCGATGTTAGATTGGGTTAGGTTAGGTTATGTTTCGTTATTGATGTATATGAAGGCCCCACGGAGACGTGGAGGCCCACTCGCCAGGAATGATGTCAAATATTACAGCCGCGATGTTAGATTGGGTTAGGCTAGGTTATATTACGTTATTGTTGTATATAAAGGTCCCACGGAGACGCAGAGGCCAACTCGCCAGGAATGTTGTCAAATATTACCGCCGAGATGATAGGTTGGGTTAGGTTAGGTTATATTACGTTATTGATGTATATGAAGGACCCACGTAGACGTAGGGGCCATCTCGCCAAGAATATTGTCAAATAATAGCGCCGAGAGGTTAGGTTGGGTCAGGTTAGGTTATATTACGTTATTGATGTATATCAAGATCCCACGGAGACGTAGAGGCCAACTCGCCAGGTATGTGGTCAAATATTACCGCCGAGATGATAGGTAGGGTTAGGTTAGGTTATATTACGTTCTTGATGTATATAAAGGTCCCACGCAGACGTAGAGGCCAACCCTCCAGGAATGTTGTCAAATATTACCGCCGAGATGATAGGTTGGGTTAGGTTAGGTTATATTTCGTTATTGATGTATATGAAGGTCCCACGGAGACGTAGAGGCCAACATGCCAGGAATGTTGCCAAATATTACCGCCGAGGTGATAGGTTGGGTTAGGTTAGGTTATATTTCGTTATTGATGTATATGAAGGTCCCACGGAGACGTAGATGCCAACTCGCCAGAAACGTTTTCAAATAATAGCGCCGAGAGGTTAGGTTGGGTCAGGTTAGGTTATATTACGTTATTGATGTATATCAAGATCCCACGGAGACGTAGAGGCCAAGTCGCCATGTATGTTGCCAAATATTACCGCCGAGATGATAGGTTGGGTTAGGTTAGGTTATGTTTCGTTATTGATGTATATGAAGGTCCCACGCAGACGTAGAGGCCAACTCGCCAGGTATGTTGTCAAATATTACAGCCGCGATGTTAGATTGGGTTAGGATAGGTTATATTACGTTATTGTTGTATATAAATGTCCCACGGAGACGCAGAGGCCAACTCGCCAGGTATGTTGTCAAATATTACAGCCGCGATGTTAGATTGGGTTAGGATAGGTTATATTACGTTATTGTTGTATATAAATGTCCCACGGAGACGCAGAGGCCAACTCGCCAGGAATGTTGTCAAATATTACCGCCGAGATGATAGGTTGGGTTAGGTTAGGTTATATTTCGTTATTGATGTATATGAAGGTCCCACGGAGACGTAGATGCCAACTCGCCAGAAATGTTGTCAAATAATAGCGCCGAGAGGTTAGGTTGGGTCAGGTTAGGTTATATTACGTTATTGATGTATATCAAGATCCCACGGAGACGTAGAGGCCAACTCGCCATGTATGTTGCCAAATATTACCGCCGAGTTGTTAGGTTGGGGTAGGTTAGGTTATATTACGTTCTTGATGTATATAAAGGTCCCACGCAGACGTCGAAGCCAACTCGCCAGGAATTTTCTGAAATATGACCGCCGACATGACAGATTGGGTTGGGTTAGGTTATATTACGTTATTGATGTATATAAGAGTCCCACGGGGACGTAGAGGCCACCAAGCCAGGAATGTTGCCAAATATTACCGCCGAGATGTTAGGTTGTGTAAGGTTAGGTTATATTACGTTATTGATGTATATGAAGATCCCACGGAGACGTAGAGGCCAACTCGCCAGGTTTGTGGTCAAATATTACCGCCGAGATGATAGGTTGGGTTAGGTTAGGTTATATTACGTTATTGATGTATATGAAGGTCCCACGGAGACGTAGAGGCCAACTCGCCAGGAATGTTGTCAAATATTACAGCCGCGATGTTAGATTGGGTTAGGTTAGGTTATATTACATTATTGTTGTATATAAAGGTCCCACGGAGACGCAGAGGCCAACTCGCCAGGAATGTTGTCAAATATTACCGCCGAGATGATAGGTTGGGTTAGGTTAGGTTATATTACGTTATTGATGTATATGAAGGACCCACGTAGACGTAGGGGCCATCTCGTCAAGAATATTGTCAAATAATAGCGCCGAGAGGTTAGGTTGGGTCAGGTTAGGTTATATTACGTTATTGATGTATATCAAGATCCCACGGAGACGTAGAGGCCAACTCGCCATGTATGTTGCCAAATATTACCGCCGAGTTGTTAGGTTGGGGTAGGTTAGGTTATATTACGTTCTTGATGTATATAAAGGTCCCACGCAGACGTCGAAGCCAACTCGCCAGGAATTTTCTGAAATATGACCGCCGACATGACAGATTGGGTTAGGTTAGGTTATATTACGTTATTGATGTATATAAAAGTCTCTACAAGGTTGGTAGAGGCCAACAAGTCAGGAATGTTGCCAATTATTACCGCCGAGATGTTAGGTTGGGTTAGGTTAGGTTATATTACGTTCTTGATGTATATAAAGGTCCCACGCAGACGTAGAGGCCAACCCTCCAGGAATGTTGTCACATATTACCGCCGCGATGTTAGATTGGGTTAGGTTAGGTTATGTTTCGTTATTGATGTATATGAAGGCCCCACGGAGACGTAGAGGCCAACCCGCCAGGAATGATGTCAAATATTACAGCCGCGATGTTAGATTGGGTTAGGTTAGGTTATATTACGTTATTGTTGTATAGAAAGGTCCCACGGAGACGCAGAGGCCAACTCGCCAGGAATGTTGTCAAATATTACCGCCGAGATGATAGGTTGGGTTAGGTTAGGTTATATTACGTTATTGATGTATATGAAGATCCCACGGAGACGTAGAGGCCAACTCGCCATGTTTGTGGTCAAATATTACAGCCGAGATGATAGGTTGGGTTAGGTTAGGTTATATTACGTTATTGAGGTTTATGAAGTACCCACGTAGACGTAGGGGCCAACTCGCCAGGAATATTGTCAAATATTACCGCCGCGATGTTAGATTGGGTTAGGTTAGGTTATGTTTCGTAATTGATGTATATGAAGGTCCCACGGAGACGTAGAGGCCAACTCGCCAGGAATGTTGTCAAATATTACAGCCGCGATGTTAGATTGGGTTAGGTTAGGTTATATTACATTATTGTTGTATATAAAGGTCCCACGGAGACGCAGAGGCCAACTCGCCAGGAATGTTGTCAAATATTACCGCCGAGGTGATAGGTTGGGTTAGGTTAGGTTATATTACGTTATTGATGTATATAAAGGTCTCTACAAGGTTGGTAGAGGCCAACAAGCCAGGAATGTTGCCAATTATTACCGCCGAGATGTTAGGTTGGGTTAGGTTAGGCTATATTACGTTATTGATGTATATAAAGGTCCCACGGAGACGTAGAGGCCAACTCGCCAGGAATGTTGTCAAATATTACCGCCGAGATGTTAGGTTGGGTTAGGTTAGGTTATATTACGTTCTTGATGTATATAAAGGTCCCACGCAGACGTCGAGGCCAACCCTCCAGGAATGTTGTCAAATATTACCGCCGAGATGATAGGTTGGGTTAGGTTAGGTTATATTACGTTATTGATGTATATGAAGGACCCACGTAGACGTAGGGGCCATCTCGTCAAGAATATTCTCAAATATTACCTCCGAGATGATAGGTTGGATCAGATTAGGTTATATTACGTTATTGATGTATATAATGGTGTCTACAAGGTTGGTAGAGGCCAACAAGCCAGAAATGTTGCCAATTATTACCGCCGAGATGTTAGGTTGGGTTAGGTTAGGCTATATTACGTTATTGATGTATATAAAGGTCCCACGGAGACGTAGAGGCCAACTCGCCAGGTTTGTGTTCAAATATTACCGCCGAGATGATAGGTTGGGTTAGGTTAGGTTATATTACGTTATTGATGTATATGAAGGTCCCACGGAGACGTAGAGGCCAACTCGCCAGGAATGTTGTCAAATATTACAGCCGCGATGTTAGATTGGGTTAGGTTAGGTTATATTACATTATTGTTGTATATAAAGGTCCCACGGAGACGCAGAGGCCAACTCGCCAGGAATGTTGTCAAATATTACCGCCGAGATGATAGGTTGGGTTAGGTTAGGTTATATTACGTTCTAGATGTATATAGAGGTCCCACGCAGACGTCGAAGCCAACTCGCCAGGAATTTTTTTAAATATGACCGCCGACATGACAGATTGGGTTAGGTTAGGTTATATTACGTTATTGATGTATATAAAGGTCTCTACAAGGTTGGTAGAGGCCAACAAGCCAGGAATGTTGCCAATTATTACCGCCGAGATGTTAGGTTGGGTTAGATTAGGTTATATTACGTTCTTGATGTATATAAAGGTCCCACGCAGACGTAGAGGCCAACCCTGCAGGAATGTTGTCAAATATTACCGCCGCGATGTTAGATTGGGTTAGGTTAGGTTATGTTTCGTTATTGATGTATATGAAGGCCCCACGGAGACGTGGAGGCCCACTCGCCAGGAATGATGTCAAATATTACAGCCGCGATGTTAGATTGGGTTAGGTTAGGTTATATTACGTTATTGTTGTATATAAAGGTCCCACGGAGCCGCAGAGGCCAACTCGCCAGGAATGTTGTCAAATATTACCGCCGAGATGATAGGTTGGGTTAGGTTAGGTTATATTACGTTATTGATGTATATGAAGGACCCACGTAGACGTAGGGGCCATCTCGTCAAGAATATTGTCAAATATTACCGCCGAGATGATAGGTTGGATTAGATTAGGTTATATTACGTTATTGATGTATATAAAGGTCTCTACAAGGTTGGTAGAGGCCAACAAGCCAGGAATGTTGCCAATTATTACCGCCGAGATGTTAGGTTGGGTTAGGTTAGGTTATATTTCGTTATTGATGTATATGAAGGTCCCACGGAGACGTAGAGGCCAACATGCCAGGAATGTTGCCAAATATTACCGCCGAGGTGATAGGTTGGGTTAGGTTAGGTTATATTTCGTTATTGATGTATATGAAGGTCCCACGGAGACGTAGATGCCAACTCGCCAGAAATGTTTTCAAATAATAGCGCCGAGAGGTTAGGTTGGGTCAGGTTAGGTTATATTACGTTATTGATGTATATCAAGATCCCACGGAGACGTAGAGGCCAAGTCGCCATGTATGTTGCCAAATATTACCGCCGAGATGATAGGTTGGGTTAGGTTAGGTTATGTTTCGTTATTGATGTATATGAAGGTCCCACGCAGACGTAGAGGCCAACTCGCCAGGTATGTTGTCAAATATTACAGCCACGATGTTAGATTGGGTTAGGATAGGTTATATTACGTTATTGTTGTATATAAATGTCCCACGGAGACGCAGAGGCCAACTCGCCAGGTATGTTGTCAAATATTACAGCCGCGATGTTAGATTGGGTTAGGATAGGTTATATTACGTTATTGTTGTATATAAATGTCCCACGGAGACGCAGAGGCCAACTCGCCAGGAATGTTGTCAAATATTACCGCCGAGATGATAGGTTGGGTTAGGTTAGGTTATATTTCGTTATTGATGTATATGAAGGTCCCACGGAGACGTAGATGCCAACTCGCCAGAAATGTTGTCAAATAATAGCGCCGAGAGGTTAGGTTGGGTCAGGTTAGGTTATATTACGTTATTGATGTATATCAAGATCCCACGGAGACGTAGAGGCCAACTCGCCATGTATGTTGCCAAATATTACCGCCGAGTTGTTAGGTTGGGGTAGGTTAGGTTATATTACGTTCTTGATGTATATAAAGGTCCCACGCAGACGTCGAAGCCAACTCGCCAGGAATTTTCTGAAATATGACCGCCGACATGACAGATTGGGTTGGGTTAGGTTATATTACGTTATTGATGTATATAAGAGTCCCACGGGGACGTAGAGGCCACCAAGCCAGGAATGTTGCCAAATATTACCGCCGAGATGTTAGGTTGTGTAAGGTTAGGTTATATTACGTTATTGATGTATATGAAGATCCCACGGAGACGTAGAGGCCAACTCGCCAGGTTTGTGGTCAAATATTACCGCCGAGATGATAGGTTGGGTTAGGTTAGGTTATATTACGTTATTGATGTATATGAAGGTCCCACGGAGACGTAGAGGCCAACTCGGCAGGAATGTTGTCAAATATTACAGCCGCGATGTTAGATTGGGTTAGGATAGGTTATATTACGTTATTGTTGTATATAAATGTCCCACGGAGACGCAGAGGCCAACTCGCCAGGTATGTTGTCAAATATTACAGCCGCGATGTTAGATTGGGTTAGGATAGGTTATATTACGTTATTGTTGTATATAAAGGTCCCACGGAGACGCAGAGGCCAACTCGCCAGGAATGTTGTTAAATATTACCGCCGAGATGATAGGTTGGGTTAGGTTAGGTTATATTACGTTATTGATGTATATGAAGGACCCACGTAGACGTAGGGGCCATCTCGTCAAGAATATTGTCAAATAATAGCGCCGAGAGGTTAGGTTGGGTCAGGTTAGGTTATATTACGTTATTGATGTATATCAAGATCCCACGGAGACGTAGAGGCCAACTCGCCATGTATGTTGCCAAATATTACCGCCGAGTTGTTAGGTTGGGGTAGGTTAGGTTATATTACGTTCTTGATGTATATAAAGATCCCACGCAGACGTCGAAGCCAACTCGCCAGGAATTTTCTGAAATATGACCGCCGACATGACAGATTGGGTTAGGTTAGGTTATATTACGTTATTGATGTATATAAAAGTCTCTACAAGGTTGGTAGAGGCCAACAAGCCAGGAATGTTGCCAATTATTACCGCCGAGATGTTAGGTTGGGTTAGGTTAGGTTATATTACGTTCTTGATGTATATAAAGGTCCCACGCAGACGTAGAGGCCAACCCTCCACGAATGTTGTCACATATTACCGCCGAGATGTTAGATTGGGTTAGGTTAGGTTATGTTTCGTTATTGATGTATATGAAGGCCCCACGGAGACGTAGAGGCCAACCCGCCAGGAATGATGTCAAATATTACAGCCGCGATGTTAGATTGGGTTAGGTTAGGTTATATTACGTTATTGTTGTATAGAAAGGTCCCACGGAGACGCAGAGGCCAACTCGCCAGGAATGTTGTCAAATATTACCGCCGAGATGATAGGTTGGGTTAGGTTAGGTTATATTACGTTATTGATGTATATGAAGATCCCACGGAGACGTAGAGGCCAACTCGCCAGGTTTGTGGTCAAATATTACAGCCGAGATGATAGGTTGGGTTAGGTTAGGTTATATTACGTTATTGAGGTTTATGAAGGACCCACGTAGACGTAGGGGCCAACTCGCCAGGAATATTGTCAAATATTACCGCCGCGATGTTAGATTGGGTTAGGTTAGGTTATGTTTCGTAATTGATGTATATGAAGGTCCCACGGAGACGTAGAGGCCAACTCGCCAGGAATGTTGTCAAATATTACAGCCGCGATGTTAGATTGGGTTAGGTTAGGTTATATTACATTATTGTTGTATATAAAGGTCCCACGGAGACGCAGAGGCCAACTCGCCAGGAATGTTGTCAAATATTACCGCCGAGATGATAGGTTGGGTTAGGTTAGGTTATATTACGTTATTGATGTATATAAAGGTCTCTACAAGGTTGGTAGAGGCCAACAAGCCAGGAATGTTGCCAATTATTACCGCCGAGATGTTAGGTTGGGTTAGGTTAGGCTATATTACGTTATTGATGTATATAAAGGTCCCACGGAGACGTAGAGGCCAACTCGCCAGGAATGTTGTCAAATATTACCGCCGAGATGTTAGGTTGGGTTAGGTTAGGTTATATTACGTTCTTGATGTATATAAAGGTCCCACGCAGACGTCGAGGCCAACCCTCCAGGAATGTTGTCAAATATTACCGCCGAGATGATAGGTTGGGTTAGGTTAGGTTATATTACGTTATTGATGTATATGAAGGACCCACGTAGACGTAGGGGCCATCTCGTCAAGAATATTCTCAAATATTACCGCCGAGATGATAGGTTGGATCAGATTAGGTTATATTACGTTATTGATGTATATAATGGTGTCTACAAGGTTGGTAGAGGCCAACAAGCCAGAAATGTTGCCAATTATTACCGCCGAGATGTTAGGTTGGGTTAGGTTAGGCTATATTACGTTATTGATGTATATAAAGGTCCCACGGAGACGTAGAGGCCAACTCGCCAGGTTTGTGGTCAAATATTACCGCCGAGATGATAGGTTGGGTTAGGTTAGGTTATATTACGTTATTGATGTATATGAAGGTCCCACGGAGACGTAGAGGCCAACTCGCCAGGAATGTTGTCAAATATTACAGCCGCGATGTTAGATTGGGTTAGGTTAGGTTATATTACATTATTGTTGTATATAAAGGTCCCACGGAGACGCAGAGGCCAACTCGCCAGGAATGTTGTCAAATATTACCGCCGAGATGATAGGTTGGGTTAGGATAGGTTATATTACGTTATTGATGTATATGAAGGACCCACGTAGACGTAGGGGCCATCTCGTCAAGAATATTGTCAAATAATAGCGCCGAGAGGTTAGGTTGGGTCAGGTTAGGTTATATTACGTTATTGATGTATATCAAGATCCCACGGAGACGTAGAGGCCAACTCGCCATGTATGTTGCCAAATATTACCGCCGAGTTGTTAGGTTGGGGTAGGTTAGGTTATATTACGTTCTTGATGTATATAAAGGTCCCACGCAGACGTCGAAGCCAACTCGCCAGGAATTTTCTGAAATATGACCGCCGACATGACAGATTGGGTTAGGTTAGGTTATATTACGTTATTGATGTATATAAAGGTCTCTACAAGGTTGGTAGAGGCCAACAAGCCAGGAATGTTGCCAATTATTACCGCCGAGATGTTAGGTTGGGTTAGGTTAGGTTATATTACGTTCTTGATGTATATAAAGGTCCCACGCAGACGTCGAGGCCAACCCTCCAGGAATGTTGTCAAATATTACCGCCGAGATGATAGGTTGGGTTAGGTTAGGTTATATTACGTTATTGATGTATATGAAGGACCCACGCAGACGTCGAGGCCAACCCTCCAGGAATGTTGTCAAATATTACCGCCGAGATGATAGGTTGGGTTAGGTTAGGTTATATTACGTTATTGATGTATATGAAGGACCCACGTAGACGTAGGGGCCATCTCGTCAAGAATATTCTCAAATATTACCGCCGAGATGATAGGTTGGATCAGATTAGGTTATATTACGTTATTGATGTATATAATGGTGTCTACAAGGTTGGTAGAGGCCAACAAGCCAGAAATGTTGCCAATTATTACCGCCGAGATGTTAGGTTGGGTTAGGTTAGGCTATATTGCGTTATTGATGTATATAAAGGTCCCACGGAGACGTAGAGGCCAACTCGCCAGGAATGTTGTCAAATATTACCGCCGAGATGATAGGTTGGGTTAGGTTAGGTTATATTACGTTATTGATGTATATGGAGGTCCCGCGGAGACCCAGAGGCCAACTCGCCAGGAATTTTGTCAAATATTACCGCCGAGATGATAGGTTGGGTTAGGTTAGGTTATATTTCGTTATTGATGTATATGAAGGTCCCACGGAGACGAAGAGGCCAACTCGCCAGGAATGTTGTCAAATATTACAGCCGCGATGTTAGATTGGGTTAGGTTAGGTTATATTACGTTATTGTTGTATATAAAGGTCCCACGGAGACGCAGAGGCCAAGTCGCCAGGAATGTTGTCAAATATTACCGCCGAGATGATAGGTTGGGTTAGGTTAGGTTATATTACGTTATTGATGTATATGAAGGACCCACGTAGACGTAGGGGCCATCTCGTCAAGAATATTGTGAAATATTACCGCCGATATGATAGTTTGGATTAGGTTAGGTTATATTACGTTATTGATGTATATGAAGATCCCACGGAGACGTAGAGGCCAACTCGCCAGGTATGTGGTCAAATATTACCGCCGAGATAATAGGTTGGGTTAGGTTAGGTTATATTTCGTTATTGATGTATATGAAGGTCCCACGGAGACGTAGATGCCAACTCGCCAGAAATGTTGTCAAATAATAGCGCCGAGAGGTTAGGTTGGGTCAGGTTAGGTTATATTACGTTATTGATGTATATCAAGATCCCACGGAAACGTAGAGGCCAACTCGCCATGTATGTTGCCAAATATTACCGCCGAGTTGTTAGGTTGGGGTAGGTTAGGTTATATTACGTTCTTGATGTATATAAAGGTCCCACGCAGACGTCGAAGCCAACTCGCCAGGAATTTTCTGAAATATGACCGCCGACATGACAGATTGGGTTAGGTTAGGTTATATTACGTTATTTATGTATATAAGAGTCCCACGGGGACGTAGAGGCCACCAAGCCAGGAATGTTGCCAAATATTACCGCCGAGATGTTAGGTTGGGTAAGGTTAGGTTATATTACGTTATTGATGTATATGAAGATCCCACGGAGACGTAGAGGCCAACTCGCCAGGTTTGTGGTCAAATATTACCGCCGAGATGATAGGTTGGGTTAGGTTAGGTTATATTACGTTATTGATGTATATGAAGATCCCACGGAGACGTAGAGGCCAACTCGCCAGGTTTGTGGTCAAATATTACCGCCGAGATGATAGGTTGGGTTAGGTTAGGTTATATTACGTTATTGATGTATATGAAGGTCCCACGGAGACGTAGAGGCCAACTCGCCAGGAATGTTGTCAAATATTACAGCCGCGATGTT
This sequence comes from Xylocopa violacea, assembly GCA_963969225.1. NCBI lineage: Eukaryota > Metazoa > Arthropoda > Insecta > Hymenoptera > Apidae > Xylocopa > Xylocopa violacea. Next base: position 8,176,751 of record CAXAJV010000016.1, on the reverse strand, counting down.
AGATTGGGTTAGGTTAGGTTATATTACATTATTGTTGTATATAAAGGTCCCACGGAGACGTAGAGGCCAACTCGCCAGGTTTGTGGTCAAATATTACCGCCGAGATGATAGGTTGGGTTAGGTTAGGTTATATTACGTTATTGTTGTATATAAATGTCCCACGGAGACGCAGAGGCCAACTCGCCAGGTATGTTGTCAAATATTACAGCCGCGATGTTAGATTGGGTTAGGATAGGTTATATTACGTTATTGTTGTATATAAATGTCCCACGGAGACGCAGAGGCCAACTCGCCAGGAATGTTGTGAAATATTACCGCCGAGATGATAGGTTGGGTTAGGTTAGGTTATATTTCGTTATTGATGTATATGAAGGACCCACGTAGACGTAGGGGCCATCTCGTCAAGAATATTGTCAAATAATAGCGCCGAGAGGTTAGGTTGGGTCAGGTTAGGTTATATTACGTTATTGATGTATATCAAGATCCCACGGAGACGTAGAGGCCAACTCGCCATGTATGTTGCCAAATATTACCGCCGAGTTGTTAGGTTGGGGTAGGTTAGGTTATATTACGTTCTTGATGTATATAAAGGTCCCACGCAGACGTCGAAGCCAACTCGCCAGGAATTTTCTGAAATATGACCGCCGACATGACAGATTGGGTTAGGTTAGGTTATATTACGTTATTGATGTATATAAAGGTCTCTACAAGGTTGGTAGAGACCAACAAGCCAGGAATGTTGCCAATTATTACCGCCGAGATGTTAGGTTGGGTTAGGTTAGGTTATATTACGTTCTTGATGTATATAAAGGTCCCACGCAGACGTCGAGGCCAACCCTCCAGGAATGTTGTCAAATATTACCGCCGAGATGATAGGTTGGGTTAGGTTAGGTTATATTACGTTATTGATGTATATGAAGGACCCACGCAGACGTCGAGGCCAACCCTCCAGGAATGTTGTCAAATATTACCGCCGAGATGATAGGTTGGGTTAGGTTAGGTTATATTACGTTATTGATGTATATGAAGGACCCACGTAGACGTAGGGGCCATCTCGTCAAGAATATTCTCAAATATTACCGCCGAGATGATAGGTTGGATCAGATTAGGTTATATTACGTTATTGATGTATATAATGGTGTCTACAAGGTTGGTAGAGGCCAACAAGCCAGAAATGTTGCCAATTATTACCGCCGAGATGTTAGGTTGGGTTAGGTTAGGCTATATTGCGTTATTGATGTATATAAAGGTCCCACGGAGACGTAGAGGCCAACTCGCCAGGAATGTTGTCAAATATTACCGCCGAGATGATAGGTTGGGTTAGGTTAGGTTATATTACGTTATTGATGTATATGGAGGTCCCGCGGAGACCCAGAGGCCAACTCGCCAGGAATTTTGTCAAATATTACCGCCGAGATGATAGGTTGGGTTAGGTTAGGTTATATTTCGTTATTGATGTATATGAAGGTCCCACGGAGACGAAGAGGCCAACTCGCCAGGAATGTTGTCAAATATTACAGCCGCGATGTTAGATTGGGTTAGGTTAGGTTATATTACGTTATTGTTGTATATAAAGGTCCCACGGAGACGCAGAGGCCAAGTCGCCAGGAATGTTGTCAAATATTACCGCCGAGATGATAGGTTGGGTTAGGTTAGGTTATATTACGTTATTGATGTATATGAAGGACCCACGTAGACGTAGGGGCCATCTCGTCAAGAATATTGTGAAATATTACCGCCGATATGATAGTTTGGATTAGGTTAGGTTATATTACGTTATTGATGTATATGAAGATCCCACGGAGACGTAGAGGCCAACTCGCCAGGTATGTGGTCAAATATTACCGCCGAGATAATAGGTTGGGTTAGGTTAGGTTATATTTCGTTATTGATGTATATGAAGGTCCCACGGAGACGTAGATGCCAACTCGCCAGAAATGTTGTCAAATAATAGCGCCGAGAGGTTAGGTTGGGTCAGGTTAGGTTATATTACGTTATTGATGTATATCAAGATCCCACGGAAACGTAGAGGCCAACTCGCCATGTATGTTGCCAAATATTACCGCCGAGTTGTTAGGTTGGGGTAGGTTAGGTTATATTACGTTCTTGATGTATATAAAGGTCCCACGCAGACGTCGAAGCCAACTCGCCAGGAATTTTCTGAAATATGACCGCCGACATGACAGATTGGGTTAGGTTAGGTTATATTACGTTATTTATGTATATAAGAGTCCCACGGGGACGTAGAGGCCACCAAGCCAGGAATGTTGCCAAATATTACCGCCGAGATGTTAGGTTGGGTAAGGTTAGGTTATATTACGTTATTGATGTATATGAAGATCCCACGGAGACGTAGAGGCCAACTCGCCAGGTTTGTGGTCAAATATTACCGCCGAGATGATAGGTTGGGTTAGGTTAGGTTATATTACGTTATTGATGTATATGAAGATCCCACGGAGACGTAGAGGCCAACTCGCCAGGTTTGTGGTCAAATATTACCGCCGAGATGATAGGTTGGGTTAGGTTAGGTTATATTACGTTATTGATGTATATGAAGGTCCCACGGAGACGTAGAGGCCAACTCGCCAGGAATGTTGTCAAATATTACAGCCGCGATGTTAGATTGGGTTAGGTTAGGTTATATTACATTATTGTTGTATATAAAGGTCCCACGGAGACGTAGAGGCCAACTCGCCAGGTTTGTGGTCAAATATTACCGCCGAGATGATAGGTTGGGTTAGGTTAGGTTATATTACGTTATTGTTGTATATAAATGTCCCACGGAGACGCAGAGGCCAACTCGCCAGGTATGTTGTCAAATATTACAGCCGCGATGTTAGATTGGGTTAGGATAGGTTATATTACGTTATTGTTGTATATAAATGTCCCACGGAGACGCAGAGGCCAACTCGCCAGGAATGTTGTGAAATATTACCGCCGAGATGATAGGTTGGGTTAGGTTAGGTTATATTTCGTTATTGATGTATATGAAGGTCCCACGGAGACGTAGATGCCAACTCGCCAGAAATGTTGTCAAATAATAGCGCCGAGAGGTTAGGTTGGGTCAGGTTAGGTTATATTACGTTATTGATGTATATCAAGATCCCACGGAGACGTAGAGGCCAACTCGCCATGTATGTTGCCAAATATTACCGCCGAGTTGTTAGGTTGGGGTAGGTTAGGTTATATTACGTTCTTGATGTATATAAATGTCCCACGCAGACGTCGAAGCTAACTCGCCAGGAATTTTCTGAAATATGACCGCCGACATGACAGATTGGGTTAGGTTAGTTTATATTACGTTATTGATGTATATAAAAGTCCCACGGGGACGTAGAGGCCACCAAGCCAGGAATGTTGCCAAATATTACCGCCGAGATGTTAGGTTGGGTAAGGTTAGGTCATATTACGTTATTGATGTATATGAAGATCCCACGGAGACGTAGAGGCCAACTCGCCAGGTTTGTGGTCAAATATTACCGCCGAGATGGTAGGTTGGGTTAGGTTAGGTTATATTACGTTACTGAGGTTTATGAAGGACCCACGTAGACGTAGGGGCCAACTCGCCAGGAATATTGTCAAATATTACCGCCGCGATGTTAGATTGGGTTAGGTTAGATTATGTTTCGTTATTGATGTATATGAAGGTCCCACGGAGACGTAGAGGCCAACTCGCCAGGAATGTTGTCAAATATTACCGCCGAGATGATAGGTTGGGTTAGGTTAGGTTATATTACGTTATTGATGTATATGAAGGACCCACGTAGACGTAGGGGCCATCTCGTCAAGAATATTGTCAAATATTACCGCCGAGATGATAGGTTGGATTAGGTTAGGTTATATTACGTTATTGATGTATATGAAGGACCCACGTAGACGTAGGGGCCATCTCGTCAAGAATATTGTCAAATATTACCGCCGAGATGATAGGTTGGATTAGATTAGGTTATATTACGTTATTGATTAATATAAAGGTCTCTACAAGGTTGGTAGAGGCCAACAAGCCAGGAATGTTGCCAATTATTACCGCCGAGATGTTAGGTTGGGTTAGGTTAGGTTATATTACGTTCTTGATGTATATAAAGGTCCCACGCAGACGTAGAGGCCAACCCTCCAGGAATGTTGTCAAATATTACCGCCGAGATGTTAGGTTGGGTTAGGTTAGGTTATATTACGTTCTTGATGTATATAAAGGTCCCACGCAGACGTAGAGGCCAACCCTCCAGGAATGTTGTCAAATATTACCGCCGAGTTGTTAGGTTGGGGTAGGTTAGGTTATATTACGTTCTTGATGTATATAAAGGTCCCACGCAGACGTCGAAGCCAACTCGCCAGGAATTTTCTGAAATATGACCGCCGACATGACAGATTGGGTTAGGTTAGGTTATATTACGTTATTTATGTATATAAGAGTCCCACGGGGACGTAGAGGCCACCAAGCCAGGAATGTTGCCAAATATTACCGCCGAGATGTTAGGTTGGGTAAGGTTAGGTTATATTACGTTATTGATGTATATGAAGATCCCACGGAGACGTAGAGGCCAACTCGCCAGGTTTGTGGTCAAATATTACCGCCGAGATGATAGGTTGGGTTAGGTTAGGTTATATTACGTTATTGATGTATATGAAGATCCCACGGAGACGTAGAGGCCAACTCGCCAGGTTTGTGGTCAAATATTACCGCCGAGATGATAGGTTGGGTTAGGTTAGGTTATATTACGTTATTGATGTATATGAAGGTCCCACGGAGACGTAGAGGCCAACTCGCCAGGAATGTTGTCAAATATTACAGCCGCGATGTTAGATTGGGTTAGGTTAGGTTATATTACATTATTGTTGTATATAAAGGTCCCACGGAGACGTAGAGGCCAACTCGCCAGGTTTGTGGTCAAATATTACCGCCGAGATGATAGGTTGGGTTAGGTTAGGTTATATTACGTTATTGTTGTATATAAATGTCCCACGGAGACGCAGAGGCCAACTCGCCAGGTATGTTGTCAAATATTACAGCCGCGATGTTAGATTGGGTTAGGATAGGTTATATTACGTTATTGTTGTATATAAATGTCCCACGGAGACGCAGAGGCCAACTCGCCAGGAATGTTGTGAAATATTACCGCCGAGATGATAGGTTGGGTTAGGTTAGGTTATATTTCGTTATTGATGTATATGAAGGTCCCACGGAGACGTAGATGCCAACTCGCCAGAAATGTTGTCAAATAATAGCGCCGAGAGGTTAGGTTGGGTCAGGTTAGGTTATATTACGTTATTGATGTATATCAAGATCCCACGGAGACGTAGAGGCCAACTCGCCATGTATGTTGCCAAATATTACCGCCGAGTTGTTAGGTTGGGGTAGGTTAGGTTATATTACGTTCTTGATGTATATAAATGTCCCACGCAGACGTCGAAGCTAACTCGCCAGGAATTTTCTGAAATATGACCGCCGACATGACAGATTGGGTTAGGTTAGTTTATATTACGTTATTGATGTATATAAAAGTCCCACGGGGACGTAGAGGCCACCAAGCCAGGAATGTTGCCAAATATTACCGCCGAGATGTTAGGTTGGGTAAGGTTAGGTCATATTACGTTATTGATGTATATGAAGATCCCACGGAGACGTAGAGGCCAACTCGCCAGGTTTGTGGTCAAATATTACCGCCGAGATGGTAGGTTGGGTTAGGTTAGGTTATATTACGTTACTGAGGTTTATGAAGGACCCACGTAGACGTAGGGGCCAACTCGCCAGGAATATTGTCAAATATTACCGCCGAGATGTTAGGTTGGGTTAGGTTAGGTTATATTACGTTCTTGATGTATATAAAGGTCCCACGCAGACGTAGAGGCCAACCCTCCAGGAATGTTGTCAAATATTACCGCCGAGATGTTAGGTTGGGTTAGGTTAGGTTATATTACGTTCTTGATGTATATAAAGGTCCCACGCAGACGTAGAGGCCAACCCTCCAGGAATGTTGTCAAATATTACCGCCGAGATGATAGGTTGGATTAGGTTAGGTTATATTACGTTATTGATGTATATGAAGGACCCACGTAGACGTAGGGGCCATCTCGTCAAGAATATGGTCAAATATTACCGCCGAGATGATAGGTTGGATTAGATTAGGTTATATTACGTTATTGATGTATATAAAGGTCTCTACAAGGTTGGTAGAGGCCAACAAGCCAGGAATGTTGCCAATTATTACCGCCCAGATGTTAGGTTGGGTTAGGTTATGTTATATTACGTTACTGATGTATATGAAGGACCCACGTATACGTAGGGGCCAACTCGCCAGGAATATTGACAAATATTACCGAAGAGATGTTAGATTGTGTTAGGTTAGGTTATATTACGTTATTGATGTATATAAAGGTCCCACGGAGACGTTAGAGGCCAACTCGCCAGGTATGTGGTCAAATATTACCGTCGAGATGATAGGTTGGGTTAGGTTTGGTTATATTTCGTTATTGATGTATATGAAGGTCTCACGGAGACGTAGAGGCCAACATGCCAGGAATGTTGTCAAATATTACCGCCGAGATGATAGGTTGGGTTAGGTTAGGTTATATTACGTTTTTGATGTATATAAAGGCCCCACGGAGTCGTAGAGGCCAACAAGCCAGGAATGTTGCCAAATATTACAGCCGAGATGTTGGGTTGGGTTAGGTTAGGTTATATTACGTTATTGATGTATATGAAGGACCCACGTAGACGTAGGGGCCATCTCGTCAAGAATATTGTCAAATATTACCGCCGAGATGATAGGTTGGATTAGGTTAGGTTATATTACGTTATTGATGTATATGAAGGACCCACGTAGACGTAGGGGCCATCTCGTCAAGAATATTGTCAAATATTACCGCCGAGATGATAGGTTCGATTAGGTTAGGTTATATTACGTTATTGATGTATATGAAGGACCCACGTAGACGTAGGGGCCATCTCGTCAAGAATATTGTCAAATATTACCGCCGAGATGATAGGTTGGATTAGATTAGGTTATATTACGTTATTGATGTATATAAAGGTCTCTACAAGGTTGGTAGAGGCCAACAAGCCAGGAATGTTGCCAATTATTACCGCCGAGATGTTAGGTTGGGTTAGGTTAGGTTATATTACGTTCTTGATGTATATAAAGGTCCCACGCAGACGTAGAGGCCAACCCTCCAGGAATGTTGTCAAATATTACCGCCGCGATGTTAGATTGGGTTAGGTAAGGTTATGTTTCGTTATTGATCTATATGAAGGCCCCACGGAGACGCAGATGCCAACTCGCCAGGTATGTTGTCAAATATTACAGCCGCGATGTTAGATTGGGTTAGGATAGGTTATATTACGTTATTGTTGTATATAAATGTCCCGCGGAGACGCAGAGGCCAACTCGCCAGGAATGTTGTCAAATATTACCGCCGAGATGATAGGTTGGGTCAGGTTAGGTTATGTTTCGTTATTGATGTATATGAAGGTCCCACGGAGACGTAGATGCCAACTCGCCAGAAATGTTGTCAAATAATAGCGCCGAGAGGTTAGGTTCGGTCAGGTTAGGTTATATTACGTTATTGATGTATATCAAGATCCCACGGAGACGTAGAGGCCAACTCGCCATGTATGTTGCCAAATATTACCGCCGAGTTGTTAGGTTGGGGTAGGTTAGGTTATATTACGTTCTAGATGTATATAGAGGTCCCACGCAGACGTCGAAGCCAACTCGCCAGAAATTTTTTTAAATTTGACCGCCGACATGACAGATTGGGTTAGGTTAGGTTATATTACGTTATTGATGTATATAAAGGTCTCTACAAGGTTGGTAGAGGCCAACAAGCCAGGAATGTTGCCAATTATTACCGCCGAGATGTTAGGTTGGGTTAGATTAGGTTATATTACGTTCTTGATGTATATAAAGGTCCCACGCAGACGTAGAGGCCAACCCTCCAGGAATGTTGTCAAATATTACCGCCGCGATGTTAGATTGGGTTAGGTTAGGTTATGTTTCGTTATTGATGTATATGAAGGCCCCACGGAGACGTGGAGGCCCACTCGCCAGGAATGATGTCAAATATTACAGCCGCGATGTTAGATTGGGTTAGGTTAGGTTATATTACGTTATTGTTGTATATAAAGGTCCCACGGAGACGCAGAGGCCAACTCGCCAGGAATGTTGTCAAATATTACCGCCGAGATGATAGGTTGGGTTAGGTTAGGTTATATTACGTTATTGATGTATATGAAGGACCCACGTAGACGTAGGGGCCATCTCGCCAAGAATATTGTCAAATAATAGCGCCGAGAGGTTAGGTTGGGTCAGGTTAGGTTATATTACGTTATTGATGTATATCAAGATCCCACGGAGACGTAGAGGCCAACTCGCCAGGTATGTGGTCAAATATTACCGCCGAGATGATAGGTAGGGTTAGGTTAGGTTATATTACGTTCTTGATGTATATAAAGGTCCCACGCAGACGTAGAGGCCAACCCTCCAGGAATGTTGTCAAATATTACCGCCGAGATGATAGGTTGGGTTAGGTTAGGTTATATTTCGTTATTGATGTATATGAAGGTCCCACGGAGACGTAGAGGCCAACATGCCAGGAATGTTGCCAAATATTACCGCCGAGGTGATAGGTTGGGTTAGGTTAGGTTATATTTCGTTATTGATGTATATGAAGGTCCCACGGAGACGTAGATGCCAACTCGCCAGAAATGTTTTCAAATAATAGCGCCGAGAGGTTAGGTTGGGTCAGGTTAGGTTATATTACGTTATTGATGTATATCAAGATCCCACGGAGACGTAGAGGCCAAGTCGCCATGTATGTTGCCAAATATTACCGCCGAGATGATAGGTTGGGTTAGGTTAGGTTATATTACGTTATTGATGTATATGAAGATCCCACGGAGACGTAGAGGCCAACTCGCCAGGTTTGTGGTCAAATATTACCGCCGAGATGATAGGTTGGATTAGATTAGGTTATATTACGTTATTGATGTATATAAAGGTCTCTACAAGGTTGGTAGAGGCCAACAAGCCAGGAATGTTGCCAATTATTACCGCCGAGATGTTAGGTTGGGTTAGGTTAGGTTATATTACGTTCTTGATGTATATAAAGGTCCCACGCAGACGTAGAGGCCAACCCTCCAGGAATGTTGTCAAATATTACCGCCGCGATGTTAGATTGGGTTAGGTAAGGTTATGTTTCGTTATTGATCTATATGAAGGCCCCACGGAGACGCAGATGCCAACTCGCCAGGTATGTTGTCAAATATTACAGCCGCGATGTTAGATTGGGTTAGGATAGGTTATATTACGTTATTGTTGTATATAAATGTCCCGCGGAGACGCAGAGGCCAACTCGCCAGGAATGTTGTCAAATATTACCGCCGAGATGATAGGTTGGGTCAGGTTAGGTTATGTTTCGTTATTGATGTATATGAAGGTCCCACGGAGACGTAGATGCCAACTCGCCAGAAATGTTGTCAAATAATAGCGCCGAGAGGTTAGGTTCGGTCAGGTTAGGTTATATTACGTTATTGATGTATATCAAGATCCCACGGAGACGTAGAGGCCAACTCGCCATGTATGTTGCCAAATATTACCGCCGAGTTGTTAGGTTGGGGTAGGTTAGGTTATATTACGTTCTAGATGTATATAGAGGTCCCACGCAGACGTCGAAGCCAACTCGCCAGAAATTTTTTTAAATTTGACCGCCGACATGACAGATTGGGTTAGGTTAGGTTATATTACGTTATTGATGTATATAAAGGTCTCTACAAGGTTGGTAGAGGCCAACAAGCCAGGAATGTTGCCAATTATTACCGCCGAGATGTTAGGTTGGGTTAGATTAGGTTATATTACGTTCTTGATGTATATAAAGGTCCCACGCAGACGTAGAGGCCAACCCTCCAGGAATGTTGTCAAATATTACCGCCGCGATGTTAGATTGGGTTAGGTTAGGTTATGTTTCGTTATTGATGTATATGAAGGCCCCACGGAGACGTGGAGGCCCACTCGCCAGGAATGATGTCAAATATTACAGCCGCGATGTTAGATTGGGTTAGGTTAGGTTATATTACGTTATTGTTGTATATAAAGGTCCCACGGAGACGCAGAGGCCAACTCGCCAGGAATGTTGTCAAATATTACCGCCGAGATGATAGGTTGGGTTAGGTTAGGTTATATTACGTTATTGATGTATATGAAGGACCCACGTAGACGTAGGGGCCATCTCGCCAAGAATATTGTCAAATAATAGCGCCGAGAGGTTAGGTTGGGTCAGGTTAGGTTATATTACGTTATTGATGTATATCAAGATCCCACGGAGACGTAGAGGCCAACTCGCCAGGTATGTGGTCAAATATTACCGCCGAGATGATAGGTAGGGTTAGGTTAGGTTATATTACGTTCTTGATGTATATAAAGGTCCCACGCAGACGTAGAGGCCAACCCTCCAGGAATGTTGTCAAATATTACCGCCGAGATGATAGGTTGGGTTAGGTTAGGTTATATTTCGTTATTGATGTATATGAAGGTCCCACGGAGACGTAGAGGCCAACATGCCAGGAATGTTGTGAAATATTACCGCCGAGATGATAGGTTGGGTTAGGTTAGGTTATATTTCGTTATTGATGTATATGAAGGTCCCACGGAGACGTAGATGCCAACTCGCCAGAAATGTTGTCAAATAATAGCGCCGAGAGGTTAGGTTGGGTCAGGTTAGGTTATATTACGTTATTGATGTATATCAAGATCCCACGGAGACGTAGAGGCCAACTCGCCATGTATGTTGCCAAATATTACCGCCGAGTTGTTAGGTTGGGGTAGGTTAGGTTATATTACGTTCTTGATGTATATAAATGTCCCACGCAGACGTCGAAGCTAACTCGCCAGGAATTTTCTGAAATATGACCGCCGACATGACAGATTGGGTTAGGTTAGTTTATATTACGTTATTGATGTATATAAAAGTCCCACGGGGACGTAGAGGCCACCAAGCCAGGAATGTTGCCAAATATTACCGCCGAGATGTTAGGTTGGGTAAGGTTAGGTCATATTACGTTATTGATGTATATGAAGATCCCACGGAGACGTAGAGGCCAACTCGCCAGGTTTGTGGTCAAATATTACCGCCGAGATGGTAGGTTGGGTTAGGTTAGGTTATATTACGTTACTGAGGTTTATGAAGGACCCACGTAGACGTAGGGGCCAACTCGCCAGGAATATTGTCAAATATTACCGCCGAGATGTTAGGTTGGGTTAGGTTAGGTTATATTACGTTCTTGATGTATATAAAGGTCCCACGCAGACGTAGAGGCCAACCCTCCAGGAATGTTGTCAAATATTACCGCCGAGATGTTAGGTTGGGTTAGGTTAGGTTATATTACGTTCTTGATGTATATAAAGGTCCCACGCAGACGTAGAGGCCAACCCTCCAGGAATGTTGTCAAATATTACCGCCGAGATGATAGGTTGGATTAGGTTAGGTTATATTACGTTATTGATGTATATGAAGGACCCACGTAGACGTAGGGGCCATCTCGTCAAGAATATGGTCAAATATTACCGCCGAGATGATAGGTTGGATTAGATTAGGTTATATTACGTTATTGATGTATATAAAGGTCTCTACAAGGTTGGTAGAGGCCAACAAGCCAGGAATGTTGCCAATTATTACCGCCCAGATGTTAGGTTGGGTTAGGTTATGTTATATTACGTTACTGATGTATATGAAGGACCCACGTATACGTAGGGGCCAACTCGCCAGGAATATTGACAAATATTACCGAAGAGATGTTAGATTGTGTTAGGTTAGGTTATATTACGTTATTGATGTATATAAAGGTCCCACGGAGACGTTAGAGGCCAACTCGCCAGGTATGTGGTCAAATATTACCGTCGAGATGATAGGTTGGGTTAGGTTTGGTTATATTTCGTTATTGATGTATATGAAGGTCTCACGGAGACGTAGAGGCCAACATGCCAGGAATGTTGTCAAATATTACCGCCGAGATGATAGGTTGGGTTAGGTTAGGTTATATTACGTTTTTGATGTATATAAAGGCCCCACGGAGTCGTAGAGGCCAACAAGCCAGGAATGTTGCCAAATATTACAGCCGAGATGTTGGGTTGGGTTAGGTTAGGTTATATTACGTTATTGATGTATATGAAGGACCCACGTAGACGTAGGGGCCATCTCGTCAAGAATATTGTCAAATATTACCGCCGAGATGATAGGTTGGATTAGGTTAGGTTATATTACGTTATTGATGTATATGAAGGACCCACGTAGACGTAGGGGCCATCTCGTCAAGAATATTGTCAAATATTACCGCCGAGATGATAGGTTGGATTAGGTTAGGTTATATTACGTTATTGATGTATATGAAGGACCCACGTAGACGTAGGGGCCATCTCGTCAAGAATATTGTCAAATATTACCGCCGAGATGATAGGTTGGATTAGATTAGGTTATATTACGTTATTGATGTATATAAAGGTCTCTACAAGGTTGGTAGAGGCCAACAAGCCAGGAATGTTGCCAATTATTACCGCCGAGATGTTAGGTTGGGTTAGGTTAGGTTATATTACGTTCTTGATGTATATAAAGGTCCCACGCAGACGTAGAGGCCAACCCTCCAGGAATGTTGTCAAATATTACCGCCGCGATGTTAGATTGGGTTAGGTAAGGTTATGTTTCGTTATTGATCTATATGAAGGCCCCACGGAGACGCAGATGCCAACTCGCCAGGTATGTTGTCAAATATTACAGCCGCGATGTTAGATTGGGTTAGGATAGGTTATATTACGTTATTGTTGTATATAAATGTCCCGCGGAGACGCAGAGGCCAACTCGCCAGGAATGTTGTCAAATATTACCGCCGAGATGATAGGTTGGGTCAGGTTAGGTTATGTTTCGTTATTGATGTATATGAAGGTCCCACGGAGACGTAGATGCCAACTCGCCAGAAATGTTGTCAAATAATAGCGCCGAGAGGTTAGGTTCGGTCAGGTTAGGTTATATTACGTTATTGATGTATATCAAGATCCCACGGAGACGTAGAGGCCAACTCGCCATGTATGTTGCCAAATATTACCGCCGAGTTGTTAGGTTGGGGTAGGTTAGGTTATATTACGTTCTAGATGTATATAGAGGTCCCACGCAGACGTCGAAGCCAACTCGCCAGAAATTTTTTTAAATTTGACCGCCGACATGACAGATTGGGTTAGGTTAGGTTATATTACGTTATTGATGTATATAAAGGTCTCTACAAGGTTGGTAGAGGCCAACAAGCCAGGAATGTTGCCAATTATTACCGCCGAGATGTTAGGTTGGGTTAGATTAGGTTATATTACGTTCTTGATGTATATAAAGGTCCCACGCAGACGTAGAGGCCAACCCTCCAGGAATGTTGTCAAATATTACCGCCGCGATGTTAGATTGGGTTAGGTTAGGTTATGTTTCGTTATTGATGTATATGAAGGCCCCACGGAGACGTGGAGGCCCACTCGCCAGGAATGATGTCAAATATTACAGCCGCGATGTTAGATTGGGTTAGGTTAGGTTATATTACGTTATTGTTGTATATAAAGGTCCCACGGAGACGCAGAGGCCAACTCGCCAGGAATGTTGTCAAATATTACCGCCGAGATGATAGGTTGGGTTAGGTTAGGTTATATTACGTTATTGATGTATATGAAGGACCCACGTAGACGTAGGGGCCATCTCGCCAAGAATATTGTCAAATAATAGCGCCGAGAGGTTAGGTTGGGTCAGGTTAGGTTATATTACGTTATTGATGTATATCAAGATCCCACGGAGACGTAGAGGCCAACTCGCCAGGTATGTGGTCAAATATTACCGCCGAGATGATAGGTAGGGTTAGGTTAGGTTATATTACGTTCTTGATGTATATAAAGGTCCCACGCAGACGTAGAGGCCAACCCTCCAGGAATGTTGTCAAATATTACCGCCGAGATGATAGGTTGGGTTAGGTTAGGTTATATTTCGTTATTGATGTATATGAAGGTCCCACGGAGACGTAGAGGCCAACATGCCAGGAATGTTGCCAAATATTACCGCCGAGGTGATAGGTTGGGTTAGGTTAGGTTATATTTCGTTATTGATGTATATGAAGGTCCCACGGAGACGTAGATGCCAACTCGCCAGAAATGTTTTCAAATAATAGCGCCGAGAGGTTAGGTTGGGTCAGGTTAGGTTATATTACGTTATTGATGTATATCAAGATCCCACGGAGACGTAGAGGCCAAGTCGCCATGTATGTTGCCAAATATTACCGCCGAGATGATAGGTTGGGTTAGGTTAGGTTATATTACGTTATTGATGTATATGAAGATCCCACGGAGACGTAGAGGCCAACTCGCCAGGTTTGTGGTCAAATATTACCGCCGAGATGATAGGTTGGATTAGATTAGGTTATATTACGTTATTGATGTATATAAAGGTCTCTACAAGGTTGGTAGAGGCCAACAAGCCAGGAATGTTGCCAATTATTACCGCCGAGATGTTAGGTTGGGTTAGGTTAGGTTATATTACGTTCTTGATGTATATAAAGGTCCCACGCAGACGTAGAGGCCAACCCTCCAGGAATGTTGTCAAATATTACCGCCGCGATGTTAGATTGGGTTAGGTAAGGTTATGTTTCGTTATTGATCTATATGAAGGCCCCACGGAGACGCAGATGCCAACTCGCCAGGTATGTTGTCAAATATTACAGCCGCGATGTTAGATTGGGTTAGGATAGGTTATATTACGTTATTGTTGTATATAAATGTCCCGCGGAGACGCAGAGGCCAACTCGCCAGGAATGTTGTCAAATATTACCGCCGAGATGATAGGTTGGGTCAGGTTAGGTTATGTTTCGTTATTGATGTATATGAAGGTCCCACGGAGACGTAGATGCCAACTCGCCAGAAATGTTGTCAAATAATAGCGCCGAGAGGTTAGGTTCGGTCAGGTTAGGTTATATTACGTTATTGATGTATATCAAGATCCCACGGAGACGTAGAGGCCAACTCGCCATGTATGTTGCCAAATATTACCGCCGAGTTGTTAGGTTGGGGTAGGTTAGGTTATATTACGTTCTAGATGTATATAGAGGTCCCACGCAGACGTCGAAGCCAACTCGCCAGAAATTTTTTTAAATTTGACCGCCGACATGACAGATTGGGTTAGGTTAGGTTATATTACGTTATTGATGTATATAAAGGTCTCTACAAGGTTGGTAGAGGCCAACAAGCCAGGAATGTTGCCAATTATTACCGCCGAGATGTTAGGTTGGGTTAGATTAGGTTATATTACGTTCTTGATGTATATAAAGGTCCCACGCAGACGTAGAGGCCAACCCTCCAGGAATGTTGTCAAATATTACCGCCGCGATGTTAGATTGGGTTAGGTTAGGTTATGTTTCGTTATTGATGTATATGAAGGCCCCACGGAGACGTGGAGGCCCACTCGCCAGGAATGATGTCAAATATTACAGCCGCGATGTTAGATTGGGTTAGGTTAGGTTATATTACGTTATTGTTGTATATCAAGATCCCACGGAGACGTAGAGGCCAACTCGCCATGTATGTTGCCAAATATTACCGCCGAGTTGTTAGGTTGGGGTAGGTTAGGTTATATTACGTTCTAGATGTATATAGAGGTCCCACGCAGACGTCGAAGCCAACTCGCCAGAAATTTTTTTAAATTTGACCGCCGACATGACAGATTGGGTTAGGTTAGGTTATATTACGTTATTGATGTATATAAAGGTCTCTACAAGGTTGGTAGAGGCCAACAAGCCAGGAATGTTGCCAATTATTACCGCCGAGATGTTAGGTTGGGTTAGATTAGGTTATATTACGTTCTTGATGTATATAAAGGTCCCACGCAGACGTAGAGGCCAACCCTCCAGGAATGTTGTCAAATATTACCGCCGCGATGTTAGATTGGGTTAGGTTAGGTTATGTTTCGTTATTGATGTATATGAAGGCCCCACGGAGACGTGGAGGCCCACTCGCCAGGAATGATGTCAAATATTACAGCCGCGATGTTAGATTGGGTTAGGTTAGGTTATATTACGTTATTGTTGTATATAAAGGTCCCACGGAGACGCAGAGGCCAACTCGCCAGGAATGTTGTCAAATATTACCGCCGAGATGATAGGTTGGGTTAGGTTAGGTTATATTACGTTATTGATGTATATGAAGGACCCACGTAGACGTAGGGGCCATCTCGCCAAGAATATTGTCAAATAATAGCGCCGAGAGGTTAGGTTGGGTCAGGTTAGGTTATATTACGTTATTGATGTATATCAAGATCCCACGGAGACGTAGAGGCCAACTCGCCAGGTATGTGGTCAAATATTACCGCCGAGATGATAGGTAGGGTTAGGTTAGGTTATATTACGTTCTTGATGTATATAAAGGTCCCACGCAGACGTAGAGGCCAACCCTCCAGGAATGTTGTCAAATATTACCGCCGAGATGATAGGTTGGGTTAGGTTAGGTTATATTTCGTTATTGATGTATATGAAGGTCCCACGGAGACGTAGAGGCCAACATGCCAGGAATGTTGCCAAATATTACCGCCGAGGTGATAGGTTGGGTTAGGTTAGGTTATATTTCGTTATTGATGTATATGAAGGTCCCACGGAGACGTAGATGCCAACTCGCCAGAAATGTTTTCAAATAATAGCGCCGAGAGGTTAGGTTGGGTCAGGTTAGGTTATATTACGTTATTGATGTATATCAAGATCCCACGGAGACGTAGAGGCCAAGTCGCCATGTATGTTGCCAAATATTACCGCCGAGATGATAGGTTGGGTTAGGTTAGGTTATATTACGTTATTGATGTATATGAAGATCCCACGGAGACGTAGAGGCCAACTCGCCAGGTTTGTGGTCAAATATTACCGCCGAGATGATAGGTTGGATTAGATTAGGTTATATTACGTTATTGATGTATATAAAGGTCTCTACAAGGTTGGTAGAGGCCAACAAGCCAGGAATGTTGCCAATTATTACCGCCGAGATGTTAGGTTGGGTTAGGTTAGGTTATATTACGTTCTTGATGTATATAAAGGTCCCACGCAGACGTAGAGGCCAACCCTCCAGGAATGTTGTCAAATATTACCGCCGCGATGTTAGATTGGGTTAGGTAAGGTTATGTTTCGTTATTGATCTATATGAAGGCCCCACGGAGACGCAGATGCCAACTCGCCAGGTATGTTGTCAAATATTACAGCCGCGATGTTAGATTGGGTTAGGATAGGTTATATTACGTTATTGTTGTATATAAATGTCCCGCGGAGACGCAGAGGCCAACTCGCCAGGAATGTTGTCAAATATTACCGCCGAGATGATAGGTTGGGTCAGGTTAGGTTATGTTTCGTTATTGATGTATATGAAGGTCCCACGGAGACGTAGATGCCAACTCGCCAGAAATGTTGTCAAATAATAGCGCCGAGAGGTTAGGTTCGGTCAGGTTAGGTTATATTACGTTATTGATGTATATCAAGATCCCACGGAGACGTAGAGGCCAACTCGCCATGTATGTTGCCAAATATTACCGCCGAGTTGTTAGGTTGGGGTAGGTTAGGTTATATTACGTTCTAGATGTATATAGAGGTCCCACGCAGACGTCGAAGCCAACTCGCCAGAAATTTTTTTAAATTTGACCGCCGACATGACAGATTGGGTTAGGTTAGGTTATATTACGTTATTGATGTATATAAAGGTCTCTACAAGGTTGGTAGAGGCCAACAAGCCAGGAATGTTGCCAATTATTACCGCCGAGATGTTAGGTTGGGTTAGATTAGGTTATATTACGTTCTTGATGTATATAAAGGTCCCACGCAGACGTAGAGGCCAACCCTCCAGGAATGTTGTCAAATATTACCGCCGCGATGTTAGATTGGGTTAGGTTAGGTTATGTTTCGTTATTGATGTATATGAAGGCCCCACGGAGACGTGGAGGCCCACTCGCCAGGAATGATGTCAAATATTACAGCCGCGATGTTAGATTGGGTTAGGTTAGGTTATATTACGTTATTGTTGTATATAAAGGTCCCACGGAGACGCAGAGGCCAACTCGCCAGGAATGTTGTCAAATATTACCGCCGAGATGATAGGTTGGGTTAGGTTAGGTTATATTACGTTATTGATGTATATGAAGGACCCACGTAGACGTAGGGGCCATCTCGCCAAGAATATTGTCAAATAATAGCGCCGAGAGGTTAGGTTGGGTCAGGTTAGGTTATATTACGTTATTGATGTATATCAAGATCCCACGGAGACGTAGAGGCCAACTCGCCAGGTATGTGGTCAAATATTACCGCCGAGATGATAGGTAGGGTTAGGTTAGGTTATATTACGTTCTTGATGTATATAAAGGTCCCACGCAGACGTAGAGGCCAACCCTCCAGGAATGTTGTCAAATATTACCGCCGAGATGATAGGTTGGGTTAGGTTAGGTTATATTTCGTTATTGATGTATATGAAGGTCCCACGGAGACGTAGAGGCCAACATGCCAGGAATGTTGCCAAATATTACCGCCGAGGTGATAGGTTGGGTTAGGTTAGGTTATATTTCGTTATTGATGTATATGAAGGTCCCACGGAGACGTAGATGCCAACTCGCCAGAAATGTTTTCAAATAATAGCGCCGAGAGGTTAGGTTGGGTCAGGTTAGGTTATATTACGTTATTGATGTATATGAAGATCCCACGGAGACGTAGAGGCCAAGTCGCCATGTATGTTGCCAAATATTACCGCCGAGTTGTTAGGTTGGGGTAGGTTAGGTTATATTACGTTCTTGATGTATATAAAGGTCCCACGCAGACGTAGAGGCCAACCCTCCAGGAATGTTGTCAAATATTACCGCCGCGATGTTAGATTGGGTTAGGTTAGGTTATGTTTCGTTATTGATGTATATGAAGGCCGCACGGAGAAGTAGAGGCCAACTCGCCAGGAATGTTGTCAAATATTACAGCCGCGATGTTAGATTGGGTTAGGTTAGGTTATATTACGTTATTGTTGTATATAAAGGTCCCATGGAGACGCAGAGGCCAACTCGCCAGGAATGTTGTCAAATATTACCGCCGAGATGATAGGTTGGGTTAGGTTAGGTTATATTACGTTATTGATGTATATGAAGGACCCACGTAGACGTAGGGGCCATCTCGTCAAGAATATTGTCAAATATTACCGCCGAGATGATAGGTTGGATTAGGTTAGGTTATATTACGTTATTGATGTATATGAAGGACCCACGTAGACGTAGGGGCCATCTCGTCAAGAATATTGTCAAATATTACCGCCGAGATGTTAGATTGGGTTAGGTTAGGTTATGTTTCGTAATTGATGTATATGAAGGTCCCACGGAGACGTAGTGGCCAACTCGCCAGGAATGTTGTCAAATATTACAGCCGCGATGTTAGATTGGGTTAGGTTAGGTTATATTACATTATTGTTGTATATAAAGGTCCCACGGAGACGTTAGAGGCCAACTCGCCAGGTATGTGGTCAAATATTACCGTCGAGATGATAGGTTGGGTTAGGTTTGGTTATATTTCGTTATTGATGTATATGAAGGTCTCACGGAGACGTAGAGGCCAACATGCCAGGAATGTTGTCAAATATTACCGCCGAGATGATAGGTTGGGTTAGGTTAGATTATATTACGTTTTTGATGTATATAAAGGTCCCACGGAGTCGTAGAGGCCAACAAGCCAGGAATGTTGCCAAATATTACAGCCGAGATGTTAGGTTGGGTTAGGTTAGGTTATATTACGTTCTTGATGTATATAAAGGTCCCACGCAGACGTAGAGGCCAACTCGCCAGGAATGTTGTCAAATATTACAGCCGCGATGTTAGATTGGGTTAGGTTAGGTTATATTACGTTATTGTTGTATATAAAGGTCCCACGGAGACGCAGAGGCCAACTCGCCAGTTATGTGGTCAAATGTTACCGCCGAGATGATAGGTTGGGTTAGGTTAGGTTATATTACGTTATTGATGTATATGAAGGACCCACATAGACGTAGAGGCCAACTCGCCAGGAATATTGTCAAATATTACCGCCGCGATGTTAGATTGGGTTAGGTTAGGTTATGTTTCGTAATTGATGTATATGAAGGTCCCACGGAGACGTAGAGGCCAACTCGCCAGGAATGTTGTCAAATATTACAGCCGCGATGTTAGATTGGGTTAGGTTAGGTTATATTACATTATTGTTGTATATAAAGGTCCCACGGAGACGCAGAGGCCAACTCGCCAGGAATGTAGTCAAATATTACCGCCGAGATGATAGGTTGGGTTAGGTTAGGTTATATTACGTTATTGATGTATATGAAGGACCCACGTAGACGTAGGGGCCATCTCGTCAAGAATATTGTCAAATATTACCGCCGAGATGATAGGTTGGATTAGGTTAGGTTATATTACGTTATTGATGTATATGAAGGACCCACGTAGACGTAGGGGCCATCTCGTCAAGAATATTGTCAAATATTACCGCCGAGATGATAGGTTGGATTAGGTTAGGTTATATTACGTTATTGATGTATATGAAGGACCCACGTAGACGTAGGGGCCATCTCGTCAAGAATATTGTCAAATATTACCGCCGAGATGATAGGTTGGATTAGATTAGGTTATATTACGTTATTGATGTATATAAAGGTCTCTACAAGGTTGGAAGAGGCCAACAAGCCAGGAATGTTGCCAATTATTACCGCCGAGATGTTAGGTTGGGTTAGGTTAGGTTATATTACGTTCTTGATGTATATAAAGGTCCCACGCAGACGTAGAGGCCAACCCTCCAGGAATGTTGTCAAATATTACCGCCGCGATGTTAGATTGGGTTAGGTAAGGTTATGTTTCGTTATTGATCTATATGAAGGCCCCACGGAGACGCAGATGCCAACTCGCCAGGTATGTTGTCAAATATTACAGCCGCGATGTTAGATTGGGTTAGGATAGGTTATATTACGTTATTGTTGTATATAAATGTCCCGCGGAGACGCAGAGGCCAACTCGCCAGGAATGTTGTCAAATATTACCGCCGAGATGATAGGTTGGGTTAGGTTAGGTTATATTTCGTTATTGATGTATATGAAGGTCCCACGGAGACGTAGGGGCCATCTCGTCAAGAATATTGTCAAATAATAGCGCCGAGAGGTTAGGTTGGGTCAGGTTAGATTATATTACGTTATTGATGTATATCAAGATCCCACGGAGATGTAGAGGCCAACTCGCCAGGAATGTTGTCAAATATTACCGCCGAGATGATAGGTTGGGTTAGGTTAGGTTATATTTCGTTATTGATGTATATGAAGGTCCCACGGAGACGTAGAGGCCAACATGCCAGGAATGTTGCCAAATATTACCGCCGAGGTGATAGGTTGGGTTAGGTTAGGTTATATTACGTTATTGATGTATATGAAGATCCCACGGAGACGTAGAGGCCAACTCGCCAGGTTTGTGGTCAAATATTACCGCCGAGATGATAGGTTGGGTTAGGTTAGGTTATATTACGTTATTGAGGTTTATGAAGGACCCACGTAGACGTAGGGGCCAACTCGCCAGGAATATTGTCAAATATTACCGCCGCGATGTTAGATTGGGTTAGGTTAGGTTATGTTTCGTAATTGATGTATATGAAGGTCCCACGGAGACGTAGAGGCCAACTCGCCAGGAATGTTGTCAAATATTACCGCCGAGATGATAGGTTGGGTTAGGTTAGGTTATATTTCGTTATTGATGTATATGAAGGTCCCACGGAGACGTAGAGGCCAAGTCGCCATGAATGTGGTCAAATATTACAGCCGCGATGTTAGATTGGGTTAGGTTAGGTTATGTTTCGTTATTGATGTATATGAAGGTCCCACGCAGACGTAGAGGCCAACTCGCCAGGTATGTTGTCAAATATTACAGCCGCGATGTTAGATTGGGTTAGGATAGATTATATTACGTTATTGATGTATATGAAGGACCCACGTAGACGTAGGGGCCATCTCGTCAAGAATATTGTCAAATATTACCGCCGAGATGATAGGTTGGATTAGGTTAGGTTATATTACGTTATTGATGTATATGAAGGACCCACGTAGACGTAGGGGCCATCTCGTCAAGAATATTGTCAAATATTACCGCCGAGATGATAGGTTGGATTAGATTAGGTTATATTACGTTATTGATGTATATAAAGTCTCTACAAGGTTGGTAGAGGCCAACAAGCCAGGAATGTTGCCAATTATTACCGCCGAGATGTTAGGTTGGGTTAGGTTAGGTTATATTACGTTCTTGATGTATATAAAAGTCCCACGCAGACGTAGAGGCCAACCCTCCAGGAATGTTGTCAAATATTACCGCCGCGATGTTAGATTGGGTTAGGTAAGGTTATGTTTCGTTATTGATCTATATTAAGGCCCCACGGAGACGCAGATGCCAACTCGCCAGGTATGTTGTCAAATATTACAGCCGCGATGTTAGATTGGGTTAGGATAGGTTATATTACGTTATTGTTGTATATAAATGTCCCGCGGAGACGCAGAGGCCAACTCGCCAGGAATGTTGTCAAATATTACCGCCGAGATGATAGGTTGGGTTAGGTTAGGTTATATTTCGTTATTGATGTATATGAAGGTCCCACGGAAACGTAGGGGCCATCTCGTCAAGAATATTGTCAAATAATAGCGCCGAGAGGTTAGGTTGGGTCAGGTTAGGTTATATTACGTTATTGATGTATATCAAGATCCCACGGAGATGTAGAGGCCAACTCGCCAGGAATGTTGTCAAATATTACCGCCGAGATGATAGGTTGGGTTAGGTTAGGTTATATTTCGTTATTGATGTATATGAAGGTCCCACGGAGACGTAGAGGCCAACATGCCAGGAATGTTGCCAAATATTACCGCCGAGGTGATGGGTTGGGTTAGGTTAGGTTATATTTCGTTATTGATGTATATGAAGGTCCCACGGAGACGTAGATGCCAACTCGCCAGAAATGTTTTCAAATAATAGCGCCGAGAGGTTAGGTTGGGTCAGGTTAGGTTATATTACGTTATTGATGTATATCAAGATCCCACGGAGACGTAGAGGCCAAGTCGCCATGTATGTTGCCAAATATTACCGCCGAGTTGTTAGGTTGGGGTAGGTTAGGTTATATTACGTTCTTGATGTATATAAAGGTCCCACGCAGACGTAGAGGCCAACCCTCCAGGAATGTTGTCAAATATTACCGCCGCGATGTTAGATTGGGTTAGGTTAGGTTATGTTTCGTTATTGATGTATATGAAGGCCGCACGGAGAAGTAGAGGCCAACTCGCCAGGAATGTTGTCAAATATTACAGCCGCGATGTTAGATTGGGTTAGGTTAGGTTATATTACGTTATTGTTGTATATAAAGGTCCCATGGAGACGCAGAGGCCAACTCGCCAGGAATGTTGTCAAATATTACCGCCGAGATGATAGGTTGGGTTAGGTTAGGTTATATTACGTTATTGATGTATATGAAGGACCCACGTAGACGTAGGGGCCATCTCGTCAAGAATATTGTCAAATATTACCGCCGATATGATAGGTTGGATTAGGTTAGGTTATATTACGTTATTGATGTATATGAAGATCCCACGGAGACGTAGAGGCCAACTCGCCAGGTATGTGGTCAAATATTACCGCCGAGATAATAGGTTGGGTTAGGTTTGGTTATAATTCGTTATTGATGTATATGAAGGTCTCACGGAGACGTAGAGGCCAACTCGCCATGTATGTTGCCAAATATTACCGCCGAGTTGTTAGGTTGGGGTAGGTTAGGTTATATTACGTTCTTGATGTATATAAATGTCCCACGCAGACGTCGAAGCTAACTCGCCAGGAATTTTCTGAAATATGACCGCCGACATGGCAGATTGGGTTAGGTTAGTTTATATTACGTTATTGATGTATATAAAAGTCCCACGGGGACGTAGAGGCCACCAAGCCAGGAATGTTGCCAAATATTACCGCCGAGATGTTAGGTTGGGTAAGGTTAGGTCATATTACGTTATTGATGTATATGAAGATCCCACGGAGACGTAGAGGCCAACTCGCCAGGTTTGTGGTCAAATATTACCGCCGAGATGGTAGGTTGGGTTAGGTTAGGTTATATTACGTTACTGAGGTTTATGAAGGACCCACGTAGACGTAGGGGCCAACTCGCCAGGAATATTGTCAAATATTACCGCCGCGATGTTAGATTGGGTTAGGTTAGATTATGTTTCGTTATTGATGTATATGAAGGTCCCACGGAGACGTAGAGGCCAACTCGCCAGGAATGTTGTCAAATATTACCGCCGAGATGATAGGTTGGGTTAGGTTAGGTTATATTACGTTATTGATGTATATGAAGGACCCACGTAGACGTAGGGGCCATCTCGTCAAGAATATTGTCAAATATTACCGCCGAGATGATAGGTTGGATTAGGTTAGGTTATATTACGTTATTGATGTATATGAAGGACCCACGTAGACGTAGGGGCCATCTCGTCAAGAATATTGTCAAATATTACCGCCGAGATGATAGGTTGGATTAGATTAGGTTATATTACGTTATTGATTAATATAAAGGTCTCTACAAGGTTGGTAGAGGCCAACAAGCCAGGAATGTTGCCAATTATTACCGCCGAGATGTTAGGTTGGGTTAGGTTAGGTTATATTACGTTCTTGATGTATATAAAGGTCCCACGCAGACGTAGAGGCCAACCCTCCAGGAATGTTGTCAAATATTACCGCCGAGATGTTAGGTTGGGTTAGGTTAGGTTATATTACGTTCTTGATGTATATAAAGGTCCCACGCAGACGTAGAGGCCAACCCTCCAGGAATGTTGTCAAATATTACCGCCGAGATGATAGGTTGGATTAGGTTAGGTTATATTACGTTATTGATGTATATGAAGGACCCACGTAGACGTAGGGGCCATCTCGTCAAGAATATGGTCAAATATTACCGCCGAGATGATAGGTTGGATTAGATTAGGTTATATTACGTTATTGATGTATATAAAGGTCTCTACAAGGTTGGTAGAGGCCAACAAGCCAGGAATGTTGCCAATTATTACCGCCCAGATGTTAGGTTGGGTTAGGTTATGTTATATTACGTTACTGATGTATATGAAGGACCCACGTATACGTAGGGGCCAAGTCGCCAGGAATATTGACAAATATTACCGAAGAGATGTTAGATTGTGTTAGGTTAGGTTATATTACGTTATTGATGTATATAAAGGTCCCACGGAGACGTTAGAGGCCAACTCGCCAGGTATGTGGTCAAATATTACCGTCGAGATGATAGGTTGGGTTAGGTTTGGTTATATTTCGTTATTGATGTATATGAAGGTCTCACGGAGACGTAGAGGCCAACATGCCAGGAATGTTGTCAAATATTACCGCCGAGATGATAGGTTGGGTTAGGTTAGGTTATATTACGTTTTTGATGTATATAAAGGCCCCACGGAGTCGTAGAGGCCAACAAGCCAGGAATGTTGCCAAATATTACAGCCGAGATGTTGGGTTGGGTTAGGTTAGGTTATATTACGTTATTGATGTATATGAAGGACCCACGTAGACGTAGGGGCCATCTCGTCAAGAATATTGTCAAATATTACCGCCGAGATGATAGGTTGGATTAGGTTAGGTTATATTACGTTATTGATGTATATGAAGGACCCACGTAGACGTAGGGGCCATCTCGTCAAGAATATTGTCAAATATTACCGCCGAGATGATAGGTTGGATTAGGTTAGGTTATATTACTTTATTGATGTATATGAAGGACCCACGTAGACGTAGGGGCCATCTCGTCAAGAATATTGTCAAATATTACCGCTGAGATGATAGGTTGGATTAGATTAGGTTATATTACGTTATTGATGTATATAAAGGTCTCTACAAGGTTGGTAGAGGCCAACAAGCCAGGAATGTTGCCAATTATTACCGCCGAGATGTTAGGTTGGGTTAGGTTAGGTTATATTACGTTCTTGATGTATATAAAGGTCCCACGCAGACGTAGAGGCCAACCCTCCAGGAATGTTGTCAAATATTACCGCCGCGATGTTAGATTGGGTTAGGTAAGGTTATGTTTCGTTATTGATCTATATGAAGGCCCCACGGAGACGCAGATGCCAACTCGCCAGGTATGTTGTCAAATATTACAGCCGCGATGTTAGATTGGGTTAGGATAGGTTATATTACGTTATTGTTGTATATAAATGTCCCGCGGAGACGCAGAGGCCAACTCGCCAGGAATGTTGTCAAATATTACCGCCGAGATGATAGGTTGGGTCAGGTTAGGTTATGTTTCGTTATTGATGTATATGAAGGTCCCACGGAGACGTAGATGCCAACTCGCCAGAAATGTTTTCAAATAATAGCGCCGAGAGGTTAGGTTGGGTCAGGTTAGGTTATATTACGTTATTGATGTATATCAAGATCCCACGGAGACGTAGAGGCCAAGTCGCCATGTATGTTGCCAAATATTACCGCCGAGTTGTTAGGTTGGGGTAGGTTAGGTTATATTACGTTCTTGATGTATATAAAGGTCCCACGCAGACGTAGAGGCCAACCCTCCAGGAATGTTGTCAAATATTACCGCCGCGATGTTAGATTGGGTTAGGTTAGGTTATGTTTCGTAATTGATGTATATGAAGGTCCCACGGAGACGTAGAGGCCAACTCGCCAGGAATGTTGTCAAATATTACAGCCGCGATGTTAGATTGGGTTAGGTTAGGTTATATTACATTATTGTTGTATATAAAGGTCCCACGGAGACGTTAGAGGCCAACTCGCCAGGTATGTGGTCAAATATTACCGTCGAGATGATAGGTTGGGTTAGGTTTGGTTATATTTCGTTATTGATGTATATGAAGGTCTCACGGAGACGTAGAGGCCAACATGCCAGGAATGTTGTCAAATATTACCGCCGAGATGATAGGTTGGGTTAGGTTAGGTTATATTACGTTTTTGGTGTATATAAAGGTCCCACGGAGTCGTAGAGGCCAACAAGCCAGGAATGTTGCCAAATATTACAGCCGAGATGTTAGGTTGGGTTAGGTTAGGTTATATTACGTTCTTGATGTATATAAAGGTCCCACGCAGACGTAGAGGCCAACTCGCCAGGAATGTTGTCAAATATTACAGCCGCGATGTTAGATTGGGTTAGGTTAGGTTATATTACGTTATTGTTGTATATAAAGGTCCCACGGAGACGCAGAGGCCAACTCGCCAGTTATGTGGTCAAATGTTACCGCCGAGATGATAGGTTGGGTTAGGTTAGGTTATATTACGTTATTGATGTATATGAAGGACCCACATAGACGTAGAGGCCAACTCGCCAGGAATATTGTCAAATATTACCGCCGCGATGTTAGATTGGGTTAGGTTAGGTTATGTTTCGTAATTGATGTATATGAAGGTCCCACGGAGACGTAGAGGCCAACTCGCCAGGAATGTTGTCAAATATTACAGCCGCGATGTTAGATTGGGTTAGGTTAGGTTATATTACATTATTGTTGTATATAAAGGTCCCACGGAGACGCAGAGGCCAACTCGCCAGGAATGTTGTCAAATATTACCGCCGAGATGATAGGTTGGGTTAGGTTAGGTTATATTACGTTATTGATGTATATGAAGGACCCACGTAGACGTAGGGGCCATCTCGTCAAGAATATTGTCAAATATTACCGCCGAGATGATAGGTTGGATTAGGTTAGGTTATATTACGTTATTGATGTATATGAAGGACCCACGTAGACGTAGGGGCCATCTCGTCAAGAATATTGTCAAATATTACCGCCGAGATGATAGGTTGGATTAGGTTAGGTTATATTACGTTATTGATGTATATGAAGGACCCACGTAGACGTAGGGGCCATCTCGTCAAGAATATTGTCAAATATTACCGCCGAGATGATAGGTTGGATTAGATTAGGTTATATTACGTTATTGATGTATATAAAGGTCTCTACAAGGTTGGAAGAGGCCAACAAGCCAGGAATGTTGCCAATTATTACCGCCGAGATGTTAGGTTGGGTTAGGTTAGGTTATATTACGTTCTTGATGTATATAAAGGTCCCACGCAGACGTAGAGGCCAACCCTCCAGGAATGTTGTCAAATATTACCGCCGCGATGTTAGATTGGGTTAGGTAAGGTTATGTTTCGTTATTGATCTATATGAAGGCCCCACGGAGACGCAGATGCCAACTCGCCAGGTATGTTGTCAAATATTACAGCCGCGATGTTAGATTGGGTTAGGATAGGTTATATTACGTTATTGTTGTATATAAATGTCCCGCGGAGACGCAGAGGCCAACTCGCCAGGAATGTTGTCAAATATTACCGCCGAGATGATAGGTTGGGTTAGGTTAGGTTATATTTCGTTATTGATGTATATGAAGGTCCCACGGAGACGTAGGGGCCATCTCGTCAAGAATATTGTCAAATAATAGCGCCGAGAGGTTAGGTTGGGTCAGGTTAGGTTATATTACGTTATTGATGTATATCAAGATCCCACGGAGATGTAGAGGCCAACTCGCCAGGAATGTTGTCAAATATTACCGCCGAGATGATAGGTTGGGTTAGGTTAGGTTATATTTCGTTATTGATGTATATGAAGGTCCCACGGAGACGTAGAGGCCAACATGCCAGGAATGTTGCCAAATATTACCGCCGAGGTGATAGGTTGGGTTAGGTTAGGTTATATTACGTTATTGATGTATATGAAGATCCCACGGAGACGTAGAGGCCAACTCGCCAGGTTTGTGGTCAAATATTACCGCCGAGATGATAGGTTGGGTTAGGTTAGGTTATATTACGTTATTGAGGTTTATGAAGGACCCACGTAGACGTAGGGGCCAACTCGCCAGGAATATTGTCAAATATTACCGCCGCGATGTTAGATTGGGTTAGGTTAGGTTATGTTTCGTAATTGATGTATATGAAGGTCCCACGGAGACGTAGAGGCCAACTCGCCAGGAATGTTGTCAAATATTACCGCCGAGATGATAGGTTGGGTTAGGTTAGGTTATATTTCGTTATTGATGTATATGAAGGTCCCACGGAGACGTAGAGGCCAAGTCGCCATGAATGTGGTCAAATATTACAGCCGCGATGTTAGATTGGGTTAGGTTAGGTTATGTTTCGTAATTGATGTATATGAAGGTCCCACGGAGACGTAGAGGCCAACTCGCCAGGAATGTTGTCAAATATTACAGCCGCGATGTTAGATTGGGTTAGGATAGATTATATTACGTTATTGATGTATATGAAGGACCCACGTAGACGTAGGGGCCATCTCGTCAAGAATATTGTCAAATATTACCGCCGAGATGATAGGTTGGATTAGGTTTGGTTATATTTCGTTATTGATGTATATGGAGGTCCCGCGGAGACGCAGAGGCCAACTCGCCAGGAATTTTGTCAAATATTACCGCCGAGATGATAGGTTGGGTCAGGTTAGGTTATGTTTCGTTATTGATGTATATGAAGGTCCCACGGAGACGTAGATGCCAACTCGCCAGAAATGTTGTCAAATAATAGCGCCGAGAGGTTAGGTTGGGTCAGGTTAGGTTATATTACGTTATTGATGTATATCAAGATCCCACGGAGACGTAGAGGCCAACTCGCCATGTATGTTGCCAAATATTACCGCCGAGTTGTTAGGTTGGGGTAGGTTAGGTTATATTACGTTCTAGATGTATATAGAGGTCCCACGCAGACGTCGAAGCCAACTCGCCAGGAATTTTTTTAAATATGACCGCCGACATGACAGATTGGGTTAGGTTAGGTTATATTACGTTATTGATGTATATAAAGGTCTCTACAAGGTTGGTAGAGGCCAACAAGCCAGGAATGTTGCCAATTATTACCGCCGAGATGTTAGGTTGGGTTAGATTAGGTTATATTACGTTCTTGATGTATATAAAGGTCCCACGCAGACGTAGAGGCCAACCCTCCAGGAATGTTGTCAAATATTACCGCCGCGATGTTAGATTGGGTTAGGTTAGGTTATGTTTCGTTATTGATGTATATGAAGGCCCCACGGAGACGTGGAGGCCCACTCGCCAGGAATGATGTCAAATATTACAGCCGCGATGTTAGATTGGGTTAGGTTAGGTTATATTACGTTATTGTTGTATATAAAGGTCCCACGGAGACGCAGAGGCCAACTCGCCAGGAATGTTGTCAAATATTACCGCCGAGATGATAGGTTGGGTTAGGTTAGGTTATATTACGTTATTGATGTATATGAAGGACCCACGTAGACGTAGGGGTCATCTCGCCAAGAATATTGTCAAATAATAGCGCCGAGAGGTTAGGTTGGGTCAGGTTAGGTTATATTACGTTATTGATGTATATCAAGATCCCACGGAGATGTAGAGGCCAACTCGCCAGGAATGTTGTCAAATATTACCGCCGAGATGATAGGTTGGGTTAGGTTAGGTTATATTTCGTTATTGATGTATATGAAGGTCCCACGGAGACGTAGAGGCCAACATGCCAGGAATGTTGCCAAATATTACCGCCGAGGTGATAGGTTGTGTTAGGTTAGGTTATATTACGTTATTGATGTATATGAAGATCCCACGGAGACGTAGAGGCCAACTCGCCAGGTTTGTGGTCAAATATTACCGCCGAGATGATAGGTTGGGTTAGGTTAGGTTATATTACGTTATTGAGGTTTATGAAGGACCCACGTAGACGTAGGGGCCAACTCGCCAGGAATATTGTCAAATATTACCGCCGCGATGTTAGATTGGGTTAGGTTAGGTTATGTTTCGTAATTGATGTATATGAAGGTCCCACGGAGACGTAGAGGCCAACTCGCCAGGAATGTTGTCAAATATTACCGCCGAGATGATAGGTTGGGTTAGGTTAGGTTATATTTCGTTATTGATGTATATGAAGGTCCCACGGAGACGTAGAGGCCAAGTCGCCATGAATGTGGTCAAATATTACAGCCGCGATGTTAGATTGGGTTAGGTTAGGTTATGTTTCGTAATTGATGTATATGAAGGTCCCACGGAGACGTAGAGGCCAACTCGCCAGGAATGTTGTCAAATATTACAGCCGCGATGTTAGATTGGGTTAGGATAGATTATATTACGTTATTGATGTATATGAAGGACCCACGTAGACGTAGGGGCCATCTCGTCAAGAATATTGTCAAATATTACCGCCGAGATGATAGGTTGGATTAGGTTTGGTTATATTTCGTTATTGATGTATATGGAGGTCCCGCGGAGACGCAGAGGCCAACTCGCCAGGAATTTTGTCAAATATTACCGCCGAGATGATAGGTTGGGTCAGGTTAGGTTATGTTTCGTTATTGATGTATATGAAGGTCCCACGGAGACGTAGATGCCAACTCGCCAGAAATGTTGTCAAATAATAGCGCCGAGAGGTTAGGTTGGGTCAGGTTAGGTTATATTACGTTATTGATGTATATCAAGATCCCACGGAGACGTAGAGGCCAACTCGCCATGTATGTTGCCAAATATTACCGCCGAGTTGTTAGGTTGGGGTAGGTTAGGTTATATTACGTTCTAGATGTATATAGAGGTCCCACGCAGACGTCGAAGCCAACTCGCCAGGAATTTTTTTAAATATGACCGCCGACATGACAGATTGGGTTAGGTTAGGTTATATTACGTTATTGATGTATATAAAGGTCTCTACAAGGTTGGTAGAGGCCAACAAGCCAGGAATGTTGCCAATTATTACCGCCGAGATGTTAGGTTGGGTTAGATTAGGTTATATTACGTTCTTGATGTATATAAAGGTCCCACGCAGACGTAGAGGCCAACCCTCCAGGAATGTTGTCAAATATTACCGCCGCGATGTTAGATTGGGTTAGGTTAGGTTATGTTTCGTTATTGATGTATATGAAGGCCCCACGGAGACGTGGAGGCCCACTCGCCAGGAATGATGTCAAATATTACAGCCGCGATGTTAGATTGGGTTAGGTTAGGTTATATTACGTTATTGTTGTATATAAAGGTCCCACGGAGACGCAGAGGCCAACAAGCCAGGAATGTTGTCAAATATTACCGCCGAGATGATAGGTTGGGTTAGGTTAGGTTATATTACGTTATTGATGTATATGAAGGACCCACGTAGACGTAGGGGCCATCTCGTCAAGAATATTGTCAAATATTACCGCCGAGATGATAGGTTGGATTAGGTTAGGTTATATTACGTTATTGATGTATATGAAGGACCCACGTAGACGTAGGGGCCATCTGGTCAAGAATATGGTCAAATATTACCGCCGAGATGATAGGTTGGATTAGATTAGGTTATATTACGTTATTGATGTATATAAAGGTCTCTACAAGGTTGGTAGAGGCCAACAAGCCAGGAATGTTGCCAATTATTACCGCCGAGATGTTAGGTTGGGTTAGGTTAGGTTATATTACGTTCTTGATGTATATAAAGGTCCCACGCAGACGTAGAGGCCAACCCTCCAGGAATGTTGTCAAATATTACCGCCGAGATGATAGGTTGGGTTAGGTTAGGTTATGTTTCGTTATTGATGTATATGAAGGTCCCACGGAGACGTAGAGGCCAACTCGCCACGAATGTTGTCAAATATTACAGCCGCGATGTTAGATTGGGTTAGGTTAGGTTATATTACGTTATTGTTGTATATAAATGTCCCACGGAGACGCAGAGGCCAACAAGCCAGGAATGTTGTCAAATATTACCGCCGAGATGTTAGGTTGGATTAGGTTAGGTTATATTACGTTCTTGATGTATATAAAGGTCCCACGCAGACGTAGAGGCCAACCCTTCAGGAATGTTGTCAAATATTACCGCCGAGATGATAGGTTGGGTTAGGTTAGGTTATATTACGTTATTGATGTATATGAAGATCCCACGGAGACGTAGAGGCCAACTCGCCAGGTTTGTGGTCAAATATTACCGCCGAGATGATAGGTTGGATTAGGTTAGGTTATATTACGTTATTGATGTATATGAAGGACCCACGTAGACGTAGGGGCCATCTCGTCAAGAATATTGTCAAATATTACCGCCGAGATGATAGGTTGGATTAGATTAGGTTATATTACGTTATTGATGTATATAAAGGTCTCTACAAGGTTGGTAGAGGCCAACAAGCCAGGAATGTTGCCAATTATTACCGCCGAGATGTTAGGTTGGGTTAGGTTAGGTTATATTACGTTCTTGATGTATATAAAGGTCCCACGCAGACGTAGAGGCCAACCCTCCAGGAATGTTGTCAAATATTACCGCCGCGATGTTAGATTGGGTTAGGTTAGGTTATGTTTCGTTATTGATATATATGAAGGCCCCACGGAGACGTAGAGGCCAACTGGCCAGGAATGTTGTCAAATATTACAGCCGCGATGTTAGATTGGGTTAGGTTAGGTTATATTACGTTATTGTTGTATATAAAGGTCCCACGGAGACGCAGAGGCCAACTCGCCAGGAATGTTGTCAAATATTACCGCCGAGATGATAGGTTGGGTTAGCTTAGGTTATATTACGTTATTGATGTATATGAAGGACCCACGTAGACGTAGGGGCCAACTCGCCAGGTATGTGGTCAAATATTACCGCCGAGATAATAGGTTGGGTTAGGTTTGGTTATAATTCGTTATTGATGTATATGAAGGTCTCACGGAAACGTAGAGGCCAACATGCCAGGAATGTTGCCAAATATTACCGCCGAGGTGATAGGTTGGGTTAGGTTAGGTTATATTTCGTTATTGATGTATATGAAGGTCCCACGGAGACGTAGATGCCAACTCGCCAGAAATGTTGTCAAATAATAGCGCCGAGAGGTTAGGTTGGGTCAGGTTAGTTTATATTACGTTATTGATGTATATCAAGATCCCACGGATACGTAGAGGCCAACTCGGCATGTATGTTGCCAAATATTACCGCCGAGTTGTTAGGTTGGGGTAGGTTAGGTTATATTACGTTCTTGATGCATATAAAGGTCCCACGCAGACGTCGAAGCCAACTCGCCAGGAATT
The DNA here is from genome assembly GCA_963969225.1 of Xylocopa violacea. Lineage (NCBI taxonomy): Eukaryota > Metazoa > Arthropoda > Insecta > Hymenoptera > Apidae > Xylocopa > Xylocopa violacea. Next base: position 8,142,713 of record CAXAJV010000016.1, on the reverse strand, counting down.
TTCTGAAATATGACCGCCGACATGACAGCTTGGGTTAGGTTAGGTTATATTACGTTATTGATGTATATAAAAGTCCCACGGGGACGTAGAGGCCACCAAGCCAGGAATGTTGCCAAATATTACCGCCGAGATGTTAGGTTGGGTAAGGTTAGGTTATATTACGTTATTGATGTATATGAAGATCCCACGGAGACGTAGAGGCCAACTCGCCAGGTTTGTGGTCAAATATTACCGCCGAGATGATAGGTTGGGTTAGGTTAGGTTATATTACGTTATTGATGTATATGAAGGACCCACGTAGACGTAGGGGCCATCTCGTCAAGAATATTGTCAAATATTACCGCCGAGATGATAGGTTGGATTAGATTAGGTTATATTACGTTATTGATGTATATAAAGGTCTCTACAAGGTTGGTAGAGGCCAACAAGCCAGGAATGTTGCCAATTATTACCGCCGAGATGTTAGGTTGGGTTAGGTTAGGTTATATTACGTTCTTGATGTATATAAAGGTCCCACGCAGACGTAGAGGCCAACCCTCCAGGAATGTTGTCAAATATTACCGCCGCGATGTTAGATTGGGTTAGGTAAGGTTATGTTTCGTTATTGATCTATATGAAGGCCCCACGGAGACGCAGATGCCAACTCGCCAGGTATGTTGTCAAATATTACAGCCGCGATGTTAGATTGGGTTAGGATAGGTTATATTACGTTATTGTTGTATATAAATGTCCCGCGGAGACGCAGAGGCCAACTCGCCAGGAATGTTGTCAAATATTACCGCCGAGATGATAGGTTGGGTTAGGTTAGGTTATATTTCGTTATTGATGTATATGAAGGTCCCACGGAGACGTAGGGGCCATCTCGTCAAGAATATTGTCAAATAATAGCGCCGAGAGGTTAGGTTGGGTCAGGTTAGGTTATATTACGTTATTGATGTATATCAAGATCCCACGGAGATGTAGAGGCCAACTCGCCAGGAATGTTGTCAAATATTACCGCCGAGATGATAGGTTGGGTTAGGTTAGGTTATATTTCGTTATTGATGTATATGAAGGTCCCACGGAGACGTAGAGGCCAACATGCCAGGAATGTTGCCAAATATTACCGCCGAGGTGATAGGTTGGGTTAGGTTAGGTTATATTACGTTATTGATGTATATGAAGATCCCACGGAGACGTAGAGGCCAACTCGCCAGGTTTGTGGTCAAATATTACCGCCGAGATGATAGGTTGGGTTAGGTTAGGTTATATTACGTTATTGAGGTTTATGAAGGACCCACGTAGACGTAGGGGCCAACTCGCCAGGAATATTGTCAAATATTACCGCCGCGATGTTAGATTGGGTTAGGTTAGGTTATGTTTCGTAATTGATGTATATGAAGGTCCCACGGAGACGTAGAGGCCAACTCGCCAGGAATGTTGTCAAATATTACCGCCGAGATGATAGGTTGGGTTAGGTTAGGTTATATTTCGTTATTGATGTATATGAAGGTCCCACGGAGACGTAGAGGCCAAGTCGCCATGAATGTGGTCAAATATTACAGCCGCGATGTTAGATTGGGTTAGGTTAGGTTATGTTTCGTAATTGATGTATATGAAGGTCCCACGGAGACGTAGAGGCCAACTCGCCAGGAATGTTGTCAAATATTACAGCCGCGATGTTAGATTGGGTTAGGATAGATTATATTACGTTATTGATGTATATGAAGGACCCACGTAGACGTAGGGGCCATCTCGTCAAGAATATTGTCAAATATTACCGCCGAGATGATAGGTTGGATTAGGTTTGGTTATATTTCGTTATTGATGTATATGGAGGTCCCGCGGAGACGCAGAGGCCAACTCGCCAGGAATTTTGTCAAATATTACCGCCGAGATGATAGGTTGGGTCAGGTTAGGTTATGTTTCGTTATTGATGTATATGAAGGTCCCACGGAGACGTAGATGCCAACTCGCCAGAAATGTTGTCAAATAATAGCGCCGAGAGGTTAGGTTGGGTCAGGTTAGGTTATATTACGTTATTGATGTATATCAAGATCCCACGGAGACGTAGAGGCCAACTCGCCATGTATGTTGCCAAATATTACCGCCGAGTTGTTAGGTTGGGGTAGGTTAGGTTATATTACGTTCTAGATGTATATAGAGGTCCCACGCAGACGTCGAAGCCAACTCGCCAGGAATTTTTTTAAATATGACCGCCGACATGACAGATTGGGTTAGGTTAGGTTATATTACGTTATTGATGTATATAAAGGTCTCTACAAGGTTGGTAGAGGCCAACAAGCCAGGAATGTTGCCAATTATTACCGCCGAGATGTTAGGTTGGGTTAGATTAGGTTATATTACGTTCTTGATGTATATAAAGGTCCCACGCAGACGTAGAGGCCAACCCTCCAGGAATGTTGTCAAATATTACCGCCGCGATGTTAGATTGGGTTAGGTTAGGTTATGTTTCGTTATTGATGTATATGAAGGCCCCACGGAGACGTGGAGGCCCACTCGCCAGGAATGATGTCAAATATTACAGCCGCGATGTTAGATTGGGTTAGGTTAGGTTATATTACGTTATTGTTGTATATAAAGGTCCCACGGAGACGCAGAGGCCAACTCGCCAGGAATGTTGTCAAATATTACCGCCGAGATGATAGGTTGGGTTAGGTTAGGTTATATTACGTTATTGATGTATATGAAGGACCCACGTAGACGTAGGGGTCATCTCGCCAAGAATATTGTCAAATAATAGCGCCGAGAGGTTAGGTTGGGTCAGGTTAGGTTATATTACGTTATTGATGTATATCAAGATCCCACGGAGATGTAGAGGCCAACTCGCCAGGAATGTTGTCAAATATTACCGCCGAGATGATAGGTTGGGTTAGGTTAGGTTATATTTCGTTATTGATGTATATGAAGGTCCCACGGAGACGTAGAGGCCAACATGCCAGGAATGTTGCCAAATATTACCGCCGAGGTGATAGGTTGTGTTAGGTTAGGTTATATTACGTTATTGATGTATATGAAGATCCCACGGAGACGTAGAGGCCAACTCGCCAGGTTTGTGGTCAAATATTACCGCCGAGATGATAGGTTGGGTTAGGTTAGGTTATATTACGTTATTGAGGTTTATGAAGGACCCACGTAGACGTAGGGGCCAACTCGCCAGGAATATTGTCAAATATTACCGCCGCGATGTTAGATTGGGTTAGGTTAGGTTATGTTTCGTAATTGATGTATATGAAGGTCCCACGGAGACGTAGAGGCCAACTCGCCAGGAATGTTGTCAAATATTACCGCCGAGATGATAGGTTGGGTTAGGTTAGGTTATATTTCGTTATTGATGTATATGAAGGTCCCACGGAGACGTAGAGGCCAAGTCGCCATGAATGTGGTCAAATATTACAGCCGCGATGTTAGATTGGGTTAGGTTAGGTTATGTTTCGTAATTGATGTATATGAAGGTCCCACGGAGACGTAGAGGCCAACTCGCCAGGAATGTTGTCAAATATTACAGCCGCGATGTTAGATTGGGTTAGGATAGATTATATTACGTTATTGATGTATATGAAGGACCCACGTAGACGTAGGGGCCATCTCGTCAAGAATATTGTCAAATATTACCGCCGAGATGATAGGTTGGATTAGGTTTGGTTATATTTCGTTATTGATGTATATGGAGGTCCCGCGGAGACGCAGAGGCCAACTCGCCAGGAATTTTGTCAAATATTACCGCCGAGATGATAGGTTGGGTCAGGTTAGGTTATGTTTCGTTATTGATGTATATGAAGGTCCCACGGAGACGTAGATGCCAACTCGCCAGAAATGTTGTCAAATAATAGCGCCGAGAGGTTAGGTTGGGTCAGGTTAGGTTATATTACGTTATTGATGTATATCAAGATCCCACGGAGACGTAGAGGCCAACTCGCCATGTATGTTGCCAAATATTACCGCCGAGTTGTTAGGTTGGGGTAGGTTAGGTTATATTACGTTCTAGATGTATATAGAGGTCCCACGCAGACGTCGAAGCCAACTCGCCAGGAATTTTTTTAAATATGACCGCCGACATGACAGATTGGGTTAGGTTAGGTTATATTACGTTATTGATGTATATAAAGGTCTCTACAAGGTTGGTAGAGGCCAACAAGCCAGGAATGTTGCCAATTATTACCGCCGAGATGTTAGGTTGGGTTAGATTAGGTTATATTACGTTCTTGATGTATATAAAGGTCCCACGCAGACGTAGAGGCCAACCCTCCAGGAATGTTGTCAAATATTACCGCCGCGATGTTAGATTGGGTTAGGTTAGGTTATGTTTCGTTATTGATGTATATGAAGGCCCCACGGAGACGTGGAGGCCCACTCGCCAGGAATGATGTCAAATATTACAGCCGCGATGTTAGATTGGGTTAGGTTAGGTTATATTACGTTATTGTTGTATATAAAGGTCCCACGGAGACGCAGAGGCCAACAAGCCAGGAATGTTGTCAAATATTACCGCCGAGATGATAGGTTGGGTTAGGTTAGGTTATATTACGTTATTGATGTATATGAAGGACCCACGTAGACGTAGGGGCCATCTCGTCAAGAATATTGTCAAATATTACCGCCGAGATGATAGGTTGGATTAGGTTAGGTTATATTACGTTATTGATGTATATGAAGGACCCACGTAGACGTAGGGGCCATCTGGTCAAGAATATGGTCAAATATTACCGCCGAGATGATAGGTTGGATTAGATTAGGTTATATTACGTTATTGATGTATATAAAGGTCTCTACAAGGTTGGTAGAGGCCAACAAGCCAGGAATGTTGCCAATTATTACCGCCGAGATGTTAGGTTGGGTTAGGTTAGGTTATATTACGTTCTTGATGTATATAAAGGTCCCACGCAGACGTAGAGGCCAACCCTCCAGGAATGTTGTCAAATATTACCGCCGAGATGATAGGTTGGGTTAGGTTAGGTTATGTTTCGTTATTGATGTATATGAAGGTCCCACGGAGACGTAGAGGCCAACTCGCCACGAATGTTGTCAAATATTACAGCCGCGATGTTAGATTGGGTTAGGTTAGGTTATATTACGTTATTGTTGTATATAAATGTCCCACGGAGACGCAGAGGCCAACAAGCCAGGAATGTTGTCAAATATTACCGCCGAGATGTTAGGTTGGATTAGGTTAGGTTATATTACGTTCTTGATGTATATAAAGGTCCCACGCAGACGTAGAGGCCAACCCTTCAGGAATGTTGTCAAATATTACCGCCGAGATGATAGGTTGGGTTAGGTTAGGTTATATTACGTTATTGATGTATATGAAGATCCCACGGAGACGTAGAGGCCAACTCGCCAGGTTTGTGGTCAAATATTACCGCCGAGATGATAGGTTGGATTAGGTTAGGTTATATTACGTTATTGATGTATATGAAGGACCCACGTAGACGTAGGGGCCATCTCGTCAAGAATATTGTCAAATATTACCGCCGAGATGATAGGTTGGATTAGATTAGGTTATATTACGTTATTGATGTATATAAAGGTCTCTACAAGGTTGGTAGAGGCCAACAAGCCAGGAATGTTGCCAATTATTACCGCCGAGATGTTAGGTTGGGTTAGGTTAGGTTATATTACGTTCTTGATGTATATAAAGGTCCCACGCAGACGTAGAGGCCAACCCTCCAGGAATGTTGTCAAATATTACCGCCGCGATGTTAGATTGGGTTAGGTTAGGTTATGTTTCGTTATTGATATATATGAAGGCCCCACGGAGACGTAGAGGCCAACTGGCCAGGAATGTTGTCAAATATTACAGCCGCGATGTTAGATTGGGTTAGGTTAGGTTATATTACGTTATTGTTGTATATAAAGGTCCCACGGAGACGCAGAGGCCAACTCGCCAGGAATGTTGTCAAATATTACCGCCGAGATGATAGGTTGGGTTAGCTTAGGTTATATTACGTTATTGATGTATATGAAGGACCCACGTAGACGTAGGGGCCAACTCGCCAGGTATGTGGTCAAATATTACCGCCGAGATAATAGGTTGGGTTAGGTTTGGTTATAATTCGTTATTGATGTATATGAAGGTCTCACGGAAACGTAGAGGCCAACATGCCAGGAATGTTGCCAAATATTACCGCCGAGGTGATAGGTTGGGTTAGGTTAGGTTATATTTCGTTATTGATGTATATGAAGGTCCCACGGAGACGTAGATGCCAACTCGCCAGAAATGTTGTCAAATAATAGCGCCGAGAGGTTAGGTTGGGTCAGGTTAGTTTATATTACGTTATTGATGTATATCAAGATCCCACGGATACGTAGAGGCCAACTCGGCATGTATGTTGCCAAATATTACCGCCGAGTTGTTAGGTTGGGGTAGGTTAGGTTATATTACGTTCTTGATGCATATAAAGGTCCCACGCAGACGTCGAAGCCAACTCGCCAGGAATTTTCTGAAATATGACCGCCGACATGACAGCTTGGGTTAGGTTAGGTTATATTACGTTATTGATGTATATAAAAGTCCCACGGGGACGTAGAGGCCACCAAGCCAGGAATGTTGCCAAATATTACCGCCGAGATGTTAGGTTGGGTAAGGTTAGGTTATATTACGTTATTGATGTATATGAAGATCCCACGGAGACGTAGAGGCCAACTCGCCAGGTTTGTGGTCAAATATTACCGCCGAGATGATAGGTTGGGTTAGGTTAGGTTATATTACGTTATTGATGTATATGAAGGACCCACGTAGACGTAGGGGCCATCTCGTCAAGAATATTGTCAAATATTACCGCCGAGATGATAGGTTGGATTAGATTAGGTTATATTACGTTATTGATGTATATAAAGGTCTCTACAAGGTTGGTAGAGGCCAACAAGCCAGGAATGTTGCCAATTATTACCGCCGAGATGTTAGGTTGGGTTAGGTTAGGTTATATTACGTTCTTGATGTATATAAAGGTCCCACGCAGACGTAGAGGCCAACCCTCCAGGAATGTTGTCAAATATTACCGCCGCGATGTTAGATTGGGTTAGGTTAGGTTATGTTTCGTTATTGATGTATATGAAGGCCCCACGGAGACGTAGAGGCCAACTCGCCAGGAATGTTGTCAAATATTACAGCCGCGATGTTAGATTGGTTTAGGTTAGGTTATATTACGTTATTGTTGTATATAAAGGTCCCACGGAGACGCAGAGGCCAACTCGCCAGGAATGTTGTCAAATATTACCGCCGAGATGATAGGTTGGGTTAGCTTAGGTTATATTACGTTATTGATGTATATGAAGGACCCACGTAGACGTAGGGGCCAACTCGCCAGGTATGTGGTCAAATATTACCGCCGAGATAATAGGTTGGGTTAGGTTTGGTTATAATTCGTTATTGATGTATATGAAGGTCTCACGGAGACGTAGAGGCCAACATGCCAGGAATGTTGCCAAATATTACCGCCGAGGTGATACGTTGGGTTAGGTTAGGTTATATTTCGTTATTGATGTATATGAAGGTCCCACGGAGACGTAGATGCCAACTCGCCAGAAATGTTGTCAAATAATAGCGCCGAGAGGTTAGGTTGGGTCAGGTTAGTTTATATTACGTTATTGATGTATATCAAGATCCCACGGATACGTAGAGGCCAACTCGGCATGTATGTTGCCAAATATTACCGCCGAGTTGTTAGGTTGGGGTAGGTTAGGTTATATTACGTTCTTGATGCATATAAAGGTCCCACGCCGACGTCGAAGCCAACTCGCCAGGAATTTTCTGAAATATGACCGCCGACATGACAGATTGGGTTAGGTTAGGTTATATTACGTTATTGATGTATATAAAAGTCCCACGGGGACGTAGAGGCCACCAAGCCAGGAATGTTGCCAAATATTACCGCCGAGATGTTAGGTTGGGTAAGGTTAGGTTATATTACGTTATTGATGTATATGATGATCCCACGGAGACGTAGAGGCCAACTCGCCAGGTTTGTGGTCAAATATTACCGCCGAGATGATAGGTTGGGTTAGGTTAGGTTATATTACGTTATTGAGGTTTATGAAGGACCCACGTAGACGTAGGGGCCAACTCGCCAGGAATATTGTCAAATATTACCGCCGCGATGTTAGATTGGGTTAGGTTAGGTTATGTTTCGTTATTGATGTATATGAAGGTCCCACGGAGACGTAGAGGCCAACTCGCCAGGAATGTTGTCAAATATTACAGCCGCGATGTTAGATTGGGTTAGGTTAGGTTATATTACATTATTGTTGTATATAAAGGTCCCACGGAGACGCAGAGGCCAACGCGCCAGGAATGTTGTCAAATATTACCGCCGAGATGATAGGTTGGGTTAGGTTAGGTTATATTACGTTATTGATGTATATGAAGGACCCACGTAGACGTAGGGGCCATCTCGTCAAGAATATTGTCAAATATTACCGCCGAGATGATAGGTTGGATTAGGTTAGGTTATATTACGTTATTGATGTATATGAAGGACCCACGTAGACGTAGGGGCCATCTCGTCAAGAATATTGTCAAATATTACCGCCGAGATGATAGGTTGGATTAGATTAGGTTATATTACGTTATTGATGTATATAAAGGTCTCTACAAGGTTGGTAGAGGCCAACAAGCCAGGAATGTTGCCAATTATTATCGCCGAGATGTTAGGTTGGGTTAGGTTAGGTTATATTACGTTCTTGATGTATATAAAGGTCCCACGCAGACGTAGAGGCCAACCCTCCAGGAATGTTGTCAAATATTACCGCCGCGATGTTAGATTGGGTTAGGTTAGGTTATGTTTCGTTATTGATGTATATGAAGGCCCCACGGAGACGTAGAGGCCAACTCGCCAGGAATGTTGTCAAATATTACAGCCGCGATGTTAGATTGGGTTAGGTTAGGTTATATTACGTTCTTGATGTATATAAAGGTCCCACGCAGACGTAGAGGCCAACCCGCCAGGAATGTTGTCAAATATTACAGCCGCGATGTTAGATTGGGTTAGGTTAGGTTATATTACATTATTGTTGTATATAAAGGTCCCACGGAGACGCAGAGGCCAACGCGCCAGGAATGTTGTCAAATATTACCGCCGAGATGATAGGTTGGGTTAGGTTAGGTTATATTACGTTATTGATGTATATGAAGGACCCACGTAGACGTAGGGGCCATCTCGTCAAGAATATTGTCAAATATTACCGCCGAGATGATAGGTTGGATTAGGTTAGGTTATATTACGTTATTGATGTATATGAAGGACCCACGTAGACGTAGGGGCCATCTCGTCAAGAATATTGTCAAATATTACCGCCGAGATGATAGGTTGGATTAGATTAGGTTATATTACGTTATTGATGTATATAAAGGTCTCTACAAGGTTGGTAGAGGCCAACAAGCCAGGAATGTTGCCAATTATTACCGCCGAGATGTTAGGTTGGGTTAGGTTAGGTTATATTACGTTCTTGATGTATATAAAGGTCCCACGCAGACGTAGAGGCCAACCCTCCAGGAATGTTGTCAAATATTACCGCCGCGATGTTAGATTGGGTTAGGTTAGGTTATGTTTCGTTATTGATGTATATGAAGGCCCCACGGAGACGTAGAGGCCAACTCGCCAGGAATGTTGTCAAATATTACAGCCGCGATGTTAGATTGGGTTAGGTTAGGTTATATTACGTTATTGTTGTATATAAAGGTCCCACGGAGACGCAGAGGCCAACTCGCCAGGAATGTTGTCAAATATTACCGCCGAGATGATAGGTTGGGTTAGCTTAGGTTATATTACGTTATTGATGTATATGAAGGACCCACGTAGACGTAGGGGCCAACTCGCCAGGTATGTGGTCAAATATTACCGCCGAGATAATAGGTTGGGTTAGGTTTGGTTATAATTCGTTATTGATGTATATGAAGGTCTCACGGAGACGTAGAGGCCAACATGCCAGGAATGTTGCCAAATATTACCGCCGAGGTGATAGGTTGGGTTAGGTTAGGTTATATTTCGTTATTGATGTATATGAAGGTCCCACGGAGACGTAGATGCCAACTCGCCAGAAATGTTGTCAAATAATAGCGCCGAGAGGTTAGGTTGGGTCAGGTTAGTTTATATTACGTTATTGATGTATATCAAGATCCCACGGATACGTAGAGGCCAACTCGGCATGTATGTTGCCAAATATTACCGCCGAGTTGTTAGGTTGGGGTAGGTTAGGTTATATTACGTTCTTGATGCATATAAAGGTCCCACGCAGACGTCGAAGCCAACTCGCCAGGAATTTTCTGAAATATGACCGCCGACATGACAGATTGGGTTAGGTTAGGTTATATTACGTTATTGATGTATATAAAAGTCCCACGGGGACGTAGAGGCCACCAAGCCAGGAATGTTGCCAAATATTACCGCCGAGATGTTAGGTTGGGTAAGGTTAGGTTATATTACGTTATTGATGTATATGATGATCCCACGGAGACGTAGAGGCCAACTCGCCAGGTTTGTGGTCAAATATTACCGCCGAGATGATAGGTTGGGTTAGGTTAGGTTATATTACGTTATTGAGGTTTATGAAGGACCCACGTAGACGTAGGGGCCAACTCGCCAGGAATATTGTCAAATATTACCGCCGCGATGTTAGATTGGGTTAGGTTAGGTTATGTTTCGTTATTGATGTATATGAATGTCCCACGGAGACGTAGAGGCCAACTCGCCAGGAATGTTGTCAAATATTACAGCCGCGATGTTAGATTGGGTTAGGTTAGGTTATATTACATTATTGTTGTATATAAAGGTCCCACGGAGACGCAGAGGCCAACGCGCCAGGAATGTTGTCAAATATTACCGCCGAGATGATAGGTTGGGTTAGGTTAGGTTATATTACGTTATTGATGTATATGAAGGACCCACGTAGACGTAGGGGCCATCTCGTCAAGAATATTGTCAAATATTACCGCCGAGATGATAGGTTGGATTAGGTTAGGTTATATTACGTTATTGATGTATATGAAGGACCCACGTAGACGTAGGGGCCATCTCGTCAAGAATATTGTCAAATATTACCGCCGAGATGATAGGTTGGATTAGATTAGGTTATATTACGTTATTGATGTATATAAAGGTCTCTACAAGGTTGGTAGAGGCCAACAAGCCAGGAATGTTGCCAATTATTATCGCCGAGATGTTAGGTTGGGTTAGGTTAGGTTATATTACGTTCTTGATGTATATAAAGGTCCCACGCAGACGTAGAGGCCAACCCTCCAGGAATGTTGTCAAATATTACCGCCGCGATGTTAGATTGGGTTAGGTTAGGTTATGTTTCGTTATTGATGTATATGAAGGCCCCACGGAGACGTAGAGGCCAACTCGCCAGGAATGTTGTCAAATATTACAGCCGCGATGTTAGATTGGGTTAGGTTAGGTTATATTACATTATTGTTGTATATAAAGGTCCCACGGAGACGCAGAGGCCAACTCGCCAGGAATGTTGTCAAATATTACCGCCGAGATGATAGGTTGGGTTAGGTTAGGTTATATTACGTTATTGATGTATATGAAGGACCCACGTAGACGTAGGGGCCATCTCGTCAAGAATATTGTCAAATATTACCGCCGAGATGATAGGTTGGATTAGGTTAGGTTATATTACGTTATTGATGTATATGAAGGACCCACGTAGACGTAGGGGCCATCTCGTCAAGAATATTGTCAAATATTACCGCCGAGATGATAGGTTGGATTAGATTAGGTTATATTACGTTATTGATGTATATAAAGGTCTCTACAAGGTTGGTAGAGGCCAACAAGCCAGGAATGTTGCCAATTATTATCGCCGAGATGTTAGGTTGGGTTAGGTTAGGTTATATTACGTTCTTGATGTATATAAAGGTCCCACGCAGACGTAGAGGCCAACCCTCCAGGAATGTTGTCAAATATTACCGCCGCGATGTTAGATTGGGTTAGGTTAGGTTATGTTTCGTTATTGATGTATATGAAGGCCCCACGGAGACGTAGAGGCCAACTCGCCAGGAATGTTGTCAAATATTACAGCCGCGATGTTAGATTGGGTTAGGTTAGGTTATATTACGTTCTTGATGTATATAAAGGTCCCACGCAGACATAGAGGCCAACCCGCCAGGAATGTTGTCAAATATTACAGCCGCGATGTTAGATTGGGTTAGGTTAGGTTATATTACATTATTGTTGTATATAAAGGTCCCACGGAGACGCAGAGGCCAACCCTCCAGGAATGTTGTCAAATATTACCGCCGCGATGTTAGATTGGGTTAGGTTAGGTTATGTTTCGTTATTGATGTATATGAAGGTCCCACGGAGACGTAGAGGCCAACTCGCCAGGAATGTTGTCAAATATTACAGCCGCGATGTTAGATTGGGTTAGGTTAGGTTATATTACATTATTGTTGTATATAAAGGTCCCACGGAGACGCAGAGGCCAACTCGCCAGGAATGTTGTCAAATATTACCGCCGAGATGATAGGTTGGGTTAGGTTAGGTTATATTACGTTATTGATGTATATGAAGGACCCACGTAGACGTAGGGGCCATCTCGTCAAGAATATTGTCAAATATTACCGCCGAGATGATAGGTTGGATTAGGTTAGGTTATATTACGTTATTGATGTATATGAAGGACCCACGTAGACGTAGGGGCCATCTCGTCAAGAATATTGTCAAATATTACCGCCGAGATGATAGGTTGGATTAGATTAGGTTATATTACGTTATTGATGTATATAAAGGTCTCTACAAGGTTGGTAGAGGCCAACAAGCCAGGAATGTTGCCAATTATTACCGCCGAGATGTTAGGTTGGGTTAGGTTAGGTTATATTACGTTCTTGATGTATATAAAGGTCCCACGCAGACGTAGAGGCCAACTCGCCAGGAATGTTGTCAAATATTACCGCCGAGATGATAGGTTGGGTTAGGTTAGGTTATGTTTCGTTATTGATGTATATAAAGGTCCCACCGATACGTAGAGGCCAACTCGGCAGGAATGTTGTCAAATATTACCGCCGAGATGTTCGGTTGAGTTAGGTTAGGTTATATTACGTTCTTGATGTATATGAAGGTCCCACGGAGACGTAGAGGCCAACTCGCCAGGAATGTTGTCAAATATTACAGCCGAGATGATAGGTTGGGTTAGGTTAGGTTATATTACGTTATTGATGTATATGAAGGACCCACGTTGACGTAGAGGCCAACATGCCAGGAATGTTGTCAAATATTACAGCCGCGATGTTAGATTGGGTTAGGTTATGTTATATTACGTTATTGATGTATATAAAGGTCCCACCGATACGTAGAGGCCAACTCGGCAGGAATGTTGTCAAATATTACCGCCGAGATGTTCGGTTGAGTTAGGTTAGGTTATATTACGTTCTTGATGTATATGAAGGTCCCACGGAGACGTAGAGGCCAACTCGCCAGGAATGTTGTCAAATATTACCGCCGAGATGTTAGGTTGGGTTAGGTTAGGTTATATTACGTTCTTGATGTATATAAAGGTCCCACGCAGACGTAGAGGCCAACCCTCCAGGAATGTTGTCAAATATTACCGCCGAGATGATAGGTTGGGTTAGGTTAGGTTATATTTCGTTATTGATGTATATGAAGGTCCCACGGAGACGTAGAGGCCAACTCGCCATGAATGATGTCAAATATTACAGCCGCGATGTTAGATTGGGTTAGGTTAGGTTATATTACGTTATTGTAGTATATAAAGGTCCCACGGAGACGCAGAGGCCAACTCGCCAGGAATGTTGTCAAATATTACCGCCGAGATGATAGGTTGGGTTAGGTTAGGTTATGTTTCGTTATTGATGTATATGAAGGTCCCACGGAGACGTAGAGGCCAACTCGCCAGGAATGTTGTCAAATATTACAGCCGCGATGTTAGATTGGGTTAGGTTAGGTTATATTACATTATTGTTGTATATAAAGGTCCCACGGAGACGCAGAGGCCAACTCGCCAGGAATGTTGTCAAATATTACCGCCGAGATGATAGGTTGGGTTAGGTTAGGTTATATTACGTTATTGATGTATATGAAGGACCCACGTAGACGTAGGGGCCATCTCGTCAAGAATATTGTCAAATATTACCGCCGAGATGATAGGTTGGATTAGGTTAGGTTATATTACGTTATTGATGTATATGAAGGACCCACGTAGACGTAGGGGCCATCTCGTCAAGAATATTGTCAAATATTACCGCCGAGATGATAGGTTGGATTAGATTAGGTTATATTACGTTATTGATGTATATAAAGGTCTCTACAAGGTTGGTAGAGGCCAACAAGCCAGGAATGTTGCCAATTATTACCGCCGAGATGTTAGGTTGGGTTAGGTTAGGTTATATTACGTTCTTGATGTATATAAAGGTCCCACGCAGACGTAGAGGCCAACTCGCCAGGAATGTTGTCAAATATTACCGCCGAGATGATAGGTTGGGTTAGGTTAGGTTATGTTTCGTTATTGATGTATATAAAGGTCCCACCGATACGTAGAGGCCAACTCGGCAGGAATGTTGTCAAATATTACCGCCGAGATGTTCGGTTGAGTTAGGTTAGGTTATATTACGTTCTTGATGTATATGAAGGTCCCACGGAGACGTAGAGGCCAACTCGCCAGGAATGTTGTCAAATATTACAGCCGAGATGATAGGTTGGGTTAGGTTAGGTTATATTACGTTATTGATGTATATGAAGGACCCACGTTGACGTAGAGGCCAACATGCCAGGAATGTTGTCAAATATTACAGCCGCGATGTTAGATTGGGTTAGGTTATGTTATATTACGTTATTGATGTATATAAAGGTCCCACCGATACGTAGAGGCCAACTCGGCAGGAATGTTGTCAAATATTACCGCCGAGATGTTCGGTTGAGTTAGGTTAGGTTATATTACGTTCTTGATGTATATGAAGGTCCCACGGAGACGTAGAGGCCAACTCGCCAGGAATGTTGTCAAATATTACCGCCGAGATGTTAGGTTGGGTTAGGTTAGGTTATATTACGTTCTTGATGTATATAAAGGTCCCACGCAGACGTAGAGGCCAACCCTCCAGGAATGTTGTCAAATATTACCGCCGAGATGATAGGTTGGGTTAGGTTAGGTTATATTTCGTTATTGATGTATATGAAGGTCCCACGGAGACGTAGAGGCCAACTCGCCATGAATGATGTCAAATATTACAGCCGCGATGTTAGATTGGGTTAGGTTAGGTTATATTACGTTATTGTAGTATATAAAGGTCCCACGGAGACGCAGAGGCCAACTCGCCAGGAATGTTGTCAAATATTACCGCCGAGATGATAGGTTGGGTTAGGTTAGGTTATGTTTCGTTATTGATGTATATGAAGGTCCCACGGAGACGTAGAGGCCAACTCGCCAGGAATGTTGTCAAATATTAGAGCCGCGATGTTAGATTGGGTTAGGTTAGGTTATATTACGTTATTGTTGTATATAAAGGTCCCACGGAGACGCAGAGGCCAACAAGCCAGGAATGTTGTCAAATATTACCTTCGAGATGATAATAGGTTGGGTTAGGTTAGGTTATATTACGTTATTGATGTATATGAAGGACCCACGTAGACGTAGGGGCCATCTCGTCAAGAATATTGTCAAATATTACCGCCGAGATGATAGGTTGGGGTAGGTTAGGTTATATTACGTTCTTGATGTATATAAAGGTCCGACGCAGACGTCGAAGCCAACCCGCCAGGAATTTTCTGAAATATGACCGCCGACATGACAGATTGGGTTAGGTTATGTTATATTACGTTATTGGTGTATATAAAAGTCCCACGGGGACGTAGAGGCCAACAAGCCAGGAATGTTGCCAAATATTACCGCCGAGTTGTTAGGTTGGGGTAGGTTAGGTTATATTACGTTTTTGATGTATATAATGGTCCCACGCAGACGTCGAAGCCAACTCGCCAGGAATTTTCTGAAATATGACCGCCGACATGACAGATTGGGTTAGGTTAGGTTATATTACGTTATTGGTGTATATAAAAGTCCCACGGGGACGTAGAGGCCAACAAGCCAGGAATGTTGCCAAATATTACCGCCGAGATGTTCGGTTGGGTTAGGTTAGGTTATATTACGTTCTTGATGTATATAAAGGTCCCACGCAGACGTAGAGGCCATCCCTCCAGGAATGTTGTCAAATATTACAGCCGCGAAGTTAGATTGGGTTAGGTTAGGTTATATTACGTTATTGTTGTATATGAAGGTCCCACGGAGACGTAGAGGCCAACTCGCCAGGAATGTTGTCAAATATTACAGCCGCGATGTTAGATTGGGTTAGGTTAGGTTATATTACGTTATTGTTGTATATAAAGGTCCCACGGAGACGCAGAGGCCAACTCGCCAGGAATGTTGTCAAATATTACCGCCTAGATGATAGGTTGGGTTAGGTTAGGTTATATTACGTTATTGATGTATATGAAGGACCCACGTAGACGTAGGGGCCATCTCGTCAAGAATATTGTCAAATATTACCGCCGAGATGATAGGTTGGGGTAGGGTAGGTTATATTACGTTCTTGATGTATATAAAGGTCCCACGCAGACGTCGAAGCCAACCCGCCAGGAATTTTCTGAAATATGACCGCCGACATGACAG
Source organism: Xylocopa violacea (assembly GCA_963969225.1). Taxonomy (NCBI): domain Eukaryota; kingdom Metazoa; phylum Arthropoda; class Insecta; order Hymenoptera; family Apidae; genus Xylocopa; species Xylocopa violacea. The sequence continues at coordinate 8,126,090 of CAXAJV010000016.1, read as the reverse complement.
ATTGGGTTAGGTTAGGTTATATTACGTTATTGGTGTATATAAAAGTCCCACTGGGACGTAGAGGCCAACAAGCCAGGAATGTTGCCAAATATTACCGCCGAGATGTTAGGTTGGGTTAGGTTAGGTTATATTACGTTATTGATGTATATGAAGATCCACGGAGACGTAGATGCCAACTCGCCAGGTTTGTGGTCAAATATTACCGCCGAAATGATAGGTTGGGTTAGGTTAGGTTATATTACGTTATTGAGGTTTATGAAGGACCCACGTAGACGTAGGGGCCAACTCGCCAGGAATATTGTCAAATGTTACCGCCGAGATGATAGGTTGGATTAGGTTAGGTTATATTACGTTATTGATGTATATAAATGTCCCACGGAGGCGTAGAGGCACACGCCAGGTATGTTGTCAAATATTACAGCCGCGATGTTAGATTGGGTTAGGTTATGTTATATTACGTTATTGTTGTATATAAAGGTCCCACGGAGACGCAGAGGCCAACTCGCCAGGAATGTTGTCAAATATTACCGCCGAGATGTTAGGTTGGGTTAGGTTAGGTTATATTACGTTATTGATGTATATGAAGGACCCACGTAGACGTAGGGGCCATCTCGTCAAGAATATTGTCAAATATTACCGCCGAGATGATAGGTTGGGGTAGGGTAGGTTATATTACGTTCTTGATGTATATAAAGGTCCCACGCAGACGTCGAAGCCAACCCGCCAGGAATTTTCTGAAATATGACCGCCGACATGACAGATTGGGTTAGGTTAGGTTATATTACGTTATTGGTGTATATCAAGATCCCACGGAGACGTAGAGGCCAACTCGCCAGGAATATTGTACAATATTACCGCCGAGATGATAGGTTGGGTTAGGTTAGGTTATATTTCGTTATTGATGTATATGAAGGTCCCACGGAGACGGAGAGGCCAACAAGACAGGAATGTTGTCAAATATTACCGCCGAGATGATAGGTTGGGTTAGGTTAGGTTATATTTCGTTATTGATGTATATGAAGGTCCCACGGAGACGTAGAGGCCAACTCGCCAGGAATGTTGTCAAATATTACAGCCGCGATGTTAGGTTGGGTTAGGTTAGGTTATATTAGGTTATGGATGTATATAAAGGTCCCACGGAGACTTAGATGCCAACATGCCAGGAATGTTGTCAAATATTACACCCGCGATGTTAGATTGGGTTAGGTTAGGTTATATTACGTTATTGATGTATACAAAGGAACCACGGTGACGCAGAGGCCAACTCGCCAGGAATGTTGTCAAATATTACCGCCGAGATGATAGGTTGGGTTATGTTAAGTTATATTACGTTATTGATGTATATGAAGGACCCACGTAGACGTAGAGGCCAACATGCCAGGAATGTTGTCAAATATTACAGCCGCGATGTTAGATTGGGTTAGGTTAGGTTATATTACGTTATTGATGTATATGAAGGACCCACGTAGACGTAGGGGCCATCTCGTCAAGAATATTGTCAAATATTACCGCCGAGATGATAGGGTGGGGTAGGTTAGGTTATATTACGTTATTGTTGTATATAAAGGTCCCACGGAGACGCAGAGGCCAACTCGCCAGGAATGTTGTCAAATATTACCGCCGAGATGATAGGTTGGGTAATGTTAAGTTATATTACGTTATTGATGTATATGAAGGACCCACGTAGACGTAGAGGCCAACATGCCAGGAATGTTGTCAAATATTACAGCCGCGATGTTATATTGGGTTAGGTTATGTTATATTACGTTATTGATGTATATAAAGGTCCCACCGATACGTAGAGGCCAACTCGCCAGGAATGTTGTCAAATATTACCGCCGAGATGTTCGGTTGGGTTAGGTTAGGTTATATTACGTTCTTGATGTATATAAAGGTCCCACGCAGACGTAGAGGCCAACCCTCCAGGAATGTTGTCAAATATTACCGCCGAGATGATAGGTTGGGTTAGGTTAGGTTATGTTACGTTCTTGATGTATATAAAGGTCCCACGCAGACGTCGAAACCAACCCGCCAGTAATTTTCTGAAATATGACCGCCGACATGACAGATTGGGTTAGGTTAGGTTATATTACGTTATTGGTGTATATAAAAGTCCCACGGGGACGTAGAGGCCAACAAGCCAGGAATGTTGCCAAATATTACCGCCGAGATGTTAGGTTGGGTTAGGTTAGGTTATATTACGTTATTGATGTATATGAAGGTCCCACGGAGACGTAGAGGCCAACTCGCCAGGTTTGTGGTCAAATATTACCGCCGAGATGATAGGTTGGGTTAGGTTAGGCTATATTACGTTATTGAGGTTTATGAAGGACCCACGTAGACGTAGGGGCCAACTCGCCAGGAATATTGTCAAATATTACAGCCGCGATGTTAGATTGGGTTAGGTTATGTTATATTACGTTATTGTTGTATATAAAGGTCCCACGGAGACGTAGATGCCAACATGCCAGGAATGTTGTCAAATATTACAGCCGCGATGTTAGATTGGGTTAGGTTAGGTTATATTACGTTATTGATGTTTACAAAGGAACCACGGAGACGTAGAGTCCAACAAGCCAGGAATGTTGCCAAATATTACCGCCGAGTTGTTAGGTTGGGGTAGGTTAGGTTATATTACGTTCTTGATGTATATAAAGGTCCCACGCAGACGTCGAAGCCAACTCGCCAGGAATTTTCTGAAATATGACCGCCGACATGACAGATTGGGTTAGGTTAGGTTATATTACGTTATTGGTGTATATAAAAGTCCCACGGGGACGTAGAGGCCAACAAGCCAGGAATGTTGCCAAATATTACCGCCGAGATGTTCGGTTGGGTTAGGTTAGGTTATATTACGTTCTTGATGTATATAAAGGTCCCACGCAGACGTAGAGGCCAACCGTCCAGGAATGTTGTCAAATATTACAGCCGCGATGTTAGATTGGGTTAGGTTAGGTTATATTACGTTATTGTTGTATATAAAGGTCCCACGGAGACGCAGAGGCCAACTCGCCAGGAATGTTGTCAAATATTACCGCCGAGATGATAGGTTGGGTTAGGTTAAGTTATATTACGTTATTGATGTATATGAAGGACCCACGTAGACGTAGAGGCCAACATGCCAGGAATGTTGTCAAATATTACCGCCGAGATGTTCGGTTGGGTTAGGTTAGGTTATATTACGTTCTTGATGTATATAAAGGTCCCACGCAGACGTAGAGGCCAACCCTCCAGGAATGTTGTCAAATATTACCGCCGAGATGATGGGTTGGGTTAGGTTAGGTTATGTTTCGTTATTGATGCATATGAAGGGCCCACGGAGACGTAGAGGCCAACTCACCAGGAATGTTGTCAAATATTACCGCCGAGATGATAGGTTGGATCAGGTTAGGTTATATTACGTTATTGATGTATATGAAGATCCCACGGAGGCGTAGAGGCCAACGCGCCAGGTATGTGGTCAAATATTACCGCCGAGATGATAGGTTGGGTTAGGTTTGGTTATATTACGTTATTGATGTACATGAAGGACCCACGTAGACGTAGAGGCCAACAAGCCAGGAATGTTGCCAAATATTACCGCCGAGTTGTTAGGTTGGGGTAGGTTAGGTTATATTACGTTCTTGATGTATATAAAGGTCCCACGCAGACGTAGAGGCCAACCCTCCAGGAATGTTGTCAAATATTACCGCCGAGATGATAGGTTGGGTTAGGTTAGGTTATGTTACGTTCTTGATGTATATAAAGGTCCCACGCAGACGTCGAAACCAACCCGCCAGTAATTTTCTGAAATATGACCGCCGACATGACAGATTGGGTTAGGTTAGGTTATATTACGTTCTTGATGTATATAAAGGTCCCACGCAGACGTAGAGGCCAACCCTCCAGGAATGTTGTCAAATATTACAGCCGCGATGTTAGATTGGGTTAGGTTAGGTTATATTACGTTATTGTTGTATATAAAGGTCCCACGGAGACGCAGAGGCCAACTCGCCAGGAATGTTGTCAAATATTACCGCCGAGATGATAGGTTGGGTTAGGTTAAGTTATATTACGTTATTGATGTATATGAAGGACCCACGTAGACGTAGAGGCCAACTCGCCAGGAATGTTGTCAAATATTACACCCGCGATGTTAGATTGGGTTAGGTTAGGTTATATTACGTTATTGATGTATACAAAGGAACCACGGTGACGCAGAGGCCAACTCGCCAGGAATGTTGTCAAATATTACCGCCGAGATGATAGGTTGGGTTATGTTAAGTTATATTACGTTATTGATGTATATGAAGGACCCACGTAGACGTAGAGGCCAACATGCCAGGAATGTTGTCAAATATTACAGCCGCGATGTTAGATTGGGTTAGGTTAGGTTATATTACGTTATTGATGTATATGAAGGACCCACGTAGACGTAGGGGCCATCTCGTCAAGAATATTGTCAAATATTACCGCCGAGATGATAGGGTGGGGTAGGTTAGGTTATATTACGTTATTGTTGTATATAAAGGTCCCACGGAGACGCAGAGGCCAACTCGCCAGGAATGTTGTCAAATATTACCGCCGAGATGATAGGTTGGGTTATGTTAAGTTATATTACGTTATTGATGTATATGAAGGACCCACGTAGACGTAGAGGCCAACATGCCAGGAATGTTGTCAAATATTACAGCCGCGATGTTATATTGGGTTAGGTTATGTTATATTACGTTATTGATGTATATAAAGGTCCCACCGATACGTAGAGGCCAACTCGCCAGGAATGTTGTCAAATATTACCGCCGAGATGTTCGGTTGGGTTAGGTTAGGTTATATTACGTTCTTGATGTATATAAAGGTCCCACGCAGACGTAGAGGCCAACCCTCCAGGAATGTTGTCAAATATTACCGCCGAGATGATAGGTTGGGTTAGGTTAGGTTATGTTACGTTCTTGATGTATATAAAGGTCCCACGCAGACGTCGAAACCAACCCGCCAGTAATTTTCTGAAATATGACCGCCGACATGACAGATTGGGTTAGGTTAGGTTATATTACGTTATTGGTGTATATAAAAGTCCCACGGGGACGTAGAGGCCAACAAGCCAGGAATGTTGCCAAATATTACCGCCGAGATGTTCGGTTGGGTTAGGTTAGGTTATATTACGTTCTTGATGTATATAAAGGTCCCACGCAGACGTAGAGGCCAACCGTCCAGGAATGTTGTCAAATATTACAGCCGAGATGATAGGTTGGGTTAGGTTAGGTTATGTTTCGTTATTGATGCATATGAAGGGCCCACGGAGACGTAGAGGCCAACTCGCCAGGAATGTTGTCAAATATTACCGCCGAGATGATAGGTTGGATCAGGTTAGGTTATATTACGTTATTGATGTATATGAAGATCCCACGGAGGCGTAGAGGCCAACGCGCCAGGTATGTGGTCAAATATTACCGCCGAGATGATAGGTTGGGTTAGGTTTGGTTATATTACGTTATTGATGTACATGAAGGACCCACGTAGACGTAGAGGCCAACAAGCCAGGAATGTTGCCAAATATTACCGCCGAGTTGTTAGGTTGGGGTAGGTTAGGTTATATTACGTTCTTGATGTATATAAAGGTCCCACGCAGACGTAGAGGCCAACCCTCCAGGAATGTTGTCAAATATTACCGCCGAGATGATAGGTTGGGTTAGGTTAGGTTATGTTACGTTCTTGATGTATATAAAGGTCCCACGCAGACGTCGAAACCAACCCGCCAGTAATTTTCTGAAATATGACCGCCGACATGACAGATTGGGTTAGGTTAGGTTATATTACGTTCTTGATGTATATAAAGGTCCCACGCAGACGTAGAGGCCAACCCTCCAGGAATGTTGTCAAATATTACAGCCGCGATGTTAGATTGGGTTAGGTTAGGTTATATTACGTTATTGTTGTATATAAAGGTCCCACGGAGACGCAGAGGCCAACTCGCCAGGAATGTTGTCAAATATTACCGCCGAGATGATAGGTTGGGTTAGGTTAAGTTATATTACGTTATTGATGTATATGAAGGACCCACGTAGACGTAGAGGCCAACATGCCAGGAATGTTGTCAAATATTACAGCCGCGATGTTAGATTGGGTTAGGTTATGTTATATTACGTTATTGATGTATATAAAGGTCCCACCGATACGTAGAGGCCAACTCGCCAGGAATGTTGTCAAATATTACCGCCGAGATGTTCGGTTGGGTTAGGTTAGGTTATATTACGTTCTTGATGTATATAAAGGTCCCACGCAGACGTAGAGGCCAACCCTCCAGGAATGTTGTCAAATATTACCGCCGAGATGATAGGTTGGGTTAGGTTAGGTTATGTTTCGTTATTGATGCATATGAAGGGCCCACGGAGACGTAGAGGCCAACTTGCCAGGAATGTTGTCAAATATTACAGCCGCGATGTTAGATTGGGTTAGGTTAGGTTATATGACGTTATTGTTGTATATAAAGGTCCCACGGAGACGCAGAGGCCAACTCGCCAGGAATGTTGTCAAATATTACCGCCTAGATGATAGGTTGGGTTAGGTTAGGTTATATTACGTTATTGATGTATATGAAGGACCCACGTAGACGTAGGGGCCATCTCGTCAAGAATATTGTCAAATATTACCGCCGAGATGATAGGTTGGGGTAGGGTAGGTTATATTACGTTCTTGATGTATATAAAGGTCCCACGCAGACGTCGAAGCCAACCCGCCAGGAATTTTCTGAAATATGACCGCCGACATGACAGATTGGGTTAGTTTAGGTTATATTACGTTATTGGTGTATATAAAAGTCCCACTGGGACGTAGAGGCCAACAAGCCAGGAATGTTGCCAAATATTACCGCCGAGATGTTAGGTTGGGTTAGGTTAGGTTATATTACGTTATTGATGTATATGAAGATCCACGGAGACGTAGATGCCAACTCGCCAGGTTTGTGGTCAAATATTACCGCCGAAATGATAGGTTGGGTTAGGTTAGGTTATATTACGTTATTGAGGTTTATGAAGGACCCACGTAGACGTAGGGGCCAACTCGCCAGGAATATTGTCAAATGTTACCGCCGAGATGATAGGTTGGATTAGGTTAGGTTATATTACGTTATTGATGTATATAAATGTCCCACGGAGGCGTAGAGGCACACGCCAGGTATGTTGTCAAATATTACAGCCGCGATGTTAGATTGGGTTAGGTTATGTTATATTACGTTATTGTTGTATATAAAGGTCCCACGGAGACGCAGAGGCCAACTCGCCAGGAATGTTGTCAAATATTACCGCCGAGATGTTAGGTTGGGTTAGGTTAGGTTATATTACGTTATTGATGTATATGAAGGACCCACGTAGACGTAGGGGCCATCTCGTCAAGAATATTGTCAAATATTACCGCCGAGATGATAGGTTGGGGTAGGGTAGGTTATATTACGTTCTTGATGTATATAAAGGTCCCACGCAGACGTCGAAGCCAACCCGCCAGGAATTTTCTGAAATATGACCGCCGACATGACAGATTGGGTTAGGTTAGGTTATATTACGTTATTGGTGTATATCAAGATCCCACGGAGACGTAGAGGCCAACTCGCCAGGAATATTGTACAATATTACCGCCGAGATGATAGGTTGGGTTAGGTTAGGTTATATTTCGTTATTGATGTATATGAAGGTCCCACGGAGACGGAGAGGCCAACAAGACAGGAATGTTGTCAAATATTACCGCCGAGATGATAGGTTGGGTTAGGTTAGGTTATATTTCGTTATTGATGTATATGAAGGTCCCACGGAGACGTAGAGGCCAACTCGCCAGGAATGTTGTCAAATATTACAGCCGCGATGTTAGGTTGGGTTAGGTTAGGTTATATTAGGTTATGGATGTATATAAAGGTCCCACGGAGACGTAGATGCCAACATGCCAGGAATGTTGTCAAATATTACACCCGCGATGTTAGATTGGGTTAGGTTAGGTTATATTACGTTATTGATGTATACAAAGGAACCACGGTGACGCAGAGGCCAACTCGCCAGGAATGTTGTCAAATATTACCGCCGAGATGATAGGTTGGGTTATGTTAAGTTATATTACGTTATTGATGTATATGAAGGACCCACGTAGACGTAGAGGCCAACATGCCAGGAATGTTGTCAAATATTACAGCCGCGATGTTAGATTGGGTTAGGTTAGGTTATATTACGTTATTGATGTATATGAAGGACCCACGTAGACGTAGGGGCCATCTCGTCAAGAATATTGTCAAATATTACCGCCGAGATGATAGGTTGGATTAGGTTAGGTTATATTACGTTATTGATGTATATGAAGGACCCACGTAGACGTAGGGGCCATCTCGTCAAGAATATTGTCAAATATTACCGCCGAGATGATAGGTTGGATTAGATTAGGTTATATTACGTTATTGATGTATATAAAGGTCTCTACAAGGTTGGTAGAGGCCAACAAGCCAGGAATGTTGCCAATTATTATCGCCGAGATGTTAGGTTGGGTTAGGTTAGGTTATATTACGTTCTTGATGTATATAAAGGTCCCACGCAGACGTAGAGGCCAACCCTCCAGGAATGTTGTCAAATATTACCGCCGCGATGTTAGATTGGGTTAGGTTAGGTTATGTTTCGTTATTGATGTATATGAAGGCCCCACGGAGACGTAGAGGCCAACTCGCCAGGAATGTTGTCAAATATTACAGCCGCGATGTTAGATTGGGTTAGGTTAGGTTATATTACGTTCTTGATGTATATAAAGGTCCCACGCAGACATAGAGGCCAACCCGCCAGGAATGTTGTCAAATATTACAGCCGCGATGTTAGATTGGGTTAGGTTAGGTTATATTACATTATTGTTGTATATAAAGGTCCCACGGAGACGCAGAGGCCAACCCTCCAGGAATGTTGTCAAATATTACCGCCGCGATGTTAGATTGGGTTAGGTTAGGTTATGTTTCGTTATTGATGTATATGAAGGTCCCACGGAGACGTAGAGGCCAACTCGCCAGGAATGTTGTCAAATATTACAGCCGCGATGTTAGATTGGGTTAGGTTAGGTTATATTACATTATTGTTGTATATAAAGGTCCCACGGAGACGCAGAGGCCAACTCGCCAGGAATGTTGTCAAATATTACCGCCGAGATGATAGGTTGGGTTAGGTTAGGTTATATTACGTTATTGATGTATATGAAGGACCCACGTAGACGTAGGGGCCATCTCGTCAAGAATATTGTCAAATATTACCGCCGAGATGATAGGTTGGATTAGGTTAGGTTATATTACGTTATTGATGTATATGAAGGACCCACGTAGACGTAGGGGCCATCTCGTCAAGAATATTGTCAAATATTACCGCCGAGATGATAGGTTGGATTAGATTAGGTTATATTACGTTATTGATGTATATAAAGGTCTCTACAAGGTTGGTAGAGGCCAACAAGCCAGGAATGTTGCCAATTATTACCGCCGAGATGTTAGGTTGGGTTAGGTTAGGTTATATTACGTTCTTGATGTATATAAAGGTCCCACGCAGACGTAGAGGCCAACTCGCCAGGAATGTTGTCAAATATTACCGCCGAGATGATAGGTTGGGTTAGGTTAGGTTATGTTTCGTTATTGATGTATATAAAGGTCCCACCGATACGTAGAGGCCAACTCGGCAGGAATGTTGTCAAATATTACCGCCGAGATGTTCGGTTGAGTTAGGTTAGGTTATATTACGTTCTTGATGTATATGAAGGTCCCACGGAGACGTAGAGGCCAACTCGCCAGGAATGTTGTCAAATATTACAGCCGAGATGATAGGTTGGGTTAGGTTAGGTTATATTACGTTATTGATGTATATGAAGGACCCACGTTGACGTAGAGGCCAACATGCCAGGAATGTTGTCAAATATTACAGCCGCGATGTTAGATTGGGTTAGGTTATGTTATATTACGTTATTGATGTATATAAAGGTCCCACCGATACGTAGAGGCCAACTCGGCAGGAATGTTGTCAAATATTACCGCCGAGATGTTCGGTTGAGTTAGGTTAGGTTATATTACGTTCTTGATGTATATGAAGGTCCCACGGAGACGTAGAGGCCAACTCGCCAGGAATGTTGTCAAATATTACCGCCGAGATGTTAGGTTGGGTTAGGTTAGGTTATATTACGTTCTTGATGTATATAAAGGTCCCACGCAGACGTAGAGGCCAACCCTCCAGGAATGTTGTCAAATATTACCGCCGAGATGATAGGTTGGGTTAGGTTAGGTTATATTTCGTTATTGATGTATATGAAGGTCCCACGGAGACGTAGAGGCCAACTCGCCATGAATGATGTCAAATATTACAGCCGCGATGTTAGATTGGGTTAGGTTAGGTTATATTACGTTATTGTAGTATATAAAGGTCCCACGGAGACGCAGAGGCCAACTCGCCAGGAATGTTGTCAAATATTACCGCCGAGATGATAGGTTGGGTTAGGTTAGGTTATGTTTCGTTATTGATGTATATGAAGGTCCCACGGAGACGTAGAGGCCAACTCGCCAGGAATGTTGTCAAATATTAGAGCCGCGATGTTAGATTGGGTTAGGTTAGGTTATATTACGTTATTGTTGTATATAAAGGTCCCACGGAGACGCAGAGGCCAACAAGCCAGGAATGTTGTCAAATATTACCTTCGAGATGATAATAGGTTGGGTTAGGTTAGGTTATATTACGTTATTGATGTATATGAAGGACCCACGTAGACGTAGGGGCCATCTCGTCAAGAATATTGTCAAATATTACCGCCGAGATGATAGGTTGGGGTAGGTTAGGTTATATTACGTTTTTGATGTATATAATGGTCCCACGCAGACGTCGAAGCCAACTCGCCAGGAATTTTCTGAAATATGACCGCCGACATGACAGATTGGGTTAGGTTAGGTTATATTACGTTATTGGTGTATATAAAAGTCCCACGGGGACGTAGAGGCCAACAAGCCAGGAATGTTGCCAAATATTACCGCCGAGATGTTCGGTTGGGTTAGGTTAGGTTATATTACGTTCTTGATGTATATAAAGGTCCCACGCAGACGTAGAGGCCATCCCTCCAGGAATGTTGTCAAATATTACAGCCGCGAAGTTAGATTGGGTTAGGTTAGGTTATATTACGTTATTGTTGTATATGAAGGTCCCACGGAGACGTAGAGGCCAACTCGCCAGGAATGTTGTCAAATATTACAGCCGCGATGTTAGATTGGGTTAGGTTAGGTTATATTACGTTATTGTTGTATATAAAGGTCCCACGGAGACGCAGAGGCCAACTCGCCAGGAATGTTGTCAAATATTACCGCCTAGATGATAGGTTGGGTTAGGTTAGGTTATATTACGTTATTGATGTATATGAAGGACCCACGTAGACGTAGGGGCCATCTCGTCAAGAATATTGTCAAATATTACCGCCGAGATGATAGGTTGGGGTAGGGTAGGTTATATTACGTTCTTGATGTATATAAAGGTCCCACGCAGACGTCGAAGCCAACCCGCCAGGAATTTTCTGAAATATGACCGCCGACATGACAGATTGGGTTAGGTTAGGTTATATTACGTTATTGGTGTATATAAAAGTCCCACTGGGACGTAGAGGCCAACAAGCCAGGAATGTTGCCAAATATTACCGCCGAGATGTTAGGTTGGGTTAGGTTAGGTTATATTACGTTATTGATGTATATGAAGATCCACGGAGACGTAGATGCCAACTCGCCAGGTTTGTGGTCAAATATTACCGCCGAAATGATAGGTTGGGTTAGGTTAGGTTATATTACGTTATTGAGGTTTATGAAGGACCCACGTAGACGTAGGGGCCAACTCGCCAGGAATATTGTCAAATGTTACCGCCGAGATGATAGGTTGGATTAGGTTAGGTTATATTACGTTATTGATGTATATAAATGTCCCACGGAGGCGTAGAGGCACACGCCAGGTATGTTGTCAAATATTACAGCCGCGATGTTAGATTGGGTTAGGTTATGTTATATTACGTTATTGTTGTATATAAAGGTCCCACGGAGACGCAGAGGCCAACTCGCCAGGAATGTTGTCAAATATTACCGCCGAGATGTTAGGTTGGGTTAGGTTAGGTTATATTACGTTATTGATGTATATGAAGGACCCACGTAGACGTAGGGGCCATCTCGTCAAGAATATTGTCAAATATTACCGCCGAGATGATAGGTTGGGGTAGGGTAGGTTATATTACGTTCTTGATGTATATAAAGGTCCCACGCAGACGTCGAAGCCAACCCGCCAGGAATTTTCTGAAATATGACCGCCGACATGACAGATTGGGTTAGGTTAGGTTATATTACGTTATTGGTGTATATCAAGATCCCACGGAGACGTAGAGGCCAACTCGCCAGGAATATTGTACAATATTACCGCCGAGATGATAGGTTGGGTTAGGTTAGGTTATATTTCGTTATTGATGTATATGAAGGTCCCACGGAGACGGAGAGGCCAACAAGACAGGAATGTTGTCAAATATTACCGCCGAGATGATAGGTTGGGTTAGGTTAGGTTATATTTCGTTATTGATGTATATGAAGGTCCCACGGAGACGTAGAGGCCAACTCGCCAGGAATGTTGTCAAATATTACAGCCGCGATGTTAGGTTGGGTTAGGTTAGGTTATATTAGGTTATGGATGTATATAAAGGTCCCACGGAGACGTAGATGCCAACATGCCAGGAATGTTGTCAAATATTACACCCGCGATGTTAGATTGGGTTAGGTTAGGTTATATTACGTTATTGATGTATACAAAGGAACCACGGTGACGCAGAGGCCAACTCGCCAGGAATGTTGTCAAATATTACCGCCGAGATGATAGGTTGGGTTATGTTAAGTTATATTACGTTATTGATGTATATGAAGGACCCACGTAGACGTAGAGGCCAACATGCCAGGAATGTTGTCAAATATTACAGCCGCGATGTTAGATTGGGTTAGGTTAGGTTATATTACGTTATTGATGTATATGAAGGACCCACGTAGACGTAGGGGCCATCTCGTCAAGAATATTGTCAAATATTACCGCCGAGATGATAGGTTGGATTAGGTTAGGTTATATTACGTTATTGATGTATATGAAGGACCCACGTAGACGTAGGGGCCATCTCGTCAAGAATATTGTCAAATATTACCGCCGAGATGATAGGTTGGATTAGATTAGGTTATATTACGTTATTGATGTATATAAAGGTCTCTACAAGGTTGGTAGAGGCCAACAAGCCAGGAATGTTGCCAATTATTATCGCCGAGATGTTAGGTTGGGTTAGGTTAGGTTATATTACGTTCTTGATGTATATAAAGGTCCCACGCAGACGTAGAGGCCAACCCTCCAGGAATGTTGTCAAATATTACCGCCGCGATGTTAGATTGGGTTAGGTTAGGTTATGTTTCGTTATTGATGTATATGAAGGCCCCACGGAGACGTAGAGGCCAACTCGCCAGGAATGTTGTCAAATATTACAGCCGCGATGTTAGATTGGGTTAGGTTAGGTTATATTACGTTCTTGATGTATATAAAGGTCCCACGCAGACATAGAGGCCAACCCGCCAGGAATGTTGTCAAATATTACAGCCGCGATGTTAGATTGGGTTAGGTTAGGTTATATTACATTATTGTTGTATATAAAGGTCCCACGGAGACGCAGAGGCCAACCCTCCAGGAATGTTGTCAAATATTACCGCCGCGATGTTAGATTGGGTTAGGTTAGGTTATGTTTCGTTATTGATGTATATGAAGGTCCCACGGAGACGTAGAGGCCAACTCGCCAGGAATGTTGTCAAATATTACAGCCGCGATGTTAGATTGGGTTAGGTTAGGTTATATTACATTATTGTTGTATATAAAGGTCCCACGGAGACGCAGAGGCCAACTCGCCAGGAATGTTGTCAAATATTACCGCCGAGATGATAGGTTGGGTTAGGTTAGGTTATATTACGTTATTGATGTATATGAAGGACCCACGTAGACGTAGGGGCCATCTCGTCAAGAATATTGTCAAATATTACCGCCGAGATGATAGGTTGGATTAGGTTAGGTTATATTACGTTATTGATGTATATGAAGGACCCACGTAGACGTAGGGGCCATCTCGTCAAGAATATTGTCAAATATTACCGCCGAGATGATAGGTTGGATTAGATTAGGTTATATTACGTTATTGATGTATATAAAGGTCTCTACAAGGTTGGTAGAGGCCAACAAGCCAGGAATGTTGCCAATTATTACCGCCGAGATGTTAGGTTGGGTTAGGTTAGGTTATATTACGTTCTTGATGTATATAAAGGTCCCACGCAGACGTAGAGGCCAACTCGCCAGGAATGTTGTCAAATATTACCGCCGAGATGATAGGTTGGGTTAGGTTAGGTTATGTTTCGTTATTGATGTATATAAAGGTCCCACCGATACGTAGAGGCCAACTCGGCAGGAATGTTGTCAAATATTACCGCCGAGATGTTCGGTTGAGTTAGGTTAGGTTATATTACGTTCTTGATGTATATGAAGGTCCCACGGAGACGTAGAGGCCAACTCGCCAGGAATGTTGTCAAATATTACAGCCGAGATGATAGGTTGGGTTAGGTTAGGTTATATTACGTTATTGATGTATATGAAGGACCCACGTTGACGTAGAGGCCAACATGCCAGGAATGTTGTCAAATATTACAGCCGCGATGTTAGATTGGGTTAGGTTATGTTATATTACGTTATTGATGTATATAAAGGTCCCACCGATACGTAGAGGCCAACTCGGCAGGAATGTTGTCAAATATTACCGCCGAGATGTTCGGTTGAGTTAGGTTAGGTTATATTACGTTCTTGATGTATATGAAGGTCCCACGGAGACGTAGAGGCCAACTCGCCAGGAATGTTGTCAAATATTACCGCCGAGATGTTAGGTTGGGTTAGGTTAGGTTATATTACGTTCTTGATGTATATAAAGGTCCCACGCAGACGTAGAGGCCAACCCTCCAGGAATGTTGTCAAATATTACCGCCGAGATGATAGGTTGGGTTAGGTTAGGTTATATTTCGTTATTGATGTATATGAAGGTCCCACGGAGACGTAGAGGCCAACTCGCCATGAATGATGTCAAATATTACAGCCGCGATGTTAGATTGGGTTAGGTTAGGTTATATTACGTTATTGTAGTATATAAAGGTCCCACGGAGACGCAGAGGCCAACTCGCCAGGAATGTTGTCAAATATTACCGCCTAGATGATAGGTTGGGTTAGGTTAGGTTATGTTTCGTTATTGATGTATATGAAGGTCCCACGGAGACGTAGAGGCCAACTCGCCAGGAATGTTGTCAAATATTAGAGCCGCGATGTTAGATTGGGTTAGGTTAGGTTATATAACGTTATTGTTGTATATAAAGGTCCCACGGAGACGCAGAGGCCAACAAGCCAGGAATGTTGTCAAATATTACCTTCGAGATGATAATAGGTTGGGTTAGGTTAGGTTATATTACGTTATTGATGTATATGAAGGACCCACGTAGACGTAGGGGCCATCTCGTCAAGAATATTGTCAAATATTACCGCCGAGATGATAGGTTGGGGTAGGTTAGGTTATATTACGTTTTTGATGTATATAATGGTCCCACGCAGACGTCGAAGCCAACTCGCCAGGAATTTTCTGAAATATGACCGCCGACATGACAGATTGGGTTAGGTTAGGTTATATTACGTTATTGGTGTATATAAAAGTCCCACGGGGACGTAGAGGCCAACAAGCCAGGAATGTTGCCAAATATTACCGCCGAGATGTTCGGTTGGGTTAGGTTAGGTTATATTACGTTCTTGATGTATATAAAGGTCCCACGCAGACGTAGAGGCCATCCCTCCAGGAATGTTGTCAAATATTACAGCCGCGAAGTTAGATTGGGTTAGGTTAGGTTATATTACGTTATTGTTGTATATGAAGGTCCCACGGAGACGTAGAGGCCAACTCGCCAGGAATGTTGTCAAATATTACAGCCGCGATGTTAGATTGGGTTAGGTTAGGTTATATTACGTTATTGTTGTATATAAAGGTCCCACGGAGACGCAGAGGCCAACTCGCCAGGAATGTTGTCAAATATTACCGCCTAGATGATAGGTTGGGTTAGGTTAGGTTATATTACGTTATTGATGTATATGAAGGACCCACGTAGACGTAGGGGCCATCTCGTCAAGAATATTGTCAAATATTACCGCCGAGATGATAGGTTGGGGTAGGGTAGGTTATATTACGTTCTTGATGTATATAAAGGTCCCACGCAGACGTCGAAGCCAACCCGCCAGGAATTTTCTGAAATATGACCGCCGACATGACAGATTGGGTTAGGTTAGGTTATATTACGTTATTGGTGTATATAAAAGTCCCACTGGGACGTAGAGGCCAACAAGCCAGGAATGTTGCCAAATATTACCGCCGAGATGTTAGGTTGGGTTAGGTTAGGTTATATTACGTTATTGATGTATATGAAGATCCACGGAGACGTAGATGCCAACTCGCCAGGTTTGTGGTCAAATATTACCGCCGAAATGATAGGTTGGGTTAGGTTAGGTTATATTACGTTATTGAGGTTTATGAAGGACCCACGTAGACGTAGGGGCCAACTCGCCAGGAATATTGTCAAATGTTACCGCCGAGATGATAGGTTGGATTAGGTTAGGTTATATTACGTTATTGATGTATATAAATGTCCCACGGAGGCGTAGAGGCACACGCCAGGTATGTTGTCAAATATTACAGCCGCGATGTTAGATTGGGTTAGGTTATGTTATATTACGTTATTGTTGTATATAAAGGTCCCACGGAGACGCAGAGGCCAACTCGCCAGGAATGTTGTCAAATATTACCGCCGAGATGTTAGGTTGGGTTAGGTTAGGTTATATTACGTTATTGATGTATATGAAGGACCCACGTAGACGTAGGGGCCATCTCGTCAAGAATATTGTCAAATATTACCGCCGAGATGATAGGTTGGGGTAGGGTAGGTTATATTACGTTCTTGATGTATATAAAGGTCCCACGCAGACGTCGAAGCCAACCCGCCAGGAATTTTCTGAAATATGACCGCCGACATGACAGATTGGGTTAGGTTAGGTTATATTACGTTATTGGTGTATATCAAGATCCCACGGAGACGTAGAGGCCAACTCGCCAGGAATATTGTACAATATTACCGCCGAGATGATAGGTTGGGTTAGGTTAGGTTATATTTCGTTATTGATGTATATGAAGGTCCCACGGAGACGGAGAGGCCAACAAGACAGGAATGTTGTCAAATATTACCGCCGAGATGATAGGTTGGGTTAGGTTAGGTTATATTTCGTTATTGATGTATATGAAGGTCCCACGGAGACGTAGAGGCCAACTCGCCAGGAATGTTGTCAAATATTACAGCCGCGATGTTAGGTTGGGTTAGGTTAGGTTATATTAGGTTATGGATGTATATAAAGGTCCCACGGAGACTTAGATGCCAACATGCCAGGAATGTTGTCAAATATTACACCCGCGATGTTAGATTGGGTTAGGTTAGGTTATATTACGTTATTGATGTATACAAAGGAACCACGGTGACGCAGAGGCCAACTCGCCAGGAATGTTGTCAAATATTACCGCCGAGATGATAGGTTGGGTTATGTTAAGTTATATTACGTTATTGATGTATATGAAGGACCCACGTAGACGTAGAGGCCAACATGCCAGGAATGTTGTCAAATATTACAGCCGCGATGTTAGATTGGGTTAGGTTAGGTTATATTACGTTATTGATGTATATGAAGGACCCACGTAGACGTAGGGGCCATCTCGTCAAGAATATTGTCAAATATTACCGCCGAGATGATAGGGTGGGGTAGGTTAGGTTATATTACGTTATTGTTGTATATAAAGGTCCCACGGAGACGCAGAGGCCAACTCGCCAGGAATGTTGTCAAATATTACCGCCGAGATGATAGGTTGGGTTATGTTAAGTTATATTACGTTATTGATGTATATGAAGGACCCACGTAGACGTAGAGGCCAACATGCCAGGAATGTTGTCAAATATTACAGCCGCGATGTTATATTGGGTTAGGTTATGTTATATTACGTTATTGATGTATATAAAGGTCCCACCGATACGTAGAGGCCAACTCGCCAGGAATGTTGTCAAATATTACCGCCGAGATGTTCGGTTGGGTTAGGTTAGGTTATATTACGTTCTTGATGTATATAAAGGTCCCACGCAGACGTAGAGGCCAACCCTCCAGGAATGTTGTCAAATATTACCGCCGAGATGATAGGTTGGGTTAGGTTAGGTTATGTTACGTTCTTGATGTATATAAAGGTCCCACGCAGACGTCGAAACCAACCCGCCAGTAATTTTCTGAAATATGACCGCCGACATGACAGATTGGGTTAGGTTAGGTTATATTACGTTATTGGTGTATATAAAAGTCCCACGGGGACGTAGAGGCCAACAAGCCAGGAATGTTGCCAAATATTACCGCCGAGATGTTAGGTTGGGTTAGGTTAGGTTATATTACGTTATTGATGTATATGAAGGTCCCACGGAGACGTAGAGGCCAACTCGCCAGGTTTGTGGTCAAATATTACCGCCGAGATGATAGGTTGGGTTAGGTTAGGCTATATTACGTTATTGAGGTTTATGAAGGACCCACGTAGACGTAGGGGCCAACTCGCCAGGAATATTGTCAAATATTACAGCCGCGATGTTAGATTGGGTTAGGTTATGTTATATTACGTTATTGTTGTATATAAAGGTCCCACGGAGACGTAGATGCCAACATGCCAGGAATGTTGTCAAATATTACAGCCGCGATGTTAGATTGGGTTAGGTTAGGTTATATTACGTTATTGATGTTTACAAAGGAACCACGGAGACGTAGAGTCCAACAAGCCAGGAATGTTGCCAAATATTACCGCCGAGTTGTTAGGTTGGGGTAGGTTAGGTTATATTACGTTCTTGATGTATATAAAGGTCCCACGCAGACGTCGAAGCCAACTCGCCAGGAATTTTCTGAAATATGACCGCCGACATGACAGATTGGGTTAGGTTAGGTTATATTACGTTATTGGTGTATATAAAAGTCCCACGGGGACGTAGAGGCCAACAAGCCAGGAATGTTGCCAAATATTACCGCCGAGATGTTCGGTTGGGTTAGGTTAGGTTATATTACGTTCTTGATGTATATAAAGGTCCCACGCAGACGTAGAGGCCAACCGTCCAGGAATGTTGTCAAATATTACAGCCGCGATGTTAGATTGGGTTAGGTTAGGTTATATTACGTTATTGTTGTATATAAAGGTCCCACGGAGACGCAGAGGCCAACTCGCCAGGAATGTTGTCAAATATTACCGCCGAGATGATAGGTTGGGTTAGGTTAAGTTATATTACGTTATTGATGTATATGAAGGACCCACGTAGACGTAGAGGCCAACATGCCAGGAATGTTGTCAAATATTACCGCCGAGATGTTCGGTTGGGTTAGGTTAGGTTATATTACGTTCTTGATGTATATAAAGGTCCCACGCAGACGTAGAGGCCAACCCTCCAGGAATGTTGTCAAATATTACCGCCGAGATGATGGGTTGGGTTAGGTTAGGTTATGTTTCGTTATTGATGCATATGAAGGGCCCACGGAGACGTAGAGGCCAACTCACCAGGAATGTTGTCAAATATTACCGCCGAGATGATAGGTTGGATCAGGTTAGGTTATATTACGTTATTGATGTATATGAAGATCCCACGGAGGCGTAGAGGCCAACGCGCCAGGTATGTGGTCAAATATTACCGCCGAGATGATAGGTTGGGTTAGGTTTGGTTATATTACGTTATTGATGTACATGAAGGACCCACGTAGACGTAGAGGCCAACAAGCCAGGAATGTTGCCAAATATTACCGCCGAGTTGTTAGGTTGGGGTAGGTTAGGTTATATTACGTTCTTGATGTATATAAAGGTCCCACGCAGACGTAGAGGCCAACCCTCCAGGAATGTTGTCAAATATTACCGCCGAGATGATAGGTTGGGTTAGGTTAGGTTATGTTACGTTCTTGATGTATATAAAGGTCCCACGCAGACGTCGAAACCAACCCGCCAGTAATTTTCTGAAATATGACCGCCGACATGACAGATTGGGTTAGGTTAGGTTATATTACGTTCTTGATGTATATAAAGGTCCCACGCAGACGTAGAGGCCAACCCTCCAGGAATGTTGTCAAATATTACAGCCGCGATGTTAGATTGGGTTAGGTTAGGTTATATTACGTTATTGTTGTATATAAAGGTCCCACGGAGACGCAGAGGCCAACTCGCCAGGAATGTTGTCAAATATTACCGCCGAGATGATAGGTTGGGTTAGGTTAAGTTATATTACGTTATTGATGTATATGAAGGACCCACGTAGACGTAGAGGCCAACATGCCAGGAATGTTGTCAAATATTACAGCCGCGATGTTAGATTGGGTTAGGTTATGTTATATTACGTTATTGATGTATATAAAGGTCCCACCGATACGTAGAGGCCAACTCGCCAGGAATGTTGTCAAATATTACACCCGCGATGTTAGATTGGGTTAGGTTAGGTTATATTACGTTATTGATGTATACAAAGGAACCACGGTGACGCAGAGGCCAACTCGCCAGGAATGTTGTCAAATATTACCGCCGAGATGATAGGTTGGGTTATGTTAAGTTATATTACGTTATTGATGTATATGAAGGACCCACGTAGACGTAGAGGCCAACATGCCAGGAATGTTGTCAAATATTACAGCCGCGATGTTAGATTGGGTTAGGTTAGGTTATATTACGTTATTGATGTATATGAAGGACCCACGTAGACGTAGGGGCCATCTCGTCAAGAATATTGTCAAATATTACCGCCGAGATGATAGGGTGGGGTAGGTTAGGTTATATTACGTTATTGTTGTATATAAAGGTCCCACGGAGACGCAGAGGCCAACTCGCCAGGAATGTTGTCAAATATTACCGCCGAGATGATAGGTTGGGTTATGTTAAGTTATATTACGTTATTGATGTATATGAAGGACCCACGTAGACGTAGAGGCCAACATGCCAGGAATGTTGTCAAATATTACAGCCGCGATGTTATATTGGGTTAGGTTATGTTATATTACGTTATTGATGTATATAAAGGTCCCACCGATACGTAGAGGCCAACTCGCCAGGAATGTTGTCAAATATTACCGCCGAGATGTTCGGTTGGGTTAGGTTAGGTTATATTACGTTCTTGATGTATATAAAGGTCCCACGCAGACGTAGAGGCCAACCCTCCAGGAATGTTGTCAAATATTACCGCCGAGATGATAGGTTGGGTTAGGTTAGGTTATGTTACGTTCTTGATGTATATAAAGGTCCCACGCAGACGTCGAAACCAACCCGCCAGTAATTTTCTGAAATATGACCGCCGACATGACAGATTGGGTTAGGTTAGGTTATATTACGTTATTGGTGTATATAAAAGTCCCACGGGGACGTAGAGGCCAACAAGCCAGGAATGTTGCCAAATATTACCGCCGAGATGTTCGGTTGGGTTAGGTTAGGTTATATTACGTTCTTGATGTATATAAAGGTCCCACGCAGACGTAGAGGCCAACCGTCCAGGAATGTTGTCAAATATTACAGCCGAGATGATAGGTTGGGTTAGGTTAGGTTATGTTTCGTTATTGATGCATATGAAG
The DNA here is from genome assembly GCA_963969225.1 of Xylocopa violacea. Lineage (NCBI taxonomy): Eukaryota > Metazoa > Arthropoda > Insecta > Hymenoptera > Apidae > Xylocopa > Xylocopa violacea. The sequence continues at coordinate 8,104,353 of CAXAJV010000016.1, read as the reverse complement.
GGCCCACGGAGACGTAGAGGCCAACTCGCCAGGAATGTTGTCAAATATTACCGCCGAGATGATAGGTTGGATCAGGTTAGGTTATATTACGTTATTGATGTATATGAAGATCCCACGGAGGCGTAGAGGCCAACGCGCCAGGTATGTGGTCAAATATTACCGCCGAGATGATAGGTTGGGTTAGGTTTGGTTATATTACGTTATTGATGTACATGAAGGACCCACGTAGACGTAGAGGCCAACAAGCCAGGAATGTTGCCAAATATTACCGCCGAGTTGTTAGGTTGGGGTAGGTTAGGTTATATTACGTTCTTGATGTATATAAAGGTCCCACGCAGACGTAGAGGCCAACCCTCCAGGAATGTTGTCAAATATTACCGCCGAGATGATAGGTTGGGTTAGGTTAGGTTATGTTACGTTCTTGATGTATATAAAGGTCCCACGCAGACGTCGAAACCAACCCGCCAGTAATTTTCTGAAATATGACCGCCGACATGACAGATTGGGTTAGGTTAGGTTATATTACGTTCTTGATGTATATAAAGGTCCCACGCAGACGTAGAGGCCAACCCTCCAGGAATGTTGTCAAATATTACAGCCGCGATGTTAGATTGGGTTAGGTTAGGTTATATTACGTTATTGTTGTATATAAAGGTCCCACGGAGACGCAGAGGCCAACTCGCCAGGAATGTTGTCAAATATTACCGCCGAGATGATAGGTTGGGTTAGGTTAAGTTATATTACGTTATTGATGTATATGAAGGACCCACGTAGACGTAGAGGCCAACATGCCAGGAATGTTGTCAAATATTACAGCCGCGATGTTAGATTGGGTTAGGTTATGTTATATTACGTTATTGATGTATATAAAGGTCCCACCGATACGTAGAGGCCAACTCGCCAGGAATGTTGTCAAATATTACCGCCGAGATGTTCGGTTGGGTTAGGTTAGGTTATATTACGTTCTTGATGTATATAAAGGTCCCACGCAGACGTAGAGGCCAACCCTCCAGGAATGTTGTCAAATATTACCGCCGAGATGATAGGTTGGGTTAGGTTAGGTTATGTTTCGTTATTGATGCATATGAAGGGCCCACGGAGACGTAGAGGCCAACTTGCCAGGAATGTTGTCAAATATTACAGCCGCGATGTTAGATTGGGTTAGGTTAGGTTATATGACGTTATTGTTGTATATAAAGGTCCCACGGAGACGCAGAGGCCAACTCGCCAGGAATGTTGTCAAATATTACCGCCGAGATGATAGGTTGGGTTAGGTTAGGTTATATTACGTTATTGATGTATATGAAGGACCCACGTAGACGTAGGGGCCATCTCGTCAAGAATATTGTCAAATATTACCGCCGAGATGATAGGTTGGGGTAGGTTAGGTTATATTACGTTCTTCATGTATATAAAGGTCCCACGCAGACGTCGAAACCAACCCGCCAGTAATTTTCTGAAATATGACCGCCGACATGACAGATTGGGTTAGGTTAGGTTATATTACGTTATTGGTGTATATAAAAGTCCCACGGGGACGTAGAGGCCAACAAGCCAGGAATGTTGCCAAATATTACCGCCGAGATGTTCGGTTGGGTTAGGTTAGGTTATATTACGTTCTTGATGTATATAAAGGTCCCACGCAGACGTAGAGGCCAACCCTCCAGGAATGTTGTCAAATATTACAGCCGCGATGTTAGATTGGGTTAGGTTAGGTTATATTACGTTATTGTTGTATATAAAGGTCCCACGGAGACGCAGAGGCCAACTCGCCAGGAATGTTGTCAAATATTACCGCCGAGATGATAGGTTGGGTTAGGTTAAGTTATATTACGTTATTGATGTATATGAAGGACCCACGTAGACGTAGAGGCCAACATGCCAGGAATGTTGTCAAATATTACAGCCGCGATGTTAGATTGGGTTAGGTTATGTTATATTACGTTATTGATGTATATAAAGGTCCCACCGATACGTAGAGGCCAACTCGGCAGGAATGTTGTCAAATATTACCGCCGAGATGTTCGGTTGAGTTAGGTTAGGTTATATTACGTTCTTGATGTATATAAAGGTCCCACGCAGACGTAGAGGCCAACCCTCCAGGAATGTTGTCAAATATTACCGCCGAGATGATAGGTTGGGTTAGGTTAGGATATGTTTCGTTATTGATGTATATGAAGGTCCCACGGAGACGTAGAGGCCAACTCGCCAGGAATGTTGTCAAATATTACAGCCGCGATGTTAGATTGGGTTAGGTTAGGTTATATTACGTTATTGTTGTATATAAAGGTCCCACGGAGACGCAGAGGCCAACTCGCCAGGAATGTTGTCAAATATTACCGCCGAGATGATAGGTTGGGTTAGGTTAGGTTATATTACGTTATTGATGTATATGAAGGACCCACGTAGACGTAGGGGCCATCTCGTCAAGAATATTGTCAAATATTACCGCCGAGATGATAGGTTGGGGTAGGTTAGGTTATATTACGTTCTTGATGTATATAAAGGTCCAACGCAGACGTCGAAGCCAACCCGCCAGGAATTTTCTGAAATATGACCGCCGACATGACAGATTGGGTTAGGTTAGGTTATATTACGTTATTGGTGTATATAAAAGTCCCACGGGGACGTAGAGGCCAACAAGCCAGGAATGTTGCCAAATATTACCGCCGAGATGTTAGGTTGGGTTTGGTTAGGTTATATTACGTTATTGATGTATATGAAGATCCCACGGAGACGTAGAGGCCAACTCGCCAGGAATGTTGTCAAATATTACCGCCGAGATGATAGGTTGGGTTAGGTTAGGTTATATTTCGTTATTGATGTATATGAAGGTCCCACGGAGACGTAGAGGCCAACTCGCCAGGAATGTTGTCAAATATTACAGCCGCGATGTTAGGTTGGGTTAGGTTAGGTTATATTAGGTTATGGATGTATATAAAGGTCCCACGGAGACGTAGATGCCAACATGCCAGGAATGTTGTCAAATATTACACCCGCGATGTTAGATTGGGTTAGGTTAGGTTATATTACGTTATTGATGTATACAAAGGAACCACGGAGACGTAGAGGCCAACAAGCCAGGGATGTTGCCAAATATTACCGCCGACATGACAGATTGGGTTAGGTTAGGTTATATTACGTTATTGGTGTATATAAAGGTCCCACGGAAACGTAGAGGCCAACAAGCCAGGAATGTTGCCAAATATTACAGCCGCGATGTTAGATTGGGTTAGGTTAGGTTATATTACGATATTGTTGTATATAAAGGTCCACGGATACGCAGAGGCCAACTCGCCAGGAATGTTGTCAAATATTACCGCCGAGATGATAGGTTGGATCAGGTTAGGTTATATTACGTTATTGATGTATATGAAGATCCCACGGAGGCGTAGAGGCCAACGCGCCAGGTATGTGGTCAAATATTACCGCCGAGATGATAGGTTGGGTTAGGTTAGGTTATATTACGTTATTGATGTATATGAAGGACCCACGTAGACGTAGAGGCCAACAAGCCAGGAATGTTGCCAAATATTACCGCCGAGTTGTTAGGTTGGGGTAGGTTAGGTTATATTACGTTCTTGATGTATATAAAGGTCCCACGCAGACGTCGAAGCCAACTCGCCAGGAATTTTCTGAAATATGACCGCCGACATGACAGATTGGGTTAGGTTAGGTTATATTACGTTATTGGTGTATATAAAAGTCCCACGGGGACGTAGAGGCCAACAAGCCAGGAATGTTGTCAAATATTACCGCCGAGATGATAGGTTGGGTTAGGTTAGGTTATATTACGTTATTGATGTATATGAAGATCCCACGGAGACGTAGAGGCCAACTCGCCAGGAATGTTGTCAAATATTACCGCCGAGATGATAGGTTGGGTTAGGTTAGGTTATATTTCGTTATTGATGTATATGAAGGTCCCACGGAGACGTAGAGGCCAACTCGCCAGGAATGTTGTCAAATATTACAGCCGCGATGTTAGGTTGGGTTAGGTTAGGTTATATTAGGTTATGGATGTATATAAAGGTCCCACGGAGACGTAGATGCCAACATGCCAGGAATGTTGTCAAATATTACACCCGCGATGTTAGATTGGGTTAGGTTAGGTTATATTACGTTATTGATGTATACAAAGGAACCACGGAGACGTAGAGGCCAACAAGCCAGGGATGTTGCCAAATATTACCGCCGACATGACAGATTGGGTTAGGTTAGGTTATATTACGTTATTGGTGTATATAAAGGTCCCACGGAAACGTAGAGGCCAACAAGCCAGGAATGTTGCCAAATATTACAGCCGCGATGTTAGATTGAGTTAGGTTAGGTTATATTACGATATTGTTGTATATAAAGGTCCACGGATACGCAGAGGCCAACTCGCCAGGAATGTTGTCAAATATTACCGCCGAGATGATAGGTTGGATCAGGTTAGGTTATATTACGTTATTGATGTATATGAAGATCCCACGGAGGCGTAGAGGCCAACGCGCCAGGTATGTGGTCAAATATTACCGCCGAGATGATAGGTTGGGTTAGGTTAGGTTATATTACGTTATTGATGTATATGAAGGTCCCACGGAGACGTAGGTGCCATCTCGTCAAGAATATTGTCAAATATTACCGCCGAGATGATAGGTTGGGGTAGGTTAGGTTATATTACGTTATTGTTGTATATAACGGTCCCACGGAGACGCAGAGGCCAACTCGACAGGAATGTTGTCAAATATTACCGCCGAGATGATAGGTTGGGTTAGGTTAAGTTATATTACGTTATTGATGTATATGAAGGACCCACGTAGACGTAGAGGCCAACATGCCAGGAATGTTGTCAAATATTACAGCCGCGATGTTAGATTGGGTTAGGTTATGTTATATTACGTTATTGATGTATATAAAGGTCCCACGGATACGTAGAGGCCAACTCGCCAGGAATGATGTCAAATATTACCGCCGAGATGTTCGGTTGGGTTAGGTTAGGTTATATTACGTTCTTGATGTATATAAAGGTCCCACGCAGACGTAGAGGCCAACCCTCCAGGAATGTTGTCAAATATTACCGCCGAGATGATAGGTTGGGTTAGGTTAGGTTATGTTTCGTTATTGATGCATATGAAGGTCCCACGGAGACGTAGAGGCCAACTCGCCAGAAATGTTGTCAAATATTACAGCCGCGATGTTAGATTGGGTTAGGTTAGGTTATATTTCGTTATTGATGTATATGAAGGTCCCACCGAGACGTAGAGGCCAACTCGTCAGGAATGTTGCCAAATATTACCGCCGAGATGTTAGGTTGGGTTAGGTTAGGTTATATTACGTTATTGATGTATATGAAGATCCCACGGAGACGTAGAGGCCAACTCGCCAGGTTTGTGGTCAAATATTACCGCCGAGATGATAGGTTGGATTAGGTTATGTTATATTACGTTATTGTTGTATATAAAGGTCCCTCGGAGACGCAGAGGCCAACTCGCCAGGAATGTTGTCAAATATTACCGCCGAGATGTTAGGTTGGGTTAGGTTAGGTTATATTACGTTCTTGATGTATATAAAGGTCCCGCGCAGACGTAGAGGCCAACCCTCCAGGAATGTTGTCAAATATTACCGCCGAGATGATAGTTTGGGTTAGGTTAGGTTATATTTCGTTATTGATGTATATGAAGGTCCCACGGAGACGTAGAGGCCAACTCGCCAGGAATGTTGTCAAATATTACAGCCGCGATGTTAGGTTGGGTTAGGTTAGGTTATATTAGGTTATGGATGTGTATAAAGGTCCCACGGAGACGTAGATGCCAACATGCCAGGAATGTTGTCAAATATTACACCCGCGATGTTGGATTGGGTTAGGTTAGGTTATATTACGTTATTGATGTATACAAAGGAACCACGGAGACGTAGAGGCCAACAAGCCAGGAATGTTGCCAAATATTACCGCCGAGATGACAGATTGGGTTACGTTAGGTTATATTACGTTATTGGTGTATATAAAGGTCCCACGGAGACGTAGAGGCCAACAAGCCAGGAATGTTGCCAAATATTACCGCCGAGATGTTGGGTTGGATTAGGTTAGGTTATATTACGTTATTGATGTATATAAAGGTCCCACGGAGACGTAGAGGCCAACAAGCCAGGAATGTTTCCAATTATTACCGCCGAGATGTTAGGTTGGGTTAGGTTAGGTTATATTAGATTATGGATGTATATAAAGGTCCCACGGAGACGTAGAGGCCAACTCGCCAGTTATGTGGTCAAAGATTACCGCCGAGATAATAGGTTGGGTTAGGTTTGGTTATAATTCGTTATTGATGTATATGAAGGTCTCACGGAGACGTAGAGGCCAACATGCCAGGAATGTTGTCAATTATTACAGCCGCGATGTTAGATTGGGTTAGGTTAGGTTAGGTTACGTTATTGACGTATATAAAGGTCCCACGGAGACGTAGAGGCCAACATGCCAGGAATGTTGTCAAATATTACAGCCGCGATGTTAGATTGGGTTAGGTTAGGTTATATTACGTTATTGATGTATATAAAGGTCCCACGTAGACGTAGGGGCCAACTCGCCAGGAATATTGTCAAATATTACCGCCGCGATGATAGGTTGGGTTAGGTTAGGTTATATTACGTTACTGATGTATATAAATGTCCCACGGAGGCGTAGAGGCCAACAAGCCAGGAATGTTGCCAAATATTACCGCCGAGGTGATAGGTTGGGTTAAGTTAGGTTATATTACGTTATTGATGTATATAAATGTCCCACGGAGACGTAGAGGCCAACAAGCCAGGAATGTTGCCAAATATTACAGCCGCGATGTTAGATTGGGTTAGGTTAGGTTATATTACGATATTGTTGTATATAAAGGTCCACGGAGACGCAGAGGCCAACTCGCCAGGAATGTTGTCAAATATTACCGCCGAGATGATAGGTTGGATTAGGTTAGGTTATATTACGTTATTGATGTATATGAAGATCCCACGGAGACGCAGAGGCCAACTCGCCAGGTATGTGGTCAAATATTACAGCCGCGATGTTAGGTTGGGTTAGGTTAGGTTATATTAGGTTATGGATGTATATAAAGGTCCCACGGAGACGTAGATGCCAACATGCCAGGAATGTTGTCAAATATTACACCCGCGATGTTAGATTGGGTTAGGTTAGGTTATATTACGTTATTGATGTATACAAAGGAACCACGGAGACGTAGAGGCCAACAAGCCAGGAATGTTGCCAAATATTACCGCCGACATGACAGATTGGGTTAGGTTAGGTTATATTACGATATTGGTGTATATAAAGGTCCCACGGAAACGTAGAGGCCAACAAGCCAGGAATGTTGCCAAATATTACAGCCGCGATGTTAGATTGGGTTAGGTTAGGTTATATTACGATATTGTTGTATATAAAGGTCCACGGATACGCAGAGGCCAACTCGCCAGGAATGTTGGCAAATATTACCGCCGAGATGATAGGTTGGATCAGGTTAGGTTATATTACGTTATTGATGTATATGAAGATCCCACGGAGGCGTAGAGGCCAACGCGCCAGGTATGTGGTCAAATATTACCGCCGAGATGATAGGTTGGGTTAGGTTAGGTTATATTACGTTATTGATGTATATGAAGGACCCACGTAGACGTAGGGGCCATCTCGTCAAGAATATTGTCAAATATTACCGCCGAGATGATAGGGTGGGGTAGGTTAGGTTATATGACGTTATTGTTGTATATAAAGGTCCCACGGAGACGCAGAGGCCAACTCGCCAGGAATGTTGTCAAATATTACCGCCGAGATGATAGGTTGGGTTAGGTTAGGTTATATTACGTTATTGATGTATATGAAGGACCCACGTTGACGTAGAGGCCAACATGCCAGGAATGTTGTCAAATATTACAGCCGCGATGTTAGATTGGGTTAGGTTATGTTATATTACGTTATTGATGTATATAAAGGTCCCACCGATACGTAGAGGCCAACTCGGCAGGAATGTTGTCAAATATTACCGCCGAGATGTTCGGTTGAGTTAGGTTAGGTTATATTACGTTCTTGATGTATATGAAGGTCCCACGGAGACGTAGAGGCCAACTCGCCAGGAATGTTGTCAAATATTACAGCCGCGATGTTAGATTGGGTTAGGTTAGGTTATATTACGTTATTGTTGTATATAAAGGTCCCACGGAGACGCAGAGGCCAACTCGCCAGGAATGTTGTCAAATATTACCGCCGAGATGATAGGTTGGGTTAGGTTAGGTTATATTACGTTATTGATGTATATGAAGGACCCACGTAGACGTAGGGGCCATCTCGTCAAGAATATTGTCAAATATTACCGCCGAGATGATAGGTTGGGGTAGGTTAGGTTATATTACGTTCTTGATGTATATAAAGGTCCCACGCAGACGTCGAAGCCAACCCGCCAGGAATTTTCTGAAATATGACCGCCGACATGACAGATTGGGTTAGGTTAGGTTATATTACGTTATTAGTGTATATAAAAGTCCCACGGGGACGTAGAGGCCAACAAGCCAGGAATGTTGCCAAATATTACCGCCGAGATGTTAGGTTGGGTTTGGTTAGGTTATATTACGTTATTGATGTATATGAAGATCCCACGGAGACGTAGAGGCCAACTCGCCAGGAATGTTGTCAAATATTACCGCCGAGATGATAGGTTGGGTTAGGTTAGGTTATATTTCGTTATTGATGTATATGAAGGTCCCACGGAGACGTAGAGGCCAACTCGCCAGGAATGTTGTCAAATATTACAGCCGCGATGTTAGGTTGGGTTAGGTTAGGTTATATTAGGTTATGGATGTATATAAAGGTCCCACGGAGACGTAGATGCCAACATGCCAGGAATGTTGTCAAATATTACACCCGCGATGTTAGATTGGGTTAGGTTAGGTTATATTACGTTATTGATGTATACAAAGGAACCACGGAGACGTAGAGGCCAACAAGCCAGGAATGTTGCCAAATATTACCGCCGACATGACAGATTGGGTTAGGTTAGGTTATATTACGTTATTGGTGTATATAAAGGTCCCACGGAAACGTAGAGGCCAACAAGCCAGGAATGTTGCCAAATATTACAGCCGCGATGTTAGATTGGGTTAGGTTAGGTTATATTACGATATTGTTGTATATAAAGGTCCACGGATACGCAGAGGCCAACTCGCCAGGAATGTTGGCAAATATTACCGCCGAGATGATAGGTTGGATCAGGTTAGGTTATATTACGTTATTGATGTATATGAAGATCCCACGGAGGCGTAGAGGCCAACGCGCCAGGTATGTGGTCAAATATTACCGCCGAGATGATAGGTTGGGTTAGGTTAGGTTATATTACGTTATTGATGTATATGAAGGTCCCACGGAGACGTAGGTGCCATCTCGTCAAGAATATTGTCAAATATTACCGCCGAGATGATAGGTTGGGGTAGGTTAGGTTATATTACGTTATTGTTGTATATAAAGGTCCCACGGAGACGCAGAGGCCAACTCGACAGGAATGTTGTCAAATATTACCGCCGAGATGATAGGTTGGGTTAGGTTAAGTTATATTACGTTATTGATGTATATGAAGGACCCACGTAGACGTAGAGGCCAACATGCCAGGAATGTTGTCAAATATTACAGCCGCGATGTTAGATTGGGTTAGGTTATTATATATTACGTTATTGATGTATATAAAGGTCCCACGGATACGTAGAGGCCAACAAGCCAGGAATGTTGCCAAATATTACCGCCGAGATGACAGATTGGGTTACGTTAGGTTATATTACGTTATTGGTGTATATAAAGGTCCCACGGAGACGTAGAGGCCAACAAGCCAGGAATGTTGCCAAATATTACCGCCGAGATGTTAGGTTGGATTAGGTTAGGTCATATTACGTTATTGATGTATATAAAGGTCCCACGGAGACGTAGAGGCCAACAAGCCAGGAATGTTTCCAATTATTACCGCCGAGATGTTAGGTTGGGTTAGGTTAGGTTATATTAGGTTATGGATGTATATAAAGGTCCCACGGAGACGTAGAGGCCAACTCGCCAGTTATGTGGTCAAAGATTACCGCCGAGATAATAGGTTGGGTTAGGTTTGGTTATAATTCGTTATTGATGTATATGAAGGTCTCACGGAGACGTAGAGGCCAACATGCCAGGAATGTTGTCAATTATTACAGCCGCGATGTTAGATTGGGTTAGGTTAGGTTAGATTACGTTATTGACGTATATAAAGGTCCCACGGAGACGTAGAGGCCAACATGCCAGGAATGTTGTCAAATATTACAGCCGCGATGTTAGATTGGGTTAGGTTAGGTTATATTACGTTATTGATGTATATAAAGGTCCCACGTAGACGTAGGGGCCAACTCGCCAGGAATATTGTCAAATATTACCGCCGCGATGATAGGTTGGGTTAGGTTAGGTTATATTACGTTACTGATGTATATAAATGTCCCACGGAGGCGTAGAGGCCAACAAGCCAGGAATGTTGCCAAATATTACCGCCGAGGTGATAGGTTGGGTTAAGTTAGGTTATATTACGTTATTGATGTATATAAATGTCCCACGGAGACGTAGAGGCCAACAAGCCAGGAATGTTGCCAAATATTACAGCCGCGATGTTAGATTGGGTTAGGTTAGGTTATATTACGATATTGTTGTATATAAAGGTCCACGGAGACGCAGAGGCCAACTCGCCAGGAATGTTGTCAAATATTACCGCCGAGATGATAGGTTGGATTAGGTTAGGTTATATTACGTTATTGATGTATATGAAGATCCCACGGAGACGCAGAGGCCAACTCGCCAGGTATGTGGTCAAATATTACCGCCGAGATGATAGGTTGGGTTAGGTTAGGTTGTATTTCGTTATTGATGTATATGAAGGTCCCACGGAGACGTAGAGGCCAACTCGCCAGGAATGTTGTCAAATATTACAGCCGCGATGTTAGGTTGGGTTAGGTTAGGTTATATTAGGTTATGGATGTATATAAAGGTCCCACGGAGACGTAGATGCCAACATGCCAGGAATGTTGTCAAATATTACACCCGCGATGTTAGATTGGGTTAGGTTAGGTTATATTACGTTATTGATGTATACAAAGGAACCACGGAGACGTAGAGGCCAACAAGCCAGGAATGTTGCCAAATATTACCGCCGACATGACAGATTGGGTTAGGTTAGGTTATATTACGTTATTGGTGTATATAAAGGTCCCACGGAAACGTAGAGGCCAACAAGCCAGGAATGTTGCCAAATATTACAGCCGCGATGTTAGATTGGGTTAGGTTAGGTTATATTACGATATTGTTGTATATAAAGGTCCACGGATACGCAGAGGCCAACTCGCCAGGAATGTTGGCAAATATTACCGCCGAGATGATAGGTTGGATCAGGTTAGGTTATATTACGTTATTGATGTATATGAAGATCCCACGGAGGCGTAGAGGCCAACGCGCCAGGTATGTGGTCAAATATTACCGCCGAGATGATAGGTTGGGTTAGGTTAGGTTATATTACGTTATTGATGTATATGAAGGACCCACGTAGACGTAGGGGCCATCTCGTCAAGAATATTGTCAAATATTACCGCCGAGATGATAGGGTGGGGTAGGTTAGGTTATATGACGTTATTGTTGTATATAAAGGTCCCACGGAGACGCAGAGGCCAACTCGCCAGGAATGTTGTCAAATATTACCGCCGAGATGATAGGTTGGGTTAGGTTAGGTTATATTACGTTATTGATGTATATGAAGGACCCACGTAGACGTAGGGGCCATCTCGTCAAGAATATTGTCAAATATTACCGCCGAGATGATAGGGTGGGGTAGGTTAGGTTATATTACGTTATTGTTGTATATAAAGGTCCCACGGAGACGCAGAGGCCAACTCGCCAGGAATGTTGTCAAATATTACCGCCGAGATGATAGGTTGGGTTATGTTAAGTTATATTACGTTATTGATGTATATGAAGGACCCACGTAGACGTAGAGGCCAACATGCCAGGAATGTTGTCAAATATTACAGCCGCGATGTTAGATTGGGTTAGGTTATGTTATATTACGTTATTGATGTATATAAAGGTCCCACCGATACGTAGAGGCCAACTCGCCAGGAATGTTGTCAAATATTACCGCCGAGATGTTCGGTTGGGTTAGGTTAGGTTATATTACGTTCTTGATGTATATGAAGATCCCACGGAGACGTAGAGGCCAACTCGCCAGGTTTGTGGTCAAATATTACCGCCGAGATGATAGGTTGGGTTAGGTTAGGTTATATTACGTTATTGAGGTTTATGAAGGACCCACGTAGACGTAGGGGCCAACTCGCCAGGAATATTGTCAAATATTACAGCCGCGATGTTAGATTGGGTTAGGTTATGTTATATTACGTTATTGTTGTATATAAAGGTCCCACGGAGACGTAGATACCAACATGCCAGGAATGTTGTCAAATATTACAGCCGCGATGTTAGATTGGGTTAGGTTAGGTTATATTACGTTATTGATGTTTACAAAGGAACCACGGAGACGTAGAGTCCAACAAGCCAGGAATGTTGCCAAATATTACCGCCGAGTTGTTAGGTTGGGGTAGGTTAGGTTATATTACGTTCTTGATGTATATAAAGGTCCCACATAGACGTCGAAGCCAACTCGCCAGGAATTTTCTGAAATATGACCGCCGACATGACAGATTGGGTTAGGTTAGGTTATATTACGTTATTGGTGTATATAAAAGTCCCACGGGGACGTAGAGGCCAACAAGCCAGGAATGTTGCCAAATATTACCGCCGAGATGTTCGGTTGGGTTAGGTTAGGTTATATTACGTTCTTGATGTATATAAAGGTCCCACGCAGACGTAGAGGCCAACCCTCCAGGAATGTTGTCAAATATTACAGCCGCGATGTTAGATTGGGTTAGGTTAGGTTATATTACGTTATTGTTGTATATAAAGGTCCCACGGAGACGCAGAGGCCAACTCGCCAGGAATGTTGTCAAATATTACCGCCGAGATGATAGGTTGGGTTAGGTTAAGTTATATTACGTTATTGATGTATATGAAGGACCCACGTAGACGTAGAGGCCAACATGCCAGGAATGTTGTCAAATATTACAGCCGCGATGTTAGATTGGGTTAGGTTATGTTATATTACGTTATTGATGTATATAAAGGTCCCACCGATACGTAGAGGCCAACTCGCCAGGAATGTTGTCAAATATTACCGCCGAGATGTTCGGTTGGGTTAGGTTAGGTTATATTACGTTCTTGATGTATATAAAGGTCCCACGCAGACGTAGAGGCCAACCCTCCAGGAATGTTGTCAAATATTACCGCCGAGATGATAGGTTGGGTTAGGTTAGGTTATGTTTCGTTATTGATGCATATGAAGGGCCCACGGAGACGTAGAGGCCAACTCGCCAGGAATGTTGTCAAATATTACCGCCGAGATGATAGGTTGGGTTAGGTTAGGTTATATTTCGTTATTGATGTATATGAAGGTCCCACGGAGACGTAGAGGCCAACTCGCCAGGAATGTTGTCAAATATTACAGCCGCGATGTTAGGTTGTGTTAGGTTAGGTTATATTAGGTTATGGATGTATATAAAGGTCCCACGGAGACGTAGATGCCAACATGCCAGGAATGTTGTCAAATATTACACCCGCGATGTTAGATTGGGTTAGGTTAGGTTATATTACGTTATTGATGTATACAAAGGAACCACGGAGACGTAGAGGCCAACAAGCCAGGAATGTTGCCAAATATTACCGCCGACATGACAGATTGGGTTAGGTTAGGTTATATTACGTTATTGGTGTATATAAAGGTCCCACGAAAACGTAGAGGCCAACAAGCCAGGAATGTTGCCAAATATTACAGCCGCGATGTTAGATTGGGTTAGGTTAGGTTATATTACGATATTGTTGTATATAAAGGTCCACGGATACGCAGAGGCCAACTCGCCAGGAATGTTGTCAAATATTACCGCCGAGATGATAGGTTGGATCAGGTTAGGTTATATTACGTTATTGATGTATATGAAGATCCCACGGAGGCGTAGAGGCCAACGCGCCAGGTATGTGGTCAAATATTACCGCCGAGATGATAGGTTGGGTTAGGTTAGGTTATATTACGTTATTGATGTATATGAAGGACCCACGTAGACGTAGAGGCCAACAAGCCAGGAATGTTGCCAAATATTACCGCCGAGTTGTTAGGTTGGGGTAGGTTAGGTTATATTACGTTCTTGATGTATATAAAGGTCCCACGCAGACGTCGAAGCCAACTCGCCAGGAATTTTCTGAAATATGACCGCCGACATGACAGATTGGGTTAGGTTAGGTTATATTACGTTATTGGTGTATATAAAAGTCCCACGGGGACGTAGAGGCCAACAAGCCAGGAATGTTGCCAAATATTACCGCCGAGATGTTCGGTTGGGTTAGGTTAGGTTATATTACGTTCTTGATGTATATAAAGGTCCCACGCAGACGTAGAGGCCAACCCTCCAGGAATGTTGTCAAATATTACAGCCGCGATGTTAGATTGGGTTAGGTTAGGTTATATTACGTTATTGTTGTATATAAAGGTCCCACGGAGACGCAGAGGCCAACTCGCCAGGAATGTTGTCAAATATTACCGCCGAGATGATAGGTTGGGTTAGGTTAAGTTATATTACGTTATTGATGTATATGAAGGACCCACGTAGACGTAGAGGCCAACATGCCAGGAATGTTGTCAAATATTACAGCCGCGATGTTAGATTGGGTTAGGTTATGTTATATTACGTTATTGATGTATATAAAGGTCCCACCGATACGTAGAGGCCAACTCGCCAGGAATGTTGTCAAATATTACCGCCGAGATGTTCGGTTGGGTTAGGTTAGGTTATATTACGTTCTTGATGTATATAAAGGTCCCACGCAGACGTAGAGGCCAACCCTCCAGGAATGTTGTCAAATATTACCGCCGAGATGATAGGTTGGGTTAGGTTAGGTTATGTTTCGTTATTGATGCATATGAAGGGCCCACGGAGACGTAGAGGCCAACTCGCCAGGAATGTTGTCAAATATTACCGCCGAGATGATAGGTTGGGTTAGGTTAGGTTATATTTCGTTATTGATGTATATGAAGGTCCCACGGAGACGTAGAGGCCAACTCGCCAGGAATGTTGTCAAATATTACAGCCGCGATGTTAGGTTGTGTTAGGTTAGGTTATATTAGGTTATGGATGTATATAAAGGTCCCACGGAGACGTAGATGCCAACATGCCAGGAATGTTGTCAAATATTACACCCGCGATGTTAGATTGGGTTAGGTTAGGTTATATTACGTTATTGATGTATACAAAGGAACCACGGAGACGTAGAGGCCAACAAGACAGGAATGTTGCCAAATATTACCGCCGACATGACAGATTGGGTTAGGTTAGGTTATATTACGTTATTGGTGTATATAAAGGTCCCACGAAAACGTAGAGGCCAACAAGCCAGGAATGTTGCCAAATATTACAGCCGCGATGTTAGATTGGGTTAGGTTAGGTTATATTACGATATTGTTGTATATAAAGGTCCACGGATACGCAGAGGCCAACTCGCCAGGAATGTTGTCAAATATTACCGCCGAGATGATAGGTTGGATCAGGTTAGGTTATATTACGTTATTGATGTATATGAAGATCCCACGGAGGCGTAGAGGCCAACGCGCCAGGTATGTGGTCAAATATTACCGCCGAGATGATAGGTTGGGTTAGGTTAGGTTATATTACGTTATTGATGTATATGAAGGACCCACGTAGACGTAGAGGCCAACAAGCCAGGAATGTTGCCAAATATTACCGCCGAGTTGTTAGGTTGGGGTAGGTTAGGTTATATTACGTTCTTGATGTATATAAAGGTCCCACGCAGACGTCGAAGCCAACTCGCCAGGAATTTTCTGAAATATGACCGCCGACATGACAGATTGGGTTAGGTTAGGTTATATTACGTTATTGGTGTATATAAAAGTCCCACGGGGACGTAGAGGCCAACAAGCCAGGAATGTTGCCAAATATTACCGCCGAGATGTTCGGTTGGGTTAGGTTAGGTTATATTACGTTCTTGATGTATATAAAGGTCCCACGCAGACGTAGAGGCCAACCCTCCAGGAATGTTGTCAAATATTACAGCCGCGATGTTAGATTGGGTTAGGTTAGGTTATATTACGTTATTGTTGTATATAAAGGTCCCACGGAGACGCAGAGGCCAACTCGCCAGGAATGTTGTCAAATATTACCGCCGAGATGATAGGTTGGGTTAGGTTAAGTTATATTACGTTATTGATGTATATGAAGGACCCACGTAGACGTAGAGGCCAACATGCCAGGAATGTTGTCAAATATTACAGCCGCGATGTTAGATTGGGTTAGGTTATGTTATATTACGTTATTGATGTATATAAAGGTCCCACCGATACGTAGAGGCCAACTCGCCAGGAATGTTGTCAAATATTACCGCCGAGATGTTCGGTTGGGTTAGGTTAGGTTATATTACGTTCTTGATGTATATAAAGGTCCCACGCAGACGTAGAGGCCAACCCTCCAGGAATGTTGTCAAATATTACCGCCGAGATGATAGGTTGGGTTAGGTTAGGTTATGTTTCGTTATTGATGCATATGAAGGGCCCACGGAGACGTAGAGGCCAACTCGCCAGGAATGTTGTCAAATATTACAGCCGCGATGTTAGATTGGGTTAGGTTAGGTTATATGACGTTATTGTTGTATATAAAGGTCCCACGGAGACGCAGAGGCCAACTCGCCAGGAATGTTGTCAAATATTACAGCCGCGATGTTAGGTTGTGTTAGGTTAGGTTATATTAGGTTATGGATGTATATAAAGGTCCCACGGAAACATAGATGCCAACATGCCAGGAATGTTGTCAAATATTACACCCGCGATGTTAGATTGGGTTAGGTTAGGTTATATTACGTTATTGATGTATACAAAGGAACCACGGAGACGTAGAGGCCAACAAGCCAGGAATGTTGCCAAATATTACCGCCGACATGACAGATTGGGTTAGGTTAGGTTATATTACGTTATTGGTGTATATAAAGGTCCCACGAAAACGTAGAGGCCAACAAGCCAGGAATGTTGTCAAATATTACAGCCGCGATGTTAGATTGGGTTAGGTTAGGTTATATTACGTTATTGATGTATACAAAGGAACCACGGAGACGTAGAGGCCAACTCGCCAGGAATGTTGTCAAATATTACAGCCGCGATGTTAGATTGGGTTAGGTTAGGTTATATGACGTTATTGTTGTATATAAAGGTCCCACGGAGACGCAGAGGCCAACTCGCCAGGAATGTTGTCAAATATTACCGCCGAGATGATAGGTTGGGTTAGGTTAGGTTATATTACGTTATTGATGTATATGAAGGACCCACGTAGACGTAGGGGCCATCTCGTCAAGAATATTGTCAAATATTACCGCCGAGATGATAGGTTGGGGTAGGTTAGGTTATATTACGTTCTTGATGTATATAAAGGTCCCACGCAGACGTCGAAACCAACCCGCCAGTAATTTTCTGAAATATGACCGCCGACATGACAGATTGGGTTAGGTTAGGTTATATTACGTTATTGATGTATATAAAGCTCCCACGGATACGTAGAGGCCAACTCGCCAGGAATGATGTCAAATATTACCGCCGAGATGTTCGGTTGGGTTAGGTTAGGTTATATTACGTTCTTGATGTATATAAAGGTCCCACGCAGACGTAGAGGCCAACCCTCCAGGAATGTTGTCAAATATTACCGCCGAGATGATAGGTTGGGTTAGGTTAGGTTATATTACGATATTGTTGTATATAAAGGTCCACGGAGACGCAGAGGCCAACTCGCCAGGAATGTTGTCAAATATTACCGCCGAGATGTTAGGTTGGGTTAGGTTAGGTTATATTACGTTATTGATGTATATGAATATCCCACGGAGACGTAGAGGCCAACTCGCCAGGTTTGTGGTCAAATATTACCGCCGAGATGATAGGTTGGATTAGGTTATGTTATATTACGTTATTGTTGTATATAAAGGTCCCACGGAGACGCAGAGGCCAACTCGCCAGGAATGTTGTCAAATATTACCGCCGAGATGTTAGGTTGGGTTAGGTTAGGTTATATTACGTTCTTGATGTATATAAAGGTCCCACGCAGACGTAGAGGCCAACCCTCCAGGAATGTTGTCAAATATTACCGCCGAGATGATAGGTTGGGTTAGGTTAGGTTATATTTCGTTATTGATGTATATGAAGGTCCCACGGAGACGTAGAGGCCAACTCGCCAGGAATGTTGTCAAATATTACAGCCGCGATGTTAGGTTGGGTTAGGTTAGGTTATATTAGGTTATGGATGTATATAAAGGTCCCACGGAGACGTAGATGCCAACATGCCAGGAATGTTGTCAAATATTACAGCCGCGATGTTAGATTGGGTTAGGTTATGTTATATTACGTTATTGATGTATATAAAGGTCCCACGGATACGTAGAGGCCAACACGCCAGGAATGATGTCAAATATTACCGCCGAGATGTTCGGTTGGGTTAGGTTAGGTTATATTACGTTCTTGATGTATATAAAGGTCCCACGCAGACGTAGAGGCCAACCCTCCAGGAATGTTGTCAAATATTACCGCCGAGATGATAGGTTGGGTTAGGTTAGGTTATGTTTCGTTATTGATGCATATGAAGGTCCCACGGAGACGTAGAGGCCAACTCGCCAGGAATGTTGTCAAATATTACAGCCGCGATGTTAGATTGGGTTAGGTTAGGTTATATTACGTTATTGATGTATACAAAGGAACCACGGAGACGTAGAGGCCAACAAGCCAGGAATGTTGCCAAATATTACCGCCGAGATGTTAGGTTGGATTAGGTTAGGTTATATTACGTTATTGATGTATATAAAGGTCCCACGGAGACGTAGAGGCCAACAAGCCAGGAATGTTTCCAATTATTACCGCCGAGATGTTAGGTTGGGTTAGGTTAGGTTATATTAGGTTATGGATGTATATAAAGGTCCCACGGAGACGTAGATGCCAACATGCCAGGAATGTTGTCAAATATTACACCCGCGATGTTGGATTGGGTTAGGTTAGGTTATATTACGTTATTGATGTATACAAAGGAACCACGGAGACGTAGAGGCCAACAAGCCAGGAATGTTGCCAAATATTACCGCCGAGATGACAGATTGGGTTACGTTAGGTTATATTACGTTATTGGTGTATATAAAGGTCCCACGGAGACGTAGAGGCCAACAAGCCAGGAATGTTGCCAAATATTACCGCCGAGATGTTAGGTTGGATTAGGTTAGGTTATATTACGTTATTGATGTATATAAAGGTCCCACGGAGACGTAGAGGCCAACAAGCCAGGAATGTTTCCAATTATTACCGCCGAGATGTTAGGTTGGGTTAGGTTAGGTTATATTAGGTTATGGATGTATATAAAGGTCCCACGGAGACGTAGAGGCCAACTCGCCAGTTATGTGATCAAAGATTACCGCCGAGATAATAGGTTAGGTTAGGTTTGGTTATAATTCGTTATTGATGTATATGAAGGTCTCACGGAGACGTAGAGGCCAACATGCCAGGAATGTTGTCAATTATTACAGCCGCGATGTTAGATTGTGTTAGGTTAGGTTAGATTACGTTATTGACGTATATAAAGGTCCCACGGAGACGTAGAGGCCAACATGCCAGGAATGTTGTCAAATATTACAGCCGCGATGTTAGATTGGGTTAGATTAGGTTATATTACGTTATTGATGTATATAAAGGTCCCACGTAGACGTAGGGGCCAACTCGCCAGGAATATTGTCAAATATTACCGCCGCGATGATTGGTTGGGTTAGGTTAGGTTATATTACGTTACTGATGTATATAAATGTCCCACGGAGGCGTAGAGGCCAACAAGCCAGGAATGTTGCCAAATATTACCGCCGAGGTGATAGGTTGGGTTAAGTTAGGTTATATTACGTTATTGATGTATATAAATGTCCCACGGAGACGTAGATGCCATCTCGTCAAGAATATTGTCAAATATTACCGCCGAAATGATAGGTTGGATTAGGTTAGGTTATATTACGTTATTGATGTATATAAAGGTCCCACGGAGACGTAGATGCCTACATGCCAGGAATGTTGTCAAATATTACAGCCGCGATGTCAGATTGGGTTAGGTTAGGTTATATTACGTTATTGATGTTTACAAAGGAACCACGGAGACGTAGAGGCCAACAAGCCAGGAATGTTGCCAAATATTACCGCCGAGTTGTTAGGTTGGGGTAGGTTAGGGTATATTACGTTCTTGATGTATATAAAGGTCCCACGCAGACGTCGAAGCCAACTCGCCAGGAATTTTCTGAAATATGACCGCCGACATGACAGATTGGGTTAGGTTAGGTTATATTACGTTATTGGTGTATATAAAAGTCCCACGGGGACGTAGAGGCCAACAAGCCAGGAATGTTGCCGAATATTACCGCCGAGATGTTCGGTTGGGTTAGGATAGGTTATATTACGTTCTTGATGTATATAAAGGTTCCACGCAGACGTAGAGGCCAACCCTCCAGGAATGTTGTCAAATATTACCGCCGAGATGATAATAGGTTGGGTTAGGTTAGGTTATGTTTCGTTATTGATGTATATGAAGGACCCACGGAGACGTAGGTGCCATCTCGTCAAGAATATTGTCAAATATTACCGCCGAGATGATAGGGTGGGGTAGGTTAGGTTATATTACGTTATTGTTGTATATAAAGGTCCCACGGAGACGCAGAGGCCAACTCGCCAGGAATGTTGTCAAATATTACCGCCGAGATGATAGGTTGGGTTAGGTTAAGTTATATTACGTTATTGATGTATATGAAGGACCCACGTAGACGTAGAGGCCAACATGCCAGGAATGTTGTCAAATATTACAGCCGCGATGTTAGATTGGGTTAGGTTATGTTATATTACGTTATTGATGTATATAAAGGTCCCACCGATACGTAGAGGCCAACTCGCCAGGAATGTTGTCAAATATTACCGCCGAGATGTTCGGTTGGGTTAGGTTAGGTTATATTACGTTCTTGATGTATATAAAGGTCCCACGCAGACGTAGAGGCCAACCCTCCAGGAATGTTGTCAAATATTACCGCCGAGATGATAGGTTGGGTTAGGTTAGGTTATGTTTCGTTATTGATGCATATGAAGGGCCCACGGAGACGTAGAGGCCAACTCGCCAGGAATGTTGTCAAATATTACAGCCGCGATGTTAGATTGGGTTAGGTTAGGTTATATGACGTTATTGTTGTATATAAAGATCCCACGGAGACGCAAAGGCCAACTCGCCAGGAATGTTGTCAAATATTACCGCCGAGATGATAGGTTGGGTTAGGTTAAGTTATATTACGTTATTGATGTATATGAAGGACCCACGTAGACGTAGAGGCCAACATGCCAGGAATGCTGTAAAATATTACAGCCGCGATGTTAGATTGGGTTAGGTTATGTTATATTACGTTATTGATGTACATAAAGGTCCCACCGATACGTAGAGGCCAACTCGGCAGGAATGTTGTCATATATTACCGCCGAGATGTTTGGTTGAGTTAGGTTAGGTTATATTACGTTCTTGATGTATATAAAGGTCCCACGCAGACGTAGAGGCCAACCCTCCAGGAATGTTGTCAAATATTACCGCCGAGATGATAGGTTGGGTTAGGTTAGGATATGTTTCGTTATTGATGTATATGAAGGTCCCACGGAGACGTAGAGGCCAACTCGCCAGGAATGTTGTTAAATACTACAGCCGCGATGTTAGATTGGGTTAGGTTAGGTTATATTACGTTATTGTTGTATATAAAGGTCCCACGGAGACGCAGAGGCCAACTCGCCAGGAATGTTGTCAAATATTACCGCCGAGATGATAGGTTGGGTTAGGTTAGGTTATATTACGTTATTGATGTATATGAAGGACCCACGTAGACGTAGGGGCCATCTCGTCAAGAATATTGTCAAATATTACCGCCGAGATGATAGGTTGGGGTAGGTTAGGTTATATTACGTTCTTGATGTATATAAAGGTCCCACGCAGACGTCGAAGCCAACCCGCCAGGAATTTTCTGAAATATGACCGCCGACATGACAGATTGGGTTAGGTTAGGTTATATTACGTTATTGGTGTATATAAAGGTCCCACGGAGACGCAGAGGCCAACTCGCCAGGAATGTTGTCAAATATTACCGCCGAGATGTTAGGTTGGGTTAGGTTAGGTTATATTAGGTTATGGATGTATATAAAGGTCCCACGGAGACGTAGATGCCAACAAGCCAGGAATGTTGCCAAATATTACCGCCGAGATGTTAGGTTGGGTTAGGTTAGGTTATATTACGTTATTGATGTATATGAAGATCCCACGGAGACGTAGAGGCCAACTCGCCAGGAATATTGTCAAATATTACCGCCGAGATGATAGGTTGGATTAGGTTAGGTTATATTACGTTATTGATGTATATAAATGTCCCACGGAAGCGTAGAGGCCAACAAGCCAGGTATGTTGTCAAATATTACAGCCGCGATGTTAGATTGGGTTAGGTTATGTTATATTACGTTATTGTTGTATATAAAGGTCCCACGGAGACGCAGAGGCCAACTCGCCAGGAATGTTGCCAATTATTACCGCCGAGATGTTAGGTTGGGTTAGGTTAGGTTATATTAGGTTACGGATGTATATAAAGGTCCCACGGAGACGTAGATGCCAACAAGCCAGGAATGTTGCCAAATATTACCGCCGAGTTGTTAGGTTGGGGTAGGTTAGGTTATATTACGTTCTTGATGCATATAAAGGTCCCACACAGACGTCGAAGCCAACTCGCCAGGAATTTTCTGAAATATGACCGCCGAGATGATAATAGGTTGGGTTAGGTTAGGTTATGTTTCGTTATTGATGTATATGAAGGTCCCACGGAGACGTAGGTGCCATCTCGTCAAGAATATTGTCAAATATTACCGCCGAGATGATAGGGTGGGGTAGGTTAGGTTATATTACGTTATTGTTGTATATAAAGGTCCCACGGAGACGCAGAGGCCAACTCGCCAGGAATGTTGTCAAATATTACCGCCGAGATGATAGGTTGGGTTAGGTTAGGTTATATTACGTTATTGATGTATATGAAGGACCCACGTAGACGTAGGGGCCATCTCGTCAAGAATATTGTCAAATATTACCGCCGAGATGATAGGTTGGGGTAGGTTAGGTTATATTACGTTCTTGATGTATATAAAGGTCCCACGCAGACGTCGAAACCAACCCGCCAGTAATTTTCTGAAATATGACCGCCGACATGACAGATTGGGTAAGGTTAGGTTATATTACGTTATTGGTGTATATAAACGTCCCACGTGGACGTAGAGACCAACAAGCCAGGAATGTTGCCAAATATTACCGCCGAGATGTTAGGTTGGGTTAGGTTAGGTTATATTACGTTATTGATGTATATGAAGATCCCACGGAGACGTAGAGGCCAACTCGCCAGGTTTGTGGTCAAATATTACCGCCGAGATGATAGGTTGGGTTAGGTTAGGTTATATTACGTTATTGAGGTTTATGAAGGACCCACGTAGACGTAGGTGCCAACTCGCCAGGAATATTGTCAAATATTACCGCCGAGATGATAGGTTGGATTAGGTTAGGTTATATTACGTTATTGATGTATATAAATGTCCCACGGAGGCGTAGAGGCCAACAAGCCAGGTATGTCGTCAAATATTACAGCCGCGATGTTAGATTGGGTTAGGTTATGTTATATTACGTTATTGTTGTATATAAACGTCCCACGGAGACGTAGATGCCAACATGCCAGGAATGTTGTCAAATATTACCGCCGAGATGTTCGGTTGGGTTAGGTTAGGTTATATTACGTTCTTGATGTATATAAAGGTCCCACGCAGACGTAGAGGCCAACCCTCCAGGAATGTCGTCAAATATTACAGCCGCGATGTTAGATTGGGTTAGGTTAGGTTATATGACGTTATTGTTGTATATAAAGGTCCCACGGAGACGCAGAGGCCAACTCGCCAGGAATGTTGTCAAATATTACCGCCTAGATGATAGGTTGGGTTAGGTTAGGTTATATTACGTTATTGATGTATATGAAGGACCCACGTAGACGTAGGGGCCATCTCGTCAAGAATATTGTCAAATATTACCGCCGAGATGATAGGTTGGGGTAGGTTAGGTTATATTACGTTCTTGATGTATATAAAGGTCCCACGCAGACGTCGAAACCAACCCGCCAGTAATTTTCTGAAATATGACCGCCGACATGACAGATTGGGTAAGGTTAGGTTATATTACGTTATTGGTGTATATAAACGTCCCACGTGGACGTAGAGACCAACAAGCCAGGAATGTTGCCAAATATTACCGCCGAGATGTTAGGTTGGGTTAGGTTAGGTTATATTACGTTATTGATGTATATGAAGATCCCACGGAGACGTAGAGGCCAACTCGCCAGGTTTGTGGTCAAATATTACCGCCGAGATGATAGGTTGGGTTAGGTTAGGTTATATTACGTTATTGAGGTTTATGAAGGACCCACGTAGACGTAGGTGCCAACTCGCCAGGAATATTGTCAAATATTACCGCCGAGATGATAGGTTGGATTAGGTTAGGTTATATTACGTTATTGATGTATATAAATGTCCCACGGAGGCGTAGAGGCCAACAAGCCAGGTATGTCGTCAAATATTACAGCCGCGATGTTAGATTGGGTTAGGTTATGTTATATTACGTTATTGTTGTATATAAAGGTCCCACGGAGACGTAGATGCCAACATGCCAGGAATGTTGTCAAATATTACAGCCGCGATGTTAGATTGGGTTAGGTTAGGTTATATTACGTTATTGATGTTTACAAAGGAACCACGGAGACGTAGAGTCCAACAAGCCAGGAATGTTGCCAAATATTACCGCCGAGTTGTTAGGTTGGGGTAGGTTAGGTTATATTACGTTCTTGATGTATATAAAGGTCCCACGCAGACGTCGAAGCCAACTCGCCAGGAATTTTCTGAAATATGACCGCCGACATGACAGATTGGGTTAGGTTAGGTTATATTACGTTATTGGTGTATATAAAAGTCCCACGGGGACGTAGAGGCCAACAAGCCAGGAATGTTGCCAATTATTACCGCCGAGATGTTCGGTTGGGTTAGGTTAGGTTATATTACGTTCTTGATGTATATAAAGGTCCCACGCAGACGTAGAGGCCAACCCTCCAGGAATGTTGTCAAATATTACAGCCGCGATGTTAGATTGGGTTAGGTTAGGTTATATTACGTTATTGTTGTATATAAAGGTCCCACGGAGACGCAGAGGCCAACTCGCCAGGAATGTTGTCAAATATTACCGCCGAGATGATAGGTTGGGTTAGGTTAAGTTATATTACGTTATTGATGTATATGAAGGACCCACGTAGACGTAGAGGCCAACATGCCAGGAATGTTGTCAAATATTACAGCCGCGATGTTAGATTGGGTTAGGTTATGTTATATTACGTTATTGATGTATATAAAGGTCCCACCGATACGTAGAGGCCAACTCGGCAGGAATGTTGTCAAATATTACCGCTGAGATGTTCGGTTGAGTTAGGTTAGGTTATATTACGTTCTTGATGTATATAAAGGTCCCACGCAGACGTAGAGGCCAACCCTCCAGGAATGTTGTCAAATATTACCGCCGAGATGATAGGTTGGGTTAGGTTAGGATATGTTTCGTTATTGATGTATATGAAGGTCCCACGGAGACGTAGAGGCCAACTCGCCAGGAATGTTGTCAAATATTACAGCCGCGATGTTAGATTGGGTTAGGTTAGGTTATATTACGTTATTGTTGTATATAAAGGTCCCACGGAGACGCAGAGGCCAACTCGCCAGGAATGTTGTCAAATATTACCGCCGAGATGATAGGTTGGGTTAGGTTAGGTTATATTACGTTATTGATGTATATGAAGGACCCACGTAGACGTAGGGGCCATCTCGTCAAGAATATTGTCAAATATTACCGCCGAGATGATAGGTTGGGGTAGGTTAGGTTATATTACGTTCTTGATGTATATAAAGGTCCCACGCAGACGTCGAAGCCAACCCGCCAGGAATTTTCTGAAATATGACCGCCGACATGACAGATTGGGTTAGGTTAGGTTATATTACGTTATTGGTGTACATAAAGGTCCCACGGGGACGTAGGGGCCAACTCGCCAGGAATATTGTCAAATATTACCGCCGAGATGATAGGTTGGATTAGGTTAGGTTATATTACGTTATTGATGTATATAAATGTCCCACGGAAGCGTAGAGGCCAACAAGCCAGGTATGTTGTCAAATATTACAGCCGCGATGTTAGATTGGGTTAGGTTATGTTATATTACGTTATTGTTGTATATAAAGGTCCCACGGAGACGCAGAGGCCAACTCGCCAGGAATGTTGTCAAATATTACCGCCGAGATGTTAGGTTTGGGTTAGGTTAGGTTATATTAGGTTATGGATGTATATAAAGGTCCCACGGAGACGTAGATGCCAACAAGCCAGGAATGTTGCCAAATATTACCGCCGAGATGACAGATTGGGTTACGTTAGGTTATATTACGTTATTGGTGTATATAAAGGTCCCACGGAGACGTAGAGGCCAACAAGCCAGGAATGTTGTCAAATATTACCGCCGAGATGATAGGTTGGATTAGGTTAGGTTATATTACGTTATTGATGTATATGAAGATCCCACGGAGACGCAGAGGCCAACTCGCCAGGTATGTGGTCAAATATTACCGCCGAGATGATAGGTTGGGTTAGGTTAGGTTGTATTACGTTATTGATGTATATGAAGGACCCACGTAGACGTAGGGGCCATCTCGTCAAGAATATTGTCAAATATTACCGCCGAAATGATAGGTTGGATTAGGTTAGGTTATATTACGTTATTGATGTATATAAAGGTCCCACGGAGACGTAGATGCCAACATGCCAGGAATGTTGTCAAATATTACAGCCGCGCTGTCAGATTGGGTTAGGTTAGGTTATATTACGTTATTGATGTTTACAAAGGAACCACGGAGACGTAGAGGCCAACAAGCCAGGAATGTTGCCAAATATTACCGCCGAGTTGTTAGGTTGGGGTAGGTTAGGGTATATTACGTTCTTGATGTATATAAAGGTCCCACGCAGACGTCGAAGCCAACTCGCCAGGAATTTTCTGAAATATGACCGCCGACATGACAGATTGGGTTAGGTTAGGTTATATTACGTTATTGGCGTATATAAAAGTCCCACGGGGACGTAGAGGCCAACAAGCCAGGAATGTTGCCAAATATTACCGCCGAGATGTTCGGTTGGGTTAGGATAGGTTATATTACGTTCTTGATGTATATAAAGGTTCCACGCAGACGTAGAGGCCAACCCTCCAGGAATGTTGTCAAATATTACCGCCGAGATGATAATAGGTTGGGTTAGGTTAGGTTATGTTTCGTTATTGATGTATATGAAGGTCCCACGGGGACGTAGGTGCCATCTCGTCAAGAATATTGTCAAATATTACCGCCGAGATGATAGGGTGGGGTAGGTTAGGTTATATTACGTTATTGTTGTATATAAAGGTCCCACGGAGACGCAGAGGACAACTCGCCAGGAATGTTGTCAAATATTACCGCCGAGATGATAGGTTGGGTTAGGTTAAGTTATATTACGTTATTGATGTATATGAAGGACCCACGTAGACGTAGAGGCCAACATGCCAGGAATGTTGTCAAATATTACAGCCGCGATGTTAGATTGGGTTAGGTTATGTTATATTACGTTATTGATGTATATGAAGATCCCACGGAGACGTAGAGGCCAACTCGCCAGGTTTGTGGTCAAATATTACCGCCGAGATGATAGGTTGGGTTAGGTTAGGTTATATTACGTTATTGAGGTTTATGAAGGACCCACATAGACGTAGGGGCCAACTCGCCAGGAATATTGTCAAATATTACCGCCGAGATGATAGGTTGGGTTAGGTTAGGTTATGTTTCGTTATTGATGCATATGAAGGTCCCACGGAGACGTAGAGGCCAACTCGCCAGGAATGTTGTCAAATATTACAGCCGCGATGATAGGTTGGGTTAGGTTAGGTTATATTACGTTATTGATGTATATGAAGGACCCACGTAGACGTAGGGGCCATCTCGTCAAGAATATTGTCAAATATTACCGCCGAGATGATAGGTTGGGGTAGGTTAGGTTATATTACGTTCTTGATGTATATAAAGGTCCCACGCAGACGTCGAAGCCAACCCGCCAGGAATTTTCTGAAATATGACCGCCGACATGACAGATTGGGTTAGGTTAGGTTATATTACGTTATTGGTGTATATAAAAGTCCCACGGGGACGTAGAGGCCAACAAACCAGGAATGTTGCCAAATATTACCGCCGAGATGTTAGGTTGGGTTAGGTTAAGTTATATTACGTTATTGATGTATATGAAGATCCCACGGAGACGTAGAGGCCAACTCGCCAGGTTTGTGGTCAAATATTACCGCCGAGATGATAGGTTGGGTTAGGTTAGGTTATATTACATTATTGAGGTTTATGAAGGACCCACATAGACGTAGGGGCCAACTCGCCAGGAATATTGTCAAATATTACCGCCGAGATGATAGGTTGGATTAGGTTAGGTTATATTACGTTATTGATGTATATAAATGTCCCACGGAAGCGTAGAGGCCAACAGGCCAGGTATGTTGTCAAATATTACAGCCGCGATGTTAGATTGGGTTAGGTTATGTTATATTACGTTATTGTTGTATATAAAGGTCCCACGGAGACGCAGAGGCCAACTCGCCAGGAATGTTTTCAAATATTACCGCCGAGATGTTAGGTTGGGTTAGGTTAGGTTATATTAGGTTATGGATGTATATAAAGGTCCCACGGAGACGTAGATGCCAACAAGCCAGGAATGTTGCCAAATATTACCGCCGAGATGACAGATTGGGTTACGTTAGGTTATATTACGTTATTGGTGTATATAAAGGTCCCACGGAGACGTAGAGGCCAACAAGCCAGGAATGTTGCCAGATATTACCGCCGAGATGTTAGGTTGGATTAGGTTAGGTTATATTACGTTATTGATGTATATAAAGGTCCCACGGAGACGTAGAGGCCAACAAGCCAGGAATGTTGCCAATTATTACCGCCGAGATGTTAGGTTGGGTTAGGTTAGGTTATATTAGGTTACGGATGTATATAAAGGTCCCACGGAGACGTAGATGCCAACAAGCCAGGAATGTTGCCAAATATTACCGCCGAGATGACAGATTGGGTTACGTTAGGTTATATTACGTTATTGGTGTATATAAAGGTCCCACGGAGACGTAGAGGCCAACAAGCCAGGAATGTTGCCAAATATTACCGCCGAGATGTTAGGTTGGATTAGGTTAGGTTATATTACGTTATTGATGTATATAAAGGTCCCACGGAGACGTAGAGGCCAACAAGCCAGGAATGTTGCCTATTATTACCGCCGAGATGTTAGGTTGGGTTAGGTTAGGTTATATTAGGTTACGGATGTATATAAAGGTCCCACGGAGACGTAGATGCCAACAAGCCAGGAATGTTGCCAAATATTACCGCCGAGTTGTTAGGTTGGGGTAGGGTAGGTTATATTACGTTCTTGATGTATATAAAGGTCCCACACAGACGTCGAAGCCAACTCGCCAGGAATTTTCGGAAATATGACCGCCGACATGACAGATTGGGTTAGGTTAGGTTATATTACGTTATTGGTGTATATAAAGGTCCCACGGAGGCGTAGAGGCCAACAAGCCAGGTATGTCGTCAAATATTACAGCCGCGATGTTAGATTGGGTTAGGTTATGTTATATTACGTTATTGTTGTATATAAAGGTCCCACGGAGGCGTAGAGGCCAACAAGCCAGGTATGTCGTCAAATATTACAGCCGCGATGTTAGATTGGGTTAGGTTATGTTATATTACGTTATTGTTGTATATAAAGGTCCCACGGAGACGTAGATGCCAACATGCCAGGAATGTTGTCAAATATTACAGCCGCGATGTTAGATTGGGTTAGGTTAGGTTATATTACGTTATTGATGTTTACAAAGGAACCACGGAGACGTAGAGTCCAACAAGCCAGGAATGTTGCCAAATATTACCGCCGAGTTGTTAGGTTGGAGTAGGTTAGGTTATATTACGTTCTTGATGTATATAAAGGTCCCACGCAGACGTCGAAGCCAACTCGCCCGGAATTTTCTGAAATATGACCGCCGACATGACAGATTGGGTTAGGTTAGGTTATATTACGTTATTGGTGTATATAAAAGTCCCACGGGGACGTAGAGGCCAACAAGCCAGGAATGTTGCCAAATATTACCGCCGAGATGTTCGGTTGGGTTAGGTTAGGTTATATTACGTTCTTGATGTATATAAAGGTCCCACGCAGACGTAGAGGCCAACCCTCCAGGAATGTTGTCAAATATTACAGCCGCGATGTTAGATTGGGTTAGGTTAGGTTATATTACGTTATTGTTGTATATAAAGGTCCCACGGAGGCGTAGAGGCCAACAAGCCAGGTATGTCGTCAAATATTACAGCCGCGATGTTAGATTGGGTTAGGTTATGTTATATTACGTTATTGTTGTATATAAAGGTCCCACGGAGACGTAGATGCCAACATGCCAGGAATGTTGTCAAATATTACAGCCGCGATGTTAGATTGGGTTAGGTTAGGTTATATTACGTTATTGATGTTTACAAAGGAACCACGGAGACGTAGAGTCCAACAAGCCAGGAATGTTGCCAAATATTACCGCCGAGTTGTTAGGTTGGAGTAGGTTAGGTTATATTACGTTCTTGATGTATATAAAGGTCCCACGCAGACGTAGAGGCCAACTCGCCAGGTTTGTGGTCAAATATTACCGCCGAGATGATAGGTTGGGTTAGGTTAGGTTATATTACGTTATTGATGTATATAAATGTCCCACGGAAGCGTAGAGGCCAACAGGCCAGGTATGTTGTCAAATATTACAGCCGCGATGTTAGATTGGGTTAGGTTATGTTATATTACGTTATTGTTGTATATAAAGGTCCCACGGAGACGCAGAGGCCAACTCGCCAGGAATGTTGTCAAATATTACCGCCGAGATGTTAGGTTGGGTTAGGTTAGGTTATATTAGGTTATGGATGTATATAAAGGTCCCACGGAGACGTAGATGCCAACAAGCCAGGAATGTTGCCAAATATTACCGCCGAGATGACAGATTGGGTTACGTTAGGTTATATTACGTTATTGGTGTATATAAAGGTCCCGCGGAGACGTAGAGGCCAACAAGCCAGGAATGTTGCCAAATATTACCGCCGAGATGTTAGGTTGGATTAGGTTAGGTTATATTAGGTTACGGATGTATATAAAGGTCCCACGGAGACGTAGATGCCAACAAGCCAGGAATGTTGCCAAATATTACCGCCGAGTTGTTAGGTTGGGGTAGGGTAGGTTATATTACGTTCTTGATGTATATAAAGGTCCCACACAGACGTCGAAGCCAACTCGCCAGGAATTTTCGGAAATATGACCGCCGACATGACAGATTGGGTTAGGTTAGGTTATATTACGTTATTGGTGTATATAAAGGTCCCACGGAGGCGTAGAGGCCAACAAGCCAGGTATGTCGTCAAATATTACAGCCGCGATGTTAGATTGGGTTAGGTTATGTTATATTACGTTATTGTTGTATATAAAGGTCCCACGGAGGCGTAGAGGCCAACAAGCCAGGTATGTCGTCAAATATTACAGCCGCGATGTTAGATTGGGTTAGGTTATGTTATATTACGTTATTGTTGTATATAAAGGTCCCACGGAGACGTAGATGCCAACATGCCAGGAATGTTGTCAAATATTACAGCCGCGATGTTAGATTGGGTTAGGTTAGGTTATATTACGTTATTGATGTTTACAAAGGAACCACGGAGACGTAGAGTCCAACAAGCCAGGAATGTTGCCAAATATTACCGCCGAGTTGTTAGGTTGGAGTAGGTTAGGTTATATTACGTTCTTGATGTATATAAAGGTCCCACGCAGACGTCGAAGCCAACTCGCCAGGAATTTTCTGAAATATGACCGCCGACATGACATATTGGGTTAGGTTAGGTTATATTACGTTATTGGTGTATATAAAAGTCCCACGGGGACGTAGAGGCCAACAAGCCAGGAATGTTGCCAAATATTACCGCCGAGATGTTCGGTTGGGTTAGGTTAGGTTATATTACGTTCTTGATGTATATAAAGGTCCCACGCAGACGTAGAGGCCAACCCTCCAGGAATGTTGTCAAATATTACAGCCGCGATGTTAGATTGGGTTAGGTTAGGTTATATTACGTTCTTGATGTATATAAAGGTCCCACGCAGACGTAGAGGCCAACCCTCCAGGAATGTTGTCAAATATTACCGCCGAGATGATAGGTTGGGTTAGGTTAGGATATGTTTCGTTATTGATGTATATGAAGGTCCCACGGAGACGTAGAGGCCAACTCGCCAGGAATGTTGTCAAATATTACAGCCGCGATGTTAGATTGGGTTAGGTTAGGTTATATTACGTTACTGTTGTATATAAAGGTCCCACGGAGACGCAGAGGCCAACTCGCCAGGAATGTTGTCAAATATTACCGCCGAGATGATAGGTTGGGTTAGGTTAGGTTATATTACGTTATTGATGTATATGAAGGACCCACGTAGACGTAGGGGCCATCTCGTCAAGAATATTGTCAAATATTACCGCCGAGATGATAGGTTGGGGTAGGTTAGGTTATATTACGTTCTTGATGTATATAAAGGTCCCACGCAGACGTCGAAGCCAACCCGCCAGGAATTTTCTGAAATATGACCGCCGACATGACAGATTGTGTTAGGTTAGGTTATATTACGTTATTGATGTATATGAAGATCCCACGGAGACGTAGAGGCCAACTCGCCAGTTATGTGGTCAAAGATTACCGCCGAGATAATGGGTTGGGTTAGGTTTGGTTATAATTCGTTATTGATGTATATGAAGGTCTCACGGAGACGTAGAGGCCAACATGCCAGGAATGTTGTCAATTATTACAGCCGCGATGTTAGATTGGGTTAGGTTAGGTTAGATTACGTTATTGACGTATATAAAGGTCCCACGGAGACGTAGAGGCCAACATGCCAGGAATGTTGTCAAATATTACAGCCGCGATGTTAGATTGGGTTAGGTTAGGTTATATTACGTTATTGATGTATATAAAGGTCCCACGTAGACGTAGGGGCCAACTCGCCAGGAATATTGTCAAATATTACCGCCGCGATGATAGGTTGGGTTGGGTTAGGTTATAATACGTTATTGATGTATATAAATGTCCCACGGAGGCGTAGAGGCCAACAAGCCAGGAATGTTGCCAAATATTACAGCCGCGATGTTAGATTGGGTTAGGTTAGGTTAGATTACGTTATTGACGTATATAAAGGTCCCACGGAGACGTAGAGGCCAACATGCCAGGAATGTTGTCAAATATTACAGCCGCGATGTTAGATTGGGTTAGGTTAGGTTATATTACGTTATTGATGTATATAAAGGTCCCACGTAGACGGAGGGGCCAACTCGCCAGGAATATTTTCAAATATTACCGCCGCGATGATAGGTTGGGTTAGGTTAGGTTATATTACGTTATTGATGTATATAAATGTCCCACGGAGGCGTAGAGGCCAACAAGCCAGGAATGTTGCCAAATATTACCGCCGAGATGTTAGGTTGGGTTAGGTTAGGTTATATTACGTTGTTGATGTATATGAAGATCCCACGGAGACGTAGAGGCCAACTCGCCAGGTATGTGGTCAAATATTACCGCCGAGATGATAGGTTGGGTTAGGTTTGGTTATAATTCGTTATTGATGTATATGAAGGTCTCACGGAGACGTAGAGGCCAACATGCCAAGAATGTTGTCAATTATTACAGCCGCGATGTTAGATTGGGTTAGGTTAGGTTAGATTACGTTATTGACGTATATAAAGGTCCCACGGAGACGTAGAGGCCAACAAGCCAGGAATGTTGCCAAATATTACCGCCGAGATGATAGGTTGGGTTAGGTTAGGTTATATTTCGTTATTGATGTATATGAAGGTCCCACGGAGACGTAGATGCCAACTCGCCAGGAATGTTGTCAAATAGTAGCGCCGAGAGGTTAGGTTGGGTCAGGTTAGGTTATATTACGTTATTGACGTATATCAAGATCCCACGGAGACGTAGAGGCCAACTCGCCAGGTATGTGGTCAAATATTACCGCCGAGATGATAGGTTGGGTTAGGTTTGGTTATATTTCGTTATTGATGTATATGAAGGTCCCACGGAGACGTAAAGGCCAACATGCCAGGAATGTTGCCAAATATTACCGCCGAGTTGTTAGGTTGGGGTAGGTTAGGTTATATTTCGTTATTGATGTATATGAAGGTCCCACGGAGACGTAGATGCCAACTCGCCAGGAATGTTGTCAAATAGTAGCGCCGAGAGGTTAGGTTGGGTCAGGTTAGGTTATATTACGTTATTGATGTATATCAAGATGCCACGGAGACGTAGAGGCCAACTCGCCAGGTATGTGGTCAAATATTACCGCCGAGATGATAGGTTGGGTTAGGTTTGGTTATATTTCGTTATTGATGTATATGAAGGTCCCACGGAGACGTAGAGGCCAACATGCCAGGAATGTTGCCAAATATTACCGCCGAGTTTTTAGGTTGGGGTAGGTTAGGTTATATTACGTTCTTGATGTACATAAAGGTCCCACGCAGACGTCGAAGCCAACTCGCCTGGAATTTTCTGAAATATGACCGCCGACATGACAGATTGGCTTAGGTTAGGTTATATTACGTTATTGGTGTATATAAAGGTCCCACGGAGACGTAGAGGCCAACATGCCAGGAATGTTGACAAATATTACAGCCGAGATGTTAGGTTGGGTTAGGTTTGGTTATAATTCGTTATTGATGTATATGAAGGTCTCACGGAGACGTAGAGGCCAACATGCCAGGAATGTTGTCAAATATTACCGCCGAGATGATAGGTTGGGTTAGGTTAGGTTATATTACGTTATTCATGTATATGAAGGACCCACGTAGACGTAGGGTCCATCTCGTCAAGAATATTGTCAAATATTACCGCCGAGATGATAGGTTGGATTAGGTTAGGTTATATTACGTTATTGATGTATATAAAGGTCCCACGGAGACGTAGAGGCCAACAAGCCAGGAATGTTGCCAATTATAACCGCCGAGATGTTAGGTTGGGTTAGGTTAGGTTATATTACGTTATTGACGTATATAAAGGTCCCACGGAGACGTAGATGCCAACATGCCAGGAATGTTGTCAAATATTACAGCCGCGATGTTAGATTGGGTTAGGTTAGGTTATATTACGTTATTGATGTATACAAAGGAACCACGGAAACGTAGAGGCCAACAAGCCAGGAATGTTGCCAAATATTACCGCCGAGTTGTTAGGTTGGGGTAGGTTAGGTTATATTACGTTCTTGATGTATATAAAGGTCCCACACAGACGTCGAAGCCAACTCGCCAGGAATTTTCTGAAATATGACCGCCGACATGACAGATTGGGTTAGGTTAGGTTATATTACGTTATTGGTTTATATAAAGGTCCCACGGAGACGTAGAGGCCAACAAGCCAGGAATGTTGCCAAATATTACCGCCGAGATGTTAGGTTGGGTTAGGTTAGGTTATATTACGTTCTTGATGTATATAAAGGTCCCACGCAGACGTCGAAGCCAACTCGCCAGGAATTTTCTGAAATATGACCGCCGACATGACAGCTTGGCTTAGGTTAGGTTATATTACGTTATTGATGTATATGAAGATCCCACGGAGACGTAGAGGCCAACTCGCCAGTTATGTGGTCAAAGATTACCGCCGAGATAATGGGTTGGGTTAGGTTTGGTTATAACTCGTTATTGATGTATATGAAGGTCTCACGGAGACGTAGAGGCCAACATGCCAGGAATGTTGTCAATTATTACAGCCGCGATGTTAGATTGGGTTAGGTTAGGTTAGATTACGTTATTGACGTATATAAAGGTCCCACGGAGACGTAGAGGCCAACATGCCAGGAATGTTGTCAAATATTACAGCCGCGATGTTAGATTGGGTTAGGTTAGGTTATATTACGTTATTGATGTATATAAAGGTCCCACGTAGACGTAGGGGCCAACTCGCCAGGAATATTGTCAAATATTACCGCCGCGATGATAGGTTGGGTTGGGTTAGGTTATAATACGTTATTGATGTATATAAATGTCCCACGGAGGCGTAGAGGCCAACAAGCCAGGAATGTTGCCAAATATTACAGCCGCGATGTTAGATTGGGTTAGGTTAGGTTAGATTACGTTATTGACGTATATAAAGGTCCCACGGAGACGTAGAGGCCAACATGCCAGGAATGTTGTCAAATATTACAGCCGCGATGTTAGATTGGGTTAGGTTAGGTTATATTACGTTATTGATGTATATAAAGGTCCCACGTAGACGGAGGGGCCAACTCGCCAGGAATATTTTCAAATATTACCGCCGCGATGATAGGTTGGGTTAGGTTAGGTTATATTACGTTATTGATGTATATAAATGTCCCACGGAGGCGTAGAGGCCAACAAGCCAGGAATGTTGCCAAATATTACCGCCGAGATGTTAGGTTGGGTTAGGTTAGGTTATATTACGTTGTTGATGTATATGAAGATCCCACGGAGACGTAGAGGCCAACTCGCCAGGTATGTGGTCAAATATTACCGCCGAGATGATAGGTTGGGTTAGGTTTGGTTATAATTCGTTATTGATGTATATGAAGGTCTCACGGAGACGTAGAGGCCAACATGCCAAGAATGTTGTCAATTATTACAGCCGCGATGTTAGATTGGGTTAGGTTAGGTTAGATTACGTTATTGACGTATATAAAGGTCCCACGGAGACGTAGAGGCCAACAAGCCAGGAATGTTGCCAAATATTACCGCCGAGATGATAGGTTGGGTTAGGTTAGGTTATATTTCGTTATTGATGTATATGAAGGTCCCACGGAGACGTAGATGCCAACTCGCCAGGAATGTTGTCAAATAGTAGCGCCGAGAGGTTAGGTTGGGTCAGGTTAGGTTATATTACGTTATTGACGTATATCAAGATCCCACGGAGACGTAGAGGCCAACTCGCCAGGTATGTGGTCAAATATTACCGCCGAGATGATAGGTTGGGTTAGGTTTGGTTATATTTCGTTATTGATGTATATGAAGGTCCCACGGAGACGTAAAGGCCAACATGCCAGGAATGTTGCCAAATATTACCGCCGAGTTGTTAGGTTGGGGTAGGTTAGGTTATATTTCGTTATTGATGTATATGAAGGTCCCACGGAGACGTAGATGCCAACTCGCCAGGAATGTTGTCAAATAGTAGCGCCGAGAGGTTAGGTTGGGTCAGGTTAGGTTATATTACGTTATTGATGTATATCAAGATGCCACGGAGACGTAGAGGCCAACTCGCCAGTTATGTGGTCAAAGATTACCGCCGAGATAATGGGTTGGGTTAGGTTTGGTTATAACTCGTTATTGATGTATATGAAGGTCTCACGGAGACGTAGAGGCCAACATGCCAGGAATGTTGTCAATTATTACAGCCGCGATGTTAGATTGGGTTAGGTTAGGTTAGATTACGTTATTGACGTATATAAAGGTCCCACGGAGACGTAGAGGCCAACATGCCAGGAATGTTGTCGAATATTACAGCCGCGATGTTAGATTGGGTTAGGTTAGGTTATATTACGTTATTGATGTATATAAAGGTCCCACGTAGACGTAGGGGCCAACTCGCCAGGAATATTGTCAAATATTACCGCCGCGATGATAGGTTGGGTTGGGTTAGGTTATAATACGTTATTGATGTATATAAATGTCCCACGGAGGCGTAGAGGCCAACAAGACAGGAATGTTGCCAAATATTACAGCCGCGATGTTAGATTGGGTTAGGTTAGGTTAGATTACGTTATTGACGTATATAAAGGTCCCACGGAGACGTAGAGGCCAACATGCCAGGAATGTTGTCAAATATTACAGCCGCGATGTTAGATTGGGTTAGGTTAGGTTATATTACGTTATTGATGTATATAAAGGTCCCACGTAGACGGAGGGGCCAACTCGCCAGGAATATTTTCAAATATTACCGCCGCGATGATAGGTTGGGTTAGGTTAGGTTATATTACGTTATTGATGTATATAAATGTCCCACGGAGGCGTAGAGGCCAACAAGCCAGGAATGTTGCCAAATATTACCGCCGAGATGTTAGGTTGGGTTAGGTTAGGTTATATTACGTTGTTGATGTATATGAAGATCCCACGGAGACGTAGAGGCCAACTCGCCAGGTATGTGGTCAAATATTACCGCCGAGATGATAGGTTGGGTTAGGTTTGGTTATAATTCGTTATTGATGTATATGAAGGTCTCACGGAGACGTAGAGGCCAACATGCTAAGAATGTTGTCAATTATTACAGCCGCGATGTTAGATTGGGTTACGTTAGGTTATATTACGTTATTGGTGTATATAAAGGTCCCACGGAGACGTAGAGGCCAACAAGCCAGGAATGTTGCCAAATATTACCGCCGAGATGTTAGGTTGGATTAGGGTAGGTTATATTACGTTATTGATGTATATAAAGGTCCCACGGAGACGTAGAGGCCAACAAGCCAGGAATGTTGCCAATTATTACCGCCGAGAAGTTAGGTTGGGTTAGGTTAGGTTATATTAGGTTACGGATGTATATAAAGGTCCCACGGAGACGTAGATGCCAACAAGCCAGGAATGTTGCCAAATATTACCGCCGAGTTGTTAGGTTGGGGTAGGTTAGGTTATATTACGTTCTTGATGTATATAAAGGTCCCACACAGACGTCGAAGCCAACTCGCCAGGAATTTTCTGAAATATGACCGCCGACATGACAGATTGGGTTAGGTTAGGTTATATTACGTTATTGGTGTATATAAGGGTCCCACGGAGACGTAGAGGCCAACAAGCCAGGAATGTTGCCAAATATTACCGCCGAGATGTTAGGTTGGGTTAGGTTAGGTTATATTACGTTCTTGATGTATATAAATGTCCCACGCAGACGTCGAAGCCAACTCGCCAGGAATTTTCTGAAATATGACCGCCGACATGACAAACTGGCTTAGGTTAGGTTATATTACGTTATTGGTGTATATAAAGGTCCCACGGAGACGTAGAGGCCAACAAGCCAGGAATGTTGCCAAATATTACCGCCGAGATGTTAGGTTGGGTTTGGTTAGGTTATATTACGTTATTGATGAATATGAAGACCCCACGGAGACGTAGAGGCCAACTCGCCAGTTATGTGGTCAAAGATTACCGCCGAGATAATAGGTTGGGTTAGGTTTGGTTATAATTCGTTATTGATGTATATGAAGGTCTCACGGAGACGTAGAGGCCAACATGCACTGAATGTTGCCAAATATTACCGCCGAGATGTTAGGTTGGGTTACGTTAGGTTATATTACGTTCTTGATGTATATAAAGGTCCCACGCAGACGTCGAAGCCAACTCGCCAGGAATTTTCTGAAATATGACCGCCGACATGACAGATTGGCTTAGGTTAGGTTATATTACGTTATTTGTGTACATAAAGGTCCCACGGAGACGTAGAAGCCAACAAGCCAGGAATGTTGCCAAATATTACCGCCGAGATGTTAGGTTGGGTTAGGTTAGGTTAGATTACGTTATTGACGTATATAAAGGTCCCACGGAGACGTAGAGGCCAACAAGCCAGGAATGTTGCCAAATATTACCGCCGAGATGATAGGTTGGGTTAGGTTAGGTTATATTTCGTTATTGATGTATATGAAGGTCCCACGGAGACGTAGATGCCAACTCGCCAGGAATGTTGTCAAATAGTAGCGCCGAGAGGTTAGGTTGGGTCAGGTTAGGTTATATTACGTTATTGACGTATATCAAGATCCCACGGAGACGTAGAGGCCAACTCGCCAGGTATGTGGTCAAATATTACCGCCGAGATGATAGGTTGGGTTAGGTTTGGTTATATTTCGTTATTGATGTATATGAAGGTCCCACGGAGACGTAAAGGCCAACATGCCAGGAATGTTGCCAAATATTACCGCCGAGTTGTTAGGTTGGGGTAGGTTAGGTTATATTTCGTTATTGATGTATATGAAGGTCCCACGGAGACGTAGATGCCAACTCGCCAGGAATGTTGTCAAATAGTAGCGCCGAGAGGTTAGGTTGGGTCAGGTTAGGTTATATTACGTTATTGATGTATATCAAGATGCCACGGAGACGTAGAGGCCAACTCGCCAGTTATGTGGTCAAAGATTACCGCCGAGATAATGGGTTGGGTTAGGTTTGGTTATAACTCGTTATTGATGTATATGAAGGTCTCACGGAGACGTAGAGGCCAACATGCCAGGAATGTTGTCAATTATTACAGCCGCGATGTTAGATTGGGTTAGGTTAGGTTAGATTACGTTATTGACGTATATAAAGGTCCCACGGAGACGTAGAGGCCAACATGCCAGGAATGTTGTCGAATATTACAGCCGCGATGTTAGATTGGGTTAGGTTAGGTTATATTACGTTATTGATGTATATAAAGGTCCCACGTAGACGTAGGGGCCAACTCGCCAGGAATATTGTCAAATATTACCGCCGCGATGATAGGTTGGGTTGGGTTAGGTTATAATACGTTATTGATGTATATAAATGTCCCACGGAGGCGTAGAGGCCAACAAGACAGGAATGTTGCCAAATATTACAGCCGCGATGTTAGATTGGGTTAGGTTAGGTTAGATTACGTTATTGACGTATATAAAGGTCCCACGGAGACGTAGAGGCCAACATGCCAGGAATGTTGTCAAATATTACAGCCGCGATGTTAGATTGGGTTAGGTTAGGTTATATTACGTTATTGATGTATATAAAGGTCCCACGTAGACGGAGGGGCCAACTCGCCAGGAATATTTTCAAATATTACCGCCGCGATGATAGGTTGGGTTAGGTTAGGTTATATTACGTTATTGATGTATATAAATGTCCCACGGAGGCGTAGAGGCCAACAAGCCAGGAATGTTGCCAAATATTACCGCCGAGATGTTAGGTTGGGTTAGGT
This sequence comes from Xylocopa violacea, assembly GCA_963969225.1. NCBI lineage: Eukaryota > Metazoa > Arthropoda > Insecta > Hymenoptera > Apidae > Xylocopa > Xylocopa violacea. The sequence goes on along the minus strand of CAXAJV010000016.1, from coordinate 8,063,074 downwards.
TAGGTTATATTACGTTGTTGATGTATATGAAGATCCCACGGAGACGTAGAGGCCAACTCGCCAGGTATGTGGTCAAATATTACCGCCGAGATGATAGGTTGGGTTAGGTTTGGTTATAATTTGTTATTGATGTATATGAAGGTCTCACGGAGACGTAGAGGCCAACATGCTAAGAATGTTGTCAATTATTACAGCCGCGATGTTAGATTGGGTTACGTTAGGTTATATTACGTTATTGGTGTATATAAAGGTCCCACGGAGACGTAGAGGCCAACAAGCCAGGAATGTTGCCAAATATTACCGCCGAGATGTTAGGTTGGATTAGGGTAGGTTATATTACGTTATTGATGTATATAAAGGTCCCACGGAGACGTAGAGGCCAACAAGCCAGGAATGTTGCCAATTATTACCGCCGAGAAGTTAGGTTGGGTTAGGTTAGGTTATATTAGGTTACGGATGTATATAAAGGTCCCACGGAGACGTAGATGCCAACAAGCCAGGAATGTTGCCAAATATTACCGCCGAGTTGTTAGGTTGGGGTAGGTTAGGTTATATTACGTTCTTGATGTATATAAAGGTCCCACACAGACGTCGAAGCCAACTCGCCAGGAATTTTCTGAAATATGACCGCCGACATGACAGATTGGGTTAGGTTAGGTTATATTACGTTATTGGTGTATATAAGGGTCCCACGGAGACGTAGAGGCCAACAAGCCAGGAATGTTGCCAAATATTACCGCCGAGATGTTAGGTTGGGTTAGGTTAGGTTATATTACGTTCTTGATGTATATAAATGTCCCACGCAGACGTCGAAGCCAACTCGCCAGGAATTTTCTGAAATATGACCGCCGACATGACAAACTGGCTTAGGTTAGGTTATATTACGTTATTGGTGTATATAAAGGTCCCACGGAGACGTAGAGGCCAACAAGCCAGGAATGTTGCCAAATATTACCGCCGAGATGTTAGGTTGGGTTTGGTTAGGTTATATTACGTTATTGATGAATATGAAGACCCCACGGAGACGTAGAGGCCAACTCGCCAGTTATGTGGTCAAAGATTACCGCCGAGATAATAGGTTGGGTTAGGTTTGGTTATAATTCGTTATTGATGTATATGAAGGTCTCACGGAGACGTAGAGGCCAACATGCACTGAATGTTGCCAAATATTACCGCCGAGATGTTAGGTTGGGTTACGTTAGGTTATATTACGTTCTTGATGTATATAAAGGTCCCACGCAGACGTCGAAGCCAACTCGCCAGGAATTTTCTGAAATATGACCGCCGACATGACAGATTGGCTTAGGTTAGGTTATATTACGTTATTTGTGTACATAAAGGTCCCACGGAGACGTAGAAGCCAACAAGCCAGGAATGTTGCCAAATATTACCGCCGAGATGTTAGGTTGGGTTTGGTTAGGTTATATTACGTTATTGATGTATATGAAGATCCCACGGAGACGTAGAGGCCAACTCGCCAGTTATGTGGTCAAAGATTACCGCCGAGATAATGGGTTGGGTTAGGTTTGGTTATAATTCGTTATTGATGTATATGAAGGTCTCACGGAGACGTAGAGGCCAACATGCCAGGAATGTTGTCAATTATTACAGCCGCGATGTTAGATTGGGTTAGGTTAGGTTAGATTACGTTATTGACGTATATAAAGGTCCCACGGAGACGTAGAGGCCAACATGCCAGGAATGTTGTCAAATATTACAGCCGCGATGTTAGATTGGGTTAGGTTAGGTTATATTACGTTATTGATGTATATAAAGGTCCCACGTAGACGGAGGGGCCAACTCGCCAGGAATATTTTCAAATATTACCGCCGCGATGATAGGTTGGGTTAGGTTAGGTTATATTACGTTATTGATGTATATAAATGTCCCACGGAGGCGTAGAGGCCAACAAGCCAGGAATGTTGCCAAATATTACCGCCGAGGTGATAGGTTGGGTTAGGTTAGGTTATATTACGTTATTGATGTATATAAAGGTCCCACGGAGACGTAGATGCCAACATGCCAGGTATGTTGTCAAATATTACAGCCGCGATGTTAGATTGGGTTAGGTTAGGTTATATTACGTTATTGATGCATACAAAGGAACCACGGAGACGTAGAGGCCAGCAAGCCAGGAATGTTGCCAAATATTACCGCCGAGTTGTTAGGTTGGGGTAGGTAAGGTTATATTACGTTCTTGATGTATATAAAAGTCCCACACAGACGTCGAAGCCAACTCGCCAGGAATTTTCTGAAATATGACCGCCGACATGACAGATTGGGTTAGGTTAGGTTATATTACGTTATTGAGGTTTATGAAGGACCCACGTAGACGTAGGGGCCAACTCGCCAGGAATATTGTCAAATATTACCGCCGAGATGATAGGTTGGGTTAGGTTAGGTTATATTACGTTCTTGATGTACATAAAGGTCCCACGCAGACGTCGAAGCCAACTCGCCAGGAATTTTCTGAAATATGACCGCCGACATGACAGATTGGCTTAGGTTAGGTTATATTACGTTATTTGTGTATATAAAGGTCCCACGGAGACGTAGAAGCCAACAAGCCAGGAATGTTGCCAAATATTACCGCCGAGATGTTAGGTTGGGTTAGGTTAGGTTAGATTACGTTATTGACGTATATAAAGGTCCCACGGAGACGTAGAGGCCAACATGCCAGGAATGTTGTCAAATATTACAGCCGCGATGTTAGATTGGGTTAGGTTAGGTTATATTACGTTATTGATGTATATAAAGGTCCCACGTAGACGGAGGGGCCAACTCGCCAGGAATATTTTCAAATATTACCGCCGCGATGATAGGTTGGGTTAGGTTAGGTTATATTACGTTATTGATGTATATAAATGTCCCACGGAGGCGTAGAGGCCAACAAGCCAGGAATGTTGCCAAATATTACCGCCGAGATGTTAGGTTGGGTTAGGTTAGGTTATATTACGTTGTTGATGTATATGAAGATCCCACGGAGACGTAGAGGCCAACTCGCCAGGTATGTGGTCAAATATTACCGCAGAGATAATAGGTTGGGTTAGGTTTGGTTATAATTCGTTATTGATGTATATGAAGGTCTCACGGAGACGTAGAGGCCAACATGCCAAGAATGTTGTCAATTATTACAGCCGCGATGTTAGATTGGGTTAGGTTAGGTTAGATTACGTTATTGACGTATATAAAGGTCCCACGGAGACGTAGAGGCCAACAAGCCAGGAATGTTGCCAAATATTACCGCCGAGATGATAGGTTGGGTTAGGTTAGGTTATATTTCGTTATTGATGTATATGAAGGTCCCACGGAGACGTAGATGACAACTCGCCAGGAATGTTGTCAAATAGTAGCGCCGAGAGGTTAGGTTGGGTCAGGTTAGGTTATATTACGTTATTGATGTATATCAAGATGCCACGGAGACGTAGAGGCCAACTCGCCAGGTATGTGGTCAAATATTACCGCCGAGATGATAGGTTGGGTTAGGTTTGGTTATATTTCGTTATTGATGTATATGAAGGTCCCACGGAGACGTAGAGGCCAACATGCCAGGAATGTTGCCAAATATTACCGCCGAGTTTTTAGGTTGGGGTAGGTTAGGTTATATTACGTTCTTGATGTATATAAAGGTCCCACGCAGACGTCGAAGCCAACTCGCCTGGAATTTTCTGAAATATGACCGCCGACATGACAGATTGGCTTAGGTTAGGTTATATTACGTTATTGGTGTATATAAAGGTCCCACGGAGACGTAGAGGCCAACATGCCAGGAATGTTGACAAATATTACAGCCGAGATGTTAGGTTGGGTTAGGTTTGGTTATAATTCGTTATTGATGTATATGAAGGTCTCACGGAGACGTAGAGGCCAACATGCCAGGAATGTTGTCAAATATTACCGCCGAGATGATAAGTTGGGTTAGGTTAGGTTATATTACGTTATTGATGTATATGAAGGACCCACGTAGACGTAGGGGCCATCTCGTCAAGAATATTGTCAAATATTACCGCCGAGATGATAGGTTGGAATAGGTTAGGTTATATTACGTTATTGATGTATATAAAGGTCCCACGGAGACGTAGAGGCCAACAAGCCAGGAATGTTGCCAATTATAACCGCCGAGATGTTAGGTTGGGTTAGGTTAGGTTATATTACGTTATTGACGTATATATAGGTCCCACGGAGACGTAGATGCCAACATGCCAGGAATGTTGTCAAATATTACAGCCGCGATGTTAGATTGGGTTAGGTTAGGTTATATTACGTTATTGATGTATACAAAGGAACCACGGAAACGTAGAGGCCAACAAGCCAGGAATGTTGCCAAATATTACCGCCGAGTTGTTAGGTTGGGGTAGGTTAGGTTATATTACGTTCTTGATGTATATAAAGGTCCCACACAGACGTCGAAGCCAACTCGCCAGGAATTTTCTGAAATATGACCGCCGACATGACAGATTGGGTTAGGTTAGGTTATATTACGTTATTGGTGTATATAAAGGTCCCAGGGAGACGTAGAGGCCAACAAGCCAGGAATGTTGCCAAATATTACCGCCGAGATGTTAGGTTGGGTTAGGTGAGGTTATATTACGTTATTGATGTATATGAAGGTCCCACGCAGACGTAGAGGCGAACTCTCCAGGTATGTGGTCAAATATTACCGCCGAGATAATAGGTTGGGTCAGGTTTGGTTATAATTCGTTATTGATGTATATGAAGGTCTCACGGAGACGTAGAGGCCAACATGCCAGGAATGTTGTCAATTATTACAGCCGCGATGTTAGATTGGGTTAGGTTAGGTTAGATTACGTTATTGACGTATATACAGGTCCCACGGAGACGTAGAGGCCAACATGCCAGGAATGTTGTCAAATATTACCGCCGAGATGATAGGTTGGGTTAGGTTAGGTTATATTACGTTATTGAGGTTTATGAAGGACCCACGCAGACGTAGGGGCCAACTCGCCATGAATATTGTCAAATATTACCGCCGAGATGATAGGTTGGGTTTGGTTAGGTTATATTACGTTATTGATGTATATAAATGTCCCACGGAGGCGTAGAAGCCAACAAGCCAGGAATGTTGCCAAATATTACCGCCGAGATGATAGGTTGGGTTAGGTTAGTTTATATTTCGTTATTGATGTATATGAAGGTCCCACGGAGACGTAGAGGCCAACTCGCCAGGAATGTTGTCAAATATTACAGCCGCGATGTTAGATTGGGTTAGGTTAGGTTATATTACGTTATTGGTGTATATAAAGGTCCCACGGAGACGTAGGGGCCAACAAGCCAGTAATGTGGCCAAATATTACCGCCGAGATGTTAGGTTGGGTTAGGTTAGGTTATATTACGTTATTGGTGTATATAAAGGTCCCACGGAGACGTAGAGGCCAACAAGCCAGGAATGTTACCAAATATTACCGCCGAGATGTTAGGTTGGGTTAGGTTAGGTTATATTACGTTATTGGTGTATATAAAGGTCCCACGGAGACGTAGGGGCCAACAAGCCAGTAATGTTGCCAAATATTACCGCCGAGATGTTAGGTTGGGTTAGGTTAGGTTATATTACGTTATTGGTGTATATAAAGGTCCCACGGAGACGTAGAGGCCAACAAGCCAGGAATGTTGCCAAATATTACCGCCGAGATGTTAGGTTGGGTTTGGTTAGGTTATATTACGTTATTGATGTATATGAAGATCCCACGGAGACGTAGAGGACAACTCGCCAGTTATGTGGTCAAAGATTACCGCCGAGATAATAGGTTGGGTTAGGTTTGGTTATAATTCTTTATTGATGTATATGAAGGTCTCACGGAGACGTAGAGGCCAACATGCCAGGAATGTTGTCAATTATTACAGCCGCGATGTTAGATTGGGTTAGGTTAGGTTAGATTACGTTATTGACGTATATAAAGGTCCCACGGAGACGTAGAGGCCAACATGCCAGGAATGTTGACAAATATTACAGCCGCGATGTTAGATTGGGTTAGGTTAGGTTATATTACGTTATTGATGTATATAAAGGGCCCACGTAGACGTAGGGGCCAACTCGCCAGGAATATTTTCAAATATTACCGCCGCGATGATAGGTTGGGTTAGGTTAGGTTATATTACGTTATTGATGTATATAAATGTCCCACGGAGACGTAGAGGGCAACATGCCAGGAATGTTGTCAAATATTACAGCCGCGATGTTAGATTGGGTTAGGTTAGGCTATATTACGTTATTGATGTATATAAAGGTCCCACGGAGACGTAGAGGCCAACTCGCCAGGAATGTTGTCAAATATTACCGCCGAGATGATAGGTTGGGTTAGGTTAGGTTATATTACGTTATTGAGGTTTATGAAGGACCCACGTAGACGTAGGGGCCAACTCGCCAGGAATATTGTCAAATATTACCGCCGAGATGATAGGTTGGGTTAGGTTAGGTTATATTACGTTATTGATGTATATAAATGTCCCACGGAGGCGTAGAGGCCAACAAGCCAGGAATGTTGTCAAATATTACAGCCGCGATTTTAGATTGGATTAGGTTAGGTTATATTACGTTATTGATGTATACAAAGGAACCACGGAGACGTAGAGGCCAACAAGCCAGGAATGTTGCCAAATATTACCGCCGAGATGATAGGTTGGGTTAGGTTAGGTTATATTTCGTTATTGATGTATATGAAGGTCCCACGGAGACGTAGATGCCAACTCGCTTGGAATGTTGTCAAATAGTAGCGCCGAGAGGTTAGGTTGGGTCAGGTTAGGTTATATTACGTTATTGATGTATATCAAGATCCCACGGAGACGTAGAGGCCAACTCGCCAGGAATATTGTACAATATTACCGCCGAGATGATAGGTTGGGTTAGGTTAGGTTATATTTCGTTATTGATGTATATGAAGGTCCCACGGAGACGGAGAGGCCAACAAGACAGGAATGTGGTCAAATATTACCGCCGAGATGTTAGGTTGGGTTAGGTTAGGTTATATTACGTTATTGATGTAAATAAAGTTCCCACGGAGACGGAGAAGCCAACTCGCCAGGAATGTTTTCAAATATTACCGCCGAGATGTTAGGTTGGGTTAGGTTATGTTATGTTACGTTATTGATGTATATAAAGGTCCGACGGAGACGTATAGGCCGACTCGCCAGGAATGGTGCAAAATATTACCGCCGAGATGTTAGGTTGGGTTAGGTTAGGTTATATTACGTTATTGATGTATATAAAGGTCCCACGGAGATGTAGGGGCCAACAAGACAGGAATGTGGTCAAATAATACCGCCGAGATGTTAGGTTGGGTTAGGTTAGGTTACATTACGTTATTGATATATATAAAGGTCCAACGGAGACGTAGAGGCCAACTCGCCAGGAATGATGTCAAATATTACCGCCGAGATGATAGGTTGGGTTAGGTTAGGTTATATTATGTTATTGATGTATATAAAGGTCCCACGGGGACATAGAGGCCAACTCGCCAGGAATGTTGTCAAATATTACCGCCGAGATGATAGGTTGGGTTAGGTTACGTTATATTAAGTTATTGATGTATATGAAGGTCAAACGGAGACGTAAAGGCCAACTCGCCAGGAATTATGTCAAATATTACCGCCGAGATGTTAGGTTGGGTTAGGTTAGGTTATATTACGTTAATGATATATATAAAGGTCCCACGGAGACGGAGAAGCCAACTCGCCAGGAATGATGTCAAATATTACCGCTGAGATGTTAGGTTGGGTTAGGTTAGGTTATATTACGTTATTGATGTATATAAAGGTCAAACGGAGACGTAGAGGCCAACTCGCCAGGAATGATGTCAAAAATTACCGCCGAGATGTTAGGTTGGGTTAGGTTATGTTATGTTACGTTATTGATGTATATAAATGTCCCACGGAGACGGAGAAGCCAACTCGCCAGGAATATTGTACAATATTACCGCCGAGATGATAGGTTGGGTTAGGTTAGGTTATATTTCGTTATTGATGTATATAAAGGTCAAACGGAGACGTAGAGGCCAACTCGCCAGGAATTATGTCAAATATTACCGCCGAGATGTTAGGTTGGGTTAGGTTAGGTTATATTACGTTCTTGATGTAAATGAAGGTCAAACGGAGACGCAGAGGCGAACTCGGCAGGAATGATGTCAAATATTACCGCCGAAATGTTACTTTGGGTTAGGTTAGGTTATATTACGTTATTGATATATATAAAGGTCCCACGGAGACGGAGAAGCCAACTCGCCAGGAATGATGTCAAATATTACCGCCGAGATGATAGGTTGGGTTAGGTTAGGTTATATTACGTTATTGATGTATATAAAGGTCCCACGGGGACATAGAGGCCAACTCGCCAGGAATGTTGTCAAATATTACCGCCGAGATGATAGGTTGGGTTAGGTTAAGTTATATTAAGTTATTGATGTATATGAAGGTCAAACGGAGACGTAGAGGCCAACTCGCCAGGAATATTGTACAATATTACCGCCGAGATGATAGGTTGGGTTAGGTTAGGTTATATTTCGTTATTGATGTATATAAAGGTCAAACGGAGACGTAGAGGCCAACTCGCCAGGAATGATGTCAAAAATTACCGCCGAGATGTTAGGCTGGGTTAGGTTAGGTTACATTACGTCATTGATGTATATAAAGGTCCCACGGAGTCGTAGAGGCCAACTCGCCAGGAATATTGTACAATATTACCGCCGAGATGATAGGTTGGGTTAGGTTAGGTTATATTTCGTTATTGATGTATATGAAGGTCCCACGGAGACGGAGAGGCCAACAAGACAGGAATGTGGTCAAATATTACCGCCGAGATGTTAGGTTGGGTTAGGTTAGGTTATATTACGTTATTGATGTAAATAAAGTTCCCACGGAGACGGAGAAGCCAACTCGGCAGGAATGTTTTCAAATATTACCGCCGAGATGATAGGTTGGTTTAGGCTAGGTTATATTACGTTATTGATGTATATAAAGGTCCCACGGAGACGGAGAAGCCAACTCGCCAGGAATGTTGTCAAATATTACCGCCGAGATGTTAGGTTGGGTTAGGTTATGTTATGTTACGTTATTGATGTATATAAAGGTCCGACGGAGACGTATAGGCCGACTCGCCAGGAATGGTGCAAAATATTACCGCCGAGATGTCAGGTTGGGTTAGGTTAGGTTGTATTACGTTATAGATGTATATGAAGGTCCCACGGAGACGGAGAGGCCAACAAGACAGGAATGTGGTCAAATATTACCGCCGAGATGTTAGGTTGGGTTAGGTTAGGTTATATTACGTTATTGATGTAAATAAAGTTCCCACGGAGACGGAGAAGCCAACTCGCCAGGAATGTTTTCAAATATTACCGCCGAGATGATAGGTTGGTTTAGGCTAGGTTATATTACGTTATTGATGTATATAAAGGTCCCACGGAGACGGAGAAGCCAACTCGCCAGGAATGTTGTCAAATATTACCGCCGAGATGTTAGGTTGGGTTAGGTTAGGTTACATTACGTCATTGATGTATATAAAGGTCCAACGGAGTCGTAGAGGCCAACTCGCCAGGAATATTGTACAATATTACCGCCGAGATGATAGGTTGGGTTAGGTTAGGTTATATTTCGTTATTGATGTATATGAAGGTCCCACGGAGACGGAGAGGCCAACAAGACAGGAATGTGGTCGAATATTACCGCCGAGATGTTAGGTTGGGTTAGGTTAGGTTATATTACGTTATTGATGTAAATAAAGTTCCCACGGAGACGGAGAAGCCAACTCGCCAGGAATGTTTTCAAATATTACCGCCGAGATGATAGGTTGGTTTAGGCTAGGTTATATTACGTTATTGATGTATATAAAGGTCCCACGGAGACGGAGAAGCCAACTCGCCAGGAATGTTGTCAAATATTACCGCCGAGATGTTAGGTTGGGTTAGGTTATGCTATATTACGTTATTGATGTATATGAAGGTCAAACGGAGACGTAGAGGCCAACTCGCCAAGAATGATGTCAAATATTACCGCCGAGATGTTAGGTTGGGTTAGGTTAGGTTATATTACGTTACTGATGTATATGAAGGTCAAACGTAGACGTAGGGGCCAAACTCGCCAGGCATGTTGTCGAATATTACCGCCGAGATGATAGGTTGGGTTAGGTTAGGTTATATTACGTTATTGATGTATATAAAGGTCCCACGGGGACATAGAGGCCAACTCGCCAGGAATGTTGTCAAATATTACCGCCGAGATGATAGGTTGGGTTAGGTTACGTTATATTAAGTTATTGATGTATATGAAGGTCAAACGGAGACGTAGAGGCCAACTCGCCAGGAATTATGTCAAATATTACCGCCGAGATGTTAGGTTGGGTTAGGTTAGGTTATATTACGTTCTTGACGTAAATGAAGGTCAAACGGAGACGCAGAGGCGAACTCGGCAGGAATGATGTCAAATATTACCGCCGAGATGTTAGGTTGGGTTAGGTTAGGTTATATTACGTTATTGATATATATAAGGGTCCCACGGAGACGGAGAGGCCAACAAGACAGGAATGTGGTCAAATATTACCGCCGAGATGTTAGGTTGGGTTAGGTTAGGTTATATTACGTTATTGATGTAAATAGAGTTCCCACGGAGACGGAGAAGCCAACTCGCCAGGAATGTTTTCAAATATTACCGCCGAGATGATCGGTTGGTTTAGGCTAGGTTATATTACGTTATTGATGTATATAAAGGTCCCACGGAGACGGAGAAGCCAACTCGCCAGGAATGTTGTCAAATATTACCGCCGAGATGTTAGGTTGGGTTAGGTTATGTTATGTTACGTTATTGATGTATATAAAGGTCCGACGGAGACGTATAGGCCGACTCGCCAGGAATGGTGCAAAATATTACCGCCGAGATGTTAGGTTGGGTTAGGTTAGGTTATATTACGTTATTGATGTATATAAAGGTCCCACGGAGATGTAGGGGCCAACAAGACAGGAATGTGGTCAAATAATACCGCCGAGATGTTAGGTTGGGTTAGGTTAGGTTACATTACGTTATTGATATATATAAAGGTCCCACGGAGACGTGGAGGCCAACTCGGCAGGAATGATTTCAAATATCACCGCCGAGATGTTAGGTTGGGTTAGGTTAGGTTATATTACGTTATTGATGTATATAAAGGTCCCACGGAGACGTAGAGGCCAAAGCCAGGAATGTGGTCAAATATTACCGCCGAGATGTTAGGTTGGGTTAGGTTAGGTTATATTACGTTATTGATGTATATAAAGGTCCCACGGAGACGTAGAGGCCAACTCGCCAGGAATGATGTCAAATATTACCGCCGAGATGTTAGGTTGGTTTAGGTTAGGTTATATTACGTTATAGATGTATATAAAGGTCCCACGGAGACGCAGAAGCCAACTCGCCAGGAATGTTGTGAAATATTACTCCGGAGATGTTAGGTTGGGTTAGGTTATGCTATATTACGTTATTGATGTATATGAAGGTCAAACGGAGACGTAGAGGCCAACTCGCCAGGAATGATGTCAAATATTACCGCCGAGATGTTAGGTTGGGTTAGGTTAAGTTATATTACGTTATTGATGTATATGAAGGTCAACCGGAGACGTAGAGGCCAACTCGCCAGGAATTATGTCAAATATTACCGCCGAGATGTTAGGTTGGGTTAGGTTAGGTTATATTACGTTATTGATATATATAAAGGTCCCACGGAGACGGAGAAGCCAACTCGCCAGGAATGTTGTGAAATATTACTCCGGAGATGTTAGGTTGGGTTAGGTTATGCTATATTACGTTATTGATGTATATGAAGGTCAAACGGAGACGTAGAGGCCAACTCGCCAGGAATGATGTCAAATATAACCGCCGAGATATTAGGTTGGGTTAGGTTAGGTTATATTACGTTATTGATGTATATGAAGGTCAAACGGAGACGTAGAGGCCAACTCGCCAGGAATTATGTCAAATATTACCGCCGAGATGTTAGGTTGGGTTAGGTTAGGTTATATTACGTTATTGATATATATAAAGGTCCCACGGAGACGGAGAAGCCAACTCGCCAGGAATGATGTCAAATATTACCGCTGAGATGTTAGGTTGGGTTAGGTTAGGTTATATTACGTTATTGATGTATATAAAGGTCAAACGGAGACGTAGAGGCCAACTCGCCAGGAATGATGTCAAAAATTACCGCCGAGATGTTAGGTTGGGTTAGGTTATGTTATGTTACGTTATTGATGTATATAAATGTCCCACGGAGACGGAGAAGCCAACTCGCCAGGAATGATGTCAAATATTACCGCCGAGATGTTAGGCTGGGTTAGGTTAGGTTACATTACGTCATTGATGTATATAAAGGTCCCACGGAGTCGTAGAGGCCAACTCGCCAGGAATATTGTACAATATTACCGCCGAGATTATAGGTTGGGTTAGGTTAGGTTATATTTCGTTATTGATGTATATGAAGGTCCCACGGAGACGGAGAGGCCAACAAGACAGGAATGTGGTCAAATATTACCGCCGAGATGTTAGGTTGGGTTAGGTTAGGTTATATTACGTTATTGATGTAAATAAAGTTCTCACGGAGAAGGAGAAGCCAACTCGCCAGGAATGTTTTCAAATATTACCGCCGAGATGATACGTTGGTTTAGGCTAGGTTATATTACGTTATTGATGTATATAAAGGTCCCACGGAGACGGAGAAGCCAACTCGCCAGGAATGTTGTCAAATATTACCGCCGAGATGTTAGGTTGGGTTAGGTTATGTTATGTTACGTTATTGATGTATATAAAGGTCCGACGGAGACGTATAGGCCGACTCGCCAGGAATGGTGCAAAATATTACCGCCGAGATGTTAGGTTGGGTTAGGTTAGGTTATATTACGTTATTGATGTATATAAAGGTCCCACGGAGATGTAGGGGCCAACAAGACAGGAATGTGGTCAAATAATACCGCCGAGATGTTAGGTTGGGTTAGGTTAGGTTACATTACGTTATTGATATATATAAAGGTCCCACGGAGACGTGGAGGCCAACTCGGCAGGAATGATTTCAAATATCACCGCCGAGATGTTAGATTGGGTTAGGTTAGGTTATATTACGTTATTGATGTATATAAAGGTCCCACGGAGTCGTAGAGGCCAACTCGCCAGGAATATTGTACAATATTACCGCCGAGATGATAGGTTGTGTTAGGTTAGGTTATATTTCGTTATTGATGTATATGAAGGTCCCACGGAGACGGAGAGGCCAACAAGCCAGGAATGTGGTCAAATATTACCGCCGAGATGTTAGGTTGGGTTAGGTTAGGTTATATTACGTTATTGATGTATATGAAGGTCAAACGGAGACGTAGAGGCCAACTCGCCAGGAATGATGTCAAATATTACCGCCGAGATGTTAGATTGGGTTAGGTTAGGTTATATTACGTTATTGATGTATATAAAGGTCCCACGGAGACGTAGAGGCCAACAAGCCAGGAATGTGGTCAAATATTACCGCCGAGATGTTAGGTTGGGTTAGGTTAGGTTATATTACGTTATTGATGTATATAAAGGTCAAACGGAGACGTAGAGGCCAACTCGCCAGGAATGATGTCAAAAATTACCGCCGAGATGTTAGGTTGGGTTAGGTTATGTTATCTTACGTTATTGATGTATATAAATGTCCCGCGGAGACGGAGAAGCCAACTCGCCAGGAATGATGTCAAATATTACCGCCGAGATGTTAGGCTGGGTTAGGTTAGGTTACATTACGTCATTGATGTATATAAAGGTCCCACGGAGTCGTAGAGGCCAACTCGCCAGGAATATTGTACAATATTACCGCCGAGATGATAGGTTGTGTTAGGTTAGGTTATATTTCGTTATTGATGTATATGAAGGTCCCACGGAGACGGAGAGGCCAACAAGCCAGGAATGTGGTCAAATATTACCGCCGAGATGTTAGGTTGGGTTAGGTTAGGTTATATTACGTTATTGATGTATATGAAGGTCAAACGGAGACGTAGAGGCCAACTCGCCAGGAATGATGTCAAATATTACCGCCGAGATGTTAGATTGGGTTAGGTTAGGTTATATTACGTTATTGATGTATATAAAGGTCCCACGGAGACGTAGAGGCCAACAAGCCAGGAATGTGGTCAAATATTACCGCCGAGATGTTAGGTTGGGTTAGGTTAGGTTATATTACGTTATTGATGTATATAAAGGTCAAACGGAGACGTAGAGGCCAACTCGCCAGGAATGATGTCAAAAATTACCGCCGAGATGTTAGGTTGGGTTAGGTTATGTTATCTTACGTTATTGATGTATATAAATGTCCCGCGGAGACGGAGAAGCCAACTCGCCAGGAATGATGTCAAATATTACCGCCGAGATGTTAGGCTGGGTTAGGTTAGGTTACATTACGTCATTGATGTATATAAAGGTCCCACGGAGTCGTAGAGGCCAACTCGCCAGGAATATTGTACAATATTACCGCCGAGATTATAGGTTGGGTTAGGTTAGGTTATATTTCGTTATTGATGTATATGAAGGTCCCACGGAGACGGAGAGGCCAACAAGACAGGAATGTGGTCAAATATTACCGCCGAGATGTTAGGTTGGGTTAGGTTAGGTTATATTACGTTATTGATGTAAATAAAGTTCTCACGGAGAAGGAGAAGCCAACTCGCCAGGAATGTTTTCAAATATTACCGCCGAGATGATACGTTGGTTTAGGCTAGGTTATATTACGTTATTGATGTATATAAAGGTCCCACGGAGACGGAGAAGCCAACTCGCCAGGAATGTTGTCAAATATTACCGCCGAGATGTTAGGTTGGGTTAGGTTATGTTATGTTACGTTATTGATGTATATAAAGGTCCGACGGAGACGTATAGGCCGACTCGCCAGGAATGGTGCAAAATATTACCGCCGAGATGTTAGGTTGGGTTAGGTTAGGTTATATTACGTTATTGATGTATATAAAGGTCCCACGGAGATGTAGGGGCCAACAAGACAGGAATGTGGTCAAATAATACCGCCGAGATGTTAGGTTGGGTTAGGTTAGGTTACATTACGTTATTGATATATATAAAGGTCCCACGGAGACGTGGAGGCCAACTCGGCAGGAATGATTTCAAATATCACCGCCGAGATGTTAGATTGGGTTAGGTTAGGTTATATTACGTTATTGATTTATATAAAGGTCCCACGGAGTCGTAGAGGCCAACTCGCCAGGAATATTGTACAATATTACCGCCGAGATGATAGGTTGGGTTAGGTTAGGTTATATTTCGTTATTGATGTATATGAAGGTCCCACGGAGACGGAGAGGCCAACAAGCCAGGAATGTGGTCAAATATTACCGCCGAGATGTTAGGTTGGGTTAGGTTAGGTTATATTACGTTATTGATGTATATGAAGGTCAAACGGAGACGTAGAGGCCAACTCGCCAGGAATGATGTCAAATATTACCGCCGAGATGTTAGATTGGGTTAGGTTAGGTTATATTACGTTATTGATGTATATAAAGGTCCCACGGAGACGTAGAGGCCAACAAGCCAGGAATGTGGTCAAATATTACCGCCGAGATGTTAGGTTGGGTTAGGTTAGGTTATATTACGTTATTGATGTAAATAAAGTTCCCACAGAGACGGAGAAGCCAACTCGCCAGGAATGTTTTCAAATATTACCGCCGAGATGATAGGTTGGTTTAGGCTAGGTTATATTACGTTATTGATGTATATAAAGGTCCCACGGAGACGGAGAAGCCAACTCGCCAGGAATGTTGTCAAATATTACCGCCGAGATGTTAGGTTGGGTTAGGTTATGTTATGTTACGTTATTGATGTATATAAATGTCCCACGGAGATGGAGAAGCCAACTCGCCAGGAATGTTGTCAAATATTACCGCCGAGATGATAGGTTGGGTTAGGTTACGTTATATTAAGTTATTGATGTATATGAAGGTCAAACGGAGACGTAGAGGCCAACTCGCCAGGAATTATGTCAAATATTACCGCCGAGATGTTAGGTTGGGTTAGGTTAGGTTATATTACGTTCTTGACGTAAATGAAGGTCAAACGGAGACGCAGAGGCGAACTCGGCAGGAATGATGTCAAATATTACCGCCGAGATGTTAGGTTGGGTTAGGTTAGGTTATATTACGTTATTGATATATATAAGGGTCCCACGGAGACGGAGAGGCCAACAAGACAGGAATGTGGTCAAATATTACCGCCGAGATGTTAGGTTGGGTTAGGTTAGGTTATATTACGTTATTGATGTAAATAGAGTTCCCACGGAGACGGAGAAGCCAACTCGCCAGGAATGTTTTCAAATATTACCGCCGAGATGATCGGTTGGTTTAGGCTAGGTTATATTACGTTATTGATGTATATAAAGGTCCCACGGAGACGTAGAGGCCAACTCGCCAGGAATGATGTCAAATATTACCGCCGAGATGTTAGGTTGGTTTAGGTTAGGTTATATTACGTTATAGATGTATATAAAGGTCCCACGGAGACGGAGAAGCCAACTCGCCAGGAATGTTGTGAAATATTACTCCGGAGATGTTAGGTTGGGTTAGGTTATGCTATATTACGTTATTGATGTATATGAAGGTCAAACGGAGACGTAGAGGCCAACTCGCCAGGAATGATGTCAAATATTACCGCCGAGATGTTAGGTTGGGTTAGGTTAGGTTATATTACGTTATTGATGTATATGAAGGTCAACCGGAGACGTAGAGGCCAACTCGCCAGGAATTATGTCAAATATTACCGCCGAGATGTTAGGTTGGGTTAGGTTAGGTTATATTACGTTATTGATATATATAAAGGTCCCACGGAGACGGAGAAGCCAACTCGCCAGGAATGTTGTGAAATATTACTCCGGAGATGTTAGGTTGGGTTAGGTTATGCTATATTACGTTATTGATGTATATGAAGGTCAAACGGAGACGTAGAGGCCAACTCGCCAGGAATGATGTCAAATATTACCGCCGAGATGTTAGGTTGGGTTAGGTTAGGTTATATTACGTTATTGATGTATATGAAGGTCAAACGGAGACGTAGAGGCCAACTCGCCAGGAATTATGTCAAATATTACCGCCGAGATGTTAGGTTGGGTTAGGTTAGGTTATATTACGTTATTGATATATATAAAGGTCCCACGGAGACGGAGAAGCCAACTCGCCAGGAATGATGTCAAATATTACCGCTGAGATGTTAGGTTGGGTTAGGTTAGGTTATATTACGTTATTGATGTATATAAAGGTCAAACGGAGACGTAGAGGCCAACTCGCCAGGAATGATGTCAAAAATTACCGCCGAGATGTTAGGTTGGGTTAGGTTATGTTATGTTACGTTATTGATGTATATAAATGTCCCACGGAGACGGAGAAGCCAACTCGCCAGGAATGATGTCAAATATTACCGCCGAGATGTTAGGCTGGGTTAGGTTAGGTTACATTACGTCATTGATGTATATAAAGGTCCCACGGAGTCGTAGAGGCCAACTCGCCAGGAATATTGTACAATATTACCGCCGAGATTATAGGTTGGGTTAGGTTAGGTTATATTTCGTTATTGATGTATATGAAGGTCCCACGGAGACGGAGAGGCCAACAAGACAGGAATGTGGTCAAATATTACCGCCGAGATGTTAGGTTGGGTTAGGTTAGGTTATATTACGTTATTGATGTAAATAAAGTTCTCACGGAGAAGGAGAAGCCAACTCGCCAGGAATGTTTTCAAATATTACCGCCGAGATGATACGTTGGTTTAGGCTAGGTTATATTACGTTATTGATGTATATAAAGGTCCCACGGAGACGGAGAAGCCAACTGGCCAGGAATGTTGTCAAATATTACCGCCGAGATGTTAGGTTGGGTTAGGTTATGTTATGTTACGTTATTGATGTATATAAAGGTCCGACGGAGACGTATAGGCCGACTCGCCAGGAATGGTGCAAAATATTACCGCCGAGATGTTAGGTTGGGTTAGGTTAGGTTATATTACGTTATTGATGTATATAAAGGTCCCACGGAGATGTAGGGGCCAACAAGACAGGAATGTGGTCAAATAATACCGCCGAGGTGTTAGGTTGGGTTAGGTTAGGTTACATTACGTTATTGATATATATAAAGGTCCCACGGAGACGTGGAGGCCAACTCGGCAGGAATGATTTCAAATATCACCGCCGAGATGTTAGATTGGGTTAGGTTAGGTTATATTACGTTATTGATGTATATAAAGGTCCCACGGAGTCGTAGAGGCCAACTCGCCAGGAATATTGTACAATATTACCGCCGAGATGATAGGTTGGGTTAGGTTAGGTTATATTTCGTTATTGATGTATATGAAGGTCCCACGGAGACGGAGAGGCCAACAAGCCAGGAATGTGGTCAAATATTACCGCCGAGATGTTAGGTTGGGTTAGGTTAGGTTATATTACGTTATTGATGTATATGAAGGTCAAACGGAGACGTAGAGGCCAACTCGCCAGGAATGATGTCAAATATTACCGCCGAGATGTTAGATTGGGTTAGGTTAGGTTATATTACGTTATTGATGTATATAAAGGTCCCACGGAGACGTAGAGGCCAACAAGCCAGGAATGTGGTCAAATATTACCGCCGAGATGTTAGGTTGGGTTAGGTTAGGTTATATTACGTTATTGATGTATATAAAGGTCAAACGGAGACGTAGAGGCCAACTCGCCAGGAATGATGTCAAAAATTACCGCCGAGATGTTAGGTTGGGTTAGGTTATGTTATCTTACGTTATTGATGTATATAAATATCCCGCGGAGACGGAGAAGCCAACTCGCCAGGAATGATGTCAAATATTACCGCCGAGATGTTAGGCTGGGTTAGGTTAGGTTACATTACGTCATTGATGTATATAAAGGTCCCACGGAGTCGTAGAGGCCAACTCGCCAGGAATATTGTACAATATTACCGCCGAGATTATAGGTTGGGTTAGGTTAGGTTATATTTCGTTATTGATGTATATGAAGGTCCCACGGAGACGGAGAGGCCAACAAGACAGGAATGTGGTCAAATATTACCGCCGAGATGTTAGGTTGGGTTAGGTTAGGTTATATTACGTTATTGATGTAAATAAAGTTCTCACGGAGAAGGAGAAGCCAACTCGCCAGGAATGTTTTCAAATATTACCGCCGAGATGATACGTTGGTTTAGGCTAGGTTATATTACGTTATTGATGTATATAAAGGTCCCACGGAGACGGAGAAGCCAACTCGCCAGGAATGTTGTCAAATATTACCGCCGAGATGTTAGGTTGGGTTAGGTTATGTTATGTTACGTTATTGATGTATATAAAGGTCCGACGGAGACGTATAGGCCGACTCGCCAGGAATGGTGCAAAATATTACCGCCGAGATGTTAGGTTGGGTTAGGTTAGGTTATATTACGTTATTGATGTATATAAAGGTCCCACGGAGATGTAGGGGCCAACAAGACAGGAATGTGGTCAAATAATACCGCCGAGATGTTAGGTTGGGTTAGGTTAGGTTACATTACGTTATTGATATATATAAAGGTCCCACGGAGACGTGGAGGCCAACTCGGCAGGAATGATTTCAAATATCACCGCCGAGATGTTAGATTGGGTTAGGTTAGGTTATATTACGTTATTGATGTATATAAAGGTCCCACGGAGTCGTAGAGGCCAACTCGCCAGGAATATTGTACAATATTACCGCCGAGATGATAGGTTGGGTTAGGTTAGGTTATATTTCGTTATTGATGTATATGAAGGTCCCACGGAGACGGAGAGGCCAACAAGCCAGGAATGTGGTCAAATATTACCGCCGAGATGTTAGGTTGGGTTAGGTTAGGTTATATTACGTTATTGATGTATATGAAGGTCAAACGGAGACGTAGAGGCCAACTCGCCAGGAATGATGTCAAATATTACCGCCGAGATGTTAGATTGGGTTAGGTTAGGTTATATTACGTTATTGATGTATATAAAGGTCCCACGGAGACGTAGAGGCCAACAAGCCAGGAATGTGGTCAAATATTACCGCCGAGATGTTAGGTTGGGTTAGGTTAGGTTATATTACGTTATTGATGTAAATAAAGTTCCCACAGAGACGGAGAAGCCAACTCGCCAGGAATGTTTTCAAATATTACCGCCGAGATGATAGGTTGGTTTAGGCTAGGTTATATTACGTTATTGATGTATATAAAGGTCCCACGGAGACGGAGAAGCCATCTCGCCAGGAATGTTGTCAAATATTACCGCCGAGATGTTAGGTTGGGTTAGGTTATGTTATGTTACGTTATTGATGTATATAAATGTCCCACGGAGATGGAGAAGCCAACTCGCCAGGAATGTTGTCAAATATTACCGCCGAGATGATAGGTTGGGTTAGGTTACGTTATATTAAGTTATTGATGTATATGAAGGTCAAACGGAGACGTAGAGGCCAACTCGCCAGGAATTATGTCAAATATTACCGCCGAGATGTTAGGTTGGGTTAGGTTAGGTTATATTACGTTCTTGACGTAAATGAAGGTCAAACGGAGACGCAGAGGCGAACTCGGCAGGAATGATGTCAAATATTACCGCCGAGATGTTAGGTTGGGTTAGGTTAGGTTATATTACGTTATTGATATATATAAGGGTCCCACGGAGACGGAGAGGCCAACAAGACAGGAATGTGGTCAAATATTACCGCCGAGATGTTAGGTTGGGTTAGGTTAGGTTATATTACGTTATTGATGTAAATAGAGTTCCCACGGAGACGGAGAAGCCAACTCGCCAGGAATGTTTTCAAATATTACCGCCGAGATGATCGGTTGGTTTAGGCTAGGTTATATTACGTTATTGATGTATATAAAGGTCCCACGGAGACGGAGAAGCCAACTCGCCAGGAATGTTGTCAAATATTACCGCCGAGATGTTAGGTTGGGTTAGGTTATGTTATGTTACGTTATTGATGTATATAAAGGTCCGACGGAGACGTATAGGCCGACTCGCCAGGAATGGTGCAAAATATTACCGCCGAGATGTTAGGTTGGGTTAGGTTAGGTTATATTACGTTATTGATGTATTTAAAGGTCCCACGGAGATGTAGGGGCCAACAAGACAGGAATGTGGTCAAATAATACCGCCGAGATGTTAGGTTGGGTTAGGTTAGGTTACATTACGTTATTGATATATATAAAGGTCCCACGGAGACGTGGAGGCCAACTCGGCAGGAATGATTTCAAATATCACCGCCGAGATGTTAGGTTGGGTTAGGTTAGGTTATATTACGTTATTGATGTATATAAAGGTCCCACGGAGACGTAGAGGCCAAAGCCAGGAATGTGGTCAAATATTACCGCCGAGATGTTAGATTGGGTTAGGTTAGGTTATATTACGTTATTGATGTATATAAAGGTCCCACGGAGACGTAGAGGCCAACAAGCCAGGAATGTGGTCAAATATTACCGCCGAGATGTTAGGTTGGGTTAGGTTAGGTTATATTACGTTATTGATGTATATAAAGGTCAAACGGAGACGTAGAGGCCAACTCGCCAGGAATGATGTCAAAAATTACCGCCGAGATGTTAGGTTGGGTTAGGTTATGTTATCTTACGTTATTGATGTATATAAATATCCCGCGGAGACGGAGAAGCCAACTCGCCAGGAATGATGTCAAATATTACCGCCGAGATGTTAGGCTGGGTTAGGTTAGGTTACATTACGTCATTGATGTATATAAAGGTCCCACGGAGTCGTAGAGGCCAACTCGCCAGGAATATTGTACAATATTACCGCCGAGATTATAGGTTGGGTTAGGTTAGGTTATATTTCGTTATTGATGTATATGAAGGTCCCACGGAGACGGAGAGGCCAACAAGACAGGAATGTGGTCAAATATTACCGCCGAGATGTTAGGTTGGGTTAGGTTAGGTTATATTACGTTATAGATGTAAATAAAGTTCTCACGGAGAAGGAGAAGCCAACTCGCCAGGAATGTTTTCAAATATTACCGCCGAGATGATACGTTGGTTTAGGCTAGGTTATATTACGTTATTGATGTATATAAAGGTCCCACGGAGACGGAGAAGCCAACTCGCCAGGAATGTTGTCAAATATTACCGCCGAGATGTTAGGTTGGGTTAGGTTATGTTATGTTACGTTATTGATGTATATAAAGGTCCGACGGAGACGTATAGGCCGACTCGCCAGGAATGGTGCAAAATATTACCGCCGAGATGTTAGGTTGGGTTAGGTTAGGTTATATTACGTTATTGATGTATATAAAGGTCCCACGGAGATGTAGGGGCCAACAAGACAGGAATGTGGTCAAATAATACCGCCGAGATGTTAGGTTGGGTTAGGTTAGGTTACATTACGTTATTGATATATATAAAGGTCCCACGGAGACGTGGAGGCCAACTCGGCAGGAATGATTTCAAATATCACCGCCGAGATGTTAGATTGGGTTAGGTTAGGTTATATTACGTTATTGATGTATATAAAGGTCCCACGGAGTCGTAGAGGCCAACTCGCCAGGAATATTGTACAATATTACCGCCGAGATGATAGGTTGGGTTAGGTTAGGTTATATTTCGTTATTGATGTATATGAAGGTCCCACGGAGACGGAGAGGCCAACAAGCCAGGAATGTGGTCAAATATTACCGCCGAGATGTTAGGTTGGGTTAGGTTAGGTTATATTACGTTATTGATGTATATGAAGGTCAAACGGAGACGTAGAGGCCAACTCGCCAGGAATGATGTCAAATATTACCGCCGAGATGTTAGATTGGGTTAGGTTAGGTTATATTACGTTATTGATGTATATAAAGGTCCCACGGAGACGTAGAGGCCAACAAGCCAGGAATGATGTCAAATATTACCGCCGAGATGTTAGGTTGGGTTAGGTTAGGTTATATTACGTTATTGATGTATATGAAGGTCAACCGGAGACGTAGAGGCCAACTCGCCAGGAATTATGTCAAATATTACCGCCGAGATGATAGGTTGGTTTAGGCTAGGTTATATTACGTTATTGATGTATATAAAGGTCCCACGGAGACGGAGAAGCCAACTCGCCAGGAATGTTGTCAAATATTACCGCCGAGATGTTAGGTTGGGTTAGGTTATGTTATGTTACGTTATTGATGTATATAAATGTCCCACGGAGATGGAGAAGCCAACTCGCCAGGAATGTTGTCAAATATTACCGCCGAGATGATAGGTTGGGTTAGGTTACGTTATATTAAGTTATTGATGTATATGAAGGTCAAACGGAGACGTAGAGGCCAACTCGCCAGGAATTATGTCAAATATTACCGCCGAGATGTTAGGTTGGGTTAGGTTAGGTTATATTACGTTCTTGACGTAAATGAAGGTCAAACGGAGACGCAGAGGCGAACTCGGCAGGAATGATGTCAAATATTACCGCCGAGATGTTAGGTTGGGTTAGGTTAGGTTATATTACGTTATTGATATATATAAGGGTCCCACGGAGACGGAGAGGCCAACAAGACAGGAATGTGGTCAAATATTACCGCCGAGATGTTAGGTTGGGTTAGGTTAGGTTATATTACGTTATTGATGTAAATAGAGTTCCCACGGAGACGGAGAAGCCAACTCGCCAGGAATGTTTTCAAATATTACCGCCGAGATGATCGGTTGGTTTAGGCTAGGTTATATTACGTTATTGATGTATATAAAGGTCCCACGGAGACGGAGAAGCCAACTCGCCAGGAATGTTGTCAAATATTACCGCCGAGATGTTAGGTTGGGTTAGGTTATGTTATGTTACGTTATTGATGTATATAAAGGTCCGACGGAGACGTATAGGCCGACTCGCCAGGAATGGTGCAAAATATTACCGCCGAGATGTTAGGTTGGGTTAGGTTAGGTTATATTACGTTATTGATGTATATAAAGGTCCCACGGAGATGTAGGGGCCAACAAGACAGGAATGTGGTCAAATAATACCGCCGAGATGTTAGGTTGGGTTAGGTTAGGTTACATTACGTTATTGATATATATAAAGGTCCCACGGAGACGTGGAGGCCAACTCGGCAGGAATGATTTCAAATATCACCGCCGAGATGTTAGGTTGGGTTAGGTTAGGTTATATTACGTTATTGATGTATATAAAGGTCCCACGGAGACGTAGAGGCCAAAGCCAGGAATGTGGTCAAATATTACCGCCGAGATGTTAGGTTGCGTTAGGTTAGGTTATATTACGTTATTGATGTATATAAAGGTCCCACGGAGACGTAGAGGCCAACTCGCCAGGAATGATGTCAAATATTACCGCCGAGATGTTAGGTTGGTTTAGGTTAGGTTATATTACGTTATAGATGTATATAAAGGTCCCACGGAGACGGAGAAGCCAACTCGCCAGGAATGTTGTGAAATATTACTCCGATGTTAGGTTGGGTTAGGTTATGCTATATTACGTTATTGATGTATATGAAGGTCAAACGGAGACGTAGAGGCCAACTCGCCAGGAATGATGTCAAATATTACCGCCGAGATGTTAGGTTGGGTTAGGTTAGGTTATATTACGTTATTGATGTATATGAAGGTCAACCGGAGACGTAGAGGCCAACTCGCCAGGAATTATGTCAAATATTACCGCCGAGATGTTAGGTTGGGTTAGGTTAGGTTATATTACGTTATTGATATATATAAAGGTCCCACGGAGACGGAGAAGCCAACTCGCCAGGAATGTTGTGAAATATTACTCCGGAGATGTTAGGTTGGGTTAGGTTATGCTATATTACGTTATTGATGTATATGAAGGTCAAACGGAGACGTAGAGGCCAACTCGCCAGGAATGATGTCAAATATTACCGCCGAGATGTTAGGTTGGGTTAGGTTAGGTTATATTACGTTATTGATGTATATGAAGGTCAAACGGAGACGTAGAGGCCAACTCGCCAGGAATTATGTCAAATATTACCGCCGAGATGTTAGGTTGGGTTAGGTTAGGTTATATTACGTTATTGATATATATAAAGGTCCCTCGGAGACGGAGAAGCCAACTCGCCAGGAATGATGTCAAATATTACCGCTGAGATGTTAGGTTGGGTTAGGTTAGGTTATATTACGTTATTGATGTATATAAAGGTCAAACGGAGACGTAGAGGCCAACTCGCCAGGAATGATGTCAAAAATTACCGCCGAGATGTTAGGTTGGGTTAGGTTATGTTATGTTACGTTATTGATGTATATAAATGTCCCACGGAGAAGGAGAAGCCAACTCGCCAGGAATGATGTCAAATATTACCGCCGAGATGTTAGGCTGGGTTAGGTTAGGTTACATTACGTCATTGATGTATATAAAGGTCCCACGGAGTCGTAGAGGCCAACTCGCCAGGAATATTGTACAATATTACCGCCGAGATGATAGGTTGGGTTAGGTTAGGTTATATTTCGTTATTGATGTATATGAAGGTCCCACGGAGACGGAGAGGCCAACAAGCCAGGAATGTGGTCAAATATTACCGCCGAGATGTTAGGTTGGGTTAGGTTAGGTTATATTACGTTATTGATGTATATGAAGGTCAAACGGAGACGTAGAGGCCAACTCGCCAGGAATGATGTCAAATATTACCGCCGAGATGTTAGATTGGGTTAGGTTAGGTTATATTACGTTATTGATGTATATAAAGGTCCCACGGAGACGTAGATGCCAACAAGCCAGGAATGTGGTCAAATATTACCGCCGAGATGTTAGGTTGGGTTAGGTTAGGTTATATTACGTTATTGATGTATATAAAGGTCAAACGGAGACGTAGAGGCCAACTCGCCAGGAATGGTGTCAAAAATTACCGCCGAGATGTTAGGTTGGGTTAGGTTATGTTATCTTACGTTATTGATGTATATAAATATCCCGCGGAGACGGAGAAGCCAACTCGCCAGGAATGATGTCAAATATTACCGCCGAGATGTTAGGCTGGGTTAGGTTAGGTTACATTACGTCATTGATGTATATAAAGGTCCCACGGAGTCGTAGAGGCCAACTCGCCAGGAATATTGTACAATATTACCGCCGAGATTATAGGTTGGGTTAGGTTAGGTTATATTTCGTTATTGATGTATATGAAGGTCCCACGGAGACGGAGAGGCCAACAAGACAGGAATGTGGTCAAATATTACCGCCGAGGTGTTAGGTTGGGTTAGGTTAGGTTATATTACGTTATTGATGTAAATAAAGTTCTCACGGAGAAGGAGAAGCCAACTCGCCAGGAATGTTTTCAAATATTACCGCCGAGATGATACGTTGGTTTAGGCTAGGTTATATTACGTTATTGATGTATATAAAGGTCCCACGGAGACGGAGAAGCCAACTCGCCAGGAATGTTGTCAAATATTACCGCCGAGATGTTAGGTTGGGTTAGGTTATGTTATGTTACGTTATTGATGTATATAAAGGTCCGACGGAGACGTATAGGCCGACTCGCCAGGAATGGTGCAAAATATTACCGCCGAGATGTTAGGTTGGGTTAGGTTAGGTTATATTACGTTATTGATGTATATAAAGGTCCCACGGAGATGTAGGGGCCAACAAGACAGGAATGTGGTCAAATAATACCGCCGAGATGTTAGGTTGGGTTAGGTTAGGTTACATTACGTTATTGATATATATAAAGGTCCCACGGAGACGTGGAGGCCAACTCGGCAGGAATGATTTCAAATATCACCGCCGAGATGTTAGATTGGGTTAGGTTAGGTTATATTACGTTATTGATGTATATAAAGGTCCCACGGAGTCGTAGAGGCCAACTCGCCAGGAATATTGTACAATATTACCGCCGAGATGATAGGTTGGGTTAGGTTAGGTTATATTTCGTTATTGATGTATATGAAGGTCCCACGGAGACGGAGAGGCCAACAAGCCAGGAATGTGGTCAAATATTACCGCCGAGATGTTAGGTTGGGTTAGGTTAGGTTATATTACGTTATTGATGTATATGAAGGTCAAACGGAGACGTAGAGGCCAACTCGCCAGGAATGATGTCAAATATTACCGCCGAGATGTTAGATTGGGTTAGGTTAGGTTATATTACGTTATTGATGTATATAAAGGTCCCACGGAGACGTAGAGGCCAACAAGCCAGGAATGTGGTCAAATATTACCGCCGAGATGTTAGGTTGGGTTAGGTTAGGTTATATTACGTTATTGATGTAAATAAAGTTCCCACAGGGACGGAGAAGCCAACTCGCCAGGAATGTTTTCAAATATTACCGCCGAGATGATAGGTTGGTTTAGGCTAGGTTATATTACGTTATTGATGTATATAAAGGTCCCACGGAGACGGAGAAGCCAACTCGCCAGGAATGTTGTCAAATATTACCGCCGAGATGTTAGGTTGGGTTAGGTTATGTTATGTTACGTTATTGATGTATATAAATGTCCCACGGAGATGGAGAAGCCAACTCGCCAGGAATGTTGTCAAATATTACCGCCGAGATGATAGGTTGGGTTAGGTTACGTTATATTAAGTTATTGATGTATATGAAGGTCAAACGGAGACGTAGAGGCCAACTCGCCAGGAATTATGTCAAATATTACCGCCGAGATGTTAGGTTGGGTTAGGTTAGGTTATATTACGTTCTTGACGTAAATGAAGGTCAAACGGAGACGCAGAGGCGAACTCGGCAGGAATGATGTCAAATATTACCGCCGAGATGTTAGGTTGGGTTAGGTTAGGTTATATTACGTTATTGATATATATAAGGGTCCCACGGAGACGGAGAGGCCAACAAGACAGGAATGTGGTCAAATATTACCGCCGAGATGTTAGGTTGGGTTAGGTTAGGTTATATTACGTTATTGATGTAAATAGAGTTCCCACGGAGACGGAGAAGCCAACTCGCCAGGAATGTTTTCAAATATTACCGCCGAGATGATCGGTTGGTTTAGGCTAGGTTATATTACGTTATTGATGTATATAAAGGTCCCACGGAGACGGAGAAGCCAACTCGCCAGGAATGTTGTCAAATATTACCGCCGAGATGTTAGGTTGGGTTAGGTTATGTTATGTTACGTTATTGATGTATATAAAGGTCCGACGGAGACGTATAGGCCGACTCGCCAGGAATGGTGCAAAATATTACCGCCGAGATGTTAGGTTGGGTTAGGTTAGGTTATATTACGTTATTGATGTATATAAAGGTCCCACGGAGATGTAGGGGCCAACAAGACAGGAATGTGGTCAAATAATACCGCCGAGATGTTAGGTTGGGTTAGGTTAGGTTACATTACGTTATTGATATATATAAAGGTCCCACGGAGACGTGGAGGCCAACTCGGCAGGAATGATTTCAAATATCACCGCCGAGATGTTAGGTTGGGTTAGGTTAGGTTATATTACGTTATTGATGTATATAAAGGTCCCACGGAGACGTAGAGGCCAAAGCCAGGAATGTGGTCAAATATTACCGCCGAGATGTTAGGTTGGGTTAGGTTAGGTTATATTACGTTATTGATGTATATAAAGGTCCCACGGAGACGTAGAGGCCAACTCGCCAGGAATGATGTCAAATATTACCGCCGAGATGTTAGGTTGGTTTAGGTTAGGTTATATTACGTTATAGATGTATATAAAGGTCCCACGGAGACGGAGAAGCCAACTCGCCAGGAATGTTGTGAAATATTACTCCGATGTTAGGTTGGGTTAGGTTATGCTATATTACGTTATTGATGTATATGAAGGTCAAACGGAGACGTAGAGGCCAACTCGCCAGGAATGATGTCAAATATTACCGCCGAGATGTTAGGTTGGGTTAGGTTAGGTTATATTACGTTATTGATATATATAAGGGTCCCACGGAGACGGAGAGGCCAACAAGACAGGAATGTGGTCAAATATTACCGCCGAGATGTTAGGTTGGGTTAGGTTAGGTTATATTACGTTATTGATGTAAATAGAGTTCCCACGGAGACGGAGAAGCCAACTCGCCAGGAATGTTTTCAAATATTACCGCCGAGATGATCGGTTGGTTTAGGCTAGGTTATATTACGTTATTGATGTATATAAAGGTCCCACGGAGACGGAGAAGCCAACTCGCCAGGAATGTTGTCAAATATTACCGCCGAGATGTTAGGTTGGGTTAGGTTATGTTATGTTACGTTATTGATGTATATAAAGGTCCGACGGAGACGTATAGGCCGACTCGCCAGGAATGGTGCAAAATATTACCGCCGAGATGTTAGGTTGGGTTAGGTTAGGTTATATTACGTTATTGATGTATTTAAAGGTCCCACGGAGATGTAGGGGCCAACAAGACAGGAATGTGGTCAAATAATACCGCCGAGATGTTAGGTTGGGTTAGGTTAGGTTACATTACGTTATTGATATATATAAAGGTCCCACGGAGACGTGGAGGCCAACTCGGCAGGAATGATTTCAAATATCACCGCCGAGATGTTAGGTTGGGTTAGGTTAGGTTATATTACGTTATTGATGTATATAAAGGTCCCACGGAGACGTAGAGGCCAAAGCCAGGAATGTGGTCAAATATTACCGCCGAGATGTTAGATTGGGTTAGGTTAGGTTATATTACGTTATTGATGTATATAAAGGTCCCACGGAGACGTAGAGGCCAACAAGCCAGGAATGTGGTCAAATATTACCGCCGAGATGTTAGGTTGGGTTAGGTTAGGTTATATTACGTTATTGATGTATATAAAGGTCAAACGGAGACGTAGAGGCCAACTCGCCAGGAATGATGTCAAAAATTACCGCCGAGATGTTAGGTTGGGTTAGGTTATGTTATCTTACGTTATTGATGTATATAAATATCCCGCGGAGACGGAGAAGCCAACTCGCCAGGAATGATGTCAAATATTACCGCCGAGATGTTAGGCTGGGTTAGGTTAGGTTACATTACGTCATTGATGTATATAAAGGTCCCACGGAGTCGTAGAGGCCAACTCGCCAGGAATATTGTACAATATTACCGCCGAGATTATAGGTTGGGTTAGGTTAGGTTATATTTCGTTATTGATGTATATGAAGGTCCCACGGAGACGGAGAGGCCAACAAGACAGGAATGTGGTCAAATATTACCGCCGAGATGTTAGGTTGGGTTAGGTTAGGTTATATTACGTTATAGATGTAAATAAAGTTCTCACGGAGAAGGAGAAGCCAACTCGCCAGGAATGTTTTCAAATATTACCGCCGAGATGATACGTTGGTTTAGGCTAGGTTATATTACGTTATTGATGTATATAAAGGTCCCACGGAGACGGAGAAGCCAACTCGCCAGGAATGTTGTCAAATATTACCGCCGAGATGTTAGGTTGGGTTAGGTTATGTTATGTTACGTTATTGATGTATATAAAGGTCCGACGGAGACGTATAGGCCGACTCGCCAGGAATGGTGCAAAATATTACCGCCGAGATGTTAGGTTGGGTTAGGTTAGGTTATATTACGTTATTGATGTATATAAAGGTCCCACGGAGATGTAGGGGCCAACAAGACAGGAATGTGGTCAAATAATACCGCCGAGATGTTAGGTTGGGTTAGGTTAGGTTACATTACGTTATTGATATATATAAAGGTCCCACGGAGACGTGGAGGCCAACTCGGCAGGAATGATTTCAAATATCACCGCCGAGATGTTAGATTGGGTTAGGTTAGGTTATATTACGTTATTGATGTATATAAAGGTCCCACGGAGTCGTAGAGGCCAACTCGCCAGGAATATTGTACAATATTACCGCCGAGATGATAGGTTGGGTTAGGTTAGGTTATATTTCGTTATTGATGTATATGAAGGTCCCACGGAGACGGAGAGGCCAACAAGCCAGGAATGTGGTCAAATATTACCGCCGAGATGTTAGGTTGGGTTAGGTTAGGTTATATTACGTTATTGATGTATATGAAGGTCAAACGGAGACGTAGAGGCCAACTCGCCAGGAATGATGTCAAATATTACCGCCGAGATGTTAGATTGGGTTAGGTTAGGTTATATTACGTTATTGATGTATATAAAGGTCCCACGGAGACGTAGAGGCCAACAAGCCAGGAATGATGTCAAATATTACCGCCGAGATGTTAGGTTGGGTTAGGTTAGGTTATATTACGTTATTGATGTATATGAAGGTCAACCGGAGACGTAGAGGCCAACTCGCCAGGAATTATGTCAAATATTACCGCCGAGATGATAGGTTGGTTTAGGCTAGGTTATATTACGTTATTGATGTATATAAAGGTCCCACGGAGACGGAGAAGCCAACTCGCCAGGAATGTTGTCAAATATTACCGCCGAGATGTTAGGTTGGGTTAGGTTATGTTATGTTACGTTATTGATGTATATAAAGGTCCCACGGAGATGTAGGGGCCAACAAGACAGGAATGTGGTCAAATAATACCGCCGAGATGTTAGGTTGGGTTAGGTTAGGTTACATTACGTTATTGATATATATAAAGGTCCCACGGAGACGTGGAGGCCAACTCGGCAGGAATGATTTCAAATATCACCGCCGAGATGTTAGGTTGGGTTAGGTTAGGTTATATTACGTTATTGATGTATATAAAGGTCCCACGGAGACGTAGAGGCCAAAGCCAGGAATGTGGTCAAATATTACCGCCGAGATGTTAGGTTGCGTTAGGTTAGGTTATATTACGTTATTGATGTATATAAAGGTCCCACGGAGACGTAGAGGCCAACTCGCCAGGAATGATGTCAAATATTACCGCCGAGATGTTAGGTTGGTTTAGGTTAGGTTATATTACGTTATAGATGTATATAAAGGTCCCACGGAGACGGAGAAGCCAACTCGCCAGGAATGTTGTGAAATATTACTCCGATGTTAGGTTGGGTTAGGTTATGCTATATTACGTTATTGATGTATATGAAGGTCAAACGGAGACGTAGAGGCCAACTCGCCAGGAATGATGTCAAATATTACCGCCGAGATGTTAGGTTGGGTTAGGTTAGGTTATATTACGTTATTGATGTATATGAAGGTCAACCGGAGACGTAGAGGCCAACTCGCCAGGAATTATGTCAAATATTACCGCCGAGATGTTAGGTTGGGTTAGGTTAGGTTATATTACGTTATTGATATATATAAAGGTCCCACGGAGACGGAGAAGCCAACTCGCCAGGAATGTTGTGAAATATTACTCCGGAGATGTTAGGTTGGGTTAGGTTATGCTATATTACGTTATTGATGTATATGAAGGTCAAACGGAGACGTAGAGGCCAACTCGCCAGGAATGATGTCAAATATTACCGCCGAGATGTTAGGTTGGGTTAGGTTAGGTTATATTACGTTATTGATGTATATGAAGGTCAAACGGAGACGTAGAGGCCAACTCGCCAGGAATTATGTCAAATATTACCGCCGAGATGTTAGGTTGGGTTAGGTTAGGTTATATTACGTTATTGATATATATAAAGGTCCCTCGGAGACGGAGAAGCCAACTCGCCAGGAATGATGTCAAATATTACCGCTGAGATGTTAGGTTGGGTTAGGTTAGGTTATATTACGTTATTGATGTATATAAAGGTCAAACGGAGACGTAGAGGCCAACTCGCCAGGAATGATGTCAAAAATTACCGCCGAGATGTTAGGTTGGGTTAGGTTATGTTATGTTACGTTATTGATGTATATAAATGTCCCACGGAGAAGGAGAAGCCAACTCGCCAGGAATGATGTCAAATATTACCGCCGAGATGTTAGGCTGGGTTAGGTTAGGTTACATTACGTCATTGATGTATATAAAGGTCCCACGGAGTCGTAGAGGCCAACTCGCCAGGAATATTGTACAATATTACCGCCGAGATGATAGGTTGGGTTAGGTTAGGTTATATTTCGTTATTGATGTATATGAAGGTCCCACGGAGACGGAGAGGCCAACAAGCCAGGAATGTGGTCAAATATTACCGCCGAGATGTTAGGTTGGGTTAGGTTAGGTTATATTTCGTTATTGATGTATATGAAGGTCCCACGGAGACGGAGAGGCCAACAAGACAGGAATGTGGTCAAATATTACCGCCGAGATGTTAGGTTGGGTTAGGTTAGGTTATATTACGTTATTGATGTAAATAAAGTTCTCACGGAGAAGGAGAAGCCAACTCGCCAGGAATGTTTTCAAATATTACCGCCGAGATGATACGTTGGTTTAGGCTAGGTTATATTACGTTATTGATGTATATAAAGGTCCCACGGAGACGGAGAAGCCAACTCGCCAGGAATGTTGTCAAATATTACCGCCGAGATGTTAGGTTGGGTTAGGTTATGTTATGTTACGTTATTGATGTATATAAAGGTCCGACGGAGACGTATAGGCCGACTCGCCAGGAATGGTGCAAAATATTACCGCCGAGATGTTAGGTTGGGTTAGGTTAGGTTATATTACGTTATTGATGTATATAAAGGTCCCACGGAGATGTAGGGGCCAACAAGACAGGAATGTGGTCAAATAATACCGCCGAGATGTTAGGTTGGGTTAGGTTAGGTTACATTACGTTATTGATATATATAAAGGTCCCACGGAGACGTGGAGGCCAACTCGGCAGGAATGATTTCAAATATCACCGCCGAGATGTTAGATTGGGTTAGGTTAGGTTATATTACGTTATTGATGTATATAAAGGTCCCACGGAGTCGTAGAGGCCAACTCGCCAGGAATATTGTACAATATTACCGCCGAGATGATAGGTTGGGTTAGGTTAGGTTATATTTCGTTATTGATGTATATGAAGGTCCCACGGAGACGGAGAGGCCAACAAGCCAGGAATGTGGTCAAATATTACCGCCGAGATGTTAGGTTGGGTTAGGTTAGGTTATATTACGTTATTGATGTATATGAAGGTCAAACGGAGACGTAGAGGCCAACTCGCCAGGAATGATGTCAAATATTACCGCCGAGATGTTAGATTGGGTTAGGTTAGGTTATATTACGTTATTGATGTATATAAAGGTCCCACGGAGACGTAGAGGCCAACAAGCCAGGAATGTGGTCAAATATTACCGCCGAGATGTTAGGTTGGGTTAGGTTAGGTTATATTACGTTATTGATGTAAATAAAGTTCCCACAGAGACGGAGAAGCCAACTCGCCAGGAATGTTTTCAAATATTACCGCCGAGATGATAGGTTGGTTTAGGCTAGGTTATATTACGTTATTGATGTATATAAAGGTCCCACGGAGACGGAGAAGCCAACTCGCCAGGAATGTTGTCAAATATTACCGCCGAGATGTTAGGTTGGGTTAGGTTATGTTATGTTACGTTATTGATGTATATAAATGTCCCACGGAGATGGAGAAGCCAACTCGCCAGGAATGTTGTCAAATATTACCGCCGAGATGATAGGTTGGGTTAGGTTACGTTATATTAAGTTATTGATGTATATGAAGGTCAAACGGAGACGTAGAGGCCAACTCGCCAGGAATTATGTCAAATATTACCGCCGAGATGTTAGGTTGGGTTAGGTTAGGTTATATTACGTTCTTGACGTAAATGAAGGTCAAACGGAGACGCAGAGGCGAACTCGGCAGGAATGATGTCAAATATTACCGCCGAGATGTTAGGTTGGGTTAGGTTAGGTTATATTACGTTATTGATATATATAAGGGTCCCACGGAGACGGAGAGGCCAACAAGACAGGAATGTGGTCAAATATTACCGCCGAGATGTTAGGTTGGGTTAGGTTAGGTTATATTACGTTATTGATGTAAATAGAGTTCCCACGGAGACGGAGAAGCCAACTCGCCAGGAATGTTTTCAAATATTACCGCCGAGATGATCGGTTGGTTTAGGCTAGGTTATATTACGTTATTGATGTATATAAAGGTCCCACGGAGACGGAGAAGCCAACTCGCCAGGAATGTTGTCAAATATTACCGCCGAGATGTTAGGTTGGGTTAGGTTATGTTATGTTACGTTATTGATGTATATAAAGGTCCGACGGAGACGTATAGGCCGACTCGCCAGGAATGGTGCAAAATATTACCGCCGAGATGTTAGGTTGGGTTAGGTTAGGTTATATTACGTTATTGATGTATATAAAGGTCCCACGGAGATGTAGGGGCCAACAAGACAGGAATGTGGTCAAATAATACCGCCGAGATGTTAGGTTGGGTTAGGTTAGGTTACATTACGTTATTGATATATATAAAGGTCCCACGGAGACGTGGAGGCCAACTCGGCAGGAATGATTTCAAATATCACCGCCGAGATGTTAGGTTGGGTTAGGTTAGGTTATATTACGTTATTGATGTATATAAAGGTCCCACGGAGACGTAGAGGCCAAAGCCAGGAATGTGGTCAAATATTACCGCCGAGATGTTAGGTTGGGTTAGGTTAGGTTATATTACGTTATTGATGTATATAAAGGTCCCACGGAGACGTAGAGGCCAACTCGCCAGGAATGATGTCAAATATTACCGCCGAGATGTTAGGTTGGTTTAGGTTAGGTTATATTACGTTATAGATGTATATAAAGGTCCCACGGAGACGGAGAAGCCAACTCGCCAGGAATGTTGTGAAATATTACTCCGATGTTAGGTTGGGTTAGGTTATGCTATATTACGTTATTGATGTATATGAAGGTCAAACGGAGACGTAGAGGCCAACTCGCCAGGAATGATGTCAAATATTACCGCCGAGATGTTAGGTTGGGTTAGGTTAGGTTATATTACGTTATTGATGTATATGAAGGTCAACCGGAGACGTAGAGGCCAACTCGCCAGGAATTATGTCAAATATTACCGCCGAGATGTTAGGTTGGGTTAGGTTAGGTTATATTACGTTATTGATATATATAAAGGTCCCACGGAGACGGAGAAGCCAACTCGCCAGGAATGTTGTGAAATATTACTCCGGAGATGTTAGGTTGGGTTAGGTTATGCTATATTACGTTATTGATGTATATGAAGGTCAAACGGAGACGTAGAGGCCAACTCGCCAGGAATGATGTCAAATATTACCGCCGAGATGTTAGGTTGGGTTAGGTTAGGTTATATTACGTTATTGATGTATATGAAGGTCAAACGGAGACGTAGAGGCCAACTCGCCAGGAATTATGTCAAATATTACCGCCGAGATGTTAGGTTGGGTTAGGTTAGGTTATATTACGTTATTGATATATATAAAGGTCCCACGGAGACGGAGAAGCCAACTCGCCAGGAATGATGTCAAATATTACCGCTGAGATGTTAGGTTGGGTTAGGTTAGGTTATATTACGTTATTGATGTATATAAAGGTCAAACGGAGACGTAGAGGCCAACTCGCCAGGAATGATGTCAAAAATTACCGCCGAGATGTTAGGTTGGGTTAGGTTATGTTATGTTACGTTATTGATGTATATGAAGGTCAAACGGAGACGTAGAGGCCAACTCGCCAGGAATGATGTCAAATATTACCGCCGAGATGTTAGATTGGGTTAGGTTAGGTTATATTACGTTATTGATGTATATAAAGGTCCCACGGAGACGTAGAGGCCAACAAGCCAGGAATGTGGTCAAATATTACCGCCGAGATTTTAGGTTGGGTTAGGTTAGGTTATATTACGTTATTGATGTAAATAAAGTTCCCACAGAGACGGAGAAGCCAACTCGCCAGGAATGTTTTCAAATATTACCGCCGAGATGATAGGTTGGTTTAGGCTAGGTTATATTACGTTATTGATGTATATAAAGGTCCCACGGAGACGGAGAAGCCAACTCGCCAGGAATGTTGTCAAATATTACCGCCGAGATGTTAGGTTGGGTTAGGTTATGTTATGTTACGTTATTGATGTATATAAATGTCCCACGGAGATGGAGAAGCCAACTCGCCAGGAATGTTGTCAAATATTACCGCCGAGATGTTAGCTTGGGTTAGGTTAGGTTATATTACGTTATTGATATATATAAAGGTTCAACGGAGACGTAGAGGCCAACTCGCCAGGAATGATGTCAAATGTTACCGCCGAGATGATAGGTTGGGTTAGGTTAGGTTATATTACGTTATTGATGTATATAAAGGTCCCACGGGGACATAGAGGCCAACTCGCCAGGAATGTTGTCAAATATTACCGCCGAGATGATAGGTTGGGTTAGGTTACGTTATATTAAGTTATTGATGTATATGAAGGTCAAACGGAGACGTAGAGGCCAACTCGCCAGGAATTATGTCAAATATTACCGCCGAGATGTTAGGTTGGGTTAGGTTAGGTTATATTACGTTATTGATGTAAATAAAGTTCCCACAGAGACGGAGAAGCCAACTCGCCAGGAATGTTTTCAAATATTACCGCCGAGATGATAGGTTGGTTTAGGCTAGGTTATATTACGTTATTGATGTATATAAAGGTCCCACGGAGACGGAGAAGCCAACTCGCCAGGAATGTTGTCAAATATTACCGCCGAGATGTTAGGTTGGGTTAGGTTATGTTATGTTACGTTATTGATGTATATAAATGTCCCACGGAGATGGAGAAGCCAACTCGCCAGGAATGTTGTCAAATATTACCGCCGAGATGTTAGCTTGGGTTAGGTTAGGTTATATTACGTTATTGATATATATAAAGGTTCAACGGAGACGTAGAGGCCAACTCGCCAGGAATGATGTCAAATGTTACCGCCGAGATGATAGGTTGGGTTAGGTTAGGTTATATTACGTTATTGATGTATATAAAGGTCCCACGGGGACATAGAGGCCAACTCGCCAGGAATGTTGTCAAATATTACCGCCGAGATGATAGGTTGGGTTAGGTTACGTTATATTAAGTTATTGATGTATATGAAGGTCAAACGGAGACGTAGAGGCCAACTCGCCAGGAATTATGTCAAATATTACCGCCGAGATGTTAGGTTGGGTTAGGTTAGGTTATATTACGTTCTTGACGTAAATGAAGGTCAAACGGAGACGCAGAGGCGAACTCGGCAGGAATGATGTCAAATATTACCGCCGAGATGTTAGGTTGGGTTAGGTTAGGTTATATTACGTTATTGATATATATAAGGGTCCCACGGAGACGGAGAGGCCAACAAGACAGGAATGTGGTCAAATATTACCGCCGAGATGTTAGGTTGGGTTAGGTTAGGTTATATTACGTTATTGATGTAAATAGAGTTCCCACGGAGACGGAGAAGCCAACTCGCCAGGAATGTTTTCAAATATTACCGCCGAGATGATCGGTTGGTTTAGGCTAGGTTATATTACGTTATTGATGTATATAAAGGTCCCACGGAGACGGAGAAGCCAACTCGCCAGGAATGTTGTCAAATATTACCGCCGAGATGTTAGGTTGGGTTAGGTTATGTTATGTTACGTTATTGATGTATATAAAGGTCCGACGGAGACGTATAGGCCGACTCGCCAGGAATGGTGCAAAATATTACCGCCGAGATGTTAGGTTGGGTTAGGTTAGGTTATATTACGTTATTGATGTATATAAAGGTCCCACGGAGATGTAGGGGCCAACAAGACAGGAATGTGGTCAAATAATACCGCCGAGATGTTAGGTTGGGTTAGGTTAGGTTACATTACGTTATTGATATATATAAAGGTCCCACGGAGACGTGGAGGCCAACTCGGCAGGAATGATTTCAAATATCACCGCCGAGATGTTAGGTTGGGTTAGGTTAGGTTATATTACGTTATTGATGTATATAAAGGTCCCACGGACACGTAGAGGCCAAAGCCAGGAATGTGGTCAAATATTACCGCCGAGATGTTAGGTTGGGTTAGGTTAGGTTATATTACGTTATTGATGTATATAAAGGTCCCACGGAGACGTAGAGGCCAACTCGCCAGGAATGATGTCAAATATTACCGCCGAGATGTTAGGTTGGTTTAGGTTAGGTTATATTACGTTATAGATGTATATAAAGGTCCCACGGAGACGGAGAAGCCAACTCGCCAGGAATGTTGTGAAATATTACTCCGGAGATGTTAGGTTGGGTTAGGTTATGCTATATTACGTTATTGATGTATATGAAGGTCAAACGGAGACGTAGAGGCCAACTCGCCAGGAATGATGTCAAATATTACCGCCGAGATGTTAGGTTGGGTTAGGTTAGGTTATATTACGTTATTGATGTATATGAAGGTCAAACGGAGACGTAGAAGCCAACTCGCCAGGAATTATGTCAAATATTACCGCCGAGATGTTAGGTTGGGTTAGGTTAGGTTATATTACGTTATTGATATATATAAAGGTCCCACGGAGACGGAGAAGCCAACTCGCCAGGAATGATGTCAAATATTACCGCTGAGATGTTAGGTTGGGTTAGGTTAGGTTATATTACGTTATTGATGTATATAAAGGTCAAACGGATACGTAGAGGCCAACTCGCCAGGAATGATGTCAAAAATTACCGCCGAGATGTTAGGTTGGGTTAGGTTATGTTATGTTACGTTATTGATGTATATAAATGTCCCACGGAGACGGAGAAGCCAACTCGCCAGGAATGATGTCAAATATTACCGCCGAGATGTTAGGCTGGGTTAGGTTAGGTTACATTACGTCATTGATGTATATAAAGGTCCCACGGAGTCGTAGAGGCCAACTCGCCAGGAATATTGTACAATATTACCGCCGAGATTATAGGTTGGGTTAGGTTAGGTTATATTTCGTTATTGATGTATATGAAGGTCCCACGGAGACGGAGAGGCCAACAAGACAGGAATGTGGTCAAATATTACCGCCGAGATGTTAGGTTGGGTTAGGTTAGGTTATATTACGTTATTGATGTAAATAAAGTTCTCACGGAGAAGGAGAAGCCAACTCGCCAGGAATGTTTTCAAATATTACCGCCGAGATGATACGTTGGTTTAGGCTAGGTTATATTACGTTATTGATGTATATAAAGGTCCCACGGAGACGGAGAAGCCAACTCGCCAGGAATGTTGTCAAATATTACCGCCGAGATGTTAGGTTGGGTTAGGTTATGTTATGTTACGTTATTGATGTATATAAAGGTCCGACGGAGACGTATAGGCCGACTCGCCAGGAATGGTGCAAAATATTACCGCCGAGATGTTAGGTTGGGTTAGGTTAGGTTATATTACGTTATTGATGTATATAAAGGTCCCACGGAGATGTAGGGGCCAACAAGACAGGAATGTGGTCAAATAATACCGCCGAGATGTTAGGTTGGGTTAGGTTAGGTTACATTACGTTATTGATATATATAAAGGTCCCACGGAGACGTGGAGGCCAACTCGGCAGGAATGATTTCAAATATCACCGCCGAGATGTTAGATTGGGTTAGGTTAGGTTATATTACGTTATTGATGTATATAAAGGTCCCACGGAGTCGTAGAGGCCAACTCGCCAGGAATATTGTACAATATTACCGCCGAGATGATAGGTTGGGTTAGGTTAGGTTATATTTCGTTATTGATGTATATGAAGGTCCCACGGAGACGGAGAAGCCAACTCGCCAGGAATGTTTTCAAATATTACCGCCGAGATGATAGGTTGGTTTAGGCTAGGTTATATTACGTTATTGATGTATATAAAGGTCCCACGAAGACGGAGAAGCCAACTCGCCAGGAATGTTGTCAAATATTACCGCCGAGATGTTAGGTTGGGTTAGGTTATGTTATGTTACGTTATTGATGTATATAAATGTCCCACGGAGATGGAGAAGCCAACTCGCCAGGAATGTTGTCAAATATTACCGCCGAGATGTTAGCTTGGGTTAGGTTAGGTTATATTACGTTATTGATGTATATAAAGGTCAAACGGAGACGTAGAGGCCAACTCGCCAGGAATTATGTCAAATATTACCGCCGAGATGTTAGGTTGGGTTAGGTTGTGTTATATTACGTTCTTTATGTAAATGAAGGTCAAACGGAGACGCAGAGGCGAACTCGGCAGGAATGATGTCAAATATTACCGCCGAGATGTTAGGTTGGGTTAGGTTAGGTTATATTACGTTAATGATATATATAAAGGTCCCACGAAGACGGAGAAGCCAACTCGCCAGGAATGATGTCAAATATTACCGCCGAGATGTTAGGTTGGGTTAGGTTAGGTTATATTACGTTATTGATGTAAATAAAGTTCCCACAGAGACGGAGAAGCCAACTCGCCAGGAATGTTTTCAAATATTACCGCCGAGATGATAGGTTGGTTTAGGCTAGGTTATATTACGTTATTGATGTATATAAAGGTCCCACGGAGACGGAGAAGCCAACTCGCCAGGAATGTTGTCAAATATTACCGCCGAGATGTTAGGTTGGGTTAGGTTATGTTATGTTACCTTATTGATGTATATAAATGTCCCACGGAGATGGAGAAGCCAACTCGCCAGGAATGTTGTCAAATATTACCGCCGAGATGATAGGTTGGGTTAGGTTACGTTATATTAAGTTATTGAT
Organism: Xylocopa violacea; assembly: GCA_963969225.1. Lineage (NCBI taxonomy): Eukaryota > Metazoa > Arthropoda > Insecta > Hymenoptera > Apidae > Xylocopa > Xylocopa violacea. The sequence continues at coordinate 8,021,768 of CAXAJV010000016.1, read as the reverse complement.
GTATATGAAGGTCAAACGGAGACGTAGAGGCCAACTCGCCAGGAATTATGTCAAATATTACCGCCGCGATGTTAGGTTGGGTTAGGTTAGGTTATATTACGTTCTTGACGTAAATGAAGGTCAAACGGAGACGCAGAGGCGAACTCGGCAGGAATGATGTCAAATATTACCGCCGAGATGTTAGGTTGGGTTAGGTTAGGTTATATTACGTTATTGATATATATAAGGGTCCCACGGAGACGGAGAGGCCAACAAGACAGGAATGTGGTCAAATATTACCGCCGAGATGTTAGGTTGGGTTAGGTTAGGTTATATTACGTTATTGATGTAAATAGAGTTCCCACGGAGACGGAGAAGCCAACTCGCCAGGAATGTTTTCAAATATTACCGCCGAGATGATCGGTTGGTTTAGGCTAGGTTATATTACGTTATTGATGTATATAAAGGTCCCACGGAGACGGAGAAGCCAACTCGCCAGGAATGTTGTCAAATATTACCGCCGAGATGTTAGGTTGGGTTAGGTTATGTTATGTTACGTTATTGATGTATATAAAGGTCCGACGGAGACGTATAGGCCGACTCGCCAGGAATGGTGCAAAATATTACCGCCGAGATGTTAGGTTGGGTTAGGTTAGGTTATATTACGTTATTGATGTATATAAAGGTCCCACGGAGACGGAGAAGCCAACTCGCCAGGAATGTTGTCAAATATTACCGCCGAGATGTTAGGTTGGGTTAGGTTATGTTATGTTACGTTATTGATGTATATAAATGTCCCACGGAGATGGAGAAGCCAACTCGCCAGGAATGTTGTCAAATATTACCGCCGAGATGTTAGCTTGGGTTAGGTTAGGTTATATTACGTTATTGATGTATATAAAGGTCCCACGGAGACGTAGAGGCCAAAGCCAGGAATGTGGTCAAATATTACCGCCGAGATGTTAGGTTGGGTTAGGTTAGGTTATATTACGTTATTGATGTATATAAAGGTCCCACGGAGACGTAGAGGCCAACTCGCCAGGAATGATGTCAAATATTACCGCCGAGATGTTAGGTTGGTTTAGGTTAGGTTATATTACGTTATAGATGTATATAAAGGTCCCACGGAGTCGTAGAGGCCAACTCGCCAGAAATATTGTACAATATTACCGCCGAGATGATAGGTTGGGTTAGGTTAGGTTATATTTCGTTATTGATGTATATGAAGGTCCCACGGAGACGGAGAGGCCAACAAGCCAGGAATGTGGTCAAATATTACCGCCGAGATGTTAGGTTGGGTTAGGTTAGGTTATATTACGTTATTGATGTATATGAAGGTCAAACGGAGACGTAGAGGCCAACTCGCCAGGAATGATGTCAAATATTACCGCCGAGATGTTAGATTGGGTTAGGTTAGGTTATATTACGTTATTGATGTATATAAAGGTCCCACGGAGACGTAGAGGCCAACAAGCCAGGAATGTGGTCAAATATTACCGCCGAGATGTTAGGTTGGGTTAGGTTAGGTTATATTACGTTATTGATGTAAATAAAGTTCCCACAGAGACGGAGAAGCCAACTCGCCAGGAATGTTTTCAAATATTACCGCCGAGATGATAGGTTGGTTTAGGCTAGGTTATATTACGTTATTGATGTATATAAAGGTCCCACGGAGACGGAGAAGCCAACTCGCCAGGAATGTTGTCAAATATTACCGCCGAGATGTTAGGTTGGGTTAGGTTATGTTATGTTACGTTATTGATGTATATAAATGTCCCACGGAGATGGAGAAGCCAACTCGCCAGGAATGTTGTCAAATATTACCGCCGAGATGTTAGCTTGGGTTAGGTTAGGTTATATTACGTTATTGATGTATATAAAGGTCAAACGGAGACGTAGAGGCCAACTCGCCAGGAATTATGTCAAATATTACCGCCGAGATGTTAGGTTGGGTTAGGTTGGGTTATATTACGTTCTTTATGTAAATGAAGGTCAAACGGAGACGCAGAGGCGAACTCGGCAGGAATGATGTCAAATATTACCGCCGAGATGTTAGGTTGGGTTAGGTTAGGTTATATTACGTTATTGATATATATAAAGGTCCCACGGAGACGTAGAGGCCAACTCGCCAGGAATGATGTCAAATATTACCGCTGAGATGTTAGGTTGGGTTAGGTTAGGTTATATTACGTTATTGATGTATATGAAGGTCCCACGGAGACGGAGAGGCCAACAAGACAGGAATGTGGTCAAATATTACCGCCGAGATGTTAGGTTGGGTTAGGTTAGGTTATATTACGTTATTGATGTAAATAAAGTTCCCACGGAGACGGAGAAGCCAACTCGCCAGGAATGTTTTCAAATATTACCGCCGAGATGTTAGGTTGGGTTAGGTTATGTTATGTTACGTTATTGATGTATATAAAGGTCCGACGGAGACGTATAGGCCGACTCGCCAGGAATGGTGCAAAATATTACCGCCGAGATGTTAGGTTGGGTTAGGTTAGGTTATATTACGTTATTGATGTATATAAAGGTCCCACGGAGATGTAGGGGCCAACAAGACAGGAATGTGGTCAAATAATACCGCCGAGATGTTAGGTTGGGTTAGGTTAGGTTACATTACGTTATTGATATATACAAAGGTTCAACGGAGACGTAGAGGCCAACTCGCCAGGAATGATGTCAAATGTTACCGCCGAGATGATAGGTTGGGTTAGGTTAGGTTATATTACGTTATTGATGTATATAAAGGTCCCACGGGGACATAGAGGCCAACTCGCCAGGAATGTTGTCAAATATTACCGCCGAGATGATAGGTTGGGTTAGGTTACGTTATATTAAGTTATTGATGTATATGAAGGTCAAACGGAGACGTAAAGGCCAACTCGCCAGGAATTATGTCAAATATTACCGCCGAGATGTTAGGTTGGGTTAGGTTAGGTTATATTACGTTAATGATATATATAAAGGTCCCACGAAGACGGAGAAGCCAACTCGCCAGGAATGATGTCAAATATTACCGCCGAGATGTTAGGTTGGGTTAGGTTAGGTTATATTACGTTATTGATGTAAATAAAGTTCCCACAGAGACGGAGAAGCCAACTCGCCAGGAATGTTTTCAAATATTACCGCCGAGATGATAGGTTGGTTTAGGCTAGGTTATATTACGTTATTGATGTATATAAAGGTCCCACGGAGACGGAGAAGCCAACTCGCCAGGAATGTTGTCAAATATTACCGCCGAGATGTTAGGTTGGGTTAGGTTATGTTATGTTACGTTATTGATGTATATAAATGTCCCACGGAGATGGAGAAGCCAACTCGCCAGGAATGTTGTCAAATATTACCGCCGAGATGTTAGCTTGGGTTAGGTTAGGTTATATTACGTTATTCATGTATATAAAGGTCAAACGGAGACGTAGAGGCCAACTCGCCAGGAATTATGTCAAATATTACCGCCGAGATGTTAGGTTGGGTTAGGTTGGGTTATATTACGTTCTTGATGTAAATGAAGGTCAAACGGAGACGCAGAGGCGAACTCGGCAGGAATGATGTCAAATATTACCGTCGAGATGTTAGGTTGGGTTAGGTTAGGTTATATTACGTTATTGATATATATAAAGGTCCCACGGAGACGTAGAGGCCAACTCGCCAGGAATGATGTCAAATATTACCGCTGAGATGTTAGGTTGGGTTAGGTTAGGTTATATTACGTTATTGATGTATATAAAGGTCAAACGGAGACGTAGAGGCCAACTCGCCAGGAATGATGTCAAAAATTACCGCCGAGATGTTAGGCTGGGTTAGGTTAGGTTACATTACGTCATTGATGTATATAAAGGTCCCACGGAGTCGTAGAGGCCAACTCGCCAGGAATATTGTACAATATTACCGCCGAGATGATAGGTTGGGTTAGGTTAGGTTATATTTCGTTATTGATGTATATGAAGGTCCCACGGAGACGGAGAGGCCAACAAGACAGGAATGTGGTCAAATATTACCGCCGAGATGTTAGGTTGGGTTAGGTTAGGTTATATTACGTTATTGATGTAAATAAAGTTCCCACGGAGACGGAGAAGCCAACTCGCCAGGAATGTTTTCAAATATTACCGCCGAGATGTTAGGTTGGGTTAGGTTATGTTATGTTACGTTATTGATGTATATAAAGGTCCGACGGAGACGTATAGGCCGACTCGCCAGGAATGGTGCAAAATATTACCGCCGAGATGTTAGGTTGGGTTAGGTTAGGTTATATTACGTTATTGATGTATATAAAGGTCCCACGGAGATGTAGGGGCCAACAAGACAGGAATGTGGTCAAATAATACCGCCGAGATGTTAGGTTGGGTTAGGTTAGGTTACATTACGTTATTGATATATATAAAGGTCCAACGGAGACGTAGAGGCCAACTCGCCAGGAATGATGTCAAATGTTACCGCCGAGATGATAGGTTGGGTTAGGTTACGTTATATTAAGTTATTGATGTATATGAAGGTCAAACGGAGACGTAAAGGCCAACTCGCCAGGAATTATGTCAAATATTACCGCCGAGATGTTAGGTTGGGTTAGGTTAGGTTATATTACGTTAATGATATATATAAAGGTCCCACGAAGACGGAGAAGCCAACTCGCCAGGAATGATGTCAAATATTACCGCCGAGATGTTAGGTTGGGTTAGGTTAGGTTATATTACGTTATTGATGTAAATAAAGTTCCCACAGAGACGGAGAAGCCAACTCGCCAGGAATGTTTTCAAATATTACCGCCGAGATGATAGGTTGGTTTAGGCTAGGTTATATTACGTTATTGATGTATATAAAGGTCCCACGGAGACGGAGAAGCCAACTCGCCAGGAATGTTGTCAAATATTACCGCCGAGATGTTAGGTTGGGTTAGGTTATGTTATGTTACGTTATTGATGTATATAAATGTCCCACGGAGATGGAGACGCCAACTCGCCAGGAATGTTGTCAAATATTACCGCCGAGATGTTAGCTTGGGTTAGGTTAGGTTATATTACGTTATTGATGTATATAAAGGTCAAACGGAGACGTAGAGGCCAACTCGCCAGGAATTATGTCAAATATTACCGCCGAGATGTTAGGTTGGGTTAGGTTGGGTTATATTACGTTCTTGATGTAAATGAAGGTCAAACGGAGACGCAGAGGCGAACTCGGCAGGAATGATGTCAAATATTACCGCCGAGATGTTAGGTTGGGTTAGGTTAGGTTATATTACGTTATTGATATATATAAAGGTCCCACGGAGACGTAGAGGCCAACTCGCCAGGAATGATGTCAAATATTACCGCTGAGATGTTAGGTTGGGTTAGGTTAGGTTATATTACGTTATTGATGTATATAAAGGTCAAACGGAGACGTAGAGGCCAACTCGCCAGGAATGATGTCAAAAATTACCGCCGAGATGTTAGGCTGGGTTAGGTTAGGTTACATTACGTCATTGATGTATATAAAGGTCCCACGGAGTCGTAGAGGCCAACTCGCCAGGAATATTGTACAATATTACCGCCGAGATGATAGGTTGGGTTAGGTTAGGTTATATTTCGTTATTGATGTATATGAAGGTCCCACGGAGACGGAGAGGCCAACAAGACAGGAATGTGGTCAAATATTACCGCCGAGATGTTAGGTTGGGTTAGGTTAGGTTATATTACGTTATTGATGTAAATAAAGTTCCCACGGAGACGGAGAAGCCAACTCGCCAGGAATGTTTTCAAATATTACCGCCGAGATGTTAGGTTGGGTTAGGTTATGTTATGTTACGTTATTGATGTATATAAAGGTCCGACGGAGACGTATAGGCCGACTCGCCAGGAATGGTGCAAAATATTACCGCCGAGATGTTAGGTTGGGTTAGGTTAGGTTATATTACGTTATTGATGTATATAAAGGTCCCACGGAGATGTAGGGGCCAACAAGACAGGAATGTGGTCAAATAATACCGCCGAGATGTTAGGTTGGGTTAGGTTAGGTTACATTACGTTATTGATATATATAAAGGTCCAACGGAGACGTAGAGGCCAACTCGCCAGGAATGATGTCAAATGTTACCGCCGAGATGATAGGTTGGGTTAGGTTACGTTATATTAAGTTATTGATGTATATGAAGGTCAAACGGAGACGTAAAGGCCAACTCGCCAGGAATTATGTCAAATATTACCGCCGAGATGTTAGGTTGGGTTAGGTTAGGTTATATTACGTTAATGATATATATAAAGGTCCCACGAAGACGGAGAAGCCAACTCGCCAGGAATGATGTCAAATATTACCGCCGAGATGTTAGGTTGGGTTAGGTTAGGTTATATTACGTTATTGATGTAAATAAAGTTCCCACAGAGACGGAGAAGCCAACTCGCCAGGAATGTTTTCAAATATTACCGCCGAGATGATAGGTTGGTTTAGGCTAGGTTATATTACGTTATTGATGTATATAAAGGTCCCACGGAGACGGAGAAGCCAACTCGCCAGGAATGTTGTCAAATATTACCGCCGAGATGTTAGGTTGGGTTAGGTTATGTTATGTTACGTTATTGATGTATATAAATGTCCCACGGAGATGGAGAAGCCAACTCGCCAGGAATGTTGTCAAATATTACCGCCGAGATGTTAGCTTGGGTTAGGTTAGGTTATATTACGTTATTGATGTATATAAAGGTCAAACGGAGACGTAGAGGCCAACTCGCCAGGAATTATGTCAAATATTACCGCCGAGATGTTAGGTTGGGTTAGGTTGGGTTATATTACGTTCTTGATGTAAATGAAGGTCAAACGGAGACGCAGAGGCGAACTCGGCAGGAATGATGTCAAATATTACCGCCGAAATGTTACTTTGGGTTAGGTTAGGTTATATTACGTTATTGATATATATAAAGGTCCCACGGAGACGTAGAGGCCAACTCGCCAGGAATGATGTCAAATATTACCGCTGAGATGTTAGGTTGGGTTAGGTTAGGTTATATTACGTTATTGATGTATATAAAGGTCAAACGGAGACGTAGAGGCCAACTCGCCAGGAATGATGTCAAAAATTACCGCCGAGATGTTAGGCTGGGTTAGGTTAGGTTACATTACGTCATTGATGTATATAAAGGTCCCACGGAGTCGTAGAGGCCATCTCGCCAGGAATATTGTACAATATTACCGCCGAGATGATAGGTTGGGTTAGGTTAGGTTATATTTCGTTATTGATGTATATAAAGGTCCCACGGAGACGTAGAGGCCAACAAGCCAGGAATGTGGTCAAATATTACCGCCGAGATGTTAGGTTGGGTTAGGTTAGGTTATATTACGTTATTGATGTAAATAAAGTTCCCACAGAGACGGAGAAGCCAACTCGCCAGGAATGTTTTCAAATATTACCGCCGAGATGATAGGTTGGTTTAGGCTAGGTTATATTACGTTATTGATGTATATAAAGGTCCCACGGAGACGGAGAAGCCAACTCGCCAGGAATGTTGTCAAATATTACCGCCGAGATGTTAGGTTGGGTTAGGTTATGTTATGTTACGTTATTGATGTATATAAATGTCCCACGGAGATAGAGAAGCCAACTCGCCAGGAATGTTGTCAAATATTACCGCCGAGATGTTAGCTTGGGTTAGGTTAGGTTATATTACGTTATTGATGTATATAAAGGTCAAACGGAGACGTAGAGGCCAACTCGCCAGGAATTATGTCAAATATTACCGCCGAGATGTTAGGTTGGGTTAGGTTACGTTATATTAAGTTATTGATGTATATGAAGGTCAAACGGAGACGTAAAGGCCAACTCGCCAGGAATTATGTCAAATATTACCGCCGAGATGTTAGGTTGGGTTAGGTTAGGTTATATTACGTTAATGATATATATAAAGGTCCCACGAAGACGGAGAAGCCAACTCGCCAGGAATGTTTTCAAATATTACCGCCGAGATGATAGGTTGGTTTAGGCTAGGTTATATTACGTTATTGATGTATATAAAGGTCCCACGGAGACGGAGAAGCCAACTCGCCAGGAATGTTGTCAAATATTACCGCCGAGATGTTAGGTTGGGTTAGGTTATGTTATGTTACGTTATTGATGTATATAAATGTCCCACGGAGATGGAGAAGCCAACTCGCCAGGAATGTTGTCAAATATTACCGCCGAGATGTTAGCTTGGGTTAGGTTAGGTTATATTACGTTATTGATGTATATAAAGGTCAAACGGAGACGTAGAGGCCAACTCGCCAGGAATTATGTCAAATATTACCGCCGAGATGTTAGGTTGGGTTAGGTTGGGTTATATTACGTTCTTGATGTAAATGAAGGTCAAACGGAGACGCAGAGGCGAACTCGGCAGGAATGATGTCAAATATTACCGCCGAAATGTTACTTTGGGTTAGGTTAGGTTATATTACGTTATTGATATATATAAAGGTCCCACGGAGACGTAGAGGCCAACTCGCCAGGAATGATGTCAAATATTACCGCTGAGATGTTAGGTTGGGTTAGGTTAGGTTATATTACGTTATTGATGTATATAAAGGTCAAACGGAGACGTAGAGGCCAACTCGCCAGGAATGATGTCAAAAATTACCGCCGAGATGTTAGGCTGGGTTAGGTTAGGTTACATTACGTCATTGATGTATATAAAGGTCCCACGGAGTCGTAGAGGCCATCTCGCCAGGAATATTGTACAATATTACCGCCGAGATGATAGGTTGGGTTAGGTTAGGTTATATTTCGTTATTGATGTATATAAAGGTCCCACGGAGACGTAGAGGCCAACAAGCCAGGAATGTGGTCAAATATTACCGCCGAGATGTTAGGTTGGGTTAGGTTAGGTTATATTACGTTATTGATGTAAATAAAGTTCCCACAGAGACGGAGAAGCCAACTCGCCAGGAATGTTTTCAAATATTACCGCCGAGATGATAGGTTGGTTTAGGCTAGGTTATATTACGTTATTGATGTATATAAAGGTCCCACGGAGACGGAGAAGCCAACTCGCCAGGAATGTTGTCAAATATTACCGCCGAGATGTTAGGTTGGGTTAGGTTATGTTATGTTACGTTATTGATGTATATAAATGTCCCACGGAGATAGAGAAGCCAACTCGCCAGGAATGTTGTCAAATATTACCGCCGAGATGTTAGCTTGGGTTAGGTTAGGTTATATTACGTTATTGATGTATATAAAGGTCAAACGGAGACGTAGAGGCCAACTCGCCAGGAATTATGTCAAATATTACCGCCGAGATGTTAGGTTGGGTTAGGTTACGTTATATTAAGTTATTGATGTATATGAAGGTCAAACGGAGACGTAAAGGCCAACTCGCCAGGAATTATGTCAAATATTACCGCCGAGATGTTAGGTTGGGTTAGGTTAGGTTATATTACGTTAATGATATATATAAAGGTCCCACGAAGACGGAGAAGCCAACTCGCCAGGAATGATGTCAAATATTACCGCCGAGATGTTAGGTTGGGTTAGGTTAGGTTATATTACGTTATTGATGTAAATAAAGTTCCCACAGAGACGGAGAAGCCAACTCGCCAGGAATGTTTTCAAATATTACCGCCGAGATGATAGGTTGGTTTAGGCTAGGTTATATTACGTTATTGATGTATATAAAGGTCCCACGGAGACGGAGAAGCCAACTCGCCAGGAATGTTGTCAAATATTACCGCCGAGATGTTAGGTTGGGTTAGGTTATGTTATGTTACGTTATTGATGTATATAAATGTCCCACGGAGATGGAGAAGCCAACTCGCCAGGAATGTTGTCAAATATTACCGCCGAGATGTTAGCTTGGGTTAGGTTAGGTTATATTACGTTATTGATGTATATAAAGGTCAAACGGAGACGTAGAGGCCAACTCGCCAGGAATTATGTCAAATATTACCGCCGAGATGTTAGGTTGGGTTAGGTTGGGTTATATTACGTTCTTGATGTAAATGAAGGTCAAACGGAGACGCAGAGGCGAACTCGGCAGGAATGATGTCAAATATTACCGCCGAGATGTTAGGTTGGGTTAGGTTAGGTTATATTACGTTATTGATATATATAAAGGTCCCACGGAGACGTAGAGGCCAACTCGCCAGGAATGATGTCAAATATTACCGCTGAGATGTTAGGTTGGGTTAGGTTAGGTTATATTACGTTATTGATGTATATAAAGGTCAAACGGAGACGTAGAGGCCAACTCGCCAGGAATGATGTCAAAAATTACCGCCGAGATGTTAGGCTGGGTTAGGTTAGGTTACATTACGTCATTGATGTATATAAAGGTCCCACGGAGTCGTAGAGGCCAACTCGCCAGGAATATTGTACAATATTACCGCCGAGATGATAGGTTGGGTTAGGTTAGGTTATATTTCGTTATTGATGTATATGAAGGTCCCACGGAGACGGAGAGGCCAACAAGACAGGAATGTGGTCAAATATTACCGCCGAGATGTTAGGTTGGGTTAGGTTAGGTTATATTACGTTATTGATGTAAATAAAGTTCCCACGGAGACGGAGAAGCCAACTCGCCAGGAATGTTTTCAAATATTACCGCCGAGATGTTAGGTTGGGTTAGGTTATGTTATGTTACGTTATTGATGTATATAAAGGTCCGACGGAGACGTATAGGCCGACTCGCCAGGAATGGTGCAAAATATTACCGCCGAGATGTTAGGTTGGGTTAGGTTAGGTTATATTACGTTATTGATGTATATAAAGGTCCCACGGAGATGTAGGGGCCAACAAGACAGGAATGTGGTCAAATAATACCGCCGAGATGTTAGGTTGGGTTAGGTTAGGTTACATTACGTTATTGATATATATAAAGGTCCAACGGAGACGTAGAGGCCAACTCGCCAGGAATGATGTCAAATATTACCGCCGAGATGATAGGTTGGGTTAGGTTAGGTTATATTACGTTATTGATGTATATAAAGGTCCCACGGGGACATAGAGGCCAACTCGCCAGGAATGTTGTCAAATATTACCGCCGAGATGATAGGTTGGGTTAGGTTACGTTATATTAAGTTATTGATGTATATGAAGGTCAAACGGAGACGTAAAGGCCAACTCGCCAGGAATTATGTCAAATATTACCGCCGAGATGTTAGGTTGGGTTAGGTTAGGTTATATTACGTTAATGATATATATAAAGGTCCCACGGAGACGGAGAAGCCAACTCGCCAGGAATGATGTCAAATATTACCGCTGAGATGTTAGGTTGGGTTAGGTTAGGTTATATTACGTTATTGATGTATATAAAGGTCAAACGGAGACGTAGAGGCCAACTCGCCAGGAATGATGTCAAAAATTACCGCCGAGATGTTAGGTTGGGTTAGGTTATGTTATGTTACGTTATTGATGTATATAAATGTCCCACGGAGACGGAGAAGCCAACTCGCCAGGAATATTGTACAATATTACCGCCGAGATGATAGGTTGGGTTAGGTTAGGTTATATTTCGTTATTGATGTATATAAAGGTCAAACGGAGACGTAGAGGCCAACTCGCCAGGAATTATGTCAAATATTACCGCCGAGATGTTAGGTTGGGTTAGGTTAGGTTATATTACGTTCTTGATGTAAATGAAGGTCAAACGGAGACGCAGAGGCGAACTCGGCAGGAATGATGTCAAATATTACCGCCGAAATGTTACTTTGGGTTAGGTTAGGTTATATTACGTTATTGATATATATAAAGGTCCCACGGAGACGTAGAGGCCAACTCGCCAGGAATGATGTCAAATATTACCGCTGAGATGTTAGGTTGGGTTAGGTTAGGTTATATTACGTTATTGATGTATATAAAGGTCAAACGGAGACGTAGAGGCCAACTCGCCAGGAATGATGTCAAAAATTACCGCCGAGATGTTAGGCTGGGTTAGGTTAGGTTACATTACGTCATTGATGTATATAAAGGTCCCACGGAGTCGTAGAGGCCATCTCGCCAGGAATATTGTACAATATTACCGCCGAGATGATAGGTTGGGTTAGGTTAGGTTATATTTCGTTATTGATGTATATAAAGGTCCCACGGAGACGTAGAGGCCAACAAGCCAGGAATGTGGTCAAATATTACCGCCGAGATGTTAGGTTGGGTTAGGTTAGGTTATATTAAGTTATTGATGTAAATAAAGTTCCCACAGAGACGGAGAAGCCAACTCGCCAGGAATGTTTTCAAATATTACCGCCGAGATGATAGGTTGGTTTAGGCTAGGTTATATTACGTTATTGATGTATATAAAGGTCCCACGGAGACGGAGAAGCCAACTCGCCAGGAATGTTGTCAAATATTACCGCCGAGATGTTAGGTTGGGTTAGGTTATGTTATGTTACGTTATTGATGTATATAAATGTCCCACGGAGATGGAGAAGCCAACTCGCCAGGAATGTTGTCAAATATTACCGCCGAGATGTTAGCTTGGGTTAGGTTAGGTTATATTACGTTATTGATGTATATAAAGGTCAAACGGAGACGTAGAGGCCAACTCGCCAGGAATTATGTCAAATATTACCGCCGAGATGTTAGGTTGGGTTAGGTTGGGTTATATTACGTTCTTTATGTAAATGAAGGTCAAACGGAGACGCAGAGGCGAACTCGGCAGGAATGATGTCAAATATTACCGCCGAGATGTTAGGTTGGGTTAGGTTAGGTTATATTACGTTATTGATATATATAAAGGTCCCACGGAGACGTAGAGGCCAACTCGCCAGGAATGATGTCAAATATTACCGCTGAGATGTTAGGTTGGGTTAGGTTAGGTTATATTACGTTATTGATGTATATGAAGGTCCCACGGAGACGGAGAGGCCAACAAGACAGGAATGTGGTCAAATATTACCGCCGAGATGTTAGGTTGGGTTAGGTTAGGTTATATTACGTTATTGATGTAAATAAAGTTCCCACGGAGACGGAGAAGCCAACTCGCCAGGAATGTTTTCAAATATTACCGCCGAGATGTTAGGTTGGGTTAGGTTATGTTATGTTACGTTATTGATGTATATAAAGGTCCGACGGAGACGTATAGGCCGACTCGCCAGGAATGGTGCAAAATATTACCGCCGAGATGTTAGGTTGGGTTAGGTTAGGTTATATTACGTTATTGATGTATATAAAGGTCCCACGGAGATGTAGGGGCCAACAAGACAGGAATGTGGTCAAATAATACCGCCGAGATGTTAGGTTGGGTTAGGTTAGGTTACATTACGTTATTGATATATATAAAGGTTCAACGGAGACGTAGAGGCCAACTCGCCAGGAATGATGTCAAATGTTACCGCCGAGATGATAGGTTGGGTTAGGTTAGGTTATATTACGTTATTGATGTATATAAAGGTCCCACGGGGACATAGAGGCCAACTCGCCAGGAATGTTGTCAAATATTACCGCCGAGATGATAGGTTGGGTTAGGTTACGTTATATTAAGTTATTGATGTATATGAAGGTCAAACGGAGACGTAAAGGCCAACTCGCCAGGAATTATGTCAAATATTACCGCCGAGATGTTAGGTTGGGTTAGGTTAGGTTATATTACGTTAATGATATATATAAAGGTCCCACGAAGACGGAGAAGCCAACTCGCCAGGAATGATGTCAAATATTACCGCCGAGATGTTAGGTTGGGTTAGGTTAGGTTATATTACGTTATTGATGTAAATAAAGTTCCCACAGAGACGGTGAAGCCAACTCGCCAGGAATGTTTTCAAATATTACCGCCGAGATGATAGGTTGGTTTAGGCTAGGTTATATTACGTTATTGATGTATATAAAGGTCCCACGGAGACGGAGAAGCCAACTCGCCAGGAATGTTGTCAAATATTACCGCCGAGATGTTAGGTTGGGTTAGGTTATGTTATGTTACGTTATTGATGTATATAAATGTCCCACGGAGATGGAGAAGCCAACTCGCCAGGAATGTTGTCAAATATTACCGCCGAGATGTTAGCTTGGGTTAGGTTAGGTTATATTACGTTATTGATGTATATAAAGGTCAAACGGAGACGTAGAGGCCAACTCGCCAGGAATTATGTCAAATATTACCGCCGAGATGTTAGGTTGGGTTAGGTTGGGTTATATTACGTTCTTGATGTAAATGAAGGTCAAACGGAGACGCAGAGGCGAACTCGGCAGGAATGATGTCAAATATTACCGTCGAGATGTTAGGTTGGGTTAGGTTAGGTTATATTACGTTATTGATATATATAAAGGTCCCACGGAGACGTAGAGGCCAACTCGCCAGGAATGATGTCAAATATTACCGCCGAGATGTTAGGTTGGGTTAGGTTAGGTTATATTACGTTAATGATATATATAAAGGTCCCACGAAGACGGAGAAGCCAACTCGCCAGGAATGATGTCAAATATTACCGCCGAGATGTTAGGTTGGGTTAGGTTAGGTTATATTACGTTATTGATGTAAATAAAGTTCCCACAGAGACGGAGAAGCCAACTCGCCAGGAATGTTTTCAAATATTACCGCCGAGATGATAGGTTGGTTTAGGCTAGGTTATATTACGTTATTGATGTATATAAAGGTCCCACGGAGACGGAGAAGCCAACTCGCCAGGAATGTTGTCAAATATTACCGCCGAGATGTTAGGTTGGGTTAGGTTATGTTATGTTACGTTATTGATGTATATAAATGTCCCACGGAGATGGAGAAGCCAACTCGCCAGGAATGTTGTCAAATATTACCGCCGAGATGTTAGCTTGGGTTAGGTTAGGTTATATTACGTTATTGATGTATATAAAGGTCAAACGGAGACGTAGAGGCCAACTCGCCAGGAATTATGTCAAATATTACCGCCGAGATGTTAGGTTGGGTTAGGTTGGGTTATATTACGTTCTTGATGTAAATGAAGGTCAAACGGAGACGCAGAGGCGAACTCGGCAGGAATGATGTCAAATATTACCGCCGAGATGTTAGGTTGGGTTAGGTTAGGTTATATTACGTTATTGATATATATAAAGGTCCCACGGAGACGTAGAGGCCAACTCGCCAGGAATGATGTCAAATATTACCGCTGAGATGTTAGGTTGGGTTAGGTTAGGTTATATTACGTTATTGATGTATATAAAGGTCAAACGGAGACGTAGAGGCCAACTCGCCAGGAATATTGTACAATATTACCGCCGAGATGATAGGTTGGGTTAGGTTAGGTTATATTTCGTTATTGATGTATATGAAGGTCCCACGGAGACGGAGAGGCCAACAAGACAGGAATGTGGTCAAATATTACCGCCGAGATGTTAGGTTGGGTTAGGTTAGGTTATATTACGTTATTGATGTAAATAAAGTTCCCACGGAGACGGAGAAGCCAACTCGCCAGGAATGTTTTCAAATATTACCGCCGAGATGTTAGGTTGGGTTAGGTTATGTTATGTTACGTTATTGATGTATATAATGGTCCGACGGAGACGTATAGGCCGACTCGCCAGGAATGGTGCAAAATATTACCGCCGAGATGTTAGGTTGGGTTAGGTTAGGTTATATTACGTTATTGATGTATATAAAGGTCCCACGGAGATGTAGGGGCCAACAAGACAGGAATGTGGTCAAATAATACCGCCGAGATGTTAGGTTGGGTTAGGTTAGGTTACATTACGTTATTGATATATATAAAGGTCCAACGGAGACGTAGAGGCCAACTCGCCAGGAATGATGTCAAATGTTACCGCCGAGATGATAGGTTGGGTTAGGTTACGTTATATTAAGTTATTGATGTATATGAAGGTCAAACGGAGACGTAAAGGCCAACTCGCCAGGAATTATGTCAAATATTACCGCCGAGATGTTAGGTTGGGTTAGGTTAGGTTATATTACGTTAATGATATATATAAAGGTCCCACGAAGACGGAGAAGCCAACTCGCCAGGAATGATGTCAAATATTACCGCCGAGATGTTAGGTTGGGTTAGGTTAGGTTATATTACGTTATTGATGTAAATAAAGTTCCCACAGAGACGGAGAAGCCAACTCGCCAGGAATGTTTTCAAATATTACCGCCGAGATGATAGGTTGGTTTAGGCTAGGTTATATTACGTTATTGATGTATATAAAGGTCCCACGGAGACGGAGAAGCCAACTCGCCAGGAATGTTGTCAAATATTACCGCCGAGATGTTAGGTTGGGTTAGGTTATGTTATGTTACGTTATTGATGTATATAAATGTCCCACGGAGATGGAGAAGCCAACTCGCCAGGAATGTTGTCAAATATTACCGCCGAGATGTTAGCTTGGGTTAGGTTAGGTTATATTACGTTATTGATGTATATAAAGGTCAAACGGAGACGTAGAGGCCAACTCGCCAGGAATTATGTCAAATATTACCGCCGAGATGTTAGGTTGGGTTAGGTTGGGTTATATTACGTTCTTGATGTAAATGAAGGTCAAACGGAGACGCAGAGGCGAACTCGGCAGGAATGATGTCAAATATTACCGCCGAGATGTTAGGTTGGGTTAGGTTAGGTTATATTACGTTATTGATATATATAAAGGTCCCACGGAGACGTAGAGGCCAACTCGCCAGGAATGATGTCAAATATTACCGCTGAGATGTTAGGTTGGGTTAGGTTAGGTTATATTACGTTATTGATGTATATAAAGGTCAAACGGAGACGTAGAGGCCAACTCGCCAGGAATGATGTCAAAAATTACCGCCGAGATGTTAGGCTGGGTTAGGTTAGGTTACATTACGTCATTGATGTATATAAAGGTCCCACGGAGTCGTAGAGGCCAACTCGCCAGGAATATTGTACAATATTACCGCCGAGATGATAGGTTGGGTTAGGTTAGGTTATATTTCGTTATTGATGTATATGAAGGTCCCACGGAGACGGAGAGGCCAACAAGACAGGAATGTGGTCAAATATTACCGCCGAGATGTTAGGTTGGGTTAGGTTAGGTTATATTACGTTATTGATGTATATAAAGGTCCCACGGAGATGTAGGGGCCAACAAGACAGGAATGTGGTCAAATAATACCGCCGAGATGTTAGGTTGGGTTAGGTTAGGTTACATTACGTTATTGATATATATAAAGGTCCAACGGAGACGTAGAGGCCAACTCGCCAGGAATGATGTCAAATATTACCGCCGAGATGATAGGTTGGGTTAGGTTAGGTTATATTACGTTATTGATGTATATAAAGGTCCCACGGGGACATAGAGGCCAACTCGCCAGGAATGTTGTCAAATATTACCGCCGAGATGATAGGTTGGGTTAGGTTACGTTATATTAAGTTATTGATGTATATGAAGGTCAAACGGAGACGTAAAGGCCAACTCGCCAGGAATTATGTCAAATATTACCGCCGAGATGTTAGGTTGGGTTAGGTTAGGTTATATTACGTTAATGATATATATAAAGGTCCCACGGAGACGGAGAAGCCAACTCGCCAGGAATGATGTCAAATATTACCGCTGAGATGTTAGGTTGGGTTAGGTTAGGTTATATTACGTTATTGATGTATATAAAGGTCAAACGGAGACGTAGAGGCCAACTCGCCAGGAATGATGTCAAAAATTACCGCCGAGATGTTAGGTTGGGTTAGGTTATGTTATGTTACGTTATTGATGTATATAAATGTCCCACGGAGACGGAGAAGCCAACTCGCCAGGAATATTGTACAATATTACCGCCGAGATGATAGGTTGGGTTAGGTTAGGTTATATTTCGTTATTGATGTATATAAAGGTCAAACGGAGACGTAGAGGCCAACTCGCCAGGAATTATGTCAAATATTACCGCCGAGATGTTAGGTTGGGTTAGGTTAGGTTATATTACGTTCTTGATGTAAATGAAGGTCAAACGGAGACGCAGAGGCGAACTCGGCAGGAATGATGTCAAATATTACCGCCGAAATGTTACTTTGGGTTAGGTTAGGTTATATTACGTTATTGATATATATAAAGGTCCCACGGAGACGTAGAGGCCAACTCGCCAGGAATGATGTCAAATATTACCGCTGAGATGTTAGGTTGGGTTAGGTTAGGTTATATTACGTTATTGATGTATATAAAGGTCAAACGGAGACGTAGAGGCCAACTCGCCAGGAATGATGTCAAAAATTACCGCCGAGATGTTAGGCTGGGTTAGGTTAGGTTACATTACGTCATTGATGTATATAAAGGTCCCACGGAGTCGTAGAGGCCATCTCGCCAGGAATATTGTACAATATTACCGCCGAGATGGTAGGTTGGGTTAGGTTAGGTTATATTTCGTTATTGATGTATATGAAGGTCCCACGGAGACGGAGACGCCAACAAGACAGGAATGTGGTCAAATATTACCGCCGACATGTTAGGTTGGGTTAGGTTAGGTTATATTACGTTATTGATGTAAATAAAGTTCCCACGGGGACGGAGAAGCCAACTCGCCAGGAATGTTTTCAAATATTACCGCCGAGATGTTAGGTTGGGTTAGGTTGTGTTATGTTACGTTATTGATGTATATAAAGGTCCGACGGAGACGTATAGGCCGACTCGCCAGGAATGGTGCAAAATATTACCGCCGAGATGTTAGGTTGGGTTAGGTTAGGTTATATTACGTTATTGATGTATATAAATGTCCCACGTAGATGTAGGGGCCAACAAGACAGGAATGTGGTCAAATAATACCGCCGAGATGTTAGGTTGGGTTAGGTTAGGTTACATTACGTTATTGATATATATAAAGGTCCAACGGAGACGTAGAGGCCAACTCGCCAGGAATGATGTCAAATATTACCGCCGAGATGATAGGTTGGGTTAGGTTAGGTTATATTACGTTATTGATGTATATAAAGGTCCCACGGGGACATAGAGGCCAACTCGCCAGGAATGTTGTCAAATATTACCGCCGAGATGATAGGTTGGGTTAGGTTACGTTATATTAAGTTATTGATGTATATGAAGGTCAAACGGAGACGTAAAGGCCAACTCGCCAGGAATTATGTCAAATATTACCGCCGAGATGTTAGGTTGGGTTAGGTTAGGTTATATTACGTTCTTGATGTATATGAAGGTCCCACAGAAGCGTAGAGGACAACAAGCCAGGAATGTGGTCAAATATTACCGCCGAGATGTTAGGTTGGGTTAGGTTAGGTTATATTACGTTATTGATGTATATAAAGATCCCACGGTGACGTAGAGGCCAACTCGCCAGTAATGTTGTCAAAATTACCGCCGTGATGATAGGTTGGATTAGGTTAGGTTATATTACGTTATTGATGTATATGAAGGTCAAACGTAGACGTAGGGGCCAAACTCGCCAGGCATGTTGTCGAATATTACCGCCGAGATGATAGGTTGGGTTAGGTTAGGTTATATTACGTTATTGATGTATATAAATGTCCCACGGGGACATAGAGGCCAACTCGCCAGGAATGTTGTCAAATATTACCTCCGAGATGATAGGTTGGGTTAGATTACGTTATATTAAGTTATTGATGTATATGAAGGTCAAACGGAGACGTAGAGGCCAACTCGCCAGGAATTATGTCAAATATTACCGCCGAGATGTTAGGTTGGGTTAGGTTAGGTTATATTACGTTATTGATATATATAAAGGTCCCACGGAGACGTAGAGGCCAACTCGCCAGGAATGATGTCAAATATTACCGCTGAGATGTTAGGTTGGGTTAGGTTAGGTTATATTACGTTATTGATGTATATAAAGGTCCCACGGAGTCGTAGAGGCCAACTCGCCAGGAATATTGTACAATATTACCGCCGAGATGATAGGTTGGGTTAGGTTAGGTTATATTTCGTTATTGATGTATATGAAGGTCCCACGGAGACGGAGAGGCCAACAAGACAGGAATGTGGTCAAATATTACCGCCGAGATGTTAGGTTGGGTTAGGTTAGGTTATATTACGTTATTGATGTAAATAAAGTTCCCACGGAGACGGAGAAGCCAACTCGCCAGGAATGTTTTCAAATATTACCGCCGAGATGTTAGGTTGGGTTAGGTTATGTTATGTTACGTTATTGATGTATATAAAGGTCCGACGGAGACGTATAGGCCGACTCGCCAGGAATGGTGCAAAATATTACCGCCGAGATGTTAGGTTGGGTTAGGTTAGGTTATATTACGTTATTGATGTATATAAAGGTCCCACGGAGATGTAGGGGCCAACAAGACAGGAATGTGGTCAAATAATACCGCCGAGATGTTAGGTTGGGTTAGGTTAGGTTACATTACGTTATTGATATATATAAAGGTCCAACGGAGACGTAGAGGCCAACTCGCCAGGAATGATGTCAAATGTTACCGCCGAGATGATAGGTTGGGTTAGGTTAGGTTATATTACGTTATTGATGTATATAAAGGTCCCACGGGGACATAGAGGCCAACTCGCCAGGAATGTTGTCAAATATTACCGCCGAGATGATAGGTTGGGTTAGGTTACGTTATATTAAGTTATTGATGTATATGAAGGTCAAACGGAGACGTAAAGGCCAACTCGCCAGGAATTATGTCAAATATTACCGCCGAGATGTTAGGTTGGGTTAGGTTAGGTTATATTACGTTAATGATATATATAAAGGTCCCACGAAGACGGAGAAGCCAACTCGCCAGGAATGATGTCAAATATTACCGCCGAGATGTTAGGTTGGGTTAGGTTAGGTTATATTACGTTATTGATGTAAATAAAGTTCCCACAGAGACGGAGAAGCCAACTCGCCAGGAATGTTTTCAAATATTACCGCCGAGATGATAGGTTGGTTTAGGCTAGGTTATATTACGTTATTGATGTATATAAAGGTCCCACGGAGACGGAGAAGCCAACTCGCCAGGAATGTTGTCAAATATTACCGCCGAGATGTTAGGTTGGGTTAGGTTATGTTATGTTACGTTATTGATGTATATAAATGTCCCACGGAGATGGAGAAGCCAACTCGCCAGGAATGTTGTCAAATATTACCGCCGAGATGTTAGCTTGGGTTAGGTTAGGTTATATTACGTTATTGATGTATATAAAGGTCAAACGGAGACGTAGAGGCCAACTCGCCAGGAATTATGTCAAATATTACCGCCGAGATGTTAGGTTGGGTTAGGTTGGGTTATATTACGTTCTTGATGTAAATGAAGGTCAAACGGAGACGCAGAGGCGAACTCGGCAGGAATGATGTCAAATATTACCGCCGAGATGTTAGGTTGGGTTAGGTTAGGTTATATTACGTTATTGATATATATAAAGGTCCCACGGAGACGTAGAGGCCAACTCGCCAGGAATGATGTCAAATATTACCGCTGAGATGTTAGGTTGGGTTAGGTTAGGTTATATTACGTTATTGACGTATATAAAGGTCAAACGGAGACGTAGAGGCCAACTCGCCAGGAATGATGTCAAAAATTACCGCCGAGATGTTAGGCTGGGTTAGGTTAGGTTACATTACGTCATTGATGTATA
Organism: Xylocopa violacea; assembly: GCA_963969225.1. NCBI lineage: Eukaryota > Metazoa > Arthropoda > Insecta > Hymenoptera > Apidae > Xylocopa > Xylocopa violacea. The sequence goes on along the minus strand of CAXAJV010000016.1, from coordinate 8,000,401 downwards.
TAAAGGTCCCACGGAGTCGTAGAGGCCAACTCGCCAGGAATATTGTACAATATTACCGCCGAGATGATAGGTTGGGTTAGGTTAGGTTATATTTCGTTATTGATGTATATGAAGGTCCCACGGAGACGGAGAGGCCAACAAGACAGGAATGTGGTCAAATATTACCGCCGAGATGTTAGGTTGGGTTAGGTTAGGTTATATTACGTTATTGATGTAAATAAAGTTCCCACGGAGACGGAGAAGCCAACTCGCCAGGAATGTTTTCAAATATTACCGCCGAGATGTTAGGTTGGGTTAGGTTATGTTATGTTACGTTATTGATGTATATAAAGGTCCGACGGAGACGTATAGGCCGACTCGCCAGGAATGGTGCAAAATATTACCGCCGAGATGTTAGGTTGGGTTAGGTTAGGTTATATTACGTTATTGATGTATATAAAGGTCCCACGGAGATGTAGGGGCCAACAAGACAGGAATGTGGTCAAATAATACCGCCGAGATGTTAGGTTGGGTTAGGTTAGGTTACATTACGTTATTGATATATATAAAGGTCCCACGGAGACGTGGAGGCCAACTCGGCAGGAATGATGTCAAATATTACCGCCGAGATGTTAGGTTGGGTTAGGTTAGGTTATATTACGTTATTGATGTATATAAAGGTCAAACGGAGACGTAGAGGCCAACTCGCCAGGAATGATGTCAAAAACTACCGCCGAGATGTTAGGCTGGGTTAGGTTAGGTTACATTACGTCATTGATGTATATAAAGGTCCCACGGAGTCGTAGAGGCCAACTCGCCAGGAATATTGTACAATATTACCGCCGAGATTATAGGTTGGGTTAGGTTAGGTTATATTTCGTTATTGATGTATATGAAGGTCCCACGGAGACGGAGAGGCCAACAAGACAGGAATGTGGTCAAATATTACCGCCGAGATGTTAGGTTGGGTTAGGTTAGGTTATATTACGTTATTGATGTAAATAAAGTTCTCACGGAGAAGGAGAAGCCAACTCGCCAGGAATGTTTTCAAATATTACCGCCGAGATGATAAGTTGGTTTAGGCTAGGTTATATTACGTTATTGATGTATATAAAGGTCCCACGGAGACGGAGAAGCCAACTCGCCAGGAATGTTGTCAAATATTACCGCCGAGATGTTAGGTTGGGTTAGGTTATGTTATGTTACGTTATTGATGTATATAAAGGTCCGACGGAGACGTATAGGCCGACTCGCCAGGAATGGTGCAAAATATTACCGCCGAGATGTTAGGTTGGGTTAGGTTAGGTTATATTACGTTATTGATGTATATAAAGGTCCCACGGAGATGTAGGGGCCAACAAGACAGGAATGTGGTCAAATAATACCGCCGAGATGTTAGGTTGGGTTAGGTTAGGTTACATTACGTTATTGATATATATAAAGGTCCCACGGAGACGTGGAGGCCAACTCGGCAGGAATGATTTCAAATATCACCGCCGAGATGTTAGATTGGGTTAGGTTAGGTTATATTACGTTATTGATGTATATAAAGGTCCCACGGAGTCGTAGAGGCCAACTCGCCAGGAATATTGTACAATATTACCGCCGAGATGATAGGTTGGGTTAGGTTAGGTTATATTTCGTTATTGATGTATATGAAGGTCCCACGGAGACGGAGAGGCCAACAAGCCAGGAATGTGGTCAAATATTACCGCCGAGATGTTAGGTTGGGTTAGGTTAGGTTATATTACGTTATTGATGTATATGAAGGTCAAACGGAGACGTAGAGGCCAACTCGCCAGGAATGATGTCAAATATTACCGCCGAGATGTTAGATTGGGTTAGGTTAGGTTATATTACGTTATTGATGTATATAAAGGTCCCACGGAGACGGAGAGGCCAACAAGACAGGAATGTGGTCAAATATTACCGCCGAGATGTTAGGTTGGGTTAGGTTAGGTTATATTACGTTATTGATGTAAATAAAGTTCCCACGGAGACGGAGAAGCCAACTCGCCAGGAATGTTTTCAAATATTACCGCCGAGATGTTAGGTTGGGTTAGGTTATGTTATGTTACGTTATTGATGTATATAAAGGTCCGACGGAGACGTATAGGCCGACTCGCCAGGAATGGTGCAAAATATTACCGCCGAGATGTTAGGTTGGGTTAGGTTAGGTTATATTACGTTATTGATGTATATAAAGGTCCCACGGAGATGTAGGGGCCAACAAGACAGGAATGTGGTCAAATAATACCGCCGAGATGTTAGGTTGGGTTAGGTTAGGTTACATTACGTTATTGATATATATAAAGGTCCCACGGAGACGTGGAGGCCAACTCGGCAGGAATGATGTCAAATATTACCGCCGAGATGTTAGGTTGGGTTAGGTTAGGTTATATTACGTTATTGATGTATATAAAGGTCAAACGGAGACGTAGAGGCCAACTCGCCAGGAATGATGTCAAAAACTACCGCCGAGATGTTAGGCTGGGTTAGGTTAGGTTACATTACGTCATTGATGTATATAAAGGTCCCACGGAGTCGTAGAGGCCAACTCGCCAGGAATATTGTACAATATTACCGCCGAGATTATAGGTTGGGTTAGGTTAGGTTATATTTCGTTATTGATGTATATGAAGGTCCCACGGAGACGGAGAGGCCAACAAGACAGGAATGTGGTCAAATATTACCGCCGAGATGTTAGGTTGGGTTAGGTTAGGTTATATTACGTTATTGATGTAAATAAAGTTCTCACGGAGAAGGAGAAGCCAACTCGCCAGGAATGTTTTCAAATATTACCGCCGAGATGATAAGTTGGTTTAGGCTAGGTTATATTACGTTATTGATGTATATAAAGGTCCCACGGAGACGGAGAAGCCAACTCGCCAGGAATGTTGTCAAATATTACCGCCGAGATGTTAGGTTGGGTTAGGTTATGTTATGTTACGTTATTGATGTATATAAAGGTCCGACGGAGACGTATAGGCCGACTCGCCAGGAATGGTGCAAAATATTACCGCCGAGATGTTAGGTTGGGTTAGGTTAGGTTATATTACGTTATTGATGTATATAAAGGTCCCACGGAGATGTAGGGGCCAACAAGACAGGAATGTGGTCAAATAATACCGCCGAGATGTTAGGTTGGGTTAGGTTAGGTTACATTACGTTATTGATATATATAAAGGTCCCACGGAGACGTGGAGGCCAACTCGGCAGGAATGATTTCAAATATCACCGCCGAGATGTTAGATTGGGTTAGGTTAGGTTATATTACGTTATTGATGTATATAAAGGTCCCACGGAGTCGTAGAGGCCAACTCGCCAGGAATATTGTACAATATTACCGCCGAGATGATAGGTTGGGTTAGGTTAGGTTATATTTCGTTATTGATGTATATGAAGGTCCCACGGAGACGGAGAGGCCAACAAGCCAGGAATGTGGTCAAATATTACCGCCGAGATGTTAGGTTGGGTTAGGTTAGGTTATATTACGTTATTGATGTATATGAAGGTCAAACGGAGACGTAGAGGCCAACTCGCCAGGAATGATGTCAAATATTACCGCCGAGATGTTAGATTGGGTTAGGTTAGGTTATATTACGTTATTGATGTATATAAAGGTCCCACGGAGACGGAGAGGCCAACAAGACAGGAATGTGGTCAAATATTACCGCCGAGATGTTAGGTTGGGTTAGGTTAGGTTATATTACGTTATTGATGTAAATAAAGTTCCCACGGAGACGGAGAAGCCAACTCGCCAGGAATGTTTTCAAATATTACCGCCGAGATGTTAGGTTGGGTTAGGTTATGTTATGTTACGTTATTGATGTATATAAAGGTCCGACGGAGACGTATAGGCCGACTCGCCAGGAATGGTGCAAAATATTACCGCCGAGATGTTAGGTTGGGTTAGGTTAGGTTATATTACGTTATTGATGTATATAAAGGTCCCACGGAGATGTAGGGGCCAACAAGACAGGAATGTGGTCAAATAATACCGCCGAGATGTTAGGTTGGGTTAGGTTAGGTTACATTACGTTATTGATATATATAAAGGTCCCACGGAGACGTGGAGGCCAACTCGGCAGGAATGATGTCAAATATTACCGCCGAGATGTTAGGTTGGGTTAGGTTAGGTTATATTACGTTATTGATGTATATAAAGGTCAAACGGAGACGTAGAGGCCAACTCGCCAGGAATGATGTCAAAAACTACCGCCGAGATGTTAGGCTGGGTTAGGTTAGGTTACATTACGTCATTGATGTATATAAAGGTCCCACGGAGTCGTAGAGGCCAACTCGCCAGGAATATTGTACAATATTACCGCCGAGATTATAGGTTGGGTTAGGTTAGGTTATATTTCGTTATTGATGTATATGAAGGTCCCACGGAGACGGAGAGGCCAACAAGACAGGAATGTGGTCAAATATTACCGCCGAGATGTTAGGTTGGGTTAGGTTAGGTTATATTACGTTATTGATGTAAATAAAGTTCTCACGGAGAAGGAGAAGCCAACTCGCCAGGAATGTTTTCAAATATTACCGCCGAGATGATAAGTTGGTTTAGGCTAGGTTATATTACGTTATTGATGTATATAAAGGTCCCACGGAGACGGAGAAGCCAACTCGCCAGGAATGTTGTCAAATATTACCGCCGAGATGTTAGGTTGGGTTAGGTTATGTTATGTTACGTTATTGATGTATATAAAGGTCCGACGGAGACGTATAGGCCGACTCGCCAGGAATGGTGCAAAATATTACCGCCGAGATGTTAGGTTGGGTTAGGTTAGGTTATATTACGTTATTGATGTATATAAAGGTCCCACGGAGATGTAGGGGCCAACAAGACAGGAATGTGGTCAAATAATACCGCCGAGATGTTAGGTTGGGTTAGGTTAGGTTACATTACGTTATTGATATATATAAAGGTCCCACGGAGACGTGGAGGCCAACTCGGCAGGAATGATTTCAAATATCACCGCCGAGATGTTAGATTGGGTTAGGTTAGGTTATATTACGTTATTGATGTATATAAAGGTCCCACGGAGTCGTAGAGGCCAACTCGCCAGGAATATTGTACAATATTACCGCCGAGATGATAGGTTGGGTTAGGTTAGGTTATATTTCGTTATTGATGTATATGAAGGTCCCACGGAGACGGAGAGGCCAACAAGCCAGGAATGTGGTCAAATATTACCGCCGAGATGTTAGGTTGGGTTAGGTTAGGTTATATTACGTTATTGATGTATATGAAGGTCAAACGGAGACGTAGAGGCCAACTCGCCAGGAATGATGTCAAATATTACCGCCGAGATGTTAGATTGGGTTAGGTTAGGTTATATTACGTTATTGATGTATATAAAGGTCCCACGGAGACGTAGAGGCCAACAAGCCAGGAATGTGGTCAAATATTACCGCCGAGATGTTAGGTTGGGTTAGGTTAGGTTATATTACGTTATTGATGTAAATAAAGTTCCCACAGAGACGGAGAAGCCAACTCGCCAGGAATGTTTTCAAATATTACCGCTGAGATGATAGGTTGGTTTAGGCTAGGTTATATTACGTTATTGATGTATATAAAGGTCCCACGGAGACGGAGAAGCCAACTCGCCAGGAATGTTGTCAAATATTACCGCCGAGATGTTAGGTTGGGTTAGGTTATGTTATGTTACGTTATTGATGTATATAAATGTCCCACGGAGATGGAGAAGCCAACTCGCCAGGAATGTTGTCAAATATTACCGCCGAGATGTTAGCTTGGGTTAGGTTAGGTTATATTACGTTATTGATGTATATAAAGGTCAAACGGAGACGTAGAGGCCAACTCGCCAGGAATGTGGTCAAATATTACCGCCGAGATGTTAGGTTGGGTTAGGTTGGGTTATATTACGTTCTTGATGTAAATGAAGGTCAAACGGAGACGCAGAGGCGAACTCGGCAGGAATGATGTCAAATATTACCGCCGAGATGTTAGGTTGGGTTAGGTTAGGTTATATTACGTTATTGATATATATAAAGGTCCCACGGAGACGTAGAGGCCAACTCGCCAGGAATGATGTCAAATATTACCGCTGAGATGTTAGGTTGGGTTAGGTTAGGTTATATTACGTTATTGATGTATATAAAGGTCAAACGGAGACGTAGAGGCCAACTCGCCAGGAATGATGTCAAAAATTACCGCCGAGATGTTAGGCTGGGTTAGGTTAGGTTACATTACGTCATTGATGTATATAAAGGTCCCACGGAGTCGTAGAGGCCAACTCGCCAGGAATATTGTACAATATTACCGCCGAGATGATAGGTTGGGTTAGGTTAGGTTATATTTCGTTATTGATGTATATGAAGGTCCCACGGAGACGGAGAGGCCAACAAGACAGGAATGTGGTCAAATATTACCGCCGAGATGTTAGGTTGGGTTAGGTTAGGTTATATTACGTTATTGATGTAAATAAAGTTCCCACGGAGACGGAGAAGCCAACTCGCCAGGAATGTTTTCAAATATTACCGCCGAGATGTTAGGTTGGGTTAGGTTATGTTATGTTACGTTATTGATGTATATAAAGGTCCGACGGAGACGTATAGGCCGACTCGCCAGGAATGGTGCAAAATATTACCGCCGAGATGTTAGGTTGGGTTAGGTTAGGTTATATTACGTTATTGATGTATATAAAGGTCCCACGGAGATGTAGGGGCCAACAAGACAGGAATGTGGTCAAATAATACCGCCGAGATGTTAGGTTGGGTTAGGTTAGGTTACATTACGTTATTGATATATATAAAGGTCCAACGGAGACGTAGAGGCCAACTCGCCAGGAATGATGTCAAATGTTACCTCCGAAATGATAGGTTGGGTTAGGTTAGGTTATATTACGTTATTGATGTATATAAAGGTCCCACGGGGACATAGAGGCCAACTCGCCAGGAATGTTGTCAAATATTACCGCCGAGATGATAGGTTGGGTTAGGTTACGTTATATTAAGTTATTGATGTATATGAAGGTCAAACGGAGACGTAAAGGCCAACTCGCCAGGAATTATGTCAAATATTACCGCCGAGATGTTAGGTTGGGTTAGGTTAGGTTATATTACGTTAATGATATATATAAAGGTCCCACGAAGACGGAGAAGCCAACTCGCCAGGAATGATGTCAAATATTACCGCCGAGATGTTAGGTTGGGTTAGGTTAGGTTATATTACGTTATTGATGTAAATAAAGTTCCCACAGAGACGGAGAAGCCAACTCGCCAGGAATGTTTTCAAATATTACCGCCGAGATGATAGGTTGGTTTAGGCTAGGTTATATTACGTTATTGATGTATATAAAGGTCCCACGGAGACGGAGAAGCCAACTCGCCAGGAATGTTGTCAAATATTACCGCTGAGATGTTAGGTTGGGTTAGGTTATGTTATGTTACGTTATTGATGTATATAAATGTCCCACGGAGATGGAGAAGCCAACTCGCCAGGAATGTTGTCAAATATTACCGCCGAGATGTTAGCTTGGGTTAGGTTAGGTTATATTACGTTATTGATGTATATAAAGGTCAAACGGAGACGTAGAGGCCAACTCGCCAGGAATTATGTCAAATATTACCGCCGAGATGTTAGGTTGGGTTAGGTTGGGTTATATTACGTTCTTGATGTAAATGAAGGTCAAACGGAGACGCAGAGGCGAACTCGGCAGGAATGATGTCAAATATTACCGCCGAGATGTTAGGTTGGGTTAGGTTAGGTTATATTACGTTATTGATATATATAAAGGTCCCACGGAGACGTAGAGGCCAACTCGCCAGGAATGATGTCAAATATTACCGCTGAGATGTTAGGTTGGGTTAGGTTAGGTTATATTACGTTATTGATGTATATAAAGGTCAAACGGAGACGTAGAGGCCAACTCGCCAGGAATGTGGTCAAATATTACCGCCGAGATGATAGGTTGGGTTAGGTTTGGTTATATTTCGTTATTGATGTATATGAAGGTCCCACGGAGACGTAAAGGCCAACATGCCAGGAATGTTGCCAAATATTACCGCCGAGTTGTTAGGTTGGGGTAGGTTAGGTTATATTTCGTTATTGATGTATATGAAGGTCCCACGGAGACGTAGATGCCAACTCGCCAGGAATGTTGTCAAATAGTAGCGCCGAGAGGTTAGGTTGGGTCAGGTTAGGTTATATTACGTTATTGATGTATATCAAGATGCCACGGAGACGTAGAGGCCAACTCGCCAGGTATGTGGTCAAATATTACCGCCGAGATGATAGGTTGGGTTAGGTTTGGTTATATTTCGTTATTGATGTATATGAAGGTCCCACGGAGACGTAGAGGCCAACATGCCAGGAATGTTGCCAAATATTACCGCCGAGTTTTTAGGTTGGGGTAGGTTAGGTTATATTACGTTCTTGATGTACATAAAGGTCCCACGCAGACGTCGAAGCCAACTCGCCTGGAATTTTCTGAAATATGACCGCCGACATGACAGATTGGCTTAGGTTAGGTTATATTACGTTATTGGTGTATATAAAGGTCCCACGGGGACGTAGAGGCCAACATGCCAGGAATGTTGACAAATATTACAGCCGAGATGTTAGGTTGGGTTAGGTTTGGTTATAATTCGTTATTGATGTATATGAAGGTCTCACGGAGACGTAGAGGCCAACATGCCAGGAATGTTGTCAAATATTACCGCCGAGATGATAGGTTGGGTTAGGTTAGGTTATATTACGTTATTGATGTATATGAAGGACCCACGGAGACGTAGAGGCCAACTCGCCAGGTATGTGGTCAAATATTACCGCCGAGATGATAGGTTGGATTAGGTTAGGTTACATTACGTTATTGATGTATATAAAGGTCCCACGGAGACGTAGAGGCCAACAAGCCAGGAATGTTGCCAATTATAACCGCCGAGATGTTAGGTTGGGTTAGGTTAGGTTATATTACGTTATTGACGTATATAAAGGTCCCACGGAGACGTAGATGCCAACATGCCAGGAATGTTGTCAAATATTACAGCCGCGATGTTAGGTTGGGTTAGGTTAGGTTATATTACGTTCTTGATGTATATAAAGGTCCCACGGAGACGTAGATGCCAACTCGCCAGGAATGTTGTCAAATAGTAGCGCCGAGAGGTTAGGTTGGGTCAGGTTAGGTTATATTACGTTATTGATGTATATCAAGATGCCACGGAGACGTAGAGGCCAACTCGCCAGGTATGTGGTCAAATATTACCGCCGAGATGATAGGTTGGGTTAGGTTTGGTTATATTTCGTTATTGATGTATATAAAGGTCCCACGGAGACGTAGAGGCCAACATGCCAGGAATGTTGACAAATATTACAGCCGAGATGTTAGGTTGGGTTAGGTTTGGTTATAATTCGTTATTGATGTATATGAAGGTCTCACGGAGACGTAGAGGCCAACATGCCAGGAATGTTGTCAAATATTACCGCCGAGATGATAGGTTGGGTTAGGTTAGGTTATATTACGTTATTCATGTATATGAAGGACCCACGTAGACGTAGGGTCCATCTCGTCAAGAATATTGTCAAATATTACCGCCGAGATGATAGGTTTGATTAGGTTAGGTTATATTACGTTATTGATGTATATAAAGGTCCCACGGAGACGTAGAGGCCAACAAGCCAGGAATGTTGCCAATTATAACCGCCGAGATGTTAGGTTGGGTTAGGTTAGGTTATATTACGTTATTGACGTATATAAAGGTCCCACGGAGACGTAGATGCCAACATGCCAGGAATGTTGTCAAATATTACAGCCGCGATGTTAGATTGGGTTAGGTTAGGCTATATTACGTTATTGATGTATACAAAGGAACCACGGAAACGTAGAGGCCAACAAGCCAGGAATGTTGCCAAATATTACCGCCGAGTTGTTAGGTTGGGGTAGGTTAGGTTATATTACGTTCTTGATGTATATAAAGGTCCCACACAGACGTCGAAGCCAACTCGCCAGGAATTTTCTGAAATATGACCGCCGACATGACAGATTGGGTTAGGTTAGGTTATATTACGTTATTGGTTTATATAAAGGTCCCACGGAGACGTAGAGGCCAACAAGCCAGGAATGTTGCCAAATATTACCGCCGAGATGTTAGGTTGGGTTAGGTTAGGTTATATTACGTTCTTGATGTATATAAAGGTCCCACGCAGACGTCGAAGCCAACTCGCCAGGAATTTTCTGAAATATGACCGCCGACATGACAGCTTGGCTTAGGTTAGGTTATATTACGTTATTGATGTATATGAAGATCCCACGGAGACGTAGAGGCCAACTCGCCAGTTATGTGGTCAAAGATTACCGCCGAAATAATGGGTTGGGTTAGGTTTGGTTATAACTCGTTATTGATGTATATGAAGGTCTCACGGAGACGTAGAGGCCAACATGCCAGGAATGTTGTCAATTATTACAGCCGCGATGTTAGATTGGGTTAGGTTAGGTTAGATTACGTTATTGACGTATATAAAGGTCCCACGGAGACGTAGAGGCCAACATGCCAGGTATGTGGTCAAATATTACCGCCGAGATGATAGGTTGGGTTAGGTTTGGTTATATTTCGTTATTGATGTATATGAAGGTCCCACGGAGACGTAGAGGCCAACATGCCAGGAATGTTGCCAAATATTACCGCCGAGTTTTTAGGTTGGGGTAGGTTAGGTTATATTACGTTCTTGATGTACATAAAGGTCCCACGCAGACGTCGAAGCCAACTCGCCTGGAATTTTCTGAAATATGACCGCCGACATGACAGATTGGCTTAGGTTAGGTTATATTACGTTATTGGTGTATATAAAGGTCCCACGGAGACGTAGAGGCCAACATGCCAGGAATGTTGACAAATATTACAGCCGAGATGTTAGGTTGGGTTAGGTTTGGTTATAATTCGTTATTGATGTATATGAAGGTCTCACGGAGACGTAGAGGCCAACATGCCAGGAATGTTGTCAAATATTACCGCCGAGATGATAGGTTGGGTTAGGTTAGGTTATATTACGTTATTGATGTATATGAAGGACCCACGTAGACGTAGGGGCCATCTCGTCAAGAATATTGTCAAATATTACCGCCGAGATGATAGGTTGGATTAGGTTAGGTTATATTACGTTATTGATGTATATAAAGGTCCCACGGAGACGTAGAGGCCAACAAGCCAGGAATGTTGCCAATTATAACCGCCGAGATGTTAGGTTGGGTTAGGTTAGGTTATATTACGTTATTGACGTATATAAAGGTCCCACGGAGACGTAGATGCCAACATGCCAGGAATGTTGTCAAATATTACAGCCGCGATGTTAGATTGGGTTAGGTTTGGTTATAATTCGTTATTGATGTATATGAAGGTCTCACGGAGACGTAGAGGCCAACATGCCAAGAATGTTGTCAATTATTACAGCCGCGATGTTAGATTGGGTTAGGTTAGGTTAGATTACGTTATTGACGTATATAAAGGTCCCACGGAGACGTAGAGGCCAACAAGCCAGGAATGTTGCCAAATATTACCGCCGAGATGATAGGTTGGGTTAGGTTAGGTTATATTTCGTTATTGATGTATATGAAGGTCCCACGGAGACGTAGATGCCAACTCGCCAGGAATGTTGTCAAATAGTAGCGCCGAGAGGTTAGGTTGGGTCAGGTTAGGTTATATTACGTTATTGACGTATATCAAGATCCCACGGAGACGTAGAGGCCAACTCGCCAGGTATGTGGTCAAATATTACCGCCGAGATGATAGGTTGGGTTAGGTTTGGTTATATTTCGTTATTGATGTATATGAAGGTCCCACGGAGACGTAAAGGCCAACATGCCAGGAATGTTGCCAAATATTACCGCCGAGTTGTTAGGTTGGGGTAGGTTAGGTTATATTTCGTTATTGATGTATATGAAGGTCCCACGGAGACGTAGATGCCAACTCGCCAGGAATGTTGTCAAATAGTAGCGCCGAGAGGTTAGGTTGGGTCAGGTTAGGTTATATTACGTTATTGATGTATATCAAGATGCCACGGAGACGTAGATGCCAACTCGCCAGGTATGTGGTCAAATATTACCGCCGAGATGATAGGTTGGGTTAGGTTTGGTTATATTTCGTTATTGATGTATATGAAGGTCCCACGGAGACGTAGAGGCCAACATGCCAGGAATGTTGCCAAATATTACCGCCGAGTTTTTAGGTTGGGGTAGGTTAGGTTATATTACGTTCTTGATGTACATAAAGGTCCCACGCAGACGTCGAAGCCAACTCGCCTGGAATTTTCTGAAATATGACCGCCGACATGACAGATTGGCTTAGGTTAGGTTATATTACGTTATTGGTGTATATAAAGGTCCCACGGAGACGTAGAGGCCAACATGCCAGGAATGTTGACAAATATTACAGCCGAGATGTTAGGTTGGGTTAGGTTTGGTTATAATTCGTTATTGATGTATATGAAGGTCTCACGGAGACGTAGAGGCCAACATGCCAGGAATGTTGTCAAATATTACCGCCGAGATGATAGGTTGGGTTAGGTTAGGTTATATTACGTTATTCATGTATATGAAGGACCCACGTAGACGTAGGGTCCATCTCGTCAAGAATATTGTCAAATATTACCGCCGAGATGATAGGTTGGATTAGGTTAGGTTATATTACGTTATTGATGTATATAAAGGTCCCACGGAGACGTAGAGGCCAACAAGCCAGGAATGTTGCCAATTATAACCGCCGAGATGTTAGGTTGGGTTAGGTTAGGTTATATTACGTTATTGACGTATATAAAGGTCCCACGGAGACGTAGATGCCAACATGCCAGGAATGTTGTCAAATATTACAGCCGCGATGTTAGATTGGGTTAGGTTAGGTTATATTACGTTATTGATGTATACAAAGGAACCACGGAAACGTAGAGGCCAACAAGCCAGGAATGTTGCCAAATATTACCGCCGAGTTGTTAGGTTGGGGTAGGTTAGGTTATATTACGTTCTTGATGTATATAAAGGTCCCACACAGACGTCGAAGCCAACTCGCCAGGAATTTTCTGAAATATGACCGCCGACATGACAGATTGGGTTAGGTTAGGTTATATTACGTTATTGGTTTATATAAAGGTCCCACGGAGACGTAGAGGCCAACAAGCCAGGAATGTTGCCAAATATTACCGCCGAGATGTTAGGTTGGGTTAGGTTAGGTTATATTACGTTCTTGATGTATATAAAGGTCCCACGCAGACGTCGAAGCCAACTCGCCAGGAATTTTCTGAAATATGACCGCCGACATGACAGCTTGGCTTAGGTTAGGTTATATTACGTTATTGATGTATATGAAGATCCCACGGAGACGTAGAGGCCAAATCGCCAGTTATGTGGTCAAAGATTACCGCCGAGATAATGGGTTGGGTTAGGTTTGGTTATAACTCGTTATTGATGTATATGAAGGTCTCACGGAGACGTAGAGGCCAACATGCCAGGAATGTTGTCAATTATTACAGCCGCGATGTTAGATTGGGTTAGGTTAGGTTAGATTACGTTATTGACGTATATAAAGGTCCCACGGAGACGTAGAGGCCAACATGCCAGGAATGTTGCCAAATATTACAGCCGCGATGTTAGATTGGGTTAGGTTAGGTTATATTACGTTATTGATGTATATAAAGGTCCCACGTAGACGTAGGGGCCAACTCGCCAGGAATATTGTCAAATATTACCGCCGCGATGATAGGTTGGGTTGGGTTAGGTTATAATACGTTATTGATGTATATAAATGTCCCACGGAGGCGTAGAGGCCAACAAGACAGGAATGTTGCCAAATATTACAGCCGCGATGTTAGATTGGGTTAGGTTAGGTTAGATTACGTTATTGACGTATATAAAGGTCCCACGGAGACGTAGAGGCCAACATGCCAGGAATGTTGTCAAATATTACAGCCGCGATGTTAGATTGGGTTAGGTTAGGTTATATTACGTTATTGATGTATATAAAGGTCCCACGTAGACGGAGGGGCCAACTCGCCAGGAATATTTTCAAATATTACCGCCGCGATGATAGGTTGGGTTAGGTTAGGTTATATTACGTTATTGATGTATATAAATGTCCCACGGAGGCGTAGAGGCCAACAAGCCAGGAATGTTGCCAAATATTACCGCCGAGATAATAGGTTGGGTTAGGTTAGGTTATATTTCGTTATTGATGTATATGAAGGTCCCACGGAGACGTTGATGCCAACTCGCCAGGAATGTTGTCAAATAGTAGCGCCGAGAGGTTAGGTTGGGTCAGGTTAGGTTATATTACGTTATTGATGTATATCAAGATCCCACGGAGACGTAGAGGCCAACTCGCCAGGTATGTGGTCAAATATTACCGCCGAGATGATAGGTTGGGTTAGGTTTGGTTATATTTCGTTATTGATGTATATGAAGGTCCCACGGAGACGTAAAGGCCAACATGCCAGGAATGTTGCCAAATATTACCGCCGAGTTGTTAGGTTGGGGTAGGTTAGGTTATATTTCGTTATTGATGTATATGAAGGTCCCACGGAGACGTAGATGCCAACTCGCCAGGAATGTTGTCAAATAGTAGCGCCGAGAGGTTAGGTTGGGTCAGGTTAGGTTATATTACGTTATTGATGTATATCAAGATGCCACGGAGACGTAGAGGCCAACTCGCCAGGTATGTGGTCAAATATTACCGCCGAGATGATAGGTTGGGTTAGGTTTGGTTATATTTCGTTATTGATGTATATGAAGGTCCCACGGAGACGTAGAGGCCAACATGCCAGGAATGTTGCCAAATATTACCGCCGAGTTTTTAGGTTGGGGTAGGTTAGGTTATATTACGTTCTTGATGTACATAAAGGTCCCACGCAGACGTCGAAGCCAACTCGCCAGGAATTTTCTGAAATATGACCGCCGACATGACAGATTGGGTTAGGTTAGGTTATATTACGTTATTGGTGTATATAAAGGTCCCACGGAGACGTAGAGTCCAACAAGCCAGGAATGTTGCCAAATATTACCGCCGAGACGTTAGGTTGGATTAGGGTAGGTTATATTACGTTATTGATGTATATAAAGGTCCCACGGAGACGTAGAGGCCAACAAGCCAGGAATGTTGCCAATTATTACCGCCGAGATGTTAGGTTGGGTTAGGTTAGGTTATATTAGGTTACGGATGTATATAAAGGTCCCACGGAGACGTAGATGCCAACAACCCAGGAATGTTGCCAAATATTACCGCCGAGTTGTTAGGTTGGGGTAGGTTAGGTTATATTACGTTCTTGATGTATATAAAGGTCCCACACAGACGTCGAAGCCAACTCGCCAGGAATTTTCTGAAATATGACCGCCGACATGACAGATTGGGTTAGGTTAGGTTATATTACTTTATTGGTGTATATAAGGGTCCCACGGAGACGTAGAGGCCAACAAGCCAGGAATGTTGCCAAATATTACCGCCGAGATGTTAGGTTGGGTTAGGTTAGGTTATATTACGTTCTTGATGTATATAAATGTCCCACGCAGACGTCGAAGCCAACTCGCCAGGAATTTTCTGAAATATGACCGCCGACATGACAGATTGGCTTAGGTTAGGTTATATTACGTTATTGGTGTATATAAAGGTCCCACGGAGACGTAGAGGCCAACAAGCCAGGAATGTTCCCAAATATTACCGCCGAGATGTTAGGTTGGGTTTGGTTAGGTTATATTACGTTATTGATGAATATGAAGACCCCACGGAGACGTAGAGGCCAACTCGCCAGTTATGTGGTCAAAGATTACCGCCGAGATAATAGGTTGGGTTAGGTTTGGTTATAATTCGTTATTGATGTATATGAAGGTCTCACGGAGACGTAGAGGCCAACATGCACTGAATGTTGCCAAATATTACCGCCGAGATGTTAGGTTGGGTTACGTTAGGTTATATTACGTTATTGGTGTATATAAAGGTCCCACGGAGACGTAGAGGCCAACAAGCCAGGAATGTTGCCAAATATTACCGCCGAGATAATAGGTTGGGTTAGGTTAGGTTATATTTCGTTATTGATGTATATGAAGGTCCCACGGAGACGTTGATGCCAACTCGCCAGGAATGTTGTCAAATAGTAGCGCCGAGAGGTTAGGTTGGGTCAGGTTAGGTTATATTACGTTATTGATGTATATCAAGATCCCACGGAGACGTAGAGGCCAACTCGCCAGGTATGTGGTCAAATATTACCGCCGAGATGATAGGTTGGGTTAGGTTTGGTTATATTTCGTTATTGATGTATATGAAGGTCCCACGGAGACGTAAAGGCCAACATGCCAGGAATGTTGCCAAATATTACCGCCGAGTTGTTAGGTTGGGGTAGGTTATGTTATATTTCGTTATTGATGTATATGAAGGTCCCACGGAGACGTAGATGCCAACTCGCCAGGAATGTTGTCAAATAGTAGCGCCGAGAGGTTAGGTTGGGTCAGGTTAGGTTATATTACGTTATTGATGTATATCAAGATGCCACGGAGACGTAGAGGCCAACTCGCCAGGTATGTGGTCAAATATTACCGCCGAGATGATAGGTTGGGTTAGGTTTGGTTATATTTCGTTATTGATGTATATGAAGGTCCCACGGAGACGTAGAGGCCAACATGCCAGGAATGTTGCCAAATATTACCGCCGAGTTTTTAGGTTGGGGTAGGTTAGGTTATATTACGTTCTTGATGTACATAAAGGTCCCACGCAGACGTCGAAGCCAACTCGCCTGGAATTTTCTGAAATATGACCGCCGACATGACAGATTGGCTTAGGTTAGGTTATATTACGTTATTGGTGTATATAAAGGTCCCACGGAGACGTAGAGGCCAACATGCCAGGAATGTTGACAAATATTACAGCCGAGATGTTAGGTTGGGTTAGGTTTGGTTATAATTCGTTATTGATGTATATGAAGGTCTCACGGAGACGTAGAGGCCAACATGCCAGGAATGTTGTCAAATATTACCGCCGAGATGATAGGTTGGGTTAGGTTAGGTTATATTACGTTATTGATGTATATGAAGGACCCACGTAGACGTAGGGGCCATCTCGTCAAGAATATTGTCAAATATTACCGCCGAGATGATAGGTTGGATTAGGTTAGGTTATATTACGTTATTGATGTATATAAAGGTCCCACGGAGACGTAGAGGCCAACAAGCCAGGAATGTTGCCAATTATAACCGCCGAGATGTTAGGTTGGGTTAGGTTAGGTTATATTACGTTATTGACGTATATAAAGGTCCCACGGAGACGTAGATGCCAACATGCCAGGAATGTTGTCAAATATTACAGCCGCGATGTTAGATTGGGTTAGGTTAGGTTATATTACGTTATTGATGTATACAAAGGAACCACGGAAACGTAGAGGCCAACAAGCCAGGAATGTTGCCAAATATTACCGCCGAGTTGTTAGGTTGCGGTAGGTTAGGTTATATTACGTTCTTGATGTATATAAAGGTCCCACACAGACGTCGAAGCCAACTCGCCAGGAATTTTCTGAAATATGACCGCCGACATGACAGATTGGGTTAGGTTAGGTTATATTACGTTATTGGTGTATATAAAGGTCCCACGGAGACGTAGAGTCCAACAAGCCAGGAATGTTGCCAAATATTACCGCCGAGACGTTAGGTTGGATTAGGGTAGGTTATATTACGTTATTGATGTATATAAAGGTCCCACGGAGACGTAGAGGCCAACAAGCCAGGAATGTTGCCAATTATTACCGCCGAGATGTTAGGTTGGGTTAGGTTAGGTTATATTAGGTTACGGATGTATATAAAGGTCCCACGGAGACGTAGATGCCAACAACCCAGGAATGTTGCCAAATATTACCGCCGAGTTGTTAGGTTGGGGTAGGTTAGGTTATATTACGTTCTTGATGTATATAAAGGTCCCACACAGACGTCGAAGCCAACTCGCCAGGAATTTTCTGAAATATGACCGCCGACATGACAGATTGGGTTAGGTTAGGTTATATTACTTTATTGGTGTATATAAGGGTCCCACGGAGACGTAGAGGCCAACAAGCCAGGAATGTTGCCAAATATTACCGCCGAGATGTTAGGTTGGGTTAGGTTAGGTTATATTACGTTCTTGATGAATATGAAGACCCCACGGAGACGTAGAGGCCAACTCGCCAGTTATGTGGTCAAAGATTACCGCCGAGATAATAGGTTGGGTTAGGTTTGGTTATAATTCGTTATTGATGTATATGAAGGTCTCACGGAGACGTAGAGGCCAACATGCACTGAATGTTGCCAAATATTACCGCCGAGATGTTAGGTTGGGTTACGTTAGGTTATATTACGTTATTGGTGTATATAAAGGTCCCACGGAGACGTAGAGGCCAACAAGCCAGGAATGTTGCCAAATATTACCGCCGAGATGTTAGGTTGGATTAGGGTAGGTTATATTACGTTATTGATGTATATAAAGGTCCCACGGAGACGTAGAGGCCAACAAGCCAGGAATGTTGCCAATTATTACCGCCGAGAAGTTAGGTTGGGTTAGGTTAGGTTATATTAGGTTACGGATGTATATAAAGGTCCCACGGAGACGTAGATGCCAACAAGCCAGGAATGTTGCCAAATATTACCGCCGAGTTGTTAGGTTGGGGTAGGTTAGGTTATATTACGTTCTTGATGTATATAAAGGTCCCACACAGACGTCGAAGCCAACTCGCCAGGAATTTTCTGAAATATGACCGCCGACATGACAGATTGGGTTAGGTTAGGTTATATTACGTTATTGGTGTATATAAGGGTCCCACGGAGACGTAGAGGCCAACAAGCCAGGAATGTTGCCAAATATTACCGCCGAGATGTTAGGTTGGGTTAGGTTAGGTTATATTACGTTCTTGATGTATATAAATGTCCCACGCAGACGTCGAAGCCAACTCGCCAGGAATTTTCTGAAATATGACCGCCGACATGACAGATTGGCTTAGGTTAGGTTATATTACGTTATTGGTGTATATAAAGGTCCCACGGAGACGTAGAGGCCAACAAGCCAGGAATGTTGCCAAATATTACCGCCGAGATGTTAGGTTGGGTTTGGTTAGGTTATATTACGTTATTGATGAATATGAAGACCCCACGGAGACGTAGAGGCCAACTCGCCAGTTATGTGGTCAAAGATTACCGCCGAGATAATAGGTTGGGTTAGGTTTGGTTATAATTCGTTATTGATGTATATGAAGGTCTCACGGAGACGTAGAGGCCAACATGCACTGAATGTTGCCAAATATTACCGCCGAGATGTTAGGTTGGGTTACGTTAGGTTATATTACGTTCTTGATGTATATAAAGGTCCCACGCAGACGTCGAAGCCAACTCGCCAGGAATTTTCTGAAATATGACCGCCGACATGACAGATTGGCTTAGGTTAGGTTATATTACGTTATTTGTGTACATAAAGGTCCCACGGAGACGTAGAAGCCAACAAGCCAGGAATGTTGCCAAATATTACCGCCGAGATGTTAGGTTGGGTTTGGTTAGGTTATATTACGTTATTGATGTATATGAAGATCCCACGGAGACGTAGAGGCCAACTCGCCAGTTATGTGGTCAAAGATTACCGCCGAGATAATGGGTTGGGTTAGGTTTGGTTATAATTCGTTATTGATGTATATGAAGGTCTCACGGAGACGTAGAGGCCAACATGCCAGGAATGTTGTCAATTATTACAGCCGCGATGTTAGATTGGGTTAGGTTAGGTTAGATTACGTTATTGACGTATATAAAGGTCCCACGGAGACGTAGAGGCCAACATGCCAGGAATGTTGTCAAATATTACAGCCGCGATGTTAGATTGGGTTAGGTTAGGTTATATTACGTTATTGATGTATATAAAGGTCCCACGTAGACGGAGGGGCCAACTCGCCAGGAATATTTTCAAATATTACCGCCGCGATGATAGGTTGGGTTAGGTTAGGTTATATTACGTTATTGATGTATATAAATGTCCCACGGAGGCGTAGAGGCCAACAAGCCAGGAATGTTGCCAAATATTACCGCCGAGATGTTAGGTTGGGTTAGGTTAGGTTATATTACGTTGTTGATGTATATGAAGATCCCACGGAGACGTAGAGGCCAACTCGCCAGGTATGTGGTCAAATATTACCGCAGAGATAATAGGTTGGGTTAGGTTTGGTTATAATTCGTTATTGATGTATATGAAGGTCTCACGGAGACGTAGAGGCCAACATGCCAAGAATGTTGTCAATTATTACAGCCGCGATGTTAGATTGGGTTAGGTTAGGTTAGATTACGTTATTGACGTATATAAAGGTCCCACGGAGACGTAGAGGCCAACAAGCCAGGAATGTTGCCAAATATTACCGCCGAGATGATAGGTTGGGTTAGGTTAGGTTATATTTCGTTATTGATGTATATGAAGGTCCCACGGAGACGTAGATGACAACTCGCCAGGAATGTTGTCAAATAGTAGCGCCGAGAGGTTAGGTTGGGTCAGGTTAGGTTATATTACGTTATTGATGTATATCAAGATGCCACGGAGACGTAGAGGCCAACTCGCCAGGTATGTGGTCAAATATTACCGCCGAGATGATAGGTTGGGTTAGGTTTGGTTATATTTCGTTATTGATGTATATGAAGGTCCCACGGAGACGTAGAGGCCAACATGCCAGGAATGTTGCCAAATATTACCGCCGAGTTTTTAGGTTGGGGTAGGTTAGGTTATATTACGTTCTTGATGTATATAAAGGTCCCACGCAGACGTCGAAGCCAACTCGCCTGGAATTTTCTGAAATAT
This sequence comes from Xylocopa violacea, assembly GCA_963969225.1. Lineage (NCBI taxonomy): Eukaryota > Metazoa > Arthropoda > Insecta > Hymenoptera > Apidae > Xylocopa > Xylocopa violacea. Next base: position 7,979,638 of record CAXAJV010000016.1, on the reverse strand, counting down.
GACCGCCGACATGACAGATTGGCTTAGGTTAGGTTATATTACGTTATTGGTGTATATAAAGGTCCCACGGAGACGTAGAGGCCAACATGCCAGGAATGTTGACAAATATTACAGCCGAGATGTTAGGTTGGGTTAGGTTTGGTTATAATTCGTTATTGATGTATATGAAGGTCTCACGGAGACGTAGAGGCCAACATGCCAGGAATGTTGTCAAATATTACCGCCGAGATGATAAGTTGGGTTAGGTTAGGTTATATTACGTTATTGATGTATATGAAGGACCCACGTAGACGTAGGGGCCATCTCGTCAAGAATATTGTCAAATATTACCGCCGAGATGATAGGTTGGAATAGGTTAGGTTATATTACGTTATTGATGTATATAAAGGTCCCACGGAGACGTAGAGGCCAACAAGCCAGGAATGTTGCCAATTATAACCGCCGAGATGTTAGGTTGGGTTAGGTTAGGTTATATTACGTTATTGACGTATATAAAGGTCCCACGGAGACGTAGATGCCAACATGCCAGGAATGTTGTCAAATAATACAGCCGCGATGTTAGATTGGGTTAGGTTAGGTTATATTACGTTATTGATGTATACAAAGGAACCACGGAAACGTAGAGGCCAACAAGCCAGGAATGTTGCCAAATATTACCGCCGAGTTGTTAGGTTGGGGTAGGTTAGGTTATATTACGTTCTTGATGTATATAAAGGTCCCACACAGACGTCGAAGCCAACTCGCCAGGAATTTTCTGAAATATGACCGCCGACATGACAGATTGGGTTAGGTTAGGTTATATTACGTTATTGGTGTATATAAAGGTCCCAGGGAGACGTAGAGGCCAACAAGCCAGGAATGTTGCCAAATATTACCGCCGAGATGTTAGGTTGGGTTAGGTGAGGTTATATTACGTTATTGATGTATATGAAGGTCCCACGCAGACGTAGAGGCGAACTCTCCAGGTATGTGGTCAAATATTACCGCCGAGATAATAGGTTGGGTCAGGTTTGGTTATAATTCGTTATTGATGTATATGAAGGTCTCACGGAGACGTAGAGGCCAACATGCCAGGAATGTTGTCAATTATTACAGCCGCGATGTTAGATTGGGTTAGGTTAGGTTAGATTACGTTATTGACGTATATACAGGTCCCACGGAGACGTAGAGGCCAACATGCCAGGAATGTTGTCAAATATTACCGCCGAGATGATAGGTTGGGTTAGGTTAGGTTATATTACGTTATTGAGGTTTATGAAGGACCCACGCAGACGTAGGGGCCAACTCGCCATGAATATTGTCAAATATTACCGCCGAGATGATAGGTTGGGTTTGGTTAGGTTATATTACGTTATTGATGTATATAAATGTCCCACGGAGGCGTAGAAGCCAACAAGCCAGGAATGTTGCCAAATATTACCGCCGAGATGATAGGTTGGGTTAGGTTAGTTTATATTTCGTTATTGATGTATATGAAGGTCCCACGGAGACGTAGAGGCCAACTCGCCAGGAATGTTGTCAAATATTACAGCCGCGATGTTAGATTGGGTTAGGTTAGGTTATATTACGTTATTGGTGTATATAAAGGTCCCACGGAGACGTAGGGGCCAACAAGCCAGTAATGTGGCCAAATATTACCGCCGAGATGTTAGGTTGGGTTAGGTTAGGTTATATTACGTTATTGGTGTATATAAAGGTCCCACGGAGACGTAGAGGCCAACAAGCCAGGAATGTTACCAAATATTACCGCCGAGATGTTAGGTTGGGTTAGGTTAGGTTATATTACGTTATTGGTGTATATAAAGGTCCCACGGAGACGTAGGGGCCAACAAGCCAGTAATGTTGCCAAATATTACCGCCGAGATGTTAGGTTGGGTTAGGTTAGGTTATATTACGTTATTGGTGTATATAAAGGTCCCACGGAGACGTAGAGGCCAACAAGCCAGGAATGTTGCCAAATATTACCGCCGAGATGTTAGGTTGGGTTTGGTTAGGTTATATTACGTTATTGATGTATATGAAGATCCCACGGAGACGTAGAGGACAACTCGCCAGTTATGTGGTCAAAGATTACCGCCGAGATAATAGGTTGGGTTAGGTTTGGTTATAATTCTTTATTGATGTATATGAAGGTCTCACGGAGACGTAGAGGCCAACATGCCAGGAATGTTGTCAATTATTACAGCCGCGATGTTAGATTGGGTTAGGTTAGGTTAGATTACGTTATTGACGTATATAAAGGTCCCACGGAGACGTAGAGGCCAACATGCCAGGAATGTTGACAAATATTACAGCCGCGATGTTAGATTGGGTTAGGTTAGGTTATATTACGTTATTGATGTATATAAAGGGCCCACGTAGACGTAGGGGCCAACTCGCCAGGAATATTTTCAAATATTACCGCCGCGATGATAGGTTGGGTTAGGTTAGGTTATATTACGTTATTGATGTATATAAATGTCCCACGGAGACGTAGAGGGCAACATGCCAGGAATGTTGTCAAATATTACAGCCGCGATGTTAGATTGGGTTAGGTTAGGTTATATTACGTTATTGATGTATATAAAGGTCCCACGGAGACGTAGAGGCCAACTCGCCAGGAATGTTGTCAAATATTACCGCCGAGATGATAGGTTGGGTTAGGTTAGGTTATATTACGTTATTGAGGTTTATGAAGGACCCACGTAGACGTAGGGGCCAACTCGCCAGGAATATTGTCAAATATTACCGCCGAGATGATAGGTTGGGTTAGGTTAGGTTATATTACGTTATTGATGTATATAAATGTCCCACGGAGGCGTAGAGGCCAACAAGCCAGGAATGTTGTCAAATATTACAGCCGCGATTTTAGATTGGATTAGGTTAGGTTATATTACGTTATTGATGTATACAAAGGAACCACGGAGACGTAGAGGCCAACAAGCCAGGAATGTTGCCAAATATTACCGCCGAGATGATAGGTTGGGTTAGGTTAGGTTATATTTCGTTATTGATGTATATGAAGGTCCCACGGAGACGCAGATGCCAACTCGCTTGGAATGTTGTCAAATAGTAGCGCCGAGAGGTTAGGTTGGGTCAGGTTAGGTTATATTACGTTATTGATGTATATCAAGATCCCACGGAGACGTAGAGGCCAATTCGCCAGGAATATTGTACAATATTACCGCCGAGATGATAGGTTGGGTTAGGTTAGGTTATATTTCGTTATTGATGTATATGAAGGTCCCACGGAGACGGAGAGGCCAACAAGACAGGAATGTGGTCAAATATTACCGCCGTGATGTTAGATTGGGTTAGGTTAGGTTATATTACGTTATTGATGTAAATAAAGTTCCCACGGAGACGGAGAAGCCAACTCGCCAGGAATGTTTTCAAATATTACCGCCGAGATGTTAGGTTGGGTTAGGTTATGTTATGTTACGTTATTGATGTATATAAAGGTCCGACGGAGACGTATAGGCCGACTCGCCAGGAATGGTGCAAAATATTACCGCCGAGATGTTAGGTTGGGTTAGGTTAGGTTATATTACGTTATTGATGTATATAAAGGTCCCACGGAGATGTAGGGGCCAACAAGACAGGAATGTGGTCAAATAATACCGCCGAGATGTTAGGTTGGGTTAGGTTAGGTTACATTACGTTATTGATATATATAAAGGTCCAACGGAGACGTAGAGGCCAACTCGCCAGGAATGATGTCAAATATTACCGCCGAGATGATAGGTTGGGTTAGGTTAGGTTATATTACGTTATTGATGTATATAAAGGTCCCACGGGGACATAGAGGCCAACTCGCCAGGAATGTTGTCAAATATTACCGCCGAGATGATAGGTTGGGTTAGGTTACGTTATATTAAGTTATTGATGTATATGAAGGTCAAACGGAGACGTAAAGGCCAACTCGCCAGGAATTATGTCAAATATTACCGCCGAGATGTTAGGTTGGGTTAGGTTAGGTTATATTACGTTAATGATATATATAAAGGTCCCACGGAGACGGAGAAGCCAACTCGCCAGGAATGATGTCAAATATTACCGCTGAGATGTTAGGTTGGGTTAGGTTAGGTTATATTACGTTATTGATGTATATAAAGGTCAAACGGAGACGTAGAGGCCAACTCGCCAGGAATGATGTCAAAAATTACCGCCGAGATGTTAGGTTGGGTTAGGTTATGTTATGTTACGTTATTGATGTATATAAATGTCCCACGGAGACGGAGAAGCCAACTCGCCAGGAATATTGTACAATATTACCGCCGAGATGATAGGTTGGGTTAGGTTAGGTTATATTTCGTTATTGATGTATATAAAGGTCAAACGGAGACGTAGAGGCCAACTCGCCAGGAATTATGTCAAATATTACCGCCGAGATGTTAGGTTGGGTTAGGTTAGGTTATATTACGTTCTTGATGTAAATGAAGGTCAAACGGAGACGCAGAGGCGAACTCGGCAGGAATGATGTCAAATATTACCGCCGAAATGTTACTTTGGGTTAGGTTAGGTTATATTACGTTATTGATATATATAAAGGTCCCACGGAGACGGAGAAGCCAACTCGCCAGGAATGATGTCAAATATTACCGCCGAGATGATAGGTTGGATTAGGTTAGGTTATATTACGTTATTGATGTATATAAAGGTCCCACGGAGACGTAGAGGCCAACAAGCCAGGAATGTTGCCAATTATAACCGCCGAGATGTTAGGTTGGGTTAGGTTAGGTTATATTACGTTATTGACGTATATAAAGGTCCCACGGAGACGTAGATGCCAACATGCCAGGAATGTTGTCAAATATTACAGCCGCGATGTTAGATTGGGTTAGGTTAGGTTATATTACGTTATTGATGTATACAAAGGAACCACGGAAACGTAGAGGCCAACAAGCCAGGAATGTTGCCAAATATTACCGCCGAGTTGTTAGGTTGGGGTAGGTTAGGTTATATTACGTTCTTGATGTATATAAAGGTCCCACACAGACGTCGAAGCCAACTCGCCAGGAATTTTCTGAAATATGACCGCGGACATGACAGATTGGGTTAGGTTAGGTTATATTACGTTATTGGTGTATATAAAGGTCCCAGGGAGACGTAGAGGCCAACAAGCCAGGAATGTTGCCAAATATTACCGCCGAGATGTTAGGTTGGGTTAGGTGAGGTTATATTACGTTATTGATGTATATGAAGGTCCCACGCAGACGTAGAGGCGAACTCTCCAGGTATGTGGTCAAATATTACCGCCGAGATAATAGGTTGGGTCAGGTTTGGTTATAATTCGTTATTGATGTATATGAAGGTCTCACGGAGACGTAGAGGCCAACATGCCAGGAATGTTGTCAATTATTACAGCCGCGATGTTAGATTGGGTTAGGTTAGGTTAGATTACGTTATTGACGTATATACAGGTCCCACGGAGACGTAGAGGCCAACATGCCAGGAATGTTGTCAAATATTACCGCCGAGATGATAGGTTGGGTTAGGTTAGGTTATATTACGTTATTGAGGTTTATGAAGGACCCACGCAGACGTAGGGGCCAACTCGCCATGAATATTGTCAAATATTACCGCCGACATGATAGGTTGGGTTTGGTTAGGTTATATTACGTTATTGATGTATATAAATGTCCCACGGAGGCGTAGAAGCCAACAAGCCAGGAATGTTGCCAAATATTACCGCCGAGATGATAGGTTGGGTTAGGTTAGTTTATATTTCGTTATTGATGTATATGAAGGTCCCACGGAGACGTAGAGGCCAACTCGCCAGGAATGTTGTCAAATATTACAGCCGCGATGTTAGATTGGGTTAGGTTAGGTTATATTACGTTATTGGTGTATATAAAGGTCCCACGGAGACGTAGGGGCCAACAAGCCAGTAATGTGGCCAAATATTACCGCCGAGATGTTAGGTTGGGTTAGGTTAGGTTATATTACGTTATTGGTGTATATAAAGGTCCCACGGAGACGTAGAGGCCAACAAGCCAGGAATGTTACCAAATATTACCGCCGAGATGTTAGGTTGGGTTAGGTTAGGTTATATTACGTTATTGGTGTATATAAAGGTCCCACGGAGACGTAGGGGCCAACAAGCCAGTAATGTTGCCAAATATTACCGCCGAGATGTTAGGTTGGGTTAGGTTAGGTTATATTACGTTATTGGTGTATATAAAGGTCCCACGGAGACGTAGAGGCCAACAAGCCAGGAATGTTGCCAAATATTACCGCCGAGATGTTAGGTTGGGTTTGGTTAGGTTATATTACGTTATTGATGTATATGAAGATCCCACGGAGACGTAGAGGACAACTCGCCAGTTATGTGGTCAAAGATTACCGCCGAGATAATAGGTTGGGTTAGGTTTGGTTATAATTCTTTATTGATGTATATGAAGGTCTCACGGAGACGTAGAGGCCAACATGCCAGGAATGTTGTCAATTATTACAGCCGCGATGTTAGATTGGGTTAGGTTAGGTTAGATTACGTTATTGACGTATATAAAGGTCCCACGGAGACGTAGAGGCCAACATGCCAGGAATGTTGACAAATATTACAGCCGCGATGTTAGATTGGGTTAGGTTAGGTTATATTACGTTATTGATGTATATAAAGGGCCCACGTAGACGTAGGGGCCAACTCGCCAGGAATATTTTCAAATATTACCGCCGCGATGATAGGTTGGGTTAGGTTAGGTTATATTACGTTATTGATGTATATAAATGTCCCACGGAGACGTAGAGGGCAACATGCCAGGAATGTTGTCAAATATTACAGCCGCGATGTTAGATTGGGTTAGGTTAGGTTATATTACGTTATTGATGTATATAAAGGTCCCACGGAGACGTAGAGGCCAACTCGCCAGGAATGTTGTCAAATATTACCGCCGAGATGATAGGTTGGGTTAGGTTAGGTTATATTACGTTATTGAGGTTTATGAAGGACCCACGTAGACGTAGGGGCCAACTCGCCAGGAATATTGTCAAATATTACCGCCGAGATGATAGGTTGGGTTAGGTTAGGTTATATTACGTTATTGATGTATATAAATGTCCCACGGAGGCGTAGAGGCCAACAAGCCAGGAATGTTGTCAAATATTACAGCCGCGATTTTATATTGGATTAGGTTAGGTCATATTACGTTATTGATGTATACAAAGGAACCACGGAGACGTAGAGGCCAACAAGCCAGGAATGTTGCCAAATATTACCGCCGAGATGATAGGTTGGGTTAGGTTAGGTTATATTTCGTTATTGATGTATATGAAGGTCCCACGGAGACGTAGATGCCAACTCGCTTGGAATGTTGTCAAATAGTAGCGCCGAGAGGTTAGGTTGGGTCAGGTTAGGTTATATTACGTTATTGATGTATATCAAGATCCCACGGAGACGTAGAGGCCAACTCGCCAGGAATATTGTACAATATTACCGCCGAGATGATAGGTTGGGTTAGGTTAGGTTATATTTCGTTATTGATGTATATGAAGGTCCCACGGAGACGGAGAGGCCAACAAGACAGGAATGTGGTCAAATATTACCGCCGAGATGTTAGGTTGGGTTAGGTTATGTTATGTTACGTTATTGATGTATATAAAGGTCCCACGGAGACGGAGAAGCCAACTCGCCAGGAATGATGTCAAATATTACCGCTGAGATGTTAGGTTGGGTTAGGTTAGGTTATATTACGTTATTGATGTATATAAAGGTCAAACGGAGACGTAGAGGCCAACTCGCCAGGAATGATGTCAAAAATTACCGCCGAGATGTTAGGTTGGGTTAGGTTATGTTATGTTACGTTATTGATGTATATAAATGTCCCACGGAGACGGAGAAGCCAACTCGCCAGGAATATTGTACAATATTACCGCCGAGATGATAGGTTGGGTTAGGTTAGGTTATATTTCGTTATTGATGTATATAAAGGTCAAACGGAGACGTAGAGGCCAACTCTCCAGGAATTATGTCAAATATTACCGCCGAGATGTTAGGTTGGGTTAGGTTAGGTTATATTACGTTCTTGATGTAAATGAAGGTCAAACGGAGACGCAGAGGCGAACTCGGCAGGAATGATGTCAAATATTACCGCCGAAATGTTACTTTGGGTTAGGTTAGGTTATATTACGTTATTGATATATATAAAGGTCCCACGGAGACGGAGAAGCCAACTCGCCAGGAATGATGTCAAATATTACCGCCGAGATGATAGGTTGGGTTAGGTTAGGTTATATTACGTTATTGATGTATATAAAGGTCCCACGGGGACATAGAGGCCAACTCGCCAGGAATGTTGTCAAATATTACCGCCGAGATGACAGGTTGGGTTAGGTTAAGTTATATTAAGTTATTGATGTATATGAAGGTCAAACGGAGACGTAGAGGCCAACTCGCCAGGAATATTGTACAATATTACCGCCGAGATGATAGGTTGGGTTAGGTTAGGTTATATTTCGTTATTGATGTATATAAAGGTCAAACGGAGACGTAGAGGCCAACTCGCCAGGAATGATGTCAAAAATTACCGCCGAGATGTTAGGCTGGGTTAGGTTGGGTTACATTACGTCATTGATGTATATAAAGGACCCACGGAGTCGTAGAGGCCAACTCGCCAGGAATATTGTACAATATTACCGCCGAGATGATAGGTTGGGTTAGGTTAGGTTATATTTCGTTATTGATGTATATGAAGGTCCCACGGAGACGGAGAGGCCAACAAGACAGGAATGTGGTCAAATATTACCGCCGAGATGTTAGGTTGGGTTAGGTTAGGTTATATTACGTTATTGATGTAAATAAAGTTCCCACGGAGACGGAGAAGCCAACTCGGCAGGAATGTTTTCAAATATTACCGCCGAGATGATAGGTTGGTTTAGGCTAGGTTATATTACGTTATTGATGTATATAAAGGTCCCACGGAGACGGAGAAGCCAACTCGCCAGGAATGTTGTCAAATATTACCGCCGAGATGTTAGGTTGGGTTAGGTTATGTTATGTTACGTTATTGATGTATATAAAGGTCCGACGGAGACGTATAGGCCGACTCGCCAGGAATGGTGCAAAATATTACCGCCGAGATGTTAGGTTGGGTTAGGTTAGGTTGTATTACGTTATAGATGTATATGAAGGTCCCACGGAGACGGAGAGGCCAACAAGACAGGAATGTGGTCAAATATTACCGCCGAGATGTTAGATTGGGTTAGGTTAGGTTATATTACGTTATTGATGTAAATAAAGTTCCCACGGAGACGGAGAAGCCAACTCGCCAGGAATGTTTTCAAATATTACCGCCGAGATGATAGGTTGGTTTAGGCTAGGTTATGTTACGTTATTGATGTATATAAAGGTCCGACGGAGACGTATAGGCCGACTCGCCAGGAATGGTGCAAAATATTACCGCCGAGATGTTAGGTTGGGTTAGGTTAGGTTATATTACGTTATTGATGTATATAAAGGTCCCACGGAGACGTAGAGGCCAACAAGCCAGGAATGTTGCCAAATATTACCGCCGAGATGTTAGGTTGGGTTTGGTTAGGTTATATTACGTTATTGATGTATATGAAGATCCCACGGAGACGTAGAGGACAACTCGCCAGTTATGTGGTCAAAGATTACCGCCGAGATAATAGGTTGGGTTAGGTTTGGTTATAATTCTTTATTGATGTATATGAAGGTCTCACGGAGACGTAGAGGCCAACATGCCAGGAATGTTGTCAATTATTACAGCCGCGATGTTAGATTGGGTTAGGTTAGGTTAGATTACGTTATTGACGTATATAAAGGTCCCACGGAGACGTAGAGGCCAACATGCCAGGAATGTTGACAAATATTACAGCCGCGATGTTAGATTGGGTTAGGTTAGGTTATATTACGTTATTGATGTATATAAAGGGCCCACGTAGACGTAGGGGCCAACTCGCCAGGAATATTTTCAAATATTACCGCCGCGATGATAGGTTGGGTTAGGTTAGGTTATATTACGTTATTGATGTATATAAATGTCCCACGGAGACGTAGAGGGCAACATGCCAGGAATGTTGTCAAATATTACAGCCGCGATGTTAGATTGGGTTAGGTTAGGTTATATTACGTTATTGATGTATATAAAGGTCCCACGGAGACGTAGAGGCCAACTCGCCAGGAATGTTGTCAAATATTACCGCCGAGATGATAGGTTGGGTTAGGTTAGGTTATATTACGTTATTGAGGTTTATGAAGGACCCACGTAGACGTAGGGGCCAACTCGCCAGGAATATTGTCAAATATTACCGCCGAGATGATAGGTTGGGTTAGGTTAGGTTATATTACGTTATTGATGTATATAAATGTCCCACGGAGGCGTAGAGGCCAACAAGCCAGGAATGTTGTCAAATATTACAGCCGCGATTTTATATTGGATTAGGTTAGGTCATATTACGTTATTGATGTATACAAAGGAACCACGGAGACGTAGAGGCCAACAAGCCAGGAATGTTGCCAAATATTACCGCCGAGATGATAGGTTGGGTTAGGTTAGGTTATATTTCGTTATTGATGTATATGAAGGTCCCACGGAGACGTAGATGCCAACTCGCTTGGAATGTTGTCAAATAGTAGCGCCGAGAGGTTAGGTTGGGTCAGGTTAGGTTATATTACGTTATTGATGTATATCAAGATCCCACGGAGACGTAGAGGCCAACTCGCCAGGAATATTGTACAATATTACCGCCGAGATGATAGGTTGGGTTAGGTTAGGTTATATTTCGTTATTGATGTATATGAAGGTCCCACGGAGACGGAGAGGCCAACAAGACAGGAATGTGGTCAAATATTACCGCCGAGATGTTAGGTTGGGTTAGGTTATGTTATGTTACGTTATTGATGTATATAAAGGTCCCACGGAGACGGAGAAGCCAACTCGCCAGGAATGATGTCAAATATTACCGCTGAGATGTTAGGTTGGGTTAGGTTAGGTTATATTACGTTATTGATGTATATAAAGGTCAAACGGAGACGTAGAGGCCAACTCGCCAGGAATGATGTCAAAAATTACCGCCGAGATGTTAGGTTGGGTTAGGTTATGTTATGTTACGTTATTGATGTATATAAATGTCCCACGGAGACGGAGAAGCCAACTCGCCAGGAATATTGTACAATATTACCGCCGAGATGATAGGTTGGGTTAGGTTAGGTTATATTTCGTTATTGATGTATATAAAGGTCAAACGGAGACGTAGAGGCCAACTCGCCAGGAATTATGTCAAATATTACCGCCGAGATGTTAGGTTGGGTTAGGTTAGGTTATATTACGTTCTTGATGTAAATGAAGGTCAAACGGAGACGCAGAGGCGAACTCGGCAGGAATGATGTCAAATATTACCGCCGAAATGTTACTTTGGGTTAGGTTAGGTTATATTACGTTATTGATATATATAAAGGTCCCACGGAGACGGAGAAGCCAACTCGCCAGGAATGATGTCAAATATTACCGCCGAGATGATAGGTTGGGTTAGGTTAGGTTATATTACGTTATTGATGTATATAAAGGTCCCACGGGGACATAGAGGCCAACTCGCCAGGAATGTTGTCAAATATTACCGCCGAGATGACAGGTTGGGTTAGGTTAAGTTATATTAAGTTATTGATGTATATGAAGGTCAAACGGAGACGTAGAGGCCAACTCGCCAGGAATATTGTACAATATTACCGCCGAGATGATAGGTTGGGTTAGGTTAGGTTATATTTCGTTATTGATGTATATAAAGGTCAAACGGAGACGTAGAGGCCAACTCGCCAGGAATGATGTCAAAAATTACCGCCGAGATGTTAGGCTGGGTTAGGTTGGGTTACATTACGTCATTGATGTATATAAAGGACCCACGGAGTCGTAGAGGCCAACTCGCCAGGAATATTGTACAATATTACCGCCGAGATGATAGGTTGGGTTAGGTTAGGTTATATTTCGTTATTGATGTATATGAAGGTCCCACGGAGACGGAGAGGCCAACAAGACAGGAATGTGGTCAAATATTACCGCCGAGATGTTAGGTTGGGTTAGGTTAGGTTATATTACGTTATTGATGTAAATAAAGTTCCCACGGAGACGGAGAAGCCAACTCGGCAGGAATGTTTTCAAATATTACCGCCGAGATGATAGGTTGGTTTAGGCTAGGTTATATTACGTTATTGATGTATATAAAGGTCCCACGGAGACGGAGAAGCCAACTCGCCAGGAATGTTGTCAAATATTACCGCCGAGATGTTAGGTTGGGTTAGGTTATGTTATGTTACGTTATTGATGTATATAAAGGTCCGACGGAGACGTATAGGCCGACTCGCCAGGAATGGTGCAAAATATTACCGCCGAGATGTTAGGTTGGGTTAGGTTAGGTTGTATTACGTTATAGATGTATATGAAGGTCCCACGGAGACGGAGAGGCCAACAAGACAGGAATGTGGTCAAATATTACCGCCGAGATGTTAGATTGGGTTAGGTTAGGTTATATTACGTTATTGATGTAAATAAAGTTCCCACGGAGACGGAGAAGCCAACTCGCCAGGAATGTTTTCAAATATTACCGCCGAGATGATAGGTTGGTTTAGGCTAGGTTATATTACGTTATTGATGTATATAAAGGTCCCACGGAGACGGAGAAGCCAACTCGCCAGGAATGTTGTCAAATATTACCGCCGAGATGTTAGGTTGGGTTAGGTTATGTTATGTTACGTTATTGATGTATATAAATGTCCCACGGAGACGGAGAAGCCAACTCGCCAGGAATGTTGTCAAATATTACCGCCGAGATGTTAGGTTGGGTTAGGTTAGGTTATATTACGTTATTGATGTATATAAAGGTCAAACGGAGACGCAGAGGCGAACTCGGCAGGAATGATGTCAAATATTACCGCCGAGATGTTAGGTTGGGTTAGGTTAGGTTATATTACGTTATTGATATATATAAAGGTCCCACGGAGACGTAGAGGCCAACTCGCCAGGAATGATGTCAAATATTACCGCTGAGATGTTAGGTTGGGTTAGGTTAGGTTACATTACGTCATTGATGTATATAAAGGTCCCACGGAGTCGTAGAGGCCAACTCGCCAGGAATATTGTACAATATTACCGCCGAGATGATAGGTTGGGTTAGGTTAGGTTATATTACGTTATTGATGTATATAAAGGTCCCACGGAGATGTAGGGGCCAACAAGACAGGAATGTGGTCAAATAATACCGCCGAGATGTTAGGTTGGGTTAGGTTAGGTTACATTACGTTATTGATATATATAAAGGTCCCACGGAGACGTGGAGGCCAACTCGGCAGGAATGATTTCAAATATCACCGCCGAGATGTTAGGTTGGGTTAGGTTAGGTTATATTACGTTATTGATGTATATAAAGGTCCCACGGAGACGTAGAGGCCAAAGCCAGGAATGTGGTCAAATATTACCGCCGAGATGTTAGGTTGGGTTAGGTTAGGTTATATTACGTTATTGATGTATATAAAGGTCCCACGGAGACGTAGAGGCCAACTCGCCAGGAATGATGTCAAATATTACCGCCGAGATGTTAGGTTGGTTTAGGTTAGGTTATATTACGTTATAGATGTATATAAAGGTCCCACGGAGACGGAGAAGCCAACTCGCCAGGAATGTTGTGAAATATTACTCCGGAGATGTTAGGTTGGGTTAGGTTATGCTATATTACGTTATTGATGTATATGAAGGTCAAACGGAGACGTAGAGGCCAACTCGCCAGGAATGATGTCAAATATTACCGCCGAGATGTTAGGTTGGGTTAGGTTAGGTTATATTACGTTATTGATGTATATGAAGGTCAACCGGAGACGTAGAGGCCAACTCGCCAGGAATTATGTCAAATATTACCGCCGAGATGTTAGGTTGGGTTAGGTTAGGTTATATTACGTTATTGATATATATAAGGGTCCCACGGAGACGGAGAAGCCAACTCGCCAGGAATGTTGTGAAATATTACTCCGGAGATGTTAGGTTGGGTTAGGTTATGCTATATTACGTTATTGATGTATATGAAGGTCAAACGGAGACGTAGAGGCCAACTCGCCAGGAATGATGTCAAATATTACCGCCGAGATGTTAGGTTGGGTTAGGTTAGGTTATATTACGTTATTGATGTATATGAAGGTCAAACGGAGACGTAGAGGCCAACTCGCCAGGAATTATGTCAAATATTACCGCCGAGATGTTAGGTTGGGTTAGGTTAGGTTATATTACGTTATTGATATATATAAAGGTCCCACGGAGACGGAGAAGCCAACTCGCCAGGAATGATGTCAAATATTACCGCTGAGATGTTAGGTTGGGTTAGGTTAGGTTATATTACGTTATTGATGTATATAAAGGTCAAACGGAGACGTAGAGGCCAACTCGCCAGGAATGATGTCAAAAATTACCGCCGAGATGTTAGGTTGGGTTAGGTTATGTTATGTTACGTTATTGATGTATATAAATGTCCCACGGAGACGGAGAAGCCAACTCGCCAGGAATGATGTCAAATATTACCGCCGAGATGTTAGGCTGGGTTAGGTTAGGTTACATTACGTCATTGATGTATATAAAGGTCCCACGGAGTCGTAGAGGCCAACTCGCCAGGAATATTGTACAATATTACCGCCGAGATTATAGGTTGGGTTAGGTTAGGTTATATTTCGTTATTGATGTATATGAAGGTCCCACGGAGACGGAGAGGCCAACAAGACAGGAATGTGGTCAAATATTACCGCCGAGATGTTAGGTTGGGTTAGGTTAGGTTATATTACGTTATTGATGTAAATAAAGTTCTCACGGAGAAGGAGAAGCCAACTCGCCAGGAATGTATTCAAATATTACCGCCGAGATGATACGTTGGTTTAGGCTAGGTTATATTACGTTATTGATGTATATAAAGGTCCCACGGAGACGGAGAAGCCAACTCGCCAGGAATGTTGTCAAATATTACCGCCGAGATGTTAGGTTGGGTTAGGTTATGTTATGTTACGTTATTGATGTATATAAAGGTCCGACGGAGACGTATAGGCCGACTCGCCAGGAATGGTGCAAAATATTACCGCCGAGATGTTAGGTTGGGTTAGGTTAGGTTATATTACGTTATTGATGTATATAAAGGTCCCACGGAGATGTAGGGGCCAACAAGACAGGAATGTGGTCAAATAATACCGCCGAGATGTTAGGTTGGGTTAGGTTAGGTTACATTACGTTATTGATATATATAAAGGTCCCACGGAGACGTGGAGGCCAACTCGGCAGGAATGATTTCAAATATCACCGCCGAGATGTTAGATTGGGTTAGGTTAGGTTATATTACGTTATTGATGTATATAAAGGTCCCACGGAGTCGTAGAGGCCAACTCGCCAGGAATATTGTACAATATTACCGCCGAGATGATAGGTTGGGTTAGGTTAGGTTATATTTCGTTATTGATGTATATGAAGGTCCCACGGAGACGGAGAGGCCAACAAGCCAGGAATGTGGTCAAATATTACCGCCGAGATGTTAGGTTGGGTTAGGTTAGGTTATATTACGTTATTGATGTATATGAAGGTCAAACGGAGACGTAGAGGCCAACTCGCCAGGAATGATGTCAAATATTACCGCCGAGATGTTAGATTGGGTTAGGTTAGGTTATATTACGTTATTGATGTATATAAAGGTCCCACGGAGACGTAGAGGCCAACAAGCCAGGAATGTGGTCAAATATTACCGCCGAGATGTTAGGTTGGGTTAGGTTAGGTTATATTACGTTATTGATGTATATAAAGGTCAAACGGAGACGTAGAGGCCAACTCGCCAGGAATGATGTCAAATATTACCGCCGAGATGTTAGGCTGGGTTAGGTTAGGTTACATTACGTCATTGATGTATATAAAGGTCCCACGGAGTCGTAGAGGCCAACTCGCCAGGAATATTGTACAATATTACCGCCGAGATTATAGGTTGGGTTAGGTTAGGTTATATTTCGTTATTGATGTATATGAAGGTCCCACGGAGACGGAGAGGCCAACAAGACAGGAATGTGGTCAAATATTACCGCCGAGATGTTAGGTTGGGTTAGGTTAGGTTATATTACGTTATTGATGTAAATAAAGTTCTCACGGAGAAGGAGAAGCCAACTCGCCAGGAATGTTTTCAAATATTACCGCCGAGATGATACGTTGGTTTAGGCTAGGTTATATTACGTTATTGATGTATATAAAGGTCCCACGGAGACGGAGAAGCCAACTCGCCAGGAATGTTGTCAAATATTACCGCCGAGATGTTAGGTTGGGTTAGGTTATGTTATGTTACGTTATTGATGTATATAAATGTCCCACGGAGATGGAGAAGCCAACTCGCCAGGAATGTTGTCAAATATTACCGCCGAGATGATAGGTTGGGTTAGGTTACGTTATATTAAGTTATTGATGTATATGAAGGTCAAACGGAGACGTAGAGGCCAACTCGCCAGGAATTATGTCAAATATTACCGCCGAGATGTTAGGTTGGGTTAGGTTAGGTTATATTACGTTATTGATATATATAAGGGTCCCACGGAGACGGAGAGGCCAACAAGACAGGAATGTGGTCAAATATTACCGCCGAGATGTTAGGTTGGGTTAGGTTAGGTTATATTACGTTATTGATGTAAATAGAGTTCCCACGGAGACGGAGAAGCCAACTCGCCAGGAATGTTTTCAAATATTACCGCCGAGATGATCGGTTGGTTTAGGCTAGGTTATATTACGTTATTGATGTATATAAAGGTCCCACGGAGACGGAGAAGCCAACTCGCCAGGAATGTTGTCAAATATTACCGCCGAGATGTTAGGTTGGGTTAGGTTATGTTATGTTACGTTATTGATGTATATAAAGGTCCGACGGAGACGTATAGGCCGACTCGCCAGGAATGGTGCAAAATATTACCGCCGAGATGTTAGGTTGGGTTAGGTTAGGTTATATTACGTTATTGATGTATATAAAGGTCCCACGGAGATGTAGGGGCCAACAAGACAGGAATGTGGTCAAATAATACCGCCGAGATGTTAGGTTGGGTTCGGTTAGGTTACATTACGTTATTGATATATATAAAGGTCCCACGGAGACGTGGAGGCCAACTCGGCAGGAATGATTTCAAATATCACCGCCGAGATGTTAGGTTGGGTTAGGTTAGGTTATATTACGTTATTGATGTATATAAAGGTCCCACGGAGACGTAGAGGCCAAAGCCAGGAATGTGGTCAAATATTACCGCCGAGATGTTAGGTTGGGTTAGGTTAGGTTATATTACGTTATTGATGTATATAAAGGTCCCACGGAGACGTAGAGGCCAACTCGCCAGGAATGATGTCAAATATTACCGCCGAGATGTTAGGTTGGTTTAGGTTAGGTTATATTACGTTATAGATGTATATAAAGGTCCCACGGAGACGGAGAAGCCAACTCGCCAGGAATGTTGTGAAATATTACTCCGGAGATGTTAGGTTGGGATAGGTTATGCTATATTACGTTATTGATGTATATGAAGGTCAAACGGAGACGTAGAGGCCAACTCGCCAGGAATGATGTCAAATATTACCGCCGAGATGTTAGGTTGGGTTAGGTTAGGTTATATTACGTTATTGATGTATATGAAGGTCATCCGGAGACGTAGAGGCCAACTCGCCAGGAATTATGTCAAATATTACCGCCGAGATGTTAGGTTGGGTTAGGTTAGGTTATATTACGTTATTGATATATATAAAGGTCCCACGGAGACGGAGAAGCCAACTCGCCAGGAATGTTGTGAAATATTACTCCGGAGATGTTAGGTTGGGTTAGGTTATGCTATATTACGTTATTGATGTATATGAAGGTCAAACGGAGACGTAGAGGCCAACTCGCCAGGAATGATGTCAAATATTACCGCCGAGATGTTAGGTTGGGTTAGGTTAGGTTATATTACGTTATTGATGTATATGAAGGTCAAACGGAGACGTAGAGGCCAACTCGCCAGGAATTATGTCAAATATTACCGCCGAGATGTTAGGTTGGGTTAGGTTAGGTTATATTACGTTATTGATATATATAAAGGTCCCACGGAGACGGAGAAGCCAACTCGCCAGGAATGATGTCAAATATTACCGCTGAGATGTTAGGTTGGGTTAGGTTAGGTTATATTACGTTATTGATGTATATAAAGGTCAAACGGAGACGTAGAGGCCAACTCGCCAGGAATGATGTCAAAAATTACCGCCGAGATGTTAGGTTGGGTTAGGTTATGTTATGTTACGTTATTGATGTATATAAATGTCCCACGGAGACGGAGAAGCCAACTCGCCAGGAATGATGTCAAATATTACCGCCGAGATGTTAGGCTGGGTTAGGTTAGGTTACATTACGTCATTGATGTATATAAAGGTCCCACGGAGTCGTAGAGGCCAACTCGCCAGGAATATTGTACAATATTACCGCCGAGATTATAGGTTGGGTTAGGTTAGGTTATATTTCGTTATTGATGTATATGAAGGTCCCACGGAGACGGAGAGGCCAACAAGACAGGAATGTGGTCAAATATTACCGCCGAGATGTTAGGTTGGGTTAGGTTAGGTTATATTACGTTATTGATGTAAATAAAGTTCTCACGGAGAAGGAGAAGCCAACTCGCCAGGAATGTTTTCAAATATTACCGCCGAGATGATACGTTGGTTTAGGCTAGGTTATATTACGTTATTGATGTATATAAAGGTCCCACGGAGACGGAGAAGCCAACTCGCCAGGAATGTTGTCAAATATTACCGCCGAGATGTTAGGTTGGGTTAGGTTATGTTATGTTACGTTATTGATGTATATAAAGGTCCGACGGAGACGTATAGGCCGACTCGCCAGGAATGGTGCAAAATATTACCGCCGAGATGTTAGGTTGGGTTAGGTTAGGTTATATTACGTTATTGATGTATATAAAGGTCCCACGGAGATGTAGGGGCCAACAAGACAGGAATGTGGTCAAATAATACCGCCGAGATGTTAGGTTGGGTTAGGTTAGGTTACATTACGTTATTGATATATATAAAGGTCCCACGGAGACGTGGAGGCCAACTCGGCAGGAATGATTTCAAATATCACCGCCGAGATGTTAGATTGGGTTAGGTTAGGTTATATAACGTATTGATGTATATAAAGGTCCCACGGAGTCGTAGAGGCCAACTCGCCAGGAATATTGTACAATATTACCGCCGAGATGATAGGTTGGGTTAGGTTAGGTTATATTTCGTTATTGATGTATATGAAGGACCCACGGAGACGGAGAGGCCAACAAGCCAGGAATGTGGTCAAATATTACCGCCGAGATGTTAGGTTGGGTTAGGTTAGGTTATATTACGTTATTGATGTATATGAAGGTCAAACGGAGACGTAGAGGCCAACTCGCCAGGAATGATGTCAAATATTACCGCCGAGATGTTAGATTGGGTTAGGTTAGGTTATATTACGTTATTGATGTATATAAAGGTCCCACGGAGACGTAGAGGCCAACAAGCCAGGAATGTGGTCAAATATTACCGCCGAGATGTTAGGTTGGGTTAGGTTAGGTTATATTACGTTATTGATGTAAATAAAGTTCCCACAGAGACGGAGAAGCCAACTCGCCAGGAATGTTTTCAAATATTACCGCCGAGATGATAGGTTGGTTTAGGCTAGGTTATATTACGTTATTGATGTATATAAAGGTCCCACGGAGACGGAGAAGCCAACTCGCCAGGAATGTTGTCAAATATTACCGCCGAGATGTTAGCTTGGGTTAGGTTAGGTTATATTACGTTATTGATGTATATAAAGGTCAAACGGAGACGTAGAGGCCAACTCGCCAGGAATTATGTCAAATATTACCGCCGAGATGTTAGGTTGGGTTAGGTTGGGTTATATTACGTTCTTTATGTAAATGAAGGTCAAACGGAGACGCAGAGGCGAACTCGGCAGGAATGATGTCAAATATTACCGCCGAGATGTTAGGTTGGGTTAGGTTAGGTTATATTACGTTATTGATATATATAAAGGTCCCACGGAGACGTAGAGGCCAACTCGCCAGGAATGATGTCAAATATTACCGCTGAGATGTTAGGTTGGGTTAGGTTAGGTTATATTACGTTATTGATGTATATGAAGGTCCCACGGAGACGGAGAGGCCAACAAGACAGGAATGTGGTCAAATATTACCGCCGAGATGTTAGGTTGGGTTAGGTTAGGTTATATTACGTTATTGATGTAAATAAAGTTCCCACGGAGACGGAGAAGCCAACTCGCCAGGAATGTTTTCAAATATTACCGCCGAGATGTTAGGTTGGGTTAGGTTATGTTATGTTACGTTATTGATGTATATAAAGGTCCGACGGAGACGTATAGGCCGACTCGCCAGGAATGGTGCAAAATATTACCGCCGAGATGTTAGGTTGGGTTAGGTTAGGTTATATTACGTTATTGATGTATATAAAGGTCCCACGGAGATGTAGGGGCCAACAAGACAGGAATGTGGTCAAATAATACCGCCGAGATGTTAGGTTGGGTTAGGTTAGGTTACATTACGTTATTGATATATATAAAGGTTCAACGGAGACGTAGAGGCCAACTCGCCAGGAATGATGTCAAATGTTACCGCCGAGATGATAGGTTGGGTTAGGTTAGGTTATATTACGTTATTGATGTATATAAAGGTCCCACGGGGACATAGAGGCCAACTCGCCAGGAATGTTGTCAAATATTACCGCCGAGATGATAGGTTGGGTTAGGTTACGTTATATTAAGTTATTGATGTATATGAAGGTCAAACGGAGACGTAAAGGCCAACTCGCCAGGAATTATGTCAAATATTACCGCCGAGATGTTAGGTTGGGTTAGGTTAGGTTATATTACGTTAATGATATATATAAAGGTCCCACGAAGACGGAGAAGCCAACTCGCCAGGAATGATGTCAAATATTACCGCCGAGATGTTAGGTTGGGTTAGGTTAGGTTATATTACGTTATTGATGTAAATAAAGTTCCCACAGAGACGGAGAAGCCAACTCGCCAGGAATTATGTCAAATATTACCGCCGAGATGATAGGTTGGTTTAGGCTAGGTTATATTACGTTATTGATGTATATAAAGGTCCCACGGAGACGGAGAAGCCAACTCGCCAGGAATGTTGTCAAATATTACCGCCGAGATGTTAGGTTGGGTTAGGTTATGTTATGTTACGTTATTGATGTATATAAATGTCCCACGGAGATGGAGAAGCCAACTCGCCAGGAATGTTGTCAAATATTACCGCCGAGATGATAGGTTGGGTTAGGTTACGTTATATTAAGTTATTGATGTATATGAAGGTCAAACGGAGACGTAGAGGCCAACTCGCCAGGAATTATGTCAAATATTACCGCTGAGATGTTAGGTTGGGTTAGGTTAGGTTATATTACGTTATTGATGTATATAAAGGTCAAACGGAGACTTAGAGGCCAACTCGCCAGGAATGATGTCATAAATTACCGCCGAGACGTTAGGTTGGGTTAGGTTATGTTATGTTACGTTATTGATGTATATAAATGTCCCACGGAGACGGAGAAGCCAACTCGCCAGGAATGATGTCAAATATTACCGCCGAGATGTTAGGCTGGGTTAGGTTAGGTTACATTACGTCATTTATGTATATAAAGGTCCCACGGAGTCGTAGAGGCCAACTCGCCAGGAATATTGTACAATATTACCGCCGAGATTATAGGTTGGGTTAGGTTAGGTTATATTTCGTTATTGATGTATATGAAGGTCCCACGGAGACGGAGAGGCCAACAAGACAGGAATGTGGTCAAATATTACCGCCGAGATGTTAGGTTGGGTTAGGTTAGGTTATATTACGTTATTGATGTAAATAAAGTTCTCACGGAGAAGGAGAAGCCAACTCGCCAGGAATGTTTTCAAATATTACCGCCGAGATGATACGTTGGTTTAGGCTAGGTTATATTACGTTATTGATGTATATAAAGGTCCCACGGAGACGGAGAAGCCAACTCGACAGGAATGTTGTCAAATATTACCGCCGAGATGTTAGGTTGGGTTAGGTTATGTTATGTTACGTTATTGATGTATATAAAGGTCCGACGGAGACGTATAGGCCGACTCGCCAGGAATGGTGCAAAATATTACCGCCGAGATGTTAGGTTGGGTTAGGTTAGGTTATATTACGTTATTGATGTATATAAAGGTCCCACGGAGATGTAGGGGCCAACAAGACAGGAATGTGGTCAAATAATACCGCCGAGATGTTAGGTTGGGTTAGGTTAGGTTACATTACGTTATTGATATATATAAAGGTCCCACGGAGACGTGGAGGCCAACTCGGCAGGAATGATTTCAAATATCACCACCGAGATGTTAGATTGGGTTAGGTTAGGTTATATTACGTTATTGATGTATATAAAGGTCCCACGGAGTCGTAGAGGCCAACTCGCCAGGAATATTGTACAATATTACCGCCGAGATGATAGGTTGGGTTAGGTTAGGTTATATTTCGTTATTGATGTATATGAAGGTCCCACGGAGACGGAGAAGCCAACTCGCCAGGAATGTTTTCAAATATTACCGCCGAGATGATAGGTTGGTTTAGGCTAGGTTATATTACGTTATTGATGTATATAAAGGTCCCACGGAGACGGAGAAGCCAACTCGCCAGGAATGTTGTCAAATATCACCGCCGAGATGTTAGGTTGGGTTAGGTTATGTTATGTTACGTTATTGATGTATATAAATGTCCCACGGAGATGGAGAAGCCAACTCGCCAGGAATGTTGTCAAATATTACCGCCGAGATGATAGGTTGGGTTAGGTGACGTTATATTAAGTTATTGATGTATATGAAGGTCAAACGGAGACGTAGAGGCCAACTCGCCAGGAATTATGTCAAATATTACCGCCGAGATGTTAGGTTGGGTTAGGTTAGGTTATATTACGTTCTTGACGTAAATGAAGGTTAAACGGAGACGCAGAGGCGAACTCGGCAGGAATGATGTCAAATATTACCGCCGAGATGTTAGGTTGGGTTAGGTTAGGTTATATTACGTTATTGATATATATAAGGGTCCCACGGAGACGGAGAGGCCAACAAGACAGGAATGTGGTCAAATATTACCGCCGAGATGTTAGGTTGGGTTAGGTTAGGTTATATTACGTTATTGATGTAAATAGAGTTCCCACGGAGACGGAGAAGCCAACTCGCCAGGAATGTTTTCAAATATTACCGCCGAGATGATCGGTTGGTTTAGGCTAGGTTATATTACGTTATTGATGTATATAAAGGTCCCACGGAGACGGAGAAGCCAACTCGCCAGGAATGTTGTCAAATATTACCGCCGAGATGTTAGGTTGGGTTAGGTTATGTTATGTTACGTTATTGATGTATATAAAGGTCCGACGGAGACGTATAGGCCGACTCGCCAGGAATGGTGCAAAATATTACCGCCGAGATGTTAGGTTGGGTTAGGTTAGGTTATATTACGTTATTGATGTATATAAAGGTCCCACGGAGATGTAGGGGCCAACAAGACAGGAATGTGGTCAAATAATACCGCCGAGATGTTAGGTTGGGTTCGGTTAGGTTACATTACGTTATTGATATATATAAAGGTCCCACGGAGACGTGGAGGCCAACTCGGCAGGAATGATTTCAAATATCACCGCCGAGATGTTAGGTTGGGTTAGGTTAGGTTATATTACGTTATTGATGTATATAAAGGTCCCACGGAGACGTAGAGGCCAAAGCCAGGAATGTGGTCAAATATTACCGCCGAGATGTTAGGTTGGGTTAGGTTAGGTTATATTACGTTATTGATGTATATAAAGGTCCCACGGAGACGTAGAGGCCAACTCGCCAGGAATGATGTCAAATATTACCGCCGAGATGTTAGGTTGGTTTAGGTTAGGTTATATTACGTTATAGATGTATATAAAGGTCCCACGGAGACGGAGAAGCCAACTCGCCAGGAATGTTGTGAAATATTACTCCGGAGATGTTAGGTTGGGATAGGTTATGCTATATTACGTTATTGATGTATATGAAGGTCAAACGGAGACGTAGAGGCCAACTCGCCAGGAATGATGTCAAATATTACCGCCGAGATGTTAGGTTGGGTTAGGTTAGGTTATATTACGTTATTGATGTATATGAAGGTCATCCGGAGACGTAGAGGCCAACTCGCCAGGAATTATGTCAAATATTACCGCCGAGATGTTAGGTTGGGTTAGGTTAGGTTATATTACGTTATTGATATATATAAAGGTCCCACGGAGACGGAGAAGCCAACTCGCCAGGAATGTTGTGAAATATTACTCCGGAGATGTTAGGTTGGGTTAGGTTATGCTATATTACGTTATTGATGTATATGAAGGTCAAACGGAGACGTAGAGGCCAACTCGCCAGGAATGATGTCAAATATTACCGCCGAGATGTTAGGTTGGGTTAGGTTAGGTTATATTACGTTATTGATGTATATGAAGGTCAAACGGAGACGTAGAGGCCAACTCGCCAGGAATTATGTCAAATATTACCGCCGAGATGTTAGGTTGGGTTAGGTTAGGTTATATTACGTTATTGATATATATAAAGGTCCCACGGAGACGGAGAAGCCAACTCGCCAGGAATGATGTCAAATATTACCGCTGAGATGTTAGGTTGGGTTAGGTTAGGTTATATTACGTTATTGATGTATATAAAGGTCAAACGGAGACGTAGAGGCCAACTCGCCAGGAATGATGTCAAAAATTACCGCCGAGATGTTAGGTTGGGTTAGGTTATGTTATGTTACGTTATTGATGTATATAAATGTCCCACGGAGACGGAGAAGCCAACTCGCCAGGAATGATGTCAAATATTACCGCCGAGATGTTAGGCTGGGTTAGGTTAGGTTACATTACGTCATTGATGTATATAAAGGTCCCACGGAGTCGTAGAGGCCAACTCGCCAGGAATATTGTACAATATTACCGCCGAGATTATAGGTTGGGTTAGGTTAGGTTATATTTCGTTATTGATGTATATGAAGGTCCCACGGAGACGGAGAGGCCAACAAGACAGGAATGTGGTCAAATATTACCGCCGAGATGTTAGGTTGGGTTAGGTTAGGTTATATTACGTTATTGATGTAAATAAAGTTCTCACGGAGAAGGAGAAGCCAACTCGCCAGGAATGTTTTCAAATATTACCGCCGAGATGATACGTTGGTTTAGGCTAGGTTATATTACGTTATTGATGTATATAAAGGTCCCACGGAGACGGAGAAGCCAACTCGCCAGGAATGTTGTCAAATATTACCGCCGAGATGTTAGGTTGGGTTAGGTTATGTTATGTTACGTTATTGATGTATATAAAGGTCCGACGGAGACGTATAGGCCGACTCGCCAGGAATGGTGCAAAATATTACCGCCGAGATGTTAGGTTGGGTTAGGTTAGGTTATATTACGTTATTGATGTATATAAAGGTCCCACGGAGATGTAGGGGCCAACAAGACAGGAATGTGGTCAAATAATACCGCCGAGATGTTAGGTTGGGTTAGGTTAGGTTACATTACGTTATTGATATATATAAAGGTCCCACGGAGACGTGGAGGCCAACTCGGCAGGAATGATTTCAAATATCACCGCCGAGATGTTAGATTGGGTTAGGTTAGGTTATATAACGTATTGATGTATATAAAGGTCCCACGGAGTCGTAGAGGCCAACTCGCCAGGAATATTGTACAATATTACCGCCGAGATGATAGGTTGGGTTAGGTTAGGTTATATTTCGTTATTGATGTATATGAAGGACCCACGGAGACGGAGAGGCCAACAAGCCAGGAATGTGGTCAAATATTACCGCCGAGATGTTAGGTTGGGTTAGGTTAGGTTATATTACGTTATTGATGTATATGAAGGTCAAACGGAGACGTAGAGGCCAACTCGCCAGGAATGATGTCAAATATTACCGCCGAGATGTTAGATTGGGTTAG
This sequence comes from Xylocopa violacea, assembly GCA_963969225.1. Classification (NCBI taxonomy): domain Eukaryota; kingdom Metazoa; phylum Arthropoda; class Insecta; order Hymenoptera; family Apidae; genus Xylocopa; species Xylocopa violacea. The sequence continues at coordinate 7,953,677 of CAXAJV010000016.1, read as the reverse complement.
GTTAGGTTATATTACGTTATTGATGTATATAAAGGTCCCACGGAGACGTAGAGGCCAACAAGCCAGGAATGTGGTCAAATATTACCGCCGAGATGTTAGGTTGGGTTAGGTTAGGTTATATTACGTTATTGATGTAAATAAAGTTCCCACAGAGACGGAGAAGCCAACTCGCCAGGAATGTTTTCAAATATTACCGCCGAGATGATAGGTTGGTTTAGGCTAGGTTATATTACGTTATTGATGTATATAAAGGTCCCACGGAGACGGAGAAGCCAACTCGCCAGGAATGTTGTCAAATATTACCGCCGAGATGTTAGCTTGGGTTAGGTTAGGTTATATTACGTTATTGATGTATATAAAGGTCAAACGGAGACGTAGAGGCCAACTCGCCAGGAATTATGTCAAATATTACCGCCGAGATGTTAGGTTGGGTTAGGTTGGGTTATATTACGTTCTTTATGTAAATGAAGGTCAAACGGAGACGCAGAGGCGAACTCGGCAGGAATGATGTCAAATATTACCGCCGAGATGTTAGGTTGGGTTAGGTTAGGTTATATTACGTTATTGATATATATAAAGGTCCCACGGAGACGTAGAGGCCAACTCGCCAGGAATGATGTCAAATATTACCGCTGAGATGTTAGGTTGGGTTAGGTTAGGTTATATTACGTTATTGATGTATATGAAGGTCCCACGGAGACGGAGAGGCCAACAAGACAGGAATGTGGTCAAATATTACCGCCGAGATGTTAGGTTGGGTTAGGTTAGGTTATATTACGTTATTGATGTAAATAAAGTTCCCACGGAGACGGAGAAGCCAACTCGCCAGGAATGTTTTCAAATATTACCGCCGAGATGTTAGGTTGGGTTAGGTTATGTTATGTTACGTTATTGATGTATATAAAGGTCCGACGGAGACGTATAGGCCGACTCGCCAGGAATGGTGCAAAATATTACCGCCGAGATGTTAGGTTGGGTTAGGTTAGGTTATATTACGTTATTGATGTATATAAAGGTCCCACGGAGATGTAGGGGCCAACAAGACAGGAATGTGGTCAAATAATACCGCCGAGATGTTAGGTTGGGTTAGGTTAGGTTACATTACGTTATTGATATATATAAAGGTTCAACGGAGACGTAGAGGCCAACTCGCCAGGAATGATGTCAAATGTTACCGCCGAGATGATAGGTTGGGTTAGGTTAGGTTATATTACGTTATTGATGTATATAAAGGTCCCACGGGGACATAGAGGCCAACTCGCCAGGAATGTTGTCAAATATTACCGCCGAGATGATAGGTTGGGTTAGGTTACGTTATATTAAGTTATTGATGTATATGAAGGTCAAACGGAGACGTAAAGGCCAACTCGCCAGGAATTATGTCAAATATTACCGCCGAGATGTTAGGTTGGGTTAGGTTAGGTTATATTACGTTAATGATATATATAAAGGTCCCACGAAGACGGAGAAGCCAACTCGCCAGGAATGATGTCAAATATTACCGCCGAGATGTTAGGTTGGGTTAGGTTAGGTTATATTACGTTATTGATGTAAATAAAGTTCCCACAGAGACGGAGAAGCCAACTCGCCAGGAATTATGTCAAATATTACCGCCGAGATGATAGGTTGGTTTAGGCTAGGTTATATTACGTTATTGATGTATATAAAGGTCCCACGGAGACGGAGAAGCCAACTCGCCAGGAATGTTGTCAAATATTACCGCCGAGATGTTAGGTTGGGTTAGGTTATGTTATGTTACGTTATTGATGTATATAAATGTCCCACGGAGATGGAGAAGCCAACTCGCCAGGAATGTTGTCAAATATTACCGCCGAGATGATAGGTTGGGTTAGGTTACGTTATATTAAGTTATTGATGTATATGAAGGTCAAACGGAGACGTAGAGGCCAACTCGCCAGGAATTATGTCAAATATTACCGCTGAGATGTTAGGTTGGGTTAGGTTAGGTTATATTACGTTATTGATGTATATAAAGGTCAAACGGAGACTTAGAGGCCAACTCGCCAGGAATGATGTCATAAATTACCGCCGAGACGTTAGGTTGGGTTAGGTTATGTTATGTTACGTTATTGATGTATATAAATGTCCCACGGAGACGGAGAAGCCAACTCGCCAGGAATGATGTCAAATATTACCGCCGAGATGTTAGGCTGGGTTAGGTTAGGTTACATTACGTCATTTATGTATATAAAGGTCCCACGGAGTCGTAGAGGCCAACTCGCCAGGAATATTGTACAATATTACCGCCGAGATTATAGGTTGGGTTAGGTTAGGTTATATTTCGTTATTGATGTATATGAAGGTCCCACGGAGACGGAGAGGCCAACAAGACAGGAATGTGGTCAAATATTACCGCCGAGATGTTAGGTTGGGTTAGGTTAGGTTATATTACGTTATTGATGTAAATAAAGTTCTCACGGAGAAGGAGAAGCCAACTCGCCAGGAATGTTTTCAAATATTACCGCCGAGATGATACGTTGGTTTAGGCTAGGTTATATTACGTTATTGATGTATATAAAGGTCCCACGGAGACGGAGAAGCCAACTCGACAGGAATGTTGTCAAATATTACCGCCGAGATGTTAGGTTGGGTTAGGTTATGTTATGTTACGTTATTGATGTATATAAAGGTCCGACGGAGACGTATAGGCCGACTCGCCAGGAATGGTGCAAAATATTACCGCCGAGATGTTAGGTTGGGTTAGGTTAGGTTATATTACGTTGTTGATGTATATAAAGGTCCCACGGAGATGTAGGGGCCAACAAGACAGGAATGTGGTCAAATAATACCGCCGAGATGTTAGGTTGGGTTAGGTTAGGTTACATTACGTTATTGATATATATAAAGGTCCCACGGAGACGTGGAGGCCAACTCGGCAGGAATGATTTCAAATATCACCGCCGAGATGTTAGATTGGGTTAGGTTAGGTTATATTACGTTATTGATGTATATAAAGGTCCCACGGAGTCGTAGAGGCCAACTCGCCAGGAATATTGTACAATATTACCGCCGAGATGATAGGTTGGGTTAGGTTAGGTTATATTTCGTTATTGATGTATATGAAGGTCCCACGGAGACGGAGAAGCCAACTCGCCAGGAATGTTTTCAAATATTACCGCCGAGATGATAGGTTGGTTTAGGCTAGGTTATATTACGTTATTGATGTATATAAAGGTCCCACGGAGACGGAGAAGCCAACTCGCCAGGAATGTTGTCAAATATCACCGCCGAGATGTTAGGTTGGGTTAGGTTATGTTATGTTACGTTATTGATGTATATAAATGTCCCACGGAGATGGAGAAGCCAACTCGCCAGGAATGTTGTCAAATATTACCGCCGAGATGATAGGTTGGGTTAGGTGACGTTATATTAAGTTATTGATGTATATGAAGGTCAAACGGAGACGTAGAGGCCAACTCGCCAGGAATTATGTCAAATATTACCGCCGAGATGTTAGGTTGGGTTAGGTTAGGTTATATTACGTTCTTGACGTAAATGAAGGTTAAACGGAGACGCAGAGGCGAACTCGGCAGGAATGATGTCAAATATTACCGCCGAGATGTTAGGTTGGGTTAGGTTAGGTTATATTACGTTATTGATATATATAAGGGTCCCACGGAGACGGAGAGGCCAACAAGACAGGAATGTGGTCAAATATTACCGCCGAGATGTTAGGTTGGGTTAGGTTAGGTTATATTACGTTATTGATGTAAATAGAGTTCCCACGGAGACGGAGAAGCCAACTCGCCAGGAATGTTTTCAAATATTACCGCCGAGATGATCGGTTGGTTTAGGCTAGGTTATATTACGTTATTGATGTATATAAAGGTCCCACGGAGACGGAGAAGCCAACTCGCCAGGAATGTTGTCAAATATTACCGCCGAGATGTTAGGTTGGGTTAGGTTATGTTATGTTACGTTATTGATGTATATAAAGGTCCGACGGAGACGTATAGGCCGACTCGCCAGGAGTGGTGCAAAATATTACCGCCGAGATGTTAGGTTGGGTTAGGTTAGGTTATATTACGTTATTGATGTATATAAAGGTCCCACGGAGATGTAGGGGCCAACAAGACAGGAATGTGGTCAAATAATACCGCCGAGATGTTAGGTTGGGTTAGGCTAGGTTATATTACGTTATTGATGTATATAAAGGTCCCACGGAGACGGAGAAGCCAACTCGCCAGGAATGTTGTCAAATATCACCGCCGAGATGTTAGGTTGGGTTAGGTTATGTTATGTTACGTTATTGATGTATATAAATGTCCCACGGAGATGGAGAAGCCAACTCGCCAGGAATGTTGTCAAATATTACCGCCGAGATGATAGGTTGGGTTAGGTTACGTTATATTAAGTTATTGATGTATATGAAGGTCAAACGGAGACGTAGAGGCCAACTCGCCAGGAATTATGTCAAATATTACCGCCGAGATGTTAGGTTGGGTTAGGTTAGGTTATATTACGTTCTTGACGTAAATGAAGGTCAAACGGAGACGCAGAGGCGAACTCGGCAGGAATGATGTCAAATATTACCGCCGAGATGTTAGGTTGGGTTAGGTTAGGTTATATTACGTTATTGATATATATAAGGGTCCCACGGAGACGGAGAGGCCAACAAGACAGGAATGTGGTCAAATATTACCGCCGAGATGTTAGGTTGGGTTAGGTTAGGTTATATTACGTTATTGATGTAAATAGAGTTCCCACGGAGACGGAGAAGCCAACTCGCCAGGAATGTTTTCAAATATTACCGCCGAGATGATCGGTTGGTTTAGGCTAGGTTATATTACGTTATTGATGTATATAAAGGTCCCACGGAGACGGAGAAGCCAACTCGCCAGGAATGTTGTCAAATATTACCGCCGAGATGTTAGGTTGGGTTAGGTTATGTTATGTTACGTTATTGATGTATATAAAGGTCCGACGGAGACGTATAGGCCGACTCGCCAGGAATGGTGCAAAATATTACCGCCGAGATGTTAGGTTGGGTTAGGTTAGGTTATATTACGTTATTGATGTATATAAAGGTCCCACGGAGATGTAGGGGCCAACAAGACAGGAATGTGGTCAAATAATACCGCCGAGATGTTAGGTTGGGTTAGGTTAGGTTACATTACGTTATTGATATATATAAAGGTCCCACGGAGACGTGGAGGCCAACTCGGCAGGAATGATTTCAAATATCACCGCCGAGATGTTAGGTTGGGTTAGGTTAGGTTATATTACGTTATTGATGTATATAAAGGTCCCACGGAGACGTAGAGGCCAAAGCCAGGAATGTGGTCAAATATTACCGCCGAGATGTTAGGTTGGGTTAGGTTAGGTTATATTACGTTATTGATGTATATAAAGGTCCCACGGAGACGTAGAGGCCAACTCGCCAGGAATGATGTCAAATATTACCGCCGAGATGTTAGGTTGGTTTAGGTTAGGTTATATTACGTTATAGATGTATATAAAGGTCCCACGGAGACGGAGAAGCCAACTCGCCAGGAATGTTGTGAAATATTACTCCGGAGATGTTAGGTTGGGTTAGGTTATGCTATATTACGTTATTGATGTATATGAAGGTCAAACGGAGACGTAGAGGCCAACTCGTCAGGAATGATGTCAAATATTACCGCCGAGATGTTAGGTTGGGTTAGGTTAGGTTATATTACGTTATTGATGTATATGAAGGTCAACCGGAGACGTAGAGGCCAACTCGCCAGGAATGATGTCAAATATTACCGCCGAGATGTTAGGTTGGGTTAGGTTAGGTTATATTACGTTATTGATGTATATGAAGGTCAAACGGAGACGTAGAGGCCAACTCGCCAGGAATTATGTCAAATATTACCGCCGAGATGTTAGGTTGGGTTAGGTTAGGTTATATTACGTTATTGATATATATAAAGGTCCCACGGAGACGGAGAAGCCAACTCGCCAGGAATGATGTCAAATATTACCGCTGAGATGTTAGGTTGGGTTAGGTTAGGTTATATTACGTTATTGATGTATATAAAGGTCAAACGGAGACGTAGAGGCCAACTCGCCAGGAATGATGTCAAAAATTACCGCCGAGATGTTAGGTTGGGTTAGGTTATGTTATGTTACGTTATTGATGTATATAAATGTCCCACGGAGACGGAGAAGCCAACTCGCCAGGAATGATGTCAAATATTACCGCCGAGATGTTAGGCTGGGTTAGGTTAGGTTACATTACGTCATTGATGTATATAAAGGTCCCACGGAGTCGTAGAGGCCAACTCGCCAGGAATATTGTACAATATTACCGCCGAGATGATAGGTTGGGTTAGGTTAGGTTATATTTCGTTATTGATGTATATGAAGGTCCCACGGAGACGGAGAGGCCAACAAGCCAGGAATGTGGTCAAATATTACCGCCGAGATGTTAGGTTGGGTTAGGTTAGGTTATATTACGTTATTGATGTAAATAAAGTTCTCACGGAGAAGGAGAAGCCAACTCGCCAGGAATGTTTTCAAATATTACCGCCGAGATGATACGTTGGTTTAGGCTAGGTTATATTACGTTATTGATGTATATAAAGGTCCCACGGAGACGGAGAAGCCAACTCGACAGGAATGTTGTCAAATATTACCGCCGAGATGTTAGGTTGGGTTAGGTTATGTTATGTTACGTTATTGATGTATATAAAGGTCCGACGGAGACGTATAGGCCGACTCGCCAGGAATGGTGCAAAATATTACCGCCGAGATGTTAGGTTGGGTTAGGTTAGGTTATATTACGTTATTGATGTATATAAAGGTCCCACGGAGATGTAGGGGCCAACAAGACAGGAATGTGGTCAAATAATACCGCCGAGATGTTAGGTTGGGTTAGGTTAGGTTACATTACGTTATTGATATATATAAAGGTCCCACGGAGACGTGGAGGCCAACTCGGCAGGAATGATTTCAAATATCACCGCCGAGATGTTAGATTGGGTTAGGTTAGGTTATATTACGTTATTGATGTATATAAAGGTCCCACGGAGTCGTAGAGGCCAACTCGCCAGGAATATTGTACAATATTACCGCCGAGATGATAGGTTGGGTTAGGTTAGGTTATATTTCGTTATTGATGTATATGAAGGTCCCACGGAGACGGAGAAGCCAACTCGCCAGGAATGTTTTCAAATATTACCGCCGAGATGATAGGTTGGTTTAGGCTAGGTTATATTACGTTATTGATGTATATAAAGGTCCCACGGAGACGGAGAAGCCAACTCGCCAGGAATGTTGTCAAATATCACCGCCGAGATGTTAGGTTGGGTTAGGTTATGTTATGTTACGTTATTGATGTATATAAATGTCCCACGGAGATGGAGAAGCCAACTCGCCAGGAATGTTGTCAAATATTACCGCCGAGATGATAGGTTGGGTTAGGTTACGTTATATTAAGTTATTGATGTATATGAAGGTCAAACGGAGACGTAGAGGCCAACTCGCCAGGAATTATGTCAAATATTACCGCCGAGATGTTACGTTGGGTTAGGTTAGGTTATATTACGTTCTTGACGTAAATGAAGGTCAAACGGAGACGCAGAGGCGAACTCGGCAGGAATGATGTCAAATATTACCGCCGAGATGTTAGGTTGGTTTAGGTTAGGTTATATTACGTTATAGATGTATATAAAGGTCCCACGGAGACGGAGAAGCCAACTCGCCAGGAATGTTGTGAAATATTACTCCGGAGATGTTAGGTTGGGTTAGGTTATGCTATATTACGTTATTGATGTATATGAAGGTCAAACGGAGACGTAGAGGCCAACTCGCCAGGAATGATGTCAAATATTACCGCCGAGATGTTAGGTTGGGTTAGGTTAGGTTATATTACGTTATTGATATATATGAAGGTCAACCGGAGACGTAGAGGCCAACTCGCCAGGAATGATGTCAAATATTACCGCCGAGATGTTAGGTTGGCTTAGGTTAGGTTATATTACGTTATTGATGTATATGAAGGTCAAACGGAGACGTAGAGGCCAACTCGCCAGGAATTATGTCAAATATTACCGCCGAGATGTTAGGTTGGGTTAGGTTAGGTTATATTACGTTATTGATATATATAAAGGTCCCACGGAGACGGAGAAGCCAACTCGCCAGGAATGATGTCAAATATTACCGCTGAGATGTTAGGTTGGGTTAGGTTAGGTTATATTACGTTATTGATGTATATAAAGGTCAAACGGAGACGTAGAGGCCAACTCGCCAGGAATGATGTCAAAAATTACCGCCGAGATGTTAGGTTGGGTTAGGTTATGTTATGTTACGTTATTGATGTATATAAATGTCCCACGGAGACGGAGAAGCCAACTCGCCAGGAATGATGTCAAATATTACCGCCGAGATGTTAGGCTGGGTTAGGTTAGGTTACATTACGTCATTGATGTATATAAAGGTCCCACGGAGTCGTAGAGGCCAACTCGCCAGGAATATTGTACAATATTACCGCCGAGATTATAGGTTGGGTTAGGTTAGGTTATATTTCGTTATTGATGTATATGAAGGTCCCACGGAGACGGAGAGGCCAACAAGACAGGAATGTGGTCAAATATTACCGCCGAGATGTTAGGTTGGGTTAGGTTAGGTTATATTACGTTATTGATGTAAATAAAGTTCTCACGGAGAAGGAGAAGCCAACTCGCCAGGAATGTTTTCAAATATTACCGCCGAGATGATACGTTGGTTTAGGCTAGGTTATATTACGTTATTGATGTATATAAAGGTCCCACGGAGACGGAGAAGCCAACTCGCCAGGAATGTTGTCAAATATTACCGCCGAGATGTTAGGTTGGGTTAGGTTATGTTATGTTACGTTATTGATGTATATAAAGGTCCGACGGAGACGTATAGGCCGACTCGCCAGGAATGGTGCAAAATATTACCGCCGAGATGTTAGGTTGGGTTAGGTTAGGTTATATTACGTTATTGATGTATATAAAGGTCCCACGGAGATGTAGGGGCCAACAAGACAGGAATGTGGTCAAATAATACCGCCGAGATGTTAGGTTGGGTTAGGTTAGGTTACATTACGTTATTGATATATATAAAGGTCCCACGGAGACGTGGAGGCCAACTCGGCAGGAATGATTTCAAATATCACCGCCGAGATGTTAGATTGGGTTAGGTTAGGTTATATTACGTTATTGATGTATATAAAGGTCCCACGGAGTCGTAGAGGCCAACTCGCCAGGAATATTGTACAATATTACCGCCGAGATGATAGGTTGGGTTAGGTTAGGTTATATTTCGTTATTGATGTATATGAAGGTCCCACGGAGACGGAGAGGCCAACAAGCCAGGAATGTGGTCAAATATTACCGCCGAGATGTAAGGTTGGGTTAGGTTAGGTTATATTACGTTATTGATGTATATGAAGGTCAAACGGAGACGTAGAGGCCAACTCGCCAGGAATGATGTCAAATATTACCGCCGAGATGTTAGATTGGGTTAGGTTAGGTTATATTACGTTATTGATGTATATAAAGGTCCCACGGAGACGTAGAGGCCAACAAGCCAGGAATGTGGTCAAATATTACCGCCGAGATGTTAGGTTGGGTTAGGTTAGGTTATATTACGTTATTGATGTAAATAAAGTTCCCACAGAGACGGAGAAGCCAACTCGCCAGGAATGTTTTCAAATATTACCGCCGAGATGATAGGTTGGTTTAGGCTAGGTTATATTACGTTATTGATGTATATAAAGGTCCCACGGAGACGGAGAAGCCAACTCGCCAGGAATGTTGTCAAATATTACCGCCGAGATGTTAGGTTGGGTTAGGTTATGTTATGTTACGTTATTGATGTATATAAATGTCCCACGGAGATGGAGAAGCCAACTCGCCAGGAATGTTGTCAAATATTACCGCCGAGATGTTAGCTTGGGTTAGGTTAGGTTATATTACGTTATTGATGTATATAAAGGTCAAACGGAGACGTAGAGGCCAACTCGCCAGGAATTATGTCAAATATTACCGCCGAGATGTTAGGTTGGGTTAGGTTGGGTTATATTACGTTCTTTATGTAAATGAAGGTCAAACGGAGACGCAGAGGCGAACTCGGCAGGAATGATGTCAAATATTACCGCCGAGATGTTAGGTTGGGTTAGGTTAGGTTATATTACGTTATTGATATATATAAAGGTCCCACGGAGACGTAGAGGCCAACTCGCCAGGAATGATGTCAAATATTACCGCTGAGATGTTAGGTTGGGTTAGGTTAGGTTATATTACGTTATTGATGTATATGAAGGTCCCACGGAGACGGAGAGGCCAACAGGACAGGAATGTGGTCAAATATTACCGCCGAGATGTTAGGTTGGGTTAGGTTAGGTTATATTACGTTATTGATGTAAATAAAGTTCCCACGGAGACGGAGAAGCCAACTCGCCAGGAATGTTTTCAAATATTACCGCCGAGACGTTAGGTTGGGTTAGGTTATGTTATGTTACGTTATTGATGTATATAAAGGTCCGACGGAGACGTATAGGCCGACTCGCCAGGAATGGTGCAAAATATTACCGCCGAGATGTTAGGTTGGGTTAGGTTAGGTTATATTACGTTATTGATGTATATAAAGGTCCCACGGAGATGTAGGGGCCAACAAGACAGGAATGTGGTCAAATAATACCGCCGAGATGTTAGGTTGGGTTAGGTTAGGTTACATTACGTTATTGATATATATAAAGGTTCAACGGAGACGTAGAGGCCAACTCGCCAGGAATGATGTCAAATGTTACCGCCGAGATGATAGGTTGGGTTAGGTTAGGTTATATTACGTTATTGATGTATATAAAGGTCCCACGGGGACATAGAGGCCAACTCGCCAGGAATGTTGTCAAATATTACCGCCGAGATGATAGGTTGGGTTAGGTTACGTTATATTAAGTTATTGATGTATATGAAGGTCAAACGGAGACGTAAAGGCCAACTCGCCAGGAATGTTTTCAAATATTACCGCCGAGATGATCGGTTGGTTTAGGCTAGGTTATATTACGTTATTGATGTATATAAAGGTCCCACGGAGACGGAGAAGCCAACTCGCCAGGAATGTTGTCAAATATTACCGCCGAGATGTTAGGTTGGGTTAGGTTATGTTATGTTACGTTATTGATGTATATAAAGGTCCGACGGAGACGTATAGGCCGACTCGCCAGGAGTGGTGCAAAATATTACCGCCGAGATGTTAGGTTGGGTTAGGTTAGGTTATATTACGTTATTGATGTATATAAAGGTCCCACGGAGATGTAGGGGCCAACAAGACAGGAATGTGGTCAAATAATACCGCCGAGATGTTAGGTTGGGTTAGGTTAGGTTATATTACGTTATTGATGTAAATAGAGTTCCCACGGAGACGGAGAAGCCAACTCGCCAGGAATGTTTTCAAATATTACCGCCGAGATGATCGGTTGGTTTAGGCTAGGTTATATTACGTTATTGATGTATATAAAGGTCCCACGGAGACGGAGAAGCCAACTCGCCAGGAATGTTGTCAAATATTACCGCCGAGATGTTAGGTTGGGTTAGGTTATGTTATGTTACGTTATTGATGTATATAAAGGTCCGACGGAGACGTATAGGCCGACTCGCCAGGAATGGTGCAAAATATTACCGCCGAGATGTTAGGTTGGGTTAGGTTAGGTTATATTACGTTATTGATGTATATAAAGGTCCCACGGAGATGTAGGGGCCAACAAGACAGGAATGTGGTCAAATAATACCGCCGAGATGTTAGGTTGGGTTAGGTTAGGTTACATTACGTTATTGATATATATAAAGGTCCCACGGAGACGTGGAGGCCAACTCGGCAGGAATGATTTCAAATATCACCGCCGAGATGTTAGGTTGGGTTAGGTTAGGTTATATTACGTTATTGATGTATATAAAGGTCCCACGGAGACGTAGAGGCCAAAGCCAGGAATGTGGTCAAATATTACCGCCGAGATGTTAGGTTGGGTTAGGTTAGGTTATATTACGTTATTGATGTATATAAAGGTCCCACGGAGACGTAGAGGCCAACTCGCCAGGAATGATGTCAAATATTACCGCCGAGATGTTAGGTTGGTTTAGGTTAGGTTATATTACGTTATAGATGTATATAAAGGTCCCACGGAGACGGAGAAGCCAACTCGCCAGGAATGTAGTGAAATATTACTCCGGAGATGTTAGGTTGGGTTAGGTTATGCTATATTACGTTATTGATGTATATGAAGGTCAAACGGAGACGTAGAGGCCAACTCGCCAGGAATGATGTCAAATATTACCGCCGAGATGTTAGGTTGGGTTAGGTTAGGTTATATTACGTTATTGATGTATATGAAGGTCAAACGGAGACGTAGAGGCCAACTCGCCAGGAATTATGTCAAATATTACCGCCGAGATGTTAGGTTGGGTTAGGTTAGGTTATATTACGTTATTGATATATATAAAGGTCCCACGGAGACGGAGAAGCCAACTCGCCAGGAATGATGTCAAATATTACCGCTGAGATGTTAGGTTGGGTTAGGTTAGGTTATATTACGTTATTGATGTATATAAAGGTCAAACGGAGACGTAGAGGCCAACTCGCCAGGAATGATGTCATAAATTACCGCCGAGATGTTAGGTTGGGTTAGGTTATGTTATGTTACGTTATTGATGTATATAAATGTCCCACGGAGACGGAGAAGCCAACTCGCCAGGAATGATGTCAAATATTACCGCCGAGATGTTAGGCTGGGTTAGGTTAGGTTACATTACGTCATTGATGTATATAAAGGTCCCACGGAGTCGTAGAGGCCAACTCGCCAGGAATATTGTACAATATTACCGCCGAGATAATAGGTTGGGTTAGGTTAGGTTATATTTCGTTATTGATGTATATGAAGGTCCCACGGAGACGGAGAGGCCAACAAGACAGGAATGTGGTCAAATATTACCGCCGAGATGTTAGGTTGGGTTAGGTTAGGTTATATTACGTTATTGATGTAAATAAAGTTCTCACGGAGAAGGAGAAGCCAACTCGCCAGGAATGTTTTCAAATATTACCGCCGAGATGATACGTTGGTTTAGGCTAGGTTATATTACGTTATTGATGTATATAAAGGTCCCACGGAGACGGAGAAGCCAACTCGACAGGAATGTTGTCAAATATTACCGCCGAGATGTTAGGTTGGGTTAGGTTATGTTATGTTACGTTATTGATGTATATAAAGGTCCGACGGAGACGTATAGGCCGACTCGCCAGGAATGGTGCAAAATATTACCGCCGAGATGTTAGGTTGGGTTAGGTTAGGTTATATTACGTTATTGATGTATATAAAGGTCCCACGGAGATGTAGGGGCCAACAAGACAGGAATGTGGTCAAATAATACCGCCGAGATGTTAGGTTGGGTTAGGTTAGGTTACATTACGTTATTGATATATATAAAGGTCCCACGGAGACGTGGAGGCCAACTCGGCAGGAATGATTTCAAATATCACCGCCGAGATGTTAGATTGGGTTAGGTTAGGTTATATTACGTTATTGATGTATATAAAGGTCCCACGGAGTCGTAGAGGCCAACTCGCCAGGAATATTGTACAATATTACCGCCGAGATGATAGGTTGGGTTAGGTTAGGTTATATTTCGTTATTGATGTATATGAAGGTCCCACGGAGACGGAGAAGCCAACTCGCCAGGAATGTTTTCAAATATTACCGCCGAGATGATAGGTTGGTTTAGGCTAGGTTATATTACGTTATTGATGTATATAAAGGTCCCACGGAGACGGAGAAGCCAACTCGCCAGGAATGTTGTCAAATATCACCGCCGAGATGTTAGGTTGGGTTAGGTTATGTTATGTTACGTTATTGATGTATATAAATGTCCCACGGAGATGGAGAAGCCAACTCGCCAGGAATGTTGTCAAATATTACCGCCGAGATGATAGGTTGGGTTAGGTTACGTTATATTAAGTTATTGATGTATATGAAGGTCAAACGGAGACGTAGAGGCCAACTCGCCAGGAATTATGTCAAATATTACCGCCGAGATGTTAGGTTGGGTTAGGTTAGGTTATATTACGTTCTTGACGTAAATGAAGGTCAAACGGAGACGCAGAGGCGAACTCGGCAGGAATGATGTCAAATATTACCGCCGAGATGTTAGGTTGGGTTAGGTTAGGTTATATTACGTTATTGATATATATAAGGGTCCCACGGAGACGGAGAGGCCAACAAGACAGGAATGTGGTCAAATATTACCGCCGAGATGTTAGGTTGGGTTAGGTTAGGTTATATTACGTTATTGATGTAAATAGAGTTCCCACGGAGACGGAGAAGCCAACTCGCCAGGAATGTTTTCAAATATTACCGCCGAGATGATCGGTTGGTTTAGGCTAGGTTATATTACGTTATTGATGTATATAAAGGTCCCACGGAGACGGAGAAGCCAACTCGCCAGGAATGTTGTCAAATATTACCGCCGAGATGTTAGGTTGGGTTAGGTTATGTTATGTTACGTTATTGATGTATATAAAGGTCCGACGGAGACGTATAGGCCGACTCGCCAGGAATGGTGCAAAATATTACCGCCGAGATGTTAGGTTGGGTTAGGTTAGGTTATATTACGTTATTGATGTATATAAAGGTCCCACGGAGATGTAGGGGCCAACAAGACAGGAATGTGGTCAAATAATACCGCCGAGATGTTAGGTTGGGTTAGGTTAGGTTACATTACGTTATTGATATATATAAAGGTCCCACGGAGACGTGGAGGCCAACTCGGCAGGAATGATTTCAAATATCACCGCCGAGATGTTAGGTTGGGTTAGGTTAGGTTATATTACGTTATTGATGTATATAAAGGTCCCACGGAGACGTAGAGGCCAAAGCCAGGAATGTGGTCAAATATTACCGCCGAGATGTTAGGTTGGGTTAGGTTAGGTTATATTACGTTATTGATGTATATCAAGGTCCCACGGAGACGTAGAGGCCAACTCGCCAGGAATGATGTCAAATATTACCGCCGAGATGTTAGGTTGGTTTAGGTTAGGTTATATTACGTTATAGATGTATATAAAGGTCCCACGGAGACGGAGAAGCCAACTCGCCAGGAATGTTGTGAAATATTACTCCGGAGATGTTAGGTTGGGTTAGGTTATGCTATATTACGTTATTGATGTATATGAAGGTCAAACGGAGACGTAGAGGCCAACTCGCCAGGAATGATGTCAAATATTACCGCCGAGATGTTAGGTTGGGTTAGGTTAGGTTATATTACGTTATTGATGTATATGAAGGTCAACCGGAGACGTAGAGGCCAACTCGCCAGGAATGATGTCAAATATTACCGCCGAGATGTTAGGTTGGGTTAGGTTAGGTTATATTACGTTATTGATGTATATGAAGGTCAAACGGAGACGTAGAGGCCAACTCGCCAGGAATTATGTCAAATATTACCGCCGAGATGTTAGGTTGGGTTAGGTTAGGTTATATTACGTTATTGATATATATAAAGGTCCCACGGAGACGGAGAAACCAACTCGCCAGGAATGATGTCAAATATTACCGCTGAGATGTTAGGTTGGGTTAGGTTAGGTTATATTACGTTATTGATGTATATAAAGGTCAAACGGAGACGTAGAGGCCAACTCGCCAGGAATGATGTCAAAAATTACCGCCGAGATGTTAGGTTGGGTTAGGTTATGTTATGTTACGTTATTGATGTATATAAATGTCCCACGGAGACGGAGAAGCCAACTCGCCAGGAATGATGTCAAATATTACCGCCGAGATGTTAGGCTGGGTTAGGTTAGGTTACATTACGTCATTGATGTATATAAAGGTCCCACGGAGTCGTAGAGGCCAACTCGCCAGGAATATTGTACAATATTACCGCCGAGATTATAGGTTGGGTTAGGTTAGGTTATATTTCGTTATTGATGTATATGAAGGTCCCACGGAGACGGAGAGGCCAACAAGACAGGAATGTGGTCAAATATTACCGCCGAGATGTTAGGTTGGGTTAGGTTAGGTTATATTACGTTATTGATGTAAATAAAGTTCTCACGGAGAAGGAGAAGCCAACTCGCCAGGAATGTTTTCAAATATTACCGCCGAGATGATACGTTGGTTTAGGCTAGGTTATATTACGTTATTGATGTATATAAAGGTCCCACGGAGACGGAGAAGCCAACTCGCCAGGAATGTTGTCAAATATTACCGCCGAGATGTTAGGTTGGGTTAGGTTATGTTATGTTACGTTATTGATGTATATAAAGGTCCGACGGAGACGTATAGGCCGACTCGCCAGGAATGGTGCAAAATATTACCGCCGAGATGTTAGGTTGGGTTAGGTTAGGTTATATTACGTTATTGATGTATATAAAGGTCCCACGGAGATGTAGGGGCCAACAAGACAGGAATGTGGTCAAATAATACCGCCGAGATGTTAGGTTGGGTTAGGTTAGGTTACATTACGTTATTGATATATATAAAGGTCCCACGGAGACGTGGAGGCCAACTCGGCAGGAATGATTTCAAATATCACCGCCGAGATGTTAGATTGGGTTAGGTTAGGTTATATTACGTTATTGATGTATATAAAGGTCCCACGGAGTCGTAGAGGCCAACTCGCCAGGAATATTGTACAATATTACCGCCGAGATGATAGGTTGGGTTAGGTTAGGTTATATTTCGTTATTGATGTATATGAAGGTCCCACGGAGACGGAGAGGCCAACAAGCCAGGAATGTGGTCAAATATTACCGCCGAGATGTAAGGTTGGGTTAGGTTAGGTTATATTACGTTATTGATGTATATGAAGGTCAAACGGAGACGTAGAGGCCAACTCGCCAGGAATGATGTCAAATATTACCGCCGAGATGTTAGATTGGGTTAGGTTAGGTTATATTACGTTATTGATGTATATAAAGGTCCCACGGAGACGTAGAGGCCAACAAGCCAGGAATGTGGTCAAATATTACCGCCGAGATGTTAGGTTGGGTTAGGTTAGGTTATATTACGTTATTGATGTAAATAAAGTTCCCACAGAGACGGAGAAGCCAACTCGCCAGGAATGTTTTCAAATATTACCGCCGAGATGATAGGTTGGTTTAGGCTAGGTTATATTACGTTATTGATGTATATAAAGGTCCCACGGAGACGGAGAAGCCAACTCGCCAGGAATGTTGTCAAATATTACCGCCGAGATGTTAGGTTGGGTTAGGTTATGTTATGTTACGTTATTGATGTATATAAATGTCCCACGGAGATGGAGAAGCCAACTCGCCAGGAATGTTGTCAAATATTACCGCCGAGATGTTAGCTTGGGTTAGGTTAGGTTATATTACGTTATTGATGTATATAAAGGTCAAACGGAGAAGTAGAGGCCAACTCGCCAGGAATTATGTCAAATATTACCGCCGAGATGTTAGGTTGGGTTAGGTTGGGTTATATTACGTTCTTTATGTAAATGAAGGTCAAACGGAGACGCAGAGGCGAACTCGGCAGGAATGATGTCAAATATTACCGCCGAGATGTTAGGTTGGGTTAGGTTAGGTTATATTACGTTATTGATATATATAAAGGTCCCACGGAGACGTAGAGGCCAACTCGCCAGGAATGATGTCAAATATTACCGCTGAGATGTTAGGTTGGGTTAGGTTAGGTTATATTACGTTATTGATGTATATGAAGGTCCCACGGAGACGGAGAGGCCAACAGGACAGGAATGTGGTCAAATATTACCGCCGAGATGTTAGGTTGGGTTAGGTTAGGTTATATTACGTTATTGATGTAAATAAAGTTCCCACGGAGACGGAGAAGCCAACTCGCCAGGAATGTTTTCAAATATTACCGCCGAGACGTTAGGTTGGGTTAGGTTATGTTATGTTACGTTATTGATGTATATAAAGGTCCGACGGAGACGTATAGGCCGACTCGCCAGGAATGGTGCAAAATATTACCGCCGAGATGTTAGGTTGGGTTAGGTTAGGTTATATTACGTTATTGATGTATATAAAGGTCCCACGGAGATGTAGGGGCCAACAAGACAGGAATGTGGTCAAATAATACCGCCGAGATGTTAGGTTGGGTTAGGTTAGGTTACATTACGTTATTGATATATATAAAGGTTCAACGGAGACGTAGAGGCCAACTCGCCAGGAATGATGTCAAATGTTACCGCCGAGATGATAGGTTGGGTTAGGTTAGGTTATATTACGTTATTGATGTATATAAAGGTCCCACGGGGACATAGAGGCCAACTCGCCAGGAATGTTGTCAAATATTACCGCCGAGATGATAGGTTGGGTTAGGTTACGTTATATTAAGTTATTGATGTATATGAAGGTCAAACGGAGACGTAAAGGCCAACTCGCCAGGAATTATGTCAAATATTACCGCCGAGATGTTAGGTTGGGTTAGGTTAGGTTATATTACGTTAATGATATATATAAAGGTCCCACGAAGACGGAGAAGCCAACTCGCCAGGAATGATGTCAAATATTACCGCCGAGATGTTAGGTTGGGTTAGGTTAGGTTATATTACGTTATTGATGTAAATAAAGTTCCCACAGAGACGGAGAAGCCAACTCGCCAGGAATGTTTTCAAATATTACCGCCGAGATGATAGGTTGGTTTAGGCTAGGTTATATTACGTTATTGATGTATATAAAGGTCCCACGGAGACGGAGAAGCCAACTCGCCACGAATGTTGTCAAATATTACCGCCGAGATGTTAGGTTGGGTTAGGTTATGTTATGTTACGTTATTGATGTATATAAATGTCCCACGGAGATGGAGAAGCCAACTCGCCAGGAATGTTGTCAAATATTACCGCCGAGATGTTAGCTTGGGTTAGGTTAGGTTATATTACGTTATTGATGTATATAAAGGTCAAACGGAGACGTAGAGGCCAACTCGCCAGGAATTATGTCAAATATTACCGCCGAGATGTTAGGTTGGGTTAGGTTAGGTTATATTACGTTATTGATGTATATGAAGGTCAAACGGAGACGTAGAGGCCAACTCGCCAGGAATTATGTCAAATATTACCGCCGAGATGTTAGGTTGGGTTAGGTTAGGTTATATTACGTTATTGATATATATAAAGGTCCCACGGAGACGGAGAAGCCAACTCGCCAGGAATGATGTCAAATATTACCGCTGAGATGTTAGGTTGGGTTAGGTTAGGTTATATTACGTTATTGATGTATATAAAGGTCAAACGGAGACGTAGAGGCCAACTCGCCAGGAATGATGTCAAAAATTACCGCCGAGATGTTAGGTTGGGTTAGGTTATGTTATGTTACGTTATTGATGTATATAAATGTCCCACGGAGACGGAGAAGCCAACTCGCCAGGAATGATGTCAAATATTACCGCCGAGATGTTAGGCTGGGTTAGGTTAGGTTACATTACGTCATTGATGTATATAAAGGTCCCACGGAGTCGTAGAGGCCAACTCGCCAGGAATATTGTACAATATTACCGCCGAGATTATAGGTTGGGTTAGGTTAGGTTATATTTCGTTATTGATGTATATGAAGGTCCCACGGAGACGGAGAGGCCAACAAGACAGGAATGTGGTCAAATATTACCGCCGAGATGTTAGGTTGGGTTAGGTTAGGTTATATTACGTTATTGATGTAAATAAAGTTCTCACGGAGAAGGAGAAGCCAACTCGCCAGGAATGTTTTCAAATATTACCGCCGAGATGATACGTTGGTTTAGGCTAGGTTATATTACGTTATTGATGTATATAAAGGTCCCACGGAGACGGAGAAGCCAACTCGCCAGGAATGTTGTCAAATATTACCGCCGAGATGTTAGGTTGGGTTAGGTTATGTTATGTTACGTTATTGATGTATATAAAGGTCCGACGGAGACGTATAGGCCGACTCGCCAGGAATGGTGCAAAATATTACCGCCGAGATGTTAGGTTGGGTTAGGTTAGGTTATATTACGTTATTGATGTATATAAAGGTCCCACGGAGATGTAGGGGCCAACAAGACAGGAATGTGGTCAAATAATACCGCCGAGATGTTAGGTTGGGTTAGGTTAGGTTACATTACGTTATTGATATATATAAAGGTCCCACGGAGACGTGGAGGCCAACTCGGCAGGAATGATTTCAAATATCACCGCCGAGATGTTAGATTGGGTTAGGTTAGGTTATATTACGTTATTGATGTATATAAAGGTCCCACGGAGTCGTAGAGGCCAACTCGCCAGGAATATTGTACAATATTACCGCCGAGATGATAGGTTGGGTTAGGTTAGGTTATATTTCGTTATTGATGTATATGAAGGTCCCACGGAGACGGAGAGGCCAACAAGCCAGGAATGTGGTCAAATATTACCGCCGAGATGTAAGGTTGGGTTAGGTTAGGTTATATTACGTTATTGATGTATATGAAGGTCAAACGGAGACGTAGAGGCCAACTCGCCAGGAATGATGTCAAATATTACCGCCGAGATGTTAGATTGGGTTAGGTTAGGTTATATTACGTTATTGATGTATATAAAGGTCCCACGGAGACGTAGAGGCCAACAAGCCAGGAATGTGGTCAAATATTACCGCCGAGATGTTAGGTTGGGTTAGGTTAGGTTATATTACGTTATTGATGTAAATAAAGTTCCCACAGAGACGGAGAAGCCAACTCGCCAGGAATGTTTTCAAATATTACCGCCGAGATGATAGGTTGGTTTAGGCTAGGTTATATTACGTTATTGATGTATATAAAGGTCCCACGGAGACGGAGAAGCCAACTCGCCAGGAATGTTGTCAAATATTACCGCCGAGATGTTAGGTTGGGTTAGGTTATGTTATGTTACGTTATTGATGTATATAAATGTCCCACGGAGATGGAGAAGCCAACTCGCCAGGAATGTTGTCAAATATTACCGCCGAGATGTTAGCTTGGGTTAGGTTAGGTTATATTACGTTATTGATGTATATAAAGGTCAAACGGAGACGTAGAGGCCAACTCGCCAGGAATTATGTCAAATATTACCGCCGAGATGTTAGGTTGGGTTAGGTTGGGTTATATTACGTTCTTTATGTAAATGAAGGTCAAACGGAGACGCAGAGGCGAACTCGGCAGGAATGATGTCAAATATTACCGCCGAGATGTTAGGTTGGGTTAGGTTAGGTTATATTACGTTATTGATATATATAAAGGTCCCACGGAGACGTAGAGGCCAACTCGCCAGGAATGATGTCAAATATTACCGCTGAGATGTTAGGTTGGGTTAGGTTAGGTTATATTACGTTATTGATGTATATGAAGGTCCCACGGAGACGGAGAGGCCAACAGGACAGGAATGTGGTCAAATATTACCGCCGAGATGTTAGGTTGGGTTAGGTTAGGTTATATTACGTTATTGATGTAAATAAAGTTCCCACGGAGACGGAGAAGCCAACTCGCCAGGAATGTTTTCAAATATTACCGCCGAGACGTTAGGTTGGGTTAGGTTATGTTATGTTACGTTATTGATGTATATAAAGGTCCGACGGAGACGTATAGGCCGACTCGCCAGGAATGGTGCAAAATATTACCGCCGAGATGTTAGGTTGGGTTAGGTTAGGTTATATTACGTTATTGATGTATATAAAGGTCCCACGGAGATGTAGGGGCCAACAAGACAGGAATGTGGT
Source organism: Xylocopa violacea (assembly GCA_963969225.1). Lineage (NCBI taxonomy): Eukaryota > Metazoa > Arthropoda > Insecta > Hymenoptera > Apidae > Xylocopa > Xylocopa violacea. The sequence continues at coordinate 7,932,026 of CAXAJV010000016.1, read as the reverse complement.
CAAATAATACCGCCGAGATGTTAGGTTGGGTTAGGTTAGGTTACATTACGTTATTGATATATATAAAGGTTCAACGGAGACGTAGAGGCCAACTCGCCAGGAATGATGTCAAATGTTACCGCCGAGATGATAGGTTGGGTTAGGTTAGGTTATATTACGTTATTGATGTATATAAAGGTCCCACGGGGACATAGAGGCCAACTCGCCAGGAATGTTGTCAAATATTACCGCCGAGATGATAGGTTGGGTTAGGTTACGTTATATTAAGTTATTGATGTATATGAAGGTCAAACGGAGACGTAAAGGCCAACTCGCCAGGAATTATGTCAAATATTACCGCCGAGATGTTAGGTTGGGTTAGGTTAGGTTATATTACGTTAATGATATATATAAAGGTCCCACGAAGACGGAGAAGCCAACTCGCCAGGAATGATGTCAAATATTACCGCCGAGATGTTAGGTTGGGTTAGGTTAGGTTATATTACGTTATTGATGTAAATAAAGTTCCCACAGAGACGGAGAAGCCAACTCGCCAGGAATGTTTTCAAATATTACCGCCGAGATGATAGGTTGGTTTAGGCTAGGTTATATTACGTTATTGATGTATATAAAGGTCCCACGGAGACGGAGAAGCCAACTCGCCACGAATGTTGTCAAATATTACCGCCGAGATGTTAGGTTGGGTTAGGTTATGTTATGTTACGTTATTGATGTATATAAATGTCCCACGGAGATGGAGAAGCCAACTCGCCAGGAATGTTGTCAAATATTACCGCCGAGATGTTAGCTTGGGTTAGGTTAGGTTATATTACGTTATTGATGTATATAAAGGTCAAACGGAGACGTAGAGGCCAACTCGCCAGGAATTATGTCAAATATTACCGCCGAGATGTTAGGTTGGGTTAGGTTGGGTTATATTACGTTCTTGATGTAAATGAAGGTCAAACGGAGACGCAGAGGCGAACTCGGCAGGAATGATGTCAAATATTACCGCCGAGATGTTAGGTTGGGTTAGGTTAGGTTATATTACGTTATTGATATATATAAAGGTCCCACGGAGACGTAGAGGCCAACTCGCCAGGAATGATGTCAAATATTACCGCTGAGATGTTAGGTTGGGTTAGGTTAGGTTATATTACGTTATTGATGTATATAAAGGTCAAACGGAGACGTAGAGGCCAACTCGCCAGGAATGATGTCAAAAATTACCGCCGAGATGTTAGGCTGGGTTAGGTTAGGTTACATTACGTCATTGATGTATATAAAGGTCCCACGGAGTCGTAGAGGCCAACTCGCCAGGAATATTGTACAATATTACCGCCGAGATGATAGGTTGGGTTAGGTTAGGTTATATTTCATTATTGATGTATATGAAGGTCCCACGGAGACGGAGAGGCCAACAAGACAGGAATGTGGTCAAATATTACCGCCGAGATGTTAGGTTGGGTTAGGTTAGGTTATATTACGTTATTGATGTAAATAAAGTTCCCACGGAGACGGAGAAGCCAACTCGCCAGGAATGTTTTCAAATATTACCGCCGAGATGTTAGGTTGGGTTAGGTTATGTTATGTTACGTTATTGATGTATATAAAGGTCCGACGGAGACGTATAGGCCGACTCGCCAGGAATGGTGCAAAATATTACCGCCGAGATGTTAGGTTGGGTTAGGTTAGGTTATATTACGTTATTGATGTATATAAAGGTCCCACGGAGATGTAGGGGCCAACAAGACAGGAATGTGGTCAAATAATACCGCCGAGATGTTAGGTTGGGTTAGGTTAGGTTACATTACGTTATTGATATATATAAAGGTCCAACGGAGACGTAGAGGCCAACTCGCCAGGAATGATGTCAAATGTTACCGCCGAGATGATAGGTTGGGTTAGGTTACGTTATATTAAGTTATTGATGTATATGAAGGTCAAACGGAGACGTAAAGGCCAACTCGCCAGGAATTATGTCAAATATTACCGCCGAGATGTTAGGTTGGGTTAGGTTAGGTTATATTACGTTAATGATATATATAAAGGTCCCACGAAGACGGAGAAGCCAACTCGCCAGGAATGATGTCAAATATTACCGCCGAGATGTTAGGTTGGGTTAGGTTAGGTTATATTACGTTATTGATGTAAATAAAGTTCCCACAGAGACGGAGAAGCCAACTCGCCAGGAATGATGTCAAATATTACCGCTGAGATGTTAGGTTGGGTTAGGTTAGGTTATATTACGTTATTGATGTATATAAAGGTCAAACGGAGACGTAGAGGCCAACTCGCCAGGAATGATGTCAAAAATTACCGCCGAGATGTTAGGCTGGGTTAGGTTAGGTTACATTACGTCATTGATGTATATAAAGGTCCCACGGAGTCGTAGAGGCCATCTCGCCAGGAATATTGTACAATATTACCGCCGAGATGATAGGTTGGGTTAGGTTAGGTTATATTTCGTTATTGATGTATATGAAGGTCCCACGGAGACGGAGAGGCCAACAAGACAGGAATGTGGTCAAATATTACCGCCGACATGTTAGGTTGGGTTAGGTTAGGTTATATTACGTTATTGATGTAAATAAAGTTCCCACGGAGACGGAGAAGCCAACTCGCCAGGAATGTTTTCAAATATTACCGCCGAGATGTTAGGTTGGGTTAGGTTATGTTATGTTACGTTATTGATGTATATAAAGGTCCGACGGAGACGTATAGGCCGACTCGCCAGGAATGGTGCAAAATATTACCGCCGAGATGTTAGGTTGGGTTAGGTTAGGTTATATTACGTTATTGATGTATATAAAGGTCCCACGGAGATGTAGGGGCCAACAAGACAGGAATGTGGTCAAATAATACCGCCGAGATGTTAGGTTGGGTTAGGTTAGGTTACATTACGTTATTGATATATATAAAGGTCCAACGGAGACGTAGAGGCCAACTCGCCAGGAATGATGTCAAATATTACCGCCGAGATGATAGGTTGGGTTAGGTTAGGTTATATTACGTTATTGATGTATATAAAGGTCCCACGGGGACATAGAGGCCAACTCGCCAGGAATGTTGTCAAATATTACCGCCGAGATGATAGGTTGGGTTAGGTTACGTTATATTAAGTTATTGATGTATATGAAGGTCAAACGGAGACGTAAAGGCCAACTCGCCAGGAATTATGTCAAATATTACCGCCGAGATGTTAGGTTGGGTTAGGTTAGGTTATATTACGTTCTTGATGTATATGAAGGTCCCACAGAAGCGTAGAGGACAACAAGCCAGGAATGTGGTCAAATATTACCGCCGAGATGTTAGGTTGGGTTAGGTTAGGTTATATTACGTTATTGATGTATATAAAGATCCCACGGTGACGTAGAGGCCAACTCGCCAGTAATGTTGTCAAAATTACCGCCGTGATGATAGGTTGGATTAGGTTAGGTTATATTACGTTATTGATGTATATGAAGGTCAAACGTAGACGTAGGGGCCAAACTCGCCAGGCATGTTGTCGAATATTACCGCCGAGATGATAGGTTGGGTTAGGTTAGGTTATATTACGTTATTGATGTATATAAATGTCCCACGGGGACATAGAGGCCAACTCGCCAGGAATGTTGTCAAATATTACCTCCGAGATGATAGGTTGGGTTAGATTACGTTATATTAAGTTATTGATGTATATGAAGGTCAAACGGAGACGTAGAGGCCAACTCGCCAGGAATTATGTCAAATATTACCGCCGAGATGTTAGGTTGGGTTAGGTTAGGTTATATTACGTTATTGATATATATAAAGGTCCCACGGAGACGTAAAGGCCAACTCGCCAGGAATTATGTCAAATATTACCGCCGAGATGATAGGTTGGGTTAGGTTAGGTTATATTTCGTTATTGATGTATATGAAGGTCCCACGGAGACGGAGAGGCCAACAAGACAGGAATGTGGTCAAATATTACCGCCGAGATGTTAGGTTGGGTTAGGTTAGGTTATATTACGTTATTGATGTAAATAAAGTTCCCACGGAGACGGAGAAGCCAACTCGCCAGGAATGTTTTCAAATATTACCGCCGAGATGTTAGGTTGGGTTAGGTTATGTTATGTTACGTTATTGATGTATATAAAGGTCCGACGGAGACGTATAGACGACTCGCCAGGAATGGTGCAAAATATTACCGCCGAGATGTTAGGTTGGGTTAGGTTAGGTTATATTACGTTATTGATGTATATAAAGGTCCCACGGAGATGTAGGGGCCAACAAGACAGGAATGTGGTCAAATAATACCGCCGAGATGTTAGGTTGGGTTAGGTTAGGTTACATTACGTTATTGATATATATAAAGGTCCAACGGAGACGTAGAGGCCAACTCGCCAGGAATGATGTCAAATGTTACCGCCGAGATGATAGGTTGGGTTAGGTTAGGTTATATTACGTTATTGATGTATATAAAGGTCCCACGGGGACATAGAGGCCAACTCGCCAGGAATGTTGTCAAATATTACCGCCGAGATGTTAGGTTGGGTTAGGTTAGGTTATATTACGTTAATGATATATATAAAGGTCCCACGAAGACGGAGAAGCCAACTCGCCAGGAATGATGTCAAATATTACCGCCGAGATGTTAGGTTGGGTTAGGTTAGGTTATATTACGTTATTGATGTAAATAAAGTTCCCACAGAGACGGAGAAGCCAACTCGCCAGGAATGTTTTCAAATATTACCGCCGAGATGATAGGTTGGTTTAGGCTAGGTTATATTACGTTATTGATGTATATAAAGGTCCCACGGAGACGGAGAAGCCAACTCGCCACGAATGTTGTCAAATATTACCGCCGAGATGTTAGGTTGGGTTAGGTTATGTTATGTTACGTTATTGATGTATATAAATGTCCCACGGAGATGGAGAAGCCAACTCGCCAGGAATGTTGTCAAATATTACCGCCGAGATGTTAGCTTGGGTTAGGTTAGGTTATATTACGTTATTGATGTATATAAAGGTCAAACGGAGACGTAGAGGCCAACTCGCCAGGAATTATGTCAAATATTACCGCCGAGATGTTAGGTTGGGTTAGGTTGGGTTATATTACGTTCTTGATGTAAATGAAGGTCAAACGGAGACGCAGAGGCGAACTCGGCAGGAATGATGTCAAATATTACCGCCGAGATGTTAGGTTGGGTTAGGTTAGGTTATATTACGTTATTGATATATATAAAGGTCCCACGGAGACGTAGAGGCCAACTCGCCAGGAATGATGTCAAATATTACCGCTGAGATGTTAGGTTGGGTTAGGTTAGGTTATATTACGTTATTGATGTATATAAAGGTCAAACGGAGACGTAGAGGCCAACTCGCCAGGAATGATGTCAAAAATTACCGCCGAGATGTTAGGCTGGGTTAGGTTAGGTTACATTACGTCATTGATGTATATAAAGGTCCCACGGAGTCGTAGAGGCCAACTCGCCAGGAATATTGTACAATATTACCGCCGAGATGATAGGTTGGGTTAGGTTAGGTTATATTTCATTATTGATGTATATGAAGGTCCCACGGAGACGGAGAGGCCAACAAGACAGGAATGTGGTCAAATATTACCGCCGAGATGTTAGGTTGGGTTAGGTTAGGTTATATTACGTTATTGATGTAAATAAAGTTCCCACGGAGACGGAGAAGCCAACTCGCCAGGAATGTTTTCAAATATTACCGCCGAGATGTTAGGTTGGGTTAGGTTATGTTATGTTACGTTATTGATGTATATAAAGGTCCGACGGAGACGTATAGGCCGACTCGCCAGGAATGGTGCAAAATATTACCGCCGAGATGTTAGGTTGGGTTAGGTTAGGTTATATTACGTTATTGATGTATATAAAGGTCCCACGGAGATGTAGGGGCCAACAAGACAGGAATGTGGTCAAATAATACCGCCGAGATGTTAGGTTGGGTTAGGTTAGGTTACATTACGTTATTGATATATATAAAGGTCCAACGGAGACGTAGAGGCCAACTCGCCAGGAATGATGTCAAATGTTACCGCCGAGATGATAGGTTGGGTTAGGTTACGTTATATTAAGTTATTGATGTATATGAAGGTCAAACGGAGACGTAAAGGCCAACTCGCCAGGAATTATGTCAAATATTACCGCCGAGATGTTAGGTTGGGTTAGGTTAGGTTATATTACGTTAATGATATATATAAAGGTCCCACGAAGACGGAGAAGCCAACTCGCCAGGAATGATGTCAAATATTACCGCCGAGATGTTAGGTTGGGTTAGGTTAGGTTATATTACGTTATTGATGTAAATAAAGTTCCCACAGAGACGGAGAAGCCAACTCGCCAGGAATGATGTCAAATATTACCGCTGAGATGTTAGGTTGGGTTAGGTTAGGTTATATTACGTTATTGATGTATATAAAGGTCAAACGGAGACGTAGAGGCCAACTCGCCAGGAATGATGTCAAAAATTACCGCCGAGATGTTAGGCTGGGTTAGGTTAGGTTACATTACGTCATTGATGTATATAAAGGTCCCACGGAGTCGTAGAGGCCATCTCGCCAGGAATATTGTACAATATTACCGCCGAGATGATAGGTTGGGTTAGGTTAGGTTATATTTCGTTATTGATGTATATGAAGGTCCCACGGAGACGGAGAGGCCAACAAGACAGGAATGTGGTCAAATATTACCGCCGACATGTTAGGTTGGGTTAGGTTAGGTTATATTACGTTATTGATGTAAATAAAGTTCCCACGGAGACGGAGAAGCCAACTCGCCAGGAATGTTTTCAAATATTACCGCCGAGATGTTAGGTTGGGTTAGGTTATGTTATGTTACGTTATTGATGTATATAAAGGTCCGACGGAGACGTATAGGCCGACTCGCCAGGAATGGTGCAAAATATTACCGCCGAGATGTTAGGTTGGGTTAGGTTAGGTTATATTACGTTATTGATGTATATAAAGGTCCCACGGAGATGTAGGGGCCAACAAGACAGGAATGTGGTCAAATAATACCGCCGAGATGTTAGGTTGGGTTAGGTTAGGTTACATTACGTTATTGATATATATAAAGGTCCAACGGAGACGTAGAGGCCAACTCGCCAGGAATGATGTCAAATATTACCGCCGAGATGATAGGTTGGGTTAGGTTAGGTTATATTACGTTATTGATGTATATAAAGGTCCCACGGGGACATAGAGGCCAACTCGCCAGGAATGTTGTCAAATATTACCGCCGAGATGATAGGTTGGGTTAGGTTACGTTATATTAAGTTATTGATGTATATGAAGGTCAAACGGAGACGTAAAGGCCAACTCGCCAGGAATTATGTCAAATATTACCGCCGAGATGTTAGGTTGGGTTAGGTTAGGTTATATTACGTTCTTGATGTATATGAAGGTCCCACAGAAGCGTAGAGGACAACAAGCCAGGAATGTGGTCAAATATTACCGCCGAGATGTTAGGTTGGGTTAGGTTAGGTTATATTACGTTATTGATGTATATAAAGATCCCACGGTGACGTAGAGGCCAACTCGCCAGTAATGTTGTCAAAATTACCGCCGTGATGATAGGTTGGATTAGGTTAGGTTATATTACGTTATTGATGTATATGAAGGTCAAACGTAGACGTAGGGGCCAAACTCGCCAGGCATGTTGTCGAATATTACCGCCGAGATGATAGGTTGGGTTAGGTTAGGTTATATTACGTTATTGATGTATATAAATGTCCCACGGGGACATAGAGGCCAACTCGCCAGGAATGTTGTCAAATATTACCTCCGAGATGATAGGTTGGGTTAGATTACGTTATATTAAGTTATTGATGTATATGAAGGTCAAACGGAGACGTAGAGGCCAACTCGCCAGGAATTATGTCAAATATTACCGCCGAGATGTTAGGTTGGGTTAGGTTAGGTTATATTACGTTATTGATATATATAAAGGTCCCACGGAGACGTAAAGGCCAACTCGCCAGGAATTATGTCAAATATTACCGCCGAGATGATAGGTTGGGTTAGGTTAGGTTATATTTCGTTATTGATGTATATGAAGGTCCCACGGAGACGGAGAGGCCAACAAGACAGGAATGTGGTCAAATATTACCGCCGAGATGTTAGGTTGGGTTAGGTTAGGTTATATTACGTTATTGATGTAAATAAAGTTCCCACGGAGACGGAGAAGCCAACTCGCCAGGAATGTTTTCAAATATTACCGCCGAGATGTTAGGTTGGGTTAGGTTATGTTATGTTACGTTATTGATGTATATAAAGGTCCGACGGAGACGTATAGACGACTCGCCAGGAATGGTGCAAAATATTACCGCCGAGATGTTAGGTTGGGTTAGGTTAGGTTATATTACGTTATTGATGTATATAAAGGTCCCACGGAGATGTAGGGGCCAACAAGACAGGAATGTGGTCAAATAATACCGCCGAGATGTTAGGTTGGGTTAGGTTAGGTTACATTACGTTATTGATATATATAAAGGTCCAACGGAGACGTAGAGGCCAACTCGCCAGGAATGATGTCAAATGTTACCGCCGAGATGATAGGTTGGGTTAGGTTAGGTTATATTACGTTATTGATGTATATAAAGGTCCCACGGGGACATAGAGGCCAACTCGCCAGGAATGTTGTCAAATATTACCGCCGAGATGATAGGTTGGGTTAGGTTACGTTATATTAAGTTATTGATGTATATGAAGGTCAAACGGAGACGTAAAGGCCAACTCGCCAGGAATTATGTCAAATATTACCGCCGAGATGTTAGGTTGGGTTAGGTTAGGTTATATTACGTTAATGATATATATAAAGGTCCCACGAAGACGGAGAAGCCAACTCGCCAGGAATGATGTCAAATATTACCGCCGAGATGTTAGGTTGGGTTAGGTTAGGTTATATTACGTTATTGATGTAAATAAAGTTCCCACAGAGACGGAGAAGCCAACTCGCCAGGAATGTTTTCAAATATTACCGCCGAGATGTTAGGTTGGGTTAGGTTATGTTATGTTACGTTATTGATGTATATAAAGGTCCGACGGAGACGTATAGGCCGACTCGCCAGGAATGGTGCAAAATATTACCGCCGAGATGTTAGGTTGGGTTAGGTTAGGTTATATTACGTTATTGATGTATATAAAGGTCCCACGGAGATGTAGGGGCCAACAAGACAGGAATGTGGTCAAATAATACCGCCGAGATGTTAGGTTGGGTTAGGTTAGGTTACATTACGTTATTGATATATATAAAGGTCCAACGGAGACGTAGAGGCCAACTCGCCAGGAATGATGTCAAATGTTACCGCCGAGATGATAGGTTGGGTTAGGTTACGTTATATTAAGTTATTGATGTATATGAAGGTCAAACGGAGACGTAAAGGCCAACTCGCCAGGAATTATGTCAAATATTACCGCCGAGATGTTAGGTTGGGTTAGGTTAGGTTATATTACGTTAATGATATATATAAAGGTCCCACGAAGACGGAGAAGCCAACTCGCCAGGAATGATGTCAAATATTACCGCCGAGATGTTAGGTTGGGTTAGGTTAGGTTATATTACGTTATTGATGTAAATAAAGTTCCCACAGAGACGGAGAAGCCAACTCGCCAGGAATGATGTCAAATATTACCGCTGAGATGTTAGGTTGGGTTAGGTTAGGTTATATTACGTTATTGATGTATATAAAGGTCAAACGGAGACGTAGAGGCCAACTCGCCAGGAATGATGTCAAAAATTACCGCCGAGATGTTAGGCTGGGTTAGGTTAGGTTACATTACGTCATTGATGTATATAAAGGTCCCACGGAGTCGTAGAGGCCATCTCGCCAGGAATATTGTACAATATTACCGCCGAGATGATAGGTTGGGTTAGGTTAGGTTATATTTCGTTATTGATGTATATGAAGGTCCCACGGAGACGGAGAGGCCAACAAGACAGGAATGTGGTCAAATATTACCGCCGACATGTTAGGTTGGGTTAGGTTAGGTTATATTACGTTATTGATGTAAATAAAGTTCCCACGGAGACGGAGAAGCCAACTCGCCAGGAATGTTTTCAAATATTACCGCCGAGATGTTAGGTTGGGTTAGGTTATGTTATGTTACGTTATTGATGTATATAAAGGTCCGACGGAGACGTATAGGCCGACTCGCCAGGAATGGTGCAAAATATTACCGCCGAGATGTTAGGTTGGGTTAGGTTAGGTTATATTACGTTATTGATGTATATAAAGGTCCCACGGAGATGTAGGGGCCAACAAGACAGGAATGTGGTCAAATAATACCGCCGAGATGTTAGGTTGGGTTAGGTTAGGTTACATTACGTTATTGATATATATAAAGGTCCAACGGAGACGTAGAGGCCAACTCGCCAGGAATGATGTCAAATATTACCGCCGAGATGATAGGTTGGGTTAGGTTAGGTTATATTACGTTATTGATGTATATAAAGGTCCCACGGGGACATAGAGGCCAACTCGCCAGGAATGTTGTCAAATATTACCGCCGAGATGATAGGTTGGGTTAGGTTACGTTATATTAAGTTATTGATGTATATGAAGGTCAAACGGAGACGTAAAGGCCAACTCGCCAGGAATTATGTCAAATATTACCGCCGAGATGTTAGGTTGGGTTAGGTTAGGTTATATTACGTTCTTGATGTATATGAAGGTCCCACAGAAGCGTAGAGGACAACAAGCCAGGAATGTGGTCAAATATTACCGCCGAGATGTTAGGTTGGGTTAGGTTAGGTTATATTACGTTATTGATGTATATAAAGATCCCACGGTGACGTAGAGGCCAACTCGCCAGTAATGTTGTCAAAATTACCGCCGTGATGATAGGTTGGATTAGGTTAGGTTATATTACGTTATTGATGTATATGAAGGTCAAACGTAGACGTAGGGGCCAAACTCGCCAGGCATGTTGTCGAATATTACCGCCGAGATGATAGGTTGGGTTAGGTTAGGTTATATTACGTTATTGATGTATATAAATGTCCCACGGGGACATAGAGGCCAACTCGCCAGGAATGTTGTCAAATATTACCTCCGAGATGATAGGTTGGGTTAGATTACGTTATATTAAGTTATTGATGTATATGAAGGTCAAACGGAGACGTAGAGGCCAACTCGCCAGGAATTATGTCAAATATTACCGCCGAGATGTTAGGTTGGGTTAGGTTAGGTTATATTACGTTATTGATATATATAAAGGTCCCACGGAGACGTAGAGGCCAACTCGCCAGGAATGATGTCAAATATTACCGCTGAGATGTTAGGTTGGGTTAGGTTAGGTTATATTACGTTATTGATGTATATAAAGGTCCCACGGAGTCGTAGAGGCCAACTCGCCAGGAATATTGTACAATATTACCGCCGAGATGATAGGTTGGGTTAGGTTAGGTTATATTTCGTTATTGATGTATATGAAGGTCCCACGGAGACGGAGAGGCCAACAAGACAGGAATGTGGTCAAATATTACCGCCGAGATGTTAGGTTGGGTTAGGTTAGGTTATATTACGTTATTGATGTAAATAAAGTTCCCACGGAGACGGAGAAGCCAACTCGCCAGGAATGTTTTCAAATATTACCGCCGAGATGTTAGGTTGGGTTAGGTTATGTTATGTTACGTTATTGATGTATATAAAGGTCCGACGGAGACGTATAGGCCGACTCGCCAGGAATGGTGCAAAATATTACCGCCGAGATGTTAGGTTGGGTTAGGTTAGGTTATATTACGTTATTGATGTATATAAAGGTCCCACGGAGATGTAGGGGCCAACAAGACAGGAATGTGGTCAAATAATACCGCCGAGATGTTAGGTTGGGTTAGGTTAGGTTACATTACGTTATTGATATATATAAAGGTCCAACGGAGACGTAGAGGCCAACTCGCCAGGAATGATGTCAAATGTTACCGCCGAGATGATAGGTTGGGTTAGGTTAGGTTATATTACGTTATTGATGTATATAAAGGTCCCACGGGGACATAGAGGCCAACTCGCCAGGAATGTTGTCAAATATTACCGCCGAGATGATAGGTTGGGTTAGGTTACGTTATATTAAGTTATTGATGTATATGAAGGTCAAACGGAGACGTAAAGGCCAACTCGCCAGGAATTATGTCAAATATTACCGCCGAGATGTTAGGTTGGGTTAGGTTAGGTTATATTACGTTAATGATATATATAAAGGTCCCACGAAGACGGAGAAGCCAACTCGCCAGGAATGATGTCAAATATTACCGCCGAGATGTTAGGTTGGGTTAGGTTAGGTTATATTACGTTATTGATGTAAATAAAGTTCCCACAGAGACGGAGAAGCCAACTCGCCAGGAATGTTTTCAAATATTACCGCCGAGATGTTAGGTTGGGTTAGGTTATGTTATGTTACGTTATTGATGTATATAAATGTCCCACGGAGATGGAGAAGCCAACTCGCCAGGAATGTTGTCAAATATTACCGCCGAGATGTTAGCTTGGGTTAGGTTAGGTTATATTACGTTATTGATGTATATAAAGGTCAAACGGAGACGTAGAGGCCAACTCGCCAGGAATTATGTCAAATATTACCGCCGAGATGTTAGGTTGGGTTAGGTTGGGTTATATTACGTTCTTGATGTAAATGAAGGTCAAACGGAGACGCAGAGGCGAACTCGGCAGGAATGATGTCAAATATTACCGCCGAGATGATAGGTTGGGTTAGGTTAGGTTATATTTCGTTATTGATGTATATGAAGGTCCCACGGAGACGGAGAGGCCAACAAGACAGGAATGTGGTCAAATATTACCGCCGAGATGTTAGGTTGGGTTAGGTTAGGTTATATTACGTTATTGATGTAAATAAAGTTCCCACGGAGACGGAGAAGCCAACTCGCCAGGAATGTTTTCAAATATTACCGCCGAGATGTTAGGTTGGGTTAGGTTATGTTATGTTACGTTATTGATGTATATAAAGGTCCGACGGAGACGTATAGGCCGACTCGCCAGGAATGGTGCAAAATATTACCGCCGAGATGTTAGGTTGGGTTAGGTTAGGTTATATTACGTTATTGATGTATATAAAGGTCCCACGGAGATGTAGGGGCCAACAAGACAGGAATGTGGTCAAATAATACCGCCGAGATGTTAGGTTGGGTTAGGTTAGGTTACATTACGTTATTGATATATATAAAGGTCCAACGGAGACGTAGAGGCCAACTCGCCAGGAATGATGTCAAATGTTACCGCCGAGATGATAGGTTGGGTTAGGTTACGTTATATTAAGTTATTGATGTATATGAAGGTCAAACGGAGACGTAAAGGCCAACTCGCCAGGAATTATGTCAAATATTACCGCCGAGATGTTAGGTTGGGTTAGGTTAGGTTATATTACGTTAATGATATATATAAAGGTCCCACGAAGACGGAGAAGCCAACTCGCCAGGAATGATGTCAAATATTACCGCCGAGATGTTAGGTTGGGTTAGGTTAGGTTATATTACGTTATTGATGTAAATAAAGTTCCCACAGAGACGGAGAAGCCAACTCGCCAGGAATGATGTCAAATATTACCGCTGAGATGTTAGGTTGGGTTAGGTTAGGTTATATTACGTTATTGATGTATATAAAGGTCAAACGGAGACGTAGAGGCCAACTCGCCAGGAATGATGTCAAAAATTACCGCCGAGATGTTAGGCTGGGTTAGGTTAGGTTACATTACGTCATTGATGTATATAAAGGTCCCACGGAGTCGTAGAGGCCATCTCGCCAGGAATATTGTACAATATTACCGCCGAGATGATAGGTTGGGTTAGGTTAGGTTATATTTCGTTATTGATGTATATGAAGGTCCCACGGAGACGGAGAGGCCAACAAGACAGGAATGTGGTCAAATATTACCGCCGACATGTTAGGTTGGGTTAGGTTAGGTTATATTACGTTATTGATGTAAATAAAGTTCCCACGGAGACGGAGAAGCCAACTCGCCAGGAATGTTTTCAAATATTACCGCCGAGATGTTAGGTTGGGTTAGGTTATGTTATGTTACGTTATTGATGTATATAAAGGTCCGACGGAGACGTATAGGCCGACTCGCCAGGAATGGTGCAAAATATTACCGCCGAGATGTTAGGTTGGGTTAGGTTAGGTTATATTACGTTATTGATGTATATAAAGGTCCCACGGAGATGTAGGGGCCAACAAGACAGGAATGTGGTCAAATAATACCGCCGAGATGTTAGGTTGGGTTAGGTTAGGTTACATTACGTTATTGATATATATAAAGGTCCAACGGAGACGTAGAGGCCAACTCGCCAGGAATGATGTCAAATATTACCGCCGAGATGATAGGTTGGGTTAGGTTAGGTTATATTACGTTATTGATGTATATAAAGGTCCCACGGGGACATAGAGGCCAACTCGCCAGGAATGTTGTCAAATATTACCGCCGAGATGATAGGTTGGGTTAGGTTACGTTATATTAAGTTATTGATGTATATGAAGGTCAAACGGAGACGTAAAGGCCAACTCGCCAGGAATTATGTCAAATATTACCGCCGAGATGTTAGGTTGGGTTAGGTTAGGTTATATTACGTTCTTGATGTATATGAAGGTCCCACAGAAGCGTAGAGGACAACAAGCCAGGAATGTGGTCAAATATTACCGCCGAGATGTTAGGTTGGGTTAGGTTAGGTTATATTACGTTATTGATGTATATAAAGATCCCACGGTGACGTAGAGGCCAACTCGCCAGTAATGTTGTCAAAATTACCGCCGTGATGATAGGTTGGATTAGGTTAGGTTATATTACGTTATTGATGTATATGAAGGTCAAACGTAGACGTAGGGGCCAAACTCGCCAGGCATGTTGTCGAATATTACCGCCGAGATGATAGGTTGGGTTAGGTTAGGTTATATTACGTTATTGATGTATATAAATGTCCCACGGGGACATAGAGGCCAACTCGCCAGGAATGTTGTCAAATATTACCTCCGAGATGATAGGTTGGGTTAGATTACGTTATATTAAGTTATGGATGTATATGAAGGTCAAGCGGAGACGTAGAGGCCAACTCGCCAGGAATTATGTCAAATATTACCGCCGAGATGTTAGGTTGGGTTAGGTTAGGTTATATTACGTTATTGATATATATAAAGGTCCCACGGAGACGTAGAGGCCAACTCGCCAGGAATGATGTCAAATATTACCGCTGAGATGTTAGGTTGGGTTAGGTTAGGTTATATTACGTTATTGATGTATATAAAGGTCCCACGGAGTCGTAGAGGCCAACTCGCCAGGAATATTGTACAATATTACCGCCGAGATGATAGGTTGGGTTAGGTTAGGTTATATTTCGTTATTGATGTATATGAAGGTCCCACGGAGACGGAGAGGCCAACAAGACAGGAATGTGGTCAAATATTACCGCCGAGATGTTAGGTTGGGTTAGGTTAGGTTATATTACGTTATTGATGTAAATAAAGTTCCCACGGAGACGGAGAAGCCAACTCGCCAGGAATGTTTTCAAATATTACCGCCGAGATGTTAGGTTGGGTTAGGTTATGTTATGTTACGTTATTGATGTATATAAAGGTCCGACGGAGACGTATAGGCCGACTCGCCAGGAATGGTGCAAAATATTACCGCCGAGATGTTAGGTTGGGTTAGGTTAGGTTATATTACGTTATTGATGTATATAAAGGTCCCACGGAGATGTAGGGGCCAACAAGACAGGAATGTGGTCAAATAATACCGCCGAGATGTTAGGTTGGGTTAGGTTAGGTTACATTACGTTATTGATATATATAAAGGTCCAACGGAGACGTAGAGGCCAACTCGCCAGGAATGATGTCAAATGTTACCGCCGAGATGATAGGTTGGGTTAGGTTAGGTTATATTACGTTATTGATGTATATATAGGTCCCACGGGGACATAGAGGCCAACTCGCCAGGAATGTTGTCAAATATTACCGCCGAGATGATAGGTTGGGTTAGGTTACGTTATATTAAGTTATTGATGTATATGAAGGTCAAACGGAGACGTAAAGGCCAACTCGCCAGGAATTATGTCAAATATTACCGCCGAGATGTTAGGTTGGGTTAGGTTAGGTTATATTACGTTAATGATATATATAAAGGTCCCACGAAGACGGAGAAGCCAACCCGCCAGGAATGATGTCAAATATTACCGCCGAGATGTTAGGTTGGGTTAGGTTAGGTTATATTACGTTATTGATGTAAATAAAGTTCCCACAGAGACGGAGAAGCCAACTCGCCAGGAATGTTTTCAAATATTACCGCCGAGATGATAGGTTGGTTTAGGCTAGGTTATATTACGTTATTGATGTATATAAAGGTCCCACGGAGACGGAGAAGCCAACTCGCCAGGAATGTTGTCAAATATTACCGCCGAGATGTTAGGTTGGGTTAGGTTATGTTATGTTACGTTATTGATGTATATAAATGTCCCACGGAGATGGAGAAGCCAACTCGCCAGGAATGTTGTCAAATATTACCGCCGAGATGTTAGCTTGGGTTAGGTTAGGTTATATTACGTTATTGATGTATATAAAGGTCAAACGGAGACGTAGAGGCCAACTCGCCAGGAATTATGTCAAATATTACCGCCGAGATGTTAGGTTGGGTTAGGTTGGGTTATATTACGTTCTTGATGTAAATGAAGGTCAAACGGAGACGCAGAGGCGAACTCGGCAGGAATGATGTCAAATATTACCGCCGAGATGTTAGGTTGGGTTAGGTTAGGTTATATTACGTTATTGATATATATAAAGGTCCCACGGAGACGTAGAGGCCAACTCGCCAGGAATGATGTCAAATATTACCGCTGAGATGTTAGGTTGGGTTAGGTTAGGTTATATTACGTTATTGACGTATATAAAGGTCAAACGGAGACGTAGAGGCCAACTCGCCAGGAATGATGTCAAAAATTACCGCCGAGATGTTAGGCTGGGTTAGGTTAGGTTACATTACGTCATTGATGTATATAAAGGTCCCACGGAGTCGTAGAGGCCAACTCGCCAGGAATATTGTACAATATTACCGCCGAGATGATAGGTTGGGTTAGGTTAGGTTATATTTCGTTATTGATGTATATGAAGGTCCCACGGAGACGGAGAGGCCAACAAGACAGGAATGTGGTCAAATATTACCGCCGAGATGTTAGGTTGGGTTAGGTTAGGTTATATTACGTTATTGATGTAAATAAAGTTCCCACGGAGACGGAGAAGCCAACTCGCCAGGAATGTTTTCAAATATTACCGCCGAGATGTTAGGTTGGGTTAGGTTATGTTATGTTACGTTATTGATGTATATAAAGGTCCGACGGAGACGTATAGGCCGACTCGCCAGGAATGGTGCAAAATATTACCGCCGAGATGTTAGGTTGGGTTAGGTTAGGTTATATTACGTTATTGATGTATATAAAGGTCCCACGGAGATGTAGGGGCCAACAAGACAGGAATGTGGTCAAATAATACCGCCGAGATGTTAGGTTGGGTTAGGTTAGGTTACATTACGTTATTGATATATATAAAGGTCCAACGGAGACGTAGAGGCCAACTCGCCAGGAATGATGTCAAATATTACCGCCGAGATGATAGGTTGGGTTAGGTTAGGTTATATTACGTTATTGATGTATATAAAGGTCCCACGGGGACATAGAGGCCAACTCGCCAGGAATGTTGTCAAATATTACCGCCGAGATGATAGGTTGGGTTAGGTTACGTTATATTAAGTTATTGATGTATATGAAGGTCAAACGGAGACGTAAAGGCCAACTCGCCAGGAATTATGTCAAATATTACCGCCGAGATGTTAGGTTGGGTTAGGTTAGGTTATATTACGTTCTTGATGTATATGAAGGTCCCACAGAAGCGTAGAGGACAACAAGCCAGGAATGTGGTCAAATATTACCGCCGAGATGTTAGGTTGGGTTAGGTTAGGTTATATTACGTTATTGATGTATATAAAGATCCCACGGTGACGTAGAGGCCAACTCGCCAGTAATGTTGTCAAAATTACCGCCGTGATGATAGGTTGGATTAGGTTAGGTTATATTTCGTTATTGATGTATATGAAGGTCCCACGGAGACGGAGAGGCCAACAAGACAGGAATGTGGTCAAATATTACCGCCGAGATGTTAGGTTGGGTTAGGTTAGGTTATATTACGTTATTGATGTAAATAAAGTTCTCACGGAGAAGGAGAAGCCAACTCGCCAGGAATGTTTTCAAATATTACCGCCGAGATGATACGTTGGTTTAGGCTAGGTTATATTACGTTATTGATGTATATAAAGGTCCCACGGAGACGGAGAAGCCAACTCGCCAGGAATGTTGTCAAATATTACCGCCGAGATGTTAGGTTGGGTTAGGTTATGTTATGTTACGTTATTGATGTATATAAAGGTCCGACGGAGAAGGAGAAGCCAACTCGCCAGGAATGTTTTCAAATATTACCGCCGAGATGATACGTTGGTTTAGGCTAGGTTATATTACGTTATTGATGTATATAAAGGTCCCACGGAGACGGAGAAGCCAACTCGCCAGGAATGTTGTCAAATATTACCGCCGAGATGTTAGGTTGGGTTAGGTTATGTTATGTTACGTTATTGATGTATATAAAGGTCCCACGGAGACGTGGAGGCCAACTCGGCAGGAATGATTTCAAATATCACCGCCGAGATGTTAGATTGGGTTAGGTTAGGTTATATTACGTTATTGATGTATATAAAGGTCCCACGGAGTCGTAGAGGCCAACTCGCCAGGAATATTGTACAATATTACCGCCGAGATGATAGGTTGGGTTAGGTTAGGTTATATTTCGTTATTGATGTATATGAAGGTCCCACTGAGACGGAGAGGCCAACAAGCCAGGAATGTGGTCAAATATTACCGCCGAGATGTTAGGTTGGGTTAGGTTAGGTTATATTACGTTATTGATGTATATGAAGGTCAAACGGAGACGTAGAGGCCAACTCGCCAGGAATGATGTCAAATATTACCGCCGAGATGTTAGATTGGGTTAGGTTAGGTTATATTACGTTATTGATGTATATAAAGGTCCCACGGAGACGTAGAGGCCAACAAGCCAGGAATGTGGTCAAATATTACCGCCGAGATGTTAGGTTGGGTTAGGTTAGGTTATATTACGTTATTGATGTAAATAAAGTTCCCACAGAGACGGAGAAGCCAACTCGCCAGGAATGTTTTCAAATATTACCGCCGAGATGATAGGTTGGTTTAGGCTAGGTTATATTACGTTATTGATGTATATAAAGGTCCCACGGAGACGGAGAAGCCAACTCGCCAGGAATGTTGTCAAATATTACCGCCGAGATGTTAGGTTGGGTTAGGTTATGTTATGTTACGTTATTGATGTATATAAATGTCCCACGGAGATGGAGAAGCCAACTCGCCAGGAATGTTGTCAAATATTACCGCCGAGATGTTAGCTTGGGTTAGGTTAGGTTATATTACGTTATTGATGTATATAAAGGTCAAACGGAGACGTAGAGGCCAACTCGCCAGGAATGTGGTCAAATATTACCGCCGAGATGTTAGGTTGGGTTAGGTTGGGTTATATTACGTTCTTGATGTAATTGAAGGTCAAACGGAGACGCAGAGGCGAACTCGGCAGGAATGATGTCAAATATTACCGCCGAGATGTTAGGTTGGGTTAGGTTAGGTTATATTACGTTATTGATATATATAAAGGTCCCACGGAGACGTAGAGGCCAACTCGCCAGGAATGATGTCAAATATTACCGCTGAGATGTTAGGTTGGGTTAGGTTAGGTTATATTACGTTATTGATGTATATAAAGGTCAAACGGAGACGTAGAGGCCAACTCGCCAGGAATGATGTCAAAAATTACCGCCGAGATGTTAGGCTGGGTTAGGTTAGGTTACATTACGTCATTGATGTATATAAAGGTCCCACGGAGTCGTAGAGGCCAACTCGCCAGGAATATTGTACAATATTACCGCCGAGATGATAGGTTGGGTTAGGTTAGGTTATATTTCGTTATTGATGTATATGAAGGTCCCACGGAGACGGAGAGGCCAACAAGACAGGAATGTGGTCAAATATTACCGCCGAGATGTTAGGTTGGGTTAGGTTAGGTTATATTACGTTATTGATGTAAATAAAGTTCCCACGGAGACGGAGAAGCCAACTCGCCAGGAATGTTTTCAAATATTACCGCCGAGATGTTAGGTTGGGTTAGGTTATGTTATGTTACGTTATTGATGTATATAAAGGTCCGACGGAGACGTATAGGCCGACTCGCCAGGAATGGTGCAAAATATTACCGCCGAGATGTTAGGTTGGGTTAGGTTAGGTTATATTACGTTATTGATGTATATAAAGGTCCCACGGAGATGTAGGGGCCAACAAGACAGGAATGTGGTCAAATAATACCGCCGAGATGTTAGGTTGGGTTAGGTTAGGTTACATTACGTTATTGATATATATAAAGGTCCAACGGAGACGTAGAGGCCAACTCGCCAGGAATGATGTCAAATGTTACCGCCGAAATGATAGGTTGGGTTAGGTTAGGTTATATTACGTTATTGATGTATATAAAGGTCCCACGGGGACATAGAGGCCAACTCGCCAGGAATGTTGTCAAATATTACCGCCGAGATGATAGGTTGGGTTAGGTTACGTTATATTAAGTTATTGATGTATATGAAGGTCAAACGGAGACGTAAAGGCCAACTCGCCAGGAATTATGTCAAATATTACCGCCGAGATGTTAGGTTGGGTTAGGTTAGGTTATATTACGTTAATGATATATATAAAGGTCCCACGAAGACGGAGAAGCCAACTCGCCAGGAATGATGTCAAATATTACCGCCGAGATGTTAGGTTGGGTTAGGTTAGGTTATATTACGTTATTGATGTAAATAAAGTTCCCACAGAGACGGAGAAGCCAACTCGCCAGGAATGTTTTCAAATATTACCGCCGAGGTGATAGGTTGGTTTAGGCTAGGTTATATTACGTTATTGATGTATATAAAGGTCCCACGGAGACGGAGAAGCCAACTCGCCAGGAATGTTGTCAAATATTACCGCCGAGATGTTAGGTTGGGTTAGGTTATGTTATGTTACGTTATTGATGTATATAAATGTCCCACGGAGATGGAGAAGCCAACTCGCCAGGAATGTTGTCAAATATTACCGCCGAGATGTTAGCTTGGGTTAGGTTAGGTTATATTACGTTATTGATGTATATAAAGGTCAAACGGAGACGTAGAGGCCAACTCGCCAGGAATTATGTCAAATATTACCGCCGAGATGTTAGGTTGGGTTAGGTTGGGTTATATTACGTTCTTGATGTAAATGAAGGTCCCACAGAAGCGTAGAGGACAACAAGCCAGGAATGTGGTCAAATATTACCGCCGAGATGTTAGGTTGGGTTAGGTTAGGTTATATTACGTTATTGATGTATATAAAGATCCCACGGTGACGTAGAGGCCAACTCGCCAGTAATGTTGTCAAAATTACCGCCGTGATGATAGGTTGGATTAGGTTAGGTTATATTACGTTATTGATGTATATGAAGGTCAAACGTAGACGTAGGGGCCAAACTCGCCAGGCATGTTGTCGAATATTACCGCCGAGATGATAGGTTGGGTTAGGTTAGGTTATATTACGTTATTGATGTATATAAATGTCCCACGGGGACATAGAGGCCAACTCGCCAGGAATGTTGTCAAATATTACCTCCGAGATGATAGGTTGGGTTAGATTACGTTATATTAAGTTATTGATGTATATGAAGGTCAAACGGAGACGTAGAGGCCAACTCGCCAGGAATTATGTCAAATATTACCGCCGAGATGTTAGGTTGGGTTAGGTTAGGTTATATTACGTTATTGATATATATAAAGGTCCCACGGAGACGTAAAGGCCAACTCGCCAGGAATTATGTCAAATATTACCGCCGAGATGATAGGTTGGGTTAGGTTAGGTTATATTTCGTTATTGATGTATATGAAGGTCCCACGGAGACGGAGAGGCCAACAAGACAGGAATGTGGTCAAATATTACCGCCGAGATGTTAGGTTGGGTTAGGTTAGGTTATATTACGTTATTGATGTAAATAAAGTTCCCACGGAGACGGAGAAGCCAACTCGCCAGGAATGTTTTCAAATATTACCGCCGAGATGTTAGGTTGGGTTAGGTTATGTTATGTTACGTTATTGATGTATATAAAGGTCCGACGGAGACGTATAGACGACTCGCCAGGAATGGTGCAAAATATTACCGCCGAGATGTTAGGTTGGGTTAGGTTAGGTTATATTACGTTATTGATGTATATAAAGGTCCCACGGAGATGTAGGGGCCAACAAGACAGGAATGTGGTCAAATAATACCGCCGAGATGTTAGGTTGGGTTAGGTTAGGTTACATTACGTTATTGATATATATAAAGGTCCAACGGAGACGTAGAGGCCAACTCGCCAGGAATGATGTCAAATGTTACCGCCGAGATGATAGGTTGGGTTAGGTTAGGTTATATTACGTTATTGATGTATATAAAGGTCCCACGGGGACATAGAGGCCAACTCGCCAGGAATGTTGTCAAATATTACCGCCGAGATGATAGGTTGGGTTAGGTTACGTTATATTAAGTTATTGATGTATATGAAGGTCAAACGGAGACGTAAAGGCCAACTCGCCAGGAATTATGTCAAATATTACCGCCGAGATGTTAGGTTGGGTTAGGTTAGGTTATATTACGTTAATGATATATATAAAGGTCCCACGAAGACGGAGAAGCCAACTCGCCAGGAATGATGTCAAATATTACCGCCGAGATGTTAGGTTGGGTTAGGTTAGGTTATATTACGTTATTGATGTAAATAAAGTTCCCACAGAGACGGAGAAGCCAACTCGCCAGGAATGTTTTCAAATATTACCGCCGAGATGTTAGGTTGGGTTAGGTTATGTTATGTTACGTTATTGATGTATATAAAGGTCCGACGGAGACGTATAGGCCGACTCGCCAGGAATGGTGCAAAATATTACCGCCGAGATGTTAGGTTGGGTTAGGTTAGGTTATATTACGTTATTGATGTATATAAAGGTCCCACGGAGATGTAGGGGCCAACAAGACAGGAATGTGGTCAAATAATACCGCCGAGATGTTAGGTTGGGTTAGGTTAGGTTACATTACGTTATTGATATATATAAAGGTCCAACGGAGACGTAGAGGCCAACTCGCCAGGAATGATGTCAAATGTTACCGCCGAGATGATAGGTTGGGTTAGGTTACGTTATATTAAGTTATTGATGTATATGAAGGTCAAACGGAGACGTAAAGGCCAACTCGCCAGGAATTATGTCAAATATTACCGCCGAGATGTTAGGTTGGGTTAGGTTAGGTTATATTACGTTAATGATATATATAAAGGTCCCACGAAGACGGAGAAGCCAACTCGCCAGGAATGATGTCAAATATTACCGCCGAGATGTTAGGTTGGGTTAGGTTAGGTTATATTACGTTATTGATGTAAATAAAGTTCCCACAGAGACGGAGAAGCCAACTCGCCAGGAATGATGTCAAATATTACCGCTGAGATGTTAGGTTGGGTTAGGTTAGGTTATATTACGTTATTGATGTATATAAAGGTCAAACGGAGACGTAGAGGCCAACTCGCCAGGAATGATGTCAAAAATTACCGCCGAGATGTTAGGCTGGGTTAGGTTAGGTTACATTACGTCATTGATGTATATAAAGGTCCCACGGAGTCGTAGAGGCCATCTCGCCAGGAATATTGTACAATATTACCGCCGAGATGATAGGTTGGGTTAGGTTAGGTTATATTTCGTTATTGATGTATATGAAGGTCCCACGGAGACGGAGAGGCCAACAAGACAGGAATGTGGTCAAATATTACCGCCGACATGTTAGGTTGGGTTAGGTTAGGTTATATTACGTTATTGATGTAAATAAAGTTCCCACGGAGACGGAGAAGCCAACTCGCCAGGAATGTTTTCAAATATTACCGCCGAGATGTTAGGTTGGGTTAGGTTATGTTATGTTACGTTATTGATGTATATAAAGGTCCGACGGAGACGTATAGGCCGACTCGCCAGGAATGGTGCAAAATATTACCGCCGAGATGTTAGGTTGGGTTAGGTTAGGTTATATTACGTTATTGATGTATATAAAGGTCCCACGGAGATGTAGGGGCCAACAAGACAGGAATGTGGTCAAATAATACCGCCGAGATGTTAGGTTGGGTTAGGTTAGGTTACATTACGTTATTGATATATATAAAGGTCCAACGGAGACGTAGAGGCCAACTCGCCAGGAATGATGTCAAATATTACCGCCGAGATGATAGGTTGGGTTAGGTTAGGTTATATTACGTTATTGATGTATATAAAGGTCCCACGGGGACATAGAGGCCAACTCGCCAGGAATGTTGTCAAATATTACCGCCGAGATGATAGGTTGGGTTAGGTTACGTTATATTAAGTTATTGATGTATATGAAGGTCAAACGGAGACGTAAAGGCCAACTCGCCAGGAATTATGTCAAATATTACCGCCGAGATGTTAGGTTGGGTTAGGTTAGGTTATATTACGTTCTTGATGTATATGAAGGTCCCACAGAAGCGTAGAGGACAACAAGCCAGGAATGTGGTCAAATATTACCGCCGAGATGTTAGGTTGGGTTAGGTTAGGTTATATTACGTTATTGATGTATATAAAGATCCCACGGTGACGTAGAGGCCAACTCGCCAGTAATGTTGTCAAAATTACCGCCGTGATGATAGGTTGGATTAGGTTAGGTTATATTACGTTATTGATGTATATGAAGGTCAAACGTAGACGTAGGGGCCAAACTCGCCAGGCATGTTGTCGAATATTACCGCCGAGATGATAGGTTGGGTTAGGTTAGGTTATATTACGTTATTGATGTATATAAATGTCCCACGGGGACATAGAGGCCAACTCGCCAGGAATGTTGTCAAATATTACCTCCGAGATGATAGGTTGGGTTAGATTACGTTATATTAAGTTATTGATGTATATGAAGGTCAAACGGAGACGTAGAGGCCAACTCGCCAGGAATTATGTCAAATATTACCGCCGAGATGTTAGGTTGGGTTAGGTTAGGTTATATTACGTTATTGATATATATAAAGGTCCCACGGAGACGTAGAGGCCAACTCGCCAGGAATGATGTCAAATATTACCGCTGAGATGTTAGGTTGGGTTAGGTTAGGTTATATTACGTTATTGATGTATATAAAGGTCCCACGGAGTCGTAGAGGCCAACTCGCCAGGAATATTGTACAATATTACCGCCGAGATGATAGGTTGGGTTAGGTTAGGTTATATTTCGTTATTGATGTATATGAAGGTCCCACGGAGACGGAGAGGCCAACAAGACAGGAATGTGGTCAAATATTACCGCCGAGATGTTAGGTTGGGTTAGGTTAGGTTATATTACGTTATTGATGTAAATAAAGTTCCCACGGAGACGGAGAAGCCAACTCGCCAGGAATGTTTTCAAATATTACCGCCGAGATGTTAGGTTGGGTTAGGTTATGTTATGTTACGTTATTGATGTATATAAAGGTCCGACGGAGACGTATAGGCCGACTCGCCAGGAATGGTGCAAAATATTACCGCCGAGATGTTAGGTTGGGTTAGGTTAGGTTATATTACGTTATTGATGTATATAAAGGTCCCACGGAGATGTAGGGGCCAACAAGACAGGAATGTGGTCAAATAATACCGCCGAGATGTTAGGTTGGGTTAGGTTAGGTTACATTACGTTATTGATATATATAAAGGTCCAACGGAGACGTAGAGGCCAACTCGCCAGGAATGATGTCAAATGTTACCGCCGAGATGATAGGTTGGGTTAGGTTAGGTTATATTACGTTATTGATGTATATAAAGGTCCCACGGGGACATAGAGGCCAACTCGCCAGGAATGTTGTCAAATATTACCGCCGAGATGATAGGTTGGGTTAGGTTACGTTATATTAAGTTATTGATGTATATGAAGGTCAAACGGAGACGTAAAGGCCAACTCGCCAGGAATTATGTCAAATATTACCGCCGAGATGTTAGGTTGGGTTAGGTTAGGTTATATTACGTTAATGATATATATAAAGGTCCCACGAAGACGGAGAAGCCAACTCGCCAGGAATGATGTCAAATATTACCGCCGAGATGTTAGGTTGGGTTAGGTTAGGTTATATTACGTTATTGATGTAAATAAAGTTCCCACAGAGACGGAGAAGCCAACTCGCCAGGAATGTTTTCAAATATTACCGCCGAGATGTTAGGTTGGGTTAGGTTATGTTATGTTACGTTATTGATGTATATAAATGTCCCACGGAGATGGAGAAGCCAACTCGCCAGGAATGTTGTCAAATATTACCGCCGAGATGTTAGCTTGGGTTAGGTTAGGTTATATTACGTTATTGATGTATATAAAGGTCAAACGGAGACGTAGAGGCCAACTCGCCAGGAATTATGTCAAATATTACCGCCGAGATGTTAGGTTGGGTTAGGTTGGGTTATATTACGTTCTTGATGTAAATGAAGGTCAAACGGAGACGCAGAGGCGAACTCGGCAGGAATGATGTCAAATATTACCGCCGAGATGATAGGTTGGGTTAGGTTAGGTTATATTTCGTTATTGATGTATATGAAGGTCCCACGGAGACGGAGAGGCCAACAAGACAGGAATGTGGTCAAATATTACCGCCGAGATGTTAGGTTGGGTTAGGTTAGGTTATATTACGTTATTGATGTAAATAAAGTTCCCACGGAGACGGAGAAGCCAACTCGCCAGGAATGTTTTCAAATATTACCGCCGAGATGTTAGGTTGGGTTAGGTTATGTTATGTTACGTTATTGATGTATATAAAGGTCCGACGGAGACGTATAGGCCGACTCGCCAGGAATGGTGCAAAATATTACCGCCGAGATGTTAGGTTGGGTTAGGTTAGGTTATATTACGTTATTGATGTATATAAAGGTCCCACGGAGATGTAGGGGCCAACAAGACAGGAATGTGGTCAAATAATACCGCCGAGATGTTAGGTTGGGTTAGGTTAGGTTACATTACGTTATTGATATATATAAAGGTCCAACGGAGACGTAGAGGCCAACTCGCCAGGAATGATGTCAAATGTTACCGCCGAGATGATAGGTTGGGTTAGGTTACGTTATATTAAGTTATTGATGTATATGAAGGTCAAACGGAGACGTAAAGGCCAACTCGCCAGGAATTATGTCAAATATTACCGCCGAGATGTTAGGTTGGGTTAGGTTAGGTTATATTACGTTAATGATATATATAAAGGTCCCACGAAGACGGAGAAGCCAACTCGCCAGGAATGATGTCAAATATTACCGCCGAGATGTTAGGTTGGGTTAGGTTAGGTTATATTACGTTATTGATGTAAATAAAGTTCCCACAGAGACGGAGAAGCCAACTCGCCAGGAATGATGTCAAATATTACCGCTGAGATGTTAGGTTGGGTTAGGTTAGGTTATATTACGTTATTGATGTATATAAAGGTCAAACGGAGACGTAGAGGCCAACTCGCCAGGAATGATGTCAAAAATTACCGCCGAGATGTTAGGCTGGGTTAGGTTAGGTTACATTACGTCATTGATGTATATAAAGGTCCCACGGAGTCGTAGAGGCCATCTCGCCAGGAATATTGTACAATATTACCGCCGAGATGATAGGTTGGGTTAGGTTAGGTTATATTTCGTTATTGATGTATATGAAGGTCCCACGGAGACGGAGAGGCCAACAAGACAGGAATGTGGTCAAATATTACCGCCGACATGTTAGGTTGGGTTAGGTTAGGTTATATTACGTTATTGATGTAAATAAAGTTCCCACGGAGACGGAGAAGCCAACTCGCCAGGAATGTTTTCAAATATTACCGCCGAGATGTTAGGTTGGGTTAGGTTATGTTATGTTACGTTATTGATGTATATAAAGGTCCGACGGAGACGTATAGGCCGACTCGCCAGGAATGGTGCAAAATATTACCGCCGAGATGTTAGGTTGGGTTAGGTTAGGTTATATTACGTTATTGATGTATATAAAGGTCCCACGGAGATGTAGGGGCCAACAAGACAGGAATGTGGTCAAATAATACCGCCGAGATGTTAGGTTGGGTTAGGTTAGGTTACATTACGTTATTGATATATATAAAGGTCCAACGGAGACGTAGAGGCCAACTCGCCAGGAATGATGTCAAATATTACCGCCGAGATGATAGGTTGGGTTAGGTTAGGTTATATTACGTTATTGATGTATATAAAGGTCCCACGGGGACATAGAGGCCAACTCGCCAGGAATGTTGTCAAATATTACCGCCGAGATGATAGGTTGGGTTAGGTTACGTTATATTAAGTTATTGATGTATATGAAGGTCAAACGGAGACGTAAAGGCCAACTCGCCAGGAATTATGTCAAATATTACCGCCGAGATGTTAGGTTGGGTTAGGTTAGGTTATATTACGTTCTTGATGTATATGAAGGTCCCACAGAAGCGTAGAGGACAACAAGCCAGGAATGTGGTCAAATATTACCGCCGAGATGTTAGGTTGGGTTAGGTTAGGTTATATTACGTTATTGATGTATATAAAGATCCCACGGTGACGTAGAGGCCAACTCGCCAGTAATGTTGTCAAAATTACCGCCGTGATGATAGGTTGGATTAGGTTAGGTTATATTACGTTATTGATGTATATGAAGGTCAAACGTAGACGTAGGGGCCAAACTCGCCAGGCATGTTGTCGAATATTACCGCCGAGATGATAGGTTGGGTTAGGTTAGGTTATATTACGTTATTGATGTATATAAATGTCCCACGGGGACATAGAGGCCAACTCGCCAGGAATGTTGTCAAATATTACCTCCGAGATGATAGGTTGGGTTAGATTACGTTATATTAAGTTATGGATGTATATGAAGGTCAAGCGGAGACGTAGAGGCCAACTCGCCAGGAATTATGTCAAATATTACCGCCGAGATGTTAGGTTGGGTTAGGTTAGGTTATATTACGTTATTGATATATATAAAGGTCCCACGGAGACGTAGAGGCCAACTCGCCAGGAATGATGTCAAATATTACCGCTGAGATGTTAGGTTGGGTTAGGTTAGGTTATATTACGTTATTGATGTATATAAAGGTCCCACGGAGTCGTAGAGGCCAACTCGCCAGGAATATTGTACAATATTACCGCCGAGATGATAGGTTGGGTTAGGTTAGGTTATATTTCGTTATTGATGTATATGAAGGTCCCACGGAGACGGAGAGGCCAACAAGACAGGAATGTGGTCAAATATTACCGCCGAGATGTTAGGTTGGGTTAGGTTAGGTTATATTACGTTATTGATGTAAATAAAGTTCCCACGGAGACGGAGAAGCCAACTCGCCAGGAATGTTTTCAAATATTACCGCCGAGATGTTAGGTTGGGTTAGGTTATGTTATGTTACGTTATTGATGTATATAAAGGTCCGACGGAGACGTATAGGCCGACTCGCCAGGAATGGTGCAAAATATTACCGCCGAGATGTTAGGTTGGGTTAGGTTAGGTTATATTACGTTATTGATGTATATAAAGGTCCCACGGAGATGTAGGGGCCAACAAGACAGGAATGTGGTCAAATAATACCGCCGAGATGTTAGGTTGGGTTAGGTTAGGTTACATTACGTTATTGATATATATAAAGGTCCAACGGAGACGTAGAGGCCAACTCGCCAGGAATGATGTCAAATGTTACCGCCGAGATGATAGGTTGGGTTAGGTTAGGTTATATTACGTTATTGATGTATATATAGGTCCCACGGGGACATAGAGGCCAACTCGCCAGGAATGTTGTCAAATATTACCGCCGAGATGATAGGTTGGGTTAGGTTACGTTATATTAAGTTATTGATGTATATGAAGGTCAAACGGAGACGTAAAGGCCAACTCGCCAGGAATTATGTCAAATATTACCGCCGAGATGTTAGGTTGGGTTAGGTTAGGTTATATTACGTTAATGATATATATAAAGGTCCCACGAAGACGGAGAAGCCAACCCGCCAGGAATGATGTCAAATATTACCGCCGAGATGTTAGGTTGGGTTAGGTTAGGTTATATTACGTTATTGATGTAAATAAAGTTCCCACAGAGACGGAGAAGCCAACTCGCCAGGAATGTTTTCAAATATTACCGCCGAGATGATAGGTTGGTTTAGGCTAGGTTATATTACGTTATTGATGTATATAAAGGTCCCACGGAGACGGAGAAGCCAACTCGCCAGGAATGTTGTCAAATATTACCGCCGAGATGTTAGGTTGGGTTAGGTTATGTTATGTTACGTTATTGATGTATATAAATGTCCCACGGAGATGGAGAAGCCAACTCGCCAGGAATGTTGTCAAATATTACCGCCGAGATGTTAGCTTGGGTTAGGTTAGGTTATATTACGTTATTGATGTATATAAAGGTCAAACGGAGACGTAGAGGCCAACTCGCCAGGAATTATGTCAAATATTACCGCCGAGATGTTAGGTTGGGTTAGGTTGGGTTATATTACGTTCTTGATGTAAATGAAGGTCAAACGGAGACGCAGAGGCGAACTCGGCAGGAATGATGTCAAATATTACCGCCGAGATGTTAGGTTGGGTTAGGTTAGGTTATATTACGTTATTGATATATATAAAGGTCCCACGGAGACGTAGAGGCCAACTCGCCAGGAATGATGTCAAATATTACCGCTGAGATGTTAGGTTGGGTTAGGTTAGGTTATATTACGTTATTGACGTATATAAAGGTCAAACGGAGACGTAGAGGCCAACTCGCCAGGAATGATGTCAAAAATTACCGCCGAGATGTTAGGCTGGGTTAGGTTAGGTTACATTACGTCATTGATGTATATAAAGGTCCCACGGAGTCGTAGAGGCCAACTCGCCAGGAATATTGTACAATATTACCGCCGAGATGATAGGTTGGGTTAGGTTAGGTTATATTTCGTTATTGATGTATATGAAGGTCCCACGGAGACGGAGAGGCCAACAAGACAGGAATGTGGTCAAATATTACCGCCGAGATGTTAGGTTGGGTTAGGTTAGGTTATATTACGTTATTGATGTAAATAAAGTTCCCACGGAGACGGAGAAGCCAACTCGCCAGGAATGTTTTCAAATATTACCGCCGAGATGTTAGGTTGGGTTAGGTTATGTTATGTTACGTTATTGATGTATATAAAGGTCCGACGGAGACGTATAGGCCGACTCGCCAGGAATGGTGCAAAATATTACCGCCGAGATGTTAGGTTGGGTTAGGTTAGGTTATATTACGTTATTGATGTATATAAAGGTCCCACGGAGATGTAGGGGCCAACAAGACAGGAATGTGGTCAAATAATACCGCCGAGATGTTAGGTTGGGTTAGGTTAGGTTACATTACGTTATTGATATATATAAAGGTCCAACGGAGACGTAGAGGCCAACTCGCCAGGAATGATGTCAAATATTACCGCCGAGATGATAGGTTGGGTTAGGTTAGGTTATATTACGTTATTGATGTATATAAAGGTCCCACGGGGACATAGAGGCCAACTCGCCAGGAATGTTGTCAAATATTACCGCCGAGATGATAGGTTGGGTTAGGTTACGTTATATTAAGTTATTGATGTATATGAAGGTCAAACGGAGACGTAAAGGCCAACTCGCCAGGAATTATGTCAAATATTACCGCCGAGATGTTAGGTTGGGTTAGGTTAGGTTATATTACGTTCTTGATGTATATGAAGGTCCCACAGAAGCGTAGAGGACAACAAGCCAGGAATGTGGTCAAATATTACCGCCGAGATGTTAGGTTGGGTTAGGTTAGGTTATATTACGTTATTGATGTATATAAAGATCCCACGGTGACGTAGAGGCCAACTCGCCAGTAATGTTGTCAAAATTACCGCCGTGATGATAGGTTGGATTAGGTTAGGTTATATTTCGTTATTGATGTATATGAAGGTCCCACGGAGACGGAGAGGCCAACAAGACAGGAATGTGGTCAAATATTACCGCCGAGATGTTAGGTTGGGTTAGGTTAGGTTATATTACGTTATTGATGTAAATAAAGTTCTCACGGAGAAGGAGAAGCCAACTCGCCAGGAATGTTTTCAAATATTACCGCCGAGATGATACGTTGGTTTAGGCTAGGTTATATTACGTTATTGATGTATATAAAGGTCCCACGGAGACGGAGAAGCCAACTCGCCAGGAATGTTGTCAAATATTACCGCCGAGATGTTAGGTTGGGTTAGGTTATGTTATGTTACGTTATTGATGTATATAAAGGTCCGACGGAGAAGGAGAAGCCAACTCGCCAGGAATGTTTTCAAATATTACCGCCGAGATGATACGTTGGTTTAGGCTAGGTTATATTACGTTATTGATGTATATAAAGGTCCCACGGAGACGGAGAAGCCAACTCGCCAGGAATGTTGTCAAATATTACCGCCGAGATGTTAGGTTGGGTTAGGTTATGTTATGTTACGTTATTGATGTATATAAAGGTCCCACGGAGACGTGGAGGCCAACTCGGCAGGAATGATTTCAAATATCACCGCCGAGATGTTAGATTGGGTTAGGTTAGGTTATATTACGTTATTGATGTATATAAAGGTCCCACGGAGTCGTAGAGGCCAACTCGCCAGGAATATTGTACAATATTACCGCCGAGATGATAGGTTGGGTTAGGTTAGGTTATATTTCGTTATTGATGTATATGAAGGTCCCACTGAGACGGAGAGGCCAACAAGCCAGGAATGTGGTCAAATATTACCGCCGAGATGTTAGGTTGGGTTAGGTTAGGTTATATTACGTTATTGATGTATATGAAGGTCAAACGGAGACGTAGAGGCCAACTCGCCAGGAATGATGTCAAATATTACCGCCGAGATGTTAGATTGGGTTAGGTTAGGTTATATTACGTTATTGATGTATATAAAGGTCCCACGGAGACGTAGAGGCCAACAAGCCAGGAATGTGGTCAAATATTACCGCCGAGATGTTAGGTTGGGTTAGGTTAGGTTATATTACGTTATTGATGTAAATAAAGTTCCCACAGAGACGGAGAAGCCAACTCGCCAGGAATGTTTTCAAATATTACCGCCGAGATGATAGGTTGGTTTAGGCTAGGTTATATTACGTTATTGATGTATATAAAGGTCCCACGGAGACGGAGAAGCCAACTCGCCAGGAATGTTGTCAAATATTACCGCCGAGATGTTAGGTTGGGTTAGGTTATGTTATGTTACGTTATTGATGTATATAAATGTCCCACGGAGATGGAGAAGCCAACTCGCCAGGAATGTTGTCAAATATTACCGCCGAGATGTTAGCTTGGGTTAGGTTAGGTTATATTACGTTATTGATGTATATAAAGGTCAAACGGAGACGTAGAGGCCAACTCGCCAGGAATGTGGTCAAATATTACCGCCGAGATGTTAGGTTGGGTTAGGTTGGGTTATATTACGTTCTTGATGTAATTGAAGGTCAAACGGAGACGCAGAGGCGAACTCGGCAGGAATGATGTCAAATATTACCGCCGAGATGTTAGGTTGGGTTAGGTTAGGTTATATTACGTTATTGATATATATAAAGGTCCCACGGAGACGTAGAGGCCAACTCGCCAGGAATGATGTCAAATATTACCGCTGAGATGTTAGGTTGGGTTAGGTTAGGTTATATTACGTTATTGATGTATATAAAGGTCAAACGGAGACGTAGAGGCCAACTCGCCAGGAATGATGTCAAAAATTACCGCCGAGATGTTAGGCTGGGTTAGGTTAGGTTACATTACGTCATTGATGTATATAAAGGTCCCACGGAGTCGTAGAGGCCAACTCGCCAGGAATATTGTACAATATTACCGCCGAGATGATAGGTTGGGTTAGGTTAGGTTATATTTCGTTATTGATGTATATGAAGGTCCCACGGAGACGGAGAGGCCAACAAGACAGGAATGTGGTCAAATATTACCGCCGAGATGTTAGGTTGGGTTAGGTTAGGTTATATTACGTTATTGATGTAAATAAAGTTCCCACGGAGACGGAGAAGCCAACTCGCCAGGAATGTTTTCAAATATTACCGCCGAGATGTTAGGTTGGGTTAGGTTATGTTATGTTACGTTATTGATGTATATAAAGGTCCGACGGAGACGTATAGGCCGACTCGCCAGGAATGGTGCAAAATATTACCGCCGAGATGTTAGGTTGGGTTAGGTTAGGTTATATTACGTTATTGATGTATATAAAGGTCCCACGGAGATGTAGGGGCCAACAAGACAGGAATGTGGTCAAATAATACCGCCGAGATGTTAGGTTGGGTTAGGTTAGGTTACATTACGTTATTGATATATATAAAGGTCCAACGGAGACGTAGAGGCCAACTCGCCAGGAATGATGTCAAATGTTACCGCCGAAATGATAGGTTGGGTTAGGTTAGGTTATATTACGTTATTGATGTATATAAAGGTCCCACGGGGACATAGAGGCCAACTCGCCAGGAATGTTGTCAAATATTACCGCCGAGATGATAGGTTGGGTTAGGTTACGTTATATTAAGTTATTGATGTATATGAAGGTCAAACGGAGACGTAAAGGCCAACTCGCCAGGAATTATGTCAAATATTACCGCCGAGATGTTAGGTTGGGTTAGGTTAGGTTATATTACGTTAATGATATATATAAAGGTCCCACGAAGACGGAGAAGCCAACTCGCCAGGAATGATGTCAAATATTACCGCCGAGATGTTAGGTTGGGTTAGGTTAGGTTATATTACGTTATTGATGTAAATAAAGTTCCCACAGAGACGGAGAAGCCAACTCGCCAGGAATGTTTTCAAATATTACCGCCGAGGTGATAGGTTGGTTTAGGCTAGGTTATATTACGTTATTGATGTATATAAAGGTCCCACGGAGACGGAGAAGCCAACTCGCCAGGAATGTTGTCAAATATTACCGCCGAGATGTTAGGTTGGGTTAGGTTATGTTATGTTACGTTATTGATGTATATAAATGTCCCACGGAGATGGAGAAGCCAACTCGCCAGGAATGTTGTCAAATATTACCGCCGAGATGTTAGCTTGGGTTAGGTTAGGTTATATTACGTTATTGATGTATATAAAGGTCAAACGGAGACGTAGAGGCCAACTCGCCAGGAATTATGTCAAATATTACCGCCGAGATGTTAGGTTGGGTTAGGTTGGGTTATATTACGTTCTTGATGTAAATGAAGGTCAAACGGAGACGCAGAGGCGAACTCGGCAGGAATGATGTCAAATATTACCGCCGAGATGTTAGGTTGGGTTAGGTTAGGTTATATTACGTTATTGATATATATAAAGGTCCCACGGAGACGTAGAGGCCAACTCGCCAGGAATGATGTCAAATATTACCGCTGAGATGTTAGGTTGGGTTAGGTTAGGTTATATTACGTTATTGATGTATATAAAGGTCAAACGGAGACGTAGAGGCCAACTCGCCAGGAATGATGTCAAAAATTACCGCCGAGATGTTAGGCTGGGTTAGGTTAGGTTACATTACGTCATTGATGTATATAAAGGTCCCACGGAGTCGTAGAGGCCAACTCGCCAGGAATATTGTACAATATTACCGCCGAGATGATAGGTTGGGTTAGGTTAGGTTATATTTCGTTATTGATGTATATGAAGGTCCCACGGAGACGGAGAGGCCAACAAGACAGGAATGTGGTCAAATATTACCGCCGAGATGTTAGGTTGGGTTAGGTTAGGTTATATTACGTTATTGATGTAAATAAAGTTCCCACGGAGACGGAGAAGCCAACTCGCCAGGAATGTTTTCAAATATTACCGCCGAGATGTTAGGTTGGGTTAGGTTATGTTATGTTACGTTATTGATGTATATAAAGGTCCGACGGAGACGTATAGGCCGACTCGCCAGGAATGGTGCAAAATATTACCGCCGAGATGTTAGGTTGGGTTAGGTTAGGTTATATTACGTTATTGATGTATATAAAGGTCCCACGGAGATGTAGGGGCCAACAAGACAGGAATGTGGTCAAATAATACCGCCGAGATGTTAGGTTGGGTTAGGTTAGGTTACATTACGTTATTGATATATATAAAGGTCCCACGGAGACGTGGAGGCCAACTCGGCAGGAATGATTTCAAATATCACCGCCGAGATGTTAGGTTGGGTTAGGTTAGGTTATATTACGTTATTGATGTATATAAAGGTCCCACGGAGACGTAGAGGCCAAAGCCAGGAATGTGGTCAAATATTACCGCCGAGATGTTAGGTTGGGTTAGGTTAGGTTATATTACGTTATTGATATATATAAAGGTCCCACGGAGACGTAGAGGCCACCTCGCCAGGAATGATGTCAAATATTACCGCCGAGATGTTAGGTTGGGTTAGGTTAGGTTATATTACGTTATTGATGTATATAAAGGTCAAACGGAGACGTAGAGGCCAACTCGCCAGGAATGATGTCAAAAACTACCGCCGAGATGTTAGGCTGGGTTAGGTTAGGTTACATTACGTCATTGATGTATATAAAGGTCCCACGGAGTCGTAGAGGCCAACTCGCCAGGAATATTGTACAATATTACCGCCGAGATTATAGGTTGGGTTAGGTTAGGTTATATTTCGTTATTGATGTATATGAAGGTCCCACGGAGACGGAGAGGCCAACAAGACAGGAATGTGGTCAAATATTACCGCCGAGATGTTAGGTTGGGTTAGGTTAGGTTATATTACGTTATTGATGTAAATAAAGTTCTCACGGAGAAGGAGAAGCCAACTCGCCAGGAATGTTTTCAAATATTACCGCCGAGATGATACGTTGGTTTAGGCTAGGTTATATTACGTTATTGATGTATATAAAGGTCCCACGGAGACGGAGAAGCCAACTCGCCAGGAATGTTTTCAAATATTACCGCCGAGATGTTAGGTTGGGTTAGGTTAGGTTACATTACGTTATTGATATATATAAAGGTCCAACGGAGACGTAGAGGCCAACTCGCCAGGAATGATGTCAAATGTTACCGCCGAAATGATAGGTTGGGTTAGGTTAGGTTATATTACGTTATTGATGTATATAAAGGTCCCACGGGGACATAGAGGCCAACTCGCCAGGAATGTTGTCAAATATTACCGCCGAGATGATAGGTTGGGTTAGGTTACGTTATATTAAGTTATTGATGTATATGAAGGTCAAACGGAGACGTAAAGGCCAACTCGCCAGGAATTATGTCAAATATTACCGCCGAGATGTTAGGTTGGGTTAGGTTAGGTTATATTACGTTATTGATGTAAATAAAGTTCCCACAGAGACGGAGAAGCCAACTCGCCAGGAATGTTTTCAAATATTACCGCCGAGATGATAGGTTGGTTTAGGCTAGGTTATATTACGTTATTGATGTATATAAAGGTCCCACGGAGACGGAGAAGCCAACTCGCCAGGAATGTTGTCAAATATTACCGCCGAGATGTTAGGTTGGGTTAGGTTATGTTATGTTACGTTATTGATGTATATAAATGTCCCACGGAGATGGAGAAGCCAACTCGCCAGGAATGTTGTCAAATATTACCGCCGAGATGTTAGCTTGGGTTAGGTTAGGTTATATTACGTTATTGATGTATATAAAGGTCAAACGGAGACGGAGAAGCCAACTCGCCAGGAATGTTGTCAAATATTACCGCCGAGATGTTAGGTTGGGTTAGGTTATGTTATGTTACGTTATTGATGTATATAAAGGTCCGACGGAGACGTATAGGCCGACTCGCCAGGAATGGTGCAAAATATTACCGCCGAGATGTTAGGTTGGGTTAGGTTAGGTTATATTACGTTATTGATGTATATAAAGGTCCCACGGAGATGTAGGGGCCAACAAGACAGGAATGTGGTCAAATAATACCGCCGAGATGTTAGGTTGGGTTAGGTTAGGTTACATTACTTTATTGATATATATAAAGGTCCCACGGAGACGTGGAGGCCAACTCGGCAGGAATGATTTCAAATATCACCGCCGAGATGTTAGATTGGGTTAGGTTAGGTTATATTACGTTATTGATGTATATAAAGGTCCCACGGAGTCGTAGAGGCCAACTCGCCAGGAATATTGTACAATATTACCGCCGAGATGATAGGTTGGGTTAGGTTAGGTTATATTTCGTTATTGATGTATATGAAGGTCCCACGGAGACGGAGAGGCCAACAAGCCAGGAATGTGGTCAAATTTTACCGCCGAGATGTTAGGTTGGGTTAGGTTAGGTTATATTACGTTATTGATGTATATGAAGGTCAAACGGAGACGTAGAGGCCAACTCGCCAGGAATGATGTCAAATATTACCGCCGAGATGTTAGATTGGGTTAGGTTAGGTTATATTACGTTATTGATGTATATAAAGGTCCCACGGAGACGTAGAGGCCAACAAGCCAGGAATGTGGTCAAATATTACCGCCGAGATGTTAGGTTGGGTTAGGTTAGGTTATATTACGTTATTGATGTAAATAAAGTTCCCACAGAGACGGAGAAGCCAACTCGCCAGGAATGTTTTCAAATATTACCGCCGAGATGATAGGTTGGTTTAGGCTAGGTTATATTACGTTATTGATGTATATAAAGGTCCCACGGAGACGGAGAAGCCAACTCGCCAGGAATGTTGTCAAATATTACCGCCGAGATGTTAGGTTGGGTTAGGTTATGTTATGTTACGTTATTGATGTATATAAATGTCCCACGGAGATGGAGAAGCCAACTCGCCAGGAATGTTGTCAAATATTACCGCCGAGATGTTAGCTTGGGTTAGGTTAGGTTATATTACGTTATTGATGTATATAAAGGTCAAACGGAGACGTAGAGGCCAACTCGCCAGGAATGTAGTCAAATATTACCGCCGAGATGTTAGGTTGGGTTAGGTTGGGTTATATTACGTTCTTGATGTAAATGAAGGTCAAACGGAGACGCAGAGGCGAACTCGGCAGGAATGATGTCAAATATTACCGCCGAGATGTTAGGTTGGGTTAGGTTAGGTTATATTACGTTATTGATATATATAAAGGTCCCACGGAGACGTAGAGGCCAACTCGCCAGGAATGATGTCAAATATTACCGCTGAGATGTTAGGTTGGGTTAGGTTAGGTTATATTACGTTATTGATGTATATAAAGGTCAAACGGAGACGTAGAGGCCAACTCGCCAGGAATGATGTCAAAAATTACCGCCGAGATGTTAGGCTGGGTTAGGTTAGGTTACATTACGTCATTGATGTATATAAAGGTCCCACGGAGTCGTAGAGGCCAACTCGCCAGGAATATTGTACAATATTACCGCCGAGATGATAGGTTGGGTTAGGTTAGGTTATATTTCGTTATTGATGTATATGAAGGTCCCACGGAGACGGAGAGGCCAACAAGACAGGAATGTGGTCAAATATTACCGCCGAGATGTTAGGTTGGGTTAGGTTAGGTTATATTACGTTATTGATGTAAATAAAGTTCCCACGGAGACGGAGAGGCCAACAAGACAGGAATGTGGTCAAATATTACCGCCGAGATGTTAGGTTGGGTTAGGTTAGGTTATATTACGTTATTGATGTAAATAAAGTTCTCACGGAGAAGGAGAAGCCAACTCGCCAGGAATGTTTTCAAATATTACCGCCGAGATGATACGTTGGTTTAGGCTAGGTTATATTACGTTATTGATGTATATAAAGGTCCCACGGAGACGGAGAAGCCAACTCGCCAGGAATGTTTTCAAATATTACCGCCGAGATGTTAGGTTGGGTTAGGTTAGGTTACATTACGTTATTGATATATATAAAGGTCCAACGGAGACGTAGAGGCCAACTCGCCAGGAATGATGTCAAATGTTACCGCCGAAATGATAGGTTGGGTTAGGTTAGGTTATATTACGTTATTGATGTATATAAAGGTCCCACGGGGACATAGAGGCCAACTCGCCAGGAATGTTGTCAAATATTACCGCCGAGATGATAGGTTGGGTTAGGTTACGTTATATTAAGTTATTGATGTATATGAAGGTCAAACGGAGACGTAAAGGCCAACTCGCCAGGAATTATGTCAAATATTACCGCCGAGATGTTAGGTTGGGTTAGGTTAGGTTATATTACGTTATTGATGTAAATAAAGTTCCCACAGAGACGGAGAAGCCAACTCGCCAGGAATGTTTTCAAATATTACCGCCGAGATGATAGGTTGGTTTAGGCTAGATTATATTACGTTATTGATGTATATAAAGGTCCCACGGAGACGGAGAAGCCAACTCGCCAGGAATGTTGTCAAATATTACCGCCGAGATGTTAGGTTGGGTTAGGTTATGTTATGTTACGTTATTGATGTATATAAATGTCCCACGGAGATGGAGAAGCCAACTCGCCAGGAATGTTGTCAAATATTACCGCCGAGATGTTAGCTTGGGTTAGGTTAGGTTATATTACGTTATTGATGTATATAAAGGTCAAACGGAGACGGAGAAGCCAACTCGCCAGGAATGTTGTCAAATATTACCGCCGAGATGTTAGGTTGGGTTAGGTTATGTTATGTTACGTTATTGATGTATATAAAGGTCCGACGGAGACGTATAGGCCGACTCGCCAGGAATGGTGCAAAATATTACCGCCGAGATGTTAGGTTGGGTTAGGTTAGGTTATATTACGTTATTGATGTATATAAAGGTCCCACGGAGATGTAGGGGCCAACAAGACAGGAATGTGGTCAAATAATACCGCCGAGATGTTAGGTTGGGTTAGGTTAGGTTACATTACTTTATTGATATATATAAAGGTCCCACGGAGACGTGGAGGCCAACTCGGCAGGAATGATTTCAAATATCACCGCCGAGATGTTAGATTGGGTTAGGTTAGGTTATATTACGTTATTGATGTATATAAAGGTCCCACGGAGTCGTAGAGGCCAACTCGCCAGGAATATTGTACAATATTACCGCCGAGATGATAGGTTGGGTTAGGTTAGGTTATATTTCGTTATTGATGTATATGAAGGTCCCACGGAGACGGAGAGGCCAACAAGCCAGGAATGTGGTCAAATTTTACCGCCGAGATGATAGGTTGGGTTAGGTTAGGTTATATTTCGTTATTGATGTATATGAAGGTCCCACGGAGACGGAGAGGCCAACAAGACAGGAATGTGGTCAAATATTACCGCCGAGATGTTAGGTTGGGTTAGGTTAGGTTATATTACGTTATTGATGTAAATAAAGTTCCCACGGAGACGGAGAAGCCAACTCGCCAGGAATGTTTTCAAATATTACCGCCGAGATGTTAGGTTGGGTTAGGTTATGTTATGTTACGTTATTGATGTATATAAAGGTCCGACGGAGACGTATAGGCCGACTCGCCAGGAATGGTGCAAAATATTACCGCCGAGATGTTAGGTTGGGTTAGGTTAGGTTATATTACGTTATTGATGTATATAAAGGTCCCACGGAGATGTAGGGGCCAACAAGACAGGAATGTGGTCAAATAATACCGCCGAGATGTTAGGTTGGGTTAGGTTAGGTTACATTACGTTATTGATATATATAAAGGTCCAACGGAGACGTAGAGGCCAACTCGCCAGGAATGATGTCAAATGTTACCGCCGAAATGATAGGTTGGGTTAGGTTAGGTTATATTACGTTATTGATGTATATAAAGGTCCCACGGGGACATAGAGGCCAACTCGCCAGGAATGTTGTCAAATATTACCGCCGAGATGATAGGTTGGGTTAGGTTACGTTATATTAAGTTATTGATGTATATGAAGGTCAAACGGAGACGTAAAGGCCAACTCGCCAGGAATTATGTCAAATATTACCGCCGAGATGTTAGGTTGGGTTAGGTTAGGTTATATTACGTTAATGATATATATAAAGGTCCCACGAAGACGGAGAAGCCAACTCGCCAGGAATGATGTCAAATATTACCGCCGAGATGTTAGGTTGGGTTAGGTTAGGTTATATTACGTTATTGATGTAAATAAAGTTCCCACAGAGACGGAGAAGCCAACTCGCCAGGAATGTTTTCAAATATTACCGCCGAGGTGATAGGTTGGTTTAGGCTAGGTTATATTACGTTATTGATGTATATAAAGGTCCCACGGAGACGGAGAAGCCAACTCGCCAGGAATGTTGTCAAATATTACCGCCGAGATGTTAGGTTGGGTTAGGTTATGTTATGTTACGTTATTGATGTATATAAATGTCCCACGGAGATGGAGAAGCCAACTCGCCAGGAATGTTGTCAAATATTACCGCCGAGATGTTAGCTTGGGTTAGGTTAGGTTATATTACGTTATTGATGTATATAAAGGTCAAACGGAGACGTAGAGGCCAACTCGCCAGGAATTATGTCAAATATTACCGCCGAGATGTTAGGTTGGGTTAGGTTGGGTTATATTACGTTCTTGATGTAAATGAAGGTCAAACGGAGACGCAGAGGCGAACTCGGCAGGAATGATGTCAAATATTACCGCCGAGATGTTAGGTTGGGTTAGGTTAGGTTATATTACGTTATTGATATATATAAAGGTCCCACGGAGACGTAGAGGCCAACTCGCCAGGAATGATGTCAAATATTACCGCTGAGATGTTAGGTTGGGTTAGGTTAGGTTATATTACGTTATTGATGTATATAAAGGTCAAACGGAGACGTAGAGGCCAACTCGCCAGGAATGATGTCAAAAATTACCGCCGAGATGTTAGGCTGGGTTAGGTTAGGTTACATTACGTCATTGATGTATATAAAGGTCCCACGGAGTCGTAGAGGCCAACTCGCCAGGAATATTGTACAATATTACCGCCGAGATGATAGGTTGGGTTAGGTTAGGTTATATTTCGTTATTGATGTATATGAAGGTCCCACGGAGACGGAGAGGCCAACAAGACAGGAATGTGGTCAAATATTACCGCCGAGATGTTAGGTTGGGTTAGGTTAGGTTATATTACGTTATTGATGTAAATAAAGTTCCCACGGAGAC
Organism: Xylocopa violacea; assembly: GCA_963969225.1. NCBI lineage: Eukaryota > Metazoa > Arthropoda > Insecta > Hymenoptera > Apidae > Xylocopa > Xylocopa violacea. The sequence continues at coordinate 7,889,006 of CAXAJV010000016.1, read as the reverse complement.
GGAGAAGCCAACTCGCCAGGAATGTTTTCAAATATTACCGCCGAGATGTTAGGTTGGGTTAGGTTATGTTATGTTACGTTATTGATGTATATAAAGGTCCGACGGAGACGTATAGGCCGACTCGCCAGGAATGGTGCAAAATATTACCGCCGAGATGTTAGGTTGGGTTAGGTTAGGTTATATTACGTTATTGATGTATATAAAGGTCCCACGGAGATGTAGGGGCCAACAAGACAGGAATGTGGTCAAATAATACCGCCGAGATGTTAGGTTGGGTTAGGTTAGGTTACATTACGTTATTGATATATATAAAGGTCCCACGGAGACGTGGAGGCCAACTCGGCAGGAATGATTTCAAATATCACCGCCGAGATGTTAGGTTGGGTTAGGTTAGGTTATATTACGTTATTGATGTATATAAAGGTCCCACGGAGACGTAGAGGCCAAAGCCAGGAATGTGGTCAAATATTACCGCCGAGATGTTAGGTTGGGTTAGGTTAGGTTATATTACGTTATTGATATATATAAAGGTCCCACGGAGACGTAGAGGCCACCTCGCCAGGAATGATGTCAAATATTACCGCCGAGATGTTAGGTTGGGTTAGGTTAGGTTATATTACGTTATTGATGTATATAAAGGTCAAACGGAGACGTAGAGGCCAACTCGCCAGGAATGATGTCAAAAACTACCGCCGAGATGTTAGGCTGGGTTAGGTTAGGTTACATTACGTCATTGATGTATATAAAGGTCCCACGGAGTCGTAGAGGCCAACTCGCCAGGAATATTGTACAATATTACCGCCGAGATTATAGGTTGGGTTAGGTTAGGTTATATTTCGTTATTGATGTATATGAAGGTCCCACGGAGACGGAGAGGCCAACAAGACAGGAATGTGGTCAAATATTACCGCCGAGATGTTAGGTTGGGTTAGGTTAGGTTATATTACGTTATTGATGTAAATAAAGTTCTCACGGAGAAGGAGAAGCCAACTCGCCAGGAATGTTTTCAAATATTACCGCCGAGATGATACGTTGGTTTAGGCTAGGTTATATTACGTTATTGATGTATATAAAGGTCCCACGGAGACGGAGAAGCCAACTCGCCAGGAATGTTTTCAAATATTACCGCCGAGATGTTAGGTTGGGTTAGGTTAGGTTACATTACGTTATTGATATATATAAAGGTCCAACGGAGACGTAGAGGCCAACTCGCCAGGAATGATGTCAAATGTTACCGCCGAAATGATAGGTTGGGTTAGGTTAGGTTATATTACGTTATTGATGTATATAAAGGTCCCACGGGGACATAGAGGCCAACTCGCCAGGAATGTTGTCAAATATTACCGCCGAGATGATAGGTTGGGTTAGGTTACGTTATATTAAGTTATTGATGTATATGAAGGTCAAACGGAGACGTAAAGGCCAACTCGCCAGGAATTATGTCAAATATTACCGCCGAGATGTTAGGTTGGGTTAGGTTAGGTTATATTACGTTATTGATGTAAATAAAGTTCCCACAGAGACGGAGAAGCCAACTCGCCAGGAATGTTTTCAAATATTACCGCCGAGATGATAGGTTGGTTTAGGCTAGGTTATATTACGTTATTGATGTATATAAAGGTCCCACGGAGACGGAGAAGCCAACTCGCCAGGAATGTTGTCAAATATTACCGCCGAGATGTTAGGTTGGGTTAGGTTATGTTATGTTACGTTATTGATGTATATAAATGTCCCACGGAGATGGAGAAGCCAACTCGCCAGGAATGTTGTCAAATATTACCGCCGAGATGTTAGCTTGGGTTAGGTTAGGTTATATTACGTTATTGATGTATATAAAGGTCAAACGGAGACGGAGAAGCCAACTCGCCAGGAATGTTGTCAAATATTACCGCCGAGATGTTAGGTTGGGTTAGGTTATGTTATGTTACGTTATTGATGTATATAAAGGTCCGACGGAGACGTATAGGCCGACTCGCCAGGAATGGTGCAAAATATTACCGCCGAGATGTTAGGTTGGGTTAGGTTAGGTTATATTACGTTATTGATGTATATAAAGGTCCCACGGAGATGTAGGGGCCAACAAGACAGGAATGTGGTCAAATAATACCGCCGAGATGTTAGGTTGGGTTAGGTTAGGTTACATTACTTTATTGATATATATAAAGGTCCCACGGAGACGTGGAGGCCAACTCGGCAGGAATGATTTCAAATATCACCGCCGAGATGTTAGATTGGGTTAGGTTAGGTTATATTACGTTATTGATGTATATAAAGGTCCCACGGAGTCGTAGAGGCCAACTCGCCAGGAATATTGTACAATATTACCGCCGAGATGATAGGTTGGGTTAGGTTAGGTTATATTTCGTTATTGATGTATATGAAGGTCCCACGGAGACGGAGAGGCCAACAAGCCAGGAATGTGGTCAAATTTTACCGCCGAGATGTTAGGTTGGGTTAGGTTAGGTTATATTACGTTATTGATGTATATGAAGGTCAAACGGAGACGTAGAGGCCAACTCGCCAGGAATGATGTCAAATATTACCGCCGAGATGTTAGATTGGGTTAGGTTAGGTTATATTACGTTATTGATGTATATAAAGGTCCCACGGAGACGTAGAGGCCAACAAGCCAGGAATGTGGTCAAATATTACCGCCGAGATGTTAGGTTGGGTTAGGTTAGGTTATATTACGTTATTGATGTAAATAAAGTTCCCACAGAGACGGAGAAGCCAACTCGCCAGGAATGTTTTCAAATATTACCGCCGAGATGATAGGTTGGTTTAGGCTAGGTTATATTACGTTATTGATGTATATAAAGGTCCCACGGAGACGGAGAAGCCAACTCGCCAGGAATGTTGTCAAATATTACCGCCGAGATGTTAGGTTGGGTTAGGTTATGTTATGTTACGTTATTGATGTATATAAATGTCCCACGGAGATGGAGAAGCCAACTCGCCAGGAATGTTGTCAAATATTACCGCCGAGATGTTAGCTTGGGTTAGGTTAGGTTATATTACGTTATTGATGTATATAAAGGTCAAACGGAGACGTAGAGGCCAACTCGCCAGGAATGTGGTCAAATATTACCGCCGAGATGTTAGGTTGGGTTAGGTTGGGTTATATTACGTTCTTGATGTAAATGAAGGTCAAACGGAGACGCAGAGGCGAACTCGGCAGGAATGATGTCAAATATTACCGCCGAGATGTTAGGTTGGGTTAGGTTAGGTTATATTACGTTATTGATATATATAAAGGTCCCACGGAGACGTAGAGGCCAACTCGCCAGGAATGATGTCAAATATTACCGCTGAGATGTTAGGTTGGGTTAGGTTAGGTTATATTACGTTATTGATGTATATAAAGGTCAAACGGAGACGTAGAGGCCAACTCGCCAGGAATGATGTCAAAAATTACCGCCGAGATGTTAGGCTGGGTTAGGTTAGGTTACATTACGTCATTGATGTATATAAAGGTCCCACGGAGTCGTAGAGGCCAACTCGCCAGGAATATTGTACAATATTACCGCCGAGATGATAGGTTGGGTTAGGTTAGGTTATATTTCGTTATTGATGTATATGAAGGTCCCACGGAGACGGAGAGGCCAACAAGACAGGAATGTGGTCAAATATTACCGCCGAGATGTTAGGTTGGGTTAGGTTAGGTTATATTACGTTATTGATGTAAATAAAGTTCCCACGGAGACGGAGAGGCCAACAAGACAGGAATGTGGTCAAATATTACCGCCGAGATGTTAGGTTGGGTTAGGTTAGGTTATATTACGTTATTGATGTAAATAAAGTTCTCACGGAGAAGGAGAAGCCAACTCGCCAGGAATGTTTTCAAATATTACCGCCGAGATGATACGTTGGTTTAGGCTAGGTTATATTACGTTATTGATGTATATAAAGGTCCCACGGAGACGGAGAAGCCAACTCGCCAGGAATGTTTTCAAATATTACCGCCGAGATGTTAGGTTGGGTTAGGTTAGGTTACATTACGTTATTGATATATATAAAGGTCCAACGGAGACGTAGAGGCCAACTCGCCAGGAATGATGTCAAATGTTACCGCCGAAATGATAGGTTGGGTTAGGTTAGGTTATATTACGTTATTGATGTATATAAAGGTCCCACGGGGACATAGAGGCCAACTCGCCAGGAATGTTGTCAAATATTACCGCCGAGATGATAGGTTGGGTTAGGTTACGTTATATTAAGTTATTGATGTATATGAAGGTCAAACGGAGACGTAAAGGCCAACTCGCCAGGAATTATGTCAAATATTACCGCCGAGATGTTAGGTTGGGTTAGGTTAGGTTATATTACGTTATTGATGTAAATAAAGTTCCCACAGAGACGGAGAAGCCAACTCGCCAGGAATGTTTTCAAATATTACCGCCGAGATGATAGGTTGGTTTAGGCTAGATTATATTACGTTATTGATGTATATAAAGGTCCCACGGAGACGGAGAAGCCAACTCGCCAGGAATGTTGTCAAATATTACCGCCGAGATGTTAGGTTGGGTTAGGTTATGTTATGTTACGTTATTGATGTATATAAATGTCCCACGGAGATGGAGAAGCCAACTCGCCAGGAATGTTGTCAAATATTACCGCCGAGATGTTAGCTTGGGTTAGGTTAGGTTATATTACGTTATTGATGTATATAAAGGTCAAACGGAGACGGAGAAGCCAACTCGCCAGGAATGTTGTCAAATATTACCGCCGAGATGTTAGGTTGGGTTAGGTTATGTTATGTTACGTTATTGATGTATATAAAGGTCCGACGGAGACGTATAGGCCGACTCGCCAGGAATGGTGCAAAATATTACCGCCGAGATGTTAGGTTGGGTTAGGTTAGGTTATATTACGTTATTGATGTATATAAAGGTCCCACGGAGATGTAGGGGCCAACAAGACAGGAATGTGGTCAAATAATACCGCCGAGATGTTAGGTTGGGTTAGGTTAGGTTACATTACTTTATTGATATATATAAAGGTCCCACGGAGACGTGGAGGCCAACTCGGCAGGAATGATTTCAAATATCACCGCCGAGATGTTAGATTGGGTTAGGTTAGGTTATATTACGTTATTGATGTATATAAAGGTCCCACGGAGTCGTAGAGGCCAACTCGCCAGGAATATTGTACAATATTACCGCCGAGATGATAGGTTGGGTTAGGTTAGGTTATATTTCGTTATTGATGTATATGAAGGTCCCACGGAGACGGAGAGGCCAACAAGCCAGGAATGTGGTCAAATTTTACCGCCGAGATGTTAGGTTGGGTTAGGTTAGGTTATATTACGTTATTGATGTATATGAAGGTCAAACGGAGACGTAGAGGCCAACTCGCCAGGAATGATGTCAAATATTACCGCCGAGATGTTAGATTGGGTTAGGTTAGGTTATATTACGTTATTGATGTATATAAAGGTCCCACGGAGACGTAGAGGCCAACAAGCCAGGAATGTGGTCAAATATTACCGCCGAGATGTTAGGTTGGGTTAGGTTAGGTTATATTACGTTATTGATGTAAATAAAGTTCCCACAGAGACGGAGAAGCCAACTCGCCAGGAATGTTTTCAAATATTACCGCCGAGATGATAGGTTGGTTTAGGCTAGGTTATATTACGTTATTGATGTATATAAAGGTCCCACGGAGACGGAGAAGCCAACTCGCCAGGAATGTTGTCAAATATTACCGCCGAGATGTTAGGTTGGGTTAGGTTATGTTATGTTACGTTATTGATGTATATAAATGTCCCACGGAGATGGAGAAGCCAACTCGCCAGGAATGTTGTCAAATATTACCGCCGAGATGTTAGCTTGGGTTAGGTTAGGTTATATTACGTTATTGATGTATATAAAGGTCAAACGGAGACGTAGAGGCCAACTCGCCAGGAATGTGGTCAAATATTACCGCCGAGATGTTAGGTTGGGTTAGGTTGGGTTATATTACGTTCTTGATGTAAATGAAGGTCAAACGGAGACGCAGAGGCGAACTCGGCAGGAATGATGTCAAATATTACCGCCGAGATGTTAGGTTGGGTTAGGTTAGGTTATATTACGTTATTGATATATATAAAGGTCCCACGGAGACGTAGAGGCCAACTCGCCAGGAATGATGTCAAATATTACCGCTGAGATGTTAGGTTGGGTTAGGTTAGGTTATATTACGTTATTGATGTATATAAAGGTCAAACGGAGACGTAGAGGCCAACTCGCCAGGAATGATGTCAAAAATTACCGCCGAGATGTTAGGCTGGGTTAGGTTAGGTTACATTACGTCATTGATGTATATAAAGGTCCCACGGAGTCGTAGAGGCCAACTCGCCAGGAATATTGTACAATATTACCGCCGAGATGATAGGTTGGGTTAGGTTAGGTTATATTTCGTTATTGATGTATATGAAGGTCCCACGGAGACGGAGAGGCCAACAAGACAGGAATGTGGTCAAATATTACCGCCGAGATGTTAGGTTGGGTTAGGTTAGGTTATATTACGTTATTGATGTAAATAAAGTTCCCACGGAGACGGAGAAGCCAACTCGCCAGGAATGTTTTCAAATATTACCGCCGAGATGTTAGGTTGGGTTAGGTTATGTTATGTTACGTTATTGATGTATATAAAGGTCCGACGGAGACGTATAGGCCGACTCGCCAGGAATGGTGCAAAATATTACCGCCGAGATGTTAGGTTGGGTTAGGTTAGGTTATATTACGTTATTGATGTATATAAAGGTCCCACGGAGATGTAGGGGCCAACAAGACAGGAATGTGGTCAAATAATACCGCCGAGATGTTAGGTTGGGTTAGGTTAGGTTACATTACGTTATTGATATATATAAAGGTCCAACGGAGACGTAGAGGCCAACTCGCCAGGAATGATGTCAAATGTTACCGCCGAAATGATAGGTTGGGTTAGGTTAGGTTATATTACGTTATTGATGTATATAAAGGTCCCACGGGGACATAGAGGCCAACTCGCCAGGAATGTTGTCAAATATTACCGCCGAGATGATAGGTTGGGTTAGGTTACGTTATATTAAGTTATTGATGTATATGAAGGTCAAACGGAGACGTAAAGGCCAACTCGCCAGGAATTATGTCAAATATTACCGCCGAGATGTTAGGTTGGGTTAGGTTATGTTATATTACGTTAATGATATATATAAAGGTCCCACGAAGACGGAGAAGCCAACTCGCCAGGAATGATGTCAAATATTACCGCCGAGATGTTAGGTTGGGTTAGGTTAGGTTATATTACGTTATTGATGTAAATAAAGTTCCCACAGAGACGGAGAAGCCAACTCGCCAGGAATGTTTTCAAATATTACCGCCGAGATGATAGGTTGGTTTAGGCTAGGTTATATTACGTTATTGATGTATATAAAGGTCCCACGGAGATGGAGAAGCCAACTCGCCAGGAATGTTGTCAAATATTACCGCCGAGATGTTAACTTGGGTTAGGTTAGGTTATATTACGTTATTGATGTATATAAAGGTCAAACGGAGACGTAGAGGCCAACTCGCCAGGAATTATGTCAAATATTACCGCCGAGATGTTAGGTTGGATTAGGTTGGGTTATATTACGTTCTTGATGTAAATGAAGGTCAAACGGAGACGCAGAGGCGAACTCGGCAGGAATGATGTCAAATATTACCGCCGAGATGTTAGGTTGGGTTAGGTTAGGTTATATTACGTTATTGATATATATAAAGGTCCCACGGAGATGTAGAGGCCAACTCGCCAGGAATGATGTCAAATATTACCGCTGAGATGTTAGGTTGGGTTAGGTTAGGTTATATTACGTTATTGATGTATATAAAGATCCCACGGTGACGTAGAGGCCAACTCGCCAGTAATGTTGTCAAAATTACCGCCGTGATGATAGGTTGGATTAGGTTAGGTTATATTACGTTATTGATGTATATGAAGGTCAAACGTAGACGTAGGGGCCAAACTCGCCAGGCATGTTGTCGAATATTACCGCCGAGATGATAGGTTGGGTTAGGTTAGGTTATATTACGTTATTGATGTATATAAATGTCCCACGGGGACATAGAGGCCAACTCGCCAGGAATGTTGTCAAATATTACCTCCGAGATGATAGGTTGGGTTAGATTACGTTATATTAAGTTATTGATGTATATGAAGGTCAAACGGAGACGTAGAGGCCAACTCGCCAGGAATTATGCCAAATATTACCGCCGAGATGTTAGGTTGGGTTAGGTTAGGTTATATTACGTTATTGATGTATATAAAGGTCCCACGGGGACATAGAGGCCAACTCGCCAGGAATGTTGTCAAATATTACCGCCGAGATGATAGGTTGGGTTAGGTTACGTTATATTAAGTTATTGATGTATATGAAGGTCAAACGGAGACGTAAAGGCCAACTCGCCAGGAATTATGTCAAATATTACCGCCGAGATGTTAGGTTGGGTTAGGTTAGGTTATATTACGTTAATGATATATATAAAGGTCCCACGGAGACGGAGAAGCCAACTCGCCAGGAATGATGTCAAATATTACCGCTGAGATGTTAGGTTGGGTTAGGTTAGGTTATATTACGTTATTGATGTATATAAAGGTCAAACGGAGACGTAGAGGCCAACTCGCCAGGAATGATGTCAAAAATTACCGCCGAGATGTTAGGTTGGGTTAGGTTATGTTATGTTACGTTATTGATGTATATAAATGTCCCACGGAGACGGAGAAGCCAACTCGCCAGGAATATTGTACAATATTACCGCCGAGATGATAGGTTGGGTTAGGTTAGGTTATATTACGTTATTGATGTATATGAAGGTCAAACGGAGACGTAGAGGCCAACTCGCCAGGAATGATGTCAAATATTACCGCCGAGATGTTAGATTGGGTTAGGTTAGGTTATATTACGTTATTGATGTATATAAAGGTCCCACGGAGACGTAGGGGCCAACAAGCCAGGAATGTGGTCAAATATTACCGCCGAGATGTTAGGTTGGGTTAGGTTAGGTTATATTACGTTACTGATGTACATAAAGGTCCCACGGAGACGTAGAGGCCAACTCGTCAGGAATGTTGTCAAATATTACCGCCGAGATGATAGGTTGGGTTAGGTTAGGTTATATTTCGTTATAGATGTATATGAAGGTCCCACGGAGACGTAGAGGCCAACTCGACAGGTATGTTGTCAAATATTACCGCCGAGATGTTATGTTGGGTTTGGCTAGGTTATATTACGTTATTGATGTATATGAAGGTCAAACGGAGACGTAGAGGCCAACTCGCCAGGAATGATGTCAAATATTACCGCCGAGATGTTAGGTTGGGTTAGGTTAGGTTATATTACGTTAATGATATATATAAAGGTCCCACGGAGACGGAGAAGCCAACTCGCCAGGAATGATGTCAAATATTACCGCTGAGATGTTAGGTTGGGTTAGGTTAGGTTATATTACGTTATTGATGTATATAAAGGTCAAACGGAGACGTAGAGGCCAACTCGCCAGGAATGATGTCAAAAATTACCGCCGAGATGTTAGGTTGGGTTAGGTTATGTTATGTTACGTTATTGATGTATATAAATGTCCCACGGAGACGGAGAAGCCAACTCGCGAGGAATATTGTACAATATTACCGCCGAGATGATAGGTTGGGTTAGGTTAGGTTATATTACGTTATTGATGTATATGAAGGTCAAACGGAGACGTAGAGGCCAACTCGCCAGGAATGATGTCAAATATTACCGCCGAGATGTTAGATTGGGTTAGGTTAGGTTATATTACGTTATTGATGTATATAAAGGTCCCACGGAGACGTAGGGGCCAACAAGCCAGGAATGTGGTCAAATATTACCGCCGAGATGTTAGGTTGGGTTAGGTTAGGTTATATTACGTTACTGATGTACATAAAGGTCCCACGGAGACGTAGAGGCCAACTCGTCAGGAATGTTGTCAAATATTACCGCCGAGATGTTAGGTTGGTTTAGGTTAGGTTAAATTACGTTATTGATGTATATAAAGGTCCCACGGAGACGTAGAGTCCAACAAGACAGGAATGTGGTCAAATATTACCGCCGAGATGTTAGGTTGGGTTAGGTTAGGTTATATTACGTTATTGATGTATATAAAGGTCCCACGGAGACGTAGAGGCCAACTCGCCAGGAATGTTGTCAAATATTACCGCCGAGATGATAGGTTGGGATAGGTTACGTTATATAACGTTATAGATGTATACGAGGGTTACACGGAGACGTATAGGCCGACTCGCCAGGAATGGTGTTAAATATTACCGCCGAGATGTTAGGTTGGGTTAGGTTAGGTTATATTACGTTATTGATGTATATAAAGGTCCCGCGGGGACGTAGAAGCCAACAAGACAGGAATGTGATCAAATATTACCGGCGAGATGTTAGGTTGGGTTAGGTTAGGTTATATTACGTTATTGATGTATATAAAGGTCCCACGGAGACGTAGAGGCCAACTCGCCAGGAATGTTGTCAAATATTACCGCCGAGATGATAGGTTGGGTTAGGTTAGGTTATATTTCGTTATGGATGTATATGAAGGTCCCACTGAGACGTAGAGACCAACAAGCCAGGAATGTGGTCAAATATTACCGCCGAGATGTTAGGTTGGGTTAGGTTAGGTAATATTACGTTATTGATGTATATAAAGGTCCCACGGAGACGGAGAAGCCAACTCGCCAGTAATGTTGTCAAATATTACCCCGGAGATATTAGGTTGGGTTAGGTTATGTTATATTACGTTATTGATGTATATAAAGGTCCGACGGAGACGTAGAGGCCAACTCGCCAGGAATGTTGTCAAATGTTACCGCCCAGATGATAGGTAGGGTTAGGTTACGTTATATTACGTTATTGATGTATATGAAGGTCAAACGGAGACGTAGAGGCCAACTCGCCAGGAATGATGTAAAATATTACCGCCGATATGTTAGATTGGGTTAGGTTAGGTTATATTACGTTATTGATGTATATAAAGGTCCCACGGAGACGTAGAGGCCAACAAGCCAGGAATGTGGTCAAATATTACCGCCGAGATGTTAGGTTGGGTTAGGTTACGTTACATTACGTTATTGATGTATATAAAGTTCCCAAGGAGACGTAGAGGCCAACAAGCCAGGAATGTGGTCAAATATTACCGCCGAGATGTTAGGTTGGGTTAGGTTAGGTTATATTACGTTATTGATGTATACGAAGGTCAAACGGAGACGTAGAGGCCAAATTCGCCAGGTATGTTGTCAAATATTACCGCGGAGATGTTAGGTTGGTTTAGGCTAGGTTATATTACGTTATTGATGTATATAAAGTTCCCAAGGAGACGTAGAGGCCAACAAGCCAGGAATGTGGTCAAATATTACCGCCGAGATGTTAGGTTGGGTTAGGTTAGGTTATATTACGTTATTGATGTATATGAAGGTCAAACGGAGACGTAGAGGCCAAATTCGCCAGGTATGTTGTCAAATATTACCGCGGAGGTGTTAGGTTGGTTTAGGCTAGGTTATATTACGTTATTGATGTATATAAATGTCCCACGGAGACGGAGAAGCCAACTCGCCAGGAATGTTGTCAAATATTACCGCCGAGATGTTAGGTTGGGTTAGGTTAGGTTATATTACGTTATTGATGTATATAAAGGTCAAACGGAGACGCAGAGGCCAACTCGCCAGGAATTATGTCAAATATTACCGCCGAGATGTTAGGTTGGGTTAGGTTAGGTTATATTACGTTCTTGATGTAAATGAAGGTCAAACGGAGACGCAGAGGCGAACTCGGCAGGAATGATGTCAAATATTACCGCCGAGATGTTAGATTGGGTTAGGTTAGGTTATATTACGTTATTGATGTATATAAAGGTCCCACGGAGACGTAGAGGCCAACAAGCCAGGAATGTGGTCAAATATTACCGCCGAGATGTTAGGTTGGGTTAGGTTAGGTTATATTACGTTATTGATGTATATAAAGATCCCACGGTGACGTAGAGGCCAACTCGCCAGTAATGTTGTCAAAATTACCGCCGTGATGATAGGTTGGATTAGGTTAGGTTATATTACGTTATTGATGTATATGAAGGTCAAACGTAGACGTAGGGGCCAAACTCGCCAGGCATGTTGTCGAATATTACCGCCGAGATGATAGGTTGGGTTAGGTTAGGTTATATTACGTTATTGATATATATAAAGGTCCCACGGGGACATAGAGGCCAACTCGCCAGGAATGTTGTCAAATATTACCGCCGAGATGATAGGTTGGGTTAGGTTACGTTATATTAAGTTATTGATGTATATGAAGGTCAAACGGAGACGTAGAGGCCAACTCGCCAGGAATTATGTCAAATATTACCGCCGAGATGTTAGGTTGGGTTAGGTTAGGTTATATTACGTTATTGATATGTATAAAGGTCCCACGGAGACGTAGAGGCCAACTCGCCAGGAATGATGTCAAATATTACCGCTGAGATGTTAGGTTGGGTTAGGTTAGGTTATATTACGTTATTGATGTATATAAAGGTCAAACGCAGACGTAGTGGCCAACTCGCCAGGAATGATGTCAAATATTACCGCCGAGATGTTAGGCTGGGTTAGGTTAGGTTACATTACGTCATTGATGTATATAAAGGTCCCACGGAGTCGTAGAGGCCAACTCGCCAGGAATATTGTACAATATTACCGCCGAGATGATAGGTTGGGTTAGGTTAGGTTATATTACGTTATTGATGTATATAAAGATCCCACGGAGACGGAGAGGCCAACAAGACAGGAATGTGGACAAATATTACCGCCGAGATGTTAGGTTGGGTTAGGTTAGGTTATATTACGTTATTGATGTAAATAAAGTTCCCACGGAGACGGAGAAGCCAACTCGCCAGGAATGTTTTCAAATATTACCGCCGAGATGATAGGTTGGTTTAGGCTAGGTTATATTACGTTATTGATGTATATAAAGGTCCCACGGAGACGGAGAAGCCAACTCGCCAGGAATGTTGTCAAATATTACCGCCGAGATGTTAGGTTGGGTTAGGTTATGTTATGTTACGTTATTGATGTATATAAAGGTCCCACGGAGACGTAGAGGCCAACTCGCCAGGAATGATGTCAAATATTACCGCCGAGATGTTAGGTTGGGTTAGGTTAGGTTATATTACGTTATTGATGTATATAAAGGTCAAACGCAGACGTAGTGGCCAACTCGCCAGAATGATGTCAAATATTACCGCCGAGATGTTAGGCTGGGTTAGGTTAGGTTACATTACGTCATTGATGTATATAAAGGTCCCACGGAGTCGTAGAGGCCAACTCGCCAGGAATATTGTACAATATTACCGCCGAGATGATAGGTTGGGTTAGGTTAGGTTATATTACGTTATTGATGTATATAAAGATCCCACGGAGACGGAGAGGCCAACAAGACAGGAATGTGGACAAATATTACCGCCGAGATGTTAGGTTGGGTTAGGTTAGGTTATATTACGTTATTGATGTAAATAAAGTTCCCACGGAGACGGAGAAGCCAACTCGCCAGGAATGTTTTCAAATATTACCGCCGAGATGATAGGTTGGTTTAGGCTAGGTTATATCACGTTATTGATGTATATAAAGGTCCCACGGAGACGGAGAAGCCAACTCGCCAGGAATGTTGTCAAATATTACCGCCGAGATGTTAGGTTGGGTTAGGTTATGTTATGTTACGTTATTGATGTATATAAAGGTCCCACGGAGACGTAGAGGCCAACTCGCCAGGAATGATGTCAAATATTACCGCCGAGATGTTAGGTTGGGTTAGGTTAGGTTATATTACGTTATAGATGTATATAAAGGTCCCACGGAGACGTAGAGGCCAACTCGTCAGGAATGTTGTCAAATATTACCGCTGAGGCGTTAGGTTGGGTTAGGTTACGTTATATTACGTTATTGATGTATACGAGGGTTACACGGAGATGTATAGGCCGACTCGCCAGGAATGATGTCAAATATTACCGCCGAGATGTTAGGTTGGGTTAGGTTAGGTTATATTACGTTATTGATGTATATAAAGGTCCCACGGAGACGTAGAAGCCAACAAGACAGGAATGTGGTCAAATATTACCGCCGAGATGTTAGGTTGGATTAGGTTAGGTTATATTACGTTATTGATGTATATAAAGGTCCCACGGAGACGGAGAAGCCAACTCGCCAGGAATGTTGTCAAATATTACCGCCGAGATGATAGGTTGGGTCAGGTTAGGTAAAATTACGTTATTGATGTATATGAAGGTCGAACGGAGACGTAGAGGCCAACTCGCCAGGAATGATGTCAAATATTACCGCCGAGATGTTAGGTTGGTTTAGGCTAGGTTATATTACGTTATTGATGTATATAAAGGTCCCACGGAGACGGAGAAGCCAACTCGCCAGGAATGTTGTCAAATATTACCGCCGAGATGTTAGGTTGGGTTAGGTTAGGTTATATTACGTTATAGATGTATATAAAGGTCCCACGGAGACGTAGAGGCCAACAAGCCAGGAATGTGTTCAAATATTACCGCCGAGATGTTAGGTTGGGTTAGGTTAGGTTATATTACGTTATTGATGTATATAAAGGTCCCACGGAAACGGAGAAGCCAACTCGCCAGGAATGTTGTCAAATATTACCGCCGAGATGATAGGTTAGGTTAGGTTAGGTTATATTACGTTATAGATGTATATAAATGTCCCACGGAGACGTAGAGGCCAACTCGCCAGGAATGTTGTCAAATATTACCGCTGAGGTGATAGGTTGGGTTAGGTTACGTTATATTACGTTATTGATGTATATGAAGGTCAAACGGAGACGTAGAGGCCAACTCGCCAGGAATGATGTCAAATATTACCGCCGAGATGTTAGGTTGGTTTAGGTTAGGTTATATTACGTTATTGATGTATATAAAGGTCCCACGGAGACGGAGAAGCCAACTCGCCAGGAATGATGTCAAATATTACCGCCGAGATGTTAGATTGGGTTAGGTTAGGTTATATTACGTTATTGATGTATATGAAGGTCAAACGGAGACGTAGAGGCCAACTCGCCAGGAATGATGTCAAATATTACCGCCGAGATGATAGGTTGTGTTAGGTTAGGTTATATAACGTTATTGATGTATATGAAGATCAAACGGAGACGTAGAGGCCAACAAGACAGGAATGTTGTCAAATATTACCGCTGAGGTGATAGGTTGGGTTAGGTTAGGTTATATTACGTTATAGATGTATATAAAGGTCCCACGGAGACGTAGAGGCCAACAAGCCAGGAATGTGTTCAAATATTACCGCCGAGATGTTAGGTTGGGTTAGGTGAGGTTATATTACGTTATTGATGTATATAAAGGTCCCACGGAAACGGAGAAGCCAACTCGCCGGGAATGTTGTCAAATATTACCGCCGAGATGTTAGATTTGGTTAGGTTAGGTTATATTACGTTATTGATGTATATGAAGGTCAAACGGAGACGTAGAGGCCAACTCGCCAGGAATGATGTCAAATATTACCGCCGAGATGTTAGATTGGGTCAGGTTAGGTAAAATTACGTTATTGATGTACATGAAGGTCGAACGGAGACGTAGAGGCCAACTCGCCAGGAATGATGTCAAATATTACCGCCGAGATGTTAGGTTGGTTTAGGTTAGGTTATATTACGTTATTGATGTATATAAAGGTCCCACGGAGACGGAGAAGCCACCTCGCCAGGAATGATGTCAAATATTACCGCCGAGATGTTAGGTTGGTTTAGGTTAGGTTATATTACGTTATAGATGTATATAAAGGTCCCACGGAGACGGAGAAGCCAACTCGCCAGGAATGTTGTGAAATATTACTCCGGAGATGTTAGGTTGGGTTAGGTTAGGTTATATTACGTTATTGATGTATATAAAGATCCCACGGTGACGTAGAGGCCAACTCGCCAGTAATGTTGTCAAAATTACCGCCGTGATGATAGGTTGGATTAGGTTAGGTTATATTACGTTATTGATGTATATGAAGGTCAAACGTAGACGTAGGGGCCAAACTCGCCAGGCATGTTGTCGAATATTACCGCCGAGATGATAGGTTGGGTTAGGTTAGGTTATATTACGTTATTGATGTAAATAAAGTTCCCACGGAGACGGAGAAGCCAACTCGCCAGGAATGTTTTCAAATATTACCGCCGAGATGATAGGTTGGTTTAGGCTAGGTTATATTACGTTATTGATGTATATAAAGGTCCCACGGAGACGGAGAAGCCAACTCGCCAGGAATGTTGTCAAATATTACCGCCGAGATGTTAGGTTGGGTTAGGTTATGTTATGTTACGTTATTGATGTATATAAATGTCCCACGGAGATGGAGAAGCCAACTCGCCAGGAATGTTGTCAAATATTACCGCCGAGATGTTAGCTTGGGTTAGGTTAGGTTATATTACGTTATTGATGTATATAAAGGTCAAACGGAGACGGAGAAGCCAACTCGCCAGGAATGTTGTCAAATATTACCGCCGAGATGTTAGGTTGGGTTAGGTTATGTTATGTTACGTTATTGATGTATATAAAGGTCCGACGGAGACGTATAGGCCGACTCGCCAGGAATGGTGCAAAATATTACCGCCGAGATGTTAGGTTGGGTTAGGTTAGGTTATATTACGTTATTGATGTATATAAAGGTCCCACGGAGATGTAGGGGCCAACAAGACAGGAATGTGGTCAAATAATACCGCCGAGATGTTAGGTTGGGTTAGGTTAGGTTACATTACTTTATTGATATATATAAAGGTCCCACGGAGACGTGGAGGCCAACTCGGCAGGAATGATTTCAAATATCACCGCCGAGATGTTAGATTGGGTTAGGTTAGGTTATATTACGTTATTGATGTATATAAAGGTCCCACGGAGTCGTAGAGGCCAACTCGCCAGGAATATTGTACAATATTACCGCCGAGATGATAGGTTGGGTTAGGTTAGGTTATATTTCGTTATTGATGTATATGAAGGTCCCACGGAGACGGAGAGGCCAACAAGCCAGGAATGTGGTCAAATTTTACCGCCGAGATGTTAGGTTGGGTTAGGTTAGGTTATATTACGTTATTGATGTATATGAAGGTCAAACGGAGACGTAGAGGCCAACTCGCCAGGAATGATGTCAAATATTACCGCCGAGATGTTAGATTGGGTTAGGTTAGGTTATATTACGTTATTGATGTATATAAAGGTCCCACGGAGACGTAGAGGCCAACAAGCCAGGAATGTGGTCAAATATTACCGCCGAGATGTTAGGTTGGGTTAGGTTAGGTTATATTACGTTATTGATGTAAATAAAGTTCCCACAGAGACGGAGAAGCCAACTCGCCAGGAATGTTTTCAAATATTACCGCCGAGATGATAGGTTGGTTTAGGCTAGGTTATATTACGTTATTGATGTATATAAAGGTCCCACGGAGACGGAGAAGCCAACTCGCCAGGAATGTTGTCAAATATTACCGCCGAGATGTTAGGTTGGGTTAGGTTATGTTATGTTACGTTATTGATGTATATAAATGTCCCACGGAGATGGAGAAGCCAACTCGCCAGGAATGTTGTCAAATATTACCGCCGAGATGTTAGCTTGGGTTAGGTTAGGTTATATTACGTTATTGATGTATATAAAGGTCAAACGGAGACGTAGAGGCCAACTCGCCAGGAATGTGGTCAAATATTACCGCCGAGATGTTAGGTTGGGTTAGGTTGGGTTATATTACGTTCTTGATGTAAATGAAGGTCAAACGGAGACGCAGAGGCGAACTCGGCAGGAATGATGTCAAATATTACCGCCGAGATGTTAGGTTGGGTTAGGTTAGGTTATATTACGTTATTGATATATATAAAGGTCCCACGGAGACGTAGAGGCCAACTCGCCAGGAATGATGTCAAATATTACCGCTGAGATGTTAGGTTGGGTTAGGTTAGGTTATATTACGTTATTGATGTATATAAAGGTCAAACGGAGACGTAGAGGCCAACTCGCCAGGAATGATGTCAAAAATTACCGCCGAGATGTTAGGCTGGGTTAGGTTAGGTTACATTACGTCATTGATGTATATAAAGGTCCCACGGAGTCGTAGAGGCCAACTCGCCAGGAATATTGTACAATATTACCGCCGAGATGATAGGTTGGGTTAGGTTAGGTTATATTTCGTTATTGATGTATATGAAGGTCCCACGGAGACGGAGAGGCCAACAAGACAGGAATGTGGTCAAATATTACCGCCGAGATGTTAGGTTGGGTTAGGTTAGGTTATATTACGTTATTGATGTAAATAAAGTTCCCACGGAGACGGAGAAGCCAACTCGCCAGGAATGTTTTCAAATATTACCGCCGAGATGTTAGGTTGGGTTAGGTTATGTTATGTTACGTTATTGATGTATATAAAGGTCCGACGGAGACGTATAGGCCGACTCGCCAGGAATGGTGCAAAATATTACCGCCGAGATGTTAGGTTGGGTTAGGTTAGGTTATATTACGTTATTGATGTAAATAAAGTTCCCACGGAGAAGGAGAAGCCAACTCGCCAGGAATGTTTTCAAATATTACCGCCGAGATGATACGTTGGGTTAGGTTAGGTTATATTACGTTATTGATATATATAAAGGTCCCACGGAGACGTAGAGGCCAACTCGCCAGGAATGATGTCAAATATTACCGCTGAGATGTTAGGTTGTGTTAGGTTAGGTTATATTACGTCATTGATGTATATAAAGGTCCCACGGAATCGTAGAGGCCAACTCGCCAGGAATATTGTACAATATTACCGCCGAGATGATAGGTTGGGTTAGGTTAGGTTATATTTCGTTATTGATGTATATGAAGGTCCCACGGAGACGGAGAGGCCAACAAGCCAGGAATGTGGTCAAATATTACCGCCGAGATGTTAGGTTGGGTTAGGATAGGTTATATTACGTTATTGATGTATATGAAGGTCAAACGGAGACGTAGAGGCCAACTCGCCAGGAATGATGTCAAATATTACCGCCGAGATGTTAGATTGGGTTAGGTTAGGTTATATTACGTTATTGATGTATATAAAGGTCCCACGGAGACGTAGGGGCCAACAAGCCAGGAATGTGGTCAAATATTACCGCCGAGATGTTAGGTTGGGTTAGGTTAGGTTATATTACGTTACTGATGTACATAAAGGTCCCACGGAGACGTAGAGGCCAACTCGTCAGGAATGTTGTCAAATATTACCGTCGAGATGATAGGTTGGGTTAGGTTAGGTTATATTACGTTATTGATGTATATAAAGGTCAAACGGAGACGCAGAGGCCAACTCGCCAGGAATTATGTCAAATATTACCGCCGAGATGTTAGGTTGGGTTAGGTTAGGTTATATTACGTTCTTGATGTAAATGAAGGTCAAACGGAGACGCAGAGGCGAACTCGGCAGGAATGATGTCAAATATTACCGCCGAGATGTTAGATTGGGTTAGGTTAGGTTATATTACGTTATTGATGTATATAAAGGTCCCACGGAGACGTAAAGGCCAACAAGCCAGGAATGTGGTCAAATATTACCGCCGAGATGTTAGGTTGGGTTAGGTTAGGTTATATTACGTTATTGATGTATATAAAGATCCCACGGTGACGTAGAGGCCAACTCGCCAGTAATGTTGTCAAAATTACCGCCGTGATGATAGGTTGGATTAGGTTAGGTTATATTACGTTATTGATGTATATGAAGGTCAAACGTAGACGTAGGGGCCAAACTCGCCAGGCATGTTGTCGAATATTACCGCCGAGATGATAGGTTGGGTTAGGTTAGGTTATATTACGTTATTGATGTATATAAAGGTCCCACGGGGACATAGAGGCCAACTCGCCAGGAATGTTGTCAAATATTACCGCCGAGATGATAGGTTGGGTTAGGTTACGTTATATTAAGTTATTGATGTATATGAAGGTCAAACGGAGACGTAGAGGCCAACTCGCCAGGAATTATGTCAAATATTACCGCCGAGATGTTAGGTTGGGTTAGGTTAGGTTATATTACGTTATTGATATGTATAAAGGTCCCACGGAGACGTAGAGGCCAACTCGCCAGGAATGATGTCAAATATTACCGCTGAGATGTTAGGTTGGGTTAGGTTAGGTTATATTACGTTATTGATGTATATAAAGGTCAAACGCAGACGTAGTGGCCAACTCGCCAGGAATGATGTCAAATATTACCGCCGAGATGTTAGGCTGGGTTAGGTTAGGTTACATTACGTCATTGATGTATATAAAGGTCCCACGGAGTCGTAGAGGCCAACTCGCCAGG
Organism: Xylocopa violacea; assembly: GCA_963969225.1. Classification (NCBI taxonomy): domain Eukaryota; kingdom Metazoa; phylum Arthropoda; class Insecta; order Hymenoptera; family Apidae; genus Xylocopa; species Xylocopa violacea. Next base: position 7,868,713 of record CAXAJV010000016.1, on the reverse strand, counting down.
AATATTGTACAATATTACCGCCGAGATGATAGGTTGGGTTAGGTTAGGTTATATCACGTTATTGATGTATATAAAGATCCCACGGAGACGGAGAGGCCAACAAGACAGGAATGTGGACAAATATTACCGCCGAGATGTTAGGTTGGGTTAGGTTAGGTTATATTACGTTATTGATGTAAATAAAGTTCCCACGGAGACGGAGAAGCCAACTCGCCAGGAATGTTTTCAAATATTACCGCCGAGATGATAGGTTGGTTTAGGCTAGGTTATATTACGTTATTGATGTATATAAAGGTCCCACGGAGACGGAGAAGCCAACTCGCCAGGAATGTTGTCAAATATTACCGCCGAGATGTTAGGTTGGGTTAGGTTATGTTATGTTATGTTATTGATGTATATAAAGGTCCCACGGAGACGTAGAGGCCAACTCGCCAGGAATGATGTCAAATATTACCGCCGAGATGTTAGGTTGGGTTAGGTTAGGTTATATTACGTTATTGATGTATATAAAGGTCAAACGCAGACGTAGTGGCCAACTCGCCAGCAATGATGTCAAATATTACCGCCGAGATGTTAGGCTGGGTTAGGTTAGGTTACATTACGTCATTGATGTATATAAAGGTCCCACGGAGTCGTAGAGGCCAACTCGCCAGGAATATTGTACAATATTACCGCCGAGATGATAGGTTGGGTTAGGTTAGGTTATATTACGTTATTGATGTATATAAAGATCCCACGGAGACGGAGAGGCCAACAAGACAGGAATGTGGACAAATATTACCGCCGAGATGTTAGGTTGGGTTAGGTTAGGTTATATTACGTTATTGATGTAAATAAAGTTCCCACGGAGACGGAGAAGCCAACTCGCCAGGAATGTTTTCAAATATTACCGCCGAGATGATAGGTTGGTTTAGGCTAGGTTATATCACGTTATTGATGTATATAAAGGTCCCACGGAGACGGAGAAGCCAACTCGCCAGGAATGTTGTCAAATATTACCGCCGAGATGTTAGGTTGGGTTAGGTTATGTTATGTTACGTTATTGATGTATATAAAGGTCCCACGGAGACGTAGAGGCCAACTCGCCAGGAATGATGTCAAATATTACCGCCGAGATGTTAGGTTGGGTTAGGTTAGGTTATATTACGTTATAGATGTATATAAAGGTCCCACGGAGACGTAGAGGCCAACTCGCCAGGAATGTTGTCAAATATTACCGCTGAGGCGTTAGGTTGGGTTAGGTTACGTTATATTACGTTATTGATGTATACGAGGGTTACACGGAGATGTATAGGCCGACTCGCCAGGAATGATGTCAAATATTACCGCCGAGATGTTAGGTTGGGTTAGGTTAGGTTATATTGCGTTATTGATGTATATAAAGGTCCCACGGAGACGTAGAGGCCAACAAGACAGGAATGTGGTCAAATATTACCGCCGAGATGATAGGTTGGGTTAGGTTAGGTTATATTACGTTATTGATGTATATAAAGGTCCCACGGAAACGGAGAAGCCAACTCGCCAGGAATGATGTCAAATATTACCGCGGAGATGTTAGATTGGGTTAGGTTAGGTTATATTAAGTTATTGATGTATATAAAGGTCCCACGGAGACGTAGAGGCCAACAAGCCAGGAATGATGTCAAATATTACCGCTGAGGTGATAGGTTGGGTTAGGTTACGTTATATTACGTTATTGATGTATACGAGGGTTACACGGGGATGTATAGGCCGACTCGCCAGGAATGGTGTCAAATATTACCGCCGAGATGTTAGGTTGGGTTAGGTTAGGTTATATTAGGTTATTGATGTATATAAAGGTCCCACGGAGACGTAGAAGCCAACAAGACCGGAATGTGGTCAAATATTATCGCCGAGATGTTAGGTTGGATTAGGTTAGGTTATATTACGTTATTGATGTATATAAAGGTCCCACGGAGACGGAGAAGCCAACTCGCCAGGAATGTTGTCAAATATTACCGCCGAGATGATAGGTTGGGTCAGGTTAGGTAAAATTACGTTATTGATGTATATGAAGGTCGAACGGAGACGTAGAGGCCAACTCGCCAGGAATGATGTCAAATATTACCGCCGAGATGTTAGGTTGGTTTAGGCTAGGTTATATTACGTTATTGATGTATATAAAGGTCCCACGGAGACGGAGAAGCCAACTCGCCAGGAATGTTGTCAAATATTACCGCCGAGATGTTAGGTTGGGTTAGGTTAGGTTATATTACGTTATAGATGTATATAAAGGTCCCACGGAGACGTAGAGGCCAACAAGCCAGGAATGTGTTCAAATATTACCGCCGAGATGTTAGGTTGGGTTAGGTTAGGTTATATTACGTTATTGATGTATATAAAGGTCCCACGGAAACGGAGAAGCCAACTCGCCAGGAATGTTGTCAAATATTACCGCCGAGATGATAGGTTAGGTTAGGTTAGGTTATATTACGTTATAGATGTATATAAATGTCCCACGGAGACGTAGAGGCCAACTCGCCAGGAATGTTGTCAAATATTACCGCTGAGGTGATAGGTTGGGTTAGGTTACGTTATATTACGTTATTGATGTATATGAAGGTCAAACGGAGACGTAGAGGCCAACTCGCCAGGAATGATGTCAAATATTACCGCCGAGATGTTAGGTTGGTTTAGGTTAGGTTATATTACGTTATTGATGTATATAAAGGTCCCACGGAGACGGAGAAGCCAACTCGCCAGGAATGATGTCAAATATTACCGCCGAGATGTTAGATTGGGTTAGGTTAGGTTATATTACGTTATTGATGTATATGAAGGTCAAACGGAGACGTAGAGGCCAACTCGCCAGGAATGATGTCAAATATTACCGCCGAGATGATAGGTTGGGTTAGGTTAGGTTATATAACGTTATTGATGTATATGAAGATCAAACGGAGACGTAGAGGCCAACAAGACAGGAATGTTGTCAAATATTACCGCTGAGGTGATAGGTTGGGTTAGGTTAGGTTATATTACGTTATAGATGTATATAAAGGTCCCACGGAGACGTAGAGGCCAACAAGCCAGGAATGTGTTCAAATATTACCGCCGAGATGTTAGGTTGGGTTAGGTGAGGTTATATTACGTTATTGATGTATATGAAGGTCAAACGGAGACGTAGAGGCCAACTCGCCAGGAATGATGTCAAATATTACCGCCGAGATGTTAGATTGGGTCAGGTTAGGTAAAATTACGTTATTGATGTATATGAAGGTCGAACGGAGACGTAGGGGCCAACAAGCCAGGAATGTGGTCAAATATTACCGCCGAGATGTTAGGTTGGGTTAGGTTAGGTTATATTACGTTACTGATGTACATAAAGGTCCCACGGAGACGTAGAGGCCAACTCGTCAGGAATGTTGTCAAATATTACCGTCGAGATGATAGGTTGGGTTAGGTTAGGTTATATTACGTTATTGATGTATATAAAGGTCAAACGGAGACGCAGAGGCCAACTCGCCAGGAATTATGTCAAATATTACCGCCGAGATGTTAGGTTGGGTTAGGTTAGGTTATATTACGTTCTTGATGTATATAAAGGTCCCACGGAGTCGTAGAGGCCAACTCGCCAGGAATACTGTACAATATTACCGCCGAGATGATAGGTTGGGTTAGGTTAGGTTATATTACGTTATTGATGTATATAAAGGTCCCACGGAGATGTAGAGGCCAACAAGCCAGGAATGTGGTCAAATATTACCGCCGAGATGTTAGGTTGGGTTAGGTTAGGTTATATTACGTTATTGATGTATATAAAGATCCCACGGTGACGTAGAGGCCAACTCGCCAGTAATGTTGTCAAAATTACCGCCGTGATGATAGGTTGGATTAGGTTAGGTTATATTACGTTATTGATGTATATGAAGGTCAAACGTAGACGTAGGGGCCAAACTCGCCAGGCATGTTGTCGAATATTACCGCCGAGATGATAGGTTGGGTTAGGTTAGGTTATATTACGTTATTGATGTATATAAAGGTCCCACGGGGACATAGAGGCCAACTCGCCAGGAATGTTGTCAAATATTACCGCCGAGATGATAGGTTGGGTTAGGTTACGTTATATTAAGTTATTGATGTATATGAAGGTCAAACGGAGACGTAGAGGCCAACTCGCCAGGAATTATGTCAAATATTACCGCCGAGATGTTAGGTTGGGTTAGGTTAGGTTATATTACGTTATTGATATGTATAAAGGTCCCACGGAGACGTAGAGGCCAACTCGCCAGGAATGATGTCAAATATTACCGCTGAGATGTTAGGTTGGGTTAGGTTAGGTTATATTACGTTATTGATGTATATAAAGGTCAAACGCAGACGTAGTGGCCAACTCGCCAGGAATGATGTCAAATATTACCGCCGAGATGTTAGGCTGGGTTAGGTTAGGTTACATTACGTCATTGATGTATATAAAGGTCCCACGGAGTCGTAGAGGCCAACTCGCCAGGAATATTGTACAATATTACCGCCGAGATGATAGGTTGGGTTAGGTTAGGTTATATCACGTTATTGATGTATATAAAGATCCCACGGAGACGGAGAGGCCAACAAGACAGGAATGTGGACAAATATTACCGCCGAGATGTTAGGTTGGGTTAGGTTAGGTTATATTACGTTATTGATGTAAATAAAGTTCCCACGGAGACGGAGAAGCCAACTCGCCAGGAATGTTTTCAAATATTACCGCCGAGATGATAGGTTGGTTTAGGCTAGGTTATATTACGTTATTGATGTATATAAAGGTCCCACGGAGACGGAGAAGCCAACTCGCCAGGAATGTTGTCAAATATTACCGCCGAGATGTTAGGTTGGGTTAGGTTATGTTATGTTATGTTATTGATGTATATAAAGGTCCCACGGAGACGTAGAGGCCAACTCGCCAGGAATGATGTCAAATATTACCGCCGAGATGTTAGGTTGGGTTAGGTTAGGTTATATTACGTTATTGATGTATATAAAGGTCAAACGCAGACGTAGTGGCCAACTCGCCAGCAATGATGTCAAATATTACCGCCGAGATGTTAGGCTGGGTTAGGTTAGGTTACATTACGTCATTGATGTATATAAAGGTCCCACGGAGTCGTAGAGGCCAACTCGCCAGGAATATTGTACAATATTACCGCCGAGATGATAGGTTGGGTTAGGTTAGGTTATATTACGTTATTGATGTATATAAAGATCCCACGGAGACGGAGAGGCCAACAAGACAGGAATGTGGACAAATATTACCGCCGAGATGTTAGGTTGGGTTAGGTTAGGTTATATTACGTTATTGATGTAAATAAAGTTCCCACGGAGACGGAGAAGCCAACTCGCCAGGAATGTTTTCAAATATTACCGCCGAGATGATAGGTTGGTTTAGGCTAGGTTATATCACGTTATTGATGTATATAAAGGTCCCACGGAGACGGAGAAGCCAACTCGCCAGGAATGTTGTCAAATATTACCGCCGAGATGTTAGGTTGGGTTAGGTTATGTTATGTTACGTTATTGATGTATATAAAGGTCCCACGGAGACGTAGAGGCCAACTCGCCAGGAATGATGTCAAATATTACCGCCGAGATGTTAGGTTGGGTTAGGTTAGGTTATATTACGTTATAGATGTATATAAAGGTCCCACGGAGACGTAGAGGCCAACTCGCCAGGAATGTTGTCAAATATTACCGCTGAGGCGTTAGGTTGGGTTAGGTTACGTTATATTACGTTATTGATGTATACGAGGGTTACACGGAGATGTATAGGCCGACTCGCCAGGAATGATGTCAAATATTACCGCCGAGATGTTAGGTTGGGTTAGGTTAGGTTATATTACGTTATTGATGTATATAAAGGTCCCACGGAGACGTAGAGGCCAACAAGACAGGAATGTGGTCAAATATTACCGCCGAGATGATAGGTTGGGTTAGGTTAGGTTATATTACGTTATTGATGTATATAAAGGTCCCACGGAAACGGAGAAGCCAACTCGCCAGGAATGATGTCAAATATTACCGCGGAGATGTTAGATTGGGTTAGGTTAGGTTATATTAAGTTATTGATGTATATAAAGGTCCCACGGAGACGTAGAGGCCAACAAGCCAGGAATGATGTCAAATATTACCGCTGAGGTGATAGGTTGGGTTAGGTTACGTTATATTACGTTATTGATGTATACGAGGGTTACACGGGGATGTATAGGCCGACTCGCCAGGAATGGTGTCAAATATTACCGCCGAGATGTTAGGTTGGGTTAGGTTAGGTTATATTAGGTTATTGATGTATATAAAGGTCCCACGGAGACGTAGAAGCCAACAAGACAGGAATGTGGTCAAATATTATCGCCGAGATGTTAGGTTGGATTAGGTTAGGTTATATTACGTTATTGATGTATATAAAGGTCCCACGGAGACGGAGAAGCCAACTCGCCAGGAATGTTGTCAAATATTACCGCCGAGATGATAGGTTGGGTCAGGTTAGGTAAAATTACGTTATTGATGTATATGAAGGTCGAACGGAGACGTAGAGGCCAACTCGCCAGGAATGATGTCAAATATTACCGCCGAGATGTTAGGTTGGTTTAGGCTAGGTTATATTACGTTATTGATGTATATAAAGGTCCCACGGAGACGGAGAAGCCAACTCGCCAGGAATGTTGTCAAATATTACCGCCGAGATGTTAGGTTGGGTTAGGTTAGGTTATATTACGTTATTGATGTATATAAAGGTCAAACGGAGACGCAGAGGCCAACTCGCCAGGAATTATGTCAAATATTACCGCCGAGATGTTAGGTTGGGTTAGGTTAGGTTATATTACGTTCTTGATGTAAATGAAGGTCAAACGTAGACGTAGGGGCCAAACTCGCCAGGCATGTTGTCGAATATTACCGCCGAGATGATAGGTTGGGTTAGGTTAGGTTATATTACGTTATTGATGTATATAAAGGTCCCACGGGGACATAGAGGCCAACTCGCCAGGAATGTTGTCAAATATTACCGCCGAGATGATAGGTTGGGTTAGGTTACGTTATATTAAGTTATTGATGTATATGAAGGTCAAACGGAGACGTAGAGGCCAACTCGCCAGGAATTATGTCAAATATTACCGCCGAGATGTTAGGTTGGGTTAGGTTAGGTTATATTACGTTATTGATATGTATAAAGGTCCCACGGAGACGTAGAGGCCAACTCGCCAGGAATGATGTCAAATATTACCGCTGAGATGTTAGGTTGGGTTAGGTTAGGTTATATTACGTTATTGATGTATATAAAGGTCAAACGCAGACGTAGTGGCCAACTCGCCAGGAATGATGTCAAATATTACCGCCGAGATGTTAGGCTGGGTTAGGTTAGGTTACATTACGTCATTGATGTATATAAAGGTCCCACGGAGTCGTAGAGGCCAACTCGCCAGGAATATTGTACAATATTACCGCCGAGATGATAGGTTGGGTTAGGTTAGGTTATATCACGTTATTGATGTATATAAAGATCCCACGGAGACGGAGAGGCCAACAAGACAGGAATGTGGACAAATATTACCGCCGAGATGTTAGGTTGGGTTAGGTTAGGTTATATTACGTTATTGATGTAAATAAAGTTCCCACGGAGACGGAGAAGCCAACTCGCCAGGAATGTTTTCAAATATTACCGCCGAGATGATAGGTTGGTTTAGGCTAGGTTATATTACGTTATTGATGTATATAAAGGTCCCACGGAGACGGAGAAGCCAACTCGCCAGGAATGTTGTCAAATATTACCGCCGAGATGTTAGGTTGGGTTAGGTTATGTTATGTTATGTTATTGATGTATATAAAGGTCCCACGGAGACGTAGAGGCCAACTCGCCAGGAATGATGTCAAATATTACCGCCGAGATGTTAGGTTGGGTTAGGTTAGGTTATATTACGTTATTGATGTATATAAAGGTCAAACGCAGACGTAGTGGCCAACTCGCCAGGAATGATGTCAAATATTACCGCCGAGATGTTAGGCTGGGTTAGGTTAGGTTACATTACGTCATTGATGTATATAAAGGTCCCACGGAGTCGTAGAGGCCAACTCGCCAGGAATATTGTACAATATTACCGCCGAGATGATAGGTTGGGTTAGGTTAGGTTATATTACGTTATTGATGTATATAAAGATCCCACGGAGACGGAGAGGCCAACAAGACAGGAATGTGGACAAATATTACCGCCGAGATGTTAGGTTGGGTTAGGTTAGGTTATATTACGTTATTGATGTAAATAAAGTTCCCACGGACACGGAGAAGCCAACTCGCCAGGAATGTTTTCAAATATTACCGCCGAGATGTTAGGTTGGGTTAGGTTAGGTTATATTACGTTATAGATGTATATAAAGGTCCCACGGAGACGTAGAGGCCAACAAGCCAGGAATGTGTTCAAATATTACCGCCGAGATGTTAGGTTGGGTTAGGTTAGGTTATATTACGTTATTGATGTATATAAAGGTCCCACGGAAACGGAGAAGCCAACTCGCCAGGAATGTTGTCAAATATTACCGCCGAGATGATAGGTTAGGTTAGGTTAGGTTATATTACGTTATAGATGTATATAAATGTCCCACGGAGACGTAGAGGCCAACTCGCCAGGAATGTGTTCAAATATTACCGCCGAGATGTTAGGTTGGGTTAGGTGAGGTTATATTACGTTATTGATGTATATGAAGGTCAAACGGAGACGTAGAGGCCAACTCGCCAGGAATGATGTCAAATATTACCGCCGAGATGTTAGATTGGGTCAGGTTAGGTAAAATTACGTTATTGATGTATATGAAGTTCGAACGGAGACGTAGAGGCCAACTCGCCAGGAATGATGTCAAATATTACCGCCGAGATGTTAGGTTGGTTTAGGTTAGGTTATATTACGTTATTGATGTATATAAAGGTCCCACGGAGACGGAGAAGCCACCTCGCCAGGAATGATGTCAAATATTACCGCCGAGATGTTAGGTTGGTTTAGGTTAGGTTATATTACGTTATAGATGTATATAAAGGTCCCACGGAGACGGAGAAGCCAACTCGCCAGGAATGTTGTGAAATATTACTCCGGAGATGTTAGGTTGGGTTAGGTTAGGTTATATTACGTTATTGATGTATATGAAGGTCAAACGGAGACGTAGAGGCCAACTCGCCAGGAATGATGTAAAATATTACCGCCGATATGTTAGATTGGGTTAGGTTAGGTTATATTACGTTATTGATGTATATAAAGGACCCACGGAGACGGAGAAGCCAACTCGCCAGGAATGTTGTCAAATATTACCGCCGAGATGTTAGGTTGGGTTAGGTTAGGTTATATTACGTTATTGATGTATATAAAGGTCAAACGGAGACGCAGAGGCCAACTCGCCAGGAATTATGTCAAATATTACCGCCGAGATGTTAGGTTGGGTTAGGTTAGGTTATATTACGTTCTTGATGTAAATGAAGGTCAAACGGAGACGCAGAGGCGAACTCGGCAGGAATGATGTCAAATATTACCGCCGAGATGTTAGATTGGGTTAGGTTAGGTTATATTACGTTATTGATGTATATAAAGGTCCCACGGAGACGTAGAGGCCAACAAGCCAGGAATGTGGTCAAATATTACCGCCGAGATGTTAGGTTGGGTTAGGTTAGGTTATATTACGTTATTGATGTATATAAAGATCCCACGGTGACGTAGAGGCCAACTCGCCAGTAATGTTGTCAAAATTACCGCCGTGATGATAGGTTGGATTAGGTTAGGTTATATTACGTTATTGATGTATATGAAGGTCAAACGTAGACGTAGGGGCCAAACTCGCCAGGCATGTTGTCGAATATTACCGCCGAGATGATAGGTTGGGTTAGGTTAGGTTATATTACGTTATTGATGTATATAAAGGTCCCACGGGGACATAGAGGCCAACTCGCCAGGAATGTTGTCAAATATTACCGCCGAGATGATAGGTTGGGTTAGGTTACGTTATATTAAGTTATTGATGTATATGAAGGTCAAACGGAGACGTAGAGGCCAACTCGCCAGGAATTATGTCAAATATTACCGCCGAGATGTTAGGTTGGGTTAGGTTAGGTTATATTACGTTATTGATATGTATAAAGGTCCCACGGAGACGTAGAGGCCAACTCGCCAGGAATGATGTCAAATATTACCGCTGAGATGTTAGGTTGGGTTAGGTTAGGTTATATTACGTTATTGATGTATATAAAGGTCAAACGCAGACGTAGTGGCCAACTCGCCAGGAATGATGTCAAATATTACCGCCGAGATGTTAGGCTGGGTTAGGTTAGGTTACATTACGTCATTGATGTATATAAAGGTCCCACGGAGTCGTAGAGGCCAACTCGCCAGGAATATTGTACAATATTACCGCCGAGATGATAGGTTGGGTTAGGTTAGGTTATATCACGTTATTGATGTATATAAAGATCCCACGGAGACGGAGAGGCCAACAAGACAGGAATGTGGACAAATATTACCGCCGAGATGTTAGGTTGGGTTAGGTTAGGTTATATTACGTTATTGATGTAAATAAAGTTCCCACGGAGACGGAGAAGCCAACTCGCCAGGAATGTTTTCAAATATTACCGCCGAGATGATAGGTTGGTTTAGGCTAGGTTATATTACGTTATTGATGTATATAAAGGTCCCACGGAGACGGAGAAGCCAACTCGCCAGGAATGTTGTCAAATATTACCGCCGAGATGTTAGGTTGGGTTAGGTTATGTTATGTTATGTTATTGATGTATATAAAGGTCCCACGGAGACGTAGAGGCCAACTCGCCAGGAATGATGTCAAATATTACCGCCGAGATGTTAGGTTGGGTTAGGTTAGGTTATATTACGTTATTGATGTATATAAAGGTCAAACGCAGACGTAGTGGCCAACTCGCCAGGAATGATGTCAAATATTACCGCCGAGATGTTAGGCTGGGTTAGGTTAGGTTACATTACGTCATTGATGTATATAAAGGTCCCACGGAGTCGTAGAGGCCAACTCGCCAGGAATATTGTACAATATTACCGCCGAGATGATAGGTTGGGTTAGGTTAGGTTATATTACGTTATTGATGTATATAAAGATCCCACGGAGACGGAGAGGCCAACAAGACAGGAATGTGGACAAATATTACCGCCGAGATGTTAGGTTGGGTTAGGTTAGGTTATATTACGTTATTGATGTAAATAAAGTTCCCACGGAGACGGAGAAGCCAACTCGCCAGGAATGTTTTCAAATATTACCGCCGAGATGTTAGGTTGGGTTAGGTTAGGTTATATTACGTTATAGATGTATATAAAGGTCCCACGGAGACGTAGAGGCCAACAAGCCAGGAATGTGTTCAAATATTACCGCCGAGATGTTAGGTTGGGTTAGGTTAGGTTATATTACGTTATTGATGTATATAAAGGTCCCACGGAAACGGAGAAGCCAACTCGCCAGGAATGTTGTCAAATATTACCGCCGAGATGATAGGTTAGGTTAGGTTAGGTTATATTACGTTATAGATGTATATAAATGTCCCACGGAGACGTAGAGGCCAACTCGCCAGGAATGTTGTCAAATATTACCGCTGAGGTGATAGGTTGGGTTAGGTTACGTTATATTACGTTATTGATGTATATGAAGGTCAAACGGAGACGTAGAGGCCAACTCGCCAGGAATGATGTCAAATATTACCGCCGAGATGTTAGGTTGGTTTAGGTTAGGTTATATTACGTTATTGATGTATATAAAGGTCCCACGGAGACGGAGAAGCCAACTCGCCAGGAATGATGTCAAATATTACCGCCGAGATGTTAGATTGGGTTAGGTTAGGTTATATTACGTTATTGATGTATATGAAGGTCAAACGGAGACGTAGAGGCCAACTCGCCAGGAATGATGTCAAATATTACCGCCGAGATGATAGGTTGGGTTAGGTTAGGTTATATAACGTTATTGATGTATATGAAGATCAAACGGAGACGTAGAGGCCAACAAGACAGGAATGTTGTCAAATATTACCGCTGAGGTGATAGGTTGGGTTAGGTTAGGTTATATTACGTTATAGATGTATATAAAGGTCCCACGGAGACGTAGAGGCCAACAAGCCAGGAATGTGTTCAAATATTACCGCCGAGATGTTAGGTTGGGTTAGGTGAGGTTATATTACGTTATTGATGTATATAAAGGTCCCACGGAAACGGAGAAGCCAACTCGCCGGGAATGTTGTCAAATATTACCGCCGAGATGTTAGATTGGGTTAGGTTAGGTTATATTACGTTATTGATGTATATGAAGGTCAAACGGAGACGTAGAGGCCAACTCGCCAGGAATGATGTCAAATATTACCGCCGAGATGTTAGATTGGGTTAGGTTAGGTTATATTACGTTATTGATGTATATGAAGGTCAAACGGAGACGTAGAGGCCAAATTCGCCAGGTATGTTGTCAAATATTACCGCGGAGGTGTTAGGTTGGTTTAGGCTAGGTTATATTACGTTATTGATGTATACAAATGTCCCACGGAGACGGAGAAGCCAACTCGCCAGGAATGTTGTCAAATATTACCGCCGAGATGTTAGGTTGGGTTAGGTTAGGTTATATTACGTTATTGATGTATATAAAGGTCAAACGGAGACGCAGAGGCCAACTCGCCAGGAATTATGTCAAATATTACCGCCGAGATGTTAGGTTGGGTTAGGTTAGGTTATATTACGTTCTTGATGTAAATGAAGGTCAAACGGAGACGCATAGGCGAACTCGGCAGGAATGATGTCAAATATTACCGCCGAGATGTTAGATTGGGTTAGGTTAGGTTATATTACGTTATTGATGTATATAAAGGTCCCACGGAGACGTAGAGGCCAACAAGCCAGGAATGTGGTCAAATATTACCGCCGAGATGTTAGGTTGGGTTAGGTTAGGTTATATTACGTTATTGATGTATATAAAGATCCCACGGTGACGTAGAGGCCAACTCGCCAGTAATGTTGTCAAAATTACCGCCGTGATGATAGGTTGGATTAGGTTAGGTTATATTACGTTATTGATGTATATGAAGGTCAAACGTAGACGTAGGGGCCAAACTCGCCAGGCATGTTGTCGAATATTAACGCCGAGATGATAGGTTGGGTTAGGTTAGGTTATATTACGTTATTGATGTATATAAAGGTCCCACGGGGACATAGAGGCCAACTCGCCAGGAATGTTGTCAAATATTACCGCCGAGATGATAGGTTGGGTTAGGTTACGTTATATTAAGTTATTGATGTATATGAAGGTCAAACGGAGACGTAGAGGCCAACTCGCCAGGAATTATGTCAAATATTACCGCCGAGATGTTAGGTTGGGTTAGGTTAGGTTATATTACGTCATTGATGTATATAAAGGTCCCACGGAGACGTAGAGGCCAACTCGCCAGGAATGTTGTCAAATATTACCGCTGAGGCGTTAGGTTGGGTTAGGTTACGTTATATTACGTTATTGATGTATACGAGGGTTACACGGCGATGTATAGGCCGACTCGCCAGGAATGATGTCAAATATTACCGCCGAGATGTTAGGTTGGGTTAGGTTAGGTTATATTACGTTATTGATGTATATAAAGGTCCCACGGAGACGTAGAGGCCAACAAGACAGGAATGTGGTCAAATATTACCGCCGAGATGATAGGTTGGGTTAGGTTAGGTTATATTACGTTATTGATGTATATAAAGGTCCCACGGAAACGGAGAAGCCAACTCGCCAGGAATGATGTCAAATATTACCGCGGAGATGTTAGATTGGGTTAGGTTAGGTTATATTAAGTTATTGATGTATATAAAGGTCCCACGGAGACGTAGAGGCCAACAAGCCAGGAATGATGTCAAATATTACCGCTGAGGTGATAGGTTGGGTTAGGTTACGTTATATTACGTTATTGATGTATACGAGGGTTACACGGGGATGTATAGGCCGACTCGCCAGGAATGGTGTCAAATATTACCGCCGAGATGTTAGGTTGGGTTAGGTTAGGTTATATTAGGTTATTGATGTATATAAAGGTCCCACGGAGACGTAGAAGCCAACAAGACAGGAATGTGGTCAAATATTACCGCCGAGATGTTAGGTTGGATTAGGTTAGGTTATATTACGTTATTGATGTATATAAAGGTCCCACGGAGACGGAGAAGCCAACTCGCCAGGAATGTTGTCAAATATTACCGCCGAGATGATAGGTTGGGTCAGGTTAGGTAAAATTACGTTATTGATGTATATGAAGGTCGAACGGAGACGTAGAGGCCAACTCGCCAGGAATGATGTCAAATATTACCGCCGAGATGTTAGGTTGGTTTAGGCTTGGTTATATTACGTTATTGATGTATATAAAGGTCCCACGGAGACGGAGAAGCCAACTCGCCAGGAATGTTGTCAAATATTACCGCCGAGATGTTAGGTTGGGTTAGGTTAGGTTATATTACGTTATAGATGTATATAAAGGTCCCACGGAGACGTAGAGGCCAACAAGCCAGGAATGTTGTCAAATATTACCGCCGAAATGATAGGTTAGGTTAGGTTAGGTTATATTACGTTATAGATGTATATAAATGTCCCACGGAGACGTAGAGGCCAACTCGCCAGGAATGTTGTCAAATATTACCGCTGAGGTGATAGGTTGGGTTAGGTTACGTTATATTACGTTATTGATGTATATGAAGGTCAAACGGAGACGTAGAGGCCAACTCGCCAGGAATGATGTCAAATATTACCGCCGAGATGATAGGTTGGGTTAGGTTAGGTTATATTACGTTATTGATGTATATAAAGGTCCCACGGGGACGTAGAGGCCAACTCGCCAGGAATGTTGTCAAATATTACCGCCGAGATGATAGGTTGGGTTAGGTTACGTTATATTAAGTTATTGATGTATATGAAGGTCAAACGGAGACGTAGAGGCCAACTCGCCAGGAATTATGTCAAATATTACCGCCGAGATGTTAGGTTGGGTTAGGTTAGGTTATATTACGTTATTGATATGTATAAAGGTCCCACGGAGACGTAGAGGCCAACTCGCCAGGAATGATGTCAAATATTACCGCTGAGATGTTAGGTTGGGTTAGGTTAGGTTATATTACGTTATTGATGTATATAAAGGTCAAACGCAGACGTAGTGGCCAACTCGCCAGGAATGATGTCAAATATTACCGCCGAGATGTTAGGCTGGGTTAGGTTAGGTTACATTACGTCATTGATGTATATAAAGGTCCCACGGAGACGTAGAGGCCAACTCGCCAGGAATGTTGTCAAATATTACCGCTGAGGCGTTAGGTTGGGTTAGGTTACGTTATATTACGTTATTGATGTATACGAGGGTTACACGGCGATGTATAGGCCGACTCGCCAGGAATGATGTCAAATATTACCGCCGAGATGTTAGGTTGGGTTAGGTTAGGTTATATTACGTTATTGATGTATATAAAGGTCCCACGGAGACGTAGAGGCCAACAAGACAGGAATGTGGTCAAATATTACCGCCGAGATGATAGGTTGGGTTAGGTTAGGTTATATTACGTTATTGATGTATATAAAGGTCCCACGGAAACGGAGAAGCCAACTCGCCAGGAATGATGTCAAATATTACCGCGGAGATGTTAGATTGGGTTAGGTTAGGTTATATTAAGTTATTGATGTATATAAAGGTCCCACGGAGACGTAGAGGCCAACAAGCCAGGAATGATGTCAAATATTACCGCTGAGGTGATAGGTTGGGTTAGGTTACGTTATATTACGTTATTGATGTATACGAGGGTTACACGGGGATGTATAGGCCGACTCGCCAGGAATGGTGTCAAATATTACCGCCGAGATGTTAGGTTGGGTTAGGTTAGGTTATATTAGGTTATTGATGTATATAAAGGTCCCACGGAGACGTAGAAGCCAACAAGACAGGAATGTGGTCAAATATTACCGCCGAGATGTTAGGTTGGATTAGGTTAGGTTATATTACGTTATTGATGTATATAAAGGTCCCACGGAGACGGAGAAGCCAACTCGCCAGGAATGTTGTCAAATATTACCGCCGAGATGATAGGTTGGGTCAGGTTAGGTAAAATTACGTTATTGATGTATATGAAGGTCGAACGGAGACGTAGAGGCCAACTCGCCAGGAATGATGTCAAATATTACCGCCGAGATGTTAGGTTGGTTTAGGCTTGGTTATATTACGTTATTGATGTATATAAAGGTCCCACGGAGACGGAGAAGCCAACTCGCCAGGAATGTTGTCAAATATTACCGCCGAGATGTTAGGTTGGGTTAGGTTAGGTTATATTACGTTATAGATGTATATAAAGGTCCCACGGAGACGTAGAGGCCAACAAGCCAGGAATGTGTTCAAATATTACCGCCGAGATGTTAGGTTGGGTTAGGTTAGGTTATATTACGTTATTGATGTATATAAAGGTCCCACGGAAACGGAGAAGCCAACTCGCCAGGAATGTTGTCAAATATTACCGCCGAAATGATAGGTTAGGTTAGGTTAGGTTATATTACGTTATAGATGTATATAAATGTCCCACGGAGACGTAGAGGCCAACTCGCCAGGAATGTTGTCAAATATTACCGCTGAGGTGATAGGTTGGGTTAGGTTACGTTATATTACGTTATTGATGTATATGAAGGTCAAACGGAGACGTAGAGGCCAACTCGCCAGGAATGATGTCAAATATTACCGCCGAGATGTTAGGTTGGTTTAGGTTAGGTTATATTACGTTATTGATGTATATAAAGGTCCCACGGAGACGGAGAAGCCAACTCGCCAGGAATGATGTCAAATATTACCGCCGAGATGTTAGATTGGGTTAGGTTAGGTTATATTACGTTATTGATGTATATGAAGGTCAAACGGAGAAGTAGAGGCCAACTCGCCAGGAATGATGTCAAATATTACCGCCGAGATGATAGGTTGGGTTAGGTTAGGTTATATAACGTTATTGATGTATATGAAGATCAAACGGAGACGTAGAGGCCAACAAGACAGGAATGTTGTCAAATATTACCGCTGAGGTGATAGGTTGGGTTAGGTTAGGTTATATTACGTTATAGATGTATATAAAGGTCCCACGGAGACGTAGAGGCCAACAAGCCAGGAATGTGTTCAAATATTACCGCCGAGATGTTAGGTTGGGTTAGGTGAGGTTATATTACGTTATTGATGTATATAAAGGTCCCACGGAAACGGAGAAGCCAACTCGCCGGGAATGTTGTCAAATATTACCGCCGAGATGTTAGATTGGGTTAGGTTAGGTTATATTACGTTATTGATGTATATGAAGGTCAAACGGAGACGTAGAGGCCAACTCGCCAGGAATGATGTCAAATATTACCGCCGAGATGTTAGATTGGGTCAGGTTAGGTAAAATTACGTTATTGATGTATATGAAGGTCGAACGGAGACGTAGAGGCCAACTCGCCAGGAATGATGTCAAATATTACCGCCGAGATGTTAGGTTGGTTTAGGTTAGGTTATATTACGTTATTGATGTATATAAAGGTCCCACGGAGACGGAGAAGCCAACTCGCCAGGAATGTTGTCAAATATTACCGCCAAGATGTTAGGTTGGGTTAGGTTATGTTATGTTACGTTATTGATGTATATAAAGGTCCCACGGAGACGTAGAGGCCAACTCGCCAGGAATGATGTCAAATATTACCGCCGAGATGTTAGGTTGGGTTAGGTTAGGTTATATTACGTTATTGATGTATATAAAGGTCAAACGCAGACGTAGTGGCCAACTCGCCAGGAATGATGTCAAATATTACCGCCGAGATGTTAGGCTGGGTTAGGTTAGGTTACATTACGTCATTGATGTATATAAATGTCCCACGGAGACGGAGAAGCCAACTCGCCAGGAATGTTGTCAAATATTACCGCCGAGATGTTAGGTTGGGTTAGGTTAGGTTATATTACGTTATTGATGTATATAAAGGTCAAACGGAGACGCAGAGGCCAACTCGCCAGGAATTATGTCAAATATTACCGCCGAGATGTTAGGTTGGGTTAGGTTAGGTTATATTACGTTATTGATGTATATGAAGGTCAAACGTAGACGTAGGGGCCAAACTCGCCAGGCATGTTGTCGAATATTAACGCCGAGATGATAGGTTGGGTTAGGTTACGTTATATTACGTTATTGATGTATATAAAGGTCCCACGGGGACACAGAGGCCAACTCGCCAGGAATGTTGTCAAATATTACCGCCGAGATGATAGGTTGGGTTAGGTTACGTTATATTAAGTTATTGATGTATATGAAGGTCAAACGGAGACGTAGAGGCCAACTCGCCAGGAATTATGTCAAATATTACCGCCGAGATGTTAGGTTGGGTTAGGTTAGGTTATATTACGTTATTGATATGTATAAAGGTCCCACGGAGACGTAGAGGCCAACTCGCCAGGAATGATGTCAAATATTACCGCTGAGATGTTAGGTTGGGTTAGGTTAGGTTATATTACGTTATTGATGTATATAAAGGTCAAACGCAGACGTAGTGGCCAACTCGCCAGGAATGATGTCAAATATTACCGCCGAGATGTTAGGCTGGGTTAGGTTAGGTTACATTACGTCATTGATGTATATAAAGGTCCCACGGAGTCGTAGAGGCCAACTCGCCAGGAATATTGTACAATATTACCGCCGAGATGATAGGTTGGGTTAGGTTAGGTTATATTACGTTATTGATGTATATAAAGGTCCCACGGAGACGTAGAGGCCAACAAGCCAGGAATGATGTCAAATATTACCGCTGAGGTGATAGGTTGGGTTAGGTTACGTTATATTACGTTATTGATGTATACGAGGGTTACACGGGGATGTATAGGCCGACTCGCCAGGAATGGTGTCAAATATTACCGCCGAGATGTTAGGTTGGGTTAGGTTAGGTTATATTAGGTTATTGATGTATATAAAGGTCCCACGGAGACGTAGAAGCCAACAAGACAGGAATGTGGTCAAATATTACCGCCGAGATGTTAGGTTGGATTAGGTTAGGTTATATTACGTTATTGATGTATATAAAGGTCCCACGGAGACGGAGAAGCCAACTCGCCAGGAATGTTGTCAAATATTACCGCCGAGATGATAGGTTGGGTCAGGTTAGGTAAAATTACGTTATTGATGTATATGAAGGTCAAACGGAGACGTAGAGGCCAACTCGCCAGGAATGATGTCAAATATTACCGCCGAGATGATAGGTTGGGTTAGGTTAGGTTATATTACGTTATTGATGTATATAAAGGTCCCACGGGGACGTAGAGGCCAACTCGCCAGGAATGTTGTCAAATATTACCGCCGAGATGATAGGTTGGGTTAGGTTACGTTATATTAAGTTATTGATGTATATGAAGGTCAAACGGAGACGTAGAGGCCAACTCGCCAGGAATTATGTCAAATATTACCGCCGAGATGTTAGGTTGGGTTAGGTTAGGTTATATTACGTTATTGATATGTATAAAGGTCCCACGGAGACGTAGAGGCCAACTCGCCAGGAATGATGTCAAATATTACCGCTGAGATGTTAGGTTGGGTTAGGTTAGGTTATATTACGTTATTGATGTATATAAAGGTCAAACGCAGACGTAGTGGCCAACTCGCCAGGAATGATGTCAAATATTACCGCCGAGATGTTAGGCTGGGTTAGGTTAGGTTACATTACGTCATTGATGTATATAAAGGTCCCACGGAGACGTAGAGGCCAACTCGCCAGGAATGTTGTCAAATATTACCGCTGAGGCGTTAGGTTGGGTTAGGTTACGTTATATTACGTTATTGATGTATACGAGGGTTACACGGCGATGTATAGGCCGACTCGCCAGGAATGATGTCAAATATTACCGCCGAGATGTTAGGTTGGGTTAGGTTAGGTTATATTACGTTATTGATGTATATAAAGGTCCCACGGAGACGTAGAGGCCAACAAGACAGGAATGTGGTCAAATATTACCGCCGAGATGATAGGTTGGGTTAGGTTAGGTTATATTACGTTATTGATGTATATAAAGGTCCCACGGAAACGGAGAAGCCAACTCGCCAGGAATGATGTCAAATATTACCGCGGAGATGTTAGATTGGGTTAGGTTAGGTTATATTAAGTTATTGATGTATATAAAGGTCCCACGGAGACGTAGAGGCCAACAAGCCAGGAATGATGTCAAATATTACCGCTGAGGTGATAGGTTGGGTTAGGTTACGTTATATTACGTTATTGATGTATACGAGGGTTACACGGGGATGTATAGGCCGACTCGCCAGGAATGGTGTCAAATATTACCGCCGAGATGTTAGGTTGGGTTAGGTTAGGTTATATTAGGTTATTGATGTATATAAAGGTCCCACGGAGACGTAGAAGCCAACAAGACAGGAATGTGGTCAAATATTACCGCCGAGATGTTAGGTTGGATTAGGTTAGGTTATATTACGTTATTGATGTATATAAAGGTCCCACGGAGACGGAGAAGCCAACTCGCCAGGAATGTTGTCAAATATTACCGCCGAGATGATAGGTTGGGTCAGGTTAGGTAAAATTACGTTATTGATGTATATGAAGGTCGAACGGAGACGTAGAGGCCAACTCGCCAGGAATGATGTCAAATATTACCGCCGAGATGTTAGGTTGGTTTAGGCTTGGTTATATTACGTTATTGATGTATATAAAGGTCCCACGGAGACGGAGAAGCCAACTCGCCAGGAATGTTGTCAAATATTACCGCCGAGATGTTAGGTTGGGTTAGGTTAGGTTATATTACGTTATAGATGTATATAAAGGTCCCACGGAGACGTAGAGGCCAACAAGCCAGGAATGTGTTCAAATATTACCGCCGAGATGTTAGGTTGGGTTAGGTTAGGTTATATTACGTTATTGATGTATATAAAGGTCCCACGGAAACGGAGAAGCCAACTCGCCAGGAATGTTGTCAAATATTACCGCCGAAATGATAGGTTAGGTTAGGTTAGGTTATATTACGTTATAGATGTATATAAATGTCCCACGGAGACGTAGAGGCCAACTCGCCAGGAATGTTGTCAAATATTACCGCTGAGGTGATAGGTTGGGTTAGGTTACGTTATATTACGTTATTGATGTATATGAAGGTCAAACGGAGACGTAGAGGCCAACTCGCCAGGAATGATGTCAAATATTACCGCCGAGATGTTAGGTTGGTTTAGGTTAGGTTATATTACGTTATTGATGTATATAAAGGTCCCACGGAGACGGAGAAGCCAACTCGCCAGGAATGATGTCAAATATTACCGCCGAGATGTTAGATTGGGTTAGGTTAGGTTATATTACGTTATTGATGTATATGAAGGTCAAACGGAGAAGTAGAGGCCAACTCGCCAGGAATGATGTCAAATATTACCGCCGAGATGATAGGTTGGGTTAGGTTAGGTTATATAACGTTATTGATGTATATGAAGATCAAACGGAGACGTAGAGGCCAACAAGACAGGAATGTTGTCAAATATTACCGCTGAGGTGATAGGTTGGGTTAGGTTAGGTTATATTACGTTATAGATGTATATAAAGGTCCCACGGAGACGTAGAGGCCAACAAGCCAGGAATGTGTTCAAATATTACCGCCGAGATGTTAGGTTGGGTTAGGTGAGGTTATATTACGTTATTGATGTATATAAAGGTCCCACGGAAACGGAGAAGCCAACTCGCCGGGAATGTTGTCAAATATTACCGCCGAGATGTTAGATTGGGTTAGGTTAGGTTATATTACGTTATTGATGTATATGAAGGTCAAACGGAGACGTAGAGGCCAACTCGCCAGGAATGATGTCAAATATTACCGCCGAGATGTTAGATTGGGTCAGGTTAGGTAAAATTACGTTATTGATGTATATGAAGGTCGAACGGAGACGTAGAGGCCAACTCGCCAGGAATGATGTCAAATATTACCGCCGAGATGTTAGGTTGGTTTAGGTTAGGTTATATTACGTTATTGATGTATATAAAGGTCCCACGGAGACGGAGAAGCCAACTCGCCAGGAATGTTGTCAAATATTACCGCCGAGATGTTAGGTTGGGTTAGGTTATGTTATGTTACGTTATTGATGTATATAAAGGTCCCACGGAGACGTAGAGGCCAACTCGCCAGGAATGATGTCAAATATTACCGCCGAGATGTTAGGTTGGGTTAGGTTAGGTTATATTACGTTATTGATGTATATAAAGGTCAAACGCAGACGTAGTGGCCAACTCGCCAGGAATGATGTCAAATATTACCGCCGAGATGTTAGGCTGGGTTAGGTTAGGTTACATTACGTCATTGATGTATATAAATGTCCCACGGAGACGGAGAAGCCAACTCGCCAGGAATGTTGTCAAATATTACCGCCGAGATGTTAGGTTGGGTTAGGTTAGGTTATATTACGTTATTGATGTATATAAAGGTCAAACGGAGACGCAGAGGCCAACTCGCCAGGAATTATGTCAAATATTACCGCCGAGATGTTAGGTTGGGTTAGGTTAGGTTATATTACGTTATTGATGTATATGAAGGTCAAACGTAGACGTAGGGGCCAAACTCGCCAGGCATGTTGTCGAATATTAACGCCGAGATGATAGGTTGGGTTAGGTTACGTTATATTACGTTATTGATGTATATAAAGGTCCCACGGGGACACAGAGGCCAACTCGCCAGGAATGTTGTCAAATATTACCGCCGAGATGATAGGTTGGGTTAGGTTACGTTATATTAAGTTATTGATGTATATGAAGGTCAAACGGAGACGTAGAGGCCAACTCGCCAGGAATTATGTCAAATATTACCGCCGAGATGTTAGGTTGGGTTAGGTTAGGTTATATTACGTTATTGATATGTATAAAGGTCCCACGGAGACGTAGAGGCCAACTCGCCAGGAATGATGTCAAATATTACCGCTGAGATGTTAGGTTGGGTTAGGTTAGGTTATATTACGTTATTGATGTATATAAAGGTCAAACGGAGACGTAGAGGCCAACTCGCCAGGAATGATGTCAAAAATTACCGCCGAGATGTTAGGCTGGGTTAGGTTAGGTTACATTACGTCATTGATGTATATAAAGGTCCCACGGAGTCGTAGAGGCCAACTGGCCAGGAATATTGTACAATATTACCGCCGAGATGATAGGTTGGGTTAGGTTAGGTTATATTACGTTATTGATGTATATAAAGATCCCACGGTGACGTAGAGGCCAACTCGCCAGTAATGTTGTCAAAATTACCGCCGTGATGATAGGTTGGATTAGGTTAGGTTATATTACGTTATTGATGTATATGAAGGTCAAACGTAGACGTAGGGGCCAAACTCGCCAGGCATGTTGTCGAATATTACCGCCGAGATGATAGGTTGGGTTAGGTTAGGTTATATTACGTTATTGATGTAAATAAAGTTCCCACGGAGACGGAGAAGCCAACTCGCCAGGAATGTTTTCAAATATTACCGCCGAGATGTTAGGTTGGGTTAGGTTATGTTATGTTACGTTATTGATGTATACGAGGGTTACACGGGGATGTATAGGCCGACTCGCCAGGAATGGTGTCAAATATTACCGCCGAGATGTTAGGTTGGGTTAGGTTAGGTTATATTAGGTTATTGATGTATATAAAGGTCCCACGGAGACGTAGAAGCCAACAAGACAGGAATGTGGTCAAATATTACCGCCGAGATGTTAGGTTGGATTAGGTTAGGTTATATTACGTTATTGATGTATATAGAGGTCCCACGGAGACGGAGAAGCCAACTCGCCAGGAATGTTGTCAAATATTACCGCCGAGATGATAGGTTGGGTCAGGTTAGGTAAAATTACGTTATTGATGTATATGAAGGTCGAACGGAGACGTAGAGGCCAACTCGCCAGGAATGATGTCAAATATTACCGCCGAGATGTTAGGTTGGTTTAGGCTAGGTCATATTACGTTATTGATGTATATAAAGGTCCCACGGAGACGGAGAAGCCAACTCGCCAGGAATGTTGTCAAATATTACCGCCGAGATGTTAGGTTGGGTTAGGTTAGGTTATATTACGTTATAGATGTATATAAAGGTCCCACGGAGACGTAGAGGCCAACAAGCCAGGAATGTGTTCAAATATTACCGCCGAGATGTTAGGTTGGGTTAGGTTAGGTTATATTACGTTATTGATGTATATAAAGGTCCCACGGAAACGGAGAAGCCAACTCGCCAGGAATGTTGTCAAATATTACCGCCGAAATGATAGGTTAGGTTAGGTTAGGTTATATTACGTTATAGATGTATATAAATGTCCCACGGAGACGTAGAGGCCAACTCGCCAGGAATGATGTCAAATATTACCGCCGAGATGTTAGATTGGGTCAGGTTAGGTAAAATTACGTTATTGATGTATATGAAGGTCGAACGGAGACGTAGAGGCCAACTCGCCAGGAATGATGTCAAATATTACCGCCGAGATGTTAGGTTGGTTTAGGTTAGGTTATATTACGTTATTGATGTATATAAAGGTCCCACGGAGACGGAGAAGCCAACTCGCCAGGAATGTTGTCAAATATTACCGCCGAGATGTTAGGTTGGGTTAGGTTATGTTATGTTACGTTATTGATGTATATAAAGGTCCCACGGAGACGTAGAGGCCAACTCGCCAGGAATGATGTCAAATATTACCGCCGAGATGTTAGGTTGGGTTAGGTTAGGTTATATTACGTTATTGATGTATATAAAGGTCAAACGCAGACGTAGTGGCCAACTCGCCAGGAATGATGTCAAATATTACCGCCGAGATGTTAGGCTGGGTTAGGTTAGGTTACATTACGTCATTGATGTATATAAATGTCCCACGGAGACGGAGAAGCCAACTCGCCAGGAATGTTGTCAAATATTACCGCCGAGATGTTAGGTTGGGTTAGGTTAGGTTATATTACGTTATTGATGTATATAAAGGTCAAACGGAGACGCAGAGGCCAACTCGCCAGGAATTATGTCAAATATTACCGCCGAGATGTTAGGTTGGGTTAGGTTAGGTTATATTACGTTATTGATGTATATGAAGGTCAAACGTAGACGTAGGGGCCAAACTCGCCAGGCATGTTGTCGAATATTAACGCCGAGATGATAGGTTGGGTTAGGTTACGTTATATTACGTTATTGATGTATATAAAGGTCCCACGGGGACACAGAGGCCAACTCGCCAGGAATGTTGTCAAATATTACCGCCGAGATGATAGGTTGGGTTAGGTTACGTTATATTAAGTTATTGATGTATATGAAGGTCAAACGGAGACGTAGAGGCCAACTCGCCAGGAATTATGTCAAATATTACCGCCGAGATGTTAGGTTGGGTTAGGTTAGGTTATATTACGTTATTGATATGTATAAAGGTCCCACGGAGACGTAGAGGCCAACTCGCCAGGAATGATGTCAAATATTACCGCTGAGATGTTAGGTTGGGTTAGGTTAGGTTATATTACGTTATTGATGTATATAAAGGTCAAACGGAGACGTAGAGGCCAACTCGCCAGGAATGATGTCAAAAATTACCGCCGAGATGTTAGGCTGGGTTAGGTTAGGTTACATTACGTCATTGATGTATATAAAGGTCCCACGGAGTCGTAGAGGCCAACTGGCCAGGAATATTGTACAATATTACCGCCGAGATGATAGGTTGGGTTAGGTTAGGTTATATTACGTTATTGATGTATATAAAGATCCCACGGTGACGTAGAGGCCAACTCGCCAGTAATGTTGTCAAAATTACCGCCGTGATGATAGGTTGGATTAGGTTAGGTTATATTACGTTATTGATGTATATGAAGGTCAAACGTAGACGTAGGGGCCAAACTCGCCAGGCATGTTGTCGAATATTACCGCCGAGATGATAGGTTGGGTTAGGTTAGGTTATATTACGTTATTGATGTAAATAAAGTTCCCACGGAGACGGAGAAGCCAACTCGCCAGGAATGTTTTCAAATATTACCGCCGAGATGTTAGGTTGGGTTAGGTTATGTTATGTTACGTTATTGATGTATACGAGGGTTACACGGGGATGTATAGGCCGACTCGCCAGGAATGGTGTCAAATATTACCGCCGAGATGTTAGGTTGGGTTAGGTTAGGTTATATTAGGTTATTGATGTATATAAAGGTCCCACGGAGACGTAGAAGCCAACAAGACAGGAATGTGGTCAAATATTACCGCCGAGATGTTAGGTTGGATTAGGTTAGGTTATATTACGTTATTGATGTATATAGAGGTCCCACGGAGACGGAGAAGCCAACTCGCCAGGAATGTTGTCAAATATTACCGCCGAGATGATAGGTTGGGTCAGGTTAGGTAAAATTACGTTATTGATGTATATGAAGGTCGAACGGAGACGTAGAGGCCAACTCGCCAGGAATGATGTCAAATATTACCGCCGAGATGTTAGGTTGGTTTAGGCTAGGTCATATTACGTTATTGATGTATATAAAGTTCCCACGGAGACGGAGAAGCCAACTCGCCAGGAATGTTGTCAAATATTACCGCCGAGATGTTAGGTTGGGTTAGGTTAGGTTATATTACGTTATAGATGTATATAAAGGTCCCACGGAGACGTAGAGGCCAACAAGCCAGGAATGTGTTCAAATATTACCGCCGAGATGTTAGGTTGGGTTAGGTTAGGTTATATTACGTTATTGATGTATATAAAGGTCCCACGGAAACGGAGAAGCCAACTCGCCAGGAATGTTGTCAAATATTACCGCCGAAATGATAGGTTAGGTTAGGTTAGGTTATATTACGTTATAGATGTATATAAATGTCCCACGGAGACGTAGAGGCCAACTCGCCAGGAATGTTGTCAAATATTACCGCTGAGGTGATAGGTTGGGTTAGGTTACGTTATATTACGTTATTGATGTATATGAAGGTCAAACGGAGACGTAGAGGCCAACTCGCCAGGAATGATGTCAAATATTACCGCCGAGATGTTAGGTTGGTTTAGGTTAGGTTATATTACGTTATTGATGTATATAAAGGTCCCACGGAGACGGAGAAGCCAACTCGCCAGGAATGATGTCAAATATTACCGCCGAGATGTTAGATTGGGTTAGGTTAGGTTATATTACGTTATTGATGTATATGAAGGTCAAACGGAGAAGTAGAGGCCAACTCGCCAGGAATGATGTCAAATATTACCGCCGAGATGATAGGTTGGGTTAGGTTAGGTTATATAACGTTATTGATGTATATGAAGATCAAACGGAGACGTAGAGGCCAACAAGACAGGAATGTTGTCAAATATTACCGCTGAGGTGATAGGTTGGGTTAGGTTAGGTTATATTACGTTATAGATGTATATAAAGGTCCCACGGAGACGTAGAGGCCAACAAGCCAGGAATGTGTTCAAATATTACCGCCGAGATGTTAGGTTGGGTTAGGTGAGGTTATATTACGTTATTGATGTATATAAAGGTCCCACGGAAACGGAGAAGCCAACTCGCCGGGAATGTTGTCAAATATTACCGCCGAGATGTTAGATTGGGTTAGGTTAGGTTATATTACGTTATTGATGTATATGAAGGTCAAACGGAGACGTAGAGGCCAACTCGCCAGGAATGATGTCAAATATTACCGCCGAGATGTTAGATTGGGTCAGGTTAGGTAAAATTACGTTATTGATGTATATGAAGGTCGAACGGAGACGTAGAGGCCAACTCGCCAGGAATGATGTCAAATATTACCGCCGAGATGTTAGGTTGGTTTAGGTTAGGTTATATTACGTTATTGATGTATATAAAGGTCCCACGGAGACGGAGAAGCCACCTCGCCAGGAATGATGTCAAATATTACCGCCGAGATGTTAGGTTGGTTTAGGTTAGGTTATATTACGTTATAGATGTATATAAAGGTCCCACGGAGACGGAGAAGCCAACTCGCCAAGAATGTTGTGAAATATTACTCCGGAGATGTTAGGTTGGGTTAGGTTATGCTATATTACGTTATTGATGTATATGAAGGTCAAACGGAGACGTAGAGGACAACTCGCCAGGAATGATGTCAAATATTACCGCCGAGATGTTAGGTTGGGTTAGGTTAGGTTATATTACATTCTTGATGTATATGAAGGTCAAACGGAGACGCAGAGGCGAACTCGGCAGGAATGATGTCAAATATTACCGCCGAGATGTTAGATTGGGTTAGGTTAGGTTATATTACGTTATTGATGTATATAAAGGTCCCACGGCGTCGTAGAGGCCAACTCGCCAGGAATATTGTACAATATTACCGCCGAGATGTTAGGTTGGGTTACGTTAGGTTATATTACGTTATTGATGTACACAAAGCTCCCACGGAGACGTAGTGGCCAACAAGACAGGAGTGTGGTCAAATATTACCGCCGAAATGTTAGGTTGGGTTAGGTTAGGTTATATTACGTTCTTGATGTAAATGAAGGTCAAACGGAGACGCAGAGGCGAACTCGGCAGGAATGATGTCAAATATCACCGCCGAGATGTTAGGTTGGGTTAGGTTAGGTTATATTACGTTATTGATATATATAAAGGTCCCACGGAGACGTAGAGGCCAACTCGCCAGGAATGATGTCAAATATTGCCGCTGAGATGTTAGGTTGGGTTAGGTTAGGTTATATTACGTTATTGATGTATATAAAGGTCAAACGGAGACGTAGAGGCCAACTCGCCAGGAATGATGTCAAAAATTACCGCCGAGATGTTAGGCTGGGTTAGGTTAGGTTACATTACGTCATTGATGTATATAAAGGTCCCACGGAGTCGTAGAGGCCAACTGGCCAGGAATATTGTACAATATTACCGCCGAGATGATAGGTTGGGTTAGGTTAGGTTATATTACGTTATTGATGTATATAAAGATCCCACGGTGACGTAGAGGCCAACTCGCCAGTAATGTTGTCAAAATTACCGCCGTGATGATAGGTTGGATTAGGTTACGTTATATTACGTTATTGATGTATATGAAGGTCAAACGTAGACGTAGGGGCCAAACTCGCCAGGCATGTTGTCGAATATTACCGCCGAGATGATAGGTTGGGTTAGGTTAGGTTATATTACGTTATTGATGTAAATAAAGTTCCCACGGAGACGGAGAAGCCAACTCGCCAGGAATGTTTTCAAATATTACCGCCGAGATGTTAGGTTGGGTTAGGTTATGTTATGTTACGTTATTGATGTATATAAAGGTCCGACGGAGACGTATAGGCCGACTCGCCAGGAATGGTGCAAAATATTACCGCCGAGATGTTAGGTTGGGTTAGGTTAGGTTATATTACGTTATTGATGTATATAAAGGTCCCACGGAGATGTAGGGGCCAACAAGACAGGAATGTGGTCAAATAATACCGCCGAGATGTTAGGTTGGGTTAGGTTAGGTTACATTACGTTATTGATATATATAAAGGTCCCACGGAGACGTAGAGGCCAACTCGCCAGGAATGATGTCAAATATTACCGCCGAGATGTTAGGTTGGTTTAGGTTAGGTTATATTACGTTATAGATGTATATAAAGGTCCCACGTAGACGGAGAAGCCAACTCGCCAGGAATGTTGTGAAATATTACTCCGGAGATGTTAGGTTGGGTTAGGTTATGCTATATTACGTTATTGATGTATATGAAGGTCAAACGGAGACGTAGAGGCCAACTCGCCAGGAATGATGTCAAATATTACCGCCGAGATGTTAGGTTGGGTTAGGTTAGGTTATATTACGTTCTTGATGTATATGAAGGTCAAACGGAGACGCAGAGGCGAACTCGGCAGGAATGATGTTAAATATTACCGCCGAAATGTTAGATTGGGTTAGGTTAGGTTATATTACGTTATTGATGTATATAAAGGTCCCACGGAGATGTAGGGGCCAACAAACCAGGAATGTGGTCAAATATTACCGCCGAGATGTTAGGTTGGGTTAGGTTAGGTTATATTACGTTATTGATGTATATAAAGATCCCACGGTGACGTAGAGGCCAACTCGCCAGTAATGTTGTCAAAATTACCGCCGTGATGATAGGTTGGATTAGGTTACGTTATATTACGTTATTGATGTATATGAAGGTCAAACGTAGACGTAGGGGCCAAACTCGCCAGGCATGTTGTCGAATATTACCGCCGAGATGATAGGTTGGGTTAGGTTAGGTTATATTACGTTATTGATGTAAATAAAGTTCCCACGGAGACGGAGAAGCCAACTCGCCAGGAATGTTTTCAAATATTACCGCCGAGATGTTAGGTTGGGTTAGGTTATGTTATGTTACGTTATTGATGTATATAAAGGTCCGACGGAGACGTATAGGCCGACTCGCCAGGAATGGTGCAAAATATTACCGCCGAGATGTTAGGTTGGGTTAGGTTAGGTTATATTACGTTATTGATGTATATAAAGGTCCCACGGAGATGTAGGGGCCAACAAGACAGGAATGTGGTCAAATAATACCGCCGAGATGTTAGGTTGGGTTAGGTTAGGTTACATTACGTTATTGATATATATAAAGGTCCCACGGAGACGTAGAGGCCAACTCGCCAGGAATGATGTCAAATATTACCGCCGAGATGTTAGGTTGGTTTAGGTTAGGTTATATTACGTTATAGATGTATATAAAGGTCCCACGTAGACGGAGAAGCCAACTCGCCAGGAATGTTGTGAAATATTACTCCGGAGATGTTAGGTTGGGTTAGGTTATGCTATATTACGTTATTGATGTATATGAAGGTCAAACGGAGACGTAGAGGCCAACTCGCCAGGAATGATGTCAAATATTACCGCCGAGATGTTAGGTTGGGTTAGGTTAGGTTATATTACGTTCTTGATGTATATGAAGGTCAAACGGAGACGCAGAGGCGAACTCGGCAGGAATGATGTTAAATATTACCGCCGAAATGTTAGATTGGGTTAGGTTAGGTTATATTACGTTATTGATGTATATAAAGGTCCCACGGAGATGTAGGGGCCAACAAACCAGGAATGTGGTCAAATATTACCGCCGAGATGTTAGGTTGGGTTAGGTTAGGTTATATTACGTTATTGATGTATATAAAGATCCCACGGTGACGTAGAGGCCAACTCGCCAGTAATGTTGTCAAAATTACCGCCGTGATGATAGGTTGGATTAGGTTAGATTATATTACGTTATTGATGTATATGAAGTTCAAACGTAGACGTAGGGGCCAAACTCGCCAGGCATGTTGTCGAATATTACCGCCGAGATGATAGGTTGAGTTAGGTTAGGTTATATTAAGTTATTGATGTATATGAAGGTCAAACGGAGACGTAGAGGCCAACTCGCCAGGAATGTTGTCAAATGTTACCGCCCAGATGATAGGTAGGGTTAGGTTACGTTATATTACGTTATTGATGTATATGAAGGTCAAACGGAGACGTAGAGGCCAACTCGCCAGGAATGATGTAAAATATTACCGCCGAGATGTTAGATTGGGTTAGGTTAGGTTATATTACGTTATTGATGTATATAAAGGTCCCACGGAGACGTAGAGGCCAACACGCCAGGAATGTGGTCAAATATTACCGCCGAGATGTTAGGTTGGGTTAGGTTAGGTTACATTACGTTATTGATGTATATAAAGTTCCCAAGGAGACGTAGAGGCCAACAAGCCAGGAATGTGGTCAAATATTACTGCCGAGATGTTAGGTTGGGTTAGGTTAGGTTATATTACGTTATTGATGTATATAAAGATCCCACGGTGACGTAGAGGCCAACTCGCCAGTAATGTTGTCAAAATTACCGCCGTGATGATAGGTTGGATTAGGTTAGGTTATATTACGTTATTGATGTATATGAAGGTCAAACGTAGACGTAGGGGCCAAACTCGCCAGGCATGTTGTCGAATATTACCGCCGAGATGATAGGTTGGGTTAGGTTAGGTTATATTACGTTATTGATGTATATAAAGGTCCCACGGGGACATAGAGGCCAACTCGCCATGAATGTTGTCAAATATTACCGCCGAGATGATAGGTTGGGTTAGGTTACGTTATATTAAGTTATTGATGTATATGAAGGTCAAACGGAGACGTAGAGGCCAACTCGCCAGGAATTATGTCAAATATTACCGCCGAGATGTTAGGTTGGGATAGGTTAGGTTATATTACGTTATTGATATGTATAAAGGTCCCACGGAGACGTAGAGGCCAACTCGCCAGGAATGATGTCAAATATTACCGCTGAGATGTTAGGTTGGGTTAGGTTAGGTTATATTACGTTATTGATGTATATAAAGGTCAAACGCAGACGTAGTGGCCAACTCGCCAGGAATGATGTCAAATATTACCGCCGAGATGTTAGGCTGGGTTAGGTTAGGTTACATTACGTCATTGATGTATATAAAGGTCCCACGGAGTCGTAGAGGCCAACTCGCCAGGAATATTGTACAATATTACCGCCGAGATGATAGGTTGGGTTAGGTTAGGTTATATTACGTTATTGATGTATATAAAGATCCCACGGAGACGGAGAGGCCAACAAGACAGGAATGTGGTCAAATATTACCGCCGAGATGTTAGGTTGGGTTAGGTTAGGTTATATTACGTTATTGATGTAAATAAAGTTCCCACGGAGACGGAGAAGCCAACTCGCCAGGAATGTTTTCAAATATTACCGCCGAGATGATAGGTTGGTTTAGGCTAGGTTATATTACGTTATTGATGTATATAAAGGTCCCACGGAGACGGAGAAGCCAACTCGCCAGGAATGTTGTCAAATATTACCGCCGAGATGTTAGGTTGGGTTAGGTTATGTTATGTTACGTTATTGATGTATATAAAGGTCCCACGGAGACGTAGAGGCCAACAAGCCAGGAATGTGGTCAAATATTACCGCCGAGATGTTAGGTTGGGTTAGGTGAGGTTATATTACGTTATTGATGTATATAAAGATCCCACGGTGACGTAGAGGCCAACTCGCCAGTAATGTTGTCAAAATTACCGCCGTGATGATAGGTTGGATTAGGTTAGGTTATATTACGTTATTGATGTATATGAAGGTCAAACGTAGACGTAGGGGCCAAACTCGCCAGGCATGTTGTCGAATATTACCGCCGAGATGTTAGGCTGGGTTAGGTTAGGTTACATTACGTCATTGATGTATATAAAGGTCCCACGGAGTCGTAGAGGCCAACTCGCCAGGAATATTGTACAATATTACCGCCGAGATGATAGGTTGGGTTAGGTTAGGTTATATTTCGTTATTGATGTATATGAAGGTCCCACGGAGACGGAGAGGCCAACTCGCCAGGAATGATGTCAAATATTACCGCCGAGATGTTAGGTTGGTTTAGGTTAGGTTATATTACGTTATAGATGTATATAAAGGTCCCACGTAGACGGAGAAGCCAACTCGCCAGGAATGTTGTGAAATATTACTCCGGAGATGTTAGGTTGGGTTAGGTTATGCTATATTACGTTATTGATGTATATGAAGGTCAAACGGAGACGTAGAGGCCAACTCGCCAGGAATGATGTCAAATATTACCGCCGAGATGTTAGGTTGGGTTAGGTTAGGTTATATTACGTTCTTGATGTATATGAAGGTCAAACGGAGACGCAGAGGCGAACTCGGCAGGAATGATGTTAAATATTACCGCCGAAATGTTAGATTGGGTTAGGTTAGGTTATATTACGTTATTGATGTATATAAAGGTCCCACGGAGATGTAGGGGCCAACAAACCAGGAATGTGGTCAAATATTACCGCCGAGATGTTAGGTTGGGTTAGGTTAGGTTATATTACGTTATTGATGTATATAAAGATCCCACGGTGACGTAGAGGCCAACTCGCCAGTAATGTTGTCAAAATTACCGCCGTGATGATAGGTTGGATTAGGTTAGATTATATTACGTTATTGATGTATATGAAGTTCAAACGTAGACGTAGGGGCCAAACTCGCCAGGCATGTTGTCGAATATTACCGCCGAGATGATAGGTTGAGTTAGGTTAGGTTATATTAAGTTATTGATGTATATGAAGGTCAAACGGAGACGTAGAGGCCAACTCGCCAGGAATGTTGTCAAATGTTACCGCCCAGATGATAGGTAGGGTTAGGTTACGTTATATTACGTTATTGATGTATATGAAGGTCAAACGGAGACGTAGAGGCCAACTCGCCAGGAATGATGTAAAATATTACCGCCGAGATGTTAGATTGGGTTAGGTTAGGTTATATTACGTTATTGATGTATATAAAGGTCCCACGGAGACGTAGAGGCCAACACGCCAGGAATGTGGTCAAATATTACCGCCGAGATGTTAGGTTGGGTTAGGTTAGGTTACATTACGTTATTGATGTATATAAAGTTCCCAAGGAGACGTAGAGGCCAACAAGCCAGGAATGTGGTCAAATATTACTGCCGAGATGTTAGGTTGGGTTAGGTTAGGTTATATTACGTTATTGATGTATATAAAGATCCCACGGTGACGTAGAGGCCAACTCGCCAGTAATGTTGTCAAAATTACCGCCGTGATGATAGGTTGGATTAGGTTAGGTTATATTACGTTATTGATGTATATGAAGGTCAAACGTAGACGTAGGGGCCAAACTCGCCAGGCATGTTGTCGAATATTACCGCCGAGATGATAGGTTGGGTTAGGTTAGGTTATATTACGTTATTGATGTATATAAAGGTCCCACGGGGACATAGAGGCCAACTCGCCATGAATGTTGTCAAATATTACCGCCGAGATGATAGGTTGGGTTAGGTTACGTTATATTAAGTTATTGATGTATATGAAGGTCAAACGGAGACGTAGAGGCCAACTCGCCAGGAATTATGTCAAATATTACCGCCGAGATGTTAGGTTGGGATAGGTTAGGTTATATTACGTTATTGATATGTATAAAGGTCCCACGGAGACGTAGAGGCCAACTCGCCAGGAATGATGTCAAATATTACCGCTGAGATGTTAGGTTGGGTTAGGTTAGGTTATATTACGTTATTGATGTATATAAAGGTCAAACGCAGACGTAGTGGCCAACTCGCCAGGAATGATGTCAAATATTACCGCCGAGATGTTAGGCTGGGTTAGGTTAGGTTACATTACGTCATTGATGTATATAAAGGTCCCACGGAGTCGTAGAGGCCAACTCGCCAGGAATATTGTACAATATTACCGCCGAGATGATAGGTTGGGTTAGGTTAGGTTATATTACGTTATTGATGTATATAAAGATCCCACGGAGACGGAGAGGCCAACAAGACAGGAATGTGGTCAAATATTACCGCCGAGATGTTAGGTTGGGTTAGGTTAGGTTATATTACGTTATTGATGTAAATAAAGTTCCCACGGAGACGGAGAAGCCAACTCGCCAGGAATGTTTTCAAATATTACCGCCGAGATGATAGGTTGGTTTAGGCTAGGTTATATTACGTTATTGATGTATATAAAGGTCCCACGGAGACGGAGAAGCCAACTCGCCAGGAATGTTGTCAAATATTACCGCCGAGATGTTAGGTTGGGTTAGGTTATGTTATGTTACGTTATTGATGTATATAAAGGTCCCACGGAGACGTAGAGGCCAACAAGCCAGGAATGTGGTCAAATATTACCGCCGAGATGTTAGGTTGGGTTAGGTGAGGTTATATTACGTTATTGATGTATATAAAGATCCCACGGTGACGTAGAGGCCAACTCGCCAGTAATGTTGTCAAAATTACCGCCGTGATGATAGGTTGGATTAGGTTAGGTTATATTACGTTATTGATGTATATGAAGGTCAAACGTAGACGTAGGGGCCAAACTCGCCAGGCATGTTGTCGAATATTACCGCCGAGATGTTAGGCTGGGTTAGGTTAGGTTACATTACGTCATTGATGTATATAAAGGTCCCACGGAGTCGTAGAGGCCAACTCGCCAGGAATATTGTACAATATTACCGCCGAGATGATAGGTTGGGTTAGGTTAGGTTATATTTCGTTATTGATGTATATGAAGGTCCCACGGAGACGGAGAGGCCAACTCGCCAGGAATGATGTCAAATATTACCGCCGAGATGTTAGGTTGGTTTAGGTTAGGTTATATTACGTTATAGATGTATATAAAGGTCCCACGTAGACGGAGAAGCCAACTCGCCAGGAATGTTGTGAAATATTACTCCGGAGATGTTAGGTTGGGTTAGGTTATGCTATATTACGTTATTGATGTATATGAAGGTCAAACGGAGACGTAGAGGCCAACTCGCCAGGAATGATGTCAAATATTACCGCCGAGATGTTAGGTTGGGTTAGGTTAGGTTATATTACGTTCTTGATGTATATGAAGGTCAAACGGAGACGCAGAGGCGAACTCGGCAGGAATGATGTTAAATATTACCGCCGAAATGTTAGATTGGGTTAGGTTAGGTTATATTACGTTATTGATGTATATAAAGGTCCCACGGAGATGTAGGGGCCAACAAACCAGGAATGTGGTCAAATATTACCGCCGAGATGTTAGGTTGGGTTAGGTTAGGTTATATTACGTTATTGATGTATATAAAGATCCCACGGTGACGTAGAGGCCAACTCGCCAGTAATGTTGTCAAAATTACCGCCGTGATGATAGGTTGGATTAGGTTAGATTATATTACGTTATTGATGTATATGAAGTTCAAACGTAGACGTAGGGGCCAAACTCGCCAGGCATGTTGTCGAATATTACCGCCGAGATGATAGGTTGAGTTAGGTTAGGTTATATTAAGTTATTGATGTATATGAAGGTCAAACGGAGACGTAGAGGCCAACTCGCCAGGAATGTTGTCAAATGTTACCGCCCAGATGATAGGTAGGGTTAGGTTACGTTATATTACGTTATTGATGTATATGAAGGTCAAACGGAGACGTAGAGGCCAACTCGCCAGGAATGATGTAAAATATTACCGCCGAGATGTTAGATTGGGTTAGGTTAGGTTATATTACGTTATTGATGTATATAAAGGTCCCACGGAGACGTAGAGGCCAACACGCCAGGAATGTGGTCAAATATTACCGCCGAGATGTTAGGTTGGGTTAGGTTAGGTTACATTACGTTATTGATGTATATAAAGTTCCCAAGGAGACGTAGAGGCCAACAAGCCAGGAATGTGGTCAAATATTACTGCCGAGATGTTAGGTTGGGTTAGGTTAGGTTATATTACGTTATTGATGTATATAAAGATCCCACGGTGACGTAGAGGCCAACTCGCCAGTAATGTTGTCAAAATTACCGCCGTGATGATAGGTTGGATTAGGTTAGGTTATATTACGTTATTGATGTATATGAAGGTCAAACGTAGACGTAGGGGCCAAACTCGCCAGGCATGTTGTCGAATATTACCGCCGAGATGATAGGTTGGGTTAGGTTAGGTTATATTACGTTATTGATGTATATAAAGGTCCCACGGGGACATAGAGGCCAACTCGCCATGAATGTTGTCAAATATTACCGCCGAGATGATAGGTTGGGTTAGGTTACGTTATATTAAGTTATTGATGTATATGAAGGTCAAAGGGAGACGTAGAGGCCAACTCGCCAGGAATTATGTCAAATATTACCGCCGAGATGTTAGGTTGGGATAGGTTAGGTTATATTACGTTATTGATATGTATAAAGGTCCCACGGAGACGTAGAGGCCAACTCGCCAGGAATGATGTCAAATATTACCGCTGAGATGTTAGGTTGGGTTAGGTTAGGTTATATTACGTTATTGATGTATATAAAGGTCAAACGCAGACGTAGTGGCCAACTCGCCAGGAATGATGTCAAATATTACCGCCGAGATGTTAGGCTGGGTTAGGTTAGGTTACATTACGTCATTGATGTATATAAAGGTCCCACGGAGTCGTAGAGGCCAACTCGCCAGGAATATTGTACAATATTACCGCCGAGATGATAGGTTGGGTTAGGTTAGGTTATATTACGTTATTGATGTATATAAAGATCCCACGGAGACGGAGAGGCCAACAAGACAGGAATGTGGTCAAATATTACCGCCGAGATGTTAGGTTGGGTTAGGTTAGGTTATATTACGTTATTGATGTAAATAAAGTTCCCACGGAGACGGAGAAGCCAACTCGCCAGGAATGTTTTCAAATATTACCGCCGAGATGATAGGTTGGTTTAGGCTAGGTTATATTACGTTATTGATGTATATAAAGGTCCCACGGAGACGGAGAAGCCAACTCGCCAGGAATGTTGTCAAATATTACCGCCGAGATGTTAGGTTGGGTTAGGTTATGTTATGTTACGTTATTGATGTATATAAAGGTCCCACGGAGACGTAGAGGCCAACAAGCCAGGAATGTGGTCAAATATTACCGCCGAGATGTTAGGTTGGGTTAGGTTAGGTTACATTACGTTATTGATGTATATAAAGTTCCCAAGGAGACGTAGAGGCCAACAAGCCAGGAATGTGGTCAAATATTACTGCCGAGATGTTAGGTTGGGTTAGGTTAGGTTATATTACGTTATTGATGTATATAAAGATCCCACGGTGACGTAGAGGCCAACTCGCCAGTAATGTTGTCAAAATTACCGCCGTGATGATAGGTTGGATTAGGTTACGTTATATTACGTTATTGATGTATATGAAGGTCAAACGTAGACGTAGGGGCCAAACTCGCCAGGCATGTTGTCGAATATTACCGCCGAGATGATAGGTTGGGTTAGGTTAGGTTATATTACGTTATTGATGTATATAAAGGTCCCACGGGGACATAGAGGCCAACTCGCCATGAATGTTGTCAAATATTACCGCCGAGATGATAGGTTGGGTTAGGTTACGTTATATTAAGTTATTGATGTATATGAAGGTCAAACGGAGACGTAGAGGCCAACTCGCCAGGAATTATGTCAAATATTACCGCCGAGATGTTAGGTTGGGATAGGTTAGGTTATATTACGTTATTGATATGTATAAAGGTCCCACGGAGACGTAGAGGCCAACTCGCCAGGAATGATGTCAAATATTACCGCTGAGATGTTAGGTTGGGTTAGGTTAGGTTATATTACGTTATTGATGTATATAAAGGTCAAACGCAGACGTAGTGGCCAACTCGCCAGGAATGATGTCAAATATTACCGCCGAGATGTTAGGCTGGGTTAGGTTAGGTTACATTACGTCATTGATGTATATAAAGGTCCCACGGAGTCGTAGAGGCCAACTCGCCAGGAATATTGTACAATATTACCGCCGAGATGATAGGTTGGGTTAGGTTAGGTTATATTACGTTATTGATGTATATAAAGATCCCACGGAGACGGAGAGGCCAACAAGACAGGAATGTGGTCAAATATTACCGCCGAGATGTTAGGTTGGGTTAGGTTAGGTTATATTACGTTATTGATGTAAATAAAGTTCCCACGGAGACGGAGAAGCCAACTCGCCAGGAATGTTTTCAAATATTACCGCCGAGATGATAGGTTGGTTTAGGCTAGGTTATATTACGTTATTGATGTATATAAAGGTCCCACGGAGACGGAGAAGCCAACTCGCCAGGAATGTTGTCAAATATTACCGCCGAGATGTTAGGTTGGGTTAGGTTATGTTATGTTACGTTATTGATGTATATAAAGGTCCCACGGAGACGTAGAGGCCAACAAGCCAGGAATGTGGTCAAATATTACCGCCGAGATGTTAGGTTGGGTTAGGTGAGGTTATATTACGTTATTGATGTATATAAAGATCCCACGGTGACGTAGAGGCCAACTCGCCAGTAATGTTGTCAAAATTACCGCCGTGATGATAGGTTGGATTAGGTTAGGTTATATTACGTTATTGATGTATATGAAGGTCAAACGTAGACGTAGGGGCCAAACTCGCCAGGCATGTTGTCGAATATTACCGCCGAGATGTTAGGCTGGGTTAGGTTAGGTTACATTACGTCATTGATGTATATAAAGGTCCCACGGAGTCGTAGAGGCCAACTCGCCAGGAATATTGTACAATATTACCGCCGAGATGATAGGTTGGGTTAGGTTAGGTTATATTTCGTTATTGATGTATATGAAGGTCCCACGGAGACGGAGAGGCCAACAAGACAGGAATGTGGTCAAATATTACCGCCGAGATGTTAGGTTGGGTTAGGTTAGGTTATATTACGTTATTGATGTAAATAAAGTTCCCACGGAGACGGAGAAGCCAACTCGCCAGGAATGTTTTCAAATATTACCGCCGAGATGATAGGTTGGTTTAGGCTAGGTTATATTACGTTATTGATGTATATAAAGGTCCCACGGAGACGGAGAAGCCAACTCGCCAGGAATGTTGTCAAATATTACCGCCGAGATGATAGGTTGGTTTAGGCTAGGTTATATTACGTTATTGATGTATATGAAGGACCCACGTAGACGTAGGGGCCATCTCGTCAAGAATATTGTCAAATATTACCGCCGAGATGTTAGGTTGGGTTAGGTTAGGTTATATTACGTTCTTGATGTATATGAAGGTCAAACGGAGACGCAGAGGCGAACTCGGCAGGAATGATGTTAAATATTACCGCCGAAATGTTAGATTGGGTTAGGTTAGGTTATATTACGTTATTGATGTATATAAAGGTCCCACGGAGATGTAGGGGCCAACAAACCAGGAATGTGGTCAAATATTACCGCCGAGATGTTAGGTTGGGTTAGGTTAGGTTATATTACGTTATTGATGTATATAAAGGTCCCACGGAGTCGTAGAGGCCAACTCGCCAGGAATATTGTACAATATTACCGCCGAGATGATAGGTTGGGTTAGGTTAGGTTATATTTCGTTATTGATGTATATGAAGGTCCCACGGAGACGGAGAGGCCAACAAGCCAGGAGTGTGGTCAAATATTACCGCCGAAATGTTAGGTTGGGTTAGGTTAGGTTATATTACGTTCTTGATGTAAATGAAGGTCAAACGGAGACGCAGAGGCGAACTCGGCAGGAATGATGTCAAATATCACCGCCGAGATGTTAGGTTGGGTTAGGTTAGGTTATATTACGTTATTGATATATATAAAGGTCCCACGGAGACGTAGAGGCCAACTCGCCAGGAATGATGTCAAATATTACCGCTGAGATGTTAGGTTGGGTTAGGTTAGGTTATATTACGTTATTGATGTATATAAAGGTCAAACGGAGACGTAGAGGCCAACTCGCCAGGAATGATGTCAAAAATTACCGCCGAGATGTTAGGCTGGGTTAGGTTAGGTTACATTACGTCATTGATGTATATAAAGGTCCCACGCAGTCGTAGAGGCCAACTGGCCAGGAATATTGTACAATATTACCGCCGAGATGATAGGTTGGGTTAGGTTAGGTTATATTACGTTCTTGATGTAAATGAAGGTCAAACGGAGACGCAGAGGCGAACTCGGCAGGAATGATGTCAAATATCACCGCCGAGATGTTAGGTTGGGTTAGGTTAGGTTATATTACGTTATTGATATATATAAAGGTCCCACGGAGACGTAGAGGCCAACTCGCCAGGAATGATGTCAAATATTACCGCTGAGATGTTAGGTTGGGTTAGGTTAGGTTATATTACGTTATTGATGTATATAAAGGTCAAACGGAGACGTAGAGGCCAACTCGCCAGGAATGATGTCAAAAATTACCGCCGAGATGTTAGGCTGGGTTAGGTTAGGTTACATTACGTCATTGATGTATATAAAGGTCCCACGCAGTCGTAGAGGCCAACTGGCCAGGAATATTGTACAATATTACCGCCGAGATGATAGGTTGGGTTAGGTTAGGTTATATTACGTTATTGATGTATATAAAGATCCCACGGTGACGTAGAGGCCAACTCGCCAGTAATGTTGTCAAAATTACCGCCGTGATGATAGGTTGGATTAGGTTAGGTTATATTACGTTATTGATGTATATGAAGGTCAAACGTAGACGTAGGGGCCAAACTCGCCAGGCATGTTGTCGAATATTACCGCCGAGATGATGGGTTGGGTTAGGTTAGGTTATATTACGTTATTGATGTAAATAAAGTTCCCACGGAGACGGAGAAGCCAACTCGCCAGGAATGTTTTCAAATATTACCGCCGAGATGTTAGGTTGGGTTAGGTTATGTTATGTTACGTTATTGATGTATATAAAGGTCCGACGGAGACGTATAGGCCGACTCGCCAGGAATGGTGCAAAATATTACCGCCGAGATGTTAGGTTGGGTTAGGTTAGGTTATATTACGTTATTGATGTATATAAAGGTCCCACGGAGATGTAGGGGCCAACAAGACAGGAATGTGGTCAAATAATACCGCCGAGATGTTAGGTTGGGTTAGGTTAGGTTACATTACGTTATTGATATATATAAAGGTCCCACGGAGACGTAGAGGCCAACTCGCCAGGAATGATGTCAAATATTACCGCCGAGATGTTAGGTTGGTTTAGGTTAGGTTATATTACGTTATAGATGTATATAAAGGTCCCACGTAGACGGAGAAGCCAACTCGCCAGGAATGTTGTGAAATATTACTCCGGAGATGTTAGGTTGGGTTAGGTTATGCTATATTACGTTATTGATGTATATGAAGGTCAAACGGAGACGTAGAGGCCAACTCGCCAGGAATG
This sequence comes from Xylocopa violacea, assembly GCA_963969225.1. Classification (NCBI taxonomy): domain Eukaryota; kingdom Metazoa; phylum Arthropoda; class Insecta; order Hymenoptera; family Apidae; genus Xylocopa; species Xylocopa violacea. The sequence continues at coordinate 7,826,194 of CAXAJV010000016.1, read as the reverse complement.
ATGTCAAATATTACCGCCGAGATGTTAGGTTGGGTTAGGTTAGGTTATATTACGTTCTTGATGTATATGAAGGTCAAACGGAGACGCAGAGGCGAACTCGGCAGGAATGATGTTAAATATTACCGCCGAAATGTTAGATTGGGTTAGGTTAGGTTATATTACGTTATTGATGTATATAAAGGTCCCACGGAGATGTAGGGGCCAACAAACCAGGAATGTGGTCAAATATTACCGCCGAGATGTTAGGTTGGGTTAGGTTAGGTTATATTACGTTATTGATGTATATAAAGATCCCACGGTGACGTAGAGGCCAACTCGCCAGTAATGTTGTCAAAATTACCGCCGTGATGATAGGTTGGATTAGGTTAGATTATATTACGTTATTGATGTATATGAAGTTCAAACGTAGACGTAGGGGCCAAACTCGCCAGGCATGTTGTCGAATATTACCGCCGAGATGATAGGTTGAGTTAGGTTAGGTTATATTAAGTTATTGATGTATATGAAGGTCAAACGGAGACGTAGAGGCCAACTCGCCAGGAATTATGTCAAATATTACCGCCGAGATGTTAGGTTGGGTTAGGTTAGGTTATATTACGTTATTGATATATATAAAGGTCCCACGGAGACGTAGAGGCCAACTCGCCAGGAATGATGTCAAATATTACCGCTGAGATGTTAGGTTGGGTTATGTTAGGTTATATTACGTTATTGATGTATATAAAGGTCCCACGGAGTCGTAGAGGCCAACTCGCCAGGAATATTGTACAATATTACCGCCGAGATGATAGGTTGGGTTAGGTTAGGTTATATTTCGTTATTGATGTATATGAAGGTCCCACGGAGACGGAGAGGCCAACAAGCCAGGAATGTGGTCAAATATTACCGCCGAGATGTTAGGTTGGGTTAGGTTAGGTTATATTACGTTACTGATGTACATAAAGGTCCCACGGAGACGTAGAGGCCAACTCGTCAGGAATGTTGTCAAATATTACCGCCGAGATGATAGGTTGGGTTAGGTTAGGTTATATTTCGTTATAGATGTATATGAAGGTCCCACGGAGACGTAGAGGCCAACTCGACAGGTATGTTGTCAAATATTACCGCCGAGATGTGATGTTGGGTTTGGCTAGGTTATATTACGTTATTGATGTATATGAAGGTCAAACGGAGACGTAGAGGCCAACTCGCCAGGAATGATGTCAAATATTACCGCCGAGATGTTAGGTTGGTTTAGGTTAGGTTATATTACGTTATTGATGTATATAAAGGTCCCACGGAGACGTAGAGTCCAACAAGACAGGAATGTGGTCAAATATTACCGCCGAGATGTTAGGTTGGGTTAGGTTAGGTTATATTACGTTATTGATGTATATAATGGTCCCACGGAGACGTAGAGGCCAACTCGCCAGGAATGTTGTCAAATATTACCGCCGAGATGATAGGTTGGGTTAGGTTACGTTATATAACGTTATAGATGTATACGAGGGTTACACGGAGACGTATAGGCCGACTCGCCAGGAATGGTGTTAAATATTACCGCCGAGATGTTAGGTTGGGTTAGGTTAGGTTATATTACGTTATTGATGTATATAAAGGTCCCGCGGAGACGTAGAAGCCAACAAGACAGGAATGTGATCAAATATTACCGGCGAGATGTTAGGTTGGGTTAGGTTAGGTTATATTACGTTATTGATATATATAAAGGTCCCACGGAGACGTAGAGGCCAACTCGCCAGGAATGTTGTCAAATATTACCGCCGAGATGATAGGTTGGGTTAGGTTAGGTTATATTTCGTTATAGATGTATATGAAGGTCCCACGGAGACGTAGAGACCAACAAGCCAGGAATGTGGTCAAATATTACCGCCGAGATATAAGGTTGGGTTAGGTTATGTTATATTACGTTATTGATGTATATAAAGGTCCGACGGAGACGTAGAGGCCAACTCGCCAGGAATGTTGTCAAATGTTACCGCCCAGATGATAGGTAGGGTTAGGTTACGTTATATTACGTTATTGATGTATATGAAGGTCAAACGGAGACGTAGAGGCCAACTCGCCAGGAATGATGTAAAATATTACCGCCGAGATGTTAGATTGGGTTAGGTTAGGTTATATTACGTTATTGATGTATATAAAGGTCCCACGGAGACGTAGAGGCCAACTCGCCAGGAATGATGTCAAATATTACCGCTGAGATGTTAGGTTGGGTTAGGTTAGGTTATATTACGTTATTGATGTATATAAAGGTCAAACGGCGACGTAGAGGCCAACTCGCCAGGAATGATGTCAAAAATTACCGCCGAGATGTTAGGCTGGGTTAGGTTAGGTTACATTACGTCATTGATGTATATAAAGGTCCCACGCAGTCGTAGAGGCCAACTGGCCAGGAATATTGTACAATATTACCGCCGAGATGATAGGTTGGGTTAGGTTAGGTTATATTACGTTATTGATGTATATAAAGATCCCACGGTGACGTAGAGGCCAACTCGCCAGTAATGTTGTCAAAATTACCGCCGTGATGATAGGTTGGATTAGGTTAGGTTATATTACGTTATTGATGTATATGAAGGTCAAACGTAGACGTAGAGGCCAAACTCGCCAGGCATGTTGTCGAATATTACCGCCGAGATGATAGGTTGGGTTAGGTTAGGTTATATTACGTTATTGATGTAAATAAAGTTCCCACGGAGACGGAGAAGCCAACTCGCCAGGAATGTTTTCAAATATTACCGCCGAGATGTTAGGTTGGGTTAGGTTATGTTATGTTACGTTATTGATGTATATAAAGGTCCGACGGAGACGTATAGGCCGACTCGCCAGGAATGGTGCAAAATATTACCGCCGAGATGTTAGGTTGGGTTAGGTTAGGTTATATTACGTTATTGATGTATATAAAGGTCCCACGGAGATGTAGGGGCCAACAAGACAGGATTGTGGTCAAATAATACCGCCGAGATGTTAGGTTGGGTTAGGTTAGGTTACATTACGTTATTGATATATATAAAGGTCCCACGGAGACGTAGAGGCCAACTCGCCAGGAATGATGTCAAATATTACCGCCGAGATGTTAGGTTGGTTTAGGTTAGGTTATATTACGTTATAGATGTATATAAAGGTCCCACGTAGACGGAGAAGCCAACTCGCCAGGAATGTTGTGAAATATTACTCCGGAGATGTTAGGTTGGGTTAGGTTATGCTATATTACGTTATTGATGTATATGAAGGTCAAACGGAGACGTAGAGGCCAACTCGCCAGGAATGATGTCAAATATTACCGCCGAGATGTTAGGTTGGGTTAGGTTAGGTTACATTACGTTATTGATATATATAAAGGTCCCACGGAGACGTAGAGGCCAACTCGCCAGGAATGATGTCAAATATTACCGCCGAGATGTTAGGTTGGTTTAGGTTAGGTTATATTACGTTATTGATGTATATGAAGGTCAAACGTAGACGTATAGGCCGACTCGCCAGGAATGGTGCAAAATATTACCGCCGAGATGTTAGGTTGGGTTAGGTTAGGTTATATTACGTTATTGATGTATATAAAGGTCCCACGGAGATGTAGGGGCCAACAAGACGGGAATGTGGTCAAATAATACCGCCGAGATGTTAGGTTGGGTTAGGTTAGGTTACATTACGTTATTGATATATATAAAGGTCCCACGGAGACGTAGAGGCCAACTCGCCAGGAATGATGTCAAATATTACCGCCGAGATGTTAGGTTGGTTTAGGTTAGGTTATATTACGTTATAGATGTATATAAAGGTCCCACGTAGACGGAGAAGCCAACTCGCCAGGAATGTTGTGAAATATTACTCCGGAGATGTTAGGTTGGGTTAGGTTATGCTATATTACGTTATTGATGTATATGAAGGTCAAACGGAGACGTAGAGGCCAACTCGCCAGGAATGATGTCAAATATTACCGCCGAGATGTTAGGTTGGGTTAGGTTAGGTTATATTACGTTCTTGATGTATATGAAGGTCAAACGGAGACGCAGAGGCGAACTCGGCAGGAATGATGTTAAATATTACCGCCGAAATGTTAGATTGGGTTAGGTTAGGTTATATTACGTTATTGATGTATATAAAGGTCCCACGGAGATGTAGGGGCCAACAAACCAGGAATGTGGTCAAATATTACCGCCGAGATGTTAGGTTGGGTTAGGTTAGGTTATATTACGTTATTGATGTATATAAAGATCCCACGGTGACGTAGAGGCCAACTCGCCAGTAATGTTGTCAAAATTACCGCCGTGATGATAGGTTGGATTAGGTTAGATTATATTACGTTATTGATGTATATGAAGTTCAAACGTAGACGTAGGGGCCAAACTCGCCAGGCATGTTGTCGAATATTACCGCCGAGATGATAGGTTGAGTTAGGTTAGGTTATATTAAGTTATTGATGTATATGAAGGTCAAACGGAGACGTAGAGGCCAACTCGCCAGGAATTATGTCAAATATTACCGCCGAGATGTTAGGTTGGGTTAGGTTAGGTTATATTACGTTATTGATATATATAAAGGTCCCACGGAGACGTAGAGGCCAACTCGCCAGGAATGATGTCAAATATTACCGCTGAGATGTTAGGTTGGGTTAGGTTAGGTTATATTACGTTATTGATGTATATAAAGGTCCCACGGAGTCGTAGAGGCCAACTCGCCAGGAATATTGTACAATATTACCGCCGAGATGATATGTTGGGTTAGGTTAGGTTATATTTCGTTATTGATGTATATGAAGGTCCCACGGAGACGGAGAGGCCAACAAGCCAGGAATGTGGTCAAATATTACCGCCGAGATGTTAGGTTGGGTTAGGTTAGGTTATATTACGTTACTGATGTACATAAAGGTCCCACGGAGACGTAGAGGCCAACTCGTCAGGAATGTTGTCAAATATTACCGCCGAGATGATAGGTTGGGTTAGGTTAGGTTATATTTCGTTATAGATGTATATGAAGGTCCCACGGAGACGTAGAGACCAACAAGCCAGGAATGTGGTCAAATATTACCGCCGAGATATTAGGTTGGGTTAGGTTATGTTATATTACGTTATTGATGTATATAAAGGTCCGACGGAGACGTAGAGGCCAACTCGCCAGGAATGTTGTCAAATGTTACCGCCCAGATGATAGGTAGGGTTAGGTTACGTTATATTACGTTATTGATGTATATGAAGGTCAAACGGAGACGTAGAGGCCAACTCGCCAGGAATGATGTAAAATATTACCGCCGAGATGTTAGATTGGGTTAGGTTAGGTTATATTACGTTATTGATGTATATAAAGGTCCCACGGAGACGTAGAGGCCAACAAGCCAGGAATGTGGTCAAATATTACCGCCGAGATGTTAGGTTGGGTTAGGTTAGGTTACATTACGTTATTGATGTATATAAAGTTCCCAAGGAGACGTAGAGGCCAACAAGCCAGGAATGTGGTCAAATATTACTGCCGAGATGTTAGGTTGGGTTAGGTTAGGTTATATTACGTTATTGATGTATATGAAGTTCAAACGGAGACGTAGAGGCCAAATTCGCCAGGTATGTTGTCAAATATTACCGCGGAGGTGTTAGGTTGGTTTAGGCTAGGTTATATTACGTTATTGATGTATATAAATGTCCCACGGAGACGGAGAAGCCAACTCGCCAGGAATGTTGTCAAATATTACCGCCGAGATGTTAGGTTGGGTTAGGTTAGGTTATATTACGTTATTGATGTATATAAAGGTCAAACGGAGACGCAGAGGCCAACTCGCCAGGAATTATGTCAAATATTACCGCCGAGATGTTAGGTTGGGTTAGGTTAGGTTATATTACGTTCTTGATGTAAATGAAGGTCAAACGGAGACGCAGAGGCGAACTCGGCAGGAATGATGTCAAATATTACCGCCGAGATGTTAGATTGGGTTAGGTTAGGTTATATTACGTTATTGATGTATATAAAGGTCCCACGGAGACGTAGAGGCCAACAAGCCAGGAATGTGGTCAAATATTACCGCCGAGATGTTAGGTTGGGTTAGGTTAGGTTATATTACGTTATTGATGTATATAAAGATCCCACGGTGACGTAGAGGCCAACTCGCCAGTAATGTTGTCAAAATTACCGCCGTGATGATAGGTTGGATTAGGTTAGGTTATATTACGTTATTGATGTATATGAAGGTCAAACGTAGACGTAGGGGCCAAACTCGCCAGGCATGTTGTCGAATATTACCGCCGAGATGATAGGTTGGGTTAGGTTAGGTTATATTACGTTATTGATGTATATAAAGGTCCCACGGGGACATAGAGGCCAACTCGCCAGGAATGTTGTCAAATATTACCGCCGAGATGATAGGTTGGGTTAGGTTACGTTATATTAAGTTATTGATGTATATGAAGGTCAAACGGAGACGTAGAGGCCAACTCGCCAGGAATTATGTCAAATATTACCGCCGAGATGTTAGGTTGGGTTAGGTTAGGTTATATTACGTTATTGATATGTATAAAGGTCCCACGGAGACGTAGAGGCCAACTCGCCAGAAATGATGTCAAATATTACCGCTGAGATGTTAGGTTGGGTTAGGTTAGGTTATATTTCGTTATAGATGTATATGAAGGTCCCACGGAGACGTAGAGATCAACAAGCCAGGAATGTGGTCAAATATTACCGCCGAGATATTAGGTTGGGTTAGGTTATGTTATATTACGTTATTGATGTATATAAAGGTCCGACGGAGACGTAGAGGCCAACTCGCCAGGAATGTTGTCAAATGTTACCGCCCAGATGATAGGTAGGGTTAGGTTACGTTATATTACGTTATTGATGTATATGAAGGTCAAACGGAGACGTAGAGGCCAACTCGCCAGGAATGATGTAAAATATTACCGCCGAGATGTTAGATTGGGTTAGGTTAGGTTATATTACGTTATTGATGTATATAAAGGTCCCACGGAGACGTAGAGGCCAACAAGCCAGGAATGTGGTCAAATATTACCGCCGAGATGTTAGGTTGGGTTAGGTTAGGTTACATTACGTTATTGATGTATATAAAGTTCCCAAGGAGACGTAGAGGCCAACAAGCCAGGAATGTGGTCAAATATTACTGCCGAGATGTTAGGTTGGGTTAGGTTAGGTTATATTACGTTATTGATGTATATAAAGATCCCACGGAGACGGAGAGGCCAACAAGACAGGAATGTGGTCAAATATTACCGCCGAGATGTTAGGTTGGGTTAGGTTAGGTTATATTACGTTATTGATGTAAATAAAGTTCCCACGGAGACGGAGAAGCCAACTCGCCAGGAATGTTTTCAAATATTACCGCCGAGATGATAGGTTGGTTTAGGCTAGGCTATATTACGTTATTGATGTATATAAAGGTCCCACGGAGACGGAGAAGCCAACTCGCCAGGAATGTTGTCAAATATTACCGCCGAGATGTTAGGTTGGGTTAGGTTATGTTATGTTACGTTATTGATGTATATAAAGGTCCCACGGAGACGTAGAGGCCAACAAGCCAGGAATGTGGTCAAATATTACCGCCGAGATGTTAGGTTGGGTTAGGTGAGGTTATATTACGTTATTGATGTATATAAAGATCCCACGGTGACGTAGAGGCCAACTCGCCAGTAATGTTGTCAAAATTACCGCCGTGATGATAGGTTGGATTAGGTTAGGTTATATTTCGTTATTGATGTATATGAAGGTCCCACGGAGACGGAGAGGCCAACAAGACAGGAATGTGGTCAAATATTACCGCCGAGATGTTAGCTTGGGTTAGGTTGGGTTATATTGTGGTATTGATGTATATAAAGGTCCCACGGAGTCGTAGAGGCCAACTCGCCAGGAATATTGTACAATACTACCGCCGAGATGATAGGTTGGGTTAGGTTAGGTTATATTTCGTTATTGATGTATATGAAGGTCCCACGGAGACGGAGAGGCCAACAAGACAGGAATGTGGTCAAATATTACCGCCGAGATGTTAGGTTGGGTTAGGTTAGGTTATATTACGTTATTGATGTAAATAAAGTTCCCACGGAGACGGAGAAGCCAACTCGCCAGGAATGTTTTCAAATATTACCGCCGAGATGATAGGTTGGTTTAGGCTAGGTTATATTACGTTATTGATGTATATAAAGGTCCCACGGAGACGGAGAAGCCAACTCGCCAGGAATGTTGTCAAATATTACCGCCGAGATGATAGGTTGGTTTAGGCTAGGTTATATTACGTTATTGATGTATATAAAGGTCCCACGGAGACGGAGAAGCCAACTCGCCAGGAATGTTGTCAAATATTACCGCCGAGATGTTAGGTTGGGTTAGGTTATGTTATGTTACGTTATTGATGTATATAAAGGTCCCACGGAGACGTAGAGGCCAACTCGCCAGGAATGATGTCAAATATTACCGCCGAGATGTTAGGTTGGTTTAGGTTAGGTTATATTACGTTATAGATGTATATAAAGGTCCCACGGAGACGGAGAAGCCAACTCGCCAGGAATGTTGTGAAATATTACTCCGGAGACCTTAGGTTGGGTTAGGTTAGGTTATATTACGTTATTGATGTATATGAAGGACAAACGGAGACGTAGAGGCCAACTCGCCAGGAATGATGTCAAATATTACCGCCGAGATGTTAGGTTGGGTTAGGTTAGGTTATATTACGTTCTTGATGTATATGAAGGTCAACCGGAGACGCAGAGGCGAACTCGGCAGGAATGATGTCAAATATTACCGCCGAGATGTTAGATTGGGTTAGGTTAGGTTATATTACGTTATTGATGTATATAAAGGTCCCACGGAGACGTAGAGGCCAACAAGCCAGGAATGTGGTCAAATATTACCGCCGAGATGTTAGGTTGGGTTAGGTTAGGTTATATTACGTTATTGATGTATATGAAGGTCCCACGGAGACGGAGAGGCCAACAAGACAGGAATGTGGTCAAATATTACCGCCGAGATGTTAGGTTGGGTTAGGTTAGGTTATATTACGTTATTGATGTATATGAAGGTCAAACGGAGACGTATAGGCCAACTCGCCAGGAATGATGTAAAATATTACCGCCGAGATGTCAGATTGGGTTAGGTTAGGTTATATTACGTTATTGATGTATATAAAGGTCCCACGGAGACGTAGAGGCCAACAAGCCAGGAATGTGGTCAAATATTACCGCCGAGATGTTAGGTTGGGTTAGGTTAGGTTATATTACGTTATTGATGTATATGAAGGTCCCACGGAGACGGAGAGGCCAACAAGACAGGAATGTGGTCAAATATTACCGCCGAGATGTTAGGTTGGGTTAGGTTAGGTTATATTACGTTATTGATGTATATGAAGGTCAAACGGAGACGTATAGGCCAACTCGCCAGGAATGATGTAAAATATTACCGCCGAGATGTCAGATTGGGTTAGGTTAGGTTATATTACGTTATTGATGTATATAAAGGTCCCACGGAGACGTAGAGGCCAACAAGCCAGGAATGTGGTCAAATATTACCGCCGAGATGTTAGGTTGGGTTAGGTTAGGTTATATTACGTTAATGATGTAAATAAAGATCCCACGGAGACGGAGAAGCCAACTCGCCAGGAATGTTTTCAAATATTACCGCCGAGATGATAGGTTGGTTTAGGCTAGGTTATATTACGTTATTGATGTATATAAAGGTCCGACGGAGACGTATAGGCCGACTCGCCAGGAATGGTGCAAAATATTACCGCCGAGATGTTATGTTGGGTTAGGTTAGGTTATATTACGTTATTGATGTATATAAAGGTCCCACGGAGATGTAGAGGCCAACAAGACAGGAATGTGGTCAAATAATACCGCCGAGATGTTAGGTTGGGTTAGGTTAGGTTACATTACGTTATTGATATATATAAAGGTCCCACGGAGACGTAGAGGCCAACTCGCCAGGAATGATGTCAAATATTACCGCCGAGATGATAGGTTGGGTTAGGTTACGTTATATTACGTTATTGATGTATATGAAGGTCCCACGGAGACGTAGAGGCCAACTCGCCAGGAATGATGTCAAATATTACCGCCGAGATGTTAGGTTGGGTTAGGTTAGGTTATATTACGTTATTGATGTATACGAGGGATACACGGAGACGTATAGGCCGACTCGCCAGGAATGGTGTAAAATATTACCGCCGAGATGTTAGGTTGGGTTAGGTTAGGTTATATTACGTTTTTGATTTATATAAAGGTCCCACGGAGACGTAGGGGCAAACAAGACAGGAATGTGGTCAACTAATACCGCCGAGACGTTAGGTTGGGTTAGGTTAGGTTACATTACGTTATTGATATATATAAGGGTCCCACGGAGACGTAGAGGCCAACTCGCCAGGAATGATGTCAAATATTACCGCCGAGATGTTAGGTTGGGTTAGGTTAGGTTATATTACGTTATTGATGTATATAAAGGTCAAACGGAGACGTAGAGGCCAACTCGCCAGGAATGATGTGAAAAATTACCGCCGAGATGTTAGGCTGGGTTAGGTTAGGTTACATTACGTCATTGATGAATATAAAGGTCCCACGGAGTCGTAGACGCCAACTCGCCAGGAATATTGTACAATATTACCGCCGAGACGATAGGTTGGGTTAGGTTAGGTTATATTTCGTTATTGATGTATATGAAGGTCCCACGGAGACGGAGAGGCCAACAAGACAGGAATGTGGTCAAATATTACCGCCGAGATGTTAGCTTGGGTTAGGTTGGGTTATATTGTGGTATTGATATATATAAAGGTCCCACGGAGACGTATAGGCCGACTCGCCAGGAATGGTGCAAAATATTACCGCCGAGATGTTAGGTTGGGTTAGGTTAGGTTATATTACGTTATTGATGTATATAAAGGTCCCACGGAGATGTAGGGGCCAACAAGACAGGAATGTGGTCAAATAATACCGCCGAGATGTTAGGTTGCGTTAGGTTAGGTTACATTACGTTATTGATATATATAAAGGTCCCACGGAGACGTAGAAGCCAACTCGCCAGGAATGATGTCAAATATTACCGCCGAGATGTTAGGTTGGGTTAGGTTAGGTTATATTACGTTATTGATGTATACGAGGGATACACGGAGACGTATAGGCCGACTCGCCAGGAATGGTGTAAAATATTACCGCCGAGATGTTAGGTTGCGTTAGGTTAGGTTACATTACGTTATTGATATATATAAAGGTCCCACGGAGACGTAGAGGCCAACTCGCCAGGAATGATGTCAAATATTACCGCCGAGATGTTAGGTTGGGTTAGGTTAGGTTATATTACGTTATTGATGTATACGAGGGATACACGGAGACGTATAGGCCGACTCGCCAGGAATGTGGTCAAATATTACCGCCGAGATGTTAGGTTGGGTTAGGTTAGATTATATTACGTTATTGATGTATATAAAGGTCCGACGGAGACGTAGAGGCCAACTCGCCAGGAATGTTGTCAAATATTACCGCCCAGATGATAGGTTGGGTTATGTTACGTTATATTACGTTATTGATGTATATGAAGGTCAAACGGAGACGTAGAGGCCAACTCGCCAGGAATGATGTCAAATATTACCGGCGAGATGATAGGTTGGGTTAGGATACGTTATATTACGTTATTGATGTATACCAGGGTTACACGGAGACGTATAGGCCGACTCGCCCGGAATGGTGTTACATATTACCGCCGAGATGTTAGGTTGGGTTACGTTAGGTTATATTACGTTATTGATGTACATAAAGCTCCCACGGAGACGTAGTGGCCAACAAGACGAGTGTGGTCAAATATTACCGCAGAAATGTTAGGTTGGGTTAGGTTAGGTTATATTACGTTATTGATGTATATAAAGGTCCCACGGAGACGTAGTGGCCAACAAGACAGGAATGTGGTCAAATATTACCGCCGAGATGTTAGGTTGGGTTAGGTTAGGTTATAAAACGTTATTGATGTATATAAAGGTCCCACGGAGACGGAGAAGCCAACTCGCCAGGAATGTTGACAAATATTACCCCGGAGATGTTAGGTTGGGTTAGGTTATGTTATATTACGTTATTGATGTATATAAAGGTCCGACGGAGACGTAGAGGCCAACTCGCGAGGAATGTTGTCAAATATTACCGCCCAGATGAGAGGTTGGGTTAGGTTACGTTATATTACGTTATTGATGTATATGAAAGTCAAACGGAGACGTAGAGGCCAACTCGCCAGGAATGATGTCAAATATTACCGCCGAGATGTTAGATTGGGTTAGGATAGGTTATATTACGTTATTGATGTATATAAAGGTCCCACGGAGACGTAGAGGCCAACATGCCAGGAATGTGGTCAAATATTACCGCTGAGATGTTAGGTTGGGTTAGGTTAGGTTATATTACGTTATTGATGTATGTAAAGGTCCCACGGTGACGTAGAGGCCAACTCGCCAGGAATGTTGTCAAATATTACCGCCGAGATTTTAGGTTGGTTTCGGTTAGGTTATATTACGTTATAGATGTATATAAAGGTCCCACGGAGACGTAGAGGCCAACTCGCCAGGAATGATGTCAAATATTACCACCGAGATGTTACGTTGGGTTAGGTTAGGTTATATTACGTTATTGATGTATATGAAGGTCAAACGGAGACGCAGAGGCGAACTCGGCAGGAATGATGTCAAATATTACCGCCGAGATGTTAGGTTGGGTTAGGTTAGGTTATATTACGTTATTGATATATATAAAGGTCCCACGGAGACGTGGAGGCCAACTCGGTAGGAATGATGTCAAATATCACCGCCGAGATGTTAGGTTGGGTTAGGTTAGGTTATATTACGTTACTGATGTATATAAAGGTCCCACGGAGACGAAGAGGCCAACAAGCCAGGAATGTGGTCAAACATTACCGCGGAGATGTTAGGTTGGGTTAGGTTAGTTTATATTACGTTATTGATGTATATAAAGGTCCCACGGGGACGTAGAGGCCTACAAGTCAGAAATGTGGTCAAATATTACCGCCGAGATGTTAGGTTGGGTTAGGTTAGGTTATATTACGTTATAGATGTATATAAATGCCTCACGGAGACGTAGAGTCCAACAAGCCAGGAATGTGGTCAAATATTACCGCCGAGATGTTAGATTAGGTTAGGTTACGTTATATTACGTTATTGATGTATATAAAGGTCCCACGGAGACGTAGAGGCCAACAAGCCAGGAATGTGATCAAATATTACCGCCGAGATGTTAGGTTGGGTTAGGTTAGGTTATATTACGTTATTGATGTAAATAAAGGTCCCACGGAGACGGAGAAGCCAACTCGCCAGGAATGTTGTCAAATATTACCGCCGAGATGATAGGTTGGGTTAGGTTAGGTTATATTACGTTATTGATGTATATGAAGGTCAAACATAGACGTAGAGGCCAAATTCGCCAGGTATGTTGTCGAATATTACCGCCGAGGTGATAGGTTGGGTTAGGTTAGGTTATATTACGTTATTGATGTATATGAAGGTCAAACATAGACGTAGAGGACAAATTCGCCAGGTATGTTGTCGAATATTACCGCCGAGGTGATAGGTTGGGTTAGGTTAGGTTATATTACGTTATTGATGTATATAAAGGTCCCACGGAGACGTAGAGGCCAACTCGCCAGGAATGTTGTCAAATATTACCGTCGTGATGTTAGGTTGGGTTAGGTTATGTTATATTACGTTATTGATGTATATAAAGGTCCGACGGAGACGTATAGGCCGACTCGCCAGGAATGGTGCAAAATATTACCGCCGAGATGTTAGGTTGGGTTAGGTTAGGTTATATTACGTTATTGATGTATATAAAGGTCCCACGGAGATGTAGGGGCCAACAAGACAGGAATGTGGTCAAATAATACCGCCGAGATGTTAGGTTGCGTTAGGTTAGGTTACATTACGTTATTGATATATATAAAGGTCCCACGGAGACGTAGAGGCCAACTCGCCAGGAATGATGTCAAATATTACCGCCGAGATGTTAGGTTGGGTTAGGTTAGGTTATATTACGTTATTGATGTATACGAGGGATACACGGAGACGTATAGGCCGACTCGCCAGGAATGGTGTAAAATATTACCGCCGAGATGTTAGGTTGGGTTAGGTTAGGTTATATTACGTTATTGATTTATATAAAGGTCCCACGGAGACGTAGGGGCAAACAAGACAGGAATGTGGTCAACTAATACCGCCGAGACGTTAGGTTGGGTTAGGTTAGGTTACATTACGTTATTGATATATATAAGGGTCCCACGGAGACGTAGAGGCCAACTCGCCAGGAATGATGTCAAATATTACCGCCGAGATGTTAGGTTGGGTTAGGTTAGGTTATATTACGTTATTGATGTATATAAATGTCCCACGGAGACGTAGAGGCCAACAAGGCAGGAATGTGGTTAAATATACCGCCGAGATGTTAGGTTGGGTTAGGCTAGGTTATATTACGTTATTGATGTATATGAAGGTCAAACGGAGACACAGAGGCGAACTCGCCAAGGAATGATGTCATATATTACTGCCGAGATGTTAGGTTGGGTTAGGTTAGGTTATATTACGTTATTGATATATATAAAGGTCCCACGGAGACGTAGAGGCCAACTCGCCAGGAATGATGTCAAATATTACCGCTGAGATGTTAGGTTGGGTTAGGTTAGGTTATATTACGTTATTGATGTATATAAAGGTCAAACGGAGACGTAGAGGCCAACTCGCCAGGAATGATGTCAAAAATTACCGCCGAGATGTTAGGCTGGGTTAGGTTAGGTTACATTACGTCATTGATGAATATAAAGGTCCCACGGAGTCGTAGACGCCAACTCGCCAGGAATATTGTACAATATTACCGCCGAGACGATAGGTTGGGTTAGGTTAGGTTATATTTCGTTATTGATGTATATGAAGGTCCCACGGAGACGGAGAGGCCAACAAGACAGGAATGTGGTCAAATATTACCGCCGAGATGTTAGCTTGGGTTAGGTTGGGTTATATTGTGGTATTGATATATATAAAGGTCCCACGGAGACGTATAGGCCGACTCGCCAGGAATGGTGCAAAATATTACCGCCGAGATGTTAGGTTGGGTTAGGTTAGGTTATATTACGTTATTGATGTATATAAAGGTCCCACGGAGATGTAGGGGCCAACAAGACAGGAATGTGGTCAAATAATACCGCCGAGATGTTAGGTTGCGTTAGGTTAGGTTACATTACGTTATTGATATATATAAAGGTCCCACGGAGTCGTAGAAGCCAACTCGCCAGGAATGATGTCAAATATTACCGCCGAGATGTTAGGTTGGGTTAGGTTAGGTTATATTACGTTATTGATGTATACGAGGGATACACGGAGACGTATAGGCCGACTCGCCAGGAATGGTGTAAAATATTACCGCCGAGATGTTAGGTTGGGTTAGGTTAGGTTATATTACGTTTTTGATTTATATAAAGGTCCCACGGAGACGTAGGGGCAAACAAGACAGGAATGTGGTCAACTAATACCGCCGAGACGTTAGGTTGGGTTAGGTTAGGTTACATTACGTTATTGATATATATAAGGGTCCCACGGAGACGTAGAGGCCAACTCGCCAGGAATGATGTCAAATATTACCGCCGAGATGTTAGGTTGGGTTAGGTTAGGTTATATTACGTTATTGATGTATATAAATGTCCCACGGAGACGTAGGGGCCAACAAGACAGGAATGTGGTTAAATATACCGCCGAGATGTTAGGTTGGGTTAGGCTAGGTTATATTACGTTATTGATGTATATGAGGGTCAAACGGAGACACAGAGGCGAACTCGCCAAGGAATGATGTCATATATTACTGCCGAGATGTTAGGTTGGGTTAGGTTAGGTTATATTACGTTATTGATATATATAAAGGTCCCACGGAGTCGTAGACGCCAACTCGCCAGGAATATTGTACAATATTACCGCCGAGACGATAGGTTGGGTTAGGTTAGCTTATATTTCGTTATTGATGTATATGAAGGTCCCACGGAGACGGAGAGGCCAACAAGACAGGAATGTGGTCAAATATTACCGCCGAGATGTTAGCTTGGGTTAGGTTGGGTTATATTGTGGTATTGATATATATAAAGGTCCCACGGAGACGTATAGGCCGACTCGCCAGGAATGGTGCAAAATATTACCGCCGAGATGTTAGGTTGGGTTAGGTTAGGTTATATTACGTTATTGATGTATATAAAGGTCCCACGGAGATGTAGGGGCCAACAAGACAGGAATGTGGTCAAATAATACCGCCGAGATGTTAGGTTGCGTTAGGTTAGGTTACATTACGTTATTGATATATATAAAGGTCCCACGGAGACGTAGAAGCCAACTCGCCAGGAATGATGTCAAATATTACCGCCGAGATGTTAGGTTGGGTTAGGTTAGGTTATATTACGTTATTGATGTATACGAGGGATACACGGAGACGTATAGGCCGACTCGCCAGGAATGGTGTAAAATATTACCGCCGAGATGTTAGGTTGGGTTAGGTTAGGTTATATTACGTTATTGATTTATATAAAGGTCCCACGGAGACGTAGGGGCAAACAAGACAGGAATGTGGTCAACTAATACCGCCGAGACGTTAGGTTGGGTTAGGTTAGGTTACATTACGTTATTGATATATATAAGGGTCCCACGGAGACGTAGAGGCCAACTCGCCAGGAATGATGTCAAATATTACCGCCGAGATGTTAGGTTGGGTTAGGTTAGGTTATATTACGTTATTGATGTATATAAATGTCCCACGGAGACGTAGAGGCCAACAAGACAGGAATGTGGTTAAATATACCGCCGAGATGTTAGGTTGGGTTAGGCTAGGTTATATTACGTTATTGATGTATATGAAGGTCAAACGGAGACACAGAGGAGAACTCGCCAAGGAATGATGTCATATATTACTGCCGAGATGTTAGGTTGGGTTAGGTTAGGTTATATTACGTCATTGATGTATATAAAGGTCCCACGGAGTCGTAGAGGCCAACTCGCCAGGATTGATGTCAAAAATTACCGCCGAGATGTTAGGCTGGGTTAGGTTAAGTTATATTTCGTTATTGATGTATATGAAGATCCCACGGAGACGGAGAGGCCAACAAGACAGGAATGTGGTCAAATATTACCGCCGAGATGTTAGCTTGGGCTAGGTTGGGTTATATTGTGGTATTGATATATATAAAGGTCCCACGGAGACGTAGAGGCCAACAAGCCAGGAATGTGATCAAATATTACCGCCGAGATGTTAGGTTGGGTTAGGTTAGGTTATATTACGTTATTGATGTAAATAAAGGTCCCACGGAGACGGAGAAGCCAACTCGCCAGGAATGTTGTCAAATATTACCGCCGAGATGATAGGTTGGGTTAGGTTAGGTTATATTACGTTATTGATGTATATGAAGGTCAAACATAGACGTAGAGGCCAAATTCGCCAGGTATGTTGTCGAATATTACCGCCGAGGTGATAGGTTGGGTTAGGTTAGGTTATATTACGTTATTGATGTATATGAAGGTCAAACATAGACGTAGAGGACAAATTCGCCAGGTATGTTGTCGAATATTACCGCCGAGGTGATAGGTTGGGTTAGGTTAGGTTATATTACGTTATTGATGTATATAAAGGTCCCACGGAGACGTAGAGGCCAACTCGCCAGGAATGTTGTCAAATATTACCGTCGTGATGTTAGGTTGGGTTAGGTTATGTTATATTACGTTATTGATGTATATAAAGGTCCGACGGAGACGTATAGGCCGACTCGCCAGGAATGGTGCAAAATATTACCGCCGAGATGTTAGGTTGGGTTAGGTTAGGTTATATTACGTTATTGATGTATATAAAGGTCCCACGGAGATGTAGGGGCCAACAAGACAGGAATGTGGTCAAATAATACCGCCGAGATGTTAGGTTGCGTTAGGTTAGGTTACATTACGTTATTGATATATATAAAGGTCCCACGGAGACGTAGAGGCCAACTCGCCAGGAATGATGTCAAATATTACCGCCGAGATGTTAGGTTGGGTTAGGTTAGGTTATATTACGTTATTGATGTATACGAGGGATACACGGAGACGTATAGGCCGACTCGCCAGGAATGGTGTAAAATATTACCGCCGAGATGTTAGGTTGGGTTAGGTTAGGTTATATTACGTTATTGATTTATATAAAGGTCCCACGGAGACGTAGGGGCAAACAAGACAGGAATGTGGTCAACTAATACCGCCGAGACGTTAGGTTGGGTTAGGTTAGGTTACATTACGTTATTGATATATATAAGGGTCCCACGGAGACGTAGAGGCCAACTCGCCAGGAATGATGTCAAATATTACCGCCGAGATGTTAGGTTGGGTTAGGTTAGGTTATATTACGTTATTGATGTATATAAATGTCCCACGGAGACGTAGAGGCCAACAAGGCAGGAATGTGGTTAAATATACCGCCGAGATGTTAGGTTGGGTTAGGCTAGGTTATATTACGTTATTGATGTATATGAAGGTCAAACGGAGACACAGAGGCGAACTCGCCAAGGAATGATGTCATATATTACTGCCGAGATGTTAGGTTGGGTTAGGTTAGGTTATATTACGTTATTGATATATATAAAGGTCCCACGGAGACGTAGAGGCCAACTCGCCAGGAATGATGTCAAATATTACCGCTGAGATGTTAGGTTGGGTTAGGTTAGGTTATATTACGTTATTGATGTATATAAAGGTCAAACGGAGACGTAGAGGCCAACTCGCCAGGAATGATGTCAAAAATTACCGCCGAGATGTTAGGCTGGGTTAGGTTAGGTTACATTACGTCATTGATGAATATAAAGGTCCCACGGAGTCGTAGACGCCAACTCGCCAGGAATATTGTACAATATTACCGCCGAGACGATAGGTTGGGTTAGGTTAGGTTATATTTCGTTATTGATGTATATGAAGGTCCCACGGAGACGGAGAGGCCAACAAGACAGGAATGTGGTCAAATATTACCGCCGAGATGTTAGCTTGGGTTAGGTTGGGTTATATTGTGGTATTGATATATATAAAGGTCCCACGGAGACGTATAGGCCGACTCGCCAGGAATGGTGCAAAATATTACCGCCGAGATGTTAGGTTGGGTTAGGTTAGGTTATATTACGTTATTGATGTATATAAAGGTCCCACGGAGATGTAGGGGCCAACAAGACAGGAATGTGGTCAAATAATACCGCCGAGATGTTAGGTTGCGTTAGGTTAGGTTACATTACGTTATTGATATATATAAAGGTCCCACGGAGACGTAGAAGCCAACTCGCCAGGAATGATGTCAAATATTACCGCCGAGATGTTAGGTTGGGTTAGGTTAGGTTATATTACGTTATTGATGTATACGAGGGATACACGGAGACGCATAGGCCGACTCGCCAGGAATGGTGTAAAATATTACCGCCCAGATGTTAGGTTGGGTTAGGTTAGGTTATATTACGTTTTTGATTTATATAAAGGTCCCACGGAGACGTAGGGGCAAACAAGACAGGAATGTGGTCAACTAATACCGCCGAGACGTTAGGTTGGGTTAGGTTAGGTTACATTACGTTATTGATATATATAAGGGTCCCACGGAGACGTAGAGGCCAACTCGCCAGGAATGATGTCAAATATTACCGCCGAGATGTTAGGTTGGGTTAGGTTAGGTTATATTACGTTATTGATGTATATAAATGTCCCACGGAGACGTAGGGGCCAACAAGACAGGAATGTGGTTAAATATACCGCCGAGATGTTAGGTTGGGTTAGGCTAGGTTATATTACGTTATTGATGTATATGAGGGTCAAACGGAGACACAGAGGCGAACTCGCCAAGGAATGATGTCATATATTACTGCCGAGATGTTAGGTTGGGTTAGGTTAGGTTATATTACGTTATTGATATATATAAAGGTCCCACGGAGACGTAGAGGCCAACTCGCCAGGAATGATGTCAAATATTACCGCTGAGATGTTAGGTTGGGTTAGGTTAGGTTATATTACGTTATTGATGTATATAAAGGTCAAACGGAGACGTAGAGGCCAACTCGCCAGGAATGATGTGAAAAATTACCGCCGAGATGTTAGGCTGGGTTAGGTTAGGTTACATTACGTCATTGATGAATATAAAGGTCCCACGGAGTCGTAGACGCCAACTCGCCAGGAATATTGTACAATATTACCGCCGAGACGATAGGTTGGGTTAGGTTAGGTTATATTTCGTTATTGATGTATATGAAGGTCCCACGGAGACGGAGAGGCCAACAAGACAGGAATGTGGTCAAATATTACCGCCGAGATGTTAGCTTGGGTTAGGTTGGGTTATATTGTGGTATTGATGTATATAAAGGTCCCACGGAGACGTATAGGCCGACTCGCCAGGAATGGTGCAAAATATTACCGCCGAGATGTTAGGTTGGGTTAGGTTAGGTTATATTACGTTATTGATGTATATAAAGGTCCCACGGAGATGTAGGGGCCAACAAGACAGGAATGTGGTCAAATAATACCGCCGAGATGTTAGGTTGCGTTAGGTTAGGTTACATTACGTTATTGATATATATAAAGGTCCCACGGAGACGTAGAAGCCAACTCGCCAGGAATGATGTCAAATATTACCGCCGAGATGTTAGGTTGGGTTAGGTTAGGTTATATTACGTTATTGATGTATACGAGGGATACACGGAGACGTATAGGCCGACTCGCCAGGAATGGTGTAAAATATTACCGCCGAGATGTTAGGTTGGGTTAGGTTAGGTTATATTACGTTATTGATTTATATAAAGGTCCCACGGAGACGTAGGGGCAAACAAGACAGGAATGTGGTCAACTAATACCGCCGAGACGTTAGGTTGGGTTAGGTTAGGTTACATTACGTTATTGATATATATAAGGGTCCCACGGAGACGTAGAGGCCAACTCGCCAGGAATGATGTCAAATATTACCGCCGAGATGTTAGGTTGGGTTAGGTTAGGTTATATTACGTTATTGATGTATATAAATGTCCCACGGAGACGTAGAGGCCAACAAGACAGGAATGTGGTTAAATATACCGCCGAGATGTTAGGTTGGGTTAGGCTAGGTTATATTACGTTATTGATGTATATGAAGGTCAAACGGAGACACAGAGGAGAACTCGCCAAGGAATGATGTCATATATTACTGCCGAGATGTTAGGTTGGGTTAGGTTAGGTTATATTACGTCATTGATGTATATAAAGGTCCCACGGAGTCGTAGAGGCCAACTCGCCAGGAATGATGTCAAAAATTACCGCCGAGATGTTAGGCTGGGTTAGGTTAGCTTATATTTCGTTATTGATGTATATGAAGGTCCCACGGAGACGGAGAGGCCAACAAGACAGGAATGTGGTCAAATATTACCGCCGAGATGTTAGCTTGGGCTAGGTTGGGTTATATTGTGGTATTGATATATATAAAGGTCCCACGGAGACGTAGAGGCCAACAAGCCAGGAATGTGGTCAAATATTACCGCCGAGATGTTAGCTTGGGTTAGGTTGGGTTATATTGTGGTATTGATATATATAAAGGTCCCACGGAGACGTAGAGGCCAACAAGCCAGGAATGTGGTCAAATATTACCGCCGAGATGTTAGGTTGGGTTAGGTTAGGTTATATTACGTTATTGATGTAAATAAAGGTCCCACGGAGACGGAGAAGCCAACTCGCCAGGAATGATGTCAAAAATTACCGCCGAGATGTTAGGCTGGGTTAGGTTAGGTTACATTACGTCATTGATGTATATAAAGGTCCCACGGAGTCGTAGAGGCCAACTCGCCAGGAATATTGTACAATATTACCGCCGAGATGATAGGTTGGGTTAGGTTAGGTTATATTTCGTTATTGATGTATATGAAGGTCCCACGGAGACGTAGAGGCCAACTCGCCAGGAATGTTGTCAAATATTACCGCCCAGATGATAGGTTGGGTTAGGTTACGTTATATTACGTTATTGATGTATATGAAGGTCAAACGGAGACGTAGAGGCCAACTCGCCAGGAATGATGTCAAATATTACCGCCGAGATGATAGGTTGGGTTAGGATACGTTATATTACGTTATTGATGTATACCAGGGTTACACGGAGACGTATAGGCCGACTCGCCCGGAATGGTGTTAAATATTACCGCCGAGATGTTAGGTTGGGTTACGTTAGGTTATATTACGTTATTGATGTACATAAAGCTCCCACGGAGACGTAGTGGCCAACAAGACAGGAGTGTGGTCAAATATTACCGCCGAAATGTTAGGTTGGGTTAGGTTGGGTTATATTGTGGTATTGATGTATATAAAGGTCCCACGGAGACGTATAGGCCGACTCGCCAGGAATGGTGCAAAATATTACCGCCGAGATGTTAGGTTGGGTTAGGTTAGGTTATATTACGTTATTGATGTAAATAAAGGTCCCACGGAGACGGAGAAGCCAACTCGCCAGGAATGTTGTCAAATATTACCGCCGAGATGATAGGTTGGGTTAGGTTAGGTTATATTACGTTATTGATGTATATGAAGGTCAAACATAGACGTAGAGGCCAAATTCGCCAGGTATGTTGTCGAATATTACCGCCGAGGTGATAGGTTGGGTTAGGTTAGGTTATATTACGTTATTGATGTATATGAAGGTCAAACATAGACGTAGAGGACAAATTCGCCAGGTATGTTGTCGAATATTACCGCCGAGGTGATAGGTTGGGTTAGGTTAGGTTATATTACGATATTGATGTATATAAAGGTCCCACGGAGACGTAGAGGCCAACTCGCCAGGAATGTTGTCAAATATTACCGTCGTGATGTTAGGTTGGGTTAGGTTATGTTATATTACGTTATTGATGTATATAAAGGTCCGACGGAGACGTATAGGCCGACTCGCCAGGAATGGTGCAAAATATTACCGCCGAGATGTTAGGTTGGGTTAGGTTAGGTTATATTACGTTATTGATGTATATAAAGGTCCCACGGAGATGTAGGGGCCAACAAGACAGGAATGTGGTCAAATAATACCGCCGAGATGTTAGGTTGCGTTAGGTTAGGTTACATTACGTTATTGATATATATAAAGGTCCCACGGAGACGTAGAGGCCAACTCGCCAGGAATGATGTCAAATATTACCGCCGAGATGTTAGGTTGGGTTAGGTTAGGTTATATTACGTTATTGATGTATACGAGGGATACACGGAGACGTATAGGCCGACTCGCCAGGAATGGTGTAAAATATTACCGCCGAGATGTTAGGTTGGTTTAGGTTAGGTTATATTACGTTATTGATTTATATAAAGGTCCCACGGAGACGTAGGGGCAAACAAGACAGGAATGTGGTCAACTAATACCGCCGAGACGTTAGGTTGGGTTAGGTTAGGTTACATTACGTTATTGATATATATAAGGGTCCCACGGAGACGTAGAGGCCAACTCGCCAGGAATGATGTCAAATATTACCGCCGAGATGTTAGGTTGGGTTAGGTTAGGTTATATTACGTTATTGATGTATATAAATGTCCCACGGAGACGTAGAGGCCAACAAGACAGGAATGTGGTTAAATATACCGCCGAGATGTTAGGTTGGGTTAGGCTAGGTTATATTACGTTATTGATGTATATGAAGGTCAAACGGAGACACAGAGGCGAACTCGCCAAGGAATGATGTCATATATTACTGCCGAGATGTTAGGTTGGGTTAGGTTAGGTTATATTACGTTATTGATATATATAAAGGTCCCACGGAGACGTAGAGGCCAACTCGCCAGGAATGATGTCAAATATTACCGCTGAGATGTTAGGTTGGGTTAGGTTAGGTTATATTACGTTATTGATGTATATAAAGGTCAAACGGAGACGTAGAGGCCAACTCGCCAGGAATGATGTCAAAAATTACCGCCGAGATGTTAGGCTGGGTTAGGTTAGGTTACATTACGTCATTGATGAATATAAAGGTCCCACGGAGTCGTAGACGCCAACTCGCCAGGAATATTGTACAATATTACCGCCGAGACGATAGGTTGGGTTAGGTTAGGTTATATTTCGTTATTGATGTATATGAAGGTCCCACGGAGACGGAGAGGCCAACAAGACAGGAATGTGGTCAAATATTACCGCCGAGATGTTAGCTTGGGTTAGGTTGGGTTATATTGTGGTATTGATATATATAAAGGTCCCACGGAGACGTATAGGCCGACTCGCCAGGAATGGTGCAAAATATTACCGCCGAGATGTTAGGTTGGGTTAGGTTAGGTTATATTACGTTATTGATGTATATAAAGGTCCCACGGAGATGTAGGGGCCAACAAGACAGGAATGTGGTCAAATAATACCGCCGAGATGTTAGGTTGCGTTAGGTTAGGTTACATTACGTTATTGATATATATAAAGGTCCCACGGAGACGTAGAAGCCAACTCGCCAGGAATGATGTCAAATATTACCGCCGAGATGTTAGGTTGGGTTAGGTTATGTTATATTACGTTATTGATGTATACGAGGGATACACGGAGACGTATAGGCCGACTCGCCAGGAATGGTGTAAAATATTACCGCCGAGATGTTAGGTTGGGTTAGGTTATGTTATATTACGTTATTGATTTATATAAAGGTCCCACGGAGACGTAGGGGCAAACAAGACAGGAATGTGGTCAACTAATACCGCCGAGACGTTAGGTTGGGTTAGGTTAGGTTGCATTACGTTATTGATATATATAAGGGTCCCACGGAGACGTAGAGGCCAACTCGCCAGGAATGATGTCAAATATTACCGCCGAGATGTTAGGTTGGGTTAGGTTAGGTTATATTACGTTATTGATGTATATAAATGTCCCACGGAGACGTAGAGGCCAACAAGACAGGAATGTGGTTAAATATACCGCCGAGATGTTAGGCTGGGTTAGGTTAGGTTATATTTCGTTATTGATGTATATGAAGGTCCCACGGAGACGGAGAGGCCAACAAGACAGGAATGTGGTCAAATATTACCGCCGAGATGTTAGCTTGGGTTAGGTTGGGTTATATTGTGGTATTGATATATATAAAGGTCCCACGGAGACGTAGAGGCCAACAAGCCAGGAATGTGGTCAAATATTACCGCCGAGATGTTAGCTTGGGTTAGGTTGGGTTATATTGTGGTATTGATATATATAAAGGTCCCACGGAGACGTAGAGGCCAACAAGCCAGGAATGTGGTCAAATATTACCGCCGAGATGTTAGGTTGGGTTAGGTTAGGTTATATTACGTTATTGATGTAAATAAAGGTCCCACGGAGACGGAGAAGCCAACTCGCCAGGAATGATGTCAATAATTACCGCCGAGATGTTAGGCTGGGTTAGGTTAGGTTACATTACGTCATTGATGTATATAAAGGTCCCACGGAGTCGTAGAGGCCAACTCGCCAGGAATATTGTACAATATTACCGCCGAGATGATAGGTTGGGTTAGGTTAGGTTATATTTCGTTATTGATGTATATGAAGGTCCCACGGAGACGTAGAGGCCAACTCGCGAGGAATGTTGTCAAATATTACCGCCCAGATGATAGGTTGGGTTAGGTTACGTTATATTACGTTATTGATGTATATGAAGGTCAAACGGAGACGTAGAGGCCAACTCGCCAGGAATTGATGTCAAATATTACCGCCGAGATGTTAGATTGGGTTAGGATAGGTTATATTACGTTATTGATGTATATAAAGGTCCCACGGAGACGTAGAGGCCAACATGCCAGGAATGTGGTCAAATATTACCGCTGAGATGTTAGGTTGGGTTAGGTTAGGTTATATTACGTTATTGATGTATGTAAAGGTCCCACGGTGACGTAGAGGCCAACTCGCCAGGAATGTTGTCAAATATTACCGCCGAGATGATAGGTTGGATTAGGTTACGTTGTATTACGTTATTGATGTATATGAAGGTCAAACGGAGACGTAGAGGCCAACTCGCCAGGAATGATGTCAAATATTACCACCGAGATGTTAGGTTGGGTTAGGTTAGGTTATATTACGTTATTGATGTATATGAAGGTCAAACGGAGACGCAGAGGCGAACTCGGCAGGAATGATGTCAAATATTACCGCCGAGATGTTAGGTTGGGTTAGGTTAGGTTATATTACGTTATTGATATATATAAAGGTCCCACGGAGACGTGGAGGCCAACTCGGTAGGAATGATGTCAAATATCAGCGCCGAGATGTTAGGTTGGGTTAGGTTAGGTTATATTACGTTACTGATGTATATAAAGGTCGGACGGAGACGAAGAGGCCAACAAGCCAGGAATGTGGTCAAATATTACCGCCGAGATGTTAGGTTGGGTTAGGTTAGTTTATATTACGTTATTGATGTATATAAAGGTCCCACGGGGACGTAGAGGCCTACAAGACAGGAATGTGGTCAAATATTACCGCCGAGATGTTAGGTTGGGTTAGGTTAGGTTATATTACGTTATTGATGTATATAAAGGTCCCACGGAGACGGAGAAGCCAACTCGCCAGGAATGTTGTCAAATATTACCCCGGAGATGTTAGGTTGGGTTAGGTTATGTTATATTACGTTATTGATGTATATGAAGGTCAAACGGAGACGTAGAGGCCAACTCGCCAGGAATGATGTCAAATACTACCACCGAGATGTTAGGTTGGGTTAGGTTAGGTCATATTACGTTATTGATGTATATGAAGGTCAAACGGAGACGCAGAGGCGAACTCGCCAGGAATGATGTCAAATATTACCGCCGAGATGTTAGGTTGGGTTAGGTTAGGTTATATTACGTTATTGATATATATATAAAGGTCCCACGGAGACATAGAGGCCAACTCGCCAGGAATGTTGTCAAATATTACCAGCGAGATGATAGGTTGGGTTAGGATACGTTATATTACGTTATTGATGTATACGAGGGTTACACGGAGACGTATAGGCCGACTCGCCAGGAATGGTGTTAAATATTACCGCCGAGATGTTAGGTTGGGTTAGGTTAAGTTATATTAGGTTATTGATGTATATAAAGCTCCCACGGAGACGTAGTGGCCAACAAGACAGGAGTGTGGTCAAATATTACCGCCGAAATATTAGGTTGGGTTAGGTTAGGTTATATTACGTTATTGATGTATATAAAGGTCCCACGGAGACGTAGTGGCCAACAAGACAGGAATGTGGTCAAATATTACCGCCGAGATGTTAGGTTGGGTTAGGTTAGGTTATATTACGTTAGTGATGTATATAAAGGTACCACGGAGACGGAGAAGCCAACTCGCCAGGAATGTTGACAAATATTACCCCGGAGATGTTAGGTTGGGTTAGGTTATGTTATATTACGTTATTTATGTATATAAAGGTCCGACGGAGACGTAGAGGCCAACTCGCGAGGAATGTTGTCAAATATTACCGCCCAGATGAGAGGTTGGGTTAGGTTACGTTATATTACGTTATTGATGTATATGAAAGTCAAACGGAGACGTAGAGGCCAACTCGCCAGGAATTGATGTCAAATATTACCGCCGAGATGTTAGATTGGGTTAGGATAGGTTATATTACGTTATTGATGTATATAAAGGTCCCACGGAGACGGAGAACCCAACTCGCCAGGAATGTTGTCAAATATTACCGCCGAGATGTTAGGTTAGCTTAGGTTATGTTATATTACGTTATTGATGTATATAAAGGTCCGACGGAGACGGAGAGGCCAACCCGCCAGGAATGTTGTCAAATATTACCGCCCAGATGATAGGTTGGTTTAGGTTACGTTATATTACGTTATTGATGTATATGAAGCTCAAACGGAGACGTAGAGGCCAACTTGCCAGGAATGATGTCAAATATTACCGCCGAGATGTTAGATTGTGTTAGGTTAGGTTATATTACGTTATTGATGTATATAAAAGCCCCACGGAGACGTAGAGGCCAACAAGCCAGGAATGTGGTCAAATATTACCGCCGAGATGTTAGGTTGGGTTAGGTTAGGTTATATTACGTTATTGATGTAAATAAAGTTCCCACTGATACGGAGAAGCCAACTCGCCAGGAATGTTTTCAAATATTACCGCCGAGATGATAGGTTGGTTTAGGCTAGGTTATATTACGTTATTGATGTATATAAAGTTCCCACGGAGACAGAGAAGCCAAGTCGCCAGGAATGTTGTCAAATATTACCGCCGAGATGTTAGGTTGGGTTTGGTTATGTTATGTTACGTTATTGATGTATATAAAGGTCCGACGGAGACGTATAGGCCGACTCGCCAGGAATGGTGCAAAATATTACCGCCGAGATGTTAGGTTGGGTTAGGTTAGGTTATATTATGTTATTGATGTATATAAATGTCCCACGGAGACGTAGAGGCCAACAAGACAGGAATGTGGTTAAATATACCGCCGAGATGTTAGGTTGGGTTAGGCTAGGTTATATTACGTTATTGATGTATACGAGGGTTACACGGAGACGTATAGGCCGACTCGCCCGGAATGGTGTTAAATATTACCGCCGAGATGTTAGGTTGGGTTAGGTTAGGTTATATTACGTTATTGATGTACATAAAGCTCCCACGGAGACGTAGTGGCCAACAAGACAGGAGTGTGGTCAAATATTACCGCCGAGATGTTAGGTTGGGTTAGGTTAGGTTATATTACGTTATTGATGTACATAAAGCTCCCACGGAGACGTAGTGGCCAACAAGACAGGAATGTGGTCAAATATTACCGCCGAGATGATAGGTTGGATTAGGTTACGTTGTATTACGTTATTAATGTATATGAAGGTCAAACGGAGACGTAGAGGCCAACTCGCCAGGAATGATGTCAAATATTACCGCCGAGATGTTAGGTTGGGTTAGGTTAGGTTATATTACGTTATTGATGTATATGAAGGTCACACGGAGACGTAGAGGCCAACAAGACAGGAATGTGATCAAATATTACCGCCGAGATGTTAGGTTGGGTTAGGTTAGGTTATATTACGTTATTGATGTATATAAAGGTCCCACGGAGACGTAGAGGCCAACAAGCCAGGAATGTGGTCAAATATTACCGCTGAGATGTTAGGTTGGGTTAGGTTAGGTTATATTACGTTATTGATGTATGTAAAGGTCCCACGGTGACGTAGAGGCCAACTCGCCAGGAATGTTGTCAAATATTACCGCCGAGATGATAGGTTGGATTAGGTTACGTTGTATTACGTTATTGATGTATATGAAGGTCAAACGGAGACGTAGAGGCCAACTCGCCAGGAATGATGTCAAATATTACCGCCGAGATGTTAGGTTGGGTTAGGTTATGTTATGTTACGTTATTGATGTATATAAAGGTCCGACGGAGACGTATAGGCCGACTCGCTAGGAATGGTGCAAAATATTACCGCCGAGATGTTAGGTTGGGTTAGGTTAGGTTATATTACGTTATTGATGTATATAAATGTCCCACGGAGACGTAGAGGCCAACAAGACAGGAATGTGGTTAAATATACCGCCGAGATGTTAGGTTGGGTTAGGCTAGGTTATATTACGTTATTGATGTATATGAAGGTCAAACGGAGACACAGAGGCGAACTCGCCAAGGAATGATGTCATATATTACTGCCGAGATGTTAGGTTGGGTTAGGTTAGGTTATATTATGTTATTGATATATATATAAAGGTCCCACGGAGACGTAGAGGCCAACTCGCCAGGAATGATGTCAAATATTACCGCTGAGATGTTAGGTTGGGTTAGGTTAGGTTATATTACGTTATTGATGTATATAAAGGTCAAACGGAGACGTAGGGGCCAACTCGCCAGGAATGATGTCAAAAATTACCGCCGAGATGTTAGGCTGGGTTAGGTTAGGTTACATTACGTCATTGATGAATATAAAGGTCCCACGGAGTCGTAGAGGCCAACTCGCCAGGAATGATGTCAAATATTACCGCCGAGATGATAGGTTGGGTTAGGATACGTTATATTACGTTATTGATGTATACCAGGGTTACACGGAGACGTATAGGCCGACTCGCCCGGAATGGTGTTAAATATTACCGCCGAGATGTTAGGTTGGGTTACGTTAGGTTATATTACGTTATTGATGTACATAAAGCTCCCACGGAGACGTAGTGGCCAACAAGACAGGAGTGTGGTCAAATATTACCGCCGAAATGTTAGGTTGGGTTAGGTTAGGTTATATTACGTTATTGATGTATATAAAGGTCCCACGGAGACGTACTGGCCAACAAGACAGGAATGTGATCAAATATTACCGCCGAGATGTTAGGTTGGGTTAGGTTAGGTTATATTACGTTATTGATGTATATAAAGGTCCCACGGAGACGCAGAAGCCAACTCGCCAGGAATGTTGTCAAATATTACCCCGCAGGTGTTAGGTTGGGTTAGGTTATGTTATATTACGTTATTGATGTATATGAAGGTCAAACGGAGACGTAGAGGCCAACTCGCCAGGAATGATGTCAAATACTAAGACCGAGATGTTAGGTTGGGTTAGGTTAGGTTATATTACGTTATTGATGTATATGAAGTTCAAACGGAGACGCAGAGGCGAACTCGCCAGGAATGATGTCAAATATTACCGCCGAGATGTTAGGTTGGGTTAGGTTAGGTTATATTACGTTATTGATATATATATAAAGGTCCCACGGAGACATAGAGGCCAACTCGCCAGGAATGTTGTCAAATATTACCACCGAGATGATAGGTTGGGTTAGGATACGTTATATTACGTTATTGATGTATACGAGGGTTACACGGAGACATATAGGCGGACTCGCCAGGAATGGTGTTAAATATTACCGCCGAGATGTTAGGTTGGGTTAGGTTAGGTTATATTAGGTTATTGCTGTATATAAAGCTCCCACGGAGACGTAGTGGCCAACAAGACAGGAGTGTGGTCAAATATTACCGCCGAAATGTTAGGTTGGGTTAGGTTAGGTTATATTACGTTATTGATGTATATAAAGGTCCCACGGAGACGTAGTGGCCAACAAGACAGGAATGTGGTCAAATATTACCGCCGAGATGTTAGGTTGGGGTAGGTTAGGTTATATTACGTTAGTGATGTATATAAAGGTCCCACGGAGACGGAGAAGCCAACTCGCCAGGAATGTTGACAAATATTACCCCGGAGATGTTAGGTTGGGTTAGGTTATGTTATATTACGTTATTGATGTATATAAAGGTCCGACGGAGACGTAGAGGCCAACTCGCGAGGAATGTTGTCAAATATTACCGCCCAGATGAGAGGTTGGGTTAGGTTACGTTATATTACGTTATTGATGTATATGAAAGTCAAACGGAGACGTAGAGGCCAACTCGCCAGGAATGATGTCAAATATTACCGCCGAGATGTTAGATTGGGTTAGGATAGGTTATATTACGTTATTGATGTATATAAAGGTCCCACGGAGACGTAGAGGCCAACATGCCAGGAATGTGGTCAAATATTACCGCTGAGATGTTAGGTTGGGTTAGGTTAGGTTATATTACGTTATTGATGTATGTAAAGGTCCCACGGTGACGTAGAGGCCAACTCGCCAGGAATGTTGTCAAATATTACCGCCGAGATGATAGGTTGGATTAGGTTACGTTGTATTACGTTATTGATGTATATGAAGGTCAAACGGAGACGTAGAGGCCAACTCGCCAGGAATGATGTCAAATATTACCACCGAGATGTTGGGTTGGGTTAGGTTAGGTTATATTACGTTATTGATGTATATGAAGGTCAAACGGAGACGCAGAGGCGAACTCGGCAGAAATGATGTCAAATATTACCGCCGAGATGTTAGGTTGGGTTAGGTTAGGTTATATTACGTTATTGATATATATAAAGGTCCCACGGAGACGTGGAGGCCAACTCGGTAGGAATGATGTCAAATATCACCGCCGAGATGTTAGGTTGGGTTAGGTTAGGTTATATTACGTTACTGATGTATATAAAGGTCCCACGGAGACGAAGAGGCCAACAAGCCAGGAATGTGGTCAAATATTACCGCCGAGATGTTAGGTTGGGTTAGGTTAGTTTATATTACGTTATTGATGTATATAAAGGTCCCACGGGGACGTAGAGGCCTACAAGACAGAAATGTGGTCAAATATTACCGCCGAGATGTTAGGTTGGGTTAGGTTAGGTTATATTACGTTATAGATGTATATAAATGCCTCACGGAGACGTAGAGTCCAACAAGCCAGGAATGTGGTCAAATATTACCGCCGAGATGTTAGATTAGGTTAGATTACGTTATATTACGTTATTGATGTATATAAAGGTCCCACGGAGACGGAGAGGCCAACAAGACAGGAATGTGGTCAAATATTACCGCCGAGATGTTAGGTTGGGTTAGGTTAGGTTATATTACGTTATTGATCTATATGAAGGTCAAACGGAGACGTAGAGGCCAAATTCGCCAGGTATGTTGTCAAATATTACCGCCGAGATGATAGGTTGGGTTAGGTTAGGTTACTTTCGTTATTGATGTATATGAAGGTCCCACGGAGACGGAGAGGCCAACAAGACAGGAATGTGGTCATATATTACCGTCGAGATGTTAGGTTGGCTTAGGCTAGGTTATATTACGTTATTGATGTATATAAAGGTCCCACGGAGACGGAGAACCCAACTCGCCAGGAATGTTGTCAAATATTACCGCCGAGATGTTAGGTTGGGTTAGGTTATGTTATATTACGTTATTGATGTATATAAAGGTCCGACGGAGACGGAGAGGCCAACTCGCCAGGAATGTTGTCAAATATTACCGCCCAGATGATAGGTTGGTTTAGGTTACGTAATATTACGTTATTGATGTATATGAAGGTCAAACGGAGACGTAGAGGCCATCTTGCCAGGAATGATGCCAAATATTACCGCCGAGATGTTAGATTGTGTTAGGTTAGGTTATATTACGTTATTGATGTATATAAAAGTCCCACGGAGACGTAGAGGCCAACAAGCCAGGAATGTGGTCAAATATTACCGCCGAGATGTTAGGTTGGGTTAGGTTAGGTTATATTACGTTATTGATGTATATAAAGGTCCCACGGGGACGTAGAGGCCTACAAGACAGAAATGTGGTCAAATATTACCGCCGAGATGTTAGGTTGGGTTAGGTTAGGTTATATTACGTTATTGATCTATATGAAGGTCAAACGGAGACGTAGAGGCCAAATTCGCCAGGTATGTTGTCAAATATTACCGCCGAGATGTTAGGTTGGGTTAGGTTAGGTTACATTACGTCATTGATGTATATAAAGGTCCCACGGAGTCGTAGAGGCCAACTTGCCAGGAATATTGTACAATATTACCGCCGAGATGATAGGTTGGGTTAGGTTAGGTTACCTTTCGTTATTGATGTATATGAAGGTCCCACGGAGACGGAGAGGCCAACAAGACAGGAATGTGGTCATATATTACCGTCGAGATGTTAGGTTGGTTTAGGCTAGGTTATATTACGTTATTGATGTATATAAAGGTCCCACGGAGACGGAGAACCCAACTCGCCAGGAATGTTGTCAAATATTACCGCCGAGATGTTAGGTTGGGTTAGGTTATGTTATATTACGTTATTGATGTATATAAAGGTCCGACGGAGACGGAGAGGCCAACTCGCCAGGAATGTTGTCAAATATTACCGCCCAGATGATAGGTTGGTTTAGGTTACGTTATATTACGTTATTGATGTATATGAAGGTCAAACGGAGACGTAGAGGCCAACTTGCCAGGAATGATGTCAAATATTACCGCCGAGATGTTAGATTGTGTTAGGTTAGGTTATATTACGTTATTGATGTATATAAAAGTCCCACGGAGACGTAGAGGCCAACAAGCCAGGAATGTGGTCAAATATTACCGCCGCGATGTTAGGTTGGGTTAGGTTAGGTTATATTACGTTATTGATGTAAATAAAGTTCCCACGGATACGGAGAAGCCAACTCGCCAGGAATGTTTTCAAATATTACCGCCGAGATGATAGGTTGGTTTAGGCTAGGTTATATTACGTTATTGATGTATATAGAGGTCCCACGGAGACGGAGAAACCAACTCGCCAGGAATGTTGTCAAATATTACCGCCGAGATGTTAGGTTGGGTTTGGTTATGTTATGTTACGTTATTGATGTATATAAAGGTCCGACGGATACGTATAGGCCGACTCGCCAGGAATGGTGCAAAATATTACCGCCGAGATGTTAGGTTGGGTTAGGTTAGGTTATATTACGTTATTGATGTATATGAAGGTCAAACATATACGTAGAGGCCAAATTTGCCATGTATGTTGTCGAATATTACCGCCGAGGTGATAGGTTGGGTTAGGTTAGGTTATACTACGTTATTGATGTATATGAAGGTCAAACATAGACGTAGAGGACAAATTCGCCAGGTATGTTGTCGAATATTACCGCCGAGGTGATAGGTTGGGTTGGGTTAGGTTATATTACGTTATTGATGTATATAAAGGTCCCACGGAGACGTAGAGGCCAACTCGCCAGGAATGTGGTCAAATATTACCGCCGAGATGTTAGGTTGGGTTAGGTTAGGTTATATTACGTTATTGATGTATATAAAGGTCCCACGGAGACGTAGAGGCCAACAAGCCAGGAATGTGGTCAAATATTACCGCTGAGATGTTAGGTTGGGTTAGGTTAGGTTATATTACGTTATTGATGTATGTAAAGGTCCCACGGTGACGTAGAGGCCAACTCGCCAGGAATGTTGTCAAATATTACCGCCGAGATGATAGGTTGGATTAGGTTACGTTGTATTACGTTATTGATGTATATGAAGGTCAAACGGAGACGTAGAGGCCAACTCGCCAGGAATGATGTCAAATATTACCGCCGAGATGTTAGGTTGGGTTAGGTTATGTTATGTTACGTTATTGATGTATATAAAGGTCCGACGGAGACGTATAGGCCGACTCGCTAGGAATGGTGCAAAATATTACCGCCGAGATGTTAGGTTGGGTTAGGTTAGGTTATATTACGTTATTGATGTATATAAATGTCCCACGGAGACGTAGAGGCCAACAAGACAGGAATGTGGTTAAATATACCGCCGAGATGTTAGGTTGGGTTAGGCTAGGTTATATTACGTTATTGATGTATATGAAGGTCAAACGGAGACACAGAGGCGAACTCGCCAAGGAATGATGTCATATATTACTGCCGAGATGTTAGGTTGGGTTAGGTTAGGTTATATTACGTTATTGATATATATAAAGGTCCCACGGAGACGTAGAGGCCAACTCGCCAGGAATGATGTCAAATATTACCGCTGAGATGTTAGGTTGGGTTAGGTTAGGTTATATTACGTTATTGATGTATATAAAGGTCAAACGGAGACGTAGAGGCCAACTCGCCAGGAATGATGTCAAAAATTACCGCCGGGATGTTAGGCTGGGTTAGGTTAGGTTACATTACGTCATTGATGAATATAAAGGTCCCACGGAGTCGTAGAGGCCAACTCGCCAGGAATATTGTACAATATTACCGCCGAGACGATAGGTTGGGTTAGGTTAGGTTATATTTCGTTATTGATGTATATGAAGGTCCCACGGAGACGTAGAGGCCAACTCGCCAGGAATGTTGTCAAATATTACCGCCCAGATGATAGGTTGGGTTAGGTTACGTTATATTACGTTATTGATGTATATGAAGGTCAAACGGAGACGTAGAGGCCAACTCGCCAGGAATGATGTCAAATATTACCGCCGAGATGATAGGTTGGGTTAGGATACGTTATATTACGTTATTGATGTATACCAGGGTTACACGGAGACGTATAGGCCGACTCGCCCGGAATGGTGTTAAATATTACCGCCGAGATGTTAGGTTGGGTTACGTTAGGTTATATTACGTTATTGATGTACATAAAGCTCCCACGGAGACGTAGTGGCCAACAAGACAGGAGTGTGGTCAAATATTACCGCCGAAATGTTAGGTTGGGTTAGGTTAGGTTATATTACGTTATTGATGTATATAAAGGTCCCACGGAGACGTACTGGCCAACAAGACAGGAATGTGGTCAAATATTACCGCCGAGATGTTAGGTTGGGTTAGGTTAGGTTATATTACGTTATTGATATATATATAAAGGTCCCACGGAGACATAGAGGCCAACTCGCCAGGAATGTTGTCAAATATTACCACCGAGATGATAGGTTGGGTTAGGATACGTTATATTACGTTATTGATGTATACGAGGGTTACACGGAGACGTATAGGCGGACTCGCCAGGAATGGTGTTAAATATTACCGCCGAGATGTTAGATTGGGTTAGGATAGGTTATATTACGTTATTGATGTATATAAAGGTCCCACGGAGACGTAGAGGCCAACATGCCAGGAATGTGGTCAAATATTACCGCTGAGATGTTAGGTTGGGTTAGGTTAGGTTATATTACGTTATTGATGTATGTAAAGG
This sequence comes from Xylocopa violacea, assembly GCA_963969225.1. Taxonomy (NCBI): domain Eukaryota; kingdom Metazoa; phylum Arthropoda; class Insecta; order Hymenoptera; family Apidae; genus Xylocopa; species Xylocopa violacea. Next base: position 7,789,809 of record CAXAJV010000016.1, on the reverse strand, counting down.
TCCCACGGTGACGTAGAGGCCAACTCGCCAGGAATGTTGTCAAATATTACCGCCGAGATGATAGGTTGGATTAGGTTACGTTGTATTACGTTATTGATGTATATGAAGGTCAAACGGAGACGTAGAGGCCAACTCGCCAGGAATGATGTCAAATATTACCACCGAGATGTTAGGTTGGGTTAGGTTAGGTTATATTACGTTATTGATGTATATGAAGGTCAAACGGAGACGCAGAGGCGAACTCGGCAGAAATGATGTCAAATATTACCGCCGAGATGTTAGGTTGGGTTAGGTTAGGTTATATTACGTTATTGATATATATAAAGGTCCCACGGAGACGTGGAGGCCAACTCGGTAGGAATGATGTCAAATATCACCGCCGAGATGTTAGGTTGGGTTAGGTTAGGTTATATTACGTTACTGATGTATATAAAGGTCCCACGGAGACGAAGAGGCCAACAAGCCAGGAATGTGGTCAAATATTACCGCCGAGATGTTAGGTTGGGTTAGGTTAGTTTATATTACGTTATTGATGTATATAAAGGTCCCACGGGGACGTAGAGGCCTACAAGAGAGAAATGTGGTCAAATATTACCGCCGAGATGTTAGGTTGGGTTAGGTTAGGTTATATTACGTTATTGATCTATATGAAGGTCAAACGGAGACGTAGAGGCCAAATTCGCCAGGTATGTTGTCAAATATTACCGCCGAGGTGTTAGGTTGGGTTAGGTTAGGTTACATTACGTCATTGATGTATATAAAGGTCCCACGGTGTCGTAGAGGCCAACTTGCCAGGAATATTGTACAATATTACCGCCGAGATGATAGGTTGGGTTAGGTTAGGTTACCTTTCGTTATTGATGTATATGAAGGTCCCACGGAGACGGGGAGGCCAACAAGACAGGAATGTGGTCAAATATTACCGTCGAGATGTTAGGTTGGGTTAGGTTAGGTTATATTAGGTTATTGATGTATATGAAGGTCAAACGGAGACGTAGAGGCCAAATTCGCCAGGTATGTTGTCAAATATTACCGCCGAGATGTTAGGTTGGGTTAGGTTATGTTATATTACGTTATTGATGTATATAAAGGTCCGACGGAGACGGAGAGGCCAACTCGCCAGGAATGTTGTCAAATATTACCGCCCAGATGATAGGTTGGTTTAGGTTACGTTATATTACGTTATTGATGTATATGAAGGTCAAACGGAGACGTAGAGGCCAACTTGCCAGGAATGATGTCAAATATTACCGCCGAGATGTTAGATTGTGTTAGGTTAGGTTATATTACGTTATTGATGTATATAAAAGTCCCACGGAGACGTAGAGGCCAACAAGCCAGGAATGTGGTCAAATATTACCGCCGAGATGTTAGGTTGGGTTAGGTTAGGTTATATTACGTTATTGATGTAAATAAAGTTCCCACGGATACGGAGAAGCCAACTCGCCAGGAATGTTTTCAAATATTACCGCCGAGATGATAGGTTGGTTTAGGCTAGGTTATATTACGTTATTGATGTATATAAAGGTCCCACGGAGACGGAGAAGCCAACTCGCCAGGAATGTTGACAAATATTACCCCGGAGATGTTAGGTTGGGTTAGGTCATGTTATGTTACGTTATTGATGTATATAAAGGTCCGACGGAGACGTAGAGGCCAACTCGCCAGGAATGTTGTCAAATATTACCGCCCAGATGAGAGGTTGGGTTAGGTTACGTTATATTACGTTATTGATGTATATGAAAGTCAAACGGAGACGTAGAGGCCAACTCGCCAGGAATGATGTCAAATATTACCGCCGAGATTTTAGATTGGGTTAGGATAGGTTATATTACGTTATTGATGTATATAAAGGTCCCACGGAGACGTAGAGGCCAACAAGCCAGGAATGTGGTCAAATATTACCGCTGAGATGTTAGGTTGGGTTAGGTTAGGTTATATTACGTTATTGATGTATGTAAAGGTCCCACGGTGACGTAGAGGCCAACTCGCCAGGAATGTTGTCAAATATTACCGCCGAGATGATAGGTTGGATTAGGTTACGTTGTATTACGTTATTAATGTATATGAAGGTCAAACGGAGACGTAGAGGCCAACTCGCCAGGAATGATGTCAAATATTACCGCCGAGATGTTAGGTTGGGTTAGGTTAGGTTATATTACGTTATTGATGTATATGAAGGTCACACGGAGACGTAGAGGCCAACAAGACAGGAATGTGATCAAATATTACCGCCGAGATGTTAGGTTGGGTTAGGTTAGGTTATATTACGTTATTGATGTAAATAAAGGTCCCACGGAGACGGAGAAGCCAACTCGCCAGGAATGTTGTCAAATATTACCGCCGAGATGATAGGTTGGGTTAGGTTAGGTTATATTACGTTATTGATGTATATGAAGGTCAAACATATACGTAGAGGCCAAATTCGCCAGGTATGTTGTCGAATATTACCGCCGAGGTGATAGGTTGGGTTAGGTTAGGTTATATTACGTTATTGATGTATATAAAGATCCCACGGTGACGTAGAGGCCAACTCGCCAGTAATGTTGTCAAATATTACCGCCGTGATGTTAGGTTGGGTTAGGTTATGTTATATTACGTTATTGATGTATATAAAGGTCCGACGGAGACGTAGAGGCCAACTCGCCAGGATTGTTGTCAAATATTACCGCCCAGATGATAGGTTGGGTTAGGTTACGTTATATTACGTTATTGATGTATATGAAGGTCAAACGGAGACGTAGAGGCCAACTCGCCAGGAATGATGTCAACTATTACCGCCGAGATCTTAGGTTGGGTTAGGTTATGTTATGTTAAGTTATTGATGTATATAAAGGTCCGACGGAGACGTATAGGCCGACTCGCTAGGAATGGTGCAAAATATTACCGCCGAGATGTTAGGTTGGGTTAGGTTAGGTTATATTACGTTATTGATGTATATAAAGGTCCCACGGAGACGTAGTAGCCAACAAGACAGGAATGTGGTCAAATATTACCGCCGAGATGTTAGGCTGGGTTAGGTTAGGTTATATTACGTTATTGATGTAAATAAAGATCCCACGGAGACGGAGAAGCCAACTCGCCAGGAATGTTGTCAAATATTACCCCGGAGATGTTAGGTTGGGTTAGGTTATGTTATATTACGTTATTGATGTATATAAAGGTCCGGCGGAGACGTAGAGGCCAACAAGACAGGAATGTGGTCAAATATCACCGCCGAGATGTTAGGTTGGGTTAGGTTAGGTTATATTACGTTATTGATGTATATGAAGGTCCGACGGAGACGTAGAGGCCAACTCGCCAGGAATGTTGTCAAATATTACCGCCCAGATGAGAGGTTGGGTTAGGTTACGTTATATTACGTTATTGATGTATATGAAAGTCAAACGGAGACGTAGAGGCCAACTCGCCAGGAATGATGTCAAATATTACCGCCGAGATTTTAGATTGGGTTAGGATAGGTTATATTACGTTATTGATGTATATAAAGGTCCCACGGAGACGTAGAGGCCAACAAGCCAGGAATGTGGTCAAATATTACCGCTGAGATGTTAGGTTGGGTTAGGTTAGGTTATATTACGTTATTGATGTATATGAAGGTCAAACGGAGACGCAGAGGCGAACTCGCCAGGAATGTTGTCAAATATTACCGCCGAGATGATAGGTTGGGTTAGGTTAGGTTATATTACGTTATTGATGTATATGAAGGTCAAACATATACGTAGAGGCCAAATTCGCCAGGTATGTTGTCGAATATTACCGCCGAGGTGATAGGTTGGGTTAGGTTAGGTTATATTACGTTATTGATGTATATAAAGGTCCCACGGAGACGTAGAGGCCAACTCGCCAGGAATGTGGTCAAATATTACCGCCGAGATGTTGGGTTGGGTTAGGTTAGGTTATATTACGTTATTGATGTATATAAAGATCCCACGGTGACGTAGAGGCCAACTCGCCAGTAATGTTGTCAAATATTACCGCCGTGATGTTAGGTTGGGTTAGGTTATGTTATATTACGTTATTGATGTATATAAAGGTCCGACGGAGACGTAGAGGCCAACTCGCCAGGATTGTTGTCAAATATTACCGCCCAGATGATAGGTTGGGTTAGGTTACGTTATATTACGTTATTGATGTATATGAAGGTCAAACGGAGACGTAGAGGCCAACTCGCCAGGAATGATGTCAACTATTACCGCCGAGATCTTAGGTTGGGTTAGGTTATGTTATGTTAAGTTATTGATGTATATAAAGGTCCGACGGAGACGTATAGGCCGACTCGCTAGGAATGGTGCAAAATATTACCGCCGAGATGTTAGGTTGGGTTAGGTTAGGTTATATTACGTTATTGATGTATATAAAGGTCCCACGGAGACGTAGTAGCCAACAAGACAGGAATGTGGTCAAATATTACCGCCGAGATGTTAGGCTGGGTTAGGTTAGGTTATATTACGTTATTGATGTAAATAAAGATCCCACGGAGACGGAGAAGCCAACTCGCCAGGAATGTTGTCAAATATTACCCCGGAGATGTTAGGTTGGGTTAGGTTATGTTATATTACGTTATTGATGTATATAAAGGTCCGGCGGAGACGTAGAGGCCAACAAGACAGGAATGTGGTCAAATATCACCGCCGAGATGTTAGGTTGGGTTAGGTTAGGTTATATTACGTTATTGATGTATATGAAGGTCCGACGGAGACGTAGAGGCCAACTCGCCAGGAATGTTGTCAAATATTACCGCACAGATGAGAGGTTGGGTTAGGTTACGTTATATTACGTTATTGATGTATATGAAAGTCAAACGGAGACGTAGAGGCCAACTCGCCAGGAATGTGGTCAAATATTACCGCCGAGATGTTGGGTTGGGTTAGGTTAGGTTATATTACGTTATTGATGTATATAAAGATCCCACGGTGACGTAGAGGCCAACTCGCCAGTAATGTTGTCAAATATTACCGCCGTGATGTTAGGTTGGGTTAGGTTATGTTATATTACGTTATTGATGTATATAAAGGTCCGACGGAGACGTAGAGGCCAACTCGCCAGGATTGTTGTCAAATATTACCGCCCAGATGATAGGTTGGGTTAGGTTACGTTATATTACGTTATTGATGTATATGAAGGTCAAACGGAGACGTAGAGGCCAACTCGCCAGGAATGATGTCAACTATTACCACCGAGATGTTAGGTTGGGTTAGGTTATGTTATGTTAAGTTATTGATGTATATAAAGGTCCGACGGAGACGTATAGGCCGACTCGCTAGGAATGGTGCAAAATATTACCGCCGAGATGTTAGGTTGGGTTAGGTTAGGTTATATTACGTTATTGATGTATATAAAGGTCCCACGGAGACGTAGTAGCCAACAAGACAGGAATGTGGTCAAATATTACCGCCGAGATGTTAGGCTGGGTTAGGTTAGGTTATATTACGTTATTGATGTAAATAAAGATCCCACGGAGACGGAGAAGCCAACTCGCCAGGAATGTTGTCAAATATTACCCCGGAGATGTTAGGTTGGGTTAGGTTATGTTATATTACGTTATTGATGTATATAAAGGTCCGGCGGAGACGTAGTGGCCAACAAGACAGGAGTGTGGTCAAATATTACCGCCGAAATGTTAGGTTGGGTTAGGTTAGGTTATATTACGTTATTGATGTATATAAAGGTCCCACGGAGACGTAGTGGCCAACAAGACAGGAATGTGGTCAAATATTACCGCCGAGATGTTAGGTTGGGTTAGGTTAGGTTATATTACGTTAGTGATGTATATAAAGGTCCCACGGAGACGGAGAAGCCAACTCGCCAGGAATGTTGACAAATATTACCCCGGAGATGTTAGGTTGGGTTAGGTTATGTTATATTACGTTATTGATGTATATAAAGGTCCGACGGAGACGTAGAGGCCAACTCGCCAGGAATGTTGACAAATATTACCCCGGAGATGTTAGGTTGGGTTAGGTTATGTTATATTACGTTATTGATGTATATAAAGGTCCGACGGAGACGTAGAGGCCAACTCGCGAGGAATGTTGTCAAATAATACCGCCCAGATGAGAGGTTGGGTTAGGTTACGTTATATTACGTTATTGATGTATATGAAAGTCAAACGGAGACGTAGAGGCCAACTCGCCAGGAATGATGTCAAATATTACCGCCGAGATGTTAGATTGGGTTAGGATAGGTTATATTACGTTATTGATGTATATAAAGGTCCCACGGAGACGTAGAGGCCAACATGCCAGGAATGTGGTCAAATATTACCGCTGAGATGTTAGGTTGGGTTAGGTTAGGTTATATTACGTTATTGATGTATGTAAAGGTCCCACGGTGACGTAGAGGCCAACTCGCCAGGAATGTGGTCAAATATTACCGCCGAGATGTTAGGTTGGGTTAGGTTAGGTTATATTACGTTATTGATGTAAATAAAGTTCCCACGGATACGGAGAAGCCAACTCGCCAGGAATGTTTTCAAATATTACCGCCGAGATGATAGGTTGGTTTAGGCTAGGTTATATTAAGTTATTGATGTATATAAAGGTCCCACGGAGACGGAGAAGCCAAGTCGCCAGGAATGTTGTCAAATATTACCGCCGAGATGTTAGGTTGGGTTTCGTTATGTTATGTTACGTTATTGATGTATATAAAGGTCCGACGGAGACGTATAGGCCGAATCGCCAGGAATGGTGCAAAATATTACCGCCGAGATGTTAGGTTGGGTTAGGTTAGGTTATATTATGTTATTGATGTATATAAATGTCCCACGGAGACGTAGAGGCCAACAAGACAGGAATGTGGTTAAATATACCGCCGAGATGTTAGGTTGGGTTAGGCTAGGTTATATTACGTTATTGAAGTATACGAGGGTTACACGGAGACGTATAGGCCGACTCGCCCGGAATGGTGTTAAATATTACCGCCGAGATGTTAGGTTGGGTTAGGTTAGGTTATATTACGTTATTGATGGATATAAAGCTCCCACGGAGACGTAGTGGCCAACAAGACAGGAGTGTGGTCAAATATTACCGCCGAGATGTTAGGTTGGGTTAGGTTAGGTTATATTACGTTATTGATGTACATAAAGCTCCCACGGAGACGTAGTGGCCAACAAGACAGGAATGTGGTCAAATATTACCGCCGAGATGATAGGTTGGATTAGGTTACGTTGTATTACGTTATTAATGTATATGAAGGTCAAACGGAGACGTAGAGGCCAACTCGCCAGGAATGATGTCAAATATTACCGCCGAGATGTTAGGTTGGGTTAGGTTAGGTTATATTACGTTATTGATGTATATGAAGGTCACACGGAGACGTAGAGGCCAACAAGACAGGAATGTGATCAAATATTACCGCCGAGATGTAAGGTTGGGTTAGGTTAGGTTATATTACGTTATTGATGTAAATAAAGGTCCCACGGAGACGGAGAAGCCAACTCGCCAGGAATGTTGTCAAATATTACCGCCGAGATGATAGGTTGGGTTAGGTTAGGTTATATTACGTTATTGATGTATATGAAGGTCAAACATATACGTAGAGGCCAAATTCGCCAGGTATGTTGTCGAATATTACCGCCGAGGTGATAGGTTGGGTTAGGTTAGGTTATACTACGTTATTGATGTATATGAAGGTCAAACATAGACGTAGAGGACAAATTCGCCAGGTATGTTGTCGAATATTACCGCCGAGGTGATAGGTTGGGTTAGGTTATGTTATATTACGTTATTGATGTATATAAAGGTCCCACGGAGACGTAGTAGCCAACAAGACAGGAATGTGGTCAAATATTACCGCCGAGATGTTAGGCTGGGTTAGGTTAGGTTATATTACGTTATTGATGTAAATAAAGATCCCACGGAGACGGAGAAGCCAACTCGCCAGGAATGTTGTCAAATATTACCCCGGAGATGTTAGGTTGGGTTAGGTTATGTTATATTACGTTATTGATGTATATAAAGGTCCGGCGGAGACGTAGTGGCCAACAAGACAGGAGTGTGGTCAAATATTACCGCCGAAATGTTAGGTTGGGTTAGGTTAGGTTATATTACGTTATTGATGTATATAAAGGTCCCACGGAGACGTAGTGGCCAACAAGACAGGAATGTGGTCAAATATTACCGCCGAGATGTTAGGTTGGGTTAGGTTAGGTTATATTACGTTAGTGATGTATATAAAGGTCCCACGGAGACGGAGAAGCCAACTCGCCAGGAATGTTGACAAATATTACCCCGGAGATGTTAGGTTGGGTTAGGTTATGTTATATTACGTTATTGATGTATATAAAGGTCCGACGGAGACGTAGAGGCCAACTCGCGAGGAATGTTGTCAAATAATACCGCCCAGATGAGAGGTTGGGTTAGGTTACGTTATATTACGTTATTGATGTATATGAAAGTCAAACGGAGACGTAGAGGCCAACTCGCCAGGAATGATGTCAAATATTACCGCCGAGATGTTAGATTGGGTTAGGATAGGTTATATTACGTTATTGATGTATATAAAGGTCCCACGGAGACGTAGAGGCCAACATGCCAGGAATGTGGTCAAATATTACCGCTGAGATGTTAGGTTGGGTTAGGTTAGGTTATATTACGTTATTGATGTATGTAAAGGTCCCACGGTGACGTAGAGGCCAACTCGCCAGGAATGTGGTCAAATATTACCGCCGAGATGTTAGGTTGGGTTAGGTTAGGTTATATTACGTTATTGATGTAAATAAAGTTCCCACGGATACGGAGAAGCCAACTCGCCAGGAATGTTTTCAAATATTACCGCCGAGATGATAGGTTGGTTTAGGCTAGGTTATATTAAGTTATTGATGTATATAAAGGTCCCACGGAGACGGAGAAGCCAAGTCGCCAGGAATGTTGTCAAATATTACCGCCGAGATGTTAGGTTGGGTTTCGTTATGTTATGTTACGTTATTGATGTATATAAAGGTCCGACGGAGACGTATAGGCCGAATCGCCAGGAATGGTGCAAAATATTACCGCCGAGATGTTAGGTTGGGTTAGGTTAGGTTATATTATGTTATTGATGTATATAAATGTCCCACGGAGACGTAGAGGCCAACAAGACAGGAATGTGGTTAAATATACCGCCGAGATGTTAGGTTGGGTTAGGCTAGGTTATATTACGTTATTGAAGTATACGAGGGTTACACGGAGACGTATAGGCCGACTCGCCCGGAATGGTGTTAAATATTACCGCCGAGATGTTAGGTTGGGTTAGGTTAGGTTATATTACGTTATTGATGGATATAAAGCTCCCACGGAGACGTAGTGGCCAACAAGACAGGAGTGTGGTCAAATATTACCGCCGAGATGTTAGGTTGGGTTAGGTTAGGTTATATTACGTTATTGATGTACATAAAGCTCCCACGGAGACGTAGTGGCCAACAAGACAGGAATGTGGTCAAATATTACCGCCGAGATGATAGGTTGGATTAGGTTACGTTGTATTACGTTATTAATGTATATGAAGGTCAAACGGAGACGTAGACGCCAACTCGCCAGGAATGATGTCAAATATTACCGCCGAGATGTTAGGTTGGGTTAGGTTAGGTTATATTACGTTATTGATGTATATGAAGGTCACACGGAGACGTAGAGGCCAACAAGACAGGAATGTGATCAAATATTACCGCCGAGATGTAAGGTTGGGTTAGGTTAGGTTATATTACGTTATTGATGTAAATAAAGGTCCCACGGAGACGGAGAAGCCAACTCGCCAGGAATGTTGTCAAATATTACCGCCGAGATGATAGGTTGGGTTAGGTTAGGTTATATTACGTTATTGATGTATATGAAGGTCAAACATATACGTAGAGGCCAAATTCGCCAGGTATGTTGTCGAATATTACCGCCGAGGTGATAGGTTGGGTTAGGTTAGGTTATACTACGTTATTGATGTATATGAAGGTCAAACATAGACGTAGAGGACAAATTCGCCAGGTATGTTGTCGAATATTACCGCCGAGGTGATAGGTTGGGTTAGGTTATGTTATATTACGTTATTGATGTATATAAAGGTCCGGCGGAGACGTAGAGGCCAACAAGACAGGAATGTGGTCAAATATCACCGCCGAGATGTTAGGTTGGGTTAGGTTAGGTTATATTACGTTATTGATGTATATGAAGGTCCGACGGAGACGTAGAGGCCAACTCGCCAGGAATGTTGTCAAATATTACCGCCCAGATGAGAGGTTGGGTTAGGTTACGTTATATTACGTTATTGATGTATATGAAAGTCAAACGGAGACGTAGAGGCCAACTCGCCAGGAATGATGTCAAATATTACCGCCGAGATTTTAGATTGGGTTAGGATAGGTTATATTACGTTATTGATGTATATAAAGGTCCCACGGAGACGTAGAGGCCAACAAGCCAGGAATGTGGTCAAATATTACCGCTGAGATGTTAGGTTGGGTTAGGTTAGGTTATATTACGTTATTGATGTATATGAAGGTCAAACGGAGACGCAGAGGCGAACTCGCCAGGAATGATGTCAAATATTATCGCCGAGATGTTAGGTTGGGTTAGGTTAGGTTATATTACGTTATTGATGTATATGAAGGTCAAACGGAGACGCAGAGGCGAACTCGCCAGGAATGATGTCAAATATTATCGCCGCGATGTTAGGTTGGGTTAGGTTAGGTTATATTACGTTATTGATATATATAAAGGTCCCACGGAGACGTAGATGCCAACTGGCCAGGAATGATGTCAAATATTACCGCCGAGATGTTAGGTTGGGTTAGGTTAGGTTATATTACGTTATTGATGTATATAAAGATCCCACGGTGACGTAGAGGCCAACTCGCCAGTAATGTTGTCAAATATTACCGCCGTGATGTTAGGTTGGGTTAGGTTATGTTATATTACGTTATTGATGTATATAAAGGTCCGACGGAGACGTAGAGGCCAACTCGCCAGGATTGTTGTCAAATATTACCGCCCAGATGATAGGTTGGGTTAGGTTACGTTATATTTCGTTATTGATGTATATGAAGGTCAAACGGAGACGTAGAGGCCAACTCGCCAGGAATGATGTCAACTATTACCGCCGAGATGTTAGGTTGGGTTAGGTTATGTTATGTTAAGTTATTGATGTATATAAAGGTCCGACGGAGACGTATAGGCCGACTCGCTAGGAATGGTGCAAAATATTACCGCCGAGATGTTAGGTTGGGTTAGGTTAGGTTATATTACGTTATTGATGTATATAAAGGTCCCACGGAGACGTAGTAGCCAACAAGACAGGAATGTGGTCAAATATTACCGCCGAGATGTTAGGCTGGGTTAGGTTAGGTTATATTACGTTATTGATGTAAATAAAGATCCCACGGAGACGGAGAAGCCAACTCGCCAGGAATGTTGTCAAATATTACCCCGGAGATGTTAGGTTGGGTTAGGTTAGGTTATATTACGTTATTGATGTATATAAAGATCCCACGGTGACGTAGAGGCCAACTCGCCAGTAATGTTGTCAAATATTACCGCCGTGATGTTAGGTTGGGTTAGGTTATGTTATATTACGTTATTGATGTATATAAAGGTCCGACGGAGACGTAGAGGCCTACTCGCCAGGATTGTTGTCAAATATTACCGCCCAGATGATAGGTTGGGTTAGGTTACGTTATATTACGTTATTGATGTATATGAAGGTCAAACGGAGACGTAGAGGCCAACTCGCCAGGAATGATGTCAACTATTACCGCCGAGATGTTAGGTTGGGTTAGGTTATGTTATGTTAAGTTATTGATGTATATAAAGGTCCGACGGAGACGTATAGGCCGACTCGCTAGGAATGGTGCAAAATATTACCGCCGATATGTTAGGTTGGGTTAGGTTAGGTTATATTACGTTATTGATGTATATAAAGGTCCCACGGAGACGTAGAGGCCAACAAGCCAGGAATGTGGTCAAATATTACCGCTGAGATGTTAGGTTGGGTTAGGTTAGGTTATATTACGTTATTGATGTATATGAAGGTCAAACGGAGACGCAGAGGCGAACTCGCCAGGAATGATGTCAAATATTATCGCCGAGATGTTAGGTTGGGTTAGGTTAGGTTATATTACGTTATTGATATATATAAAGGTCCCACGGAGACGTAGATGCCAACTGGCCAGGAATGATGTCAAATATTACCGCCGAGATGTTAGGTTGGGTTAGGTTAGGTTATATTACGTTATTGATGTATATAAAGATCCCACGGTGACGTAGAGGCCAACTCGCCAGTAATGTTGTCAAATATTACCGCCGTGATGTTAGGTTGGGTTAGGTTATGTTATATTACGTTATTGATGTATATAAAGGTCCGACGGAGACGTAGAGGCCAACTCGCCAGGATTGTTGTCAAATATTACCGCCCAGATGATAGGTTGGGTTAGGTTACGTTATATTGCGTTATTGATGTATATGAAGGTCAAACGGAGACGTAGAGGCCAACTCGCCAGGAATGATGTCAACTATTACCGCCGAGATGTTAGGTTGGGTTAGGTTATGTTATGTTAAGTTATTGATGTATATAAAGGTCCGACGGAGACGTATAGGCCGACTCGCTAGGAATGGTGCAAAATATTACCGCCGAGATGTTAGGTTGGGTTAGGTTAGGTTATATTACGTTATTGATGTATATAAAGGTCCCACGGAGACGTAGTAGCCAACAAGACAGGAATGTGGTCAAATATTACCGCCGAGATGTTAGGCTGGGTTAGGTTAGGTTATATTACGTTATTGATGTAAATAAAGATCCCACGGAGACGGAGAAGCCAACTCGCCAGGAATGTTGTCAAATATTACCCCGGAGATGTTAGGTTGGGTTAGGTTATGTTATATTACGTTATTGATGTATATAAAGGTCCGGCGGAGACGTAGAGGCCAACAAGCCAGGAATGTGGTCAAATATTACCGCTGAGATGTTAGGTTGGGTTAGGTTAGGTTATATTACGTTATTGATGTATATGAAGGTCAAACGGAGACGCAGAGGCGAACTCGCCAGGAATGTTGTCAAATATTACCGCCGAGATGATAGGTTGGGTTAGGTTAGGTTATATTACGTTATTGATGTATATGAAGGTCAAACATATACGTAGAGGCCAAATTCGCCAGGTATGTTGTCGAATATTACCGCCGAGGTGATAGGTTGGGTTAGGTTAGGTTATATTACGTTATTGATGTATATAAAGGTCCCACGGAGACGTAGAGGCCAACTCGCCAGGAATGTGGTCAAATATTACCGCCGAGATGTTGGGTTGGGTTAGGTTAGGTTATATTACGTTATTGATGTATATAAAGATCCCACGGTGACGTAGAGGCCAACTCGCCAGTAATGTTGTCAAATATTACCGCCGTGATGTTAGGTTGGGTTAGGTTATGTTATATTACGTTATTGATGTATATAAAGGTCCGACGGAGACGTAGAGGCCAACTCGCCAGGATTGTTGTTAAATATTACCGCCCAGATGATAGGTTGGGTTAGGTTACGTTATATTACGTTATTGATGTATATGAAGGTCAAACGGAGACGTAGAGGCCAACTCGCCAGGAATGATGTCAACTATTACCGCCGAGATGTTAGGTTGGGTTAGGTTATGTTATGTTAAGTTATAGATGTATATAAAGGTCCGACGGAGACGTATAGGCCGACTCGCCCGGAATGGTGTTAAATATTACCGCCGAGATGTTAGGTTGGGTTAGGTTAGGTTATATTACGTTATTGATGGACATAAAGCTCCCACGGAGACGTAGTGGCCAACAAGACAGGAGTGTGGTCAAATATTACCGCCGAGATGTTAGGTTGGGTTAGGTTAGGTTATATTACGTTATTGATGTACATAAAGCTCCCACGGAGACGTAGTGGCCAACAAGACAGGAATGTGGTCAAATATTACCGCCGAGATGATAGGTTGGATTAGGTTACGTTGTATTACGTTATTAATGTATATGAAGGTCAAACGGAGACGTAGAGGCCAACTCGCCAGGAATGATGTCAAATATTACCGCCGAGATGTTAGGTTGGGTTAGGTTAGGTTATATTACGTTATTGATGTATATGAAGGTCACACGGAGACGTAGAGGCCAACAAGACAGGAATGTGATCAAATATTACCGCCGAGATGTAAGGTTGGGTTAGGTTAGGTTATATTACGTTATTGATGTAAATAAAGGTCCCACGGAGACGGAGAAGCCAACTCGCCAGGAATGTTGTCAAATATTACCGCCGAGATGATAGGTTGGGTTAGGTTAGGTTATATTACGTTATTGATGTATATGAAGGTCAAACATATACGTAGAGGCCAAATTCGACAGGTATGTTGTCGAATATTACCGCCGAGGTGATAGGTTGGGTTAGGTTAGGTTATACTACGTTATTGATGTATATGAAGGTCAAACATAGACGTAGAGGACAAATTCGCCAGGTATGTTGTCGAATATTACCGCCGAGGTGATAGGTTGGGTTAGGTTATGTTATATTACGTTATTGATGTATATAAAGGTCCGGCGGAGACGTAGAGGCCAACAAGACAGGAATGTGGTCAAATATCACCGCCGAGATGTTAGGTTGGGTTAGGTTAGGTTATATTACGTTATTGATGTATATGAAGGTCCGACGGAGACGTAGAGGCCAACTCGCCAGGAATGTTGTCAAATATTACCGCCCAGATGAGAGGTTGGGTTAGGTTACGTTATATTACGTTATTGATGTATATGAAAGTCAAACGGAGACGTAGAGGCCAACTCGCCAGGAATGATGTCAAATATTACCGCCGAGATTTTAGATTGGGTTAGGATAGGTTATATTACGTTATTGATGTATATAAAGGTCCGGCGGAGACGTAGAGGCCAACAAGCCAGGAATGTGGTCAAATATTACCGCTGAGATGTTAGGTTGGGTTAGGTTAGGTTATATTACGTTATTGATGTATATGAAGGTCAAACGGAGACGCAGAGGCGAACTCGCCAGGAATGATGTCAAATATTATCGCCGAGATGTTAGGTTGGGTTAGGTTAGGTTATATTACGTTATTGATATATATAAAGGTCCCACGGAGACGTAGATGCCAACTGGCCAGGAATGATGTCAAATATTACCGCCGAGATGTTAGGTTGGGTTAGGTTAGGTTATATTACGTTATTGATGTATATAAAGATCCCACGGTGACGTAGAGGCCAACTCGCCAGTAATGTTGTCAAATATTACCGCCGTGATGTTAGGTTGGGTTAGGTTATGTTATATTACGTTATTGATGTATATAAAGGTCCGACGGAGACGTAGAGGCCAACTCGCCAGGATTGTTGTCAAATATTACCGCCCAGATGATAGGTTGGGTTAGGTTACGTTATATTACGTTATTGATGTATATGAAGGTCAAACATATACGTAGAGGCCAAATTCGCCAGGTATGTTGTCGAATATTACCGCCGAGGTGATAGGTTGGGTTAGGTTAGGTTATACTACGTTATTGATGTATATGAAGGTCAAACATAGACGTAGAGGACAAATTCGCCAGGTATGTTGTCGAATATTACCGCCGAGGTGATAGGTTGGGTTAGGTTATGTTATATTACGTTATTGATGTATATAAAGGTCCGGCGGAGACGTAGAGGCCAACAAGACAGGAATGTGGTCAAATATCACCGCCGAGATGTTAGGTTGGGTTAGGTTAGGTTATATTACGTTATTGATGTATATGAAGGTCCGACGGAGACGTAGAGGCCAACTCGCCAGGAATGTTGTCAAATATTACCGCCCAGATGAGAGGTTGGGTTAGGTTACGTTATATTACGTTATTGATGTATATGAAAGTCAAACGGAGACGTAGAGGCCAACTCGCCAGGAATTATGTCAAATATTACCGCCGAGATGTTAGGTTGGGTTAGGTTAGGTTATATTACGTTATTGATATATATAAAGGTCCCACGGAGACGTGGAGGCCAACTCGGCAGGAGTGATGTCAAATATCACCGCCGAGATGTTAGGTTGGGTTAGGTTAGGTAATATTAGGTTATGACGTATATGAAGGTCCCACGGAGACGGAGAAGCCAACTCGCCAGGAATGTTGTCAAATATTACCGCCGAGATGATAGGTTCGGTTAGGTTAGGTTATATTACGTTATTGATGTATATGAAGGACAAACATAGACGTAGAGGCCAAATTCGCCAGGTATGTTGTCGAATATTACCGCCGAGATGATAGGTTGGGTTAGGTTAGGTTATATTACGTTATTGATGTATATAAAGGTCCCACGGAGACGTAGAGGCCAACAAGCCAGGAATGTGGTCAAATATTACCGCTGAGATGTTAGGTTGGGTTAGGTTAGGTTATATTACGTTATTGATGTATATGAAGGTCAAACGGAGACGCAGAGGCGAACTCGCCAGGAATGATGTGAAATATTACCGCCGAGATGTTAGGTTGGGTTAGGTTATGTTATGTTACGTTATTGATGTATATAAAGGTCCGACGGAGACGTATAGGCCGACTCGCTAGGAATGGTGCAAAATATTACCGCCGAGATGTTAGGTTGGGTTAGGTTAGGTTATATTACGTTATTGATGTATATAAAGGTCCCACGGAGACGTAGGGGCCAACAAGACAGGAATGTGGTCAAATAATACCGCCGAGATGTTAGGTTGGGTTAGGTTAGGTTACATTACGTTATTGATATATATAAAGGTCCCACGGAGACGTAGAGGTCAACTCGCCAGGCATGTTGTCGAATATTACCGCCGAGATGATAGGTTGGATTAGGTTAGGTTATATTACGTAATTAATGTATATAAAGGTCCCACGGGGACATAGAGGCCAACTCGCCAGGAATGTTGTCATATATTACCGCCGAGATGATAGGTTGGGTTAGGTTAGGTTATATTACGTTATTGATGTATATGAAGGTCAAACGGAGACGCAGAGGCGAACTCGCCAGGAATGATGTCAAATATTACCGCCGAGATGTTAGGTTGGGTTAGGTTAGGTTATATTACGTTATTGATATATATAAAGGTCCCACGGAGACATAGAGGCCAACTCGCCAGGAATGTTGTCAAATATTACCGCCGAGATGATAGGTTGGGTTAGGAAACGTTATATTAAGTTATTGATGTGCATGAAGGTCAAACGGAGACGTAGAGGCCAACTCGCCAGGAATGATGTCAAATATTACCGCCTAGATGTTAGGTTGGGTTAGGTTACGTTATATTACGTTATTGATGTATATGAAGGTCAAACGGAGACGTAGATGCCAACTGGCCAGGAATGATGTCAAATATTACCGCCGAGATGTTAGGTTGGGTTAGGTTAGGTTATATTACGTTATTGATGTATATGAAGGTCAAACGGAGACGTAGAGGCCAACTCGCCAGGAATGATGTCAAATATTACCGCCGAGACGTTAGGTTGGTTTAGGTTAGGTTATATTACGTTATAGATGTATATAAAGGTCCCACGGAGACGGAGAAGCCAACTCGCCAGGAATGTTGTGAAATATTACCCCGGAGATGTTAGGTTGGGTTAGGTTATGTTATATTACGTTATTGCTGTATATGAAGGTCAAACGGAGACGTAGAGACCAACTCGCCAGGAATGATGTCAAATATTACCGCCGAGATGTTAGGTTGGGTTAGGTTAGGTTATATTACGTTATTGATGTATATGAAGGTCAAACGGAGACGCAGGGGCGAACTCGGCAGGAATGATGTCAAATATCACCGCCGAGATGTTAGATTGGGTTAGGTTAGGTTATATTACGTTATTGATGTATATAAAGGTCCCACGGAGACGTAGTGGCCAACAAGACAGGAATGTGGTCAAATATTACCGCCGAGATGTTAGGTTGGGTTAGGTTAGGTTATATTACGTTATTGATGTATATAAAGATCCCACGGAGACGGAGAAGCCAACTCGCCAGGAATGTTGTCAAATATTACCCCGGAGATGTTAGGTTGGGTTAGGTTATGTTATATTACGTTATTGATGTATATAAAGGTCCGGCGTAGACGTAGAGGCCAACAAGACAGGAATGTGGTCAAATATCACCGCCGAGATGTTAGGCTGGGTTAGGTTAGGTTATATTACGTTATTGATGTATATAAAGGTCCCACGGGGACATAGAGGCCAACTCGCCAGGAATGTTGTCAAATATTACCGCCGAGATGATAGGTTGGGTTAGGTTACGTTATATTAAGTTATTGATGTATATGAAGGACAAACGGGGACGTAGAGGCCAACTCGCCAGGAATTATGTCAAATATTACCGCCGAGATGTTAGGTTGGGTTAGGTTAGGTTATATTACGTTATTGATGTATATGAAGGTCAAACGGAGACGCAGAGGCGAACTCGCCAGGAATGATGTCAAATATTACCGCCGAGATGATAGGTTGGGTTAGGTTAGGTTATATTACGTTATTGATATATATAAAGGTCCCACGGAGACGTAGAGGCCAACACGCCAGGAATGATGTCAAATATTACCGCTGAGATGTTAGGTTGGGTTAGGTTAGGTTATATTACGTTATTGATGTATGTGAAGGTCAAACGGAGACGCAGAGGCGAACTAGGCAGGAATGATGTCGAATATTACCGCCGAGATGTTAGGTTGGGTTAGGTTAGGTTATATTACGTTATTGATATATATAAAGGTCCCACGGAGACGTGGAGGCCAACTCGGCAGGAGTGATGTCAAATATCACCGCCGAGATGTTAGGTTGGGTTAGGTTAGGTAATATTAGGTTATGACGTATATGAAGGTCCCACGGAAACGGAGAAGCCAACTCGCCAGGAATGTTGTCAAATATTACCGCCGAGATGATAGGTTCGGTTAGGTTAGGTTATATTACGTTATTGATGTATATGAAGGACAAACATAGACGTAGAGGCCAAATTCGCCAGGTATGTTGTCGAATATTACCGCCGAGATGATAGGTTGGGTTAGGTTAGGTTATATTACGTTATTGATGTATATAAAGGTCCCACGGAGACGTAGAGGCCAACAAGCCAGGAATGTTGCCAAATATTACCGCCGAGATGTTAGGTTGGGTTAGGTTACGTTATATTACGTTATTGATGTATACGGGGGTTACACGGAGACGTTTAGGCCGACTGGCCAGGAAGGGTGTTAAATATTACCGCCGAGATGTTAGGTTGGGTTAGGTTAGGTTATATTACGTTATTGATATATATAAAGGTCCCACGGAGACATAGAGGCCAACTCGCCAGGAATGATGTCAAATATTACCGCCGAGATGTTAGGTTGGGTTAGGTTAGGTTATATTACGTTATTGATGTATATGAAGGTCAAACGGAGACGCAGAGGCCAACTCGCCAGGAATGATGTCAAATATTACCGCCGAGATGTTAGGTTGGGTTAGGTCAGGTTATATTACGTTATTGATATATATAAAGGTCCCACGGAGACATAGAGGCCAACTCGCCAGGAATGTTGTCAAATATTACCGCCGAGATGATAGGTTGGGTTAGGTTAGGTTATATTACGTTATTGATGTATATGAAGGTCAAACGGAGACGCAGAGGCGAACTCGCCAGGAATGATGTCAAATATTACCGCCGAGATGTTAGGTTGGGTTAGGTTAGGTTATATTACGTTATTGATATATATAAAGGTCCCACGGAGACGTAGTGGCCAACAAGACAGGAATGTGGTCAAATATTACCGCCGAGATGTTAGGTTGGGTTAGGTTAGGTTATATTACGTTATTGATGTATATAAAGATCCCACGGAGACGGAGAAGCCAACTCGCCAGGAATGTTGTCAAATATTACCCCGGAGATGTTAGGTTGGGTTAGGTTATGTTATATTACGTTATTGATGTATATGAAGGTCAAACGGAGACGTAGAGGCCAACTCGCCAGGAATGATGTGAAATATTACCGCCGAGATGTTAGGTTGGGTTAGGTTATGTTATGTTACGTTATTGATGTATATAAAGGTCCGACGGAGACGTATAGGCCGACTCGCTAGGAATGGTGCAAAATATTACCGCCGAGATGTTAGGTTGGGTTAGGTTAGGTTATATTACGTTATTGATGTATATAAAGGTCCCACGGAGACGTAGGGGCCAACAAGACAGGAATGTGGTCAAATAATACCGCCGAGATGTTAGGTTGGGTTAGGTTAGGTTACATTACGTTATTGATATATATAAAGGTCCCACGGAGACGTAGAGGTCAACTCGCCAGGCATGTTGTCGAATATTACCGCCGAGATGATAGGTTGGATTAGGTTAGGTTATATTACGTAATTAATGTATATAAAGGTCCCACGGGGACATAGAGGCCAACTCGCCAGGAATGTTGTCATATATTACCGCCGAGATGATAGGTTGGGTTAGGTTAGGTTATATTACGTTATTGATGTATATGAAGGTCAAACGGAGACGCAGAGGCGAACTCGCCAGGAATGATGTCAAATATTACCGCCGAGATGTTAGGTTGGGTTAGGTTAGGTTATATTACGTTATTGATATATATAAAGGTCCCACGGAGACATAGAGGCCAACTCGCCAGGAATGTTGTCAAATATTACCGCCGAGATGATAGGTTGGGTTAGGAAACGTTATATTAAGTTATTGATGTGCATGAAGGTCCCACGGAGACGGAGAAGCCAACTCGCCAGGAATGTTGTGAAATATTACCCCGGAGATGTTAGGTTGGGTTAGGTTATGTTATATTACGTTATTGCTGTATATGAAGGTCAAACGGAGACGTAGAGACCAACTCGCCAGGAATGATGTCAAATATTACCGCCGAGATGTTAGGTTGGGTTAGATTAGGTTATATTACGTTATTGATGTATATGAAGGTCAAACGGAGACGCAGGGGCGAACTCGGCAGGAATGATGTCAAATATCACCGCCGAGATGTTAGATTGGGTTAGGTTAGGTTATATTACGTTATTGATGTATATAAAGGTCCCACGGAGACGTAGTGGCCAACAAGACAGGAATGTGGTCAAATATTACCGCCGAGATGTTAGGTTGGGTTAGGTTAGGTTATATTACGTTATTGATGTATATAAAGATCCCACGGAGACGGAGAAGCCAACTCGCCAGGAATGTTGTCAAATATTACCCCGGAGATGTTAGGTTGGGTTAGGTTATGTTATATTACGTTATTGATGTATATAAAGGTCCGGCGTAGACGTAGAGGCCAACAAGACAGGAATGTGGTCAAATATCACCGCCGAGATGTTAGGCTGGGTTAGGTTAGGTTATATTACGTTATTGATGTATATAAAGGTCCCACGGGGACATAGAGGCCAACTCGCCAGGAATGTTGTCAAATATTACCGCCGAGATGATAGGTTGGGTTAGGTTACGTTATATTAAGTTATTGATGTATATGAAGGACAAACGGGGACGTAGAGGCCAACTCGCCAGGAATTATGTCAAATATTACCGCCGAGATGTTAGGTTGGGTTAGGTTAGGTTATATTACGTTATTGATGTATATGAAGGTCAAACGGAGACGCAGAGGCGAACTCGCCAGGAATGATGTCAAATATTACCGCCGAGATGATAGGTTGGGTTAGGTTAGGTTATATTACGTTATTGATATATATAAAGGTCCCACGGAGACGTAGAGGCCAACACGCCAGGAATGATGTCAAATATTACCGCTGAGATGTTAGGTTGGGTTAGGTTAGGTTATATTACGTTATTGATGTATGTGAAGGTCAAACGGAGACGCAGAGGCGAACTAGGCAGGAATGATGTCGAATATTACCGCCGAGATGTTAGGTTGGGTTAGGTTAGGTTATATTACGTTATTGATATATATAAAGGTCCCACGGAGACGTGGAGGCCAACTCGGCAGGAGTGATGTCAAATATCACCGCCGAGATGTTAGGTTGGGTTAGGTTAGGTAATATTAGGTTATGACGTATATGAAGGTCCCACGGAAACGGAGAAGCCAACTCGCCAGGAATGTTGTCAAATATTACCGCCGAGATGATAGGTTCGGTTAGGTTAGGTTATATTACGTTATTGATGTATATGAAGGACAAACATAGACGTAGAGGCCAAATTCGCCAGGTATGTTGTCGAATATTACCGCCGAGATGATAGGTTGGGTTAGGTTAGGTTATATTACGTTATTGATGTATATAAAGGTCCCACGGAGACGTAGAGGCCAACAAGCCAGGAATGTTGCCAAATATTACCGCCGAGATGTTAGGTTGGGTTAGGTTACGTTATATTACGTTATTGATGTATACGGGGGTTACACGGAGACGTTTAGGCCGACTGGCCAGGAATGGTGTTAAATATTACCGCCGAGATGTTAGGTTGGGTTAGGTTAGGTTATATTACGTTATTGATATATATAAAGGTCCCACGGAGACATAGAGGCCAACTCGCCAGGAATGATGTCAAATATTACCGCCGAGATGTTAGGTTGGGTTAGGTTAGGTTATATTACGTTATTGATGTATATGAAGGTCAAACGGAGACGCAGAGGCCAACTCGCCAGGAATGATGTCAAATATTACCGCCGAGATGTTAGGTTGGGTTAGGTCAGGTTATATTACGTTATTGATATATATAAAGGTCCCACGGAGACATAGAGGCCAACTCGCCAGGAATGTTGTCAAATATTACCGCCGAGATGATAGGTTGGGTTAGCAAACGTTATATTACGTTATTGATGTATATGAAGGTCAAACGGAGACGTAGAGGCCAACTCGCCAGGAATGATGTCAAATATTACC
The DNA here is from genome assembly GCA_963969225.1 of Xylocopa violacea. Classification (NCBI taxonomy): domain Eukaryota; kingdom Metazoa; phylum Arthropoda; class Insecta; order Hymenoptera; family Apidae; genus Xylocopa; species Xylocopa violacea. The sequence continues at coordinate 7,767,075 of CAXAJV010000016.1, read as the reverse complement.
GCCGAGATGTTAGGTTGGGTTAGGTTACGTTATATTACGTTATTGATGTATATGAAGGTCAAACGGAGACGTAGATGCCAACTGGCCAGGAATTATGTCAAATATTACCGCCGAGATGTTAGGTTGGGTTAGGTTAGGTTATATTACGTTATTGATGTATATGAAGGCCAAACGGAGACGTAGAGGACAACTCGCCAGGAATGATGTCAAATATTACCGCCGAGATGTTAGGTTGGTTTAGGTTAGGTTATATTACGTTATAGATGTATATAACGGTCCCACGGAGACGGAGAAGCCAACTCGCCAGGAATGATGTCAAATATTACCGCCGAGATGTTAGGTTGAGTTAGGTTAGGTTATATTACGTTATTGATATATATAAAGGTCCCACGGAGACATAGAGGCCAACTCGCCAGGAATGTTGTCAAATATTACCGCCGAGATGATAGGTTGGGTTAGCAAACGTTATATTACGTTATTGATGTATATGAAGGTCAAACGGAGACGTAGAGGCCAACTCGCCAGGAATGATGTCAAATATTACCGCCGAGATGTTAGGTTGGGTTAGGTTACGTTATATTACGTTATTGATGTATATGAAGGTCAAACGGAGACGTAGATGCCAACTGGCCAGGAATGATGTCAAATATTACCGCCGAGATGTTAGGTTGGGTTAGGTTAGGTTATATTACGTTATTGATGTATATAAGGATCCCACGGATACGGAGAAGCCAACTCGCCAGGAATGTTGTCAAATATTACCCCGGAGATGTTAGGTTGGGTTAGGTTATGTTATATTACGTTATTGATGTATATAAAGGTCCGACGGAGACGGAGAAGCCAACTCGCCAGGAATGTTGTGAAATGTTACCCCGGAGATGTTAGGTTGGGTTAGGTTATGTTATATTACGTTATTGCTGTATATGAAGGTCAAACGGAGACGTAGAGACCAACTCGCCAGGAATGATGTCAAATATTACCGCCGAGATGTTAGGTTGGGTTAGGTTAGGTTATATTACGTTATTGATGTATATGAAGGTCAAACGGAGACGCAGGGGCGAACTCGGCAGGAATGATGTCAAATATCACCGCCGAGATGTTAGATTGGGTTAGGTTAGGTTATATTACGTTATTGATGTATATAAAGGTCCCACGGAGACGTAGTGGCCAACAAGACAGGAATGTGGTCAAATATTACCGCCGAGATGTTAGGTTGGGTTAGGTTAGGTTATATTACGTTATTGATGTATATAAAGATCCCACGGAGACGGAGAAGCCAACTCGCCAGGAATGTTGTCAAATATTACCCCGGAGATGTTAGGTTGGGTTAGGTTATGTTATATTACGTTATTGATGTATATAAAGGTCCGGCGTAGACGTAGAGGCCAACAAGACAGGAATGTGGTCAAATATCACCGCCGAGATGTTAGGCTGGGTTAGGTTAGGTTATATTACGTTATTGATGTATATAAAGGTCCCACGGGGACATAGAGGCCAACTCGCCAGGAATGTTGTCAAATATTACCGCCGAGATGATAGGTTGGGTTAGGTTACGTTATATTAAGTTATTGATGTATATGAAGGTCAAACGGAGACGTAGAGGCCAACTCGCCAGGAATTATGTCAAATATTACCGCCGAGATGTTAGGTTGGGTTAGGTTAGGTTATATTACGTTATTGATGTATATGAAGGTCAAACGGAGACGCAGAGGCGAACTCGCCAGGAATGATGTCAAATATTACCGCCGAGATGATAGGTTGGGTTAGGTTAGGTTATATTACGTTATTGATATATATAAAGGTCCCACGGAGACGTAGAGGCCAACACGCCAGGAATGATGTCAAATATTACCGCTGAGATGTTAGGTTGGGTTAGGTTAGGTTATATTACGTTATTGATGTATGTGAAGGTCAAACGGAGACGCAGAGGCGAACTAGGCAGGAATGATGTCGAATATTACCGCCGAGATGTTAGGTTGGGTTAGGTTAGGTTATATTACGTTATTGATATATATAAAGGTCCCACGGAGACGTGGAGGCCAACTCGGCAAGAGTGATGTCAAATATCACCGCCGAGATGTTAGGTTGGGTTAGGTTAGGTAATATTAGGTTATGACGTATATGAAGGTCCCACGGAAACGGAGAAGCCAACTCGCCAGGAATGTTGTCAAATATTACCGCCGAGATGATAGGTTCGGTTAGGTTAGGTTATATTACGTTATTGATGTATATGAAGGACAAACATAGACGTAGAGGCCAAATTCGCCAGGTATGTTGTCGAATATTACCGCCGAGATGATAGGTTGGGTTAGGTTAGGTTATATTACGTTATTGATGTATATAAAGGTCCCACGGAGACGCAGAGGCGAACTCGCCAGGAATGATGTCAAATATTACCGCCGAGATGATAGGTTGGGTTAGGTTAGGTTATATTACGTTATTGATATATATAAAGGTCCCACGGAGACGTAGAGGCCAACACGCCAGGAATGATGTCAAATATTACCGCCGAGATGTTAGGTTGGGTTAGGTCAGGTTATATTACGTTATTGATATATATAAAGGTCCCACGGAGACATAGAGGCCAACTCGCCAGGAATGTTGTCAAATATTACCGCCGAGATGATAGGTTGGGTTAGCAAACGTTATATTACGTTATTGATGTATATGAAGGTCAAACGGAGACGTAGAGGCCAACTCGCCAGGAATGATGTCAAATATTACCGCCGAGATGTTAGGTTGGGTTAGGTTACGTTATATTACGTTATTGATGTATATGAAGGTCAAACGGAGACGCAGGGGCGAACTCGGCAGGAATGATGTCAAATATCACCGCCGAGATGTTAGATTGGGTTAGGTTAGGTTATATTACGTTATTGATGTATGTGAAGGTCAAACGGAGACGCAGAGGCGAAATAGGCAGGAATGATGTCGAATATTACCGCCGAGATGTTAGGTTGGGTTAGGTTAGGTTATATTACGTTATTGATATATATAAAGGTCCCACGGAGACATAGAGGCCAACTCGCCAGGAATGATGTCAAATATTACCGCCGAGATGTTAGGTTGGGTTAGGTTATGTTATATTACGTTATTGATGTATATAAAGGTCCGGCGTAGACGTAGAGGCCAACAAGACAGGAATGTGGTCAAATATCACCGCCGAGATGTTAGGCTGGGTTAGGTTAGGTTATATTACGTTATTGATGTATATAAAGGTCCCACGGGGACATAGAGGCCAACTCGCCAGGAATGTTGTCAAATATTACCGCCGAGATGATAGGTTGGGTTAGGTTACGTTATATTAAGTTATTGATGTATATGAAGGTCAAACGGAGACGTAGAGGCCAACTCGCCAGGAATTATGTCAAATATTACCGCCGAGATGTTAGGTTGGGTTAGGTTAGGTTATATTACGTTATTGATGTATATGAAGGTCAAACGGAGACGCAGAGGCGAACTCGCCAGGAATGATGTCAAATATTACCGCCGAGATGATAGGTTGGGTTAGGTTAGGTTATATTACGTTATTGATATATATAAAGGTCCCACGGAGACGTAGAGGCCAACACGCCAGGAATGATGTCAAATATTACCGCTGAGATGTTAGGTTGGGTTAGGTTAGGTTATATTACGTTATTGATGTATGTGAAGGTCAAACGGAGACGCAGAGGCGAAATAGGCAGGAATGATGTCGAATATTACCGCCGAGATGTTAGGTTGGGTTAGGTTAGGTTATATTACGTTATTGATATATATAAAGGTCCCACGGAGACGTGGAGGCCAACTCGGCAAGAGTGATGTCAAATATCACCGCCGAGATGTTAGGTTGGGTTAGGTTAGGTAATATTAGGTTATGACGTATATGAAGGTCCCACGGAAACGGAGAAGCCAACTCGCCAGGAATGTTGTCAAATATTACCGCCGAGATGATAGGTTCGGTTAGGTTAGGTTATATTACGTTATTGATGTATATGAAGGACAAACATAGACGTAGAGGCCAAATTCGCCAGGTATGTTGTCGAATATTACCGCCGAGATGATAGGTTGGGTTAGGTTAGGTTATATTACGTTATTGATGTATATAAAGGTCCCACGGAGACGTAGAGGCCAACAAGCCAGGAATGTTGCCAAATATTACCGCCGAGATGTTAGGTTGGGTTAGGTTACGTTATATTACGTTATTGATGTATACGGGGGTTACACGGAGACGTTTAGTCCGACTGGCCAGGAATGGTGTTAAATATTACCGCCGAGATGTTAGGTTGGGTTAGGTTAGGTTATATTACGTTATTGATATATATAAAGGTCCCACGGAGACATAGAGGCCAACTCGCCAGGAATGATGTCAAATATTACCGCCGAGATGTTAGGTTGGGTTAGGTTAGGTTATATTACGTTATTGATGTATATGAAGGTCAAACGGAGACGCAGAGGCCAACTCGCCAGGAATGATGTCAAATATTACCGCCGAGATGTTAGGTTGGGTTAGGTCAGGTTATATTACGTTATTGATATATATAAAGGTCCCACGGAGACATAGAGGCCAACTCGCCAGGAATGTTGTCAAATATTACCGCCGAGATGATAGGTTGGGTTAGCAAACGTTATATTACGTTATTGATGTATATGAAGGTCAAACGGAGACGTAGAGGCCAACTCGCCAGCAATGATGTCAAATATTACCGCCGAGATGTTAGGTTGGGTTAGGTTACGTTATATTACGTTATTGATGTATATGAAGGTCAAACGGAGACGTAGATGCCAACTGGCCAGGAATTATGTCAAATATTACCGCCGAGATGTTAGGTTGGGTTAGGTTAGGTTATATTACGTTATTGATGTATATGAAGGCCAAACGGAGACGTAGAGGACAACTCGCCAGGAATGATGTCAAATATTACCGCCGAGATGTTAGGTTGGTTTAGGTTAGGTTATATTACGTTATAGATGTATATAACGGTCCCACGGAGACGGAGAAGCCAACTCGCCAGGAATGATGTCAAATATTACCGCCGAGATGTTAGGTTGAGTTAGGTTAGGTTATATTACGTTATTGATATATATAAAGGTCCCACGGAGACATAGAGGCCAACTCGCCAGGAATGTTGTCAAATATTACCGCCGAGATGATAGGTTGGGTTAGCAAACGTTATATTACGTTATTGATGTATATGAAGGTCAAACGGAGACGTAGAGGCCAACTCGCCAGGAATGATGTCAAATATTACCGCCGAGATGTTAGGTTGGGTTAGGTTACGTTATATTACGTTATTGATGTATATGAAGGTCAAACGGAGACGTAGATGCCAACTGGCCAGGAATGATGTCAAATATTACCGCCGAGATGTTAGGTTGGGTTAGGTTAGGTTATATTACGTTATTGATGTATATAAGGATCCCACGGATACGGAGAAGCCAACTCGCCAGGAATGTTGTCAAATATTACCCCGGAGATGTTAGGTTGGGTTAGGTTATGTTATATTACGTTATTGATGTATATAAAGGTCCGACGGAGACGTAGAGGCCAACAAGACAGGAATGGAGTTAAATATTACCGCCGAGATGTTAGGTTGGGTTAGGTTAGGTTATATTACGTTATTGATATATATAAAGGTCCCACGGAGACATAGAGGCCAACTCGCCAGGAATGATGTCAAATATTACCGCCGAGATGTTAGGTTGGGTTAGGTTAGGTTATATAACGTTATTGATGTATATGAAGGTCAAACGGAGACGCAGAGGCCAACTCGCCAGGAATGATGTCAAATATTACCGCCGAGATGTTAGGTTGGGTTAGGTCAGGTTATATTACGTTATTGATATATATAAAGGTCCCACGGAGACATAGAGGCCAACTCGCCAGGAATGTTGTCAAATATTACCGCCGAGATGATAGGTTGGGTTAGCAAACGTTATATTACGTTATTGATGTATATGAAGGTCAAACGGAGACGTAGAGGCCAACTCGCCAGGAATGATGTCAAATATTACCGCCGAGATGTTAGGTTGGGTTAGGTTACGTTATATTACGTTATTGATGTATATGAAGGTCAAACGGAGACGTAGATGCCAACTGGCCAGGAATGATGTCAAATATTACCGCCGAGATGTTAGGTTGGGTTAGGTTAGGTTATATTACGTTATTGATGTATATGAAGGCCAAACGGTGACGTAGAGGACAACTCGCCAGGAATGATGTCAAATATTACCGCCGAGATGTTAGGTTGGTTTAGGTTAGGTTATATTACGTTATAGATGTATATAAAGGTCCCACGGAGACGGAGAAGCCAACTCGCCAGGAATGATGTCAAATATTACCGCCGAGATGTTAGGTTGGGTTAGGTTAGGTTATATTACGTTATTGATATATATAAAGGTCCCACGGAGACATAGAGGCCAACTCGCCAGGAATGTTGTCAAATATTACCGCCGAGATGATAGGTTGGGTTAGCAAACGTTATATTACGTTATTGATGTATATGAAGGTCAAACGGAGACGTAGAGGCCAACTCGCCAGGAATGATGTCAAATATTACCGCCGAGATGTTAGGTTGGGTTAGGTTACGTTATATTACGTTATTGATGTATATGAAGGTCAAACGGAGACGTAGATGCCAACTGGCCAGGAATGATGTCAAATATTACCGCCGAGATGTTAGGTTGGGTTAGGTTAGGTTATATTACGTTATTGATGTATATAAAGATCCCACGGAGACGGAGAAGTCAACTCGCCAGGAATGTTGTCAAATATTACCCCGGAGATGTTAGGTTGGGTTAGGTTATGTTATATTTCGTTATTGATGTATATAAAGTTCCGACGGAGACGTAGAGGCCAACAAGACAGGAATGTGGTCAAATATCACCGCCGAGATGTTAGGTTGGGTTAGGTTAGGTTATATTACGTTATTGATGTATATGAAGGTCAAACGGAGACGCAGAGGCCAACTCGCCAGGAATGTTGTCAAATATTACCGCCGAGATGATAGGTTGGGTTAGGTTATGTTATATTACGCTATTGATGTATATAAAGGTCCGGCGTAGACGTAGAGGCCAACAAGACAGGAATGTGGTCAAATATCACCGCCGAGATGTTAGGCTGGGTTAGGTTAGGTTATATTACGTTATTGATGTATATAAAGGTCCCACGGGGACATAGAGGCCAACTCGCCAGGAATGTTGTCAAATATTACCGCCGAGATGATAGGTTGGGTTAGGTTACGTTATATTAAGTTATTGATGTATATGAAGGTCAAACGGAGACGTAGAGGCCAACTCGCCAGGAATTATGTCAAATATTACCGCCGAGATGTTAGGTTGGGTTAGGTTAGGTTATATTACGTTATTGATGTATATGAAGGTCAAACGGAGACGCAGAGGCGAACTCGCCAGGAATGATGTCAAATATTACCGCCGAGATGTTAGGTTGGGTTAGGTTAGGTTATATTACGTTATTGATATATATAAAGGTCCCACGGAGACATAGAGGCCAACTCGCCAGGAATGATGTCAAATATTACCGCCGAGATGTTAGGTTGGGTTAGGTTAGGTTATATAACGTTATTGATGTATATGAAGGTCAAACGGAGACGCAGAGGCCAACTCGCCAGGAATGATGTCAAATATTACCGCCGAGATGTTAGGTTGGGTTAGGTCAGGTTATATTACGTTATTGATATATATAAAGGTCCCACGGAGACATAGAGGCCAACTCGCCAGGAATGTTGTCAAATATTACCGCCGAGATGATAGGTTGGGTTAGCAAACGTTATATTACGTTATTGATGTATATGAAGGTCAAACGGAGACGTAGAGGCCAACTCGCCAGGAATGATGTCAAATATTACCGCCGAGATGTTAGGTTGGGTTAGGTTACGTTATATTACGTTATTGATGTATATGAAGGTCAAACGGAGACGTAGATGCCAACTGGCCAGGAATGATGTCAAATATTACCGCCGAGATGTTAGGTTGGGTTAGGTTAGGTTATATTACGTTATTGATGTATATGAAGGCCAAACGGTGACGTAGAGGACAACTCGCCAGGAATGATGTCAAATATTACCGCCGAGATGTTAGGTTGGTTTAGGTTAGGTTATATTACGTTATAGATGTATATAAAGGTCCCACGGAGACGGAGAAGCCAACTCGCCAGGAATGATGTCAAATATTACCGCCGAGATGTTAGGTTGGGTTAGGTTAGGTTATATTACGTTATTGATATATATAAAGGTCCCACGGAGACATAGAGGCCAACTCGCCAGGAATGTTGTCAAATATTACCGCCGAGATGATAGGTTGGGTTAGCAAACGTTATATTACGTTATTGATGTATATGAAGGTCAAACGGAGACGTAGAGGCCAACTCGCCAGGAATGATGTCAAATATTACCGCCGAGATGTTAGGTTGGGTTAGGTTACGTTATATTACGTTATTGATGTATATGAAGGTCAAACGGAGACGTAGATGCCAACTGGCCAGGAATGATGTCAAATATTACCGCCGAGATGTTAGGTTGGGTTAGGTTAGGTTATATTACGTTATTGATGTATATAAAGATCCCACGGAGACGGAGAAGTCAACTCGCCAGGAATGTTGTCAAATATTACCCCGGAGATGTTAGGTTGGGTTAGGTTATGTTATATTTCGTTATTGATGTATATAAAGTTCCGACGGAGACGTAGAGGCCAACAAGACAGGAATGTGGTCAAATATCACCGCCGAGATGTTAGGTTGGGTTAGGTTAGGTTATATTACGTTATTGATGTATATGAAGGTCAAACGGAGACGCAGAGGCCAACTCGCCAGGAATGTTGTCAAATATTACCGCCGAGATGATAGGTTGGGTTAGGTTATGTTATATTACGCTATTGATGTATATAAAGGTCCGGCGTAGACGTAGAGGCCAACAAGACAGGAATGTGGTCAAATATCACCGCCGAGATGTTAGGCTGGGTTAGGTTAGGTTATATTACGTTATTGATGTATATAAAGGTCCCACGGGGACATAGAGGCCAACTCGCCAGGAATGTTGTCAAATATTACCGCCGAGATGATAGGTTGGGTTAGGTTACGTTATATTAAGTTATTGATGTATATGAAGGTCAAACGGAGACGTAGAGGCCAACTCGCCAGGAATTATGTCAAATATTACCGCCGAGATGTTAGGTTGGGTTAGGTTAGGTTATATTACGTTATTGATGTATATGAAGGTCAAACGGAGACGCAGAGGCGAACTCGCCAGGAATGATGTCAAATATTACCGCCGAGATGATAGGTTGGGTTAGGTTAGGTTATATTACGTTATTGATATATATAAAGGTCCCACGGAGACGTAGAGGCCAACTCGCCAGGAATGATGTCAAATATTATCGCTGAGATGTTAGGTTGGGTTAGGTTAGGTTATATTACGTTATTGATGTATGTGAAGGTCAAACGGAGACGCAGAGGCGAACTAGGCAGGAATGATGTCGAATATTACCGCCGAGATGTTAGGTTGGGTTAGGTTAGGTTATATTACGTTATTGATATATATAAAGGTCCCACGGAGACGTGGAGGCCAACTCGGCAGGAGTGATGTCAAATATCACCGCCGAGATGTTAGGTTGGGTTAGGTTAGGTAATATTAGGTTATGACGTATATGAAGGTCCCACGGAGACGGAGAAGCCAACTCGCCAGGAATGTTGTCAAATATTACCGCCGAGATGATAGGTTCGGTTAGGTTAGGTTATATTACGTTATTGATGTATATGAAGGACAAACATAGACGTAGAGGCCAAATTCGCCAGGTATGTTGTCGAATATTACCGCCGAGATGATAGGTTGGGTTAGGTTAGGTTATATTACGTTATTGATGTATATAAAGGTCCCACGGAGACGTAGAGGCCAACTCGCCAGGAATGTTGTCAAATATTACCGCTGAGATGATAGGTTGGGTTAGGTTACGTTATATTACGTTATTGATGTATACGAGGGTTACACGGAGACGTATAGGCCGACTCGCCAGGAATGGTGTAAAATATTACCGCCGAGATGTTAGGTTGGGTTGGGTTAGGTTATATTACGTTATTGATGTATATAAAGGTCCCACGGAGACGTAGAGGCCAACAAGCCAGGAATGTTGCCAAATATTACCGCCGAGATGTTAGGTTGGGTTAGGTTACGTTATATTACGTTATTGATGTATACGGGGGTTACACGGAGACGTTTAGGCCGACTGGCCAGGAATGGTGTTAAATATTACCGCCGAGATGTTAGGTTGGGTTAGGTTAGGTTATATTACGTTATTGATATATATAAAGGTCCCACGGAGACATAGAGGCCACCTCGCCAGGAATGATGTCAAATATTACCGCCGAGATGTTAGGTTGGGTTAGGTTAGGTTATATTACGTTATTGATGTATATGAAGGTCAAACGGAAACGCAGAGGCCAACTCGCCAGGAATGATGTCAAATATTACCGCCGAGATGTTAGGTTGGGTTAGGTCAGGTTATATTACGTTATTGATATATATAAAGGTGCCACGGAGACATAGAGGCCAACTCGCCAGGAATGTTGTCAAATATTACCGCCGAGATGATAGGTTGGGTTAGCAAACGTTATATTACGTTATTGATGTATATGAAGGTCAAACGGAGACGTAGAGGCCAACTCGCCAGGAATGATGTCAAATATTACCGCCGAGATGTTAGGTTGGGTTAGGTTACGTTATATTACGTTATTGATGTATATGAAGGTCAAACGGAGACGTAGATGCCAACTGGCCAGGAATGATGTCAAATATTACCGCCGAGATGTTAGGTTGGGTTAGGTTAGGTTATATTACGTTATTGATGTATATGAAGGCCAAACGGAGACGTAGAGGACAACTCGCCAGGAATGATGTCAAATATTACCGCCGAGATGTTAGGTTGGTTTAGGTTAGGTTATATTACGTTATAGATGTATATAAAGGTCCCACGGAGACGGAGAAGCCAACTCGCCAGGAATGATGTCAAATATTACCGCCGAGATGTTAGGTTGGGTTAGGTTAGGTTATATTACGTTATTGATATATATAAAGGTCCCACGGAGACATAGAGGCCAACTCGCCAGGAATGTTGTCAAATATTACAGCCGAGATGATAGGTTGGGTTAGCAAACGTTATATTACGTTATTGATGTATATGAAGGTCAAACGGAGACGTAGAGGCCAACTCGCCAGGAATGATGTCAAATATTACCGCCGAGATGTTAGGTTGGGTTAGGTTACGTTATATTACGTTATTGATGTATATGAAGGTCAAACGGAGACGTAGATGCCAACTCGCCAGGAATGTTGTCAAATATTACCGCCGAGATGATAGGTTGGGTTAGCAAACGTTATATTACGTTATTGATGTATATGAAGGTCAAACGGAGACGTAGAGGCCAAGTCGCCAGGAATGATGTCAAATATTACCGCCGAGATGTTAGGTTGGGTTAGGTTACGTTATATTACGTTATTGATGTATATGAAGGTCAAACGGAGACGTAGATGCCAACTGGCCAGGAATGATGCCAAATATTACCGCCGAGATGTTAGGTTGGGTTAGGTTAGGTTATATTACGTTATTGATGTATATGAAGGCCAAACGGAGACGTAGAGGACAACTCGCCAGGAATGATGTCAAATATTACCGCCGAGATGTTAGGTTGGTTTAGGTTAGGTTATATTACGTTATAGATGTATATAACGGTCCCACGGAGACGGAGAAGCCAACTCGCCAGGACTGATGTCAAATATTACCGCCGAGATGTTAGGTTGAGTTAGGTTAGGTTATATTACGTTATTGATATATATAAAGGTCCCACGGAGACATAGAGGCCAACTCGCCAGGAATGTTGTCAAATATTACCGCCGAGATGATAGGTTGGGTTAGCAAACGTTATATTACGTTATTGATGTATATGAAGGTCAAACGGAGACGTAGAGGCCAACTCGCCAGGAATGATGTCAAATATTACCGCCGAGATGTTAGGTTGGGTTAGGTTAGGTTATATTACGTTATTGATGTATATGAAGGTCAAACGGAGACGTAGATGCCAACTGGCCAGGAATGATGTCAAATATTACCGCCGAGATGTTAGGTTGGGTTAGGTTAGGTTATATTACGTTATTGATGTATATAAAGATCCCACGGAGACGGAGAAGCCAACTCGCCAGGAATGTTGTCAAATATTACCCCGGAGATGTTAGGTTGGGTTAGGTTATGTTATATTACGTTATTGATGTATATAAAGGTCCGACGGAGACGTAGAGGCCAACAAGACAGGAATGGTGTTAAATATTACCGCCGAGATGTTAGGTTGGGTTAGGTTAGGTTATATTACGTTATTGATATATATAAAGGTCCCACGGAGACATAGAGGCCAACTCGCCAGGAATGATGTCAAATATTACCGCCGAGATGTTAGGTTGGGTTAGGTTAGGTTATATTACGTTATTGATGTATATGAAGGTCAAACGGAGACGCAGAGGCCAACTCGCCAGGAATGATGTCAAATATTACCGCCGAGATGTTAGGTTGGGTTAGGTCAGGTTATATTACGTTATTGATATATATAAAGGTCCCACGGAGACATAGAGGCCAACTCGCCAGGAATGTTGTCAAATATTACCGCCGAGACGATAGGTTGGGTTAGCAAACGTTATATTACGTTATTGATGTATATGAAGGTCAAACGGAGACGTAGAGGCCAACTCGCCAGGAATGATGTCAAATATTACCGCCGAGATGTTAGGTTGGGTTAGGTTACGTTATATTACGTTATTGATGTATATGAAGGTCAAACGGAGACGTAGATGCCAACTGGCCAGGAATGATGTCAAATATTACCGCCGAGATGTTAGGTTGGGTTAGGTTAGGTTATATTACGTTATTGATGTATATGAAGGTCAAACGGAGACGTAGATGCCAACTGGCCAGGAATGATGTCAAATATTACCGCCGAGATGTTAGGTTGGGTTAGGTTAGGTTATATTACGTTATTGATGTATATAAAGATCCCACGGAGACGGAGAAGCCAACTCGCCAGGAATGTTGTCAAATATTACCCCGGAGATGTTAGGTTGGGTTAGGTTATGTTATATTACGTTATTGATGTATATAAAGGTCCGACGGAGACGTAGAGGCCAACAAGACAGGAATGGTGTTAAATATTACCGCCGAGATGTTAGGTTGGGTTAGGTTAGGTTATATTACGTTATTGATATATATAAAGGTCCCACGGAGACATAGAGGCCAACTCGCCAGGAATGATGTCAAATATTACCGCCGAGATGTTAGGTTGGGTTAGGTTAGGTTATATTACGTTATTGATGTATATGAAGGTCAAACGGAGACGCAGAGGCCAACTCGCCAGGAATGATGTCAAATATTACCGCCGAGATGTTAGGTTGGGTTAGGTCAGGTTATATTACGTTATTGATATATATAAAGGTCCCACGGAGACATAGAGGCCAACTCGCCAGGAATGTTGTCAAATATTACCGCCGAGACGATAGGTTGGGTTAGCAAACGTTATATTACGTTATTGATGTATATGAAGGTCAAACGGAGACGTAGAGGCCAACTCGCCAGGAATGATGTCAAATATTACCGCCGAGATGTTAGGTTGGGTTAGGTTACGTTATATTACGTTATTGATGTATATGAAGGTCAAACGGAGACGTAGATGCCAACTGGCCAGGAATGATGTCAAATATTACCGCCGAGATGTTAGGTTGGGTTAGGTTAGGTTATATTACGTTATTGATGTATATGAAGGCCAAACGGTGACGTAGAGGACAACTCGCCAGGAATGATGTCAAATATTACCGCCGAGATGTTAGGTTGGTTTAGGTTAGGTTATATTACGTTATAGATGTATATAAAGGTCCCACGGAGACGGAGAAGCCAACTCGCCAGGAATGATGTCAAATATTACCGCCGAGATGTTAGGTTGGGTTAGGTTACGTTATATTACGTTATTGATATATATAAAGGTCCCACGGAGACATAGAGGCCAACTCGCCAGGAATGTTGTCAAATATTACCGCCGAGATGATAGGTTGGGTTAGCAAACGTTATATTACGTTATTGATGTATATGAAGGTCAAACGGAGACGTAGAGGCCAACTCGCCAGGAATGATGTCAAATATTACCGCCGAGATGTTAGGTTGGGTTATGTTAGGTTATATTACGTTATTGATGTATATGAAGGTCAAACGGAGACGTAGATGCCAACTGGCCAGGAATGATGTCAAATATTACCGCCGAGATGTTAGGATGGGTTAGGTTAGGTTATATTACGTTATTGATGTATATAAAGATCCCACGGAGACGGAGAAGCCAACTCGCCAGGAATGTTGTCAAATATTACACCGGAGAGGTTAAGTTGGGTTAGGTTATGTTATATTTCGTTATTGATGTATATAAAGGTCCGACGGAGACGTAGAGGCCAACAAGACAGGAATGTGGTCAAATATCACCGCCGAGATGTTAGGTTGGGTTAGGTTAGGTTATATTACGTTATTGATGTATATGAAGGTCAAACGGAGACGCAGAGGCCAACTCGCCAGGAATGTTGTCAAATATTACCGCCGAGATGATAGGTTGGGTTAGGTTATGTTATATTACGTTATTGATGTATATAAAGGTCCGGCGTAGACGTAGAGGCCAACAAGACAGGAATGTGGTCAAATATCACCGCCGAGATGTTAGGCTGGGTTAGGTTAGGTTATATTACGTTATTGATGTATATAAAGGTCCCACGGGGACATAGAGGCCAACTCGCCAGGAATGTTGTCAAATATTACCGCCGAGATGATAGGTTGGGTTAGGTTACGTTATATTAAGTTATTGATGTATATGAAGGTCAAACGGAGACGTAGAGGCCAACTCGCCAGGAATTATGTCAAATATTACCGCCGAGATGTTAGGTTGGGTTAGGTTAGGTTATATTACGTTATTGATGTATATGAAGGTCAAACGGAGACGCAGAGGCGAACTCGCCAGGAATGATGTCAAATATTACCGCCGAGATGATAGGTTGGGTTAGGTTAGGTTATATTACGT
Organism: Xylocopa violacea; assembly: GCA_963969225.1. Classification (NCBI taxonomy): domain Eukaryota; kingdom Metazoa; phylum Arthropoda; class Insecta; order Hymenoptera; family Apidae; genus Xylocopa; species Xylocopa violacea. The sequence goes on along the minus strand of CAXAJV010000016.1, from coordinate 7,751,993 downwards.
TATTGATATATATAAAGGTCCCACGGAGACGTAGAGGCCAACTCGCCAGGAATGATGTCAAATATTATCGCTGAGATGTTAGGTTGGGTTAGGTTAGGTTATATTACGTTATTGATGTATGTGAAGGTCAAACGGAGACGCAGAGGCGAACTAGGCAGGAATGATGTCGAATATTACCGCCGAGATGTTAGGTTGGGTTAGGTTAGGTTATATTACGTTATTGATATATATAAAGGTCCCACGGAGACGTGGAGGCCAACTCGGCAGGAGTGATGTCAAATATCACCGCCGAGATGTTAGGTTGGGTTACGTTACGTTATATTACGTTGTTGATGTATATGAAGGTCAAACGGAGACGTAGAGGCCAACTCGCCAGGAATGATGTCAAATATTACCGCCCAGATGATAGGTTGGGTTAGGTTACGTTATATTACGTTATTGATGTATATGAAAGTCAAACGGAGACGTAGAGGCCAACTCGCCAGGAATGATGTCAAATATTACCGCCGAGATGTTAGGTTGGGTTAGGTTAGGTTATATTACGTTATTGATGTATATGAAGGTCAAACGGAGACGCAGAGGCGAACTTGCCAGGAATGATGTCAAATATTACCGCCGAGATGTTAGGTTGGGTTAGGTTAGGTTATATTACGTTATTGATATATATAAAGGTCCCACGGAGACATAGAGGCCAACTCGCCAGGAATGTTGTCAAATATTACCGCCGAGATGATAGGTTGGGTTAGGAAACGTTATATTACGTTATTGATGTATATGACGGTCAAACGAAGACGTAGAGGCCAACTCGCCAGGAATGATGTCAAATATTACCGCCGAGATGTTAGGTTGGGTTAGGTTACGTTATATTACGTTATTGATGTATATGAAGGTCAAACGGAGACGTAGATGCCAACTGGCCAGGAATGATGTCAAATATTACCGCCGAGATGTTAGGTTGGGTTAGGTTAGGTTATATTACGTTGTTGATGTATATGAAGGTCAAACGGAGACGTAGAGGCCAACTCGCCAGGAATGATGTCAAATATTACCGCCCAGATGATAGGTTGGGTTAGGTTACGTTATATTACGTTATTGATGTATATGAAAGTCAAACGGAGACGTAGAGGCCAACTCGCCAGGAATGATGTCAAATATTACCGCCGAGATGTTAGATTGGGTTAGGTTAGGTTATATTACGTTATTGATGTATATAAGGGTCCCACGGAGACGTAGAGGCCAACAAGACAGGAATGTGGTCAAATATTACCGCCCAGATGATAGGTTGGGTTAGGTTACGTTATATTACGTTATTGATGTATACGGGGGTTACACGGAGACGTTTAGGCCGACTGGCCAGGAATGGTGTTAAATATTACCGCCGAGATGTTAGGTTGGGTTAGGTTAGGTTATATTACGTTATTGATATATATAAAAGTCCCACGGAGACATAGAGGCCAACTCGCCAGGAATGATGTCAAATATTACCGCCGAGATGTTAGGTTGGGTTAGGTTAGGTTATATTACGTTATTGATGTATATGAAGGTCAAACGGAGACGCAGAGGCGAACTTGCCAGGAATGATGTCAAATATTACCGCCGAGATGTTAGGTTGGGTTAGGTTAGGTTATATTACGTTGTTGATGTATATGAAGGTCAAACGGAGACGTAGAGGCCAACTCGCCAGGAATGATGTCAAATATTACCGCCCAGATGATAGGTTGGGTTAGGTTACGTTATATTACGTTATTGATGTATATGAAAGTCAAACGGAGACGTAGAGGCCAACTCGCCAGGAATGATGTCAAATATTACCGCCGAGATGTTAGATTGGGTTAGGTTAGGTTATATTACGTTATTGATGTATATAAGGGTCCCACGGAGACGTAGAGGCCAACAAGCCAGGAATGATGTCAAATATAACCGCCGAGATGTTAGGTTGGGTTAGGTTAGGTTATATTACGTTATTGATGTATATAAAGGTCCCACGGAGACGTAGAGGCCAACAAGCCAGGAATGTTGCCAAATATTACCGCCGAGATGTTAGGTTGGGTTAGGTTATGTTATATTACGTTATTGATGTATACGGGGGTTACACGGAGACGTTTAGGCCGACTGGCCAGGAATGGTGTTAAATATTACCGCCGAGATGTTAGGTTGGGTTAGGTTACGTTATATTACGTTATTGATGTATACGGGGGTTACACGGAGACGTTTAGGCCGACTGGCCAGGAATGGTGTCAAATATTATCGCCGAGATGTTAGGTTGGGTTAGGTTAGGTTATATTACGTTATTGATATATATAAATGTCCCACGGAGACGTGGAGGCCACCTCGGCAGGAATGATGTCAAATATCACCGCCGAGATATTAGGTTGGGTTAGGTTAGGTTATATTACGTTATTGATGTATATAAAGGTCCCACGGAGACGTAGAGGCCAACAAGCCAGGAATGTGGTCAAATATTACCGCCGAGATATTAGGTTGGGTTAGGTTATGTTATATTACGTTATTGATGTATATAAAGGTCCGACGGAGACGTAGAGGCCAACTCGCCAGGATTGTTGTCAAATATTACCGCCCAGATGATAGGTTGGGTTAGGTTACGTTATATTACGTTATTGATGTATATGAAGGTCAAACGGAGACGTAGATGCCAACTGGCCAGGAATGATGTCAAATATTACCGCCGAGATGTTAGGTTGGGTTAGGTTAGGTTATATTACGTTGTTGATGTATATGAAGGTCAAACGGAGACGTAGAGGCCAACTCGCCAGGAATGATGTCAAATATTACCGCCCAGATGATAGGTTGGGTTAGGTTACGTTATATTACGTTATTGATGTATATGAAAGTCAAACGGAGACGTAGAGGCCAACTCGCCAGGAATGATGTCAAATATTACCGCCGAGATGTTAGATTGGGTTAGGTTAGGTTATATTACGTTATTGATGTATATAAGGGTCCCACGGAGACGTAGAGGCCAACAAGCCAGGAATGATGTCAAATATTACCGCCGAGATGTTAGGTTGGGTTAGGTTAGGTTATATTACGTTATTGATGTATATAAAGGTCCCACGGAGACGTAGAGGCCAACAAGCCAGGAATGTTGCCAAATATTACCGCCGAGATGTTAGGTTGGGTTAGGTTACGTTATATTACGTTATTGATGTATACCGGGGTTACACGGAGACGTTTAGGCCGACTGGCCAGGAATGGTGTTAAATATTACCGCCGAGATGTTAGGTTGGGTTAGGTTACGTTATATTACGTTATTGATGTATACGGGGGTTACACGGAGACGTTTAGGCCGACTGGCCAGGAATGGTGTCAAATATTACCGCCGAGATGTTAGGTTGGGTTAGGTTAGGTTATATTACGTTATTGATGTATATAAAGATCCCACGGAGACGGAGAAGCCAACTCGCCAGGAATGTTGTCAAATATTACCCCGGAGATGTTAGGTTGGGTTAGGTTATGTTATATTACGTTATTGATGTATATAAAGGTCCGGCGGAGACGTAGAGGCCAACAAGACAGGAATGTGGTCAAATATTACCGCCCAGATGATAGGTTGGGTTAGGTTACGTTATATTACGTTATTGATGTATATGAAGGTCAAACGGAGACGTAGAGGCCAACTCGCCAGGAATGATGTCAAATATTACCGCCGAGATGTTAGGTTGGGTTAGGTTATGTTATGTTACGTTATTGATGTATATAAAGGTCCGACGGAGACGTATAGGCCGACTCGCTAGGAATGGTGCAAAATATTACCGCCGAGATGTTAGGTTGGGTTAGGTTAGGTTATATTACGTTATTGATGTATATAAAGGTCCCACGGAGACGTAGGGGCCAACAAGACAGGAATGTGGTCAAATAATACCGCCGAGATGTTAGGTTGGGTTAGGTTAGGTTACATTACGTTATTGATATATATAAAGGTCCCACGGAGACGTAGAGGTCAACTCGCCAGGCATGTTGTCGAATATTACCGCCGAGATGATAGGTTGGATTAGGTTAGGTTATATTACGTAATTAATGTATATAAAGGTCCCACGGGGACATAGAGGCCAACTCGCCAGGAATATTGTCATATATTACCGCCGAGATGACAGGTTGGGTTAGGTTAGGTTATATTACGTTATTGATGTATATGAAGGTCAAACGGAGACGCAGAGGCGAACTCGCCAGGAATGATGTCAAATATTATCGCCGAGATGTTAGGTTGGGTTAGGTTAGGTTATATTACGTTATTGATATATATAAAGGTCCCACGGGGACATAGAGGCCAACTCGCCAGGAATGTTGTCATATATTACCGCCGAGATGATAGGTTGGGTTAGGTTAGGTTATATTACGTTATTGATGTATATGAAGGTCAAACGGAGACGCAGAGGCGAACTCGCCAGGAATGTTGTCAAATATTACCGCCGAGATGATAGGTTGGGTTAGGAAACGTTATATTACGTTATTGATGTATATGAAGGTCAAACGAAGACGTAGAGGCCAACTCGCCAGGAATGATGTCAAATATTACCGCCGAGATGTTAGGTTGGGGTAGGTTACGTTATATTACGTTATTGATGTATATGAAGGTCAAACGGAGACGTAGATGCCAACTGGCCAGGAATGATGTCAAATATTACCGCCGAGATGTTAGGTTGGGTTAGGTTAGGTTATATTACGTTATTGATATATATAAATGTCCCACGGAGACGTGGAGGCCACCTCGGCAGGAATGATGTCAAATATCACCGCCGAGATGTTAGGTTGGGTTAGGTTAGGTTATATTACGTTATTGATGTATATAAAGGTCCCACGGAGACGTAGAGGCCAACAAGCCAGGAATGTGGTCAAATATTACCGCCGAGATATTAGGTTGGGTTAGGTTATGTTATATTACGTTATTGATGTATATAAAGGTCCGACGGAGACGTAGAGGCCAACTCGCCAGGATTGTTGTCAAATATTATCGCCCAGATGATAGGTTGGGTTAGGTTACGTTATATTACGTTATTGATGTATATGAAGGTCAAACGGAGACGTAGAGGCCAACTCGCCAGGAATGATGTCAACTATTACCGCCGAGATGTTAGGTTGGGTTAGGTTATGTTATGTTACGTTATTGATGTATATAAAGGTCCGACGGAGACGTATAGGCCGACTCGCTAGGAATGGTGCAAAATATTACCGCCGAAATGTTAGGTTGGGTTAGGTTAGGTTATATTACGTTATTGATGTATATAAAGGTCCCACGGAGACGTAGTGGCCAACAAGACAGGAATGTGGTCAAATATTACCGCCGAGATGTTAGGTTGGGTTAGGTTAGGTTATATTACGTTATTGATGTATTTAAAGATCCCACGGAGACGGAGAAGCCAACTCGCCAGGAATGTTGTCAAATATTACCCCGGAGATGTTAGGTTCGGTTAGGTTATGTTATATTACGTTATTGATGTATATAAAGGTCCGGCGGAGACGTAGAGGCCAACAAGACAGGAATGTGGTCAAATATCACCGCCGAGATGTTAGGTTGGGTTAGGTTAGGTTATATTACGTTATTGATGTATATGAAGGTCCGACGGAGACGTAGAGGCCAACTCGCCAGGAATGTTGTCAAATATTACCGCCCAGATGAGAGGTTGGGTTAGGTTACGTTATATTACGTTATTGATGTATATGAAAGTCAAACGGAGACGTAGAGGCCAACTCGCCAGGAATGATGTCAAATATTACCGCCGAGATTTTAGATTGGGTTAGGATAGGTTATATTACGTTATTGATGTATATAAAGGTCCCACGGAGACGTAGAGGCCAACAAGCCAGGAATGTGGTCAAATATTACCGCTGAGATGTTAGGTTGGGTTAGGTTAGGTTATATTACGTTATTGATGTATGTAAAGGTCCCACGGTGACGTAGAGGCCAACTCGCCAGGAATGTTGTCAAATATTACCGCCGAGATGTTAGGTTGGGTTAGGTTAGGTTATATTACGTTATTGATGTATATGAAGGTCAAACGGAGACGCAGAGGCGAACTCGCCAGGAATGATGTCAAATATTACCGCCGAGATGTTAGATTGGGTTAGGATAGGTTATATTACGTTATTGATGTATATAAAGATCCCACGGAGACGGAGAAGCCAACTCGCCAGGAATGTTGTCAAATATTACCCCGGAGATGTTAGGTTGGGTTAGGTTATGTTATATTACGTTATTGATGTATATAAAGGTCCGACGGAGACGTAGAGGCCAACAAGACAGGAATGTGGTCAAATATCACCGCCGAGATGTTAGGTTGGGTTAGGTTAGGTTATATTACGTTATTGATGTATATAAAAGTCCCACGGGGACATAGAGGCCAACTCGCCAGGAATGCTGTCAAATATTACCGCCGAGATGATAGGTTGGGTTAGGTTACGTTATATTAAGTTATTGATGTATATGAAGGTCAAACGGAGACGTAGAGGCCAACTCGCCAGGAATTATGTCAAATATTACCGCCGAGATGTTAGGTTGGGTTAGGTTAGGTTATATTACGTTATTGATGTATATGAAGGTCAAACGGAGACGCAGAGGCGAACTCGCCAGGAATGATGTCAAATATTACCGCCGAGATGTTAGGTTGGGTTAGGTTAGGTAATATTAGGATATTGACGTATATGAAAGTCAAACGGAGACGTAGAGGCCAACTCGCCAGGAATGATGTCAAATATTACCGCCGAGATGTTAGTTTGGGTTAGGTTAGGTTATATTACGTTATTGATGTATATAAGGGTCCCACGGAGACGTAGAGGCCAACAAGCCAGGAATGATGTCAAATATTACCGCCGAGATGTTAGGTTGGGTTAGGTTAGGTTATATTACGTTATTGATGTATATGAAGGTCAAACGTAGACGCAGAGGCGAACTCGCCAGGAATGATGTCAAATATTACCGCCGAGATGTTAGATTGGGTTAGGATAGGTTATATTACGTTATTGATGTATATAAAGATCCCACGGAGACGGAGAAGCCAACTCGCCAGGAATGTTGTCAAATATTACCCCGGAGATGTTAGGTTGGGTTAGGTTATGTTATATTACGTTATTGATGTATATAAAGGTCCGACGGAGACGTAGAGGCCAACAAGCCAGGAATGTTGCCAAATATTACCGCCGAGATGTTAGGTTGGGTTAGGTTACGTTATATTACGTTATTGATGTATACGGGGGTTACACGGAGACGTAGATGCCAACTGGCCAGGAATGATGTCAAATATTACCGCCGAGATGTTAGGTTGGGTTAGGTTAGGTTATATTACGTTATTGATGTATATGAAGGTCAAACGGAGACGTAGAGGCCAACTCGCCAGGAATGATGTCAAATATTACCGCCCAGATGATAGGTTGGGTTAGGTTACGTTATATTACGTTATTGATGTATATGAAAGTCAAACGGAGTCGTAGAGGCCAACTCGCCAGGAATGATGTCAAATATTACCGCCGAGATGTTAGATTGGGTTAGGTTAGGTTATATTACGTTATTGATGTATATAAGGGTCCCACGGAGACGTAGAGGCCAACAAGCCAGGAATGATGTCAAATATTACCGCCGAGATGTTAGGTTGGGTTAGGTTAGGTTATATTACGTTATTGATATATATAAATGTCCCACGGAGACGTGGAGGCCACCTCGCCAGGAATGATGTCAACTATTACCGCCGAGATGTTAGGTTGGGTTAGGTTATGTTATGTTACGTTATTGATGTATATAAAGGTCCGACGGAGACGTATAGGCCGACTCGCTAGGAATGGTGCAAAATATTACCGCCGAAATGTTAGGTTGGGTTAGGTTAGGTTATATTACGTTATTGATGTATATAAAGGTCCCACGGAGACGTAGTGGCCAACAAGACAGGAATGTGGTCAAATATTACCGCCGAGATGTTAGGTTGGGTTAGGTTAGGTTATATTACGTTATTGATGTATATAAAGATCCCACGGAGACGGAGAAGCCAACTCGCCAGGAATGTTGTCAAATATTACCCCGGAGATGTTAGGTTGGGTTAGGTTATGTTATATTACGTTATTGATGTATATAAAGGTCCGGCGGAGACGTAGAGGCCAACAAGACAGGAATGTGGTCAAATATCACCGCCGAGATGTTAGGTTTGGTTAGGTTAGGTTATATTACGTTATTGATGTATATGAAGGTCCGACGGAGACGTAGAGGCCAACTCGCCAGGAATGTTGTCAAATATTACCGCCCAGATGAGAGGTTGGGTTAGGTTACGTTATATTACGTTATTGATGTATATGAAAGTCAAACGGAGACGTAGAGGCCAACTCGCCAGGAATGATGTCAAATATTACCGCCGAGATTTTAGATTGGGTTAGGATAGGTTATATTACGTTATTGATGTATATAAAGGTCCCACGGAGACGTAGAGGCCAACAAGCCAGGAATGTTGCCAAATATTACCGCCGAGATGTTAGGTTGGGTTAGGTTACGTTATATTACGTTATTGATGTATACGGGGGTTACACGGAGACGTTTAGGCCGACTGGCCAGGAATGGTGTTAAATATTACCGCCGAGATGTTAGGTTGGGTTAGGTAACGTTATATTACGTTATTGATGTATACGGGGGTTACACGGAGACGTTTAGGCCGACTGGCCAGGAATGGTGTCAAATATTACCGCCGAGATGTTAGGTTGGGTTAGGTTAGGTTATATTACGTTATTGATATATATAAAGGTCCCACGGAGACATAGAGGCCAACTCGCCAGGAATGTTGTCAAATATTACCGCCGAGATGATAGGTTGGGTTAGGAAACGTTATATTGCGTTATTGATGTATATGAAGGTCAAACGAAGACGTAGAGGCCAACTCGCCAGGAATGATGTCAAATATTACCGTCGAGATGTTAGGTTGGGTTAGGTTACGTTATATTACGTTATTGATGTATATGAAGGTCAAACGGAGACGTAGATGCCAACTGGCCAGGAATGATGTCAAATATTACCGCCGAGATGTTAGGTTGGGTTAGGTTACGTTATATTACGTTATTGATGTATATGAAGGTCAAACGGAGACGTAGAGGCCAACTCGCCAGGAATGATGTCAACTATTACCGCCGAGATGTTAGGTTGGGTTAGCTTATGTTATGTTACGTTATTGATGTATATAAAGGTCCGACGGAGACGTATAGGCCGACTCGCTAGGAATGGTGCAAAATATTACCGCCGAAATGTTAGGTTGGGTTAGGTTAAGTTATATTACGTTATTGATGTATATAAAGGTCCCACGGAGACGTAGAGGCCAACAAGCCAGGAATGTGGTCAAATATTACCGCTGAGATGTTAGGTTGGGTTAGGTTAGGTTATATTACGTTATTGATGTATGTAAAGGTCCCACGGTGACGTAGAGGCCAACTCGCCAGGAATGTTGTCAAATATTACCGCCGAGATGATAGGTTGGATTAGGTTACGTTGTATTACGTTATTGATGTATATGAAGGTCAAACGGAGACGTAGAGGCCAACTCGCCAGGAATGATGTCAAATATTACCACCGAGATGTTAGGTTGGGTTAGGTTACGTTATATTACGTTATTGATGTATGTGAAAGTCAAACGGAGACGTAGAGGACAACTCGCCAGGAATGATGTCAAATATTACCGCCGAGATGTTAGATTGGGTTAGGTTAGGTTATATTACGTTATTGATGTATATAAGGGTCCCACGGAGACGTAGAGGCCAACTCGCCAGGAATGATGTCAAATATTACCGCCGAGATGTTAGGTTGGGTTAGGTTAGGTTATATTACGTTATTGATGTATATAAAGGTCCCACGGAGACGTAGAGGCCAACAAGCCAGGAATGTTGCCAAATATTACCGCCGAGATGTTAGGTTGGGTTAGGTTACGTTATATTACGTTATTGATGTATACGGGGGTTACACGGAGACGTTTAGGCCGACTGGCCAGGAATGGTGTTAAATATTACCGCCGAGATGTTAGGTTGGGTTAGGTAACGTTATATTACGTTATTGATGTATACGGGGGTTACACGGAGACGTTTAGGCCGACTGGCCAGGAATGGTGTCAAATATTACCGCCGAGATGTTAGGTTGGGTTAGGTTAGGTTATATTACGTTATTGATATATATAAAGGTCCCACGGAGACATAGAGGCCAACTCGCCAGGAATGTTGTCAAATATTACCGCCGAGATGATAGGTTGGGTTAGGAAACGTTATATTACGTTATTGATGTATATGAAGGTCAAACGAAGACGTAGAGGCCAACTCGCCAGGAATGATGTCAAATATTACCGCCGAGATGTTAGGTTGGGTTAGGTTACGTTATATTACGTTATTGATGTATATGAAGGTCAAACGGAGACGTAGATGCCAACTGGCCAGGAATGATGTCAAATATTACCGCCGAGATGTTAGGTTGGGTTAGGTTAGGTTATATTACGTTATTGATGTATATGAAGGTCAAACGGAGACGTAGAGGCCAACTCGCCAGGAATGATGTCAAATATTACCGCCCAGATGATAGGTTGGGTTAGGTTACGTTATATTACGTTATTGATGTATATGAAAGTCAAACGGAGACGTAGAGGCCAACTCGCCAGGAATGATGTCAAATATTACCGCCGAGATGTTAGATTGGGTTAGGTTAGGTTATATTACGTTATTGATGTATATAAGGGTCCCACGGAGACGTAGAGGCCAACAAGCCAGGAATGATGTCAAATATTACCGCCGAGATGTTAGGTTGGGTTAGGTTAGGTTATATTACGTTATTGATATATATAAATGTCCCACGGAGACGTGGAGGCCACCTCGGCAGGAATGATGTCAAATATCACCGCCGAGATGTTAGGTTGGGTTAGGTTAGGCTATATTACGTTATTGATGCATATAAAGGTCCCACGGAGACGTAGAGGCCAACAAGCCAGGAATGTGGTCAAATATTACCGCCGAGATATTAGGTTGGGTTAGGTTATGTTATATTACGTTATTGATGTATATAAAGGTCCGACGGAGACGTAGAGGCCAACTCGCCAGGAATGATGTCAAATATTACCACCGAGATGTTAGGTTCGGTTAGGTTAGGTTATATTACGTTATTGATGTATATAAAGGTCCCACGGAGACGTAGAGGCCAACAAGCCAGGAATGTGGTCAAATATTACCGCCGAGATATTAGGTTGGGTTAGGTTACGTTGTATTACGTTATTGATGTATATGAAGGTCAAACGGAGACGTAGAGGCCAACTCGCCAGGAATGATGTCAAATATTACCACCGAGATGTTAGGTTCGGTTAGGTTAGGTTATATTACGTTATTGATGTATATGAAGGTCACACGGAGACGTAGAGGCCAACAAGCCAGGAATGTGATCAAATATTACCGCCGAGATGTTAGGTTGGGTTAGGTTAGGTTATATTACGTTATTGATATATATAAAGGTCCCACGGAGACGTGGAGCCCACCTCGGCAGGAATGATGTCAAATATCACCGCCGAGATGTTAGGTTGGGTTAGGTAACGTTATATTACGTTATTGATGTATACGGGGGTTACACGGAGACGTTTAGGCCGACTGGCCAGGAATGGTGTCAAATATTACCGCCGAGATGTTAGGTTGGGTTAGGTTAGGTTATATTACGTTATTGATATATATAAAGGTCCCACGGAGACATAGAGGCCAACTCGCCAGGAATGTTGTCAAATATTACCGCCGAGATGATAGGTTGGGTTAGGAAACGTTATATTACGTTATTGATGTATATGAAGGTCAAACGAAGACGTAGAGGCCAACTCGCCAGGAATGATGTCAAATATTACCGCCGAGATGTTAGGTTGGGTTAGGTTACGTTATATTACGTTATTGATGTATATGAAGGTCAAACGGAGACGTAGATGCCAACTGGCCAGGAATGATGTCAAATATTACCGCCGAGATGTTAGGTTGGGTTAGGTTAGGTTATATTACGTTATTGATGTATATGAAGGTCAAACGGAGACGTAGAGGCCAACTCGCCAGGAATGATGTCAAATATTACCGCCCAGATGATAGGTTGGGTTAGGTTACGTTATATTACGTTATTGATGTATATGAAAGTCAAACGGATACGTAGAGGCCAACTCGCCAGGAATGATGTCAAATATTACCGCCGAGATGTTAGATTGGGTTAGGTTAGGTTATATTACGTTATTGATGTATATAAGGGTCCCACGGAGACGTAGAGGCCAACAAGCCAGGAATGATGTCAAATATTACCGCCGAGATGTTAGGTTGGGTTAGGTTAGGTTATATTACGTTATTGATATATATAAATGTCCCACGGAGACGTGGAGGCCACCTCGGCAGGAATGATGTCAAATATCACCGCCGAGATGTTAGGTTGGGTTAGGTTAGGCTATATTACGTTATTGATGTATATAAAGGTCCCACGGAGACGTAGAGGCCAACAAGCCAGGAATGTGGTCAAATATTACCGCCGAGATATTAGGTTGGGTTAGGTTATGTTATATTACGTTATTGATGTATATAAAGGTCCGACGGAGACGTAGAGGCCAACTCGCCAGGATTGTTGTCAAATATTACCGCCCAGATGATAGGTTGGGTTAGGTTACGTTATATTACGTTATTGATGTATATGAAGGTCAAACGGAGACGTAGAGGCCAACTCGCCAGGAATGATGTCAACTATTACCGCCGAGATGTTAGGTTGGGTTAGGTTATGTTATGTTACGTTATTGATGTATATAAAGGTCCGACGGAGACGTATAGGCCGACTCGATAGGAATGGTGCAAAATATTACCGCCGAGATGTTAGGTTGGGTTAGGTTAGGTTATATTACGTTATTGATGTATATAAAGGTCCCACGGAGACGTAGTGGCCAACAAGACAGGAATGTGGTCAAATATTACCGCCGAGATGTTAGGTTGGGTTAGGTTAGGTTATATTACGTTATTGATGTATATAAAGATCCCACGGAGACGGAGAAGCCAACTCGCCAGGAATGTTGTCAAATATTACCCCGGAGATGTTAGGTTGGGTTAGGTTATGTTATATTACGTTATTGATGTATATAAAGGTCCGGCGGAGACGTAGAGGCCAACTCGCCAGGAATGTTGTCAAATATTACCGCCCAGATGAGAGGTTGGGTTAGGTTACGTTATATTACGTTATTGATGTATATGAAAGTCAAACGGAGACGTAGAGGCCAACTCGCCAGGAATGATGTCAAATATTACCGCCGAGATTTTAGATTGGGTTAGGATAGGTTATATTACGTTATTGATGTATATAAAGGTCCCACGGAGACGTAGAGGCCAACAAGCCAGGAATGTGTTCAAATATTACCGCTGAGATGTTAGGTTGGGTTAGGTTAGGTTATATTACGTTATTGATGTATGTAAAGGTCCCACAGTGACGTAGAGGCCAACTCGCCAGGAATGTTGTCAAATATTACCGCCGAGATGATAGGTTGGATTAGGTTACGTTGTATTACGTTATTGATGTATATGAAGGTCAAACGGAGACGTAGAGGCCAACTCGCCAGGAATGATGTCAAATATTACCACCGAGATGTTAGGTTCGGTTAGGTTAGGTTATATTACGTTATTGATGTATATGAAGGTCACACGGAGACGTAGAGGCCAACAAGCCAGGAATGTGATCAAATATTACCGCCGAGATGTTAGGTTGGGTTAGGTTAGGTTATATTACGTTATTGATATATATAAAGGTCCCACGGAGACGTGGAGCCCACCTCGGCAGGAATGATGTCAAATATCACCGCCGAGATGTTAGGTTGGGTTAGGTTAGGTTATATTACGTTATTGATGTATATAAAGGTCCCACGGAGACGTAGAGGCCAACAAGCCCGGAATGTGGTCAAATATTACCGCCGAGATATTAGGTTGGGTTAGGTTAGGTTATATTACGTTATTGATGTATATAAAGGTCCCACGGAGACGTAGAGGCCAACAAGCCAGGAATGTTGCCAAATATTACCGCCGAGATGTTAGGTTGGGTTAGGTTACGTTATATTACGTTATTGATGTATACGGGGGTTACACGGAGACGTTTAGGCCGACTGGCCAGGAATGGTGTTAAATATTACCGCCGAGATGTTAGGTTGGGTTAGGTTAGGTTATATTACGTTATTGATATATATAAAAGTCCCACGGAGACATAGAAGCCAACTCGCCAGGAATGATGTCAAATATTACCGCCGAGATGTTAGGTTGGGTTAGGTCAGGTTATATTACGTTATTGATATATATAAAGGCCCCACGGAGACATAGAGGCCAACTCGCCAGGAATGTTGTCAAATATTACCGCCGAGATGATAGGTTGGGTTAGCAAACGTTATATTACGTTATTGATGTATATGAAGGTCAAACGGAGACGTAGAGGCCAACTCGCCAGGAATGATGTCAAATATTACCGCCGAGATGTTAGGTTGGGTTAGGTTACGTTATATTACGTTATTGATGTATATGAAGGTCAAACGGAGACGTAGATGCCAACTGGCCAGGAATGATGTCAAATATTACCGCCGAGATGTTAGGTTGGGTTAGGTTAGGTTATATTACGTTATTGATGTATATAAAGATCCCACGGAGACGGAGAAGCCAACTCGCCAGGAATGTTGTCAAATATTACCCCGGAGATGTTAGGTTGGGTTAGGTTATGTTATATTACGTTATTGATGTATATAAAGGTCCGACGGAGACGTAGAGGCCAACAAGACAGGAATGTGGTCAAATATCACCGCCGAGATGTTAGGTTGGGTTAGGTTAGGTTATATTACGTTATTGATGTATATAAAAGTCCCACGGGGACATAGAGGCCAACTCGCCAGGAATGTTGTCAAATATTACCGCCGAGATGATAGGTTGGGTTAGGTTACGTTATATTAAGTTATTGATGTATATGAAGGTCAAACGGAGACGTAGAGGCCAACTCGCCAGGAATTATGTCAAATATTACCGCCGAGATGTTAGGTTGGGTTAGGTCAGGTTATATTACGTTATTGATGTATATGAAGGTCAAACGAAGACGTAGAGGCCAACTCGCCAGGAATGTTGCCAAATATTACCGCCGAGATGTTAGGTTGGGTTAGGTTACGTTATATTACGTTATTGATGTATACGGGGGTTACACGGAGACGTTTAGGCCGACTGGCCAGGAATGGTGTTAAATATTACCGCCGAGATGTTAGGTTGGGTTAGGTTAGGTTATATTACGTTATTGATATATATAAAAGTCCCACGGAGACATAGAGGCCAACTCGCCAGGAATGATGTCAAATATTACCGCCGAGATGTTAGGTTGGGTTAGGTTACGTTATATTAAGTTATTGATGTATATGAAGGTCAAACGGAGACGTAGAGGCCAACTCGCCAGGAATTATGTCAAATATTACCGCCGAGATGTTAGGTTGGGTTAGGTTAGGTTATATTACGTTATTGATGTATATGAAGGTCAAACGGAGACGCAGAGGCGAACTCGCCAGGAATGATGTCAAATATCACCGCCGAGATGTTAGGTTGGGTTAGGTTAGGTTATATTACGTTATTGATGTATATAAAGGTCCCACGGAGACGTAGAGGCCAACTCGCCAGGAATGTTGTCAAATATTACCCCGGAGATGTTAGGTTGGGTTAGGTTATGTTATATTACGTTATTGATGTATATAAAGGTCCGACGGAGACGTAGAGGCCAACAAGACAGGAATGTGGTCAAATATCACCGCCGAGATGTTAGGTTGGGTTAGGTTAGGTTATATTACGTTATTGATGTATATAAAAGTCCCACGGGGACATAGAGGCCAACTCGCCAGGAATGTTGTCAAATATTACCGCCGAGATGATAGGTTGGGTTAGGTTACGTTATATTAAGTTATTGATGTATATGAAGGTCAAACGGAGACGCAGAGGCGAACTTGCCAGGAATGATGTCAAATATTACCGCCGACATGTTAGGTTGGGTTAGGTTAGGTTATATTACGTTATTGATATATATAAAGGTCCCACGGAGACATAGAGGCCAACTCGCCAGGAATGTTGTCAAATATTACCGCCGAGATGATAGGTTGGGTTAGGAAACGTTATATTACGTTATTGATGTATATGAAGGTCAAACGAAGACGTAGAGGCCAACTCGCCAGGAATGATGTCAAATATTACCGCCGAGATGTTAGGTTGGGTTAGGTTACGTTATATTACGTTATTGATGTATATGAAGGTCAAACGGAGACGTAGATGCCAACTGGCCGGGAATGATGTCAAATATTACCGCCGAGATGTTAGGTTGGGTTAGGTTAGGTTATATTACGTTATTGATGTATATGAAGGTCAAACGGAGACGTAGAGGCCAACTCGCCAGGAATGATGTCAAATATTACCGCCCAGATGATAGGTTGGGTTAGGTTACGTTATATTACGTTATTGATGTATATGAAAGTCAAACGGAGACGTAGAGGCCAACTCGCCAGGAATGATGTCAAATATTACCGCCGAGATGTTAGATTGGGTTAGGTTAGGTTATATTACGTTATTGATGTATATAAGGGTCCCACGGAGACGTAGAGGCCAACAAGCCAGGAATGATGTCAAATATTACCGCCGAGATGTTAGGTTGGGTTAGGTTAGGTTATATTACGTTATTGATATATATAAAGGTCCCACGGAGACGTGGAGGCCTCCTCGGCAGGAATGATGTCAAATATCACCGCCGAGATGTTAGGTTGGGTTAGGTTAGGTTATATTACGTTATTGATGTATATAAAGGTCCCACGGAGACGTAGAGGCCAACAAGCCAGGAATGTGGTCAAATATTACCGCCGAGATATTAGGTTGGGTTAGGTTAGGTTATATTACGTTATTGATGTATATAAAGGTCCCACGGAGACGTAGAGGCCAACCAGCCAGGAATGTTGCCAAATATTACCGCCGAGATGTTAGGTTGGGTTAGGTTACGTTATATTACGTTATTGATGTATACGGGGGTTACACGGAGACATTTAGGCCGACTGGCCAGGAATGGTGTTAAATATTACCGCCGAGATGTTAGGTTGGGTTAGGTTAGGTTATATTACGTTATTGATATATATAAAAGTCCCACGGAGACATAGAGGCCAACTCGCCAGGAATGATGTCAAATATTACCGCCGAGATGTTAGGTTGGGTTAGGTTACGTTATATTACGTTATTGATGTATATGAAGGTCAAACGGAGACGTAGATGCCAACTGGCCAGGAATGATGTCAAATATTACCGCCGAGATGTTAGGTTGCGTTAGGTTAGGTTATATTACGTTATTGATGTATATAAAGATCCCACGGAGACGGAGAAGCCAACTCGCCAGGAATGTTGTCAAATATTACCCCGGAGATGTTAGGTTGGGTTAGGTTATGTTATATTACGTTATTGATGTATATAAAGGTCCGACGGAGACGTAGAGGCCAACAAGACAGGAATGTGGTCAAATATCACCGCCGAGATGTTAGGTTGGGTTAGGTTAGGTTATATTACGTTATTGATGTATATAAAAGTCCCACGGGGACATAGAGGCCAACTCGCCAGGAATGTTGTCAAATATTACCGCCGAGATGATAGGTTGGGTTAGGTTACGTTATATTAAGTTATTGATGTATATGAAGGTCAAGCGGAGACGTAGAGGCCAACTCGCCAGGAATTATGTCAAATATTACCGCCGAGATGTTAGGTTGGGTTAGGTTAGGTTATATTACGTTATTGATGTATATGAAGGTCAAACGGAGACGCAGAGGCGAACTCGCCAGGAATGATGTCAAATATTACCGCCGAGATGTTAGATTGGGTTAGGATAGGTTATATTACGTTATTGATGTATATAAAGATCCCACGGAGACGGAGAAGCCAACTCGCCAGGAATGTTGTCAAATATTACCCCGGAGATGTTAGGTTGGGTTAGGTTATGTTATATTACGTTATTGATGTATATAAAGGTCCGACGGAGACGTAGAGGCCAACAAGACAGGAATGTGGTCAAATATCACCGCCGAGATGTTAGGTTGGGTTAGGTTAGGTTATATTACGTTATTGATGTATATAAAAGTCCCACGGGGACATAGAGGCCAACTCGCCAGGAATGTTGTCAAATATTACCGCCGAGATGATAGGTTGGGTTAGGTTACGTTATATTAAGTTATTGATGTATATGAAGGTCAAACGGAGACGCAGAGGCGAACTTGCCAGGAATGATGTCAAATATTACCGCCGACATGTTAGGTTGGGTTAGGTTAGGTTATATTACGTTATTGATGTATATAAAGATCCCACGGAGACATAGAGGCCAACTCGCCAGGAATGTTGTCAAATATTACCGCCGAGATGATAGGTTGGGTTAGGAAACGTTATATTACGTTATTGATGTATATGAAGGTCAAACGAAGACGTAGAGGCCAACTCGCCAGGAATGATGTCAAATATTACCGCCGAGATGTTAGGTTGGGTTAGGTTACGTTATATTACGTTATTGATGTATATGAAGGTCAAACGGAGACGTAGATGCCAACTGGCCGGGAATGATGTCAAATATTACCGCCGAGATGTTAGGTTGGGTTAGGTTAGGTTATATTACGTTATTGATGTATATGAAGGTCAAACGGAGACGTAGAGGCCAACTCGCCAGGAATGATGTCAAATATTACCGCCCAGATGATAGGTTGGGTTAGGTTACGTTATATTACGTTATTGATGTATATGAAAGTCAAACGGAGACGTAGAGGCCAACTCGCCAGGAATGATGTCAAATATTACCGCCGAGATGTTAGATTGGGTTAGGTTAGGTTATATTACGTTATTGATGTATATAAGGGTCCCACGGAGACGTAGAGGCCAACAAGCCAGGAATGATGTCAAATATTACCGCCGAGATGTTAGGTTGGGTTAGGTTAGGTTATATTACGTTATTGATATATATAAAGGTCCCACGGAGACGTGGAGGCCTCCTCGGCAGGAATGATGTCAAATATCACCGCCGAGATGTTAGGTTGGGTTAGGTTAGGTTATATTACGTTATTGATGTATATAAAGGTCCCACGGAGACGTAGAGGCCAACAAGCCAGGAATGTGGTCAAATATTACCGCCGAGATATTAGGTTGGGTTAGGTTAGGTTATATTACGTTATTGATGTATATAAAGGTCCCACGGAGACGTAGAGGCCAACAAGCCAGGAATGTTGCCAAATATTACCGCCGAGATGTTAGGTTGGGTTAGGTTACGTTATATTACGTTATTGATGTATACGGGGGTTACACGGAGACGTTTAGGCCGACTGGCCAGGAATGGTGTTAAATATTACCGCCGAGATGTTAGGTTGGGTTAGGTTAGGTTATATTACGTTATTGATATATATAAAAGTCCCACGGAGACATAGAGGCCAACTCGCCAGGAATGATGTCAAATATTACCGCCGAGATGTTAGGTTGGGTTAGGTTACGTTATATTACGTTATTGATGTATATGAAGGTCAAACGGAGACGTAGATGCCATCTGGCCAGGAATGATGTCAAATATTACCGCCGAGATGTTAGGTTGGGTTAGGTTAGGTTATATTACGTTATTGATGTATATAAAGATCCCACGGAGACGGAGAAGCCAACTCGCCAGGAATGTTGTCAAATATTACCCCGGAGATGTTAGGTTGGGTTAGGTTATGTTATATTACGTTATTGATGTATATAAAGGTCCGACGGAGACGTAGAGGCCAACAAGACAGGAATGTGGTCAAATATCACCGCCGAGATGTTAGGTTGGGTTAGGTTAGGTTATATTACGTTATTGATGTATATAAAAGTCCCACGGGGACATAGAGGCCAACTCGCCAGGAATGTTGTCAAATATTACCGCCGAGATGATAGGTTGGGTTAGGTTACGTTATATTAAGTTATTGATGTATATGAAGGTCAAACGGAGACGTAGAGGCCAACTCGCCAGGAATTATGTCAAATATTACCGCCGAGATGTTAGGTTGGGTTAGGTTAGGTTATATTACGTTATTGATGTATATGAAGGTCAAACGGAGACGCAGAGGCGAACTCGCCAGGAATGATGTCAAATATTACCGCCGAGATGTTAGATTGGGTTAGGATAGGTTATATTACGTTATTGATGTATATAAAGATCCCACGGAGACGGAGAAGCCAACTCGCCAGGAATGTTGTCAAATATTACCCCGGAGATGTTAGGTTGGGTTAGGTTATGTTATATTACGTTATTGATGTATATAAAGGTCCGACGGAGACGTAGAGGCCAACAAGACAGGAATGTGGTCAAATATCACCGCCGAGATGTTAGGTTGGGTTAGGTTAGGTTATATTACGTTATTGATGTATATAAAAGTCCCACGGGGACATAGAGGCCAACTCGCCAGGAATGTTGTCAAATATTACCGCCGAGATGATAGGTTGGGTTAGGTTACGTTATATTAAGTTATTGATGTATATGAAGGTCAAACGGAGACGTAGAGGCCAACTCGCCAGGAATTATGTCAAATATTACCGCCGAGATGTTAGGTTGGGTTAGGTTAGGTTATATTACGTTATTGATGTATATGAAGGTCAAACGGAGACGCAGAGGCGAACTCGCCAGGAATGATGTCAAATATTACCGCCGAGATGTTAGATTGGGTTAGGATAGGTTATATTACGTTATTGATGTATATAAAGATCCCACGGAGACGGAGAAGCCAACTCGCCAGGAATGTTGTCAAATATTACCCCGGAGATGTTAGGTTGGGTTAGGTTATGTTATATTACGTTATTGATGTATATAAAGGTCCGACGGAGACGTAGAGGCCAACAAGACAGGAATGTGGTCAAATATCACCGCCGAGATGTTAGGTTGGGTTAGGTTAGGTTATATTACGTTATTGATGTATATAAAAGTCCCACGGGGACATAGAGGCCAACTCGCCAGGAATGTTGTCAAATATTACCGCCGAGATGATAGGTTGGGTTAGGTTACGTTATATTAAGTTATTGATGTATATGAAGGTCAAACGGAGACGCAGAGGCGAACTTGCCAGGAATGATGTCAAATATTACCGCCGACATGTTAGGTTGGGTTAGGTTAGGTTATATTACGTTATTGATATATATAAAGGTCCCACGGAGACATAGAGGCCAACTCGCCAGGAATGTTGTCAAATATTACCGCCGAGATGATAGGTTGGGTTAGGAAACGTTATATTACGTTATTGATGTATATGAAGGTCACACGAAGACGTAGAGGCCAACTCGCCAGGAATGATGTCAAATATTACCGCCGAGATGTTAGGTTGGGTTAGGTTACGTTATATTACGTTATTGATGTATATGAAGGTCAAACGGAGACGTAGATGCCAACTGGCCGGGAATGATGTCAAATATTACCGCCGAGACGTTAGGTTGGGTTAGGTTAGGTTATATTACGTTATTGATGTATATGAAGGTCAAACGGAGACGTAGAGGCCAACTCGCCAGGAATGATGTCAAATATTACCGCCCAGATGATAGGTTGGGTTAGGTTACGTTATATTACGTTATTGATGTATATGAAAGTCAAACGGAGACGTAGAGGCCAACTCGCCAGGAATGATGTCAAATATTACCGCCGAGATGTTAGATTGGGTTAGGTTAGGTTATATTACGTTATTGATGTATATAAGGGTCCCACGGAGACGTAGAGGCCAACAAGCCAGGAATGATGTCAAATATTACCGCCGAGATGTTAGGTTGGGTTAGGTTAGGTTATATTACGTTATTGATATATATAAAGGTCCCACGGAGACGTGGAGGCCTCCTCGGCAGGAATGATGTCAAATATCACCGCCGAGATGTTAGGTTGGGTTAGGTTAGGTTATATTACGTTATTGATGTATATAAAGGTCCCACGGAGACGTAGAGGCCAACAAGCCAGGAATGTGGTCAAATATTACCGCCGAGATATTACGTTGGGTTAGGTTAGGTTATATTACGTTATTGATGTATATAAAGGTCCCACGGAGACGTAGAGGCCAACAAGCCAGGAATGTTGCCAAATATTACCGCCGAGATGTTAGGTTGGGTTAGGTTACGTTATATTACGTTATTGATGTATACGGGGGTTACACGGAGACGTTTAGGCCGACTGGCCAGGAATGGTGTTAAATATTACCGCCGAGATGTTAGGTTGGGTTAGGTTAGGTTATATTACGTTATTGATATATATAAAAGTCCCACGGAGACATAGAGGCCAACTCGCCAGGAATGATGTCAAATATTACCGCCGAGATGTTAGGTTGGGTTAGGTTAGGTTATATTACGTTATTGATGTATATGAAGGTCAAACGGAGACGCAGAGGCGAACTCGGCAGGAATGATGTCAAATATTACCGCCGAGATGTTAGGTTGGGTTAGGTTAGGTTATATTACGTTATTGATATATATAAAGGTCCCACGGAGACGTGGAGGCCACCTCGGCAGGAATGTTGTCAAATATTACCGCCGAGATGATAGGTTGGGTTAGGAAACGTTATATTACGTTATTGATGTATATGAAGGTCAAACGAAGACGTAGAGGCCAACTCGCCAGGAATGATGTCAAATATTACCGCCGAGATGTTAGGTTGGGTTAGGTTACGTTATATTACGTTATTGATGTATATGAAGGTCAAACGGAGACGTAGATGCCAACTGGCCAGGAATGATGTCAAATATTATCGCCGAGATGTTAGGTTGGGTTAGGTTAGGTTATATTACGTTATTGATGTATATGAAGGTCAAACGGAGACGTAGAGGCCAACTCGCCAGGAATGATGTCAAATATTACCGCCCAGATGATAGGTTGGGATAGGTTACGTTATATTACGTTATTGATGTATATAAGGGTCCCACGGAGACGTAGAGGCCAACAAGCCAGGAATGATGTCAAATATTACCGCCGAGATGTTAGGTTGGGTTAGGTTAGGTTATATTACGTTATTGATATATATAAAGGTCCCACGGAGACGTGGAGGCCACCTCGGCAGGAATGATGTCAAATATCACCGCCGAGATGTTAGGTTGGGTTAGGTTAGGTTATATTACGTTATTGATGTATATAAAGGTCCCACGGAGACGTAGAGGCCAACAAGCCAGGAATGTGGTCAAATATTACCGCCGAGATATTAGGTTGGGTTAGGTTAGGTTATATTACGTTATTGATGTATATAAAGGTCCCACGGAGACGTAGAGGCCAACAAGCCAGGAATGTTGCCAAATATTACCGCCGAGATGTTAGGTTGGGTTAGGTTAGGTTATATTACGTTATTGATGTATATGAAGGTCAAACGGAGACGTAGAGGCCAACTCGCCAGGAATGATGTCAAATATTACCGCCGAGATGTTAGATTGGGTTAGGTTAGGTTATATTACGTTATTGATGTATATAAGGGTCCCACGGAGACGTAGAGGCCAACAAGCCAGGAATGATGTCAAATATTACCGCCGAGATGTTAGGTTGGGTTAGGTTAGGTTATATTACGTTATTGATATATATAAAGGTCCCACGGAGACGTGGAGGCCACCTCGGCAGGAATGATGTCAAATATCACCGCCGAGATGTTAGGTTGGGTTAGGTTAGGTTATATTACGTTATTGATGTATATAAAGGTCCCACGGAGACGTAGAGGCCAACAAGCCAGGAATGTGGTCAAATATTACCGCCGAGATATTAGGTTGGGTTAGGTTAGGTTATATTACGTTATTGATGTATATAAAGGTCCCACGGAGACGTAGAGGCCAACAAGCCAGGAATGTTGCCAAATATTACCGCCGAGATGTTAGGTTGGGTTAGGTTAGGTTATATTACGTTATTGATGTATATGAAGGTCAAACGGAGACGTAGAGGCCAACTCGCCAGGAATGATGTCAAATATTACCGCCGAGATGTTAGATTGGGTTAGGTTAGGTTATATTACGTTATTGATGTATATAAGGGTCCCACGGAGACGTAGAGGCCAACAAGCCAGGAATGATGTCAAATATTACCGCCGAGATGTTAGGTTGGGTTAGGTTAGGTTATATTACGTTATTGATATATATAAAGGTCCCACGGAGACGTGGAGGCCACCTCGGCAGGAATGATGTCTAATATCACCGCCGAGATGTTAGGTTGGGTTAGGTTAGGTTATATTACGTTATTGATGTATATAAAGGTCCCACGGAGACGTAGAGGCCAACAAGCCAGGAATGTGGTCAAATATTACCGCCGAGATATTAGGTTGGCTTAGGTTAGGTTATATTACGTTATTGATGTATATAAAGGTCCCACGGAGACGTAGAGGCCAACAAGCCAGGAATGTGGTCAAATATTACCGCCGAGATATTACGTTGGGTTAGGTTAGGTTATATTACGTTATTGATGTATATAAAGGTCCCACGGAGACGTAGAGGCCAACAAGCCAGGAATGTTGCCAAATATTACCGCCGAGATGTTAGGTTGGGTTAGGTTACGTTATATTACGTTATTGATGTATACGGGGGTTACACGGAGACGTTTAGGCCGACTGGCCAGGAATGGTGTTAAATATTACCGCCGAGATGTTAGGTTGGGTTAGGTTAGGTTATATTACGTTATTGATATATATAAAAGTCCCACGGAGACATAGAGGCCAACTCGCCAGGAATGATGTCAAATATTACCGCCGAGATGTTAGGTTGGGTTAGGTTAGGTTATATTACGTTATTGATGTATATGAAGGTCAAACGGAGACGCAGAGGCGAACTCGGCAGGAATGATGTCAAATATTACCGCCGAGATGTTAGGTTGGGTTAGGTTAGGTTATATTACGTTATTGATATATATAAAGGTCCCACGGAGACGTGGAGGCCACCTCGGCAGGAATGTTGTCAAATATTACCGCCGAGATGATAGGTTGGGTTAGGAAACGTTATATTACGTTATTGATGTATATGAAGGTCAAACGAAGACGTAGAGGCCAACTCGCCAGGAATGATGTCAAATATTACCGCCGAGATGTTAGGTTGGGTTAGGTTACGTTATATTACGTTATTGATGTATATGAAGGTCAAACGGAGACGTAGATGCCAACTGGCCAGGAATGATGTCAAATATTATCGCCGAGATGTTAGGTTGGGTTAGGTTAGGTTATATTACGTTATTGATGTATATGAAGGTCAAACGGAGACGTAGAGGCCAACTCGCCAGGAATGATGTCAAATATTACCGCCCAGATGATAGGTTGGGATAGGTTACGTTATATTACGTTATTGATGTATATAAGGGTCCCACGGAGACGTAGAGGCCAACAAGCCAGGAATGATGTCAAATATTACCGCCGAGATGTTAGGTTGGGTTAGGTTAGGTTATATTACGTTATTGATATATATAAAGGTCCCACGGAGACGTGGAGGCCACCTCGGCAGGAATGATGTCAAATATCACCGCCGAGATGTTAGGTTGGGTTAGGTTAGGTTATATTACGTTATTGATGTATATAAAGGTCCCACGGAGACGTAGAGGCCAACAAGCCAGGAATGTGGTCAAATATTACCGCCGAGATATTAGGTTGGGTTAGGTTAGGTTATATTACGTTATTGATGTATATAAAGGTCCCACGGAGACGTAGAGGCCAACAAGCCAGGAATGTTGCCAAATATTACCGCCGAGATGTTAGGTTGGGTTAGGTTAGGTTATATTACGTTATTGATGTATATGAAGGTCAAACGGAGACGTAGAGGCCAACTCGCCAGGAATGATGTCAAATATTACCGCCGAGATGTTAGATTGGGTTAGGTTAGGTTATATTACGTTATTGATGTATATAAGGGTCCCACGGAGACGTAGAGGCCAACAAGCCAGGAATGATGTCAAATATTACCGCCGAGATGTTAGGTTGGGTTAGGTTAGGTTATATTACGTTATTGATATATATAAAGGTCCCACGGAGACGTGGAGGCCACCTCGGCAGGAATGATGTCAAATATCACCGCCGAGATGTTAGGTTGGGTTAGGTTAGGTTATATTACGTTATTGATGTATATAAAGGTCCCACGGAGACGTAGAGGCCAACAAGCCAGGAATGTGGTCAAATATTACCGCCGAGATATTAGGTTGGGTTAGGTTAGGTTATATTACGTTATTGATGTATATAAAGGTCCCACGGAGACGTAGAGGCCAACAAGCCAGGAATGTTGCCAAATATTACCGCCGAGATGTTAGGTTGGGTTAGGTTAGGTTATATTACGTTATTGATGTATATGAAGGTCAAACGGAGACGTAGAGGCCAACTCGCCAGGAATGATGTCAAATATTACCGCCGAGATGTTAGATTGGGTTAGGTTAGGTTATATTACGTTATTGATGTATATAAGGGTCCCACGGAGACGTAGAGGCCAACAAGCCAGGAATGATGTCAAATATTACCGCCGAGATGTTAGGTTGGGTTAGGTTAGGTTATATTACGTTATTGATATATATAAAGGTCCCACGGAGACGTGGAGGCCACCTCGGCAGGAATGATGTCTAATATCACCGCCGAGATGTTAGGTTGGGTTAGGTTAGGTTATATTACGTTATTGATGTATATAAAGGTCCCACGGAGACGTAGAGGCCAACAAGCCAGGAATGTGGTCAAATATTACCGCCGAGATATTAGCTTGGCTTAGGTTAGGTTATATTACGTTATTGATGTATATAAAGGTCCCACGGAGACGTAGAGGCCAACAAGCCAGGAATGTTGCCAAATATTACCGCCGAGATGTTAGGTTGGGTTAGGTTACGTTATATTACGTTATTGATGTATACGGGGATTACACGGAGACGTTTAGGCCGACTGGCCAGGAATGGTGTTAAATATTACCGCCGAGATGTTAGGTTGGGTTAGGTTAGGTTATATTACGTTATTGATATATATAAAAGTCCCACGGAGACATAGAGGCCAACTCGCCAGGAATGATGTCAAATATTACCGCCGAGACGTTAGGTTGGGTTAGGTCAGGTTATATTACGTTATTGATATATATAAAGGTCCCACGGAGACATAGAGGCCAACTCGCCAGGAATGTTGTCAAATATTACCGCCGAGATAATAGGTTGGGTTAGCAAACGTTATATTACGTTATTGATGTATATGAAGGTCAAACGGAGACGTAGAGGCCAACTCGCCAGGAATTATGTCAAATATTACCGCCGAGATGTTAGGTTGGGTTAGGTTAGGTTATATTACGTTATTGATGTATATGAAGGTCAAACGGAGACGCAGAGGCGAACTCGCCAGGAATGATGTCAAATATTACCGCCGAGATGTTAGATTGGGTTAGGATAGGTTATATTACGTTATTGATGTATATAAAGGTCCGACGGAGACGTAGAGGCCAACAAGACAGGAATGTGGTCAAATATCACCGCCGAGATGTTAGGTTGGGTTAGGTTAGGTTATATTACGTTATTGATGTATATAAAAGTCCCACGGGGACATAGAGGCCAACTCGCCAGGAATGTTGTCAAATATTACCGCCGAGATGATAGGTTGGGTTAGGTTACGTTATATTAAGTTATTGATGTATATGAAGGTCAAACGGAGACGTAGAGGCCAACTCGCCAGGAATTATGTCAAATATTACCGCCGAGATGTTAGGTTGGGTTAGGTTACGTTATATTACGTTATTGATGTATACGAGGGTTACACGGAGACGTATAGGCCGACTCGCCAGGAATGGTGTAAAATATTACCGCCGAGATGTTAGGTTGGGTTAGGTTAGGTTATATTACGTTATTGATATATATAAAGGTCCCACGGAGACGTGGAGGCCACCTCGGCAGGAATGTTGTCAAATATTACCGCCGAGATGATAGGTTGGGTTAGGAAACGTTATATTACGTTATTGATGTATATGAAGGTCAAACGAAGACGTAGAGGCCAACTCGCCAGGAATGATGTCAAATATTACCGCCGAGATGTTAGGTTGGGTTAGGTTACGTTATATTACGTTATTGATGTATATGAAGGTCAAACGGAGACGTAGATGCCAACTGGCCAGGAATGATGTCAAATATTATCGCCGAGATGTTAGGTTGGGTTAGGTTAGGTTATATTACGTTATTGATGTATATGAAGGTCAAACGGAGACGTAGAGGCCAACTCGCCAGGAATGATGTCAAATATTACCGCCCAGATGATAGGTTGGGATAGGTTACGTTATATTACGTTATTGATGTATATAAGGGTCCCACGGAGACGTAGAGGCCAACAAGCCAGGAATGATGT
This sequence comes from Xylocopa violacea, assembly GCA_963969225.1. NCBI lineage: Eukaryota > Metazoa > Arthropoda > Insecta > Hymenoptera > Apidae > Xylocopa > Xylocopa violacea. The sequence goes on along the minus strand of CAXAJV010000016.1, from coordinate 7,723,704 downwards.
CAAATATTACCGCCGAGATGTTAGGTTGGGTTAGGTTAGGTTATATTACGTTATTGATATATATAAAGGTCCCACGGAGACGTGGAGGCCACCTCGGCAGGAATGATGTCAAATATCACCGCCGAGATGTTAGGTTGGGTTAGGTTAGGTTATATTACGTTATTGATGTATATAAAGGTCCCACGGAGACGTAGAGGCCAACAAGCCAGGAATGTGGTCAAATATTACCGCCGAGATATTAGGTTGGGTTAGGTTAGGTTATATTACGTTATTGATGTATATAAAGGTCCCACGGAGACGTAGAGGCCAACAAGCCAGGAATGTTGCCAAATATTACCGCCGAGATGTTAGGTTGGGTTAGGTTAGGTTATATTACGTTATTGATGTATATGAAGGTCAAACGGAGACGTAGAGGCCAACTCGCCAGGAATGATGTCAAATATTACCGCCGAGATGTTAGATTGGGTTAGGTTAGGTTATATTACGTTATTGATGTATATAAGGGTCCCACGGAGACGTAGAGGCCAACAAGCCAGGAATGATGTCAAATATTACCGCCGAGATGTTAGGTTGGGTTAGGTTAGGTTATATTACGTTATTGATATATATAAAGGTCCCACGGAGACGTGGAGGCCACCTCGGCAGGAATGATGTCAAATATCACCGCCGAGATGTTAGGTTGGGTTAGGTTAGGTTATATTACGTTATTGATGTATATAAAGGTCCCACGGAGACGTAGAGGCCAACAAGCCAGGAATGTGGTCAAATATTACCGCCGAGATATTAGGTTGGGTTAGGTTAGGTTATATTACGTTATTGATGTATATAAAGGTCCCACGGAGACGTAGAGGCCAACAAGCCAGGAATGTTGCCAAATATTACCGCCGAGATGTTAGGTTGGGTTAGGTTAGGTTATATTACGTTATTGATGTATATGAAGGTCAAACGGAGACGTAGAGGCCAACTCGCCAGGAATGATGTCAAATATTACCGCCGAGATGTTAGATTGGGTTAGGTTAGGTTATATTACGTTATTGATGTATATAAGGGTCCCACGGAGACGTAGAGGCCAACAAGCCAGGAATGATGTCAAATATTACCGCCGAGATGTTAGGTTGGGTTAGGTTAGGTTATATTACGTTATTGATATATATAAAGGTCCCACGGAGACGTGGAGGCCACCTCGGCAGGAATGATGTCTAATATCACCGCCGAGATGTTAGGTTGGGTTAGGTTAGGTTATATTACGTTATTGATGTATATAAAGGTCCCACGGAGACGTAGAGGCCAACAAGCCAGGAATGTGGTCAAATATTACCGCCGAGATATTAGGTTGGCTTAGGTTAGGTTATATTACGTTATTGATGTATATAAAGGTCCCACGGAGACGTAGAGGCCAACAAGCCAGGAATGTTGCCAAATATTACCGCCGAGATGTTAGGTTGGGTTAGGTTACGTTATATTACGTTATTGATGTATACGGGGATTACACGGAGACGTTTAGGCCGACTGGCCAGGAATGGTGTTAAATATTACCGCCGAGATGTTAGGTTGGGTTAGGTTAGGTTATATTACGTTATTGATATATATAAAAGTCCCACGGAGACATAGAGGCCAACTCGCCAGGAATGATGTCAAATATTACCGCCGAGACGTTAGGTTGGGTTAGGTCAGGTTATATTACGTTATTGATATATATAAAGGTCCCACGGAGACATAGAGGCCAACTCGCCAGGAATGTTGTCAAATATTACCGCCGAGATAATAGGTTGGGTTAGCAAACGTTATATTACGTTATTGATGTATATGAAGGTCAAACGGAGACGTAGAGGCCAACTCGCCAGGAATTATGTCAAATATTACCGCCGAGATGTTAGGTTGGGTTAGGTTAGGTTATATTACGTTATTGATGTATATGAAGGTCAA